>OX276363.1:0-1352704 GCA_946251885.1 Cosmia pyralina
TACACACCGAGCTAAACCATGCTTCTATGTATCCACTGAAAATAATTTTATTGAAATAAAAAACATAACAAAATCACAATACTAACGTCACTAAAAGCGTCATCAATTTTGAGTGCCTATTAGACATTGATGAGAATTTATGGTTCGGTGGTGACGAAAATAGGTACAGCAGTGCTATTCTGTACAAATCTCACCGTGAAAACTTAGGTGAAGTGAGCGTGGAGTGAGCTGTCAATAGTGTCAATCCCTAGCATCGTGTAATGACAACTCACTTCACCTAGGTTTTCACGGTGAGATTTGTAGGTACATAATAGCACTGCAGTAAAGCCACGCATTCACAATCCGTATCCTGCAACAGCACTCGTAGTCGCGCTGTTAGGACACGATTTGATTATCCCTTTTTAAAAAAAACGATTATTTGTGCTAAATGATTATATTGATTAAAAATCACAATAATATGGGAAACTTGGTCAATATTTTGACACGCGACCTATCCGGTAGGAGTCTCAACCCGAACTGGCTCTATTATCTGACTAATGCACTAGGTTTCGACCAGGACGATGACGTGGCGCTTATTAGGCAATAATGGGTGCATTCTGGGGATGTAACAACCCCCCCTTTAAGAGGAACTTTACGGTTTTCATGGAAAGTTACGAATTTATTCTTAACCTTGGAAGAGGAATTGTTTCAGGTTCCGGATCGTTATCTAAGTTGTTATTGTCCTGTGAGTCGGGCTTTCTTTTGCAGTCAAAATATTTCCCAAACTTCTTACAAAGTTTATAACTAGTAAAGATTAAAATTAAAATGATTACAAAGTAAGTTAAAAGTGGATAATGAGAACTATATTCAATTAGGTTAGGGCTAGGATTATTTATAATTTTATCAACATCTGACAATATTTGATTATTAATAATCTTAGGTAGTTTGTCTAAGTCTATATTTGACAATTTAGAAAATAACAAATTGGGTTTTGATATATTAAACTTTTCTAGATTACAACAGGCTTCATTAATTAGATTAAAATCGGAAACTATATTTTTAACATTTATGTCAATGTTGTTTCTACCAAACAGTTGTTTGTTTCTACAATAAGCGGTACAATTAGGTGGAATATTAAGTATACCAGTACCTAATATTTTCAACTCTATTAAATCAGATTTACACTGGATAGAAAGTTTAGTCGGTTCAGATTGGACAAATATCCATCTGTTACCTTGCAATTCTTGCCAAATATCTAACTGACCATACATTAATTTAGTTTGACAGTATTTAGGTATTTCCGTAACAATTTTTGTTAGTATATCGGTTTCACAGGTTGGTGTTTCTGGAATTAAGAGTGTGTTCACATCATCACATATATAAACTCTATTTACGGGTTCAACACATGATTTTAGATCACTTATACAGGTATATGTTAGTTTATCTTTACTAATGCCAATATAACTACAAGATGGCACTATCATTGCATAGGAGTTTGGTTTATCTATATTGTGCGGTATAGGTACCGAAATAGCCTTAAACAGATCTAACTCGAAAGAGTGTACAAGAGGAACTTTAATTACAAAGACTAACTTATTGTTTGTGAAATAACAAGACAATTTTAATATGTCAAATTAATTAATTAAATTAATTGTGTATTTTAATATGTCATGAATATTATCTAAATCTAAGTCTAAAGGCAATTTTTCATAACTAGGTAATTTCCTAACATTATCTACTAGCTCATTATATAATTGATTAGGTGTCATAACTGACGGATGCAGAGTATTAGTTTTAGCGAATAACATTGCATTTACAAGGTCGTCTAATTTAAATGACAAGGTAAGTAGGCAAGATGATAGTTCAGTATAGACATCGTTCATTTTTGATTTTATATACAGCTTATCAGATAAGATAGACAAGTTACTAAAAGTGCTAGATAGATTAATAATAGCGTCATTCAAACGGACTTCATTTGTGTTTATAGTTTTAAGAGTTTCGTTATAGCGGGAAAGAGCCGTGCTCGTTACAATTATGTTATCCTTTAAAATAGACGCAATCTTAATATTATTACTATTTAGGGTTTGAATAGCGTTATTATATCTTATAGCATCGTCTTCATCCATTGTTCCAATGACTTGTTTGAAAAGAGAGCCAACTCCTGCTAACCAAGCGGATCTCTATTCTCGCCCAGATGTTAAATGAGATAAGGTACTGTAGTCTTTTAGAATATCAATAAGTCGCAAAGCCAGTGGCTGCAGTATATTTGTACATTCGGATTCCTTAAGTACTGTATTTTCTTGACACAAAAGTGTGGAACTTTTTAAAACATTATTTATGCTGTCTATGTGGGGTTTTATATATGCAATATCTATGGGTACAAGCAAATGAATATTATCCCTGGTCTGTTTCATGATTCCTATCGGATCGAAGTATATGCCAGGGCTTTCAGAGACTTGTTCGACGATATCAGATGTTGCAAGGGACAGGAATGTAGATATTCTGAAAAATATATATATGACAAAATATTTAACTAATGTTATATTTTTTTTTTATTTAAGTTAAAACTAGGTTTTAAAGATATATGCGTAATACTAGATTAAGAACTAAGTGTTAGTTGTTTCCGCCAACTTTAATTCGTCATAGTGATACTTAACGTGGCGGCGATTAACGAGAAGGGTCAACGTATTGTTGCCATTAATTTTTATCACTTTATATGGGCCTTTCCAGATAGGCAACAGGGCTTTATTTTGCCGCGGGTGGTGTTTGATATACACCATATCGCCTGTTTTATATTTCATAGGTCTAGTTTTTCTATCATAATAGTCTTTTGATGTAATTTTAGATTTAAGAATGTTTTCTACAGCTTTCTCTCTGGAGAGTTTCATTCTTTGTTGGAGTATACGGACATAACTAGGGTATGTAGGTTCTAGTGCCGTGTCATAAATAGAAGTGGGTATAAATGGTTTGCAACCGAATAATAATTCATATGGTGTATAATTTGTGGTGCAATGGACTGTGGTGTTGTAGGTTAACATTGCCGTGTAAACATATCTCGGCCAGTCATTTTGATTGTCATCGACGAAACATTTTAAGTATTCTTTTAGAGTCGCATGACTTCTTTCTAAAGCACCTTGAGTTTGTGGATGATATGGGCTGGACCATAACTGTTTGATTTTCAAAAAGTTACAAGTTTGTTTAAATAGATCTGCTGTGAAATTAGTTCCTTGGTCTGTGAGAATAGTCTTGGGGATGCCAAATTGGGATATGAAATGTATCAAACACTCAGCGGTTTCTTCTGCCGTAGCATTTCGAATAGGATAGCCAGCAGAGAATTTTGTGAGGTCGTCTTGAATTGTTAAAATGAACCTGAGCTTGGCCGTGCCTGATTCGGGCAACGGTCCGACAATGTCAAGTGACACGCGTTCAAAAGGTTGCGTAGATGTAGTTGTGATCTGCATAGGGGCTCGATTGGTTCTACGCAAAGCTTTATTGGTTTGGCATTGATCACATTTTCGGACATAGTTTTCGACATCTCTGCGCATATTGCGCCAATAATATTTCTCCTGGATTCTACTTAACATTCTATTTGAGCCCAAATGACCTGATATGGGAATATCGTGGTTTTCTTTTAGGATTTTAGTAATTTCCGTTGGAGAAGGGTAAATTATGGTATTTTTGAAAATATGGGCTGCGATTGAAGTAGAATGAAATAGGTATGTAATTATATTATGAATTTTCATAAAACTATGCGAATCGAATGGATTACGGAAGTCTGTCGTAGCGAATTCAGTTGTGTTTTTATTAATTAATTCAAGTTTTAGATTTTTGAGGCTCTTAAAAATATCTTCATAGTTACATTGATCGAAGTGATAGACTTTTAGGAAAAGGAAGTAAAATTTAACATTATTATTTTCAAAAGAGAGGAAGGAATGTAATGTTCTTTCTTCTTTTAGGATATCTTTTGGTTCCGGAAGATTATCAATGACTTCCGAAATATAGTGATTTGACTCGTCGAGGTCAATGGAAGTCGGTATAATAATAGTTTTTAATTTTGTTTTTAATAAGTTTTCACTATGTTCATGAATTATAGTATCAAATTGATTTAATTTGTTGTTTATTTCTTTCAGGCATTTAGTATAAGTGTCGTCGTCATTTTGGACTTCAGGTGGTGTTGGGATGTCAAAATCTTCAGGGAGTTCGAGGTCATCGGGTAACGCAACGTTTTCAGGTAAGTCTACAAAGTCAGGTAAGTCGGGAATTTCAGGTATTCCGGGACTTTCAGGATTAGCAGGAGGAATTTCCGGCTGTTGAGGTGGAGGTGGAATACTCACTGGTGGTACTTTGTCGGTAAGTACGTGAGCAGTGTTTGGTAAGCTAGTGGATTTTACGGGGTAGCGGGAAAGAGCATCAGCGTTGCTGTTGATCTTACCCTTTTTATATTCGATCTCATAGTCGAATTCCTCAAGTCTTAATCTCCATCTTTCTAGTTTAGAGCCTGGTTCTTTGCAATTGAATAGCCACCTAAGTGGTCTATGATCAGTTAAAATTTTAAATTTGTGACCATATAGATATGGGCGAAATATTTTTGTTCCAAAAATAATTGCCAGACATTCTTTTTCGGTTACGCTGTAATTAGTTTCAGCTTTATTTAATGTGCGTGAGGCAAACGCGATTGGGCGGTCCTTTCCTACCTCGCCTTGAGAGAGTATTGCTGAAATAGCGTAATTTGACGCATCACACGTCAGGATGAAAGGTTTAGTAAAATCGGGGTATATTAAGACGGGTGCTGTAGTTAAATTATTTTTTAATGTTTCAAAAGCAAGTTGTTGACTATTAGTCCAGTCAAATGGTATATCCTTTTTTAACAAGGATGTAAGAGGTTTGGCTAGCTTAGAAAAATCGTGTAGGAAGCGACGATAATAGGAAACCAACCCTAAGAATGATTTTACGTCTTTTGCGCATTTTGGGACAGGGAATTCGCTTACAGCTTTTATTTTCTTTGGGTTAGGTTTTAAGCCTGCTTCACTAATAGTATGGCCAAGATAAGTAACTTCTTTGCGGAGAAACTCGCACTTGTCTGGTTGCAGTTTGAGGTTGAATTTCCTCAATCTGTCAAATGTGTAGGATAATTTCTGGACATGGGATGTGAGGTCGTAGGAATATATAACAATATCGTCTAAATAAACATAGCAGTGTATACCTTGCAGCCCTGAAAGGACTGTGTTCATAAGTCTCTGAAAGGTTGCAGGGGCGTTTTTGAGGCCAAATGGCATTCTAATGAATTCGTAGTGACCTTCGGGTACACTGAAAGCAGTTTTAGGGACATCTTCATCTGAAATTTCTATCTGATGGAAGCCTGACGCTAAATCGAGAGTTGTAAAATATTTGCTATTACCAAGCTGGTCTAGGATTTCGTTGATTTGGGGAATTGGATAGCTCTCCCCAATAGTTACGTCATTGAGCTTGCGATAGTCAATCACTATACGCCATTTTCTTTTTCCTGATGCATCCACTTTTTTGGGCACTATCCAAATGGGGGATGACCATGGAGAGGTAGATGGTTTAATAATATTTTGTTCCAGCATCTTACTGATCTGGGTTCTGACCTCATCTTTATGAACCTCTGGAAATCTATAAGATTTTACATTTATAGGTTGCGAGGAACTTGTTTTGATTTCGTGCTTGATCGCACTGGTTGAAGTGAGTTCGTCGTCGGGAAGGTGGAATATATCTGCATATTGACTGCAGATGTCATAAAGAACTTCAGATTCTTCGGAGTTTAAATGGGAAGTTCGTAGCTGTTTAAGGACCTCGTTTGTTCTCTCGTAACAATTGGTGTTAGGTTGAGATAGGCATATTTCATTTTTAGTCATAGGTATCAAGGTCAAAGATAGGTTAGGATCTATTGAAATAGGTTTTTCAGATACATTTAGGATCGATACATTTATTCGATTATTACTTTTTACTTTCACTATTGAATTAGCTACTAGCAATTTATCACAAATATGTTGGTCCAAAATTATACCCTCTTTAACTTCTGGGTTTTGAATTAAACATTCTATGATGGTTTCGGTTCGTGGTTCTATAGTGTAAGATGGATGATTGAATGATAATTTTATATGATGGTGTCCGATTTCCAGCATACCAGAATCATAATTTATTCGGCAGCCATTTTTAACGAATAGGTCATTACCTATAATACCATCATAAGGAAAGCCTAGGTTATCAAATATATGAAATCTATGTGATACTATGTATCCAGGGGATAAACTTAGGTCTAGAGTAAGGTTACCGTGACTCGTAATCGGGTCCTTTGAGTCTATGCCTTTTATTCTGACAACATCAACTCTTAATTCAGGAGGTTTGATTAGGCATGATTTTTTTAGGATACACAAGGAGGCTCCAGTGTCTATCAAAAGGGTAAGTGGTTTTTCGCTGACAGACGACTGGGCGACGACATAGGGTAAGTATGTTTTTAAGTTAGTATTTACTTCATACACTTTGTAATCATCATTGTTTTCTTTTCTAGGGATGCACATGGATTGAGGAGGATTGGAGATGTCTTCAGTTTGGGGCTGGTTACCCTGTCGCGTGACATTATGAGAGCTGCCAATTTGGGGCTGGTTACCCTGTCGTATAGCTCTAGGTGATAAATGGTGATTAGGATCAGAAATGTCTTCTGTTTGGGGCTGGTTACCCTGTCGCGTGACATTTTGAGAGCTGCCAGTTTGGGGCTGGTTACCCTGTCGTGTAGCTCTAGAGGATAGATGGTGATTGGATATAGAATTAACGGCATCGACTTTTAAAGTTCGTCTCGTGCGACACCTTGTCGAGACGTTTAGTAATTTAAAGTGTCCTGATCAGATTCTAAAATGTTTGTAGTGGAGTCTTCTTCATTATTCACAAGGTTTACATGAGGATTTTTGGGCTTAGAAGAATATTGTTGCGCGGGGTAATTGAATTTATTGTTATATTTTTTATTATTAAATTCGCGCAATTTACATTCGGCTAAGGTATGACCCTCCTTCTTGCAGTATCTGCACACTGACGAATCCCTAAAGGAAGAAGGTTGATTGTTATTATTAGGTAGAAGTGGCTTAGGTGGAGGTCTATTCTGTTCTTTCTTGGAATTTACATTTTGTCGGAATGTGTGGTGTTGAATTTTTTCTTCAGAAATCGCATAGTTGACGGCTTCGTTCAGGTTTTTAGGATCTCTACATCTTACAATGTTAGCTATGCGAGGGTGTAACCCTATATTAAATGTATGAAGGGCTAGATCCTCCATCGCAGCCACTCTTCCTACAAGTTCACTTTTCTTTGTATTGGAAATTGTCACTTCTGTAAGTAGTTTGGATAGGCAAGTTTCGACTCGCAGATGGAATTGGCTGACCGTCTCCTGGTTAGTTTGATGACATTCTTGGAGCTCGGTAAGTAAATGGGCGTAATGTTTTCTCTCACCGAATTGATTTTTAAGGAATTCTTTGAGAGATGACCAATTGTCAAAGTCTTTGATGGAGCACGCGCTTTGCGCCTTGCCGTCTAGTTGGCTGATAATAAATTTAAGTATAATATCTTCCTGTGATGATGACGCCAAAGATATTGCATTATCGCAATTTACTATAAAAGCATTTAATTTATCTCGAGAGCCGTCAAATGGCTTGATAAATTTTAAAATAACATTAAGGGGTATTTCTTCATCTTTCACCTCCTTGAGGTCTTTTTTAGAATCGGATTTGGTCATTTTTTTTTTGTAAATAAAATAACTGGCTCCGAAATAAAATACAAGTACAATAACTATTATAAGGTCGCAATATAAAACTTTTGCCAACTGGTTCTGGACGGCTTATCAGTATTCTGAGTACGAGTTACCGAATACGTGGGCGAAGGATGTTTAGACTACGGTCTGGACACAATGTTATCTACAGATACAAAGTAACAGGATTATAAAGTAACTTATGATTTGTAACTATGGCAAATCTATAAATAGGATTAAAATTAAGATCACTGAACTGACTCACAGAACACAGAAACACTTCATTTTGCGGAGACACGGAGGACGTCTGATCCTGGTCGGTGCTGGATACGAGCAGGTCCGTAGAATGCGCCTGCAGCGCACTGCCCAGTACCACTGCACAGTAGACAGGTGACGACTCGGATGAACCTCGAAAGGGCCCTGGATTTGGCCCCTCGAGCTGGAGTTAGCCTCTCGAAGGCTACTGGAGATGGCCTATTTCAGCCAAGGTTGGCCTCTCTTAGGCCGCAGATAGGTCGTGATGAGTTCGGGTCGTAGGATTTGAGGCACACAAGATACACTTGGCACAGAGACACTTTCACTGGATAACACTTCACGGGGCGTTCCACGGGATACAATCCCTTTACCGCTGCCACCAATGTTAGGACACGATTTGATTATCCCTTTTTAAAAAAAACGATTATTTGTGCTAAATGATTATATTGATTAAAAATCACAATAATATGGGAAACTTGGTCAATATTTTGACACGCGACCTATCCGGTAGGAGTCTCAACCCGAACTGGCTCTATTATCTGACTAATGCACTAGGTTTCGACCAGGACGATGACGTGGCGCTTATTAGGCAATAATGGGTGCATTCTGGGGATGTAACAGTACGTCAAGAGATGTATTCGCACGGCAACGCTGGCTGAGTGGAACCTTAGATACATTTCCGGAGAAACTGCTTCAGTGACCAAATTGTTTTTCCCGGATGCGGTGGCGGCTTACAGGATAATCAGGAAGTGCAAAGTGAGTAACGTAGTGACACAAATTATGACGGGGCATGGTGGGTTCTCAGAATACTTGAACCGTTTCAAGTGTAAGGGGAGCCTATCGTGCATCTGCGACCCTGAAACTGATGAAACGGTGCCACATATATTGTTCAGCTGCCCCGTCTTTGACAAAGACAGACATGAGGCTGAGCACGTACTCGACACCAAACTCGATGCTGAAAATATGTGGCTTATAATGGAGAGCAAAAAGAGAGAGTTGTTTTTAGAATTTTGCGTTAAAATTTGTGAAAGAGTGATAAAGAGGAACAAAAGTGCATAAGCAAAGATGTTTGCATAATATTGTATTTAATATTAGGGTCAAGCATTGAAAACAGACGTATAAAAATTTGTTAGAAACGCCAGAAAAAAAAAAAAAAAAAAAAAATTAATACATAGGTAGCCCATATTGATAAACTAGAGTCTAAGTAGTTGTAAGAAACTGTCCTAGAAATAAGAATGGGAAAGTAAGATGGCTGTTTGAACTGAAATCCAAAAATGTATTAGTATTAAGACATATAAAATAGAAAAAGTGCTAAGAAATGTATAACTAGAAATAAGAATAGAAATATAAGATGTAAAACTGTTGCAAATAAACATGTAATAGTTGTAAGAAATAGAAATAAGAATTACTGTAAAGATTAATAAAAACATTGTGTCCATGTGTTATCCCTGAAATAAATAACAAAAGAGGAATAGAGAATAGAATAGGGAAATGTAGAAGGGCGTCCTACCCTTAAAGATAGAAAGAGGAAAGAGTAGAAGAAAGATAAAGTATGTTGAATGCAAGTACGAGAGGAATAAATGCGAGAACTAGTATGATTGATAAGCCTAGCACAGGCTCCGATTATGTTGGAGGTAGAAGTAATTAAAAAAAAAAAAAAAAAAAAAAAAAAAAACCTAACCTAACCTAACCTAACCTTTTTTTTTTTTTTTTTTTTTTGTTGACACTGGGAAAAATGCATTACGCATACCCACCCATCGGGGGACGGGTGGGGTATGTGGGACTCCCCGGTAAACCCGGTATACCCACTAAACGACCCAGCGGCGCTCCCGCATCGCCGTGACGGGAGGGTCATGGGAAACTGGCTCAGCCTTTACATCCACAACCCTCCCGGCGCATGCCCGCCTAGCTGGCGGGCCCCGCTTGCCCCCCAGCAGGTTGAGGGGCTACGGGAATGGCCGGGAGCACCTGACCATTCCCGTCCGGCACTGGTGGAGGTCCGTGCGATACAGGCAAGGGTGCCCCCGCACCCGTTGCCTGCTGGCCTCCACCTGGGAGGAGTCGGAGATGAGTATCAAACTCACGTCTTCTTCGACCCCTCCTCCGCCTTCGGAGCGGCGCCGCGTGAGGATCATCCTCCCGCGCCCGCTCCGCCGCCTCCTTCTGGGACATGACGTGTTCGCAGAAGGAGGCGACCGCCGCCCAGGACCTCTCATCCGCCAGCATGGCGTTAACCACGGCGGGGAGCGAGAGGTCCGGTCCTATCACCGCGACCAGATCGCGGCGCGTCTCGGACCACGACGGGCACGACCCGAGGGTGTGCTGCGCCGTGTCCTCCGCCGCGCCGCAACCGTGGCACGACGGCGTCTCCTCCCGTCCGATTCGGTGCAGGTACGACCCGAAACAGCCGTGTCCGGACAGCACCTGCGTCAGACGGAAGGAGAGGAACCCGTGCGACCGCTCGAGCCAGTCTCGCAGCACTGGCCCGAGCGCATCGAGGGTCCGGCGGCCAAAGACTGCAGTGGCGAGTTCTCCCGTCCAGTGTTCCCCTCCCCTCAAGTTCCCCTCAAGAGCCAGTCGTAGCCGACGTTCCACAGGAGAGGTCCCACGACCGAACCCTGCGGAACGCCGGCCCCGACGGCGTATCGCCGGACTTGGCCAGTCCTGTCCACCAGGACGATCGCCCGGTCGTCCAGGTAGCTGGCCAGCAGACGCCGCATGTACCGAGGCACTCCGTGGAATCGGAGCGCCTCCAGGATCGTGGAGTGGGGAACAGAGTTGAAGGCGTTGGCTATGTCGAATGACACGGCCAACAACCCGTCCCCCGCCTCCATCGCCTCCTTCGCCTGGTCCTTCAGGCGGGTCAGCGCGTCCACCGTCGAGCGCTCAGCCCGAAAACCGAACTGAGCGTCCGACAAGTCCGGCCCGATGGTCCGCAGATGGCTCTTGAGGCGGGCAGCGATTATCCCCTCGAACATTTTCCCGACCTCATCGAGCAGAACGATGGGCCGGTATGCCGAGGGGGAGTCCGCTGGGCGGCCCTCCTTGCGGAGGAGGCACAACTGCCCCTCCTTCCACGGTTTCGGGAACCTCCCGCACGCAAGACACGCGCTGAAGAGGTCCCGAAACCGCTCCTCCATTTCAGTGGCGGCAATCGCCACCACTCTAGCTGGAACCCCGTCGGGGCCCGGAGCCGTCTTCTTGGCGCGGATGCGGAGAATCGCCGCACCAAGCTCCGGCTCCGTGACAGGAGGGGGGGCCTGCTCCTCCTCCTCCTCAGCCGGCAGAGCCGCACTGCCCCGCGGCGGGTCCATCACTGGTGGGGTGAAGCTGTCCCTGCACGGAAACAGGGACCGAACCACCCCATCCAGAAACGAGGGCTCCAGGGTCTCGGCAACCGGGGGGCCAAAGGGGCGCAGCTTGTTGCGCGCCGCCTTATATGGCCTCCCGTAAGGGTCGTTGTCGAGACCCTCCAGCATCTCGGCTCTCGCCGAGTCCTTGGCGGCGGCGATGGCACTGCCGAGGACCGCCTTCGCCTCCGTGTAGACCTCATAGAGGCGGTCCTCGTTGGCGCGGTCTCGTCGATGCCGCCGCCGGCTCCGTGTGTAGGCCCTCCTTGCCTCCACACACGTCGCCCGCAGCCCCGCCAGCTCCACCGACCACCAGTACACGGCGCGCCCGGGTGACGGTCGGCCAGACCGAGGCATGCTAGAGTTGCATACCTCGGTCAGAGACCCCCTCAGGCGCTCCGCCGCGGCGTCCACGTCCAGGCCGACAAACGGTGGCGAAAGCCAGTCCTGGGCGAATGCCGCCTCCACCGCAGCCTCCCTGTCCAGGCGGGTGAGAGCCCACCGCGGGAACGATGATCGCCCCGAGGTGGTCCGCGTCTCTCCGGGAGCACCGGTGGAGATGTCGAACCGCACGTAGCGGTGGTCCGACATGGTCTCCACCAGGTCCACCCGCCAGTTCAGCACGCGCGCGGCCAACGCGGGGGTGGCGAATGTAACGTCCACTATTGAGCCACCCCGCCGCCGCACGCATGTCTGGACGCTTCCTCTGTTTAGGAGAGAGAGTCCAGAGTAGGCTGCCCACAACTCCAACGCCCGCCCGCGAGCGTCGGTGGCCGGGTTGCCCCAGGTTACCGACTTGGCGTTCAGGTCTCCCAATACGGAGACCTGACGCGGCGCCACCCTGCCGACCACAGCGACCAGGACTCCGAGAAAATTCTCAAAGTCCTGAAGAGGGCGGTTTGGGGAGAAATAGACGCCCACAAGGGCTAATTCTCCCCACGCGGCCGCCACGTATCCCGGTCCCCTCTCTAATAGCGAGAGAGGAGGGGAGTCTGTAGAAGACCGCGCCGCTAGGGCCACCAAGCCGTCCTCGTCACCCAGCCAGCTGCCGGGGATCGAGTAGGGCTCGGCGACCACCGCAACGTTCACCAACCACTCGGCCATGACCTGCACCATCAGGTCCTGGGCCGCTCTGCAGTGGTTGGTGTTCGCCTGGAGGATGCGGTAGTCGGAGACCATTATTCCAGCATCGCATCCCCCACCTCTGATACCGCCGCTGGAGCTACAGCGGCGACGTCGGCGCCGGCGATGGCAGCGACAGGTCGCACCTGCGTCGGCACCACGCCCTTCCTCGCGGGAGCCTTGCAGCCCTTGCCCGCCATCCTGTGGTCTGCGGGGCGACCACTGGCGGCACACGCCGCGCAGCGCAGCGTGGTGGCGCCGCAGGCGGCGCTCCTGTGTCCCTCCTGCCCGCATCGGTAACAACAGTTACCCAAGTCGGACTTGGAGGGACACGTGGCCCGGGTGTGGCCGGGCGCGAAGCACTTGAAGCAGCGCTGCGGCTGTTCTTCAAGCGGCCGGACCACAGCCGAGCTGAGCCCCACAGGCAGTCTCCCTTTGGTCGCGGCAAGGACGGCCCCAGCCACGGCCACTGGGCACTCGACGCGGATGGTGCCCATGCCGCGGCGACCGAGCCTGATGGCTCCGCCCCTCACCGCGCCAGCGACGCAGCCTCCAGCCGCCGCAACGGCCGCCACCACATCCTCTTTGGTGACCGAGTCCTCCAAATCGGCCACCTCCAAGGCTGCGGTCTTAACGGGCCTGACGACCGCTGCCGCATCCGCGATGACCTCTTGCAACTTTGTTGCGAAGAGGTCCGCGCTGGTGTTGCGCTGCTCCCCCGAGAACTCGAAGATTCGAGCCCCGGCCAGCGTTCGTCGGCAAGTAATTTTGCCCAGCCCCAGCTGGGTGGGGTCGACGGTGGCACGAGCCCGTCTCAGGACGGACTCGTACGTCTCCCCCCGCTCCATGGCCTCCGCGGTGATGGTCACCACGACGGCCGCGGTTTTGGGAGGAACCAGCTTCCTCCTACCGGCTTGGGGCTTCTTGGCTGCGGGAACACTCTCTGCGGCAGCGGGCTTGGGGGTCGCCTTCCTCCCCTTTCCCTTCTTCACCACTTCCGTCCACGCCCGGTTGGACGGGGTGGTGGAGGGAAGGAGGGCGTCTTCCTCCTGCGAGTTCCGGGGGGCCGCTGGGGTGGCAGACGGCCCAGGCACTCCCTCTGCGCTCGTGGTTGGCGTTTGAGAGGCCACCCTGGTCCTCTTGCCCTTGCCTTTGCCCTTGGAGGGCTTCGAGGCCTGGGGCTGCGCACCCGATGCCGGGCCTCCCAGAGGCACAAGTCCCGGCTCCGTCGGCGGCGTACTCTTATCCGCCGCTAGCGGCGGGCGGAGCCGCCTTTCCGGCAAGAGCCGGTCCTCGATGCCTGCGAGGCAGCTTCTGATGAAGGCCCTCTCCTCCATGACCACCCCGCGGATTATTGCCTCGAGGCTGGCAGTGGAGGAGGAGCCTCCCACTATCGGACCTGGTCCAGATTGGGCAGGCCGGGCCGTGGCCTCAGCCAGCTTCTGGTGTAGCTGGCTGACCTCCGCCTGCAGGCGATCCACCTTCGCCTGGAGCTGCCGCGTCTCGTCCGTGGCCGTCCGCTTCACCAGCTCCATAACGATGCCGTGCATGCTGACGGCCCGGCATTTGAGGGCCTTCTGGAAGGTCCCCTTCAAATTGGAGGACTTTGAGGCGACCTCCAGAACCTCCTCCCTGTCCTCCTGCGCCATGCGCTCCAACTCCGCCAGGGAGTGGTCAGCATATAGGACAGTCGATGCCCCATAACCAGACCTCGACCGGGCGGCTTGTGCCTGCTGCTCCTTGGCGGCGACCCTCTCCTCCAGGTCCGCCTGGAGCTGCGCCCTCTTTGCCAGGTTTAGCTGGCGCTCAGCGTCCACCAAGCCCACATCGTGAGCAGAAGCCGAGGCAGGAGTCAAAGCCCTTTTTGGCTTTGGTTTCCTCCCCGGCCCCTCCTCGACCGACTCCGAGGAGCCCTCGGACCCACGCCTCATGTCAGCCCTCTTCCTCTTGACGCGACACGATTGGTCGGCTGCCGACGTCTCCATAATGGACTCGTCGGAGTCCGAACAGTCGCTTGGCCTGAGGAAAAGGCTGGCCGCAGATGGTGCGCGGTCAGCCTCTGACGCCGAAGCGTCGCCGGCGTGGCCCTGAGAAGGGCCGTTGGATTGGCCCTGAGAAGGGCCTTTTGGTTGGCCCTGAGAAGGGCCTTTTGGTTGGCCCTGAGATGGGCCTTTTCGGAAACGCCCGGAGGCGTCCCGCAAGGGTTTCGGCATAGCCTCCGCGGGTGCCGTAGGTTCCGACATTAAAAAATAAAATAGGTTAAAATAGATAAAATTCTACGACAACACAGCGCACTTTAGCCGCCGGTCTGCCACTCCGTTACGGTGGTCAGACACGGCGTTGCCCAGGGGATACTGCGAGGAAGTATGCGCTGTGGGGGATCCCCCAACCTAACCTAACCTTTTTTTTTTTTTTTTTTTTTTTGACGCTGGGAAAAATGCATTACGCATGCCCACCCGTCGGGGGACGGGTGGGGTATGTGGGACTCCCCGGTAAATCCGGTATACCCACTAAACGACCCAGCGGCGCTCCCGCATCGCCGTGACGGGAGGGTCATGGGAAACTGGCTCAGCCTTTACATCCACAACCCTCCCGGCGCATGCCCGCCTAGCTGGCGGGCCCCGCTAGCCCCCCAGCAGGTTGAGGGGCTACGGGAATGGCCGGGAGCACCTGACCATTCCCGTCCGGCACTGGTGGAGGTCCGTGCGATACAGGCAAGGGTGCCCCCGCACCCGTTGCCTGCTGGCCTCCACCTGGGAGGAGTCGGAGATGAGTATCAAACTCACGTCTTCTTCGACCCCTCCTCCGTCTTCGGAGCGGCGCCGCGTGAGGATCATCCTCCCGCGCGCGCTCCGCCGCCTCCTTCTGGGACATTACTTGCTCGCAGAAGGAGGCGACCGCAGTCCAGGCCCCCTCGCTTTCCAGCATGGAGTTGACGACGCTGGGAAGCGAGAGGTCCCGCCCAACCGCTGCGATCACAGTACGGCGCAGCTCGGACCAGGCCGGGCACACCTCGAGCGTGTGCTGTGCCGTGTCCTCCGCCGCGCCACAGTCGTGGCACGACGAGGTCCCCTCCCTTTGGATCCGGTGCAGGTGCGATCCGAAGCACCCATGGCCGGACAACACCTGCACCAGACGGAAAGAGAGGAAACCGTGAGACCGCTCAAGCCAATTCTTCAGGACTGGCCCGAGCGCGTCCAGAGTTCGGCGGCCAAAAGCGGCAGTGGCGAGGTCCTCCATCCAATGATGGACGATTGCGGCCTTCGCCTCTTGCCGCACGGCCTCCCGCTCTTCTGTGGCGGGGAGCTCCCCGAGCGCCTTACGCCGCGCCGTCCATTCGTACACTTTGGTCAGCACCCATGCCTCGAGCTCCCAAGGAGGGGTGCCGGCCAGAGCGCACGCCGCCGAGAAGCCCACCGATCGGTAGGCCCTCGCCACCCGCAGTGCAATGGCCCTTTGGGGCCTGCGGATGGCAGTGGCGTTCTCCCTCCTGTGGAGGGAGTCCGCCCAGATTGGGGCCCCGTAAAGGGCCATGCTCTTGAGGATGCCGGCGTACAAGCGCCGGCATCGCACCTTCGGACCCCCCAGGTTCGGGAGGAGCCACGACAGGGCGTTCGCGGCCTTCAGCAGGCGCGTCGACAGCCCGCTGAAGTGTGGGCCGAAGCGCCACCTGCTGTCGAGTACAAGGCCCAAGTATTTCATCTGGGCCTTGACCCCGATCCTGACGCCCTCCACGACAATGTGGCCGTCAGCAGGGATGCGCTGCCGTGGCCCGTGGAAATACACGGCCTCGGTTTTATGGAGCGCCACCTTCAGCCCTAGGCGACGGATCCTTCCTGCCACTAAGGATCCGCCAGCAGAGGCCAGACTGGCCGCCTCCCTGAAGTCCCTCCCCCGGGCAATGAGGAGGGTATCATCCGCGTAACAGATGATGCTCGTTCCACGGAGGAGGGTCCCCCGCAGGAGCCAGTCGAATCCAATGTTCCACAGCGGTGGTCCTAGGACCGACCCCTGTGGAACACCGGACTCTGCGCCATATCGCCTCACTCTGGCCGTCTTGTCTGCAAGGAGGACCACACGGTCCTCCAAGTAGCTGGCCAAGAGTTGGCGCAAGTACTGGGGCACTCCGTGGTACCGTAGTGCCTCCAAGATTGTCGAGTGGGGGACAGAGTTGAAGGCGTTTGCTATGTCGAATGACACCGCCAACACTCCGTCACCCGCCTCCACGGCCTCCCTCACCTGGCCCTTGAGTAGGGCCAAGGCGTCCACCGTCGAACGACCCTGTCGGAAACCGAATTGGGCGTCCGACAGGTCCGGCCCCACCGTCCCCAGCAGGCTATTTAGCCGGTCGGCGATTATCCCCTCGAACAACTTACCGACCTCATCGAGCAAAACGATGGGCCGGTAAGCCGAGGGGGAGTCCGCCGGGCGTCCCTCCTTTCGGAGGAGGCACAGCCGCCCCTCCTTCCAAGGTTTCGGGAACCTCCCAGTCGTGAAACACGCGCTAAAGAGGTCCCGAAACCTCTCCTCCATCTGTGAGGCGGCGATGGCCACCACCCGTGCGGGAACGCCGTCCGGCCCTGGGGCTGTGTTCTTCGCGCG
This sequence comes from Cosmia pyralina, assembly GCA_946251885.1. Classification (NCBI taxonomy): domain Eukaryota; kingdom Metazoa; phylum Arthropoda; class Insecta; order Lepidoptera; family Noctuidae; genus Cosmia; species Cosmia pyralina. The sequence continues at coordinate 17,065 of OX276363.1, forward strand.
GAGGCGTAGAGTCCCCGCGTAAAGGTCCGCCGTCGTTACCGGGGGAACCTCCTCCTCCGGCGGTACCGCCTCCCGCGGGGGGTCCATCACTGGCGGGGTGAAGTTGGCCCTGGGCGGAAACAGGGACCGGACCACCCCATCCAGCAATGCCGGCTCGAGGGTCTCCGTCAGTGGAGGACCACAGGGGCGCAGTTTATTCCGCGCCGCCTTGTATGGTCTTCCATACGGGTCCCTGTCGAGACCCTCCAGCATCTCGGCTCTAGCCGACTCTTCGGCCGCGCGCATTGCCGACTTGAGGACCGTCTTCGCGTCGACGTACGAGGCATAGAGGCCCTCCTCGTTGGTGGGGTCTCGCGGTCTGCGCCTTCGACTCCGCGTGTAGGCCCTCCTGGCCGCTACGCAGACGGTTCGGAGCCCCGCCAGTTCCTCCGACCACCAATAGACGGCGCGGCGGGGAGGTGGGCGGCGAGACCGGGGCATGCTGGAGTTGCACACCTCGGTCAGGGACCCCCTCAGCTGGACCGCTGCAGCGTCCACGTCCAGGACCTGGACAGGAGGCGCGAGCCAGTCCTGGACGAATGCCGCCTCCTCCGCGGCCTCTCGGTCCAGGCGGGCGAGAGCCCACCGTGGGAACCCAGATTGGCCCGAGCGGACCATCCCCTGGGAGCTCTGGGTGGAGATGTCGAACCGCACATATCGGTGGTCCGACAAGGTCTCCACCATCTCCACCCGCCAGTTCACGACGTGGGCGGCCAGCACGGGGGTGGCAAACGAGACGTCAACCACCGACCCTCCCCGTTGCCGCACACACGTGTGGACAGTCCCTCTATTTAGGAGGGACACACCGCACGACGTCGCCCAAAATTCTGCGGCGCGTCCCCGGACGTTGCAGGAAGCGGCCGGGTTGCCCCAGGCCGTCGACTTGGCGTTCAGGTCGCCCAATATGATGACCTGGCGTGGCGCCGCCCTCCCGACCACTGCGGTGAGGATTTCGAGAAAGTTCTCGAAATCCGAGAGAGGGCGGTTTGGTGAGAAATATACTCCCACCAGTGCCATATCTGCCCACGCGGCGGCCACGTATCCCGGTCCCCTCTCTAAGAGCGAGAGGGGAGGGGAGTACGTGGAAGACCGCGACACCAATGCCACCGAGCCGTCCCGATCACCCAGCCAACGGCCAGGGACTGAGTACGGTTCGGCAACCACCGCCACGTCCACCAACCACTCAGCCATGGTCTGCATCAGCAGATCCTGGGCTGCTCTGCAGTGGTTGGTGTTCGCCTGGAGGATGCGATGCTTGACCCTATCCATCAATCAGACATCGCATCCCCCTCCACAGCTGCCGAAGTCCCAGCCTCAGGGACGGCGGTGGCAGCGACAGTCCGGATCGGCGCCTGCCCTTTGCCCTTCTTAGGGGGAGGATTGCACTTCCTCCCCATCATCACATGGCCCGCCGGACAGCCACTGGCGGCACACACCGCGCAGTGCGGCGTGGCGGCCTCGCAGGAGGCGGACTTGTGCCCGTCCTTGCCACAGCGAAAGCAATTGTCCGCCCTGTCAACCTCGGACGGACAAAGGGCCCGAGTGTGTCCGACTCCAAAACACTTGAAGCAGCGTAGAGGCATGGCTGCAAGTGCCCGGACTACACCCGAGCTGAATCCCACGGCAAGCCGTCCCTTAGCGAGGACGGCTATAGCTGCGGCGACTGGGCACTCAAGGCGAATGGTGCCCATGCCGCCGCGGCCGGGCCTAATGGCCCGACCTTGCACCGCTGTGACGCCGCAGCCCCCCATTGCTGCGACCGCCGCCACCACCTCCTCTTTGGTGACCGAGTCGTCCAGGTCGGTCACCTCCAAGGCCACAGACTTCACGGGCCTGGTCACCTTGGCCGCGTCCGCGATGACCTCTTCCAACTTGGTTGCGAAGAGGTCCGCATTGGCGCCGCCCTGAGCCCCCGGGAACTCGAAAATTCGAGCCCCGGCCTGGGTCCGGCGGCACGAGACTGTGCCGATCCCCAGTTGGGTAGGATCGGCGTTGGTACGCGCCCGCATCATGATAGACGCGTAAGTCTCTCCCCGCTCCGCAGCCTCAGCGGTGAGCGTCACCACTACGGCTGCGGTCTTAGGAGGCACCAATTTCCTCTTCGGCCTGGCGGGGGCCCCATTAGCTGCAGGAGCAGCAGTTGGAGCAGCGGTGGTGGGCTTGGGGGCCGACTTCTTAACCTTCCCCTTTCCCTTGCCTGTTGTCTGGGACGGGCCGGGAGGGGTGGAGTCGGGGGCGGCAGGGGCAGCCACCGTCGTGGATGTCTTTTTGCCCTTCCCCTTTCCCTTTCTGCCCACCTTCGTCCACCCTTGCTGGTTGGATGGGGTGGTGGATGGAAGATGGGCGTCTTCCCCTTGGGAAGAGAGCTCCGGCTCGCGTGGCCTATTGTCCGCCGCGAGCGGCGGTCGGAGGCGTTGCTCAGGCAAGAGCCTGTCTTCGATGCCCGCAAGACAGGCTCTCGTGAAGGCCCTTTCCTCCATGACGACCTTGCGAATGATATCCTCAAGGTTGGAGGGGGGGACCTCAGCCGCTAGTCTCGGCTCGGCTTTGTTTGGCCGGGCCGTGGCTTCAGCCAGCTTCTGATGTAGCTGGCTGACCTCTGACTGCAGGCGATCAACTTTCGCCTGCAACTGCCGCGTTTCGTCGGTCGCCTTGCGCTGTACCAGCTCCCCGACGATGCCGCGCATGCTCGCGGCCCTGCATTTAAGGGACTTTGGAAAAGTCCCTTTCAAATTGGAGGACTTAGAGGCGACTTCCATTATCTCCTCTTCGTCCTCCTTGGCCATCCGCTCCAGCTCCGCCAGGGAGTGGTCCGCATACAGAACGCGGGACGCACCGTACCCGGACTTGGCCCGGGCGTCGCGCGTCCGTTGCTCTTTGGCCGCAACCCGCTCCTCCAGGTCTTGCTGGAGCTGCGCCCGCCGAGACAGGTCCAACTGGCGTTGGGCCTCTGCCAGACCCACATCGTGTGTGTCCGACACCAGCTTTTGGACCTTCGCTTTGGACGGCCTCCTCGACTCCGAAGAACCCCCGGACCCATTTCTTCGAAGGGCCCGCTTCCCCGGCTCCCGGCGACCAATCTCCGAGCTGGCGTCCGACTCACACCAAATGGACTCGTTGTCGGAGTCCAGCAACTCGCCCGCCAGGCAATAGTCGCTAGCCGCAGACGGCGCGCGGCTAGCCTCCGACGCCGAGGCGCCCTCGGATTGGCCCTGATAAGGGCCTTTTGGTTGGCCCTGAGAAGGGCCTTTTGGTTGGCCCTGAGAAGGGCCTTTTGATTGGCCCTGAGAAGGGCCTTTTGGTTGGCCCTGAGAAGGGCCTTTCAGTTGGCCCTGAGAAGGGCCTTTCATAAAACGCCCGGAGGCGGCCCGCAAGGGTTTCGACATAGCCTCCGCGGGTGTCGTAGTTTCCGACATAAAATAAAAAGTTAGATAAAAAGATTAAAATGTATGCTACGACAGCACAGTGCACTTTAGCCGAACACCGGTCTGCCACTCCGTTACGGTGGTCAGAACCGGGTCGTTGCCCAGGGGACGCGACGAGGACGCAAGCACTGTGGGGGGGTCCCCCAACCTTTTTTTTTTTTTTTTTTTTTTTTGACGCTGAGAAATGCTTTATGCATCCTCGCTCGTGGGGGACGAGACGGGGTATGTGGGACTCCTGTCGGAATGACAGTATACCCACTAAAACTCAGCAGTGTTCCCACATCGCCGTGATGGGAGGGCCATGGGAAACCGGCTCAGCCTTTACGTCCACAACTCTCCCGGCGCATGCCCGCCTAACTGGCGGGCCCCGCGTGTCCCCCCGGATGGGGGGCTACGGGAATGACCGGGAACACCTGGCCATTCCCGTCCGACACTGGTGGGGGCCTGTGCAATACAGGCAAGGATGCCCCCACACCCGTTGCCTGCTGGCCCCCACCTGGGAGGAGTCGTCTGCTCCGACCCCTCCTCCGCCTTCGGAGCGGCGCCGCGTGAGGATCGTCCTCCCGCGCGCGCTCCGCCGCCATTTCGGCCGCAGAGGATAGGGAGAGCGGCCGACGTCATACCGACACACCTCTTCCCCTGCGGCCCCACCGCGTCCGCCATCAAACGGTGGCGGCCCCGTCAAGGCCGCGGAAGGTAGGGAGAGCGGCGCAAGGTAGGGAGAGCGGCGCAAGTCCGGGGTCCCCCAACCTAACCTAACCTAACCTAACCTAACCTAACCTTTTTTTTTTTTTTTTTTTTTTTTTTTATCGTGGAGAAATGCTCATGCATGCTGCACTACCACGGGGAGATAGTGCAGTTATGTGGGACTCTAACCCACTAAAACTCCACGGTGTCCTCCTCTGCCGCTTAATGGCGGGAACACGGGCACGCGTTAGCACTCATCCGCGAGCCCGCCACGGCTGTCCGTCACCGGACCCTCCTCTGGGGAGTACCTACTCCCCATCACCGGCGCACCAGAACACCTTGCACGCCAAAACCACACGTGGGACCAAACCAGCACATGGACGCCAGACGACCCCGTGCCTGGGCACCCTTGGTCCCCCTGCGACGGGTCAGGTCATTGGCCCCGCCGCCTGCCAAATTTCGGCCGCAGAGGATAGGGAGAGCGGCCAACGTCATACCGACACTCCTCCTCCCCTGCGGCCCCACCGCGTCCGCCATCAACGGTGGCGGCCCCGTCAAGGCCGCGGAAGGTAGGGAGAGCGGCGCACCGCAATACCGGCACTCCTCTCCCGCCGCGGCCTCCAACCCTCAGCCGCGATGCCTCCAAAAAGACACCGCGGCCCGCCTCAGTTGCGGTGTCGCCCAAGCGGCCACCGCAACCTACCCGTTGGCCGCTACGTCGTCGGCTTATCAGGAAAAGCCCTGACGAGCGGCCCCTCCTCGGGTTCCTCTTCGCTTCACCGTGGGTGACCAAGCCACGGCTACTAAGCCCCCCCGCCTCGACAATGCGGGAACCCACCGGGGGGGAACCTAACCTAACCTAACCTAACCTAACCTAACTTTTTTTTTTTTTTTTTTTTTTTTTTTTTTTAATAGAAACCTACTCAAAGTTTTTTAACTTTTTATTTAATATAAATCTACTTAGTTTTTTAACTTTTTTAAAACTTTTTTTTTTTTTTTTTTTAATAGAAACCTACTCAAAGTTTTTTTCACTTTTTTTTAATAGAAATCTACTTAGTTTTTTAACTTTTTTTTTTAATAGAAACCTACTCAAAGTTTTTTAACTTTTTATTTAATAGAAATCTACTTAAAGTTTTTAACTTTTTTTTTTAACTTTTTTTTTTTAATAGAAATCAACTTGAAAGTTTTATTTTTTTTAAATAGAAACCTACTCAGTTTTTAACTTTTTTTTTAATAGAAATCTACTTAAAGTTTTTTAACTTTTTTTTTTAATAGAAATCTAAGTTTTTTTAACTTTTTTAAAACTTTTTTTTTTAATAGAAATCTACAGTTTTTTAACTTTTTTTTTAAATAGAAACCTACTCAAAGTTTTTTAACTTTTTATTTAATAGAAATCTACTTAAAGTTTTTAACTTTTTCTTTAACTTTTTTTTTTAATAGAAATCTACTTAAAGTTTTTTAACTTTTTTTTTAATAGAAATCTACTTGAAAGTTTTTTTTTTTTTTTAAATAGAAACCTACTCAGTTTTTAACTTTTTTTTAATAGAAATCTACTTAAAGTTTTTTAACTTTTTATTTAATAGAAATCTACTTAAAGTTTTTAACTTTTTTTAAAACTTTTTTTTTTAATAGAAACCTACTCAAAGTTTTTTTAACTTTTTTTTTTTTAATAGAAACCTACTCAAAGTTTTTTAACTTTTTTTTTTTAAAAGAAATCTACTTGAAAGTTTTTTAACTTTTATTAAAACTTTTTTTTTTAATAGAAACCTACTCAAAGTTTTTTAACTTTTTTTTTAATAGAAATCTACTTAGTTTTTTAACTTTTTATTTAATAGAAATCTACTTAAAGTTTTTAACTTTTTTTTTTAATAGAAATCTACTTAAAGTTTTTAACTTTTTTTTTAAATAGAAACCTACTCAGTTTTTTAACTTTTTTTTTAATAGAAATCTACTTAGTTTTTTAACTTTTTATTTAATAGAAATCTACTTAGTTTTTTTTAACTTTTTTAAAACTTTTTTTTTAAATAGAAACCTACTCAGTTTTTTAACTTTTTATTTTATAGAAACCTACTTGAAAGTTTTTAACTTTTTTTTTTAAATAGAAACCTACTCAGTTTTTTAACTTTTTTTTAATAGAAATCTACTTAAAGTTTTTTAACTTTTTTTTTAATAGAAATCTACTTAGTTTTTTAACTTTTTTTTTAAATAGAAATCTACTTAAAGTTTTTTAACTTTTTTTTTAAATAGAAACTCACTGTTTTTTAACTTTTTTTTTAATAGAAACATACTCAAAGTTTTTTAACTTTTTTTTTAAAAAGAAATCTACTTGAAAGTTTTTTAACTTTTTTTAAAACTTTTTTTAATAGAAACCTACTCAAAGTTTTTTTACTTTTTTTTTAATAGAAATCTACTTAGTTTTTTAACTTTTTATTTAATAGAAATCTACTTAAAGTTTTTAACTTTTTTTTTAAATAGAAACCTACTCAGTTTTTTAACTTTTTTTTTTAATAGAAATCTACTTAGTTTTTTAACTTTTTATTTAATAGAAATCTACTTAAAGTTTTTAACTTTTTTTTTTAATAGAAATCTACTTAAAGTTTTTAACTTTTTTAAAACTTTTTTTTTTAATAGAAATCTAGTTTTTTAACTTTTTTTTTAAATAGAAACCTACTAAGTTTTTTAACTTTTTTTTAAATAGAAATCTTACTAAAGTTTTTTAACTTTTTTTTTTAATAGAAACCTACTTACTTAAAGTTTTTAACTTTTTTTTTTTAATAGAAACCTACTAACAAAGTTTTTTAACTTTTTTTTTTAATAGAAATCTACTTAAAGTTTTTTAACTTTTTTTTTAATAGAAATCAAGTTTTTAACTTTTTTTTTTAATAGAAATCTACTTAAAGGTTTTAACTTTTTTTTTAACAGAAATCTACTTAGTTTTTTAACTTTTTATTTTATAGAAACCTACTTGAAAGTTTTTTAACTTTGTTTTTAATAGAAATCTACTTAAAGTTTTTTAACTTTTTTTTTAATGGAAATCTACTTAGTTTTTTAACTTTTTTTTTAAATAGAAATCTACTAAAGTTTTTTAACTTTTTTTTTAAATAGAAACTCACTGTTTTTTAACTTTTTTTTTAATAGAAACATACTCAGTTTTTTAACTTTTTTTTTAAAAAGAAATCTACTTGAAAGTTTTTTAACTTTTTTTAAAACTTTTTTTAATAGAAACCTACTCAAAGTTTTTTTACTTTTTTTTTAATAGAAATCTACTCAAAGTTTTTTAACTTTTTTTTTAATAGAAATCTACTTAGTTTTTTAACTTTTTATTTAATAGAAATCTACTTAAAGTTTTTAACTTTTTTTTTAAATAGAAACCTACTCAGTTTTTTAACTTTTTTTTTTAATAGAAACCTACTTACTTAAAGTTTTTAACTTTTTTTTTTTAATAGAAACCTACTAACAAAGTTTTTTAACTTTTTTTTTTAATAGAAACCTACTTAAAGTTTTTTAACTTTTTTTTTTTAATAGAAATCTATTTAGTTTTTTAACTTTTTTTTTTATAGGAATCTACAGTTTTTTAACTTTTTTTTTAAATAAAAATCTACTTAAAGTTTTTAACTTTTTTTTTTAACTTTTTTTTTAAATAGAAATCTCTATCTCTAAATCTCTATAAAATCTAGAAGGCGAGAATACCAACGCCACTTTCCCGATCGTCGACTTCCCAACGTTACTGTTTTCGGGAGCACCTATCGACGATTGTCTGAAACTAGCAATGTTCAGATAGCACAAGTCAACGCTGGCAGACCTCGACGGTACACGGCTGCGAAGAGGACACCATTCTTCAGTGTTTTATTGATGACCCAAACATCTCAACGAACATTGTTGCAAGACAGCTCGGTATGTCCCAGAGGAAAGTGTGGTCGGTAGTATATCTATCAGGTAGACACCCATACCATTGTCAACCTGTCCAAACATTACACGAGGGAGATCCTGCCAGGCGACTCGAATTTTCTCGGTTTATGTTAAACGCTGACGCTGACCAGGAACATTTCCTAAGAAATATTTTATGGACTGACGAGTCAAAGTTTGACCGGGATGGTATAACGAATTACCATAACTTACATTTTTGGGAACCTAAAGTAGGCAGGAATCCAAAAAACTAAAAGAAACTGCGTCGCAAATGAGATTTTCCCTGAACGTATGGATGGGTGTCCTTGATAATTATTTGCTGGGCCCTCATTTCTTGCCCCAAAATTTGAACGGCGAAAATTACGAGGAGTTTTTAAGAAACAACCTAGACGATTTGTTGGTGGATGTTCCCGAAGAAATAAAAAACAACCTCATGTTTCAACATGATGGTTGCCCAGCACATTACTGGATTACTGTCCGACAGTGGCTAGACGAGAGATATCCAAATTGAAAAGATATCCAAAGATTGGGAGGGGAAGGCCAATTCCGTGGCCAGCACGAAGCCCTGATATCACACCACTTGATTTTTACGTTTGGGGTCATATGAAGAAATTAGTTTATGTGACCCCAATGAATTCAGTTGAAGAACTTCGACAGCAAATAATAAACGCGGCGCAACAGATGAGAACAACGTTCACATCAAGAGTGACGAAAACCGAAGTTAGGAAGAGAATTCGAACCTGCATTCGTAATCGAGGGGCTCATTTTGAACAAGATGTGTAAATTTTTTTTATAAAATTTGACGTAAATTGTTTAATGCATTTTATTTCATACAAATACAATTGACCCTTTCTCTCCCCGCGCCGATTCAAATCCATGCCATGCCACGAATTATGTATTTTAAAATTGACTTTTATTCCTTTTTGGAAAGCTTACAAAATAGGCAAGTTGTTTTAGTTATTTGTACGATTAATGTCATAGAAATTTTTGTGACGAGACAACATTTTTGAAGCGTAAAATGAAAATATTGGTAAGATATTATTCTTATATCGCTCATTATTTTAATTATTTTGTTAAATTAAGTGCTTTAATTATGTCCATAGCTTAATTGAAGTGCCAGCTATAACATCACTTTTAATCGTACCCATTCAAATATGTATTTTTTTATTATTTGGAATTAAATGTCAAATTTTGGGTAAATATCGAAAAACTCTTAAAATACAAATATCTGGATAACTATTGAATTTCGGCCATACATATGGGGGTTTAATTTGTTGCATTTTGGCCCCCTTATCAGCCCTTGACGGATATACGTCGAATTACCAGTAACCCTGTATATTGCAAATGGTGATTATATTTTATCTGAAAAGAAAGGTTCTATTAAAATGTCATATAGAAATTCAGAAATTAATTTAGAAGCATTGATTGTACAAAAATTAAGTTTTAATCTACTGTCAGTAAAACAGTTGGTAAACAAAAATTACAATGTGAATTTTAATAGAGATAATGTAATTATACAAAAGCAAAATGCTAAAAACTATGTAAAAGGAATGCTTGAAGGTAAATTGTTCAAATGGAAATTAGATGTATGTTTCAGTGTTTCATGTAATAGCGCCTTATCTTCAAAAGATTTGTGGCATATAAGGCTTGGTCATTTAAATAATAGAAGTTTATACAGTATGGGGTTACCAGCTAGTGACACACCATGTACACCCTGCATGTTAGGTAAATCAACAAGGTTACCCTTTGTTCCTGTAAAAAGACCGAGATCAACATGCATAGGTGAGTACATACAGATATTGCTGGACCATGTCGAATACCTGGAATCAATGGTGAGTTATATTATCAAGTAATTATAGATGATTATTCACATTTTTGTGTAACATTTGTGTTGAAAAATAAAAGTGAAGCTACTCAAAATGTCATGGTCTTTACCTATGAAATTGCCGTTATGCAGTACTGGCTATTTCAAATCAAAATAATTTTTGTTTGGCTAAGAATTCTAATTTCAAATTAATTTTATTTTAAAAACATGGATTTTTTTTTCCAAAAGTAGTCATTTGTTTATTGATTAGTGTTACATTTTCATCGCATTTCAATCTTTTTCGTCATCATGGATACGTTAAAAATTCGAGTAATTATTGAATATGAGTACCGTGATGGCAGCAACGCGGCACAAGCGGCACGCAACATCAACGACGTTTACGGAGCTAACACTACAAACCAACGCACCACTTGTTATTGGTTTACTCGCTTCCGTTCTGGAAATTTCGACCTGAAAAATGAACCTCGCGGTCGTCCGAAGACTTTGGTCGACAATGACGAATTAAAGGCGATTGTGGAAGCTGATGATACACAATCTACGGCTGAATTGGCAGCAGCTTTCGAAGTTAGCGTCAAAACAATATTGGTCCATTTGCGTCAAACTGACAAGGTAAAAAAGCTTGACAAATGGGTGCCCCACGAACTCAATGATCGCCAGCGCGAAGTAAGCGTCGAGACGTGCCTTGCACTGCTCAACAGACACACAAATGAAGGAATTTTGAATCGCATTGTTACCTGCGATGAAAAATGGATTCTGTTTGATAACCGCAAGCGCTCAGCAAGTTGGTTGGATCCTGGTTCAGCACCTAAACAATGCCCTAAACGAAAACTTACCCCTAGAAAAGTGATGGTCACTGTTTGGTGGTCTAGCGCCGGTGTGATTCATCACAGCTTCTTACCAAACGGGGTGAGCATTACTTCAGATGTGTACTGTGAAGAACTGAACACAATGATGGAGAAGCTGGCACATCTCCAACCAGCATTGGTCAATCGCTCGTCTCCGCTGCTCCTGCACGACAACGCGCGACCTCATACTGCACAGCAGACGGTCTCCAAGTTGCAAGAACTGAGGTTGGAAGCTCTCCGTCATCCACCCTACTCACCAGACCTTGCGCCTACAGACTACTACTTTTTCCAGAATTTGGATAACTTCTTGGCGGGAAAAAAATTCAATACCCGAGAGGAAGTACAAAATGCCTTTAAAGAATTTGTTGCCTCCCGTCCAGCTGATTTCTTTAAGAAGGGCATCAATAAACTGCCACTGCATTGGCAAAGATGCATTGATTGCATGGGTGATTACTTCGATTAATACAAATAAAAAATGCATGAAAAAAATTCGTTTAAATTTTTTCATACAAAACGGCAATTTCATAGGTAAAGAAAAGACCTATTATAAGAGGGGTTCAATTTGTTGCATTTTGGCCCCCTTATCAGCCCCTGACGGATATACGTCGAATTACCAGTAACCCTGTATATTTTCAATGGAGTTTGAAGTTTTTGAATGTCATACATGTATTCTTCATATTTTTCATTAATTAAATGCTCTGTACAACCGGAGTCGATAATCCAATCAATCTCAGTTTGGTTAACATTTGTTTTAACATAATGTTGTTTTCCACGTTTGCTAGAGTGGTGTCTATGAGTTGTCGCCAAACAAACTGTCTACTGTTGAGATGCTGGAGCTTGGTGCTCAGTAAAACGTAGAGAATGTCGATGCTGAACAATGCTTTTAATCCTGATAACATTTTCTTCTATTTTAATTATAATTTGAATTTTGTGAGACAAAATATATGCAAACCGATGTTCGTTCTTTTAAAGAAAGTATGTAAAAAATGCGAGGAATTTAGAAGTTTTTATTGAATGAATCCTGTGGCGTTTCACACCACCAGTTATGAAGCGCCTGAGATATGCGCTTGGCAATCTGTTGTAGTGCACGCACTTCAACAGATGTTGAGGTTGCAGGCGCCATCTCAAACTAGAATTGAAAATGCTAAATTCGTGAAACTGTCTTACTTACTCGTACAAATTACAACTACTTTCTGCCGGCTGAAGGTTAGCCAACGACGAATTCGTCAATTTAGGAACTTATGACGAAACGAATTATAAATGTTAATACTTTGGCAGCCAAATACAGAATTAAGAACTCAGTAGGCACTACATTGGATTTTGTAGGACATGGTCAACCGGTAGGTAGGTGGCTATAGTTGGGACCAGTGGCTTTTTCAACTGCTGTAGTATGTATGTGCTAATAGAACATTATGTTTAAATGATCCGCATTATGACTAACTAAAGACTAGGTTTCATCATAATCCTGAGCACATCCAGTATTTTGATCGAATATCTAGATTTGTTTATAATCCTATTCTATTAAATGAGCAATATTTTTTATATATACAAATTATTAATATTTACTTATTTATTTTTTGTATATATTTTGTTTGTGTATATTTGTAATCACGTTCTCGAAAACGGCTCTAACGATTTCGATGAAAGTTGCAATATACGGGTTCACGGGGGCGAAAAATCGATCTAGCTAGGTCTCATTTCTGGGAAAATTCGTTTCCGAGCGAGTTTAGTCGACCAGGTACTTATTATAAATAAAATAAGCTGCAATCGGAAACCTTAATTACATTTTATAATTTTATTAAGATGATGAAATGGGAACGAACGAAATGAGTTAGGCTTGTCCTCCCAAAATACGAGGACGCTAAGTAACTTTGTGTTCATTTAGAACGAGTACAGTAACTAATAGCACCTTTTTTGATAAGAACACTACACAGGAATCTACAATACATAAGAAGTGGTTTCATTTGTCCTGAAATCTATTTTAGTCTATAGAATTAAAGGAAAAAAATGTAAATTCAGGTCTTATTTGATCTAGTTTTGTTTACCATATTATTGCTCCTACAGTTTTCATTAAGTGTTCATTTTATACAGTTCCCTACAAAATAATAAGGAATGGTGTCATATCACTACTGCTTTAGATTTTCTTGTAACTAAATAATTGTTTCTTAATGTACAATATAAAAATAAGCAGCGTTTTGCCATCGCGATTCTCTTTCTATCAGTCCGATAGTACAGCGCGATGTGACGGGAGGACGTTACAAGAGCGGTGGCATGCAATACTACCTTCAGTGGAGAGGGATCACACCAATATGTGATCCTACTTCATTTCAAAATGTGATGAATCGGACTGATTGTAATGATAACTATCTGTGAATTTTTATTTTGTAGGAAAAATTGTTTAACGTTCTTCATGGTGTCGATCCTGGGTCTGGTCAGGATGAAAAACTCTATAAACTCGAACACGCGATAAACAGATAACGGTCTCAGAGAATTACTGAGTAGGCTTGTAGTTGTTGTGTCCGCTTTGGATTTATCGGGAAAAAAAATTCCAGTGAGCTGTCACTTTGTAAAATTACAGTGAACTGTCACTGTGTAAAAAAATAATATACTAATGTTTATTGGTATATTTTATACTGTACACTTATTGAGTAAGTAAGTAAGTAAGTAAAATTTTATCTGTTTAAACATGGTGTAAATTGCATGCAGGATAATAACAGATAAAGAAATAGTTCTAACATGTTCAGCCGCATATCGTGGCGTACAAATTGGTAGGAAGAGATGGTGCATAAACCGTGATAATATTCATCAAAATTACATAATAGAAATTAAAGAAAGAGAAATTAGAATTCGTCGATTTATCTGTTTTACTGGGGATCACGCTCGACTCAAGGCTGCAATGGGGTCCGCATTTAACATCTCTTGCGTTATCGAAATTTTTGCAATATGCTACTCTGTAAGCTAAAGAGAACTTATGAGAAGAGTGAGCTTGACAAGTCAAAGAATAATCCCAAAGCACTATGGAAAACAATTAAGGAAATAACAAATACTGGGAAAATACGCTCCTGTCCTGTTGAACTGCTAAAGATTTGTGACAATCCTAAGTCTTCCTTAAGCAGTGTATGCTCCTTCTTCAGTAACATAGGTAAATCATGGCACCGAAAATACTAAATGACCCAAATAAAACGCCATCTAACCCTGACAAGCCTCGTGTTGATGAAAATAAGACACTGAAGTCGCCTGCCAATTCACTCGTTATACATAAAGTTGACGAAAGTGACGTGGAATCTATTATGCTTTTTTTTTTTTTTTTTTTGTGGATGGGAAATCATCAAATGACTTCTCCCGCTCCGGGCAGAGCGGGAGGGTGTGTCAGACTTTTACTGACTAAAACCCACCCGTGTTCCTTCAGTTGCCCGTGCCAGGGCCACGGTATCTCTTTCGAACTACCCGCGACCCCGGCGGCTTCGGCCCTATTGGACCCCGTCACTGCTGACATCTCTTTGAGGCGCGCGTGGAACACAACGCGCCGTCGACCCGGGCCTGGTCCTTACCGGACGGCGAGCTGCCCATTACTCGTCGTCCGCAAGCCCGCGCCTACGGTGGCCGGGAATCGGCAATCGATTCCCGCCGCCCAGGGCGTCTCCTGCGGCGGCTAGGGGCGCGAGGGCGCGGCTGTTGCCTCTCCCTCTCGCGTCCCGCCTCCTCCTTTGCGAGCATTACTGCTTCGCAGAAGGAGGTGACGGCCTCCCATGCACTCTCGCTCCGCACCATGGCCTGGACCAAGTTTGGACGCGAGAGATCGCCGCCGCCGATCGCCTCCGTGAGAACACGGCGGTGCTCCGCCCAAGCCGGGCAGACCTCCACTGTATGCTCCACCGTGTCCTCCGGGCGATCTACACAATGGTGACACCCGGGCGTTTCCTCCCGCCTTATCCGAAACAGGAACCTCCCGAAACAACCGTGTCCGGTGAGGACCTGCGTCAGGCGGAAGGTGAGGACGCCATGGCGCCTCTCCAACCACTCCTCAAAGAGGGGACTTATCGCCGCAATTGTGGCGTGCCCAGTGCTGGGTTGCGACAATCGCACTCTCCATGTCGCCATGAGATCCCGCCGGAGCTCTGTCCGCTGTACCGTGATTTCTCGCGGCAGCGGAGTTACGCCCCGGCGTTTTGCCTCCTCGCGCCACTCCCACACGTGCGCGAGGACTTTTGCCTCCAGATCCCATGGCGGTAATCCGGCAAGGAGGCTCGCCGCCTCACAGGAGACCGTGCGGTATCCCCGGACTAGCCGGATGGCCATGACCCTCTGGGACGCGTTCAACCGGCGGGCTGGTCGCAGCCTCAGGGAACGCGCCCACACCGGTGCCCCGTAAAGGGCCATGGACCGCACGACCCCCGCGTAAAGCCTCCGGCAGGAGGCGTTTGGACCCCCCAGATTGGGCAGGAGCCGCTTCAAGGCAGCCCCGGCCCGCTCCAGTCTGGGAGCCAAACGTCGGAAGTGCTCCACGAAGTTCCACCGGCTGTCGAGGACGAGTCCCAGGTACTTCATCGTCGACTCGACTGCGATGTGAACCCCTCCTACCGTTATTTGGGAACCCGACGGTGGCGCGTTCCGAGGACCATGAAAACACATGACCTCGGATTTGTGCAGGGCCACCTCGAGTCCCAACTGCCGGATCCTCTCTACGATTGTCGCAACCCCGCGTGTCGCTAGTTCGGCCGCCGCCTGGTGCGACCTCCCTTGCGCCAGGACCAGCGTGTCGTCAGCGTAACATACAACGCTGACGCCGCTAGGGAGGTCGGCACGCAGCACCCAGTCGTACCCGATGTCCCACAGATGTGGCCCCAGGACAGATCCCTGTGGGACACCGCACGACATCTCTCGCCGGTTCCACTCTCCCTGATGACCGGGGTAGATGACGGTCCTGTCCGTCAAATAGGCCTCGACCACTCGACGGAGGTAGGTTGGCACCCGGTGATACCGGAGTGCCTCCCTGATGCAACTCCAGGGCAGGGTATTGAAGGCATTGGCGATGTCTAGAGACACCGCCAAGACGACCCCACCCCGGGCCACAGCATCCCCCGTCGTGAGGGCTTGCACGCGCATGATGGCGTCCACCGTAGAGCGCCCCCTGCGGAAACCAAACTGGCTCTCCGTCAAATCCGGCCCCTCCTGCGCCAGCCACCCGACGAGGCGGTCTGCAATGACTCTTTCAAAGAGCTTGCCCACCTCGTCGAGCAGCACGATGGGCCGGTAAGCGGACGGAGAGTCCGCAGGGCGCCCCGGCTTCTTAATGAGGACCAGTTTCCCTGTCTTCCAACGAAGTGGGAACTGGCCCCTCTCCAAGCATGCGCTTAGGAGCCCCCCTAGTCGAGGCCCGAGAGCCCCAAAGGCCAGAACCCAGGCTCTTCCTGGCAAGCCGTCGGGTCCTGGGGCGGTATTTTTGGCACTCAGCCTACGTACCGCCACTCTCAGCTCTACTTCGGTCACTTCCGGAGCATCGTCGTCGTCGTCGGTGATGTGGTCCGCATCGGGCACCGCAGGAGGCGGAGCCATGGGCGGGGGAGTATGTTCCCCTCGCGAAGGGAACAGAGCGCTCACCACGTCCTCCACGAGCTGCGGCCGGAGACTCTGCGTCAGCGGGGGAGCCCATGGGCGGAGTTTATCCCGCACCATTTTGTAGGGGCGTCCCCACGGATCTCTGTTCAGAGTCCCCAGCGACTCCTCGCGAGCCAGGCCTCTGGCCCGCGAGATCTCCGCTCGGAGGGCAGTCTTCGCCGCTCTGTACCCCTCATACAGCTCCGCCTGAATGGCTTCCGTATCCGGAGGGCGGATACGGAGCCTGCGGTGCCTGGTGTACCGGTGCCGCGCAGCAACGCATGCCTCGCGCAGAGCCGTCAGCTCCGGCGACCACCAGTACACCTGGCGCCAGGCGCGTCCGGGCTGGACCCGGGGCATTGCCACGTCACATATTTCGGACATGGCCTCCCGGAACCACTCCGTCTCGTCATTGACGTCAGCAGGCCTGTCCGGTGGCGACACCCAGGCCTGCACGATTGAGGCTTCCAGGAAGAGCTCCCGGTCCAGCTGCTTCAGCGCCCACCGCGGACCACTCGGGGCCTGTCGGACCGGCGCGCTCGAGGTCTGGGCGGAGACATCAAACCGGATGTACCGGTGGTCGGAATAGGTCTCCACCCCCTCCATGACGCGCCAGTCAAGAACATGCGGCAACAGAGCGGGGCTGGCAAACGAAATGTCCACCACTGATTCGCCCCGCATCCGCACACACGTGGGGACAGAACCCCGATTTAGGACGACCAGACCTGTCTCTAGAGCCCAGTCCTCCACCATCCTACCCCGTGTGTCCGTATACCGGGAACCCCAAGCCACATTCTTGGCGTTGAAGTCCCCGAGGACGAGCACGGGAAGGGAACGGAACCCGACGACGACGGTTTTCAATTCCGCAAGGGAGTTGTGGAACTCGGCGAGAGTTCGGCTCGGGGAGAAGTATACCCCTACCACGACAATCTCCCCGAACCGTGCTGCAACGCAACCCTGCCCTCTCTTCACAGCTTCGAGGGACAGGGTACCGGCGGCGGCCGACGAAATGAGGGTCACTGTGCCGCTCAGGTCCTCCACCCAGTAATCACTGGGCGGGACAAAATACGGCTCAGCGACCACGGCGATGTTAATCGACCACTGCGCCATGCTCTGGAGCAACAGATCCTGAGCTGGGGCGCAGTGGTTGATGTTCGCCTGGAGGAGGCGTAATGGAGCCATTACTGACATTCCATTTCACCCCCTCCCTGAGCCCCCTGAGTGGGCCCTGCCGCAGTGGGTACGGCGACGACGGCAGTGGAGGCGGCAACGGCGACGGCTGTGGCGGCGGCTGCGGCAGTGACGGCGGTGGCAGAAAGCTTGCCCCTGCTCCGGGCTTTAGTGGATGGACCACAGCCCTTGCTTCCAGCCCGGTGATCGGCCGGCTTGCCAGCTGCCGCACATAAATAGCAGTGCGGCGTGGCATTGCACGAGCCGGCCTTGTGACCGGGCTGACCACAACGGAAGCAATGACTGCTGCGGTCCACCTCCGAGGTGCATTTCACTCCGACGTGGTTGCCCACTTGGCAACGGAAGCACCTCAGAGGTCTGGGTTCCAGCAATTTTACCCGCGTGGAATCCCAGCCCACCCGGAACCTTCGGCCCTCCCCAACTATCTTTTGGGCCGCCGACACGGGGCAGCTCACCGTAACGGCTCGCATCCCCGTGGAGTCAGGACGGATGGTGCCTACCCTCACCTGTTCGAAGGCGCACCCCCCAGTCTTGACCACGGCGGCCACCACCTCTCCGTCCGTCACTGAGTCGTCCAGACCCAGGATGCGCATGTCCGCGCACTTGGCGGGTCTGGACACTCGGGCCATGTCCGCATCTAAGGACGCCCTAAGCCTTTCGGCTAGAGCGTCAGCGGTCGGGCCACTGGCCGCACCGGGAATCTCCAGCATCCGAGCCCCGGTCGCAGTGACCTTTACTCGAATGCCATCTACAACCCCGAGCTCCTCCAGGTTCACCGCCGCCCTCGCCTTGGTGAGCACGTCGCGGTAGGACACGCCCTTCTTCTCCGCTTCCGGCTGTAGTGTGATCACTACAGCTGCGGACTTCGGGGCATGTAACCTCGCCGCGACGCTTCGCTCTTTTCGCCGCCGCCGCCTCTCTTTTCGTTTGGCCGCCCTTGCTGCCTTACCCGCCTTCCTCTTCTCCCCGGCTACCTGCCATTCGGCGTCAGCCGGAGGAGATTTAGGAGGCGGAGGCAGCCGCGTCGCTGCCACGGCCACGGCTGGGGCATTCGCAGGTGCCTTTTCGGGCACAGTTCCACTCTTCGCTGGCCCCGCCGATCCTGGTTTGGCCGTGGCAGCCATGGCGGCATACGAAGCCGCCTTTGGCTGGCTCGAGGCTGGCCGGCTCGCCGCTAGCGGGGGCCGCAAGACAATGCCCTCCAGGACGGAGAACCGCCTGTTGAGGGCAGCCAGCTCCTTCCGCACCAGGGCCAGCACCCGGTCCTCAGTAGGCTCGGGCCCACCCTGCTCCTGCTGCGGCCCGCCCTGTGAACCTTCCCGGGGGCCGGCTCCTCGGAGCCCGGCCAGGTCCGCTCGGAGCTCCTCGTTCTCCTTTCGGAGAAGCTCCATGGCGGCTGTCAAGCGGGCGACCTCCGCCCGCATCTCGGACATGCCGTCCGTCGGAGGCCCCTGTAGCAAAGCCTCCGCTGCCGCCATGATGGAAGCCTTGGCTGCGGGTATGGCTTTGTCTTTAGAGGACTGAGTCCTCTTCAAGGCCACACCCTCGATTGCCGCCACCACGACCTCCTCGAACCTGGCCGCTCGCATTATATTGGAGCCGCCCTCGGCGTCCGACTCACCGCCAGACGACTCCATGGCGACCCTCTCGGCCGGCTCGGCTGAGCTGGCTCTGCTCAGCTCGCTGTCCTCCTGCGTGGGGACTACCCGACCCTTGCCCCCTTTTTTCCGGGTCCAGCCTTGGCCCCGGCGAGCAATTTTCCTACGGGCCGAGCTCACCCCGCCGTCCGAGGAAGACCCCTGGCCATCCCCCGGATTTTTGTTCCGCTTCAGGAAGGACTCTTCGTTCCTCCCCCCAGCAGACCTCACCACTATGCCCTCCGGGCTCTTAAATGAGCCCTTCGTGCCCTTCGCGCCAGATGCGGCATCGGACTCCGACGCCGCATCACTCCCCTCCTCTTTACGTCCTTTATTTTTTATTTGTTCCATAGTTGTTCCCACGAGTAAAACACTTTATATCATCTCAAAAACTGTGGTTCGCACTAACGACTAATTTAGCTACCCATTAGTCAAGCTACCAACCTCCCTCACGGTGCGCCGCCGCTTGGAGGTTTGGGGTAATTTTTTATAGAGGTTTTCTTCCTCGCGGTCCGGGCGATTAAGCCAAGACCCTCGACCCCCGTCAAAGGTCAGAGACATGACCTGACAATCTTCGGGGCTACGAGACTAACGGTGGCAGAAGGAAATGACTTCCTCCTGCCTGCCCGGCGGCAGGGTTAGTGCACACCGAGCCCGCTCTTACTCCGCCGCTGTGCGTCTCTGCTTAAGCAGAGGGACACACGTTGGAGCGTACCTCCGACAGGATATTGGCATACGGACAACGGGACCCCTTAGGCATATAGCGCCTAATGGGGAGCCATTGCCCGTACCCCAGGGTGCACCGTCCCGGAAACTGACCTTCCCCCCGGACGTATCCGTAAGGGAACTTCAGCCTCCGGGCACTCGGGGAGGTTTCCTGTCCACGCACCCCAATCTATTATGCTTCAGCTACGAAATGACTGTGCCGTAGGTTGGGATGGAATATCATTCTCGCTTCTTAAGATATGCCGTAATGTGTTGGTACCGCCGATAACATATATCTGCAATCTTTGCATTGAGACGGGAGTATTCCCGGATTCTCTGAAGAAGGCTATAGTTCATCCAATTCACAAGGGTGGAAGCAGAAACTGTGTTGATTATTATAGGCCAATATCAGTTTTGACGTCGCTCTCAAAAATACTGGAAAAGATTCTTAACAATAATCTTAGAAGTTTTTTGGATAAGCATAAACTTATAGCAGACAATCAGTTCGGCTTCCGATCTGGGGTCTCCACTGAAGATGCTGTTCTCGACCTAACCCAATCTATTGACTATGGGCAGTAGAACGAAGTGCCTTGGTATATTTTTGGACCTCTCGAAGGCCTTCGACACAGTTTCTGTTCCTAGGCTAATATCTAAGCTAGAATTATTGGGTGTACGGGGTATAGCTCTAGAAATCTTCAGAGATTACCTAAAAAATCGTAGCCAGCGAGTTAAAATAGACTCAAATTACAGTGACGAAGAAATTGTGTCATACGGTGTGCCACAAGGAAGCATATTGGGACCCACGCTCTTTTAAATCTACATAGACGACCTTTATAGAATGTCGATACCAGCTTGTAAGATATATGCATATGCTGACGACACAGCGATATTAGTTTATGGACCTACATGGGAAGATGTCAAAATTAATGCGGAATCTGCACTGTCCTCACTAATGAACTGGCTTAACCAGAACTTGCTGACACTAAATCTGACAAAAACCTACTTTCTACCCTTTGCAATCCGACGTAACACTAAGCCCGCAAATACTTTCACCATAACAGCCCACTCGTGTCAGAATCAGCAAACATCGTGCTCATGTCCTACTATTGCTGGAACTGATAGTGTTAAATACCTGGGTGTGCATATAGACGACGGGTTAAGATGGGACAAACAACTCGATACACTAACTACTCGAACACTTCGTCTCATTCACATCTTTAAATCTCTCCGGGAATGTGGTAGTATCGAAATTCTCAAAATAGTATATTTCACTTTATGCCAATCGATAGTGGGATATTGCATAACAGTATGGGGTGGAGCAGCGAAGACTTATTTCTTGAGAGCAGAGAGGGCCCAAAGGGCTGTACTAAAAGTCATGACGAAGAAACCTTATAGGTACCCTACAACGCAATTATACGCTGACTGCCAAGTCCTGACGGTTCGACAGCTCTATGTCCTTCGGTCTGTGCTCAGAACACATGGCTGCTTGCCTCCGTCTGATTCAACGAAGCGAACATACGTCACCCCCGGTGTACAACATAAAACCTCGTTTGCAAGACACCAATACTATGTTCTAAGCTTTCACGTCTTTAAAAAAATAGAAAAGGAACTAGACATAATAAACTTAAATAAATTTAAAGTTAAAACAAAAATTACAGAATGGCTCATTCAGCAGGACTATGCAAAAACAGAATCTCTATTAACTTACATCGCTTCAAATTATGATATATCATTAATAAAAGTAACAACAACACAAACATCTACATATATACATACAACGTTGCACACACCATACACTCTTTTTCCACACATGCAAACATACAACACACTTCAAACAGATTTAATTCAATCACAACTGCAGGAAGTGTTCACATGAAATGTTAAATCTATAGAATATAATGTTGTTCATTATGTAATGATAGTTGAATAGATCGGCATAATTTCACTTATAAAGGGTGCAACTTAATTTACGCAACCATCTGGCCGAACATTGTCTCATAAGATACAGGCCTCCTAGTTTAAGAGATAGGGTTTATAATTTTTGTTTATATAGATTTTTGTAGCCTCTTAATTTTAGTAACTATCACTGCCTACCTTTTTTCTTTTTTCTTGCAGGACGGCTAAGTTCAGCAGCATATGCGGTGAGAAAAATCCGTCAATTCACTGATGTAGATACCGCGAGGCTGATCTATTTCAGTTACTTTCTTAGTATTATGTCTTACGGTATTTTACTATGGGGACGGGCTGCAGACATAGAGTCTATTTTTATTCTGCAGAAATGAGCCATCAGAGCAATATATGGCCTCCGAAGGCGCGATTCTCAAAGGGAACTGTTTAAAGATATTAACATCATGACGGTACCTTGTCAATATATCTACGAAAATATCATGTACGTAAGGAAAAATCTAAATCTGTTCGGTAAAAGAGGTGAAGGACACAATTATAGGACTAGAAATAGGGACCAATTAGTTCAACCAGGTTTCAGACTGGCTAAAGTAGAGTCATCCTTCATGAGGTACTGTTTAAAATGTTATAATAAAATACCTCCCCACATACTCCAGCTGAATGAAACGAAATTTAAATCTTGTATAAAACACACACTATGCAGCCGGACATATTATAACTTGGGGGATAACATCACTGACAAAAATGCTTGGCTGAATGCTTGTCCTGCTCCACAAGGACGCATTAACTAATTGATTAGCATTTGAAAAAGAAAAGAAAAGAAAGAAATATTTTGGAGCTGCTGAAGATTAAGAAGAGAGAAAACTTTCTTTGCATGGCTTAAATTCAGTCTTTTAGTATTATATAATTCCATAGCACATGTGTGAGCACTATGTAGCTACTATTAAGCTACCTTTTACTGGGTACGTCTTTCACTGACTTGAATGTGCCCTGGCGGTTGAGAGTATGTCATGCTCACTCAAATGTCTCGCTGGTGGTGGCGTGTGTGTTGGATCATTAAGTTCCCTCCAAAATGGTTGAGCTAATTGGTGCTGATCCATGCGTCATGTTCGTGAACGGGCGCCGTCAGTTGGGACTGGTCGTCTCTTAGCTGCCATGGCTTATTTTTAATTTTAAAATTTAATTTAGTTGTTTTAGTTTTTATCTTTTTATTGCGGACGCTTTTTAACGTGCACGTCTTTCTACATTGTTCTCACATGTATATTTTCAACATGAACGATGTAACCAATATTTTATAAAAATATTATGATTTAAAAGAATGTCCGTGGAGTTTCTTGCCTGTTTTTCTCCATAGGGATCTACTACGCTTTGGAATGGGCAACTAGCTTCATCTTTCTAACTGACTGACCCATTGACAATTCAAAAGTGCCTGTAATTAGTTTATTTGAAATAAATGCTTTGAGTTTGAGTACACTTTTTTTCGATTGAATCCACTAAACAATTGTTTATCAAACTGACAGCTCCTGACATTTTTTTCCAGGCAACTAATAATCTTACCACAGTTCTGTTACTAGGGGGAGGAGGGGGTAAATAAAAGCAACATCTTAAAATTATCGTATATTTACAATGTAATATTTTTTCAACTTCTCGAATACTTTGATAAATAATACATTATAATTTTCCCTATTTAATATGTGGGCACAGTGGGACGTCGCACAGTGGGACGTCACACGGTGACGCCGCGTTGGCACCTCCACCAGTAGTGCGCGCGTACTGGCGCCGCGTCGTGTGCATGCGCAAGTTTATTCCAGCAAACGAACCTAACTGATTGAGTCGGTTACTGCACCCTATGACAGTCTCCTAGACACTACCCTATAATCTGTGTTGATAACCTACCACGTACTCAGTCTTACCACAGTCTCATTCACAGATGGTACTAATGAGTACCTAGGTATGTGCATCGTAAGTGCATGTGTGTGGTTCGTCTAGCTCTACACAATTAACTACAAATGAAGACTAAGAGCAGATGTCAGTACAATGATGGCGGCCGGTCGGCTGCAGCTGCAGTGCGTAGTGCATGTTTAGCTTGTGTGCAGCTGCGCCTGCAGCACGACAGGAATTCTTGTTCAGTTACAAGGTGCCATTTTGATCGTTTTATTATTTGAGTCTCTCGGCAATATCCGCAATGAGTTCAGCTTCGTTGGGGACAAACGTTCGGGAACAGACGGGAACACTCCAGATTAGCGCACTTATTTGTGAAATAAACAATGCATCAGTACCTATTATGATTTAGTATTATAATTTGGTATAGTTGTGTAATAACCATCTAATATAAAACATCCCATTTGTTGAAATACGTCAGCCAATCGATTCGAACCAAATTAATTTTGTTTCCGTTATTTTTGTTTTTGACGCATAATTAGAAGAGAGAGAAGTTACATGAACATCAAAATGGCAAAATGGCACGCGGTGTGTGTATGTATAGTGCAGCAGTCTCTCAGAAACAGCGCGCTGTCAGCGGCGGCGCACTTCGTTGTCGGCGGCGGCGGCGCTGTCCGGCGTGCTGGTGGGGCGCGCGGTGGTGGTGCTGGTGGTGGTGGTGGGCGGGTCCAGGCCCTTGATCTCGAAGGGTCCGCGGAACAGCGGCCGGAACAGGCGCAGGAACGTCTGGTAGCGCACCGCCGAGTTCTGCAACACAAGGCGCTCTCACACACCGAACACACGTGCACAGTACAGACAGCGTGGGGGGGGGGGGGGGCTCACCTGGATGACGTCTCCGATGATCTTAGTGGTGCGGATGAGCAGCGACACGGACGGGCCAAACAGGCTGCCCGGCAGGTCCAGGCTGACCTTGTTCCGGTCGAACACCGGGATGTCGTCGGCTGCCGCGGACTGGCGGCGGGGGCGCGCGCCCCCAGGGCTCAGCGGGCGGCCAGGGCTCCGCGACCACGATGGGGGCCGCCACGCCAGCTCCCGGCGCCTCCACGTAGTGCCACTCTGCGACAGGGCCGCTCTGAGCATCGCGTCGCTCGCGCCTCGCAGCCCTCGCCTCGCCTCGCTGTCGCGTGTGTGGTGCTTGCGTATGCGTAGTATGAGTTTATGCGAGTGTAATGATGCGTCAAGTTGTGCGGCGCGCAACGGCCTCGGGCCGCGCGCTGCGTCCTCCTCACTCAACGCAGCCTGTGTACAAGTCTCCGTAATGTGCCTGCCGCACACGGCGCAGTTCCGCAGTGTCGCAGGAGCACCCCGCGCCTGTCGCTCAGGGCACTGCCAGTGCGACGGACGGCCTCGCGTTTGTTGCACCTCTCGGTAGGCCATATTGGGTACGTACGAATAAAATTGAAACAAATAGAATAAGAGTCACAATTTATTACAAAGATATAAACGCGAAGGACAGGTAGGTACAGTGTCGCATGGTGTCGGTGAAGTGAGTGCGTGTGTGTGCGTGCGGCGCCGCTACGGCGCGCTACGAGGGCTACGGGCTACGAGCTACGAGCGACAGGCTACGTGCGCATGCGCTGTGTGCTCTGTGAGGCACGGCCAGCTGCTCCGGTCCGCCACCGGGGACAACCACACAACACACCATACTTTATACAAATGTTAAAGTACTTATTTACATTCCACGAACGCACCGCTCCAAGTGAGAGCCGCGAACTATTCATAGGAGCTGACGATCAGCTGTCCTGCACCAGACGTGTCGGACGACGCTGACGTAGACGTTGGGGGACTACTCTACTGACCCGAAACAACTGTAAGCCCTATTTTCACGGTGCAAGTTTATTGCCTGTGGCATACCATAAAATTGAAGCAAAAATTTTTTGGCACCGTCTAAACAACACGTGCAAATGTTGTATGACACGGGCAAGTTACCTAGTTGCCGTTCAAAACTGGGTGTAAACAACACGTACAATAAAATCAAATGAAAATTTTCTATTATTCAAACATGAGCGAAAGTAACAAGTTAAAAGATATCTTGAGAAGACGTTCAATCAAATTGAATGAAATAGTATTTGGTAGCGCACATACCTACGGGCAATCCTAATCCTAACTAATATTATAAATGCGAAAGTGAGTGTGTGCGTTTGTTTGTTTGTTACGCTTTGGCGCTAAAACGGCTGAACGGATTTGGATGAAATTTGGCACATGTGTAGACCATGCCCTCGATTAGGACATGAATACTTTTTATTCCTGTAGGATATTTTCCGACCTCCACGCGGGCGAAGCCGCGGCCAAGAATAAGTACTTGAGTAAATTGGACAAGGACATGCAACTGTGTTTAGCCGAGGCAAAACTTGCATGCATTAATTACCTTGGCGTAAACAGAAGTCGCATGCAATTATTGCATGGCAAAACTTGCATTCAATTATTGTATGCCATTTTATGAAAAGCGCACGCGTGTAAACACTTGCATGCAATTCTTGAATGGTAATAATATTGAACGTGTTTTAAGGCATGCGACTATTGCTCTTGAACGTTCCAGAAACTTGCACCGCGCAAATGAGGCTTTACTCCGGAAGTTGCTAATTAGCGGCCGGATACTTTGGCATCCTGTATTTTATTAGCAAACTAAATAATAACGGATGTTTAAAACGTAAATGATAATTATACATAAATATTACGTTAGAGTTAAATATGATAATAAGCCGTAAGTAAGTCGACGTTCGCACGGATGTAAAAATATTGCGGCGATTTTTTTCGCGCATGTTCGTGTGTTTTTTCGACGCGCTGGGATGCACTCTGTTGTTGTTAGGTTGGATTCTCGAAGCTTGGCTCAACACCGAGAGTTAAAAATCGAGTACGCGATAAAATCTCGCCGCGATATTTTTACGTCCGTGCGAACGTCTGTCGGCATAGAGTCGCGTTCGCGTCGTCGCATCGTCGCGCTGCCCGCGCCGATAGGGACATCACGAACTCTCATCATCGCGATCTATGAACTTGTTTAACCTAACGACAACACTGCACAAGTGCCCCTGCGCAGCTATCAGGTTAGGAAGAGTCTTGCGGCAAGCTAGCATTAGTTTATTCAAACAAAAGAGACCCGATTACAGAGCAAATAAGTTATGCACTGCGATTCATGAAAAAACAACAGTTGACTAACATTCCAGATTATTAAGGGGAACGTAACTACATTTAGTGCTGATCGACTTGTTTGTTGATCGTGGGTACATGCTGCGCGTGCATCGAGAACATTCTCCTGCTCTCATCCCGCTGTGTGTGCTCGGCGTAGCATGACTATACATAAAGTTTGTGCATATAAGTTGTGAAAATAGTTAATATCCATGTGCGTGTTGCTCAAGCCGAGCAGAGGTCGCGCGGCGGTGCGCGTGCGCGTGCGCGTGCGACCTTGCGCGCGCGGTTAGGCAATTACACGTATGCATATAGTATATTATGAGATTTGGTCACTACTCACTACTCACTACAGCGACATGTTAGGAAATAAAGCTAAGGACAAGCGGTGACTAGATACGACAGAGACTGGCGCCGAGTGCGCCCGAGTACGCCCGAGTGCGCCCGAGCGCCGACTAGAGGGACTGACTATTATAAACTTATGATAAATGCTCAGTGGCAAGAATTCGACAACATTACTCTTCGAGCTCAATATTATCAGTGAGATGTACTCGCATCCACTGCAGCATGCAGGACGGTGTGCGAGCACTCCGGGGCAAGCCGAACTATGTACATTTTATTTTATTAATTTTAGGAAAACTTACAGCTAAAAGATACAGTAAGTAAAAAATCAAACAAAATAAGGCCAATTACAAGTTTCCACATGTCAGGGATACGATGACAGGGGAGCGCGAGGGGTGAGGCATGCGACGTGCAGCGTGCAGTAAAACAACACAAATTCCGAGGAATCGTTTAATATCACCAACGCTCACCTAAAACCTATTTACAATATAAATACAAAACGTAAAGAGAGACGGCGCGCCGCCGGCACTGGGGGATGGGGGGTGGGAAGAGGGGGCACAGGAACGACCGCGGACTGTACAGGCGGTCTGGGGGGCGGGGGGTGCGACGCGATCATACACATGGAGTCCCAGCCACTAGTCCAGGCACTATACTTTACCACAGGGAAGGAGCGCGGTCCGGCCGCACAGTGCTGGTGTGGGAGATAGTGGCCGGACTCCGTGTGTGCAGCGCGGGAGTGGAGGGAAGGGCGTACGTGCGAGCGAGAGCTCACGCGTCGTCCTCCTCGGAGGAGTCGATGGTCTCAACGGTGCCGCCGGCGCCGGCGCCGCCCGACGAGGAGCCCGACAGTGAGGTGACGAGCGAGATGATGGAGCCGAGCCCGCCCCCACCTGAGCCGCCGCCGGCGCCGCCGGACGCGCCGCCCAGGAGACCGGTCACCGCCTGGATCTTAGGCCCTAGCAGCTGCAGCTTGGGCCCGATCACCTGCCCCACGATGCCGCTCAGCGACGCCAGTCCGTTCTGCGGCGCCTCGATGCCGTACTGCTTGTTCAGCTCGATGTTCTGTCGGTCCAGCGTGTCCACAAAGCGCGTCTTCGCGTCAATCAGCGAGTTGATTTTCTACAACAGAGAGAGCCAGTGACGCACCGTGCAGTGTGGCGGAGGTGGCGGGAGGAGAGGTGAGGGAATAAGGTCGGTACTCACCCCGAACACAAAGCCGAGCACGGCGTTCTTGATGCCGAACTTGGCCTGCGTGACGCCCTCCAGCTTGCGCTTCTCGCGCGCCTGCTCGTCGCCGGCGCCGTCCTGCACACACACACACACACCGCGTCACTACACTACACACTACACACACCCACAAACCACTACACTAAAGCACCCGTCACCATAGCCTTCCACCGCCGCTCCACCGTGTAATGTTAACTTTATCTTATATCTGGTATGCACTCGTGCGGCTACACTATCACGGATGGGTTCACCACAATGAAACGTCTGGACTACAAGGGACGACACGGGACGACACCGCACGGCGTAAGGGGGGGGGGGGGGGGCAGAATATGCAAGCCATATGCAAGCACGCTTTTCTTCCTCCTCACTAAGTGGTCAGCTTGGCGCTGGCACACTTCCACGTATGCCGAGCAAGAATAATATGCAAGATTTCTTCATCGTAATAATGATGCGCCGCGTTCTGCTGCTGCAGATGCTACAAGTTGCATGACGAGCCGGATCGAGCGAGCTGGTGTCTACTGCACTTAACTTTTTCGCGCTAGTGCAAGCAATAAGCTCACAAAGTTTTATCGCAATCGGATAACGGTATGGCAGTGCATACAATACGAACAAACAAACATTGATTTTTATATATTAGAATGGTGATGGCAAGTGTTGGCGATGTTTGCGCAAGCGCGCGCTGCCGCGCTCGCACGCGAGCGACCGACGAGCCGCGACTCCGCGAGGAAGCGCGACATGATCTCTGTCAAGCTCATAAGGCTGCGCACAGATCTGGATATTAGCTCCATGAGAACAATGACGGGAAGCGAAGAACACAATGAATTTTTCTTTACACTCGAGACAAAACTTTAATTTGGGCAGACAGAACTGTTTTGTCTACAGCACTTTAGTGTGCACTGTCTAAGTTGGGAGTGCTATTATAAGAACAGATTAGCATACTTAAGTAAGCTTTGCAATCAGTATTCGACATTCTGAACCGTCTCATGACAACTGTGTTCTATGTTACGTTGCATTGTAGCACAAAGATCAAGGTGTGATGTCGCGAGGTGACTGGCAGCTGACAGCAACTGGTCCTCAGCGCGCGGCGGTGGGTCGAGGCCGCCCGCCTCTCGCGGCTCGCGGCCCTCAGCGCCGCTAGTGTAATACACCTAACCTACGACTGCCACCTGAGTGCCACCGCGCCGCCGTCCTATCGTGTGGTTGCTATCGACACCGCGCTGCACGCCGCGCCGGTAAGTCCGACAGCTCGCCACTAGTGAACGTCTCGGAGGTCACACAGACTCAACGGATGAACGTCGCCCTCGAAGGTTGCCGCAACGACCAGAAGCTGCCATGGTTTCACCCGTTTCTCGAAATAATACCTAATGATGAAACATGCGCTGCACGAGCAAACACATGATATCATATCGACATCGACGCGGACGATTCAGGCGCCTTTCTAATTTGTTGGAGTTCAGCGCGGCGGAGATACGAAACATAATAATATGCATACGTTGCTCACTGCAACACAGAGGGAACCAGAGACGGAAGCAATGCAACGCGACGGCGTGGGGGGGGGGGGGCGCCCCCTGCGCCCCGTGGGAACCGACGCAAGAACTGCGCCGTGCGATACTAGATGCTTGGTTCGCTCCATTATTGTAGTATTATATTCGCGGTTCCGAAATGCGCAAAAACGCTAAAACAGTGGCTCCGGTGTGTTGTAAGTTGTAACTGTAACAATTGGTAGTTGGGCAATACCCAGAAGAACCATGTAAGCCGCCGCGACTCGTGCGAGCGTGGCCGAGCACCGCCCACTGGCGCCGAGTGGAACCGAGCAATGTGCATCACAACATGCTCGCACCACGTGTTCAGTGCACAGTCGCAGCGTCCGACGAGTACACAATGCTTATAGACTGGTAAACTAACGTAATGAGTGTTGATGTGATCAGAATGAACAAATGTGATGCTAAGGCAACCGTCACCTGGTCGCCGCACCTCTGTACGAACGAGTGCGGGAGACCGGCCCAATCCGTTCAATAGGCAAATGATTCACTATGGAGTTTAATGATAAGAAAACACCCAATTTTATGCAAATGCATGTTTGCATTCAGCAGTTGCTATCAAACACAAAGTTTCTGTAAACTTAGTTTTTTCGTTTCAATAAAATTTATTATGTATTATTATTTATTTATTATTATTCATTACTTATAAAAAATACAAATTATATTTTAAGGAAAAGAAGGCACAATCTTACTACTGACTATTATACTAAGTAGTACATAAATAATACGTTTTCAAGAACAAAATTAATATTATCACGTTGAACATGTAGTACTAATAGGTAATTATGGAATTTGTTTCAGTTTACGTTACCGTGCGTGCACTCGTACATCGTACAGTACGACAACGTACACTCGTACAGTACGACACCGTACACTCGTATAGTACGACAACGTTCAAGGTTCCATCGTCTATTTTCGGAAAAAACGAACTTTGCCGAATTAAATGTGATTATGTGAGTGGTCCAATAAGCGAGTGACGGAGTTAGTGCGTCAATCGTCAGTTTAGGTGGGAATATGAATCTATTTCTATCGGTCGATTGTCACATTTTATTCACTGAAAATATTTCGGTTTTTCCCAAGATAAACGAAGGAACCTTTGAACGTCGGCGGCGGCGGCGTACCGTACGTGTTAGCTGTTAGCCCGCTCGCACACGGCCGGGCGGCGCCCGCGCAAATGCCTCCCTACTCATTAAACACAAACAGGCATTAATTGCATTGCTTTTAATTACTATAATAAGTATAATAATTAATTAGATGTTGCATATTTTGGTCCATTTCGGCAGTTTGTTGCGTATTTCGATCAATCTATTTTATTAAATATAACATTTTAGGTCTTATTTATTTATTTATGAAATAGCTATTTTGATACAAACCAATCCTAACCTATTTAAAAAACTATCAGACCTTTCTATTCGTAATCGGCGAAATAATAATAAATTGTGCGTACCAAGATCACCCGCGGCCACGGCATGGATGCGCAAGAGTAATTTTTGTTTAGCACCAATCATTTATAATAAAATCCCAAAACCTATTGGACAAATGCCTACTGCTCTGTTTAAAATACATTTAAAAAATATCTCATAGCCAAATGCTATTAAACCATATCAGAATTTTTAAATGACCGCAATTGATTAAATAGATTTATATAATTATGACATTTTCACAATTTGACTCTCAAATCTGCAAAAACAATACTTTATTTTAGAATTAATTACTATTATTAATTAGGATTAAATTTTTAATTTCAAAGATTGCTGTGTAGACTCTATTTTTTTTTTATTTTATTTGTTATACGCCACTATAATGTGGTTTTGTACGCCATAAAGGGCAAAACATGCAGATCTACATCTACCTGTTATTTTGAAGACCCTGCACATTTACATACATTACACTCATATACTCATGTTTTACAATAAATCTATTCTATTCAATTCTAAGTTGCATATATAATCGAAGGAATTTAAGAAAAGATGAAGCTTGAGTAGTGTTGTTAGTTTGAAAATAAATGGTATGCGTTGGCTTTCTGCGGCGTGCAGCAACGAGTGCTCCACGTATGCACCCGCGCGAGGCGCGAGCGAGCTCAGCAGCCAGCAGCCACCTTGTGCGGCGTCACTCGCATGCCGCTGGGCGAGGCACAGGACTGGGTTGTGGGAGCGACATATATCCAGAGGTAGACACAGACAAGGCAAGCTGGTCCACCATAACCAGGGTGCAGTCTGTAACACCGAGCGAGGCTGCACTTGTTCGCAGGGTGTGCTGTGGGCGGCGCTCTCTACTTATTGCAATCGCGACATGTTGGTACGTTACATGTTGACAGCGCGTGCGCGTGCGCGTGCGCGTGCGCGTGCGCGAGCTGTCGGGCAGACGTACAGCTTTAAGGTATCGAAGCTGGTGTGTAGTGGTAGTGCTTCTCTTTCTCTTTTTTCTCTTCTCAGTTTTTATTTGGTATTTGGCAACTAGTTCTAACATTGAATGGAGATCGTAGTCAGGAGCAAAACGTAGCCGCGAGTAAAACCGTAAACTACAGTCAATAAGAATCCGTATCAAGTGTCAAGTAGTTGTTGCAGTGAACGCTGCGGTTGGAGAGTCGGAGGAGCCTCACAGGGACAGCGCGGGCAGCGCGACCCCACGGATCAGCTTGAACACTTCATGCTGCGGCCTCTTGTGCGCTGCTCTTTGTTTCACATCGTTGTGCCAATACATAAAGTTAAAGGAGGACGTATGCTAATGTTTATAGCATGTGCCGAGATGATGTCCTTGAGCGCAGCACGCACTTGCGCGCGGGCGCAGCGCTGCACTCCCGCACTCAGCGCGACTCTGACCAGTGTACTATGTACACGTGCGGGGTGTCGGCAATGTTCGTTAAACTGAGACTGTGTATCGGAAATGTTAAATGAGATATAAGCAGTATGTATGAAGTTATGGGTGAAGCGAGGCGAGCGAGGCGAGCAGGACTGCGACGCGCTGCGAACAGATAAAAACAGACGCAACACGATGCGACGCGACGCGACACGCGTGCGAACCGGGGCGATGGCGCCTGCAGCGGCTGCAGCGCTCCCACAGCGCGTTACATAAAGCCGCGGGTCGCGTTGCGTCACCGCCGCCGCTTACTCTGCTTTGTGTCAAACTGGACACCTAACTAACCCGGTCACCCACCGACCACTCTGTTCAGTGGGGGCGGGGGTGCGGGGACGAGCGGCGGCGCAAGCGGTAGATGTCATAGTAAATAGTAAGCATTAGTAATATGTACAGCGGGTCGCGCTAGGTCAGCGATGCGCTTGCGCATGACCTATTGCGATAGTCGCTGCTATTATATTATATTTTACAGTATTTGTACTGATCGCGATGGGAAGCTTGGCTTTCCTCACAAAGCGGTGCCGACACATAGCGCCCGCAAACAGCTTCCAGTGTGCTTTATGTGACACGATGTCATGGCAGCCGCAGCGGCCGCTACATGGCGGCTACCGTTGTCTTAGAAACCCAAGCGTTTTCATTACATTATTATTAGAATACATGTCGATGTTCTAGTACACACATATATTTCAACACCAGTGGGTCAAGAGCGCGATATTCGCACATACGGTGGTGTGTGTACTAGCACAGTGCGGGTGAGTACCTCGATGGGCTGCAGCGCGTCGTCGTCGGCGAGCTGGCGGCGCAGGCGCAGCGCGCGCGCGGGGTGGGAGGAGGGCGCGGGCGGCGCGGCGGCGGCGGCGCACAGCAGCGCCAGCAGCGCGAGCGACGTGAGCGAGCGTGTGGCGACCATCGTGTGTCGAGCGAGCGAGCAGACTGCCGCACCAGGCGAGCCGCTCACCACAACACGCACGCCAAGAGGGGGGCGCGCCCACCACCAGCACCGCGACAACACAGCGGCAGCGCTACGGTTCCTACCGACAGGATTCATTCACATCATGTCGTAATAAACAGTCGCTAGTGACCTCCGAACCCAATTTTGTTTCAGGATGTGTCGATTGAACTACATGTGATTCTATCAGCTTTCAGTACAATCTACCAGCTAAGTACAAGATGCGAAGTGCGTGCGCGCGCGCGTGTAAACGAACCTATTTACATTCAATCTGAGTTTGGAGCGATGAAGCAAGTACTTTAGTCAGTTTTGTGTTAGATCCTGCGAACATTGATGGATGTACTGGCTTCACGCATGTGCGGAGGTAGCGCGGCCGTTGCGCGTTGATGTCTTTTGTATGGCACATATTCGTCGTGCATAAACCTTTCCAAACTGACTGTTATTTTTGATAACAAACATTGTAAGGACGTAAGCTTTTTATTCTCTTCTCTCTCCGAGTTAAATCATAGCTTTAAGCAACCGGAATACCTAAGTGTATCTGTCCACAAAATCCAGGGCGCGATAAAAACCCGCCGCGATATTTTTACGTCCGTGCGAACGTCGGCTTATACAAGGCCATATGTTTGAATTTAGTGCGGGCCGCGCCGCGCCGCGCAACGCAACGCGCGACTCCTCGCGTCTTCACAAACGAGCACTTAGACATATTAATATAATGAAATGAGGCACCGATCGACAATTATCGTTGTACGCACTGTGCAACTGTACCCAAAGACAACCCCTGGTTGCTGGATATGTAAACAAAGATATTGAGTCCAATATCTTTGTTATTTACCCAAACCCATAGGCACGGGTTTGGCTGGCTAAAGTGGACTAGTTACCCAGAACTATGGAAGGACTGTGGCCCTTGCCTGACCAATGATATGTGATACATACGGATAAAATGGCAGCGGGTGACTTGCACACTCAATAATGGCTCCCCGGAAACTATCGCTTGCAAATAGAGACGAAGCGACAAGACACGTCCTGAGGTGCTTGAGGAGTGGAGAGGTATTCCACGGTTATCAGGACAATCCCAGAGCCCGGTAGATGGTCAAGATCCCTACCAGCATCTTATTGGAATACTTCCTTCCTCCGAGCACATTTGCTCTTGTGAATCTCCACTCAAGCCGGCCAATAAAGGCAAGAAAGAGGTGGGGATTCTATTCAATATATTATTTTGTCGTTTATTCATTTTATATCTTACTAGTTGCTGCTCGCGACTTCGTCCGCGTGAAATTTCTTGTTCCCCCGAGCCACCCCGTCGCATCGCATTGCCTGCCCGTACTATTACTTCGTTTTCGCTTAGCGTTCTTTCTGACTTTTTTTCTTTTAGCTCGCCACGTAGAGATCCTAGAGTGATGTTAAATATGCCTATAGCCTTCCTTTAGATTTGGGCTATAAGATGCAGAAAGATTTTTTAAAGTCCGACTGGTAGTTCCAGAGATTAGCACGTTCGCTCACCGCATCCCATTCCCGCCAACCTCTTCCTCCCCCT
This sequence comes from Cosmia pyralina, assembly GCA_946251885.1. Taxonomy (NCBI): domain Eukaryota; kingdom Metazoa; phylum Arthropoda; class Insecta; order Lepidoptera; family Noctuidae; genus Cosmia; species Cosmia pyralina. The sequence continues at coordinate 52,344 of OX276363.1, forward strand.
CTCACCCACTCTCACACCCCCTTCACCACATCCCCTTGCCCCTCTCTTCCTCACCACCCTGTACGGGACAACTATAAATGATAAGAAGTGATAGTTTATAATGATAACTTTAATGATAGGATATTATAGCTATTTGTTACAGTGATCACTTATGATAGAATGATTGTTGTATATCTAAATGCATGATATTATGATAGTGAGTACACGCGGCGAAGACCGATCGCGAACTGAAGTAAATTGCGCACGCGGTACATAACTGCTTATTTTACGTAAAATGATATGAATTGTACGGCTGGACCGTACATGCTCCCAGGCACGAGAGCCTAAGATAAAAATTAAAAGTACAAAATATAAAAATGAAAATGAAAACATAAAAAATGTAAGTACTTTAAGATAGCAATGATAACCGAAAGCACAATCTAGGCAGATACGCGCTAACTTAATAAGTCTCTAAAAGTGTTATTCATTTTTCACTGACAATAGATTCGCGGAACACAGGCGACGTAGCCTTGTTTTGTTTACGCGCACTGATTACACTAGAAATTTTATTGAGCTCAATTTCACTAGGTCCCGATTGCTCATTTACACTGATTACACTAGCACCACTAGCACTCTGAAGCTGCTGACGAGGAGAGCGCGCGGGCAAAGCCACGCTGCGCACACGCCGAAGGCGCCGCCACACGTGCACGGCTCCTGCCGCGCACAGGGCGAACACCACCAAGTATATCACCGTGTAGTGATGCAAGTCGTGATATGAGAACCCGTCGTCATAATCTTCATCAATGCTCGTCACATCTTTCATCTGATTCAATTTATCATGGACTTCCTTTACTAGACCTTGAGTCTCGATGTGAGTATAGTTAGACTGTTCATCGATTGCACCAATAGGTATCGATAAGTTGATTATGTTGTTGATGGGTGGGATATCAATCCTCAGAGCGTCTGCCGTAGTCTTCAGAGTGTTGGACAGCTGATTATGTGAATAAACTGTGTAAGTATCGCCCTTGATGACGCATCCATCGCCGAGCATGATAACGCCGGCCTTGTTTAATTGTTCGGCCGTAACTTGATACTCGCATATGATTCGTATGGAGCACGGTCCGCAACAAAAATATAAATATGTGTTTAACTTATTAAGCTGAGCAGAGTGCGAGGTAGTCGCAACTATATCCTGAGAGCTGTGGCGGAGAGCTATACTCCTAATATTAGGCATTTTGTGCAGAGGCTGATCAGGTAGGAAACATGTTTCCTTATCTGGTCGTCCTCTGCATGGAGTGTGCGTTATTTTACTTTTATTTTATTTGTACCTGTACTACTAACACTAGATTATAAGTCTTTGTAATACTAACACAATATGGATCACTGTTGTCCGAATTAAATGAAATTTAATTTAATTTTTAATTAAGTTCTGTCCAACGGTTTGTGCAGATAGTAGATGTTGTTTTGCAACTACTGGACTGTTGATCTCTGATGCAGAGGTTTTCATCCGATCTCATCTGATAAATCGGACCCTTCAAAGGGCAGATGTATGTTTCTGTGTCGTAAAACATACAGGTTTGGACATCGTTTTCCGTCATTGGAATATAGGCGTCCTTTTGTAAATTCATTGCGAGAAGATCTGCGGTGGGTATTATAGTGATCATATTACTTCCAACCTGCTGCGGAACTGTTATGATTCTGTAGATGTCGTAGCTATCTCTGCTCACTAATGGTATTTTAACTTCGAAGATAATAAACTGCTGCGTAACTCTGGCTTTAGTCTTCAGTAAATGATACAATTTCGATAAATCCGATTGAATATTATCTATCGGAAGAGTAAATTCTTTTGCTAACTGTCCTCTTATGACATTAAGCTCATCCGTCAGCTGTTTAGGTGTTAAAAGGTGAATATTGAACCCTGTATGATGTAGGTTCATAATAGTATCCACGATGGTTTCTTGGATGGTTTTCAGGTTCATCAGGACATTGTTGGCAATGATAGATGATACACTAAAGCTGTTAGACATTAGTGATTCATGAACTCCTGCCTGAATTGTGTTAAATCCCTTCTCTAAACTGATCAGGTGCTGATTAAACACCTTGTGTTCTCTATTCATCGCATTTTCGACTCTTTTGATAATGTTGTTCTCTGCTTCAACAATAGATGTGTTGTTTTTCCATAAAGAAGCCAAATGCTGTTGATTACGTCTGATTTGATGGATATCTCTGGCATATTGCTGAGCAAACTCGTCGTCTAAGACACCAAACAAGCTCCGTGCTATGCTTCCTATAGGATTGATAAGACCGCGCTTATGTCGGACATTCCCCGTGAACTGCTGACCAAGCAACATGCTATTGTAATGGTCAAGTTCATTGCTATTATGACGTAATTGCATGAGGATTGCGTCACACTGTGATATCTTTGTTGTATTAGAACATATGTTGCCCAGGTGATCGACGTATTTTCTTAGTAGACCTAAGCCTTGCCAATAGGGCTTCATATCATGATATACAATCAACTTCCACTCGTCTCGTTCGAGACGCATGTTAGAGATCTTGTCGAAATAAATGCTCTGATTCAAAGGTGCTGCTTTGTAATCACAACTACATGGTGTTATGATTAACATCAAAAACATGAGAGCGATGTAAATAAAATTGCCGATTTTTCCCCTCCGACGTCTTGATCTATTTTTCGAAGGCTCGTTTTCGTTAGATTCAGAAGGTTGATTGGTCTGCTCTGTTGTAATATTATTTTGCTCTGCATTGTTTTCTGGTTGTTGATCTTCGTGGACTGGCAACAAGGAAAGTTTTGTGATTGGCCTCTTGATTACCCCATTTTTTGTTTTTACTGATACCACACGAACATAGCCGTCCTTGCCGGGGTGCAGCTCTATGATTCTGCCGATGGCCCACTTCCCTGGTGGTAAGTTAGCGTCTTGGATGATCACTATGTCGTCGATCTTTAGGTTCGATTGCTGCTGCCGCCACTTGCTACGTGCTGATAGCTGACACAGGTACTCGGTTTTCCACCGTTTCCAGATGTCGTCAAAAATCTTCTGGGTAAGCTGCCATCGTGTTCTTGCGTCTCTTTCTGTCTCAATTATGGTAAGTGTGGGACCACTCGACAAAAAGTGCGATGGAGTAAGGTAATCCATGTCCTCCGGATCTTCGCTGATGGCGCAAAGAGGTCTCGTATTAAGGCAGGCTTCTAGCTGTGCTAGTAATGTGGAATACTCCTCATACGTCAGTTTCTGCTCGCCCACAACTCTCTTGATATGGTGTTTGAGACTTTTGACAGCCGCTTCCCAGAGCCCTCCCGCACTCGGCCAGGAAGGCGCGTTAAAATGCCATTGTATTTGCATATCTGTGATTGCTCTGTAAAACTCGTCGTCAAGAGTGTTTCGTAGGTTGATGTACTCTTCACGCAATGCCTTGTTGGCTCCGACAAAATTTGTCCCATTATCACTATAGATATGGGTTGGAGCTCCTCTGCGGGCTGCCATCCTCCTTAATGCTGCTAAGAAGGCAGCTGAGCTCATGTCGGAAACGAGTTCTAGGTGCACGGCCTTGGTTGCCATGCACACAAATACCGCTATATAGCCTTTGGTCGTCTTGATGCCACGGCCTTTGTTAGCCTTGACGTCCACATAGCCGGTGAAGTCGACCCCAGTATGATTGAAAGGTCGCGACGGATTACTTCGTGACTCAGGTAAGTCTCCCATTATCTGTGTATTTTTTACAGGATTATGCCTTCTGCATGTGACGCAGTTGTGTATGCGTTTTTTGACAGCACGATTACCGCCAATAATCCAAAACTCCTGTCTTAACCATGCCAGAGTTAGGCGAGCTCCACCGTGGAAGGTCATCTGATGGCCTTGATCAATCAATCGATCGGTAAGTAGTCCGCTGTGAGGAATGATAATAGGATGTTGCATGTTTTTGCTTATCCTTGCATTGCTTATTCTGCCACCAACCCTCAGCAATCCGTTTTCGTCTAGATACGGATTTAGGTTAAGTAACTTGCTTTTGGAGTCTACATTGCTATGCCTTTGAAGGCTTTTGATCTCCTCCGTAAACTCATGTTGCTGTACATGCTTGATTAAAATGTGCTTCGCTCTTCTTAGCTCAGTGATTGTAAGAAAAGACGGCCTTGGTTGCGATTTTGATGATATAGTACGTAATATCCATGCAAGTATACGTGTCGATTTCGCAAAACTGCTATACTTGCTCAGTATTGTGTCGATTACGTCATATGACTGTTTTTGCGAGGAGGTGACTTGTTGTGCTATCTCTCTCATTTCTTCGCGTGTGTTGTAGACAGGGTTTTCCCTTGGCTGATTTTCATCGAATAAAGGTAACCATGAGGGTCCATGCCACCACAGAGTATGATTTTTAAGTTGTTCAACAGACATGCCTCTACTGGCGCAATCAGCTGGGTTATCTGCGGACTTAACATAACGCCAGCTGTTTGATGGTATGATATCGGTCACTTGCTTGACTCTATTGGCAACGAACCGCTTCCAGCGACTTGGGTCACCTTGAAGCCATCCCAGTACGGCTGTTGAATCCGACCATGCGTAGATTTTGATATCGTGCCCAACCAAACATTGTGTAACTGTGTGCATTAACTTTGATAGTAGTACGGCTGCACTCAACTCTAATCTAGGTAATGTGATACTTTTGTTTGTAGGAACAAGCCGCGCCTTTCCAGTTACTAATGATACTGATGAGATTTGGTTGGCATCTTCATTTTCGTATATGCAGTAAATCACACAAGCGTATGCTTTTATCGATGCGTCACAGAATCCGTGCAGCTCGATAGTTCCGTTCTTGTGACACTGTAGCCATCTCGGTAACTTAAATTCATTGATATGTTGTAAATCTTGTGTCATTAGTGACCATTGCTTAACAATCTCTTCAGGAACTTGATCATCCCATTGGAGTTGTAGCTGCCAGACTGCTTGGAATAATAGCTTGAGTTTGGTGGTAATTGGAGATAGCCACCCCAAGGGATCAAATATTTTTGATATGTCTGATAGGAGAGATCTTTTCGTCACAGTTTTTGATGATGACACGTTGATCTTGCTTTGGAATGTGAATTGATCTTCAGTAGGGTGCCAGCGCAACCCGAGAGTCTTGGTCGACTCTTGGTGACGAAAATCAAATACCTCATCTGTTTTGCTGACGTCATCGAGTAACTCTACCTTATTCGATGACCATTTGCGGAGGTTGAAACCTCCTGATTTCAGAAGATCTATTAAATCTTTCTGCAACTGCTTTGCTTCTTGCAGGGAATGATGACCACTCAGAAGATCATCCATATAGAAGTCTTCTTCTAAGACCTTCGCTGCTGCTGGATACTTGTGGCGTTCATCATTTGCCAACTGCTTAAGTGTCATTATTGCTAAAAATGGCACTGCTTTTGTACCGTATGTGACGGTCATGAGTTCGTATTCACGAAGAACTTGATCTGGAGAATCACGCCATACAATTTTTTGATATTTCAAATCATCCTTGTGGCAAAAAATCTGCCGAAACATTTTCTCCAAGTCGGCAGTGTATGCGTATTCGTATTGCCTCCATTTTAAAATCAATGAAAACAAATCTTTTTGTAAATTAGGTCCACTGTACATCAAATCATTTAAACTCAGCCCAGACGATGTTTTCGCCGATGCATTGAAAACGACCCGCAACGCTGTTGTCGTGGAATCCGATTTCATTACACAATGATGTGGTAAATAGCAACTGACTTGATTTTTGTCGTGTGTACTTTGCTGCATGTGGCCTAATTCAATATATTCATGTATAAATGATCTATAGGATGTTTGAATATTGCTGTCTTTCGAAAACTTCTTCTCAAGATGATAAAATTGTCCAATGGCCTTGTGTTTGGACTCCCCTAATTTTTCCTCAATGTTTGCCTTCAGAGGTAATCTGACGACGTAACGACCACCTTCTGTTCTTGATGTATCTGCCTTGTAACGCTGTACGCACTGATGATCTTCTTCTGATAACTTGTCTTGATTGTCGTCAGCAACATCTTCGATTGCCCAGAACCTCTGAATATTATCTATGTTGTTTAAGACAACACTGCATTGGTACGATATTACGTTCCCACTTATAATCCAGCCAAGGCGTGTATGTTGCGCCACTACCTGTGATTCGCCCTCCTTGATGAGCCCATTCATGATGATCGATGAGTAAACATCAGCTCCAAGTAGTATATCGACTGGACGACTAAGGTTAAATTCAGGATCTGCTAAATTCACATGCTCTAGACAAGCCCACGATGGCTTTTGGAATGACCGATTGGGCAGATTGTAAAGCAGAGTTTTCATGATAAGTACCTTGGTGGAAAAAGTGAAATCTGTATACACTGCTGATGCTTCAATTTGTATAACACCCTTGCAGTTACTTTCCTTGGCACCTACTCCCATTACAACTCCCTTGCATGCTCGTCGAGGAAGTCCCAATCTCTGTGCAGCGTGTTCATTGATCAGTGATACTTGAGATCCCTGATCTATTAAGGCACGCATAGGGTAATATATCCCATTAACTCCCATAACCTTGATTTGAGCTGTTGCCAACAGGGTTTCAGATATTTCTGGATTCGACACGTGTGTGACGTTTTTGCGTTCCCATGAAGTCGAAGCGCTAGCGTCAGACTTCGAGCTACTGGAACCCGAGTAGGTATCATGTAACAAGGTGTTATGATCGCCTTGACATTCACGGCATCTTTTGTCGGAAATACATGCTTTACCTTTATGATCATAAAGACAGTTTTTGCATAAATTCAGTTTATTGACTGTCTTGCGTTTAGAATCCGATGTTGATTCTAAGAAAGTTTTGCAACTGAATAATCGATGATTTTCGCCGCAAACCGGACATTTCCATTGCTTTTTAGTCGCAGCATTGTTAGAAAATGATTTATTGAATTTATGAAAATGTTTCTTGCTGTTGGGCTCTTGCTGAGTCTTGTTATCTGATTTTTGCCCATCTTGCTTGCGCCGTGATGCTTCTAATGATGTAAACTTGTTCTCTAGAAATCCTAAGAATTCACTCAATATTGGCAAATCTCGTGGGTTTTTCAGAGAATCCGCATAGTCTGAGTGGGTCTGCTGATCCAGTTTCAATGCTAGTACATGAACTATAAATGGATCCCACGTTACTATGTCAATTCCCAGGTTTTTGATCGCATTCAGACACTCGTTGGTGGTGTCATACAGTTTCTTGATTTGTGAAGCTGACTGTTGTTGCATATTTGATAATGATAAAAGAATATTGAGATGAGAACTGAATATTAACTTAGTGTTATTGTATCTGTGATTTAATATGTCCCAACAGACCTTATAGTTCTCGGTGCTAATATGCAAGTGCTGGATAAGTCTTTCCGGTTCCCCCCTAAGCTTAGCTTTCAAAAACTGCATTTTTTGTGCGCAGGAGATAGAACGATTGCTGTGTATTGATTCCGTGAATAAGTCCTTAAATGCTACCCATTGCTGATAGTTCCCGTTAAATGTTGGGATATCCATCGTTGGCGTACTCTTCTCACGGTGAGAGACAGACCACATCTTGCGGTTGATCGATTTCTTGATGTCCAAATATAGTTTTTCGTATTTGCTGTACGAATCTTCGTACTCTTCATTTGGTTCTATCAACTCGCTATCTATCTCCCAATGTAATGAGTCTATTGTTGACCATCTTGATTGTAGAGTCTGCAATATATCTTCAAACTCCCATTTCTCAGATATTTTATCTAAATCTATGATAGCAATGGTACGCGAGATTGCCTTAAAATTGCTTTTCTGTTTACGCAGCATCTCTTCCAGCTTACTGCTGTTACCTTGTGAAGTGTAAAAAGCCGGAGACTTAGCTCTCACCTTGCTGGTTGATTGCTGTTGATTGTCTCGTGCATCTTGATCTGTTGATCCATTTCCGTGCCCTTGACTCTTCTCCGCTTCAGCTGCTTGCAATGGTGGCTGCGGAGTAGTCGGTGTTTCAACAATCTTGGGATCAGTCTTGGTGACCTTGTACTGCTGAATAAATGCACGCGCCTCGTTGTAAAATTTCCTAGTTTTCTGATAATAATTTTCTGAAAAATAGCTGTAGCCACATTCTTTTGATTCTGATAATTGAATATGATTGGATTGGAATTCTTCCCAATATTTATCGAGAAGTTCCAAACGTTGCTTGACGTAAACAGAGGTTTTTCTCTCTGCTCCATCCTTTTTAAAATTGCGCAAAAGCTGCTCCATGCCCTGCATAATGTGATTCTGATTTTCGAGTAGGTCCTCCATTTCGGAGATGTTGATGTAGCTTCAGTGTCAAAAAGCTTGATAAAATGATAAAAGAATTCTATGATTTTTCTTTGTATCCTACTCGATTGTGTATTCCTTGCTTCGTCGACTAAGCTTGGAAAGTTATATAGGTACCTTGTTGGTAAAATGATAAATTGATTTTATGCAAGACTTGCTCGAGAATAGACACCTTTTTCATAAAACGCTCGATGATAGCTGATAGTAGTCTATTTGAAATGCTGATGATGCTGTATGCTGATGTGGTCGTTTGATGCAACAACCACGTGACACGTGCTGCTAATCCTCGCGGGCGAGTCCACTCGTAGAAATTAGACCAGCCGCTTCGCTGTTGCGATGATAATGACAGCTCACTCACCAGTATCTGCTGCTTTGTTACCTGGTGGTTGCTACTGATAGTGATAGGTATATCCACTCATTGATTCGGCGGAATGTTCACACGCACTTTGTAAAACACGCGGTAGGTCCCGCCAATGCGGTGGCTCGAAGGACCATAAAGTTGTACGGGACAACTATAAATGATAAGAAGTGATAGTTTATAATGATAACTTTAATGATAGGATATTATAGCTATTTGTTACAGTGATCACTTATGATAGAATGATTGTTGTATATCTAAATGCATGATATTATGATAGTGAGTACACGCGGCGAAGACCGATCGCGAACTGAAGTAAATTGCGCACGCGGTACATAACTGCTTATTTTACGTAAAATGATATGAATTGTACGGCTGGACCGTACACACCCCGTACCGACCCCTCCCCCTTACCCCTCACCTAACCTTCCTCTCCAACCCCTGCCCCTATCCTAACACCTCCCTTTTCCCTCCTCACCACCCATCCCCTCCTTCTCCCCCTCACCCACCCCCTCTCCTTCCCCCACCCCCTCTAAACCTCCCTTCAGGGTAGTTTTGAAAAACGATTAATGATGAACTTGATTACTCACTCAGGCAAGAATCTGTGCCAAGTTTCAAGTTAATTAACCAAATTAATAAGATTTTTCATATAAACTGTATTCCTGTTTTCATGCCCCTAGGAGTGGAATTTTAAAAAATCGTTTCGGATATTTCCATAACTGAACTGAAAGATTATTTTTACCAATTTTCGAGTTAATGAAGCCCCGCAGTAAAATCCTCCCCTGAAAAATTTACTACCCCTTTTCACCCCCTTATGGGTAGATTTTCGAAAAATCCTGATACATGTTATTCTTCATTTTTGGTCTCAAGAATAAAAATACTAAGTTTCGAGTTAATCGCGGCGCGGCAGGCGGCAGTGAAGCAGTCGAACGGAACGCGTATGGCATTTTTATATTCGTGATAACTTCGAAATTAAATGTCCGATTCGAATGAATTAAAAATTATTTCACTGCTGCATAAATACCCTTGATGATAAAACTATTTATTTGAATATGAATTAATACTACAATACGAATGTAACCAACTTTTGTTTCTACCGGCGATCTAATTAAATTTTAGAACACAAAAGCTGCTATTGTGGCTTAACTATGACAGTTAGTTGTATTGCCTCGCGGACTTTTTTGAAGGTGATAATTAGTACATTAATCAAGTAGTACATACTTTTTATGTATCATCAATAGTTTTCTCAGCGTACGCCAAATAGTGAATTTTATAGGCAAAATTTTGCTACTTTGGGTTACATTATTGCAATTTTCTTAAGGATCTCTAAATTAAAAAAAAAATTATAACCTAGGTATGTTACTTCCTGATAAATTAGCTTTCTACTGGTGAAAAAATGGTTACAATCGGTCCAGGAGTTTCGGAGCTTATTCGGTACAAACAAACAAAAGAATCTTTCCTCTTTACAATATTAGTATAGATACGAGTATAATTACATATTTTTTCAACAAAAAAAAAAAATTAAAAAAAAAACATATTATTTTATTATTATGTATTTTATAAAAAAAAAACGCCTCAAGATGAATATGGTTTATTATGATAATTAAATTATTAACACAATTTTGATTTTGATTTTATTGTAAATTATTTTATTGAATGTAATGATAATATTGTGCAATTCGATTTTATTAAAATTTTATGTAATGGAATGGATGTTTGGTTTTATGTATATGTGTTTATTGATGTTAGTTTAATTTAATGTATTGTATGGGTTTTTATTATCTGAAATAAATTTATTAATAATTATAAAAAAAACTTAAGTGCAGGCATTCGTCGATGAAGCACTCTCCATCCTACTCTGCCCAACGTTAATTACTACAGTTTGTACGTTTCACTGGCGGCGCGGCGCTAGGGCGCTTGTGTCGCAACGCGTCGTCCTCCGATAATGCATGCATTAGAGAGATGTGTAACGTGGCGGGGTACATTATAGAGTGAGGTGCTATTTACGAGCGGCGCAAGGTCGCAGCACTTCGCTTTCAACGTAAAGCGCTCCGCTCTGTTGTAGGACCTACAGGTGGCGAGGCAGACGCTGCCATCCTCCTCCGTGCAGTAACGGTGACATTCAGATATTGAAGCATATTTTTAGTGAAGTAATGAAAGAAAGCATTCATTTATTTGGCAACAGTTTATGAAACACGAAACACAGAAGTGTAATAATGCGCGTGATCTTTACGTTTATCTACCGAGTTATGACCGAATGTACCTCTGCACCTATATAGAAGTCGCGGACGAATATTGCAAACTTATGACCAACACTAACTGCGAACTTCCAGTTTAAAGTCGAGTAGTGATAAGATTTAATAGATGCTACTTGTTTCAATCATTCAAAAGTTTATGGAATTACGTTCGACTTGACGTTGCTCGAAAAACCTGCAATAATTAATTACATAGAACAACTCGATCGTCATAAGGGTCCGACCACACGTACCACAACCACACCACAACGGCACACATATTATACATATATTCACACAGACCACATTTTGACATAGAAATCAACAATGTGGGTGATTCCCCCACCACATCAAGGCCACGTCACAGCCACAACACACACACACCAGTGAGAGCGCGCACTAGTGGCCGGCCACAACGCAAACACAACGATCTGTCGGTCTGCAAACACTAGCCACTACGTAGCCACATCGCAACTACTACCGGCAAGGCAACCACCAGTGAGACCGCGCACTAGCGGCCGGCCATATCGCAAACACAACGATCTGTCGGTCTGCAAACACTAGCTACAAAGTAACCACATCGCAACTGCTAGCGAAAATGCAACCAATACGCAACTGTAATAGTTGCATAGACACTATTGACACGCAACCAGTGCTTGCCCACATTTCGCCGCTGCGATGTGGCGTTGCTGTGGCACGTGTGAATGCGCCCTAATCCATGCAACACAGTCAAATTATAATAAGTACTAGCTTTTGCCCTGCCCTATGTGTTAATCCAGGTTATAAACTATGCGAATCCATTCAGCCGTTTTAATTTGCACCAATCCGGAACATACATCCACATTCCAGACAAACAAACAAACTGACAAAAATTCTAAAAACTATATTTTCGGCATCAGACTCGTAGCAATTGTTTTTATTTCAAAAATATGAAATGTACAGTTTTGACTTCGTTACTATTTTATTATACCTAGGTGCTATATTATGTACAGATAGTTAGATATAGCTCGTGCCCAGAGGAGCCACGACAAGCCAGCAAATGTTTTCTATACGAGTACTACCTACCCTACATTCAAATGTATTTCAGATAAGTAGGTACTAGACATAAAGCTCACGAGATGCTTTTTAGAATTGATGTTGTCTGTCCTTCTTCGTTCGTTACCTCATCACGATTTCGGCAGAACTTTTATTTTTGCCCACTGTCTAGCTTGAAAACGGAGGTAGAGTTTATTTCGAGCGGCCACTTAGATCCTGCCTCAATCATAACATAACATAATGTAAGTAGTTGCGTGGCTGAACTGTTGCTAGGTTTTTACAAAATGATGCAATAAATGTTGCGATAGATGAAAGGTTTACTGTAGCAGTGAATATTTATTTACTTTATTACCTACACCGGCCAGGGACATAGCGCAGTCTCTGTGGCAGCGACGGCGACGGGTGCGGCAAGCGGCAGGCGGCAGGCGGCAGGCGGCAGGCGGCAGGCGGCAGGCACTCGAGCGCGGCGCGCGGCGCGCGGCGGCTGTTGGTATTTGCCATTATAATAAGCAGCGAGTCGATCTAGATCGGCTTCAGCCATTACCGCGGCTTATCACATTAATTACGAGTTATTACGCATTACCACCAAACTGCAGCAAACTGTTCACCGGCACAAGGTCGCTAGCTGAACAGGTTGACGGTACGCATTTGCAAAGCGGACGCACGCGTCTTGCGGTCAGGCGTGCAAAGAGCTTGTCTACTCTGATCAAGGCGAGAATTACATGAATAGTGACTATCATTTCTACCATTTCAATCTGCCTAGCCTTTTCCCAACTATGTTGGGGTCGACATCCAGTCTTACCGGATGCAGCTGAATAACAGTATTTTACATGGAGCGACTGTCTATCTGACCTCCACAACCCAGCAACTGGGTAATACGATACCCCTTGGTAAGACTGGTTGTCAGAGTTTCGGGCTTCTGACGACCCGCAACGGCTGTCAAAGGTCCACGAATGCCAGTTGGGACTAACGGCTTAAGTGCTTTCCGAGGCACGGAGAAGTCTCGGTATACAACATCAGTTTTAGTATATTATATGCGAAACACGTGTCTAGTATTTTTATGTAAAGAATCTATGTACAAAATTTCAAAACTGTATCATGAAAAATCACAAAGTTATAAGCTTGTTATGTTACTTGGTTGTCCGTACAAAAACATGATCACCACGCGGCGCCCGCTGTGCGCCCGTGCCTAGTGCCGCTATGACCTGCCGTGAATTGTGTTAGTCGCTCGGTGTCCATACTGTAACCTTTTTTAAAGATTTTTGCGGCAAAATATAACACGGTATAAAAATTATTGGAATCGATTCAGTTATTTATTCTGAACAAACCAATGATTTCAAAAGTAAGGATACGCCCGTCTGAACATTTTATTTATTAATTTATTTATATATACTTTATTGTACACCACAAAAATACATAACAAAAAAAAGACATAATCAAACACTACACTTCGCGTCTCATTTGCAGTTAACTCGGAAGTGGACGTGTTTTTTGTGTTGATTATAACGATATTGATTTAAGTAATTACGAATAATGTTTTTGCAATAATCTGCGGTGTCAGTTTATTGTGTAAGTAACGAGTGTGACTAATAACTTTTTTCGTTGTGAAAGATGGACTAAATAGTTTTATGGATAATCAGCGTTTCAATCGGTGGTAGTAGTATGTCCAACCCAGGAGATAGCCCCTTTGGCCGCAGCCAATTGGTACGACGAAGTCCTCCACCGACTCCATTGCCTGCCGATCAAAACCAGACCAGAGGACCAGCGCCGCCAGCAGCCACTGAGAACGAATTACCGACTGAAGTCGTTTCTACGTCTGAGATTCAGAGATGGCTTGGGTCCATCGACACAATTTCGGGCGAAGTTTGCTCGATTGTGGCGGAGGGAAAAATGAATTCCGACCAAAAACTCCGCGTCACTAATCTTTGTCGAAAAGTCAACCAGGGGACGTCTCAGATGGCCGTGCTGTACCAATCCCTGAAGCAGAAGTCCATCCTGGCGCACACAACCATCCAGCACCTTCAAGTACAGCAGAATGTTGCAGAATCTCTTTGCCAGTTCAAAGAAGTCGTGGAAACGAAGATAAGCCGAACTGAACCAGAAAGTACTTCCTATGCTAACATGGTGAAGAAAGGCTCTGATTTTATTCGCCCAGCAAATCTCAGTTCCGTGGCTATTTATCCCAGCGATAAAACAAAAACCAGTGACGAGACCAAGTCGTTATTGCAAAAAATTATCTCACCTGAGGAATTAAAACTCCATGTCCGAGGTCTAAGGAAAATTCGAAACGGAGGCGTCATCATTAGGACGGATAACAAAGACGACATTAATAAATTAAAAAGCTCACAGAAGCTAGTTTCCTCAGGCCTTACAGTTGAAGAACCATCGAAACGCCGTCCTAGGATTGCTGTTATTGGTGTCCCCATAGCCCTAACTGAAAGAGAGGTTTTTGAATGCATTTACGTCCAAAACTTGACAGATAAATTGCCGAAAATTACTCCTGAGTCCTTTTTAGAAAGTATAAAATTGAGCCATAAGTCAGGGAAGAAAGATCGTCCTTTTTGCAATTACACTTCTGGACACATCTATTGGCCCACCTTAGAGTTTAGGTTTCGATGGCCCCTACCGAAATATGATTGCTAGATTGTACAAAAACTGTTGATGCAGTTTTAAACCTGATACATTTTACCATCTTTTTCGATCGTATTGTTTTAAATTTGAATTCAGAATACCATAGGACATGGAGCTACGCCTAACAAGTCGGATATGCGCCTTGTTAAAGGCAATTGATTTTTCAATAAAAAACATGTTTTATCAAATAAAGGTTTAATCTAATAACGCGTGTTGCCTCCATGGGCATCTACCACAGCTCTCATACGATTAGGCATAGAGTTTATCAACCGCTCTATGAAATTTTGAGGGATCATCTCCCATTCCTCTTCTATGGCAGTTTTCAACTCCTGCATCGTCTGGGCAACTGGCTGACGAGCCCTAACACGTCTTTTTAGCTCGTCCCACATGTGCTCAATGGGGTTCATGTCTGGGCTTCTGGCTGGCCAGTCCATAACTGTGATGTTCACATCCCGAAGATATTTCCAGACGATGCCGGCCGCATGGGCTCTTGCATTATCATGCATAAAAAGGAAATTTGGGCCCACATAGTCCGCGTATGGTATCACGTGAGGTTCTAAGCACTCACGAATGTACCTTTCAGCATTTAATGTTGGCAGCCGTGGTCCTGTAACAACCTCAAGTTGAGTTTTGCCGCTCGCGGATATACCGCCCCAGACAGTCCATGAGCCACCGCCATAAGCAACCCTCTCTTCAAAGCAGCATTGTGCGAAACGCTCTCCCTTACGTCGGTAGACCTTCTTCCTTCCATCATTGCCATGTAACACAATTTTAGACTCATCAGAAAAGAGTACACGGCTCCAATCTTGCTGTGTCCAATTTAAATGACTGCGTGCGAAATGAAGGCGCGCTGTTCGGTGGGCTCGCGTTAGTTTGGGGCCATTAGCTGGCTTGTGTGGTACCATATCGCGTTCTTTTAACCTTCTCCGAACAGTTCGAGCGCTCACAGATACTCCGTGGAAGTCGCGAAGTTGGTTTTGTATCTCAATGGAGGTAAGGTGACGATTTCTCAAGCTGGTCGTCACGATGAATCGATCCTGCCTTTCAGTTGTGACCCGAGATCGTGGCCTTCCTTGGCGACGAACAAAGCCGCCAGTCTCTAGGTACCTCCGATAAACATTTCGGACCGCAGATCGACTTAAATTAAGTTGAGCACTCACGTTTCTTTGGCTGTGTCCAGCCTGAATAAGTGCCACAGCTTGGGCGGCGACTTCAGGTGAAGTATCCATAGATTATTGATAGAACCTCACCTTAATGTTAAGAATAAGTAATGTTTGTTGCAAAACCAAAGATATCAATCACTTTTTCAAGAATTAAATCCAAGTAAACCAATAAAACCAAGTTTTCTTAGTATTCGATTGTTTGATATCAACAAACAGGCTCCAAATTGTCTTTTGTTTCTTTAAATTCTGTGTTCGAAATTCAAAAAAAGACTATTGAATGAAATTGTGAATGTGCCAGGTTCAAAACTGCATAAAAACTTTTTGCTCGACCTAATATAAAATTTTAGCTAGGACCAAACGAAACTGAAAATACAAGGTGGGCCAAAAGATGTGTCCAGAAGTGTATATATTGGAAGTTACTGCTAATATCAGGAAAATTATGATGGACCATGGCCGAATTTTCATAAATTGGACATCATGTCCAGTGAAAGGTTTCACTATTGTAACCAGGTGTTTTAATTGCCAGCAGTTCGGACACGCAGCCAAATTTTGCAGAGAAACGAGCCCAACTTGCAACCTCTGTGGCGAAACAGGACATTCTTTCAAGGAATGCAATAATAAAAGTTCTCCGCCTCAATGTGCGACCTGCAAACGCTTCAAGAGGAAAAATGATCATCCAACTGGTGATGTAAATTGCCCAGCACGTAAATATTCAGAAGATAATTATATTAATTCCATTAACTATGAAGGCGCCTAGGAGCGCCGCCGACTACCTAGTCAATTAAGCACATAGTTAGTAGGTTAACTTCTACATATAATTATTTTTATGGCCAATCAGCTAATCTGTGATCTAGATGGGTTTTCCGTGTCTGAAGCTAAAATCTGTAATGTTGAGGAGTGCAAAAACATAGTCTATGCTGGGGACAAAACATTGACTTTACTTACTCAAAATATACGCAGTATAACCCGAAATTTTAACAGTTTCCAAGTTTTGTTACAAAATCTTGATTTAAGCTGCGACATTATTGTTCTAACAGAATGTTGGTTATCCAAGCAAACCAATATACCATCTCTCGATGGCTTTAATCTTCACAAAAGCGATAGAACATTCAACCAGAATGATGGCATAGTGGTTTATATAAAAAAGAATTTAAGAACATTAGTAGATGAACCCCATTTTCTAGACTGCAACTGCTTAGTAATTAAAATTATTCCCGATACAGTAATTATGGCTATTTATAGGCCTCCATCCCAAAGTATTGATGGGTTTTTGGATTCGCTTAACAGTAACTTAGAAAAATTATCTTCGTTTAAAAATATCGTTCTGGTAGGTGATATCAACATAAACATTGCTGCCGACAAAATCGATACTCACTCACATAATTACCTCAATATTTGCTCATTTCATGGACTATTACCAGCTCATTATCACCCAACCCACCAGAGTGGCTCGTGTCTAGACCATATCCTTATAAAATCGAAATGTCCATCCAAAACATTGGTTACTAATTCATCAATAACCGATCATCAAGCTGTTTTACTAACATTACTAATATCTTCACCTAGAAATAACTGCATGCGCAGCTATACTAAACTCAATATGACGAGTATTGAAGCTGACTTTCGCGGTATGAATTTTGACCCCGTTTACAATTCACATGATCCAAATGTTTCTCTACAATATTTTGTCGATTTGTTACAATCTACGATAAGGAAAAATACATTTACTAAAGTAATACCTAGAAAGTATAGCAATATTAAACCATGGATTACGCCCGGACTTGTTCGCTGTATCAGACATAGGGATAAACTTCACCAAAAATCAAAAAATGCACCGGATAATGAACTACTATCAATTATTTACAAACGTTATAGGAATTTCTGTAATAATCTGTTAAAAAAGCTAAAAAACCAATATGATCAAAGTCAACTACAGAAAGCAGGAAAAAACAGTAAGCTTATATGGAAATTTATAAAAACTAACACTATTAGGTCAAAAAATCCCGAACCTGCGCTTGATCTTTTAACTTCTGAGCTTAGCCCTACCGAAGCAGCAAATAAAGCTAACAACTTTTTCATTAACGTAGGAAAAAACTTAGCAGAAAAAACCTTATTTTCTAATAGATATTTTTCCATTCAAAGCCAAACTAAGACATATGATGCAACACGAAACTCATTTGTCTTATTAGATACTGATGTTAATGAGATAGTAAGTATAATAGATGGATTAAAGGAAATTTGTGCCGTAGGAAGTGACGACATACCAAATAGCATACTCAAAAGATTTAAATACGTCATTGCCCTTCCCTTGACCCACATTTTTCAGTTATGTTTAACAAAAGGAATATTTCCTAAATTGCTTAAAAAAGCCGTAGTCACCCCTGTGTTTAAAGCTGGAGACAAAAATTGTGTAGATAACTACAGGCCAATTTCAGTTTTAACAGGCCTCTCAAAGATTTTGGAAAAAATTATAAATAGTAGATTAGTAAAATATCTTGAATGTAATAAATTACTCTCTGATCATCAATTTGGTTTTAGGCCTAAAAGATCAACAAGCCAAGCTGTTCACCATCTGACAAATTTTATAAGCACAAACCTGGATAATGGCATGCACACCATAGGTATATTTTTAGACCTTGCCAAGGCTTTTGACACAATTTCTTGTACGTTGCTTTTGGACAAGCTGGAAATACTGGGAATACGGGGAGTACAATTGCAACTATTATCTGATTACCTTCGCGACCGCCAACAGTGTGTAAAAATAGGTCAGTGCATGAGTTCTGAACTTAAGAATAGCTGTTATGGAATCCCACAGGGCAGTATTTTGGGTCCTACTTTGTTTTTGATTTATATCAATGATCTGTGCAATTTGACACTCCAAAAGGGTGTAATTATGTCCTATGCGGATGATACAGCATTACTTTTCGCAGCTAATTCAAAGGCCGAGGTCTACGAGGTAGCACAGAATGGTTTTAATACTGTGTCTAATTGGCTTCATAAAAATCTCTTAACATTAAATACAGATAAAACTAAGTACCTATTATTTACAATAACAAACACTTATCAAACGCTTACTAATCTAAACATTTACGCGCATAACATTTGTAATTTACATTATGCTGACATTGCTTGCACTTGTCCCACTTTAGCTAAAACCGACCATATCAAATATTTAGGCATCACGATTGACACAAACATGAACTTCCGCAAACACATCGATTTATTATGCACCAGAGTGCGTAAACTAATATACATTTTTAAAAATTTACGTAACTTTGCCGACTTTAAATTAATTAGACAGGTTTATTTGGCTTTGTGTCAATCTATTATTACCTACTGCATAACGTCTTGGGGTGGTGCCGCTAAATCAATTTTACTGCACTTAGAACGCGCCCAAAGAGCAGTTTTAAAAGTTGCTACTTTTCGTCCATTTAGGTTTCCTACACACCAGCTTTATATGGCATGTAAGGTGCTAACAGTACGTCAATTATTTGTTTTGAATGTAGTTTTATTCCAACACACTGATGTTTATTTTTACCCAGTACCTTCAGATAGGAGAAGAAAAGATTTAGTTTGTGCTACCTCTCAGACTAAACATGCTTTTGCTAAGCGTTTTTATTTATTTTTAGGACCCTACTTGTATAACAAGATTAACAGAGTGCTAAAGATTTATAGTTTAAGTTATAATAGGTGTAATTTATTATTACAGGAATATTTGGCAAAACTCAATTACGCAGACACGGAAAAACTACTAGAAATCTTAAAGTAGTTCTGTTTACCTACTCTAATATAAGTCTCTGCCTTTACCTAATTAATAATAGTCTCTACTTTATCTACTTTAACATTATTCGTTTATTTTATTTAAACATATCTTACATAATCTAGTTTTAAAATAATAATACCCAAATATTATAGTTGCTTACTCTTCACTGAAAATAGTATATCTTCTGTTTAATTTAGTTTCTAATTTTATTGTTGTCTTCTTTTTAAATGTTTGATGTAAATTGATGGCCTGAAACACAGGTTTTCATAAACCTAGATCAGGCAGGTCTACATTACAGTTAGAATTAAATTTTCCTCGATTGTAATTATTTTAAATCTTATTTTTACTTTATACTTCAATAAATTTTATTTTATTTTATTTACTACAAAATATACAATGGGCGGCCTTATCGCTTTCTGCAATCTGTTCCAGGCAACCTTAGAATGGACAGTGATTTGCCTGGATATGAAATGGGGCTGTCTTTGGTGCAAATAATAAGTGCCTACTTACAATATTGTACTAAAATAGATACATACATAATCTAAATAATAGATACATAAATACATACATACTAAATAAGCAAAAACTAATATAAGCAACGAAAACAAATGAAGACTAAAGATATTTACAGTTACGTGAACACGATCACAACAACAAATAATGTTCCCTTACGAGCCTTTTAAACATAGGTAACGACTGCGCGCGTTTTATTTGAACTGGCAATGCATTCCACAAACGAGCAGCCTGGACAGTAAAGGATTTATCGAGGAAAGTTGTGGAATGCATAGGCATTTTGAGCTTTAAATTATCAGATGACCTTAAAAATTTCGTGTGGGAGTCGCAAAGAAACTGGAAACGTTTCTTGAGATAGAGAGGGGTGGTAGGGGAAAAGAGCATATTATACAAAAGGGAAAGGATATGAGCATTCCGCCGATGGCGAATTGGTAACCACTTGAGCTTCACACGAAATTCAGAAACATGGTCATATTTGCGCAAACCGAATATGAACCTTATACAAACATTTTGAAGCCGCTCAAGTTTATCGAGATTTTACCTAAACCTTCTTCATACAAGCAAAAAGTAGCGCCATCTGTGACATCTGTCACAACTCAAACGAACTACTGAGTACCGCGTGCGGCGATGTAACCTTGTACGTGCGTACATGGTTTTTTTATCACTTTATATCGGAAACCTTTAATTTTAAATAGCAGTCATTTGTTTTTTTAACCTAGCATTCTGCTTCTGTATTTTTTTTTTTTATCTTTTTGGCTGCAACACTGACGTTTTTCTAATCTATAAATTTTTTATTGTTTTCCCTTGCTTGTTCTTTTCGTGTTTGTGGTCTTTCTTTTCGTCGTGTTTACCGCAAATAAACGTATTTTCATAATTTCTTTTCTTTCTAATTCTTTTTTTATTAGTTGTACTTTCATTTCTGCATTTCAAGCTGACTATAATTTTAAACTTGATAGTACATACGGTTACACATCAAGCTATACATTTCCACTGACCTCTCAATGCGAGATCAGCTTATACTGGAAATGTATACCTACTCGTAGCTTGATCTGTAGCCGTGCGTACAACCCACTGTTTCCATATCAATATACTAATAATAAAGCTAAAGCTGATTGGCCAGTCAAATATTGAATTGAGACTAATGTCAACATCAATTTCCTCTACTTGCAAGCTTTGTGCTTGCATTGAAGTACGGAGTTCTTCGTTCACATAAACCAGTAAATAAATATGAAGTTTAAGTAGATAGGATTTTGAACATGGAGAATAATCAAACAATATTTAGTTTATTTGTCGATAAGTATGCGTGAGGCAAGTACCTCAATCTCAAAACGCGGTAAAGCCGATTCATTGAGCCTTGGTAGTCCAGCTTTTAAAATAACAACATCTCTGTCACAAAAATAAGCAGAGCATATTCTTGGGTTTTTAAGAGGCTTGAAATAAGCGAATATTTCCAGTCGCGCCAACATGGATTGCCAAGGTGGCAATCGGGAATAAAATTTCCAGCCACTGGGTGGCGACTACAATGAAGGAAATAAGGCTGTCTTCTCCTATCCATTTTTTCCAGAAGCATGATGACGGCAGCAGCTCCGCTCAGTTTGTGTGAAGAAAAGAAAACAGCGTTTCAAAATATTTTATGAATCCGATTTTCAGTTTTAATTAACATTTCTAAACTTCCTCTTAAAAGTACTCTTTCTGCTTCACTCTTATATTTATTATAAATCATATAAGGTACCAAATTCAAAATTACTTACACTAAGTTCATAAGACAAAAATAAATCACAAATAAAAAATGACGTCCGTACAAGGTTACTTCGTTAGCTACGTGCGCGATGACGGCAGCGCACGACATGGCGGCCATTGTGGTTTTCGGTAGTAAAATTATCACTTTAAAAATGTGTTTATTTAATAATTTAATTGCAACAAAAGTAATATAAGGTTACCTACCGATGATACGATATCCCATGTTCCTTTTTAATCTTTGTATAGTAATTTTTGCAGCCTTTTACAACGTAACTTGGCATTTTTTTGACAGATTGACTTTTCCGCGCGCGGACCGTGGTGGACTGTCACGTTGGCCCTAAACTTTCATTTTAGGGCCAGTGCGCTGGTGCCATTTCGTCGCGCCGTTGGCCCGGTCCTTACTATAAAAGTCAATGGAACAAACTATATTCAGGTTTCGCATATACTAAAAATAATGTTGTATAAGGATGGTCACCCATCCACGAACCAACTTAGCCACGTTATTACTTAGCCACGAGCTTCTTCCACGAGATCATTTATGATGTTAAGGCGCGGTATTAGCTCAATATTCACAAGAATTGGTGTTTTGGATTGTCGAGTATGACGTAACGCAATAAAACTATCCCACTCAAAATAAACAGTGGACAGAGAAGGGTTTAAAGCTAAATTTTAACCGAATAGGATAGTAAAAAATTGTTTAGTTTTCCCAATAAAAATTTTGGAAGTTGGTCCACATAAATAAACTTTTCCGTCGAACATATCCGTGTTTTCAGCGAAAACGACATTCTATTTTTAAGAATTTAATAGTATTAGCATTTTTTTAAACTTTAATGGGACAATTATTTAATGTATTGTGTATAATCTGAATAATTTAAAGAAAACCCGGAAAATAAATGCACATTCGCAGCTTAGTCACATCTCGGCAACACAAATCAAGTATTTTATATGGAGCGACTGCCTATCTGATCTCCACAATCCAGTAACTGGATAATACTATATTCCTTGGTAAGACTGATTGTCAGTCGGGCTTCTGACGACCCGTAACGACTGTCAGAGATCCACGAATATTATTTTCAATTTTCAACCTTATTTCAAGCCAGCTAACGGTGACAATAGATTACGTGGTTGTGGGCCGTTTAAAATCGTAGTAAGTCCGCGTCTTAACAACGCTTGTCAACCCTCAAACATCCCACAATGTTCGTGATCAAAATACCCGGCTTCGCATAAAAACTATCCTGATTTAATATTTTTCCAAATACGGACTCAATGGATCGCGTGTTGGAACAATGTGTTGTTCTCTTCTAAAATGCCAGAGGCATGGAGATTGTGCACCATAGTTCCAATAAATAGGGAAAAGGAGCAAGCACGAGTGCAACAACTACCGCGGAATCAAGCTTCTAAGCTGTGGCTTACTGTGAGCTCTATGAGAGAGTGATTGACGGTCGTCTAAGGTCCGAGAGCTCACTGTTAAAAAATCTCTATGGCTTCGTACCGGGCGGGGCCTATCAACCACCGATGCGATGTTTTCTCTGAATACGATTGCTGAAGAATATCGCGCCAAAAACCGACCATTATATGTTGCGTTCTTGGACATGGAAAAGGCATTTGATAGGGTCCCAAGAGACACGATCTAGTGGAGCCTTCGCAAGAAGAATGTCCTCGAACAATATATCAACATCGTTGCCGAATGTGGGTGCGAGATCGGACGGTGGTGGATGAGACAAAATCAATAGCGGTCACAGACGGCGTACATCAAGGCTCTGTAATGAGTCCCTTCCTGATTAGCTTCCTTTTGGATTCACTCACTGAGTTGCCGCAGAAATCGGTAGCGTGGACTTTTATATACGCTGATGATGTAGCCATCTGCACAAAGAGCCGTGCTGAGTTACAACGGGCACTTTTGTCGTGGCACTTTGTACAGGCCGGTGGCCTAGTGCTGAGAGTAGCAAAAACCCAATTGGTCACCTTGTGCGATCAATATAAGTATCTAGGGAGTATGATGCACAATTCTGAGAACGTAAAATGTAACATCCAGCACCGCACACTGCAGCGTGGCTAAAATGGCGACAAGTAACTGGTATTACCTGTGATCAAAATATGCCTGTTAAAGTAAAGGGCATGGTATAACATCATAAGAGCAGTCCACTAGTTATGTATGGCAGCGAGACGTGGGCCATAATCCACAAGAACTTGCATACCATTCAATGTGTACCGTAAAGAGTACGTGCGCGGAAGCCTGGGCGTGCGCGATGTCGCCGACAAGAGGAAAGAGCGTAGGCTGCGACGGTATTCAGGCCACCTTAATACGTAGGGAACTTGGCGATACAGCTTCCCATTCCCAGTCCAAGACCCAGAGCAGACTCAAAACAAGGTGGAAATGTGAGTATCAGGTATCCGAAGACGATGTCGAGGATAGAGCGATGTGGAGGAGAAAGACTAGGAAGGCTGACCCCGCCACCATGTGGGATACATAGCCAGGAAGAGGGGAGGACTCAATGGATCGCGTACGGGACGCGATCCCAACAACACCACCGGGACTCATTGGATCCATTGAGTCTGTATTGACGTATTTGCCCAAGTACGCTCATAGCGTGCGGCTATCGAGTATCGTGTATCGTGTTTATAATGTCATTTTAAATGGAAAAATGCTTATTGATCTTGGACTTACAAGTTGATTAGTTCACAAAATCTTAGTTATCTGTACTTACTTAGTACAAAAATTAATTCATAAGAAGGTATTAAATGCAACACGAAATAGTTTGATGTGTGTTAGTGACTTCATGTCTCGCAATCGAAACGATTGAGACGAAATATGAGACTGACAGAGCACAACAATTTAGGCGTTCAACTAAGTTATAGACGTGCGGCTTCAGTGACTATTCACTACAAATGAGGTTCGCGGTTCGGGCTGTGGTCGCGCGGTGCAGACGCTCCCGATCCCGGGTCGCGTCCCGCGTCGCGTTACTTGTCGCATGCTGGTCGAGTTCGCGCGGTGGTTGTCTCACACAGCACACTGTCTCCTCAAGCGGCGTCACCGCTGTGAGGTGCCTGCCGAGACACCGTCCAGTACGGGATGGCGACAAGCGCAGCAGCGCCCCGCTGCATAGGTCACAGTGCGCCTTCAACCGTATTTGGGAATCTCTTCACCGGACTCGAATCAAATTATCGGTTTTGTAGAGCCACCATGCGAGCGCGCGACGTGTGAGTCAGACCGACTTGTCGATGAGCTCTCTGTTAGCTAATGTGTTACAATAGCGACGCGAAAGGTTAAGGAAATCGGCCCATTCCTACAACTTACTATTAATAATAAATTATTGTTGACGCAATCATTGCTCGGTGAGTGTGCCGCATTAGTTAATAGATTCTGGTATATCATTACAAAGTTACGAGGCACGTCATCTTTACTTCTCGGTAGTGATTTGAACTCGTTACGTAAGTGCCGGTTAATCCCACCAGGTAATCGTATGCCTAATATAATAAATAAGAAAGTTAGCTTGTTGTGACACTGCGCCAATCGGGCCAGACTGATTTGGCTGAATTTGGAAAACAGTCGACGATAGAATAATGTCACACAAATAGTGTTCGTGTACGTGGTGCAGTACGTAATGTGACGTCACGAGCGGCGCGCGGCCGACTGTCCGCGTGCCCGCCGCGCGCCGCGCGCCGTCCGGTGCAGCTCGCGCGCTGCGCCGCACTTCCTGCTTGTATGTGTGTTACGTGACGCCCTGTAAACTGTGCAACGTACGTATGCCATCGCGCACAGCACTCAGATAACCTACGTAGCATAAAGAACTAATTACAGCCAATTTGTTCCTTACAATTTTCGGAATTGTGCCCGACGCCAACACGTGATATTCACTATCACTTGGCGTCTTAAATTGAGTCCCTAGCCCACATCAAGAAATTATAAATATTGGATAGTAAGATTGCTGAGCTACAGCGTGCGCGGCATCTCGCTCGCAGCGTGTTGCGACATGGACGCGTGTCGCAGCGCGTTGCGACATGGACGCATGTCGCAACTCGACGGTACTCACGTTAAGATGTATCGCTCGCTCTTCGCAGACACTGGCACCATGCGACAGGAACATGTGCAACAGCAATCAATAATTGAATAGCTCAGTGCTAGGATCAGCAAAACAGCGGCTCGTGGTCGCAGCACCCGCGTCGCGGCGCACACGCACATGTTAGCTGGCCGCGCCACAGAGCTAACTCGCTGCCATCGAGCAGCGCGGCACGGTGCGCGCAGTGCGTACGCGACAGTGTCGCAAGCGACCCGCAACAAGCCGGACACAGATGGACACTCGTTGATCCGGGAAGCTCACGCGCTAGCTATTAACAAAGAACAAGGAAAATTACGAAATCGTTGTCGACAGCCGTGCGCCCGATGAGATTCCCCATCGACACAAATGTCGAACTTGCGTACATACTTTCAAAAAAAATAATAATAACCCCACCGCCGCGCCGTATCTCTACGTTGATGTCATGGTGGGGCTTGCGCGCTCTGAACTCTGGTTCAGGTCTACAATGAGGTCTAGGGAGCCAGACCAAGAGAGATACAGTAACTCGCAGGGCAGCATGTGGTGAGCTGTTGGGCAGTGTAATAGCGATACCACAGACCCTGTCTCCCGGGAGAAGTCTTGTTCCTCACCTCTGGCTGCCCTTTATTGGCTGGCTGGAGTGAACACTTACGAGGAACGGAGCTCCCACCTCATTCTTGCCTTTATTGTGCTTGAACGAAGGAAGTATTCCAGTAAGTGCTAGTTTCAGCGCCATCATCAGACCCTGGATATCATCTAGGACCAGAGTCCTTGTCAAGACGAATCAAACGAGCCCAAACTCGATGGGTTTGCGTCATTGCATTACAGATTTCCTATGGCCACCTTCCGAGAGTCCTTGTCAAGACGAATCAAACGAGCCCAAACTCGATGGGTTTGCATCGTTGCATTACTGATTTCCTATGGCCGCCTTCCGAGAGTCCTTGTCAAGCCGAATCAAACGAGCCCAAACTCGATGGGTTTGCGTCGTTGCATTGCAGATTTCTCATGGCCGCCTTCCGGCTCCATCATCAGATCAGCTCCATGTCATAATAATATTGCATTAATCAACCGATTTATATATGCACTAGCTTTTGCCCGCGGCTTCTCCCGCGTGAATGTCGGAAAATATCCCATGGGAAGGTACTACCGGGAAATCCTTCCTTATTCCCTGTCTACATTATAAAGTGAAAGTCTGTGTTTGTTTTAATTTTGATTTTAATTTGAATTTTATTTGAATTTTATTTTATCTTTTAATTTAATTTTAATTTTACTTTTATATGGATACTTATTTATCTGAAATAAATTATTTGATTTGATTTGATTTTGAAAATTTCAGCTTTCTAGGTTCAAGGGTTTGGGCTGGGCATTGATGAGTCAGTCACTCAGTCAGGAGTTCAGGACTTTTCTTATTATATATTGAGATAGCTTCTGCCAAAATTCTGAAATTCCTTGCTGCTGAAATTTCTTGTTCTCCCGACCCACCCCGTCGCATCGCATTGCCTGCCCACGCTATTGTTTCGTTTTCGTCTAGCGCTCTTTGTGACTTTTGTTCTTTTTGCTCGGCATCTAAGGGTAGGGTATGTAAACTTGGTAGTACAACACACTGTTTCCATATGCCATGTACTGTGTTGTAGTTTTTTTTTTTGTTTATGTACTAATAAACTTATTATTATTATTTTGGTGAAAAAAAGGGTCCTAGAGTGACGATAAATATGCCTATAGCCTTCCTTAAGAATTGGGCTATCAAATGCAAAAATAGTTATTAAAGTCCGCCTGGTAGTTCCACAGATTAGCGCGTTCAAACAAACAAAATGAAGTGTGTGCTCCGACGCACGACTGGAATTTACTCCTGTATTTTGTGCCGTTCCGAGTTTCCGTCTTTCTATTTTTGGTCATTTCTATCGGGCTATGTTTCTTCAATGCTATACAAAAAGCAACTTTAAGGTGTAAAAGTACTCGTCGCCTCCACCTCTCACCTGTCTTTCTCCCTCTAACCCCTCCTCCTCTCTCTCTAGCACCCTCTCACCCCTCCCCTTCCCACCCTCTCACCTTCCCCTATCATCCCCCTCAGCGGCTCTTCCCACGCCCACCAGTGGGATGGGGAGGGCCCCATCCCCTTCTCCCTCTCACCCTCGCACCACATCCTTTTCCCGCTAACCTTCCCCTCCCCTTTCACTCCCCCTCACACCGCCTTCACGGCTTTATCCTCCCCCTCTGCCCTCGCCAACTCCTCCCCTCTCTCTCACCCCCTGTCCATCCCTCCTCACTCACTGCACCCCCCTATCGCTCTCCACCTCTCCCCGCTCTCCAATCAATCAGTCAAAAGTCTCAAGTCAATCTCTCTTCAATGAATCAGTGCTATACAAAGAGCAACTTTAAGGTGTAAAGGCACTCGTTGCTCCCCCACTATCACCTCCCTCTCACCCTCCCCTTAACCCCCTCTCACCCCTCTCATCCACCTCACCGCCCCCTCTCACTCCCTCACTCTCCCCATCCCCCTCTCCCTCCTATTCCCCTCACCACATCCCCTTCCCACTAACCTCCCCCTTCACCGGTTTCCCCTCTCCCTCTACCCTCACTAACTCCACTTCTCCCCCTCTTTCCCCTTTCCAACTTCTTCCCCCTCACACCCTCCTATCCCTCTCCCCCTCCCTCGATCACCCTCCCCTTCTCTTTTTTATGTGTGTTCGATAACTTCGTCGTTTATGAACCGACTAACTAATACCCGCGGCTTCGCCCGCGTGGATGTCGGAAAATATACCACGGGAACGTACTACCGGGAAATCCTTCCTTATTCCTTGTCTACATTATAAAGGGAACGCCTGTGCAAAATTTCACCTTTTTAACCGAAGGTTCTGTTTTCGACCCGTATGTATGTATGTATGTTTGTTTGTGTTGAAGGAATAATATAATTAAAGAACAAAGTTAGAAGAATTGGAACAGCTTTATAAAAGAACAAAAATAGAAGTGACAAGTATAGTGTAAAGAGTACAAAACCATAACTTTTAGCCTATAGGTATACACCTAATAAGTATGAATATACAACATGCTCCCTCAAAAAGTTAATTGCATTGCACTCATAACACAAATCCATAAAAAACCAGTAAAGAAAACCACTACGAAAAAACTAGGATATACCAATCTTTTGCAAACAACTGCGGTGCTTTGTTGGACCCAAAGGTTTCGTCAAAACATCTGCAGGTAACCTGTCGGTGGGCATATACCTAAGTTCAACGGTTTTATCGTTCACTTTTTCTCGGACAAAATGGAACTTAACATCTATATGTTTTGTCCTATTGTGGTGAACCGGATTCATGGCTAATTTTTGTGCACTCAGACTATCCGTATACAAAACTATGTTAAGCGACTTACCTGTTATATCGGATATCAGTCGTTTTAAGAAGCACGCATCCTTTACTGCTGTAGCCAATGCCATATACTCAGCTTCAGCGGACGACAAAGCCACTGTGGGCTGTTTTTTAGCTTCCCACGAAATAGGGCCGCCTGCAAGTTCATAATAGAACCCAGTATAGGATCGTCTATCAGTTGGACAATTTGCCCAGTCTGCGTCTGAAAAACCCGTCAAAGTTGTAGTATTACCTTTTTCTTTCCTGAATGTAATACCACAATTTTTTGTCATTTTCAGATAACGTAGACATCGTTTAGCAACATTCCAATGTGACTGATCAAATTTAGAGTTAAATTGACTCAAGTAACTCACGGTGTAAGCTATATCTGGTCTGGTATTTACAGACAAAAACATTAGACAGCCAACTAACTCTCTGTAAGGGTACTCACACTCACCAATACCAGGCTCAAGGTTTTTCTTGACCAATGGGGTAAAAACACCCTTACAATCTTGCATGTTGAATTTCTTTAGCATCTTTTCAATATATGTATGCTGAGATAGCTTCATTCCATAATTATCATGGTGAATATTAATTCCCGTAAAGAAATTAATTTGTCCAAGATCTTTTGATGAAAAATATTTTTCAAATTGACATTTGAAATTGTCAAACGTAGTTTCATTTTTATACAAGATTACTAGATCGTCGACGTATGCAGCCAGAACCAAGGAGTCTGAGTTCGCATTGTTTTTAAAAATACACGGCTCAGATGTTTGCATAAAACCAAGAACTGACAAAGTCTGTTTTAACTTTGTATTCCAGGCTCTTGGTGCCTGCTTCAATCCATAAAGTGACCGTTTCAAAAAACACACTTTCGACTCTTCTCCTTCCCTTACAAAACCTTCTGGCTGTGTCAATTAGATTTCTTCCTCTAAATCGCCATTCAGAAAAGCTGTGTCCACATCCATATGGCGGACCTTATAATCTATATAACGAACTGAGTATGGTCGGATATAACGAACTGAGGGTCAGGAGGCAACTCACACTTGTTACTTATATCTTTAAGATAATTAGAGGGAAGATACACAATGCGGATATATTGCGAAGGGTGGAACTAGTCGTGCCAGACGGGTATGTGGGTCGTCGTCGTCAGCCGCGGTTGCTGGCGGTACCGCGCGCGCGAACTAACTTGCTACGTGAGGCCCCGCTGACGAGCGCGCTCCGCACTCTCAACCTCATTGCTGATGACGTCGACATATTCTGTTGCACTTTGGGTGAATTTGAGAGAATAGCTACCCATAGAATTTGTTATGGTACAAGCAGTGGAACTATCTAATTTATATATGTGTGCTACAATATCGCATTGGGTCTAGCCTGTAAGGATATTTGTATGTTTGGAGTGAATAAATAAATAAATAAATAAATAAATAAATAAATCTTCCTGCACTGCAAGCGCTAACAGGGTTCGCAACGATGAGTTGCGTACAACTGGAGAAAAGGTTTCGTGATAATCGACACCTTCTCTTTGTCGAAAACCTTTTGCTACTAGGCGCGCTTTGTACCTAAGAACGCCACCTTTTGCATCTCGCTTCAATTTGAAGACCCACTTGCAAGGAATACACGTTTTATGATTTGGCTTGTCTACCAAAACCCATGTGCCCTTTCTGACTAAGGCATTGTACTCATCTTTCATTGCTAAAATCCAGTTATCTTTCTCATCGCTGTTAATCGCAGCTAGATAATTATTTGGATCATCGCACCCATCGTCTAGCAGAGTATTATATGAGAAATAATCCGGTGGTTTGCGAGCTCTTGAAGGATATCGACTAGATTCATTTGAGGAATCTGTAGCCTCACTTGACTGCTGATCATCAACATTGTTGACCTCTACATTGACTGCTTCATTGATTTCAACATCAGTATCCTCAGCATCCATGAAAGAAGTATCTATGCTAGGAGCATCTACCTCACATCTTCCTGGTGAAGAGGTGGGTAGTACTTCTTGTCTTAAAACTGCTGGCGATGGTGATTGTGAAAGCAAATTGACAATAATTATCAGAGTTCACAGTACCTATAGGCTCAATATTTTCCTTCAGTCCAGTAAAGTTATTTTCAAAAAATTTAACATCTCTTGACTTTAGTAACCGTCTAGGACTTGCCGCATTCCGGAAATAATAAGTATGAGGATCATCTGAATATCCTACAAAAATCTGTTCCTCAGCTTTCATGTCCAATTTACATCGCTGACTTGATGGAACATGAACAAGTGCTCTGCATCCAAAAACCTTCAGATGAGACAGATCGGGTTTTCTATTAAACCACATTTCAAATGGTGTTTTACCGCTGAGCGCGCGATGTGGTGATCGATTTTTCAAGTAGACGCTTGTCTCCACTGCGTCTTGCCAAAAAGCTTTTGAGAGAAAACCATGTGACAATAGTGATCGAGCCTTCTCTACTATGCTACGATTACACCGTTCACTTACCCCATTTTGCTGAGGGCTGTAAGGTGCTGTCGTTTGCCAATCGATACCCAGTGACTGAACATAATCCATCAAATCCTTATTGATGAACTCAGTTCCATTATCTGATCGCAAGGTCTTTATTTTTCCACCAAACTGTCTCTCGACATGAGAATGAAAAGAACAAAACTTAGTTTTGACTTCAGTTTTAGAAGACATAAAATACACAAAAATAAAACGTGTATAATCATCTATAAAAATAATAAAATATTTATTACCTGTAAACGAATTTGTAGAGAAAGGTCCACAAACATCGGTATG
This sequence comes from Cosmia pyralina, assembly GCA_946251885.1. Classification (NCBI taxonomy): domain Eukaryota; kingdom Metazoa; phylum Arthropoda; class Insecta; order Lepidoptera; family Noctuidae; genus Cosmia; species Cosmia pyralina. The sequence continues at coordinate 84,239 of OX276363.1, forward strand.
AATCAATTGAAGTGGCGATGTAGCCTGCCTGTATTTTAAGCTTTTGAAAGGCTTTCTAGACTGCTTACCATCTATGCAGGGTATGCATGGTTCCTTGTCAACATCCGTGTACCCCACGCCGATAGCCTGACCTTTTCTAAGTAGGTCCATGCCAATTCGACACAGATGTCCTAACCTCTTATGCCAGAGCTGGAAGTTGGAACAATCAGAGTGCACAAGATTAGCTGAAACATTATTGAACATTTTAATTGAACAATCGACAGTATACAGCCCATCACATAAAGAACCATACACTAAAACATTTTTATTGTCTACTACATCACACTTTGAATCATAAATAGCGCAGCCTTCTTTATTGAAAACTACACAGTAACCCTTCTCTACTACTTTACTTACTGAAAGTAAATTACAGTTCAAACCGGGAACATGAACTACATTCTCTATTCTGTTCGCCAAAGTATCCGTATCAATGGATACATCACCAATACCTACAGCCGCCACCTTTTGTCCATTAGCCACAGTAATCGTTCCACCTTGTACTGGCCGATAACTGCTGAACCACTCGCGATGCGGAGTCATGTGAATGGTTGAACCGGAATCAATAATCCATTTCCCATAATTTGCAGCCGGCGAAGAAAGAGCCATTTCCTTCACAACAGCCTGTTCCACCTTTTCATTATGATGGCAATCTGTACCTTTAAAAACCTTTCTTGACACACTCATAGCCTTCTTGTCCTTCTTATTGGGACATTCGGGACTTTTGTGTCCTGGTTGTCTACACTTAAAGCAGATTATAGACTTCTTCTTTTTGCTTGTAGAACCTGTTGAATGTAGCGCAGCCACCTCGTTCTGGTGAGGGTCCTTAGAAAACTCGTTTAATAGTTTTGCCTTAACCAACTCACTGGTTACATCAACATTCGAATTCTCTAAAGCCATTATCAGTGGTTCGTACCGAGATGTCAATCCTCCGAGAATCATCGTACCCAGTGATCGACGTCCACAACTCCTCATGAGTGAGAAGCATCCTCATTTTGAACTTCCAGGTTGGTTATCCGTCTCGGTTTTTAACATCTGAATACCTTGAAAATTGATACTATTCCCTGACATTATCTTCTTTTAAAGTACCTAAGAGCTTCGTGCTGATAACGTGTTGAAGGAATAATATAATTAAAGAACAAAGTTAGAAGAATTGGAACAGCTTTATAAAAAAAAGAACAAAAATAGAAGTGACAAGTATAGTGTAAAGAGTACAAAACCATAACTTTTAGCCTATAGGTATACACCTAATAAGTATGAATATACAACAGTTTGTCCGCGATTTTCTCAAAAACGAATGAATCAATTTTGATGATTCTTTCACTACCGTAATCTACATACTTTCAGGAAGGTTTTAGTGTATAATACATTAGATAATTGTTCTTATGTACGAAGTTATATGCATAAATGTACTGTATCTCCGACATTTCTAAGTGGATTTTGTGATGATTCTTATTAACCGATTTCAAAAAGGAGGAGGTTATCAATTCGTCGGAAACTTTTTTTTTTTTTTTTTTTTTTTTTTTTTTTATGTATGTTCCCCGATTACTCGAAGATGGCTGGACCGATTTGGATTATTTTTTTTTTTGTTTGAAAGGGTATACTTCCCAGGTGGTTCCATGATCATCAAGTCAGGATCTGATGATGGGATCCTGGAGAAATAGAGAGAACTCTTCCAATTTTATAGGCACACTTGAAGCAATTTGGATAGTTTTTGGAAGAGTACTTTCTTGGAGTGGTCCCATTTCAATTTGGTGAAGATCTGATGAAGAACTTCAAAGATAGGCAACGGAACTCCTCAATAAATGATAGCAATTGGACTGGGATTGCTGAAATCTCATGTCTGTTTGTTGTTCACACCAGTTCATAATATAACATCACGCCAGTACGCTGTGAAGGGGTAAGCACATGTGAACCATTAAAAAGTGAAAAATAAAAACTTTTTTACAAAAAAATACAACCGACTTCCAAAACCAACACTACAAAGTGAAAAATAACTTTAATTTCGGAAGTCGGTGGCAAAAACGAAAATTCATTTAATCAGACACCGACTTCCGAAATTAAAGTTATTTTTCACTTTGTAGTGTTGTTTTTGGAAGTCGGTTGTATTTTTTTGTAAAAAAGTATTTTTTCGTTCGTCTTGTGCTCATGTAATTGGCCTAATTGTATATTCAACTAAAAATGGAAAAATAAATTTACTTTAAAAAAGTAAAAACCGACGTCGAAACCTAAAACGAATAAAATAACTTTCATCAAAAACTTAACAGCTTCTGAAGTCGGTGTCTTCCTTCTTCAATGCAATTTAGCTTGACACCGACTTCAGAAGCTGTTAAGTTTTAAAGACATATCTTAGGCATCAGTGACATCAAAATAATTCATCAAGAAAATAAAACTTACCTAGTCACTTCCGGAAAATGATACCTTAATTTGTGAAGATAGTATTTTATATACAACTAACTGACCCGTCAGTGCGTTGTGCCAGACGTTGTGCCGTCAAAATTTCAATTTCTTTTTTTTTTCTTTTACTCAAAAAATTTTTTTCAGGATGTAAAGTAGGCTATGTGTGCTATGTGTATACAGGATGTCTGCTACTTCCACACCAAATTTCTGCCTGTGCGAGTCACAATAAATACTTTTTCTTTCTTTCTTTCTTTTTCTATTTTTTCGGGATAAAAAGTAGCCTATGTGTTAACCCAGAGTATCAGCTACTTCCACACCAAATTTCATCAAAATCGGTCGAGCCGTTAGAGTTTCAAAGAGTAGCAAATATATTTGAATTCCTTGCTCATCCCACGGGAGCTCTACATTTCTTCAGGATAAAAAGTAGCCTATGTATAAGCTGTCTACATACCGAATTTCATCCAAATCGGTCCAGCCGTTTGAGCGTGAAGAAGTAACAAACATACACACACACTCACAAACTTTCGCCTTTATAATATTAGTGTGATACAAAACAGCTCAATCGGAAATCGGGAAGTGGTCAAAAACTTGCAAGTGCCACTCCAAAGTGGGATGCGATAGGTAAGGAATGACTGAGCTAAGGCGAAATAAACAGTTTCCACTGTAAGTACCGATATACAGTGGAGAGCCACGAGCAACACCTCAGGAGGCGCGGCCTGACCACCGTGCGCCGGCAGCTTGGACCCTATTCCTGATGCCGATGGGCTCATGGTGCACGCGCGCACCATTGTACCGACGTACAATAAGTAGTTACAGCGGAGAGCCTCGAGCACCTCAGGAGGCGCGGCCTGACCACCGTGCGCCGGCAGCTTGGACCCTATTCCTGATGCCGATGGGCTCTAATATTTTTATAAAAATATTTAGAAATGTATTTTTTTATTGATAATAAAGGAAATAATGAATCATAACTTATTTATTTCTTAAAAAGGAAAGAGAAGGAAATCAACGTTGCACTGCAAGTGAATGTTGGTGTACCTACTGTGGAACACCAGTGTGATACCTAGTGAGTATTACACTTACATACTGTACAACACTTACTTATACGTAAAACGCTTTCCTTATTTGTTAAAAATGCACAAGTACATACCTACACAATTATTAGCGACATTACTGGACGGTCGCCGGTGCAAACTTCAGCGTCGGAACATTCAGAATGAATTATTAATTATAAACAGATATTAATAGTGATGTTAGGAAATGAATAATCCTAATAAAATAGAAATAATCTGACAGCTTACGAAGTGTGCCGTTTGTTGACGTTAGCCACACTGTGCCAAAAACTGATTCATATTTGTGTGGAGTCACAAATTGTTTAGTATGATAGTGCTCAATAAGTCAAGAACAACGTAATAACCACTGCAACCAGGCTGAGCTAGGATCAGATCAATTCTGATAAAACGTTCTTGTAACCGGACGGCGACCCGCAGTACGTTGTATTCTGTGCCTGTAACAAGTCGGACTTACTCAAAATACCCATTTCTATTGTACGAGTATCTAAACATGTTACGTCATTGTCTCGCTGCAGTATAACAGCACCAACACAACATTGAATTCTAATGTCCGGACAACCGAACTAGTGTCGACGTACGTCGAGGACGCCCCGCGCTTACTGGCGACGTTTGTCCAGCTTCGCTGCTTAGTCTTTCTCCTTCGGAGAACACAGACGTTATCTAATGTCCGGACAACCGAACTAGTGTCGACGTACGTCGAGGCCCCGCGCTTACCGGCGACGTTTGTCCAGCTTCGCTGCTTAGTCTTCTTCCTTCGGGGAACACAGACGTTATCTAATCTCGTTACATTTACTAACCGCGTCGTCGTGCGCAGTGATGCCAATGTCGGCTGCAGGCAGAGTGCAGTGGCGCGGTGGTCGACATAAACGAGGGTTAGGGGACGATGTCGCCACGCCCCGCGTCTGCGTCCGCAAGCCTCGCGCCGCGCGACGTCGGAACTGTGTTCGACGAGGTTCTGTTCCAATTATCTATTTAGTGAAACATTTCACAAGCGCACTCAGCGCGCCACCTTGCCACGGGTCACGCATTAGACACGCGACCCGCGACCACCAAACCAGCTATCTAAAAAATTAAACACGTCATACATACATACTTAATTTTATTTTATTTATTTAATACTTCAAGCACACAAATGTACAGAGGCGGACTTAATGCCATGGGCATTTTCTACCAGTCAACCTTTGGGTGATGCAGAGACAAACAGTAGCAGGTGCAATGATGAAAAATTAAGGAATAAATATTTATTTAAATATAAAGATACTCATATACCTATTACAAACTATAAATATAATAATGTATACCTAATTATATATAAATATAAGCACAAATAAATATACACGAATAAACTAAAACAAATAAGACAAACAATGGGAAAGCATTACCGTTGTGGTGATACTGCCAATTTCTTGCGAATGTGCTCACGAACTTTAACTTTAAAGGATAATCGGTTGGTTACCATCCTGATTTCCTGAGGGAGCGCATTCCACAGAGAGATGGACTGAATGAAGAAAGAAGAGTGAATGAAGTCTGTACGGTGAGTGGGACATAGAAGAAGACGATTGTGAGATGAACGTAGATTTCTATTGTGGTTGGCGCAAATGTACTGAAAGTGGGGAGCTAGATAACTAGGGGAAGAGGGAGAGTCAAGAAATGAAAACAAGGTGGTCAGCGCCCTTTGCTCTCTGCGCTGGCGTATAGGCAACCACTTTAGAAGCGCCCGATGCGCAGAGACATGATCATATTTACGCAAATTGAAAACGAATCGAATGCAGTTATTAAGAAGACGGTCAAGTTTGTTGAGGAGATCTGCATTCAGGTCATAGTAGCACACATCACCATAGTCGATGATAGGGAAAATTAAGGACTGCACAAGCATTGTCTTGGTACTGGATGGTAATAAATTTTTCAGCCGATACAAAGCCCGCAGCGTTCCAGTTACCTTCTGACTGACCCTAGCGACTTGAGTACGCCAGTTCAGGGTACAATCGATGTGCAAGCCTAGGTCCTTCACGTCAGTGCTAAACGGAACGATCGTACTATTGAAGAGAACCGGTGGCAATATGTTACTATCCACCTTACTAACACTACGAGAACTCCCAATGATGATCGCTTGACACTTATTTGGGTTTACTGCAACGCCAAATCTATCAGACCAGGTTTTTATTGCTGTCAAGTCCCTATTTAACTTGTCGATAGCGTCAGGTAATTCATCAACCCTCGCTTGACAGTACAACTGCAAGTCATCTGCATACAGATGATACGCACACTGAAGCTCGGAAGTTATAAGATTAATAAAAATAGAAAACAGAAGAGGAGAAAGAATACCGCCCTGAGGAACGCCAGTTTTCAAATCACACCAGCATGATGAAGAATCCCCAACACGAACAGATTGCTGACGTTCCTGAAGGTAAGAGGAGAACCATTCCAGTGCTTCGGGAGAGACCATAACATAGGACAGAATAGCTAACAGTATGTCGTGACTGACGGCATTAAAGGCATTCGAGAAATCAACCAACACTAGTGCAGTAACCTTGGTATCTTCCAGTCCTACCCTTATATCGCCAGTCACTTTAAGAAGGGCGGAAACAGTGCTGTGCCCAGGCCTGAACCCAGATTGAAGAGGGCTAATTAGCGAGTTTCGATGAACAAAATTGGAGAATTGTTTGTGGACACAGGCCTCGAGCACTTTGGATAGGAAGGGAAGAATAGAAATTGGACGAAAGTCAGTAAGAAGAGAGGGATTAGAAACCTTTGGTAGTGGACGAACATAGGCTTTGCGCCACAGGGAAGGGAATACTCCGGTGTACAGGGAAAAATTTACAATGTGGGTAATCGCGGGTAGGAGATGATCCAGAATAGTTATTATCATACCACGGGTGATATTGTCATATCCCACCGCTTTCGATTTGATGGAGATAATGATCTTTCTGATCTCTCCCGGTTCAACTGGAATGAAACTGAAAGGACTAATTTGAGGACGCGTCAGACCAGAGATAAGAGACAGAGTTTGTTGCTTGGTTAGACGATCCATGGTAGACACTGTGGAGAAATGACGGTTGAGATCGTCTAAGTCAATTGAATTAGGAAGGTCTAAATGTCGCGGTTTGCCGATACCAAGAGTTCCAAGAAATTTCCAAATATCGGCAGAAGAGGAAGAATTGATAGTATCAAGAATGTGGCGGCGTTTAGCATTGCGTATCATCTGATTGCATCTATTCCTTGCAACCTTGAATGAAGTCCAGTTCTCATCAGAACGATCCCTTTTAAATTTACGGAACGCGCGGTCCCTACGTCGCATTGCCATCTGTATTCCTCTTGTCATCCATGGTGCAGGTGGGCGTTTTAATTTTACTTTTTTGACAGGAGCATGGATGTTATAAAGATTGACTACAACATCATTAAAGATGGCAACCTTGTCGTCAACTGAAGTGGCTTCCATCATAGGTTTCCAATCGACCACAGATGCATCTTCCTTGAGCTTCTCAACGTTCATCCGCGCAAAACAACGCCTGTACAGAACCTTAGGTTTAGGTTTGGGAGGTTTCAGGATATATGAAAGGAAAACCATGTCGTGATGAGAAAAACCAGGGGCGTCATGTTGGCCATGGGAGGAAACAAGGGAGGGATTAGAGGTTAGGATTAGATCGAGCCAGGTGTCATCTCCAACAGTGTTGTGATGAGTAGGATGGAGCGGCAACACGTGCAGACTAGCTGACTCGATAAGGTGAAGGAGTTTACGGGATCGAGGGGAGTTGCGGGCAAGGAGGTTTGTGTTGAAATCACCCATGATGATGTGATGTGCATACTCCGAACCCAAAGATTCTAGTACCGATTCGAATTCAGTGAAGTAATCAACAGAAGGAGGACAATAGACAACACCAATAATGGTTTTGACTCCTTTGACACAGACTTCAAGAAAAATAAACTCTGCAGAAGCAGAATAATGTGAAGAGGAAGTAGCGAGTATTTTATAAGGAAAGTCACTGCGAAGGTATAATACATACCTTTAATTGAAGGAGCACTTTTAATGGAACCTTTTTAATATTGTAATATAAGTAAATTGTTTATGTGTATCCTTTGTTGGAGATCCCAAATAAATAAATACTACACGCACACTACACTTTACTTACTATACTTTCTTACATACTCGTACTTACTAGTATGTCATCATTTTATAAACTAGATTAAGATAAGGTCATCTGTTAGCGTCAGCGACGCAGCGTGGTCAACGATGTGCACATGCTCCCTAACACAACCGACCTGCTGCTATCGAACGGTAGCGCCACCCTACCGGCACCGCCCCCGGGAGCTGCAGGCCGGCTAATCGTGGCACGCTGTGCGGTATGTTATGCGTCTGCCGGTTTGTACAAGTAACTAGTTATCCTCATAATGAAACGTCTGCGAATGTGACGTTAACGTAACGCTTACGTGGAGCAAGTGCGATGGAATTGTACAAGTCATCCACTTGTGATCCGGAACACTGCCCTCGGGCAGTGTTCCGGACGCGGCCGTGACAACATTGCAATCACGACAGCCGCTGCTTCACACTCGTGTCGGAGACGTCACGTGGCGGCGGAAGGACTGGGTACACACTCAGATAAACTAATAACACAGCTTCACGCCTCGCGTAGGTACAGTGCATCAATGCACAACAACACACACAAATGATGTAGCCCACTGTACATACATTCAAAAGTTACAATATTCTTGAGGGCTGGTGAAACAGAAGACGTGCCGCGCTTCACTACGAACAGTAGGCACCAGCACAACTGGCGGGACAGTGCGCGGTAGCTCGTACATCCTGCGTGGTCGCAGGTCGCGGCCTGCTACTCCTAGGGAGTGCTGAGAGTCGGTCGTGCGGTGCAGTTCGTCGTCTCGCGTGCCAGCCAGTGTGCTGTGTGCGACTATCATTGTTGTACCGCAACGTATGCATTGGAGTCATGACCGCCGCGCGCCTGCAACAACACTACAATTACTGCTACTGTTCTTAACATCAATACCGTGTACTGACACGCATGTACTCTCTCAAGGGTTGTTCTAAATGTACAACATCACAACTTAATTTGCTATGTGGCGGCATCTACATCGCCACATGCAAACTACGCATCACCCTGACGTCACGCTAAATCCTGCATCGCGCAAGCAGAGTTTACCGCGCGACTAGCATAATATACAACGTCCCGACATCAACCGTCGGGCAGACACGACACCCGTCTGGTCGGACGATCTTCCCCTTTTCTATGGAGGGTGAGTGAACTTTACAACCTGCTGTTATTATAACGGTTTGAACATATATATCTACCTACAAACAAAATCTCTAGGACTCAGTGTGTTGGAAATAATTCGCGCATCTGACATATTAATTATCCATGAACCAAAATGTTCCTGGTTAATGCACCGCTGCGCCTAACAACTACGGACATGAGCCGCAGTCAAAAGTAAATAGTCCCGACGCTAAATGGTATTGTGGCAAGCTGGGGGCCGGGATGGTGCCAGCGCGGGGTGCGTGCCGTGCGTGTGGTGCGCCGAGCGGTCAAGGCGCGCCGAGCATTGACCGCGCGGTTACGACACGACGCTGTGACGCTGTTTCGCTGGTAACCGCGAGGACAGCGCTTTAACCTGTTTATTATAAATTAGGTTAAACAGTGATAGTTGCCAGATCCGCGAAACCGGTCGTAAGTTTGAAGGTGTTTACGTTCACATGAATTAACAACTCTATGTCAACTTTTACGTAAGTCTGAGGTTTTATTGGGATCAGCAATGGCTGCTACAATTAATTATGACATAAAATATTTCACTAAATTACTTAGACAAGCTATATTACACAACTTATGGATGCGGCCAGCATTGTATAAAGGGTCAAATTACTTAGCTATTGCGCGAAAAAGTTGCGGAAATGAGATTTCTTCAAACATCACGCCTGTATTCTTTCAAAGGGTTGGGCAGTGATGTACAGTACATTGTTAATTATTTTTTTCTTACTTATGTATACAGAAAAATACATCTGAGTGCCTACTTATTTTATTAAGTTTTTTTTCTAATTATCTTATTATTTTTTTTATTTTAGTTTATTTTTTTTTTGACATGGGTGTCATTTGCATGGTATTTGAGGTCGCTGAAAATGATAATGAGGTCAAAATGAAAACCAAGATGGCGGCTGCGAAAGTTTTCAAATTTTTCGTCATGGGTGTCATTTTCATGGTTTTTGAGGTCGCTGAAAACGATAATGAGGTCAAAATGAAAATCCAAGATGGCGGCTGCGAAAATTTTCAAATTTTTCGTCATGGGTGTCATTTTCATGGTTTTTGAGGTACCTGAAAACGATAGTGGGGTCAAAATGAAAATCCAAGTTGGCGGCTGCAAAAATTTTCAAATTTTTAGTCATGGGTGTCCTTTTTATGGTTCTTGAGGTCGCTGAAAACGATAATGAGGTCAAAATGAAAATCCAAGATGGCGGCTGCGAAAGTTTTCAAATTTTTCGTCATGGGTGTCATTTTCATGGTTCTTGAGGTCGCTGAAAACGATAATGAGGTTAAAAGGAAAATCCAAGATGGCAGCTGCGAACATTTTAAAAATTTTCGTCATGGGTGTCGTTTCTATTGCTTTTGAGGACGCTAAAGCCGATGAGCTCAAAATCAAAAGGGATTTTGACAAAAAAAAAATTGAATGTTTCGCAGTCGACATCTTGAATTTTGATTTTGACCTCACTATCGGCTTTACCGTCCTCAAAAACCATGGAAACGATACCCATGACGAAAAATTGACGATGACTATGTAGATCTCAAATAAACAAATTAATTAATTAATATCGTTTACTTGGGACAACCCTAGCTGTTGCGACAATGTCTAGACGTTATCGGCATTTACCACGAGATCAAAGGCATCGTCCTACTGTATGTTTTTATACTGTGGTACAACTGTGTCATAGCATGACGACTGAAGTGACAGGTATTACGTTTAGTCGGTTAACCGGACACGTGTTTTTTTTTTTTTGTTTACCTTTATTTAAACTAATCTAAACTAAAATCTAAAAAATCTAAACCGATGGAGTATACCTACCACCGCGCCGCGCCGGTAGGGTAGTCACTTATAATATCAGTTTTTTTGGGGTCAGTCTACCTACCGCCGCGCCGCGCCGGTAGTGTAGTCACTTATTAAAACAGTTTTTTTGGGGTCATTCTACCTACCGCCGCGCCTCGCCACGCCAGTAGTGTAGTCACTTATAATATCAGTTTTTTTGGGGTCAGTCTACCTACCGCACCGCGCCGGTAATGTAGTCTCTAATAATATCCGTTTTTTTTTGGGGTCAGTCTACCTACCGCCGCGCCGCGCCACGCCGGTAGTGTAGTCACTTATAATATCAGTTTTTTTTTGGGTTAGTCTACCTACCGCCACGCCGTGGGCCGGTAGTGTACTCGCTTAAAATATCAGTTTTTTTGGGGTCAGTCTACCTACCGCTGCGCCGCGCCACGCCGGTAGTGTAGTCACTTATAATATCAGTTTTTTTGGGGTCAGTCAACCTACCGCCTCGCCATGGGCCGGTAGTGTAGTCACTTATAATATCAGTTTTTTTGGGGTCAGTCTACCTACCGCACCGCGCCGGTAGTGTAGTCTCTAATAATATCCGTTTTTTTTTTGGGGTCAGTCTACCTACCGCCGCGCCGCGCCACGCCGGTAGTGTAGTCACTTATAATATCAGTTTTTTTGGGGTCAGTCTACCTACCGCCGCGCCGTGGGCCGGTAGTGTACTCACTTAAAATATCAGTTTTTGTTGGGTCAGTCTACCTACCGCCACGCCGCGCCGTGGGCCGGTAGCGTAGTCACTTATAATATCAGTTTTTTGGGGTCAGTCTACCTACCGCCTCGCCGTGGGCCGGTAGTGTAGTCACTTAAAATATCAGTTTTTTTGGGGTCAGTCTACCTGCCACCGCGCCGCGCCACGCCGGTAGTGTAGTCACTTATTAAACCAGTTTTTTCGGTAAAAGAGGCGAAGGACACAATTATAGGACTAGAAATAGGGACCAATTAGTTCAACTAGGTTTCAGACTGGCTAAAGTAGACTCATCCTTCATGGGGTACTGTTTAAAATGTTATAATAAAATACCTCCCCACATACTCAACTTGCTCAGCAAAGCGCCACTGACGCGCGCCTTGCACGCACTGAATGATTCGGCCGACAGGATCGATTTATTTTCGTGCTCTCTGAATGAATTCACAAAAATCATGTTGTATGTGTTATGTTATTTAAGATAGTTTTTAGGATAGCTTAATTAAGGACCACGCTACCGCATTAGGAAATTCCTGTAATGGTAGCAGTGTTTGTGATAATAAATAAATATTAGGTTGGGGAAAAAGTCTTTTCGCATTATAGTATGTATGAACTTAAAATAAAATCTCTTTGGCTATATTATTCGTATCTAGCTGGTTTTGGTATCATTGAAAGTTTAAATTTTAAAGAACATAATTCCAAATTCAAATTAGGAAAATGTGTGATTTTCATTTGTTTTTCGTACTGTCAAGATGAGTGAATCTAATGAAGAAATTCGATACATTTTAAAATTTTACTACAAAAAAGGTAAAAATGCAACGCAAGCCGCGAAAAAAATTTGCGATATTTATGGACCCAGTGCAATGTCTGTGAGAGTAGCACAAATTTGGTTTAAGCGTTTTCAATCCGGAAATTTTGATGACAAAGATGCACGTCGCTCTGGTCGCCCTATTACGGATAAAATGGATGCCATTTTTGAAAAAGTGGAGCAAGATCGGCATATCAGAAGTTACGACGTAGCTGAAGAACTGCGAATTGACCACAAAACAGTTTTGGCGCATTTGAAAAAAACTGGGTACACAAAAAAGCTCGATATTTGGGTACCTCACGAGCTCACTGAAAGAAACCTAATGAATCGTGTACTCATTTGTGATTCTTTATTACGACGTAATGAAACCGAACCATTTTTGAAGAAGCTGATATCTGGTGATGAAAAGTGGATCACGTACGACAAGAACGTGCGAAAAAGGTCGTGGTCAAAGGCCGGTCAGGCTTCACAGACTGTGGCGAAACCCGGGTTAACTCGTAACAAGGTGATGCTGTGTGTGTGGTGGGATTGGAAGGGCATTATTCATTATGAGCTGTTACCACCAGGCAGGACCATCGATTCTGAACTCTACTACGAACAACTGATGAGATTAAAGCAAGAAGTTGAGAGAAAGCGGCCGGAATCAATCAACAGAAGGGGTGTGGTTTTTCATCATGATAATGCTAGACCTCACACATCTTTAGCCACTCAGCAAAAATTAAGAGAGTTTGGCTGGGAGGTGTTAATGCATCCGCCGTATAGTCTTGACCTTGCACCTTCAGATTTCCACCTGTTTCGGTCTCTTCAGAATTATTTAGGCAGTGTCAGGTTAACATCACGAGAGGACTGCCAAAACCACTTGTCGCGGTATTTTGATCAGAAGTTCCAAAATTTCTATAGCAATGGGATCATGTCCCTACCTACAAGATGGCAAAAAGTTATCAAACAAAATGGTACCTACATACTTTAGATAAATGTAAATAATGTATATAAAAAAATGTTTTGAATTTTCTTAAAAAATGCGAAGAAACTTTTTCCCCAACCTATTAAATATCAGTTTTTTTGGGATCAGTCTACCTACTGCCGCGCCGTGGGCCGGTAGTGTACTCATTTAAAATATCAGTTTATTTGGGGTCAGTCTACCTACCGCCGTGCCGCGGGCCGGTAGTGTACTCACTTAAAACATCAGTTTTTTTTGGGTCAGTCTACCTACCGCCGCGCCGCGGGCTGGTACAGTACTCACATAAAACATCAGTTTTTTTGGGATCAGTCTACCTACCGCTGCAGCGCCAGTAGTGTAGTCACTTATAATATCAGTTTTTTTGGGTCAGTCTGCCTACCGCCGTGCCGCAGGCCGGTAGTGTACTCACTTAAAACATCAGTTTTTTTGGGGTCAGTCTACCTACCGCCGCGCCGCGGGCCAGTAGTGTACTCACTTAAATCATCAGTTTTTTTTGGGTCAGTCTACCTACCGCCGCGCCGCGAGCCGGTAGTGTACTCACTTAAAACATCAGTTTTTTTGGGGTCAGTCTACCTACCGCCGCGCCGCGGGCCAGTAGTGTACTCACTTAAAACATCAGTTTTTTTGGGGTCAGTCTACCTACCGCCGCGCCGCGAGCCGGTAGTGTACTCACTTAAAACATCAGTTTTTTTGGGATCAGTCTACCTACCTCCGCGCCGCGGGCCAGTAGTGTACTCACTTAAAACATCAGTTTTTTTGGGATCAGTCTACCTACCGCCGCGCCGCGAGCCGGTAGTGTACTCACTTAAAACATCAGTTTTTTTGGGGTCAGTCTACCTACCGCCGCGCCGCGGGCCGGTAGTGTACTCACTTAAAACATCAGTTTTTTTGGGGTCAGTCTACCTACCGCCGCGCCGCGGGCCGGTAGTGTACTCACTTAAAACATCAGTTTTTTTGGGGTCAGTCTACCTACCGCCGCGCCGCGGCCTGGTACAGTACTCACATAAAACATCAGTTTTTTTGGGATCAGTCTACCTACCGCCGCAGCGCCAGTAGTGTAGTCACTTAAAATATTAATTTTTGGGTTCCGTACCTCAAAAGGAAAAAACGGAACCCTTATAGGATCACTCGTATGCCTGTCTGTCCGTCGGTCACAGCCAATTTGCTTCGAATCTAATGCACCGATTCCAAGTTGAAATTTGGTAGACATATGAATTTCTTTGACCCAAGCATGGACGGGTAAAGTAAGTTAATAAATTTAGAATATGAGGATCACTTTAAGGGGAAAATAAGAAAATTAAAAAAAAAGTTTTGCTATCTCTACCGTGTGGCACATCAAATGAGAGGGCTTACTATTAGCATAGATAATAATAGGTCTTTACCTATGAAATTCCCGTTTTGTATGAAAAAATTTAAACGAATTTTTTTTATGCATTTTTTATTTGTATTAATCGAAGTAATCACCCATGCAATCAATGCATCTTTGCCAACGCAGTGGCAGTTTATTGATGCCCTTCTTAAAGAAATCAGCTGGACGGGAGGCAACAAATTCTTCAAAGGCATTATGTACTGCCTCTCGGGTATTGAATTTTTTTCCCGCCAAGAAGTTATCCAAATTCTGGAAAAAGTAGTAGTCTGTAGGCGCAAGGTCTGGTGAGTAGGGCGGATGACGGAGAGCTTCCAACCCCAGTTCTTGCAACTTGGAGACCGTCTGCTGTGCAGTATGAGGTCGCGCGTAGTCGTGCAGGAGCAGAGGAGACGAGCGATTGACCAATGCTGGTTGGAGATGTGCCAGCTTCTCCATCATTGTGTTCAGTTCTTCACAGTACACATCTGAAGTAATGCTCACCCCGTTTGGTAAGAAGCTGTGATGAATCACACCGGCGCTAGACCACCTAACAGTGACCATCACTTTTCTAGGGGTAAGTTTTCGTTTAGGGCATTGTTTAGGTGCTGAACCAGGATCCAACCAACTTGCTGAGCGCTTGCGGTTATCAAACAGAATCCATTTTTCATCGCAGGTAACAATGCGGTTCAAAATTCCTTCATTTGTGTGTCTGTTGAGCAGTGCAAGGCACGTCTCGACGCGTACTTCGCGCTGGCGATCATTGAGTTCGTGGGGCACCCATTTGTTAAGCTTTTTTACCTTGCCAATTTGACGCAAATGAACCAATATTGTTTTGACACTAACGTCGGAAGCTGCTGCTAATTCAGCCGTAGATTGTGTATCATCAGCTTCCACCATCGCCTTTAATTCGTCATTGTCGACCAAAGTCTTCGGACGACCGCGAGGTTCATTTTTCAGGTCGAAATTTCCAGAACGGAAGCGAGCAAACCAATAACAAGTGGTGCGTTGGTTTGTAGTGTTAGCTCCATAAACGTCGTTGATGTTGCGTGCCGCTTGTGCCGCGTTACTACCACGACGGTACTCATATTCCATAATTACTCGAATTTTTAACGTATAAACTTCTTTGCAGTCAGGTTTTGTGATTTTTTAAATGAGTTATTTTATTTTAGACTTTTTAGTGTCCACACTTATAATATGAACGAAAACTGTACATTTATTAAAAAATACTTAATAATTATAATACTTCCCCACCCCCGTATCTCTATGTTGACTTCGCGTCGTGGTGGGGCTTTCGCGCTCCGAAATCTGGGTCTGTGCCGGTGGACTTTACTTTGCCGAAACAGGTCTAGGGTGAGGAGCCAGACTTTATTGACCGGCTGGAGAGAACACTGACGGGAACAGAGCTACCACCTCATTCTTGCCTTTATTGGCCGGCTTGAGTGGAGATTCGCAAGAGCAAACGTGCTCGGAGGAAGGAAGTATTCCAGTAAGTGCTTGTAGGGATCTTGACTATCTTCCGGGCTCTGGGATTATTCTGAGAGCCGTGGAATACCTCTCCACTTCTCAAGTACCTTAGGACATGTTGCTCCCTTGCCGCTACGTCACTATGTGCGAGCGACCGTTTTCGGGGGCCCATTATTGAGTGTGCAAGTCACCCCCTGCCATTTCATCTGTGTATTGTATAAAAAACATTGATCAAGCAGGGGACATAGTTCAAGGTACCCAATCCACTATAGCGAGAAAGTCACTACAGTGAGAAAGTTAAGAACTTGGGGATATTCATAGATAAAAATTTCTCTTGGACTGCGCAACTGCGGGAAGTTAGCCCCAGGCTACTTGCATCTGCTGCATCTTTGAAGAGATTGCGTAATTTTCTACCGACTGCCACCAAGATTGCGCTTGCACAACGCTTCTTCTTCCCATCCATGACTATGCTGATGCCAGCTATCTTGACCTTACCCAAGACCAACTCGATAAACTTGAGCGGCTTCAAAATGTTTGTATAAGGTTCATATTCGGTTTGCGCAAATATGACCATGTTTCTGAATTTCGTGTGAAACTCAAGTGGTTACCAATTCGCCATCGGCGGAATGCTCATATCCTTTCCCTTTTGTATAATGTGCTCTTTTCCCCTACCACCCCTCTCTATCTCAAGAAACGTTTCCAGTTTCTTTGCGACTCCCACACGAAATTTTTAAGGTCATCTGATAATTTAAAGCTTAAAATGCCTATGCATTCCACAACTTTCCTCGATAAATCCTTTACTGTCCAGGCTGCTCGTTTGTGGAATGCATTGCCAGTTCAAATAAAACGCGCGCAGTCGTTACCTATGTTTAAAAGGCTCGTAAGGGAACATTATTCAGTAAAGCTCGCAAAGGAGGAGGCGGAACGCGAGAGGGAGAGGCAACAGCCGCGCCCTCGCGCCCCTAGCTGCCGCAGGAGACGCCCTGGGCGGCGGGAATCTAGCGCCGATTCCCGGCCACCGTAGGCGCGAGCTTGCGGACGACGAGTAATGGGCAGCTCGCCGTCCGGTAAGGACCAGGCCCGGGTCGACGGCGCGTTGTGTTCCACGCGCGCCTCAAAGAGATGTCAGCAGTGACGGGGTCCAATAGGGCCGAAGCCGCCGGGGTCGCGGGTAGTTCGAAAGAGATGCCGTGGCCCTGGCACGGGCAACTGAAGGAACACGGGTGGGTTTTAGTCAGTAAAAGTCTGACACGCCCTCCCGCTCTGCCCGGAGCGGGAGAAGTCATTTGATGATTTCCGATCCACAAAAAAAAAAAAAAAAGGGAACATTATTTGTCGTTGTGATCGTGTTCACGTAACTGTAAATATCTTTAGTCTTCATTTGTTTTCGTTGCTTATATTTGGTATGTATGTATTTATGTATCTATTATTTAGGTTATGTATGTATCTATTTTAGTACAATATTGTAAGTAGGCACTTATTATTTGCACCAAAGACAGCCCCATTTCATATCCAGGCAAATCACTGTCCATTCTAAGGTTGCCTGGAACAGATTGCAGAAAGCGATAAGGCCGCCCATTGTATATTTTGTAGTGTTTGATTATGTCTTTTTTTGTTATGCATTTTTGTGGTGTACAATAAAGTGTATATAAATAATTATAGCCACCCAAACCCATAGCCCATATGTTTTGTTGAAGCATTCCCGTTGGAGCACCTATTTTTTGAGCACCGAAGGTGTTCCCATCTGAGCACCAATCAATATTTTAACGTGGTGCTCAAAAGGGAACAATAAAAAATATTCAACTTTATTCCCTTTTGAGCACCTACGGTAGCTTCTAGTGATGGGGTGTTTGATAAAACATATCGATACAAATTGGCAATACTTTAGAATATCATGGGATACCTCAAGGGCATTGACATTGACCTCAGGGTCATTGAGCTTGAGGTCAAGGTCAAAATTCCGAAAGTCAAGATCCGCTATTTTATCTAGGCGTTTAGAAAATACCAAGGTAATAAATAAATTTACATACGAGTACATACATACAAGATACGCGCGAAAAACATAACCCTGCCTTGGCAGTCGGGTAAAAAGTACGTTTCTTGTATGGGGATCACCTTTAATTTTGAACTAACGAAGAATACTTTTCATTTTAAATTTTAACAATCGCAAAGATAATTTTGTATTTCATCATTATACATACTCACGCTTTCTTCCCGTGGGGTAGGCAGATACTAAAGAACGCCACCTGCTACGATCCTTACATACTACTTTTGCCTCGTTTACACGCACGCCGGTTGCGAGTACTTACGCACTTGACCTTTCTGAAGAACACCACCAATAAGGTCACTCTATGTCTTCCTAGAGCGATTCCTCCGGCGATATTACTCACATCTGTCATGTATATCTATCTATATTGGATTCACATTTTAACGTCGCTATCGGCTTTAACACCGTCGAAAACCATGAACAAACGGAATATTTATGTGATTTCCCGGTAAATACCGGGAAATCGGGATCACACAAATATTCCGTTTGTTGTTTGTTTGTCGTTTCCATATCATATATCCGATGAGTCGTGCATTCCCGCATTTTCTGAAATCCCGGGATTTCCATTAAGAAAAAGAAAATAAGAAGCCGCTTCCATAATTTGCTAGCCAAATATTAACTTAAGGTGAATATGGATCCGATTATCCAATCTCTAGACTGAGTGATAATGATAATCTACCAGAATGTTATTTAACTTTTTATTTTTTTTTGGCATTATTTGGTAGTGTGTATATTTTGTTCCACAGTACATTTATACCAGACAAGCTCTAGACGCGAAGACCTTTCATTGGCTGTCAGATTAGCATACTGTTATCTATCACCATAGTATTTAGCTGTAAGTCTTCCAAAGTCTATAAATAAATAATAAATAAGTCTATATAAAATGGTAAGCTGACTGACTCACTGACTGACTGGGTGACATATCAACGCACAGCCCAAACCGCTGGGTCTAGAGATTCCAAATTTGGCACGTAGGTTCCATATGAGGTCTAGGGATGCACTAAGGATTTTTCAAAATTCAACCCCTAAGGGGGTGAAACGGGGGTCCTAAGTATGTATGAAAAATCTTATTCCTTTAGTTAATAGACTTGAAACTTAGCATGAATATTTATCTGAGTAAATTATAAAGTTTCTCATTTTTTGTATTCCAAAACTACCCCCTAAAGAGGGACTGGGGGGTATCATAGTTTGTACAGAGGAATTTTAGCGCGCGGTCCGATTAACTCGAAACTCAGTATTTATACATTATACTTTAGATAAAAAATGAAGAATAACGTGTATCAGGGTTTTCCGAAAATCGACCCCTAAGGAGGTGAAAAGGGATATTCAATTTTACAGGGCAGGTTTTACTGTGGGGGCTTGATTAACTTGAAAATTAGTGTAAGTAATATTTCAACCAAGTTACGAAAAAAAAACAAAACGATTTTTTAAAATTCCACCCCTGTGGGGATGAAAACAAGGAATATAGTTTATATGAAAAATCTTATAATTATATATAATTATATACATACTCGTAGGTACATATTACATACCTATACTCCATTTACTATAGCATTAGACAGAAGGTAAAAAAGGCTATTTTAGGGGCACACTTTGTAATAAAAGTACAACAAACATTATTACAGTAAAGATTGACGTGGAGTTAAATATAATCAATTTAAATAACAGCTCTCACACTTAATTGTACTTGTCTATCCTATCTACCTTCTGAAATTACAAGGCTTTCATTTACTATTATTTATTTTTTACATAAAATGTTGTCGTGTCAATATTTAAAATCTAAAAGAAGCAGGGGCGGTCAGTACCGGGAACGTTTTTCATGTTACTATAACTCTACCAAATCTAAAATGTTACATATTCCCTTCATAAGTTGTGGCAGCACGTGTTATTTTATTTTGTCGGTTTATGATGTCATCCATCCATCAAATTGCGTAAATAATCTGCAGTTGTCAGTTGTCATTCACTTGTGGATACTTTTGAATGCTACGCCTTTTCTCGTTGTTATTGCTGAATTTTCGTGGTTTAGTTTTTATTTGTTACTGTTTTTCTGTTGTTATTGTTTTGTTATCGTTATTTGTGTTAGTTTTGTTTTGTTTGTACAAAACGGTACGTTTTTTAAACTTTGGACAGGGACGACCCCGGTGCAGGCCTGAGTGGCTTGGAAGCGCAACATGTACGCTCTGAAACTGCTGGTAGCGCTGATCAGCGTCAACAGCGAAAAAAACGTGGCCCCAACGTTAATCACAAGGTTAAAATATTGTCTCCCAAGAAAAATAGAATAAAGCAAACACTAGCACATACGAGGGGGGATCAAAAAGTAGTGAGAATGAGATAGATTATAATGACTATTGATAACTTAATAATTTATTTTTCTACATAGTCTCCGAGTCTCTCTACACACCGAGTCCAGCGCTTTTCCAAGACTTCAATCCCTTTCAAAAAAAAAGTTTTGTCTTGGTCCTGCAAAAAGCTCTCCACGGCATCCATCACCTCGTTATCGTCTTCGTACCTGTTTCCCCTTAAGTATTCTTTCAATTTGGGGAACAGATAAAAATCGACAGGCACCATATCTGGTGAATAAGGGGGGTGGTCAACCAATTCGAAGCCAGCTTGCTGAATGGCAGCCATCGCAACTGCTGACCTGTGAGCGGGTGCGTTGTCGTGATGAAACAGCACGCCCCTTCGAAGTTTCCCTCTCCTTTTCTCTTTGATGGCATTCCTCAACTTAGGAATTAAAGCTGCATAATATTGGCCTGTAATAGTGGTTCCACGCTCCAGGTAATCAATCAACAATATCCCTTCTGAGTCCCAAAATATTGAGGCCATAACCTTGCCAGCCGATGCCACGGCACGAAACTTCTTCGGGGTCGGTGATGATGGCCGTTTCCATTGCGAAGATTGCTGTTTTGTCTCGGGATCAAAATGATGTACCCATGTTTCGTCCATTTATACGAAACGATACAAAAAGTTTTCAGAATCTTCTTGAAACTTGTCCAATATCTTCGAAATGTCAAGTCGATTTTCTTTCTGACTGTCGGTTAACATTCTCGACATCCATCTTGCGGAGACTTTTTTCATATTCAAAGATTGTTTCAATATGGATTGAATACTTCCATATGAAATGGCCGTTTCTTGAATTAAGTATCGGATGGTAACTCTTCGATCGCTCAATACAATTTTCTCGACTTTCGCAACATTTTCTTGAGTGACTGACGTCGATGGACGGCCGCAACGATGTTCGTCTTCCGTGCTCGTTCTCCCTACTCGAAATTGAGAAGCCCACCTTGCGACAGTGGAATAAGGCGGAGCAGACTCTCTTAAAGTTGCCTCCAAATCGCAATGAATCTCTTGCGTCGTTAACTTTTTTAAACAGAGGTATTTAATAACGGCTCGCACTTCGTTCTTCTCCCGCCGCCGGGGTCGCGGGTAGTTCGAAAGAGATACCGTGGCCCTGGCACGGGCAACTGAAGGATCATGGGTGGGTTTTAGTCAGTAAAAGTCTGACACGCCCTCCCGCTCTGCCCAGAGCGGGAGAAGTCATTTGATGATTTCCCATCCACAAAAAAAAAAAAAAGCTATGCCTGCCAGTATTTATTTTTTTTCTTACCAAGGAGCATGTCGTTCTCACTACTTTTTGATCCCCCCTAGTACATTATTTATAAAAAAAATTGAACTTAACTTGAAAATAAAAGGTTTCGTACTCCTGCTTCTGCGAGCTTCTTTTTTCTAATGTTAAAATAAATGGAGTATATAAATAAATAAACTTGAATTAATAATAATGTCAAAATTACAGCTTTTTACTGAATGCATAATTATGGAAGTATTACAGTACAAAAAAACAATTTTCAAATTTTTTGTCTGTTTGTTTGTGGGGGAACACCTTTGACCTTGACCTCAGGGTCATTGACCTTAAGGTCAAGGGCAAAATTCCGAAAGTCAAGATCCGTGATTCTCCTAAGGGCACTGATCTTGATTTCAGGGTCATTGACCTTGAAGTCAAGGTCAAAATTCCGAAAGTCAAATTGAGTTGGTTGCTCAGCGACCTTAGGATAATCACGGATCTTGACTTTCAGAATTTTGACCTTGACCTCAAGGTCAATGACACTGCGGTCAAGGTCAGTGACATTAGGAGAATCACGGATCTTGACTTTCGGAATTTTGGCCTTGACCTCGAGGTCAATGGCCCTGCGATCAAGGTCAGTGATTTTAGGAGAATCGTGGATCTTGACTTCCGGAATTTTGACCTTGACCTTACGGTCAATGACCCTGAGGTCAAGGTCAATGCCCTTGAGGTGTCCCATAGTGTTCCCCCACCCTATTACTCCCACATCCCACCGGGTCTCGTAGGGTTACGTAAGTACAGTCCAACCCAAGTGATGGTTGCGCTTAGAGGAATAATTTAGTTGCGCTTAAATGGTTGCGCTTTAAGGAATAATTTAGTTGCCCTTTATAGATGGTTGCGCTTGACAACAGTTGCGCTTTGAGGAATACCCCTCGATTTTGACGGCATATTCAATGGCAGCTGATGTAATAAGGAGTAACGTTAGTTAGGCTACTTTTATTTTAGAACAATAACTAGGGTTCCGCGCAAGAAAATTAAAACCCATGAAATCCGACATCAACGCGGGCGAAGCCGCCGACCAAACCATCTAAGTATAGTCTTTTAAATTTTTGTCACTTCATCTTCTTTAAACCGTACCGTTGCCTTATGACATCATTCCTCAGCCTGTCATTCGTAGTAACATGCCGCGCAAGGAACGCATTGCCCAGCATTTACTTATATTTTTATTATACTTTCATGCTTCTTTTGCCACACCCAAAATTCACTTCCATACATAATTTTTTTCCATACATACGTATGTATACATTTCAAAATGATACTGTGAATTACAAAGTGATTTTTTGCAGTTGCAAAAAATCAAACAAAATCGGCAATTGAAATACCTTATGATTCGGTGTTTTTAGTATCTGTTGATATCGTACGGTACACGTACGAGTATATCATTTGGTGCATGATAAACACAAGTTTCTCATTCCTAACTTGTTTAGCTGTTACGATAGAGCTCGTACATAAATGGTTTTAAACTGACCTAGACAATGACACCCCACATGCCACGGAAAGAAAAAAAATCTAAAGTTTATTGTATTTTTTTTTTTTTTTGTTATTGCGGCAATGAACTGTCTACCTAGTACGGTTCATGAGATACAGCCCTCTAACAGACAGACGGACGGACAGAGGAGGCTTAGTAATAGGTTTCCGTTTGGCATCCTTCGGGTGCGAAACCCCAAAAAAGTTAAAAGTTAAAAACTAATTCATCGGTGAAAACAGTTTTATGTCAAAACTCAATAAGTATAAAAAAAAATCAAAACTATTATCATAACAATAGCGCTCAATCTTGGATATAACAATAAGATTATGTGCACTATTAAATTATTTTAGAGTTAGCTCACTTATAGTTAAAGGCTAAAAACCTACACGCAGACCTCCTCCATTCCAAACTTCCCCACGGTAAAGTAGGCTTTTAAGATATTTTTAATTTGTTGACTATTTTTGTTCCACAATGTGTTAATGTATACCAGTGCTGCTACTTGCTACGTACCACATCTGAAGATTGACACTAACGCTCACCCTTGCGGATGTTTGTAAGCGGCGATGGTTGCTCAACACTCAGCGCCAGGCGGAGCGGTTCTTGTTTGCCCCCTTTATTATTAACAAAAAACTGAAAGATATCTATTATCTGATTTTAATTAGCCGTAAACTGAGAAAACTAAGCCAAGGCGCGGCCCGAAGCCGCCGGAGGGGGGAGCGGGGCAGAGCCAGTGAAACTGAGACAAACAATAACGATGTCACTCCCAATATTGTACCTAAGTATATTATTATCTTCTACGAGCAAAAACCTAAGCACAGCGTAACGTGAAGTGGATGATGATATAGCGGTGTGCTAGTGACAGTGACAGGAGCCAGCCTGACCCGCTCGCGAGCTCACAGTAACGCTTGCACTTGGTGAGCACACACAGGTAGCATTCTGCCTCCGACTGTCTTGTTACTACGAGTAGAGACAGAGCTACGAGTACATGTCGCTTGCTGCGATGTCGCGGACAGGTTACCGTTATTGACTTTACAACAATGTTAATTGATGTGACATATTATATCACACGCGCCACAAATATCGCGCCGTGCGCCAGGACCTTCGGCGCGACCTGGGACCGGCGGGCGACCGGCCGCAGCGTCGTCGTCACCGCGCGCCTATTGCGTGCGCGTGCGCCCCGCGACCTGCGACCTGCGACCCGCCGCCACTTCTTTGCTTGACGTGTTCATTACATTCGCTAATTATTGCATAGTCGCAGTAAATGATTTACGATGACTTATCTTAGACAGGGTCGAATATACAAAGTTACAAAGGGTCATAAAATTACAATATTTTGTTTAGCAAGTGAGCGGTTGCGCGCCGCGTGTCACTGAATAGCGCACGCGCAGAAGGTCTACTCGCGACCAACAGACAACACAGCTGAGCGCAACACGACAGGAGTTCGTCCCGAGCAGCTGTCGTGCAATTGCGTGATGCCGAATGTGGGCGAATCAGTGTCGCGTCACGTGTCGTAACTTGTACAATTTATTGTATAGCATTTGGTTACCCACCCAACACGTAGACGCCATAAGTCGCTCTACCACCGCATTTCGATCTGTTTAGTTTATAATAGTAAACACAGGTGTATCACGTCATGGCGATGGCGTGAGAATAGAGATGTACTCGTACTGCTGATACACTAGGCGCACAAAAAAGGCTCCACTCTAAACAGACCTACTTACTAGGATTACATCATAACAGCTGATGGTGTTGTGTGCGTGAGGCGTACACTCGTACGTTAGTCAACAATCACAACGGAAGCTCCTCACACCGACTGCTACATAACTGCTGATAATCAATCAGTGCATATATTATATTATTGATATTGGTATCGTATCTCATGCGTATGTTTATTGTAGGTGCAATACAGTCAAACGTCGACGGATTGTGAGGTCAGTTATGTGTTTGAGGAAGTACTCGAATGTTAAAGCTCTCCGAAGTGGTGCTTATGTACACCGATCAGCATCGCGAACGAGTGCTTGATGTCGAGGTAGCTACGAGTATTTCATTCTGAGGACTCACTACGTTCACTTATGAACACAGTTCTGCAGATCAGTGCAGGTCTCTCTAACACAGCATCTGACCTATTTTTCCAGTGCCAGCCAGCCAGGGTTATTCATTGAGTTGGTGTAACAATGTTAATAATACATATATAGAATACAGTTATTTTTAACCGACTTCAAAAAAGGAGGTTACTCAATTCGATCGTATATACAACCCTACCTCCCTCAAGGAGTAACCTCCTTGTTGAGTCAGTCGGTCGGTCGGATATATATAATATATGTATATATGTATATTTTTTATGTGTGTTCGCGGATAACTTCGTCGTTTATGAACCGATTTTTATGATTCTTTTTTTGTTGGAAAGAAAATATCCCAATGGTGGTACCATGATAAGGAAACCAGGATCTGATAATGGCATCCTAGGGAAATCGAGGGGAACCTTCAAATTTTATAGGCACACCTATAGCGATTTGGGTGTTTTTTATAGTAACTCGTGTATTTGCTCCCGGAAAGCACCATTTAGTGAAGTGGGACTGATGAGGAAGACCAAAGATGCCATCGAAACTGCTCAATAATACGTTTTTCACGGGTTGCGATTCGATTATTGCTAAACAATTTATGCTCGTCACAATACATATGATGAAATGGAGCTGATGGTAACCTCACTATCAGTTCCAGTTCTCCTAGTTCCTTACTGGGAGAACTCCTCAACAATTAACGTCCTAGTATCGGGAAAAGCAATATTTTGTAAAAGGTGATGAGCAGTTGACATTAGGCTATTGTAACTTAGATGAATTACAGACTGACCCACTAAAAAGTGAAAAATAAAAAAGTTTTTCACAAAAAAAATCAACCGACTTCCAAAAAAATACTACAAAGTGAAAAATAACTTTAATTTCGGAAGTCGGTGTCTTTGGATCTGTATTTTAGCTTTTTGCCACCGACTTCCGAAATTAAAGTTATTTTTCACTTTGTAGTATTTTTTTGGAAGTCGGTTGATTTTTTTTGTGAAAAAGTTTTTTATATACACTTACAGACATAGTTTGTTGTACGACTCATAATCATCTTCCTGCCCTTGTCCCACGTTACGTGGGGCTGGCGCAACACGTTGTCTTACAGACATAGTTTGTTGTACGACTCATCATCATCTTCCTGCCCTTGTCCCACGTTACGTGGGGCTGGCGCAACACGTTGTCTTACAGACATAGTTTGTTGTACGACTCATCATCATCTTCCTGCCCTTGTCCCACGTTACATGGGGCTGGCGTAACACGTTGTCTTACAGACATAGTTTGTTGTACGACTCATCATCATCTTCCTGCCCTTGTCCCACGTTACGTGGGGCTGGCGCAACACGTTGTCTTCTTCCATTCTCCTCTGTCAACCGTCACGTTATTATTGACTCCCTTCTCTTCCGTATCATTCCTCACACAATCCACCTTTTCTTTGGCCTATCTCTCCTTCTCCATGCATCAACATTTGTATATTCCTCACTCTTTTAGTCAATGCGTTTCGTCCCTCCTTATCACATGCCCATACCAAGCCAAACGATTTTCTTTCAACTTTTCTGTCACTGGCGCCACTTTCAAACTTCCTCTTATATACTCACTTCTTACTTTATCCATTCTCGTCACTCCATACATCCATCTTAATATTCTCATCTCCGCGCATGCAATCTCTGTTCACCCGTCTTCTCGACTCTGATCATTATAAAGTCATGGCATCAGCTACAACTACATGGTAGAGTCGTCTTTGTTTCAGGTACTTGCAATATCTTTATTTTCAAGTAGTCAACATGTATGTGTGCCACAGGCCTGCCTATAGCTAGTACCTGGTCATCAAGGTTGTAACTGAGCGCTTCCGAGGATATGTGATGACCGTGCATTCAGTGGGATTGAGATCAAGTTTACTCCTTCGACAATTATATTCCTGCGTACGCTGTAGACCTTGCTGGAGTATCATCACGTTAATAGGCAATAATAAGTGGCATTCTTTTTCACATCATCAGCGAAACGGGTGAATACAAGCAAGAGTCGATGTTGATTAAATAGATTATTTATAAAAATAGACAAAGTAAGTATGTATTACGGTTTGGGACTTACTCCCTATAAAGTTATGCCCGTGCCACTTAACTTCGATAACTGGATATTATGGTCAATTCGATTAAAAGCCTTACCATCAGTCATATCGGTGTAGACACATCGACCTGCGTACCGTTGCGTTGTCTATGCGTCGGTGACAAATGAATTATTATGAAGCCTCAGGTTAGAGGCGGTAGACGATTCTGTGTTGCGTTCTGCTCGGTGTTCCTAGGTGTAGAAGTGTGACATAGCGCCCGCTTTGCGATACTCAAAAGCTCTGTCTGTAGGGACGCGGACGGGGAAACCGCGCTCTGCCGCGGAAAACTTACAGCGCGGTGTCCGGTGAGAGGCGCGGGCGGTGCAGCGGTGGGGGGCGCGGCCAGGCGCGGCGCCTGCGCCGGCCGCTGCGCCACTCGCTCGCGCGTGCTCGCTCCGACCGCTCGTGTCCCCGGACCTCCCGCGCCAGCAGCTCCGCTCCCGTACGTGTCGCCGCCTTCGCCTCGCCGCCGCTCGGTAACGTACCCGCACACACACACTTACACTCCGCACAGCACGCGCGCTTGCATAAGCGCGATGTTTCCGCCTCACCACCCGTTATGAAACCGAAAGTGAGCCAGTGGCCGCCACTCGGCACCCGCCGCCGCCACTCGGCTCCCGCCGCCGCCACTCGGCTCCCGCCACCCGCGCCGGAGCGCGCCGGGACCTCTGCAGCTCTGAGGCTAATGCGTCGCTGAACTAAATGTAGTGCAACTGAAGTCCGTTGCCTCACCGGCGCCGGCGCAACCTCGGCGCCCGACATTGGGCGCGTTTCGACACTTAATATCGATCTATCGCACGATTGAAAGTGATTTCGATAACATTGAGCCAAACCGCTCCGGCTCCACTCTGTCGCTTATTTAATTTATTATAATTAAGAACCGGAGCGTTGTGACTGATTGTATCGTCAGCTCGTAAACGTTCGCTGCGTGTTGTCACCGCGCTCGGGATGGCCTGACAGTGAGATGTAAACAAACATGGCGCTGGTCGTGTGTGACGTCACTCACGTGGTCACAGGCAGCCACAACGCGCTAGGTTTCCTCGCACGCCAGTGGCTCGCTTGACCATTATGTAACGGACGCGCGTTGCAATGATTTCATATCATCTTATCTAACATTCTATATTTTGCTTTAAAAAAATGTGTTTAGACTTTAAAGGAAACGGTATGACCGCCGCGGTCAAGGTCGCGACACGAGCGGTTGACCCCGCTCACCCCGCCCCACTTCACCCCGCCCCACTTCACCCCTCGCGACAAAACAGAGACCTTCAACTGGCGAAAAACTTTACTTATTTTTCTAATTAAAATGGAACTGTTTGTTGACCGTAACATCTAATCATAGGTCAGTGCTTGATGCACGGTGAGGTTCACCGTGTGCTTGTGATTCGATTCGCGTGACTCTCATCCATGTTTACATTCTGACAACGTCGCCATCAGCTTCCTCGTCCGATTGCTCTCCCAGCCCAGCACGCGCCACTCCGTCGCGCCCTCGCAGGTAGCAGACAGCGCCGCTGTTGATACAAGACGTGCTTAGATCGATATTGATATACTCTGCCTTCCAATCTTTCTCAAATATTGCAGTTCTAGTATCGGACCCAGAATTGCTGAAACTTTGAAAGTGATCATTTATACAGTCATGTTGTGTGCTGAAGGGTCGCGGGCGTGGCGAGACTGCATGCACTTACTGAACATCTTCTGGACTTAGTGTCGCGCAGCACTCGTGCAACCGTCCCATACGCTACTATATGAAACTCCTGATTCCAAGATCTTTGTCTGTGTCAACAAATCCTCGCCAGGTGTGTTCGTATCTGATAGTCCATCAAGTGTGTGTAGCGTGCTGCACTCCACTCCATGCTAATTCTGTTTTTCAATGTTTGCTTTTCCTTCACGTGCTGGTACTTGATGATCTTGGCTTTACGATCAAGAACTGTGTCCCTTACATCCTTTGTTTGTTACATGTACAGTACACAACGTTTGAGCATATAAACCCTGGTCTCCTGATCTTTGAGATAGATAATCCTAGTTTATCCAGTGTATACCAGCCCTCCCAGCCCCCCTGCCCCCACACGTCGCAACACATATGTGTCTCACACGCTCCGCACGAACTCGCCCTGTGAACTGTTGCCTAACTTGCACAACAGTACGCACCGCTTACGGCTAGAGTCCACTGTACGCAATCTAATTATGATAGTTGTTAAATAGCGAGTGACATATCACAATGTGCAATCACCTAGGACTGCTTACGATCAACCTCCATTACACTTTTCTGTAAAACAGTACAGCAAGTACTTATAATAAATAACCAAGGGCTACAAATAGTTCTATTGATGTTAAATCTAGTTATTTCGAATCCATCATCAAGCCTCATCGGCCAATATCAGTTACTTGAATTATGTTTGAGTCATTAACACCGATACGGCTGCGGTACTAAAGACATAAACGCACACCGCGCGAGATCAACGAAACCTCTTCGAGTCTCAGAATTGTTTATTAATATATTCTTGTTACAATTGTTATTGTAGACATAAAAACTACAAAATGATTTCTCATATCAGCGTAACATCTGAACATTTTAAGATCAGTGATGGTGTGGCCACATAACAGTTTATAGTCATTCAGTTTATTGGAACAGTATAAATAACGTAATGTTACAGACATGACACAGACAGAGATGTGCGACTATTTACAGCGACTAGCCGTTACGTAACCCAGCACTAAACATTGACACGGATCTGTGGCAGTGACAGCAACGCCCCCGCCACACCGCCACACTGTGCGCGGAACTTGCGAGAATGTCATCTATACACAGCAAGTCCTCTCAATGGGTGCTGATTTACGAAACACAAGGAAGGGCCACAAAACTATACGGAGCCGATGAACAGTAGGTACTCGTAGGTCTGATGACGCGCACAGTAAACAGACATCCCTGGTCTAGGTCGCTCGCGGTCAGCACAAATGTTCTCATTTCGGGGGCAGTTGTCATTGCCAATGTTTATTAATCGCACAATAAACGAAGTGGAAACGAGAACAAGGATATCGAGCGCGGCACTCGGTGCAGAGGCCGCAATCGTCACTCACAAAGTTTGCCTGCTCGAGCTCGTTATGACTCAAGTCGCACTGGTTCCGAACTAATCCAGTTTCACACATTTAGCTGAAGCTGAACCTTTCAGTCGTGTCGCAGCCACTTGGTCACTTGTTGACCTGTAACTTAATTGTCGCCGTAAAAGTGTAGGAATGCTTCCTGGACAGAACAGTCTCTTACAAGAGATTGCTTTCAATACATTTACGTAAAACATGGTCAAAGTGCTATTTTGAAAGACGGAAACATTTATTTTTTTTCGCAATAAAAAAATATAGCAATTTCTGCGATAAGTAAATCAAAACCTACAGGTAGGGTACCGGCAGGGTACCGGCAGGGTACCGGCAGGGTACCGGCAGGGTACCGGCAGGGTACCGGCAGGGTACCCGATGACCTAGAATCATGAAATTTGGCACGAAGCAAGGTCTTAGCACAAGTAAAGGATAAAGTCTGAAAATCTTTAATTTGTTATTTTATCCATTTAATTCATTAGGGTTCCGTACCTCAAAAGGAATAAACGGAACCCTTATAGGATCACTCGTGTGTCTGTCTGTCCGTTTGCCAGAGCCAGTTTGCTCCGAATCTAATAGATCGATTAAGTTGAAATTTGGTACACATATGAATTTCTGTGACCCAAACACGGACGAGTAAAGTAAATAAATTAAATTTGAATATAGAGGTCACTTTTGGGGGCAAATAAGAAAATTAAAAAAAAAAGTTTTGCAAACTACATCATGTCATCAAATGAAAGGGCTTACTTACTATGAGAGTCTCAAATATATTTTTTTTATAATTTTAAAATAAATTGTATTAAAGTTATTTAAGAAAATAGACGAAAATTGACCATTCCCCCCCTTATCTCCGAAACTACTGAGCCTAAAATTTTGAAAAAAATACAGAAAATAGATCTTTATCTGTAGATTACAGGAAAATTTATAACAAGTCTGTGGTCTTAAAATAACATGGTAAATCTATCAATATTGTGAGTATAAACTTACATTTACAGTTGGAATGTATGGGAGAACATGTTTTTCAACAACAATGTTAAGTTTGTTCTTAAGATAAATTCATCTTAACTACGGAACCCTTCATTGTGCGTGGTTCGACATGCACTTGGCCGGTTTTTTATTTATTGCATCAAATATGGTAGGTACATGAAGTTCTTATTAAAAAAAAATTTTTTGTAACACACATTTGGCCAATATTTAGCATGCAATACTACAAGTTTTTACACTTAAGATATTAATATATTACTAGGTAACCACATTTTGTAAAATGTATCTACTTAACAATTAAATATATCTGTGTATAAAATTTACAACCTAGGGACACTTTTGAAAGAACTCGTCGATCGAATAAAACATTACTGTCACAACCACTTCCGCAACGCAACACAAAACTTATTGAAGGGTAGTTGAGTAATTGACCTAGGCAAAACATTGTAAATTAGGGGAGCCACATGTAAACGCAGCTCCGAAGAAAAAGTTCTAGCTTTGGAACGGGCATTTCAAAATCTAAATGATCTAATAAACCTACTTAGTCGTGGTATCTTTCTTCGTCAACGGTAAATTTTTCGGACATTGTTTTTCAGAAAGTCACCGCGCCGGCGCTTAAACGTTTGTACGTGCCATTATATGATGTGTTGTCATCAATGAGCACAGAGCAGCGATTGCATGAACATTTACTATCGCGAACAGGACAGTCAATATTACAATCACAACGGAACATTCTCAAGAAACTACAATTATGACGACTCATTTAACTGTTTCATAGTGAAACCTTTGTGTCGTGTCGGTACTAAATATGAAACTATTTCGACGTAAGTACGTGTCGGTGTCGTGTGCGGCTATTGTATTTGTGTATTGTATTATATACACAATGTGACTTATGTGACATCCGTCAGAGAGACAGCCCTTATTACCTCCAGTTATGACAGAACACAACCCAGAGCTGAAGCAACAATTGTTGCGGCAAATGAAGCACATGGGGGAGGCGAGCGACGATGTGACGCTGTCACGTCACCCAAACTGAACGGATGTTGATATACAGATGGCACGTCTTTATGAAGACAGCTGAAAATAAGAACGAGTGTACTTGAGTGGCATCTGGTCGTGCGTCAGGAGTTCGTGGAGGCATGGTTTATTGATCGATTGAAAGCCAGGAGTTCTTCGGGTCGCTCGTGTTGTGTGCTGTTATATGGGAATCTGTGATATTAAGCAGGGAACTAATGCTGTCCTTGGCTTCTACACTTTTCATTGAGAAATGTCCTTAAATAGTATTAACAGACAAAGACTTACCCGTCCTTACGTTTGATATTCTGACAAAAACTGAAGAGTCGTGACCTGGCGACCTCGCCATTGCGCACACGTCACGTCACACGCTTGTGTAGAGCACCGCTACCATTGCCGCGGCGTGCATGTGTGCCACCTGCCGCAGTGACCTTGTAGTGAGATGCGATGCGCTTGCGGGAACCAGCTCACACGCACTCACAGAAGCACTACTTTGTACAAAGCAGAAGAAACCTTGTGAAGACATACAGGAAGAGGGAGACTGATGAAGGTCCTGCAAGCACCCGCCGCTCTTCGGTTGAATGTTGTTTGTGGCAGCGGATTGGTTTGACTCATCCCACGGCAAGTCGTCGGCCTTCTGTGCGGAGCTACTGAGTGCCGCGTGTGTGCGCATGCGCGACGACCTGCGCCGCCCTTGAACTTGCGCATCTCGCGGTATTGTCGCGTACCGTGCGACACCCCCCGCCGCCGCCGCGCCGCACACACACTACAGTTGTGAGCACTCCGTTCAGACTTTGAACAACGTCGCGGACTATTTACTTTGTTTTCAATGTAACAGTCACGCTGCCCTGCCAAAGATGCTAGATTCAAAGAACCTGAATAGATACCCATTATTAGTCTGCCTATCTGCTTAGATTTTTCCCAGCTACGTTGGGGTGGCTTCCAGTCTAACCGGATGCAGCTGAATGCCAGTATATTACATGGAGCGACTGCCTATCTACATTATACCATTATTAGTGATTACCTTACCATACCGCTTCGACGATAATGTTGCAACTTAGTTGGCCAACGAGAACAAATCGATCGGTCAATCAATCTTGTGAATGTCGTACAGATATGTGTAATATGTCACGCTGCGGTTGTTGATGTTGCTCGGATGTTTGTGTGTGGCGTGTGTGTGGTGTGACGCAACGCATGACACACTTGTTACGCAACATGCCGTGGGAACACACCGAAATGCATGCGAGCTCAACATGTGTTAGTAATCCGGGTTGTAGTTGTAGGTTTGTGACTAGAGCAGCGCGCACTCGTGTCTCGAGTCACAGTCTCCAGCGGTGAGCGCGCGACGCTTGTTGCTGTCGCCAGCACACACGTAAGCCGCGACAGTGACGAGCAGCCACACAAGTGAAGGGCAGCCCTGGGCAGTGGTCAACGTATCCTGCTCTGGGCTTGAGTGTTGAAGCGGCACTTGGCGAAGAGATCACAACTGTATTGTGATTGCATAGTTTACCTTGGGCCCGGAATGTTTCAGCGCAATGCAGTGAATGTATCTCTGTGAAGTGATAGTAGAACAGCGTCGCAGAGCACTCGCCTCGTCTGAACACATGATCGATGACCCGGCAAGGAGGCACAGCTCTCGTTGCACCATGCCGGCACGCAGCCACATCAGCTGTTACATAAAGACCTCGATATGTAATCAATAGTGCGCTCTCAATACAGTGAACGCGCGGGGGCAGGGGGGCAGGAGGCAGCGGGCGGAGGGGCGGGTCGCACGTTGCGTAACATGTTCGCGGCACCGTCATCGCTTTCCTGCGCGCGCTGCCGCACTAGCGGCGGGAGCCGTTGTGGCAGGTCAGCGAGACCATGCTCCTCACACCGAGCCTGTCGACACGCTGCAGTGATGCTGCAGCCGCAGCGTGGCGGCACGTGTCGCTGTGCCGTGTTCACTGTTTACTTTCACGCTCTGCTAACTACTTAACATTCCCACAGTGTAAACGTTCGTAACATAATAATATGACGACGTGCTAACTGGCCGCGCACACAGCACGACGTCACTCGCGCGCGCGCACTTGCGTAGGTACTTATCCTATATACTGTTTGGACCTGACAAACGAGCACTTTGAACTTTATACGGACCAGCGCGAGCACTAATTGCTGCGCGTGATGGTGTAACGAGACATAAAATATAATTATGCGAAACTCGTAATGAAACTGATGACTTCCTCATCGCAATAAAATGGCGGCACATTTCTCGGCTAATCTGTACTCTGTGCGCTGTGTCAGCAGTGTGCAGTGTGCAGAGTGGCGCATATTAGCATTTCCTGCCGCGATCCGGAACGACAGCGCCATTCATTTCAACTCTCCCATAGCAAAATCCATACTATACTAATATTATAAATTCGAAAGTGACTCTGTCTGTCTGTTACGTTTTCACGCCTAAACCACTGGACTGATTTCAATAATATTTGGCAAGGCTGTAGATGACATCTTGGGGAAGGACATAAGCTACTTTTTTTCTCAAAATTAGGGCACAGAACAAATAAAGAGACCTCTTTATCTTTTCTGTGATATAGGGGATCAAAGTGTGTATGGGAAACCCTGCATTTCTTAAGTTAGGGATATGAACATTCAAATTTATGCTTTTGGTAGGAAGTAAATAAATATGTGGTACAACATTTTGGAAAAATCATCCCCCAAGAAGATACAATAGGGATTGATTTTAAAATTCACAAATAATATTAAAATGTTTGTGTACCTACCACTTTTTAAGAAATTTAAGGGATCGGAAATGTAGTCATAGTTCGTGTCTTGAGGTAACATTTAGTCTTTATTTCATTCGACGTTTTTACGACAAAATTACTACAAAAATTAACTTTTGAACGAGACACACACACACTCGGTCAAAAGTTATTTGTTATTATAGCGTGACTGGCATAATAAATTTTAACTACACAAAGTCCCCCCGCCGCGTATGTCTGTCTGTTTGAATGAAGTCAAATAGTACCGAACGGATTTTCATACGGTTTTCACCAATGAACGGAGTGATTCATTAAGATTTTGTGTAAATTGGCCGAAATATATGACGATGATTGTTGAAGATGTCGGAAAAAATCTTGCTAACTGGGAGCTTTAAGCTTTAAGCGATTTGAGTTTGCACATTTATATCGGACGGCCCTATGTCTTCCACATGAACGTTCCCATGGGATATTTTCCGACATCCACGCGGGCGAAGCCGCGGCAATAAACAAGTAATAACATTTGTAATGCTGTCGACTGTCCACTTTACAATAACTACTGAGAGACAATAACACTAATTTGGTTCAAGGCTATCAATTAATGTTTTGCACTGGTTTTCCATTTGTTGCGCAAACTTGTAACTTCAATATCCAAACAATTATTTTTCTTTCTCAAATGAAATGAAACTAATCTATGAAAATGAATGATAACTTTATTAGCTAGGATATACGAGTAGGATGCACATTAGACGAACCCATCGTTTTGTTTCACAATGAATACTCAACTACTTTAAGATGCGTATGATACGAGTACTGGCAGAAAGTCGACATCGGCTCACTTTCCAAAAACAAAAAAAATTTGCTCATTTTTACTTTCGAACATTACCGTCAGTTTGTAATTATGTTTCCAGTGGGATGTCACATATTTTTTCAACATGAGCGGCACTGATTGCGTCGTGGATGAAAACGCGAAACATTCTAATTATGCTGTTATTGGTCTAGCCTGTTTGTTCTCGTATGAATGCCAAAGATATTCTTTTTCTGACAATAGCCTAGCAATCGCTCTATAAGAATCCTCAGTTTTAGCGATGACCTTCACACAATCTCCATTCATCATTTTTGCGGAGAATGATTCAGTTGGTTGAGTTAACAAGTCGTAGAACACTTGGTAGTTCTTGACTCCGTCTATTCTGATTGGCGATGGTGGAGGAACTATTTTGACTAATGTATTTTCTTTCTCACATTTTTGTTGATGTTCCATAAATGATCACATATATTTGCCGCCATCTCGACGACAGATAATGAAATCAGATATTATTGCCGAGCATTCCATACAACATTGGATGCCAATGTTGAGATAGTACGTACATGCTATGCTGAGCACTCGAGCAGTGTGCCGCCGGCACGCGACAGTGACGCGCTGCCAACTACAAACAAGGCTCAAAGTACGCGGTCTATAATAATTAAAATGAATAATTATCTCCAAGCAGCAGTCACTTACAAGGAAACATTTAAGTGTGCGCGCTGAGTACCGGTCATTGCTAGCTTGCGCACGCGTGTACCGTGGAGGCTGGCGCGCGGCGCGGAGGTGACACGCGCCTTGGCGATCCTAACTTAACCACGAATGTGGTTCAAGTTATCTTTGTTCCTCCCGCGTCTATGTATAGTCTGTCGTTTAACAAAGTAATTGTGATAGATATAGGTAAGTCAGTAGAATTACAGCTGTAGGCACCGCTCCGGCGCGCTACGCACCACATATCATGTGCAAGGAAACTTCGATACATTAGCGAAGTTATTTATTACTAACTTAAGAGAGTAAGTCAACCGTCAGTGGTGATGACAAACGACAATCCCAACACACAACAACATTATAGCAAGTACTTGTTCCTACTAGTACAGTCACGATGACAGTGTTTGCTTCAACACTAGCGCGACATTCGACACACAGACAATGTGCTCGGTTTGCCATCATCGTCAAGCAGGTGACATTGAGTCCACTCAGCTGATCGATAAAGCATAACGCCGCCCCCCGCTCTGACACCTCCGCGGGTGTCTCGACCGGATCTAAGCACTGGTTGCGAAATTAAGCGCAATAATATTATCTGAGCTACGTGATCGAATCAGAATTGAAGAGATCCGCAGGAAAACTAAGGTAACCGACAGAGCCCGTAGAATTGCCAAATTTAAGTGGCAGTGGGCAGGGCACATGCTCGCAGAACATATGGCCAATGGAGCTGAAAGGTTCTGGAGTGGCGACCGCGTACCGGAAGACGTAACGTTGGAAGGCTTCCCACAAGGTGGAGCGATGACCTTGTGTAGGTCGCAGGAATCCGTTGGATGCGGGAAACACAGAACCGGTTGAAGTTACGGTGCTAGGGGGAGGCCTATGTCCAGTAATGGAAGTCTTTTGGCTGAATTGATTGATGAATATAATCTGAGAGAGCTGTGAGTGCTGTGAGTACAAGCCGCGGCAGTCGCTGCAGCCGGCTGCCGGACCAGTCCGTTTGTTACATCACCGCCGCCGCTCCGCTGTTGTTTTGTTCCATATTATTGTGAGTACAAGCCGCGGCAGTCGCTGCAGCCGGCTGCCGGACCAGTCCGTTTGTTACATCACCGCCGCCGCTCCGCTGTTGTTTTGTTCCATATTATTGTGAGTACAAGCCGCGGCAGTCGCTGCAGCCGGCTGCCGGACCAGTCCGTTTGTTACATCACCGCCGCCGCTCCGCTGTTGTTTTGTTCCATATTATTCAACCAGTTAAACACTCATACAAACTGGTTTTAAATCTTTCACTAAATCGAAATTCAATTGCGGAAGCCCAGACCCGTCTGTCATTACTTTTACAAACAATTTATGACAATAAACGATGTCTTACATAATGTTAATTAATCGTGAATAATGTTTTTATTGGTAAACCAACGTCAATGCAAATAAAGCTGTAGTAAATATGCATTTAAAACTAAAACTCATAATAATGAACCGGTTGTAATCAGAGCACGAAGTTTGCAGACTGTTTGCAACGCATGACAACGTGCCACAGCCTAGCGGATACAGTGCGACAGTTCCAAGTTACTCGTTGTGCCGGCCGCGGCCAGTGACCAGTCACATTCTTAAGTAAAACTTATCATCGTGACACAGATAAACCATTAATGAGATACTTTACCTCAGAGGCCACGATTTCATAGCGAGTTCCTCGATTTGGAAATTAAGTACTTATTTTTTGCTATTTCCATTGAAATGTGAATATAATTTCCTTCATGATCAATTGGTCAATGAATTGGGTACTTAGTCGTTCCCCACCGTGTCTGCTCTTGTCAATTGATCAGTTAATTGGGTACTTAGTCATTCCCCACCGTGTCTGCTCTTGTCAATTGATCAGTTAATTGGGTACTTAGTCATTCCCCACCGTGTCTGCTCTTGTCAATTGATCAGTTAATTGGGTATTTAGTCATTCCCCACCGTGTCTGCTCTAGTCAATTGATTAGTTAATTGACTACTTAGTCATATCCCCACCGTATCTGCTCTTGTCAATTGATCAGTTAATTGGGTACTTAGTCATTCCCCACCATGTCTGCTCTTGTCAATTGATCAGTTAATTGGGTACTTAGTCATATCCTCACCGTGTCTGCTCTTGTCAGTTGATCAGTTAATTGGGTACATAGTAATTCCCCACCATGTCTGCTCTTGTCAATTGATCAGTTAATTGGGTACTTAGTCATTCCCCACCATGTCTGCTCTTGTCAATTGATCAGTTAATTGGGTACTTAGTCATATCCTCCCCGTGTCTGCTCTTGTTAGTTGATCAGTTAATTGGGTACTTAGTAATTCCCCACCATGTCTGCTCTTGTCAATTGATCAGTTAACTGGGTACTTAGTCATATCCTCACCGTGTCTGCTCTTGTCAATTGATCAGTTAATTGGATACTTAGTCATTCCCCACCGCGTCTGCTCTTGTCAATTGCACCATCATGGATCATCACTAACGTTTGTGAAACACCAAGTCAGTGGACTTCTTCAGGTCGGTTTGGATGTATGAAAGTGAATCTCAGAGCAGTAGCGCTCCGTGTGTTGAGCAACTGTATGTGTGTAGTCTGCGGCTGCGCGTGCGCCACTTTCGCCGGCGGAAGGAGGTCGCGCCCGCTGCGGCGAAAGGAAACGCACACAGACGCGCCGTGTCCGTGCACAGCAGACACAGTGCGCACAGCGACACACACAGACGATCAGTTACGTATATTAAATAGCCGCATTAAGTTTACGACCACATCTCATAACACGCGCAATCGCCTCCACCAAGTATGTGTGTATATCTATGCGTGTATGTGTGTGTTCGTCACCGTGTTCTTTGGCGGTCAACGTGCGCATCATTCGGACCTTTCGCGAACTATTACACAACTCTGTTGTAAGTGTGTCCTGCAGTTCGGTAAGGAAGCCGAATAACTGAAAATGTGACGAACAATGTTCTCAGAATCCTTCCCACGGCGGCTATTGAGTGTTATACCTGTGGTTCTACCCACAAAGTACAATCGACTTTTGCAAATCCGTGTGCCTTTCTCAAAACTCCATTAGACAATATGGTAGTACTGTGAAGCAGGCGCGCGGCGGCTGTGAGGCCAGCCATGCCGATGTTTCCTTGGATAACAACACATTCCACCGCACTTGGCTCATTGTTAATGATATCCTCTGACAGGATCCCAAGTGTTACAGATGAGTTAGCGCACCACGTCGAGGTTGCAACGCATTCAGTAAACCAACTTAGGCGTATCTTTTATTTAGTTATATGTATAAGGTCCCATTCAAATAGATGGGCAAATGTTCGCAGAGTGTTCCACCCATGAATATGAACTCCTTTCACTATGGGAATAACTCTGAAATCGCGAAAAAAGAATCAGCTCTCTGTTCAGTACCATTTATCCTCCATTTCTCGGAGTATTCCCATCTGTCCCCGAATGTTTGTCCCCAAATGGGGACAAATGGGAATTTTCGTGTGATTTGCCCCCAAACTTATAAATAGGGACAAATGGGGATTTATCTGTCCCCAAAATATTGATTAATTAATTTTTTTTTCTGAAAACTGAGTAATATCGCGCTCAACTGTGACATGAACAGATTATCAATATACATAACGTAGTAGGCGAGCGATAAGCACAGAACGGTGTTGGAACTTGATTTTGTTACAGAAATGAATAAACCGACATTGATAGTCACTCCACATCTAGTGCGGCAACCGAGCATGCGCGTACCAAACTCCTCAAAATGTAGGGAGCCGCTGATTTTTTACTCGCTACTCGCACTTGCGAGTTGGACAGTAGTTGGCATCCGAGGAACTTCAACGTTTTTTGTTTTGAGTCGCGTGCTCGCCTTCCCCCATCACTCGCCGGCAGCAGCTCGTTCATCAGTCGTATCGTTCGGACGCGTTCGGCTGTAGCTCTCCAGTCAGTCGAATCTCTAATCCAAATCATTTTTTTATCTTTGAAAGCATTTTTTTAATTCAAAGCTTATCACAGTGTTTTTTTATTAAATCACGTTGACTCGACATTGCACGGTCCCAGTACTACTCCAGCACACAACTCTCAAGAGACTAGGCAGCTACTCTCCTAATGAAAACAGCCAATGGCAAGCCGAGCCACTGACAGATGTATTCAGCAGCTCGCACTGCTAAGCACAGCACAAGCTAAAAAGAGGACGTTGAAGCTAAATTTATTGTAACGTTAACGTCTTTGTTTTTGTGCAACCGCGACCATTGCGAGCAAGCCTGTGACTGTGACCAGCATTTAACAAATAGTTCAACGGAACCCATTTGCGAGCAAGCCTGTGACTGTGACCCGCATTTAACAAATAGTTCAACGGAACCCATTGCGAGCAAGCCTGTGACTGTGACCCGCATTTAACAAATAGTTCAACGGAACCCATTGCGAGCAAGCCTGTGACTGTGACCCGCATTTAACAAATAGTTCAACGGAACCCATTGCGAGCAAGCCTGTGACTGTGACCTGCATTTAACAAATAGTTCAACGGAACCCATTGCGAGCAAGCCTGTGACTGTGACCCGCATTTAACAAATAGTTCAACGGAACCCATTGCGAGCAAGCCTGTGACTGTGACCTGCATTTAACAAATAGTTCAACGGAACCCATTGCGAGCAAGCCTGTGACTGTGACCCGCATTTAACAAATAGTTCAACGGAACCCATTGCGAGCAAGCCTGTGACTGTGACCCGCATTTAACAAATAGTTCAACGGAACCCATTGCGAGCAAGCCTGTGACTGTGACCTGCATTTAACAAATAGTTCAACGGAACCCATTGCGAGCAAGCCTGTGACTGTGACCCGCATTTAACAAATAGTTCAACGGAACCCATTGCGAGCAAGCCTGTGACTGTGACCTGCATTTAACAAATAGTTCAACGGAACCCATTGCGAGCAAGCCTGTGACTGTGACCCGCATTTAACAAATAGTTCAACGGAACGACTACACCGCTAACTCGCAGACACGCAATGTTACGCAAGCAGCCCTTACCTGGCGCATCGTGACGCGCAGGAGGTGCATGGCGCACGCGCGTGGAAATCGATCCATACGCAGCAATGTGCTACGTCTACAATATGGCTACCGAACCTACCACAGTCCGCAGTACTCTGGCTAAAAGCATATTGACATGATAACAGTGTTTTTAATTGGAATTACTAGGAATACCAAAGGCATAGGACATTAGGTACACACATAAAAAAACAACAACAGTACATACAAAAAACCGGACAAGTGCGTCAGACCACGCAAAATGAAGGGTTCCGTAGTTGGGATGAACTTAATATTGTAGTTGAAAAACATGTTCTGCCATACATTACAACTGTAAATGTAAGTTTGTACTCACAATATTGAGAGATTTACCATGTTATTTTAAGATCACAGACTTGTTATAGGTTTTCCTGTAATCTACAGGTAAAGAACTATTTTCTGTATTTTTTTCATAGGCTCAGTAGTTTCGGAGATAAGGTCAATCGTCAATTTTTCGTCTATTTTCTTAAGTAACTTTAAAACAATTTATTTTAAAATTATAAAAAAAATATATTTGAGACTCTCATAGTAAGCCCTTTTATTTGTTATATCACACGCTATAGTTTGCATAACTTTTTTTTTTATTTTCTTATTTGCCCCCCAAAAGTGACCCCCATATTCAAAATTCATTTATTTACATTACCCGTCCGTGTTTGGGTCATAGAAATTCATATGTGTTCAACTTAAGAGCTTGTAATAACCCAGCTCAAATTCATATTTTGCCCCCACTTCCCCGCACCGGGTATCACTCTATCCCACTCGCACCGTTAAACTGATTCAGTTAGGGTGAACTACGCTATTTATGGACTAGGCTTGGTAATAATTGAATAAACCTATAATATGTATTACTTTACGAAATATTGCAAATCGATTTCAACTACTACTACTTTTCTTTTTTTTCCAACTATTTTTTTACTATTAGAATCGACGTCTTCAGGAAAAGTAAATTAAAATATTTTGAAAGTTTAGTTAGTTAATTTATAATTTAATACACAACACAACGTCACGTCTTCGGTCCATTTGATTCGGAGCAAATTGGCTGTGACAGATGGACAGACAGACAGACAGACACACGCAGACAGACAGGCAGACACACGAGTGATGCTATAAGGGTTCAGTTTTTTTCCTTTTGAGGTCCGGAACCCTAAAAAATAAATAAAGTCCAGTTAGAGACCAAAAGCCCCGTAAAATTAAAAACCGGCCAAACGCGAGTCGGACTCGCACGTGTTATGTCTCGCTTAGTGTTCCTATGTGCAGGCTGCGGCAGGACTTCCGCTTAGTGTTCCTATGTGCAGGCTGCGGCAGGCCTTCCGCTTAGTGTTCCTATGTGCAGGCTGCGGCAGGCCTTCCGCTTAGTGTTCCTATGTGCAGGCTGCGGCAGGCCTTCCGCTTAGTGTTCCTATGTGCAGGCTGCGGCAGGCCTTCCGCTTAGTGTTCCTATGTGCAGGCTGCGGCAGGCCTTCCGCTTAGTGTTCCTATGTGCAGGCTGCGGCAGGCCTTCCGCTTAGTGTTCCTATGTGCAGGCTGCGGCAGGCCTTCCGCTTAGTGTTCCTATGTGCAGGCTGCGGCAGGCCTTCCGCTTATTGTTCCTATGTGCAGGCTGCGGCAGGCCTTCCGCTTAGTGTTCCTATGTGCAGGCTGCGGCAGGCCTTCCGCTTAGTGTTCCTATGTGCAGGCTGCGGCAGGCCTTCCGCTTAGTGTTCCTATGTGCAGGCTGCGGCAGGCCTTCCGCTTAGTGTTCCTATGTGCAGGCTGCGGCAGGCCTTCCGCTTAGTGTTCCTATGTGCAGGCTGCGGCAGGCCTTCCGCTTATTGTTCCTATGTGCAGGCTGCGGCAGGCCTTCCGCTTAGTGTTCCTATGTGCAGGCTGCGGCAGGCCTTCCGCTTAGTGTTCCTATGTGCAGGCTGCGGCAGGCCTTCCGCTTAGTGTTCCTATGTGCAGGCTGCGGCAGGCCTTCCGCTTAGTGTTCCTATGTGCAGGCTGCGGCAGGCCTTCCGCTTCTGATACATTGTTAGTGTTGCGAGAGAATCCTCACATTATAACGCAGTGAGAGCCGTACACAAAGTTGCTGTGTGGCTCGGTGTAGTGTCTGCAGTGAGTCTTCTGTGGCTGCTCGGTGCCCGCGCACCCGCACAGCTCGCGGCGCGGGTCAAGGTCGCGCCATTCGACAATTACTTGCGCTTTCACACTGACCAGTCTGAGCAGTTGAGTTAACTTGCGCGATCTTGTGAGTACGCGATAATGTACTGTTTAGTAACGTCGCAGCTTATGACAAGTTCAGTGTAATGTTTCCGAGGTTAGGAATAGTGATGGAGCGCCCTCCGTCATCATTGTTCAATACACATGTTCTTGAAAGCATTCACTAAAATCCTAAAAAAAAAAAACAGACAAATGTATTATTTATAAGGTAACTGACGAACATCCGGCCTCCACCCATCAGACTGATTACATAGTCGATTGATAACAATAATGAGCGATGAGATACTTGTAAAAACACTCATTTAACTTAAATGTCAAGATAACATTAATCATGAGTCTACTCAAGCTATAATCTATATTTGAAGAATATTTCCTATTTGCAGATGAGCTCAAAACTGTTTTGTGCGCTTGTCTTCACTTTTGTGAGAGCACATAAATTTATAACTTGTGTTTTGTTTATAATATCTTTGTTCTATTTTTTTTTTTTGTTGTCTTTTTTATGATTATGTTATGTTTACTGTATGTGTTAATGTAATTGGTCCCCAAACCGTATTAACATAAATAAATAAATAAATAAATAATTCAGTCACGACTTTACTTCAACGTTTAGGTTCACTTTCAATGCGATCAACTTGTTGCACTGCGCCACACGGTGTATTTCTTAACAGTTAACTCTCTCTTAAGTGAACGTCCTTCAACTGAGTTCAGTTAAAGGGAAAATAATAAAATACGTTAATGCGATGCGTGTCGTCGCTAGATAATGTCAGTGTATGTTCACAGTCTCGTTAGCGGCCGCTACACGCGCGCTACGCGTCTCGTAGCTCGTAGCTCGTAGCGGGAACACATTGACACAACTCCACAGCCTCCTACATTATGGCTCGACATGATCTAATATGCTCGCAACTCACTTTTAATCTAATATACCAAGTGCTTCACACGAAGCGGAACAAGCGAACGCCTCGTAGCAAAGTGCTACGGCGCGGCGCTACGACAGGTGCGTGCGTTGATGTCTTTTATACGGGGAGTTAGCTCGGGGATTTACTACTTAATTTGTTTTGTACTGAGTAGACAAGAAGCGTGTGTTGGTGTATTTTATACGATCAATGTTTCGAGCTTCATGTAAACTTCCGTTGAACGTTGATGTACTTAGATCGATTAAACATGCTCGTATTTTTTTCAATATAATGTTAATCGTATCTCATTTATAGCTA
Source organism: Cosmia pyralina (assembly GCA_946251885.1). Classification (NCBI taxonomy): domain Eukaryota; kingdom Metazoa; phylum Arthropoda; class Insecta; order Lepidoptera; family Noctuidae; genus Cosmia; species Cosmia pyralina. The sequence continues at coordinate 129,172 of OX276363.1, forward strand.
GTAATGAAGAGGCTCGCTGGTAGTCATAAGCGAGGTTCGCTCGTTGCGAGTCAAGGCTGGTGTCGGTGAGCGCTCGCACTGTCTGATATCTATGATAGTGTCGGTGAGCGCTCGCACTGTCTGATATCTGTTCTAGTTTCGTAGATGCTCGCTGTATTAGTTAAACTCACCGTTTTGTATGCAAGCTTAGTTAAAGAATATCGAGTTTTATTGTCAGACTAGAATTTGTCCTCGGAAACATATTGTTTGTACGTATGTAATTGTATGGTTCGTGAGTGAGAACGCAGGCGGATGGCGGTGGTAGCAATGGGAGCACTTCTTGTTGCTGTGTTCGGCGCACGCGCATTGTGTATGCATGTCGGTAGTGTTCACGTTTTTACTCACGTCGCCGCAGTGTGGGAACTTGCGCGGACGGCCTGTGGAACAGTTCAGGGCAATGTCGCGAATGGCCGACAGTGGGCGACATAAATAAATAAAAAATTTAAATTTATTTGTTTCCTTATACAACAATGATCCAACAATGATAGATTATAAACCAACGGTTCTCACAATGTTACGGTGACATATTTATTTAATCACTATCAATTAAAAATTGTCCCGTAATTCGTAGAGGTAAATGGAACACGCGACGGGCCGTTCCATTGCTCCGACCTTCCGGGAACGTTCAAATAAAATTTTGGACAGAAATTGGGATCGGGAGGACAGCTCATTTCTATTAATAACTATTTATTTCGATAAACATTTCAACACGTTCATCACGTGAGGTTAATTCACTTTCGATCTAAAATTGAAAATCAATGGCAATAAACCAGCTGACAGGTACCACACCACATGACAGGTTGGTTGTACTAGCGACATGCAGCAGTCACGTGATGCAACAGACAGAGCTGCCTCGCGCATGCCTCGCAATAAACCAGCTGATAGGTACCACACCACATGACAGGTTGGTTGTACTAGCGACATGCAGCAGTCACGTGATGCAACAGACAGAGCTGCCTTGTGCCTGCACTATATGTTGCAGCACTCGGCCGCGCATGGTGCCGTTGCAGTGATGTGTTGCAGCAACGTGCGAAGTACCTCGCATGTTGCGCGCGGTGCCAATGCGAACGAGTGCAACTTTTACCGGCGACCTCGGCGCGCCATTCACTGCACAGGTTCAACTTTTTGGAAATATGCCTATAATAACATGCGAGTGCTAAAAGTGTAACAGTGTCTCAAGGTCCGCCGCGCGTGCTCGTGACGGACGCTCGGGACGGACGCTCGGGACGGACGCTCGGACGCTCCGGGGAGACGTGGGCTGTTGGTGTTGGCGGTGTGAACCAACATATCGATCACATTCCTGGCGCATCCGGCGCTTGAGCAACGCACGGCGGCGGCGGGCACTCGCGCGACGCTCGTTGCCACACCGCGTTTATTAATAAACTTTATGGATCGTTAACACCTCCATAACATATTCACGACGTTCATAACAAACACCTCTTAATTGATTTAATTATTTCGTCAAGAATAGTAAAACATTACACTCATGATCATGTTCTTGCAATGGAACTCTTTGCATCTCTCTATGAACGGTTTTGAGGAAACATTTGCTGATCAGCAAGCAGCGTGTCACGCGAACTGACCGTGGTCGTGTTTGTTGCTCGCAGAGTTGCGCTGGGTAGCGGTAGTGCTGTTCTCATGGATGAGCCATTCAATCTCATAATGTTGTTTCCGCCTGCACCGCCGCTCTCGTCCAAAGATTAGGATAGTCGTGTGGAAGAGCCAACCTGCCTTACACAGTCACGACGTCGCCGCGTCGTGCAGGTTGGCGACGCGTCGGCTGCGTCGGTTGCGTCACGGCACTCGCCGATGAACCGCGGCTCCGTTAGAAAGTACTGAAACTGTACTTACTTATATTTGTAAGTATGTGTATTACATCTGCTTAGCGTTGCATAACAATTCGACCAGACACATCGCCAGTAAAAGGCCACCATTACGTGTAGCACACTTTTTCATAGACTCTTACCGAGTGCCCCCCCCCCCCCCCCCCCCCCCCCCCCCTCCCTTCTCCCGACACAAGGTGACCGTCACCTCTGACCTTGCCACGTGCCACTCCATACCTCCCGAACTGAATTGTCTTATAAAGCTACTCAATAGCGTCGAAGAGTCTCCTTATTTCTAAAACCATAAATCATTGTTTGTGTCAATTTATAACACACAACATCACAATCTTTTCGAGCTGATGCCAAGCAAACGCATGTTTATAGGAATCTAGAATCGTAGTTCATTGTAAGAGAAGTCGACACATCGGTATCCCGCTCGTGCGCTGCTGACGTCACTCGGTCGGTGTTTGCTCCGTGGAGTGGTGCGGTGGGCGTCGTCAAAGGGCGCCGAGGACGTTAACATTCTCCATATTTGGGTTTTTTCCTTTATGAGTCAGCCCCACCGCCGCCACCACCACCACGCGGTGAAAGGGTGTTGTGCAAAGTGCCCGCAGTATGGGCACAATACAAAGTTCACAGTAAGCAGGTACCGCGAGCAGCCCGACGCGGGCTGCGATGTAACACGAGATCTGGTTTTGCTACACCGCTTGCTATTTCAGACAAACATGATCTTTTAAAACGACGCCGAACAACAAACTTAAATGTAGGACAAGTTACTATACGGTATATAATTGACTACAAACTCAGCGCATCTGTATTTTTGCTGACTATTTTCTTATTCTAAAGATAGTTAAATAATTCAGTAATCTCACATAAATTCACTGTTAAACCAAAACTGGTACCTACTCTATAATACGCACGTTCGGCATGTTCGCCCGCAGCAGTGCGCTGCGAGCGCGTGCCTGCGCGCGCTCGTCCCAGGTGATCTAATGTAACACATCGGTGGCAGCGGTCGCCGGCCCGCTGTGTGCAAGTATCCGCCGCTAATTATAACGTAGTTTAGTAAGTAGGTAATGGCGATGAGCAAAGGTCCCGGTGTTATCGCCGCGGGAAGTTGCCCTCACCGCGTCCGGCGCCGCGCGCTGGCGGTGATGGTGCTGTTGACGCTGTGCACGGTACGAGACTGATCCGCGCGACCCGTGACACTCGTCGCTGCAGTGATTTAATTGCAAAACTAAGTAAAGCCTAATGCGAATATAATGCGACGGATCGAGGACTCACAGTCACAGTAAACACCCGTCGATAACGGCCGAGTGCAAAACTGGACATATTTGAGACGCCCGCGCAGAGCTCGAGGTTTCGTAACTGTAGCTCCAGCTAGAGCAGCGAGCACTGCGCCTGCGCGACAGCATGCAGCAGTTCGTCGATGCTCAATAAGAGCGCAGTTAATGAGTGCCAGAAGTATGGCCCATGAGATGGCATTGCCAAACTGCTCGTTTGTCGGTTACATCAATAGGAAGCGTTAGGCGCCGGCGAAAGTGTGCCCCTCAGGGCCGCGCGGGCGCGGGTGACGCCACGCTAAGGTTAAACAATATTCATAATCATTTAAGGTCATATTTAAATATATTTCCCGCTTGTTGCACATTCACGTGCATGAGGAAGTATTGTGAGTAATTGTTTAAACAATTTTCCGCCAAAACACAATACTTAAGTAGAAACCTTTAAATACGACCGTGTGTTACCTGCACCTCGCATGTCGTACTTACTGACTTTTATTAATTTCAAGACTTCCGTAATATTGCAGGCGCTGACAGCTTACAATAACAACAATTTTATTACAATAATAATATTATATGGCAACATTTCCAGCTCATGTTATTGTAAATCCCTTCGGACGCGTCACTAACACTAGTGCATGTTATCCATCCCGCACGCAGCATCCATCACGCACGCCATCAACTCATAAACATGAGGCCCGCTTCCTTCGGCAAGGCCTCCTTCTACAGCCTATGCGCGATAAGCTCATACAATATACAGTTTGACAACTTGGAGTCGTCCGTCGTTCTTATCAATCTTTCACTTCACATTTATCTACTTGATACTCTTTCGTAGCTCAGGGAGCTAACTGCTGTAGTGAACTCCTCACTTCGAGACACGAACAATATTCATTAATGCTAAGTACAGATTTATTTGCATTGCAGTAATGATATGCATACTAGGTATACTCGTATGTATGATCGCGCACTGATGCTCAATAACATACAACATAGCAAGCACTCGCGAGTTGATTGTCCCCTCTGATGGTTTCTCTGACCGTATCGTGTGTGCGCGGTCAAATTCTCTGACATAATTATCGTGTATGCGCGGTCAAATTCTCTGACCGTATCGTGTGTGCGCGGTCAAATTCTCTGACCGTATCGTGTATGCGCGGTTAAATTCAGATTCGAAAATCGATAAATGGAATTAGTCTGCTAAGCAGCACTTTTCGAGCGCTGTCGCTTCATAAGTTACAAAAGCGAACCCCTAACGTCCAGTGTTCCAGCTGGGAACAAGGAGGGGCGTGCCGCGCCGCCGCAGTACATACGGGCTATGCTTCAACAACAATATTACGAAAAACAAACCGAGCTATCAGATTGTCGCAACCCCACTGACACACGCAGATGCCGTAATAACTTGAACAGCCATGGAAACGTTTCAACCGCGGCGTCGGCGCCGAGCGGCTTACACTTAACCTAATTTGTTACGCTTAAAAAACGCACATCGTCTGCTAGCTAAAATTGGTAGTTGGCAAATCAATTCAGTGGAGCGTTATTATTAGATATTATTGTACAATTAGGAGCGTCGTCGGTGTGCGCGAACCTTCGCCGTGGCTGCGCGCGGACCTGCGCCGTGGCTGCGCGAGGGCGTGGCCTCACCGTCGCCTGCTCCCGTCGCGGCGAGGGCTGCTCCTGCAGCTAACTGACCGTGCTTGATATCTGACAGGGCCAGCAATCGATCTCCTGCGAAACTTACTCTTCGCGACTAATATAAATCGTGACAGTGGGCACTGCCACCGGCACTGCGCACGCGCCAACGCCCCGTTGGCGCGTGCGCAGTGCCGGCCGGTGACCGCCGCCGCATAGTTCTCACGATGCTATCTGTTCCGAAGCGTCAGCAGACAGCAGATCAGACTATCTCTTATGTAACGTGTCATTAGTTCCCAGCCGGTCGTGGAACAATATAATTTGGGCGCAGATGACCAGAGTGGGCCAACAAGGAAGTACGATAATGATCGTTTTGTCGTAGAGACGTGCACATTACATAGCACGCTAGTGTTGCGCCACGTCGCTCGAGCGCCCAATTCGTCGGCCCGCGCGCAGAACAGTCGTCACTTTCGCAAACGTTACGTGCGGGACGCGGAACTAGCGGCGACTGTGCACAATGCCAGCATTCCGCACAATCACAGTAATTGTAATCATTACACGTTGTTGGAGTTGTCGCCGCGCACCGTGCGCGTGTGCCGTGTGCCGTGTGCCGTCCCAGCCGACCGGAGCGCGCACTTCCGCAACGACATGAAACTGCGAATGTGTTGAGGAATATGGGGCTTGCATCAGTCTCGCTACAGCTCCGAGTGACGAGCTCAGCTGGAAGAGATCCTCTCCGCGCCGCCGCAGGCCCGCGTCGCTCGCCTTGTTGCATAACGATCACACGATGAAGACATCACGTGCGCTATAATAACTGGCTCCACTAGTTATTGCGTTGTACGAGAGGAAATGATGCTCAAACTGTATTGCGTGTTACTGCTGTTGGGAATACGCATATCTCACACCGTTTGTTAAGCATTACTTACCTGACCGTGCGCTCTGCAAACTGCCACGATTACAAGAACGAACTAAGCATTCACTTAACATGTTGCAATGTAAAATGTATTGTATTGTATTCAACAATAAGTATTGATTTGATTTGAAGTCAATAGACTAGTACAGTGCAGCAGGATCTTTATTATCGTAATATATAGATACTATGGGTAGGGCGTACAGTGCACCGTGAGCACTATGGGTAGGGCGTACAGTGCACCGTGAGCACTATGGGTAGGGCGTACAGTGCGCCGTGAGCACTATGGGTAGGGCGTACAGTGCGCCGTGAGCACTATGGGTAGGGCGTACAGTGCACCGTGAGCACTATGGGTAGGGCGTACAGTGCACCGTGAGCACTATGGGTAGGGCGTACAGTGCACCGTGAGCACTATGGGTAGGGCGTACAGTGCACCGTGAGCACTATGGGTAGGGCGTACAGTGCACCGTGAGCACTATGGGTAGGGCGTACAGTGCACCGTGAGCACTATGGGTAGGGCGTACAGTGCGCCGTGAGCACTATGGGTAGGGCGTACAGTGCGCCGTGAGCACTATGGGTAGGGCGTACAGTGCACCGTGAGCACTATGGGTAGGGCGTACAGTGCACCGTGAGCACTATGGGTAGGGCGTACAGTGCACCGTGAGCACTATGGGTAGGGCGTACAGTGCACCGTGAGCACTATGGGTAGGGCGTACAGTGCACCGTGAGCACTATGGGTAGGGCGTACAGTGCACCGTGAGCACTATGGGTAGGGCGTACAGTGCACCGTGAGCACTATGGGTAGGGCGTACAGTGCGCCGTGAGCACTATGGGTAGGGCGTACAGTGCGCCGTGAGCACTATGGGTAGGGCGTACAGTGCGCCGTGAGCACTATGGGTAGGGCGTACAGTGCGCCGTGAGCACTATGGGTAGGGCGTACAGTGCGCCGTGAGCACTATGGGTAGGGCGTACAGTGCACCGTGAGTACCTCACGTGATGCTACCTCATTAGCCTGGAGGTTAGGGGTACAGCCACGACTATAGTAACTAGCTCTGCGTACAAGCGGGTCTGCATCGGCGCTCATTTGTCACGAAACGATCTCATTATGAAGCTCATTCATTAGCACTCGCGCGCTCATCAGGGGTCAGGGGTCACGGCCGCGTTGCCTCACGCACATTTGTTTTACTTCTTTCATATCTATTTATCTTAAACATTAATTACTTATATAACCGCTTCTATGAAAAGGACAAAAGACTTAATGTAATTAGCGCGGCAGGCGGCACTACGCAACTCTGACAATTGCTATTTGTTGCTGACTATTATTGAGTCCTCTCCTCACACACACAATGTATCTAAGTACTTGTCACCTATCTGCGCTTGTGGCAGAATCTATCGCTAGTGTCGGAAACGATTCCACTCATGTACTGTGGGTAACTTTAACTAACAGTCTTAAATGACCTAAACTGAGATTCTACGAGTATCGCTCCGCGTTGTAATTATAGTCCGCTGTTGTATCCATATAGGCAATAGTTCAATACAGTATATATAAATCATTAATTTAGCAACAGCTCAGAAGCATTTGATAGATATTTATTACCTGTAATTGAGGATCTCGGTTCTAAATCGATCCAAAATAATGAGCACCGATACGAGCCGCGATTGCGATACAAATCGCCGGTAAGAGCGCGGGGGCGCCGCCGTCGCCGGGCGCTGCAAGGATACCCGCACTGTGGCACGTTGCGAAATTCATTGTAATCACAACACTCTGAAGTAGAACTGCAACACAAAATGTGCCGATGATTGCGGGTAACGCTGCTCATTAGGTGTAATGGGCGAGTCAGGCGCACGCAGCGGCAGCCGGTCGCCGCTGGCTGTGCGCCACTCGGCGGAGTAGGACGCCTTGCCCAACGCTAGACAATCCCGTCGATATATATGTCCACCGGCTCGTCGCCGCCACACACCGCACGCCACCCGCGCGTCAGACCCACCTGACACAGGACCTAGGTATGTGACATACATCATCTCCATTGTATAACATTACGGGATCTCTAATGTTCGTCGCCGAAAATAGCTCGTAGCAAATGACGTAGCAACCGACTACATGCTACGTGCTACGGGCCTACGCCGTCCGCGTGCTACGAGTGCGCTCACGCAACTAAACACAAATTATATAAATGAGCTTAATTCGATGTTGTGCAAAACTGTCAGCTTTAGTATCTATTTATTTGTCAATAGAATTAATTATGTGCTGTTTCATAACAAATTCTTTTCTAATTAAATATTGGAGTAGAATAAATTAATTTAATTCGTTTCGTAATGCAATAAAAATTTAAAACCTTGTCATTAATCGAATATAATAAAAGCGCACCAGGTGACTGCTACTCGTAGCAGGCAGCGCTGACGTTGACGTGCGGCCGATACTTCCCTGTGACCCTGGCAGATGGCGCCACTCGATGTGCTCCTGTGTACACGTGTTGACTATTTAATTGCCGATAACTACTTACTATTAATTAGCTGTTCAATTGCTCTTATTTGCTATACAATCATCATTTAACAGGTGAATAGGTAGTGAAATAAAAAATGCTCAAACATGCGCGTGTTCCGTTGAGTGACATCGGCGATAGGCAACAGCCAGTAGCGGCGGACAAAAGACAATCGATCAATTACCGCTCGATATAATTGCTCGCTCGTGAGTGGTGAGTGGTGATGCCCACCACGAGCACGCGAACCCGACTGTCTGTCGGTAAACAAACAATGAGCACGTGTGTTGGGCGCCGATGTGCGCGCGCTCAACATACACACACACCACGCAATGTGCTCCGCTATCAGCATCACAAACATCATGACTATATAGGTACAATCCTCATGTTTTGCGTTTCAAAGTACCAACCTGAAATAATTATAATTTAGATTTTTAAATATTTGACCGACATTCCATTTCTAAAATGTTGACTTTAAACATAAATCAACAGTTACCATAGAGTTTGAGCTCATGAAAAGGATACATTCTAATCAGCTTTGAGATAAGCCAAATTAGTTAACAATAAATTGGACTGCCATGGGTTAACTGAACCAATTGGACTAAAAGTCCCCTACAATTTACCCAGATATCCTATCACCCATTTATTCCACACTAAAGCATCCAGAACAAATATTGGAGTAAACTCACCTCTCAATCGGCTCAGCCGAGAGATGAATTCTTATATAAAATCCGCTCCTGATGTTGACGTATATCATGACTCCGTAAACATCTTTAAAACCAGAATTTTGGAGTCCCTAAGTTCGCAACACACGCCATCTAAAGGTTAATTGTGGTAGTATGTAGGTATTTCTTGCAACCTCTGTAACTTTTTTCTTTTGGCATTTTAAATTTCTGTTTATATAGTTTGTTACCATTTAAATTTTTATACTTTTTGTTTTTACCTTGTTATCATTACTTGTGAATGTTGGTTCACCTGTTATTGGCAACTGTATAAGTCTATGACTTTTTACCTACTTTTATTTGATATGCTGTATACAGAAGCTGTTGGTGTACCTTTATAAATAAATAAATAAGCCACGCACGTCTTTAAATGAAACTTTGAACATAAGTTGAACGGAAAGTCAGCATCAATAAAATCAAAGGCTTTTGAAACCGTAGATCGATGTGTCATTAAAATAAAATTAGATCACCGCGATATTAACATTCAATTTGAAAAAGGAAACTGACGCAACATCACACTTCACCGTCAAGATCTTGTGGCGACGGGAAGTAGTTTGTCTTGTAGATGCTGTCCATCGCTGATCTGTCGTGTCCTGGTGTGTTGTGTTGGTATCGTGGCCGCTGCATCACGGACAATTAGCTGCCTTCACTTGTTCGGCACCTCTGCCCCCTGCCCCCTGCCGCCTGCCCGCTGCCCGGGCGGGCTGCGCAAGCGTTTGCCTCACTGCCAGATAATTTCATTTAACTCGTTCAATGCACTTACCGTTTGTAATGCATCACTTTACGACACTCCCTGCAAGCCTGCAACTTTAAACAAACACTAACAACCGGCGCCGGGATCGGAAGCTAATCGAGTAATCCGGAGTACAAGTATTAGGTGTGCCACTGAGTACCTAATTGTTCAATAGGAAAGTTGCGCTAGTAATTCCAGTTGGCATTTTGCGTAGAGAGGACTCTTGGCCTCTGTGTTTGTTGCACACGAGCTCAAGGACGCTCCCCCCGCGCCCCGCCCGCACCACACTTGTTCAATAGGACTGTTGCGCCATAATGCCAGTTGGCATTTTGCGTAGAGAGGACTCTTGGCCTCTGTGTTTGTTGCACACGAGCTCAAGGACGCTCCCCCCGCGCCCCGCCCGCACCACACTTGTTCAATAGGACTGTTGCGCCATAATGCCAGTTGGCATTTTGGGTAGGGAGGACTTTTGGCCACTGTGTTTGTTGCACACGAGCTCAAGGACGCTCCCCCGCGCCCCGCCCGCACCACACTTGTTCAATAGGACTGTTGCGCCATAATGCCAGTTGGCATTTTGCGTAGAGAGGACTCTTGGCCTCTGCGTTTGTTGCACACGAGCTCAAGGACGCTCCCCCCGCGCCCCGCCCGCACCATACTTGTTCAATAGGACTGTTGCGCCATAATGCCAGTTGGCATTTTGCGTAGAGAGGACTCTTGGCCTCTGTGTTTGTTGCACACGAGCTCAAGGACGCTCCCCCCGCGCCCCGCCCGCACCACACTTGTTCAATAGGACTGTTGCGCCATAATGCCAGTTGGCATTTTGCGTAGAGAGGACTCTTGGCCTCTGTGTTTGTTGCACACGAGCTCAAGGACGCTCCCCCCGCGCCCCACCCGCACCATACTTGTTCAATAGGACTGTTGCGCCATAATGCCAGTTGGCATTTTGCGTAGAGAGGACTCTTGGCCTCTGTGTTTGTTGCACACGAGCTCAAGGACGCTCCCCCCGCGCCCCGCCCGCACCACACTTGTTCAATAGGACTGTTGCGCCATAATGCCAGTTGGCATTTTGCGTAGAGAGGACTCTTGGCCTCTGTGTTTGTTGCACACGAGCTCAAGGACGCCCCCCCGCGCCCCGCCCGCACCATACTTGTTCAATAGGACTGTTGCGCCATAATGCCAGTTGGCATTTTGGGTAGGGAGGACTTTTGGCCACTGTGTTTGTTGCACACGAGCTCAAGGACGCTCCCCCGCGCCCCGCCCGCGCCACACTTGTTCCACTTTTGGTGACTCCGCCGTTCTCCGCAAGGCTGCTGTTATCTACGACATAAACTGGAATCGAAACTGATTTGCGTAATGTGAAGTGTGTGTGATATTGAGCAAGTTTGACCGCGCTTGCGAAATATAATATCATGCATTTAAAATTATGATGTTACCTTACATAGACGTGACCTAATAAACCAAACTGCTTCACCGTTGAGACTACTGGCTCTGTGCACCTACTGGTACAGATATTATACTTGTGCGCGTGCGCGTTTATTGCAGCTTTATCATAAAGGCTCCCGCAGACAGACGCGACGCGACTCTGGTGGAACATTTCTATGAAAACTTCATTAAAATTGTTCTACCGGAGTCGCGCTTAAAGGTTAAGTGTAGCTGTTAATTTGTATGTGTCTAAATGAATCAAGACCAGAGCTGTCCTATTGTTCGGGCCGTCATCGCCGCAGAGCATGTCCTGGACTCAACTGTTCCTGTCCAGTGTTGTTATGGGTTATGGCACAAAGTGTTTGTATCTAAATGCATCAAGAACAGAGCTTGTTCATGTTCAGAGTGTTTGTGTCACAAATTTTTTGAAAATCCCTTTAAAGAAGTGAAAGGTTTCACGAAGCGCGTGTGACTGAACTTTCTGCAATACTTTGAAGGTCAGCTGCAATATTTCCTTGAGTAGGCGTTATTGGCTCGCTCGCGATACGTCGCCGGACAGTGGTTGCGCCTCATAAGTAAAGCGATCAATGCTAGGTGACCCACTCTTGCACAATACGAAGCCAAATATCCGTTTTCCTCGAGTGACTGGTACCCCGTCGTACAAATGTATCGGGAAACCACTTGCGACACCACCGAGTGAGTCACTCCAGCGCGGCAGGCTGCGCGTGCGCCACTGCTTAATGCAGAACAAGTAATCTATCCTGCCTGCTTAAGCCTATGTCACCGTATGGTTGTGAACACCATTAGCTTATAATACAAATTTATCGGGAAACCACTTGCGACACCACCGAGTGAGTCACTCCAGCGCGGCAGGCTGCGCGTGCGCCACTACTTATTGCAGAACAAGTAATCTATCCTGCCTGCTTAAGCCTATGTCACCGTATGGTTGTGAACACCATTAGCTTATAATACAAATGTATCGGGAAACCACTTGCGATACCACCGAGTGAGTCACTCCAGCGCGGCAGGCTGCGCGTGCGCCACTACTTATTGCAGAACAAGTAATCTATCCTGCCTGCTTAAGCCTATGTCACCGTATGGTTGTGAACACCATTAGCTTATAATACAAATGTATCGGGAAACCACTTGCGATACCACCGAGTGAGTCACTCCAGCGCGGCAGGCTGCGCGTGCGCCACTACTTATTGCAGAACAAGTAATCTATCCTGCCTGCTTAAGCCTATGTCACCGTATGGTTGTGAACACCATTAGCTTATAATACAAATGTATCGGGAAACCACTTGCGATACCACCGAGTGAGTCACTCCAGCGCGGCAGGCTGCGCGTGCGCGTGCTTATAATCCATCTAGCGAGATTGCAAACTGTCGATAAATTGTGAACTGAACCATACTGCTTACCTTCAATATAACCTGCACTTACCGACAGGGTTCTCAATCTGTCCGATTTCATCACTCGTAAAATTGTGAACCATTACTTGGTAGGTCTTGGCGCGAGTCGAATTGGTCACAGTAACTAAACCAGGGCACCCCGACCAAATGGGTTAGGTTACAACTGTGAGCAAACTTCTTCCAAGTTGGTCGCAGAATTACTTGACTATTTAATACTAGCGCAAGGTGCGTTGGCGCATGCAAGTTAGATACTTCACAATTTGTCAGTTTGCCATGGATAATCTATCGAGAAATAATGCGTTAAACTGTAACTGGTTTGTTGCAGTTCACAAATGTTCGATAGTTTATGATCACGCGAGACAGATTATAAAATAAATAAACCATTTATTCGAGGCGACACAGGCCCATAGATAAATAACATAACCTAAACATAGGTACCTACATCTTTGAAAATAAACAAAACTTGTGTTCATAAAATTGGCTTAAGACTATGTTAGTAACACTCCTCTATGAAATAGCTTGACTTTAAATGCTGCCCCGTGGAACTTGTCCGCGGAAGCGACGGAACACCACGTCCTGCGGCCAAAAGTCTTCTTCCATGACGAGGGGCAGGTAACAGTTCGGTACACGCACCACGAACACCTCGAAGTTGACGTTACGGCGCGACTCCAGTAACTGCACCCTAGGCGTACATAGCTCGTCTTCTGGCGCACGTACTCCACGTGTTCACGATGTCGATGTGTGTGTATAAACCAACGAAGCTCACAATGGTGACGCCTGTAAACCTAGCGCCAGCTTTGTTCGTGGAGTTAATAGCACTGCCCTCATCAAGGTCGCTTCTAATTACAATTATGATAAATGATAGTCTGAGGCGACGCCGCGCGCCGCGCGCCGCCGACGAACACTCATTTTAGATAAATGGACAGATACGTGCAATTACAATGATACCTACGTTCACAAAATGCTCTTTGCACGAAGTTGTTTCATCATTACAAAGTATTTTTTACAAAATAATTGCATACTTAAGATTAGCTAGTTTGAAGCTCGTTACAAGTTACAATGTTTGTAACATTACGAGATTTACCGTCATTACTTGAGGCAACGGCTATTAACGATAACGGCGGACACAAACACGCGACCGCGGCGGCGCGGCGCGCGGCGCGATATCGTCGGCGTCGGTGAGCGGCCGGTCTTACGGTCGCGACCTCGCATGTCCACGTTCGCCCGTTCATGATCCGTTAGGTTCAGACATGCGCATATCATATGTAAAAGGAACAATTTCGCCTTAACCTCGAATAGTAAATTAAAGTGAGTCGGTCCTCGTCGGTGGCCGACCGAGCAAAATATTGCAACAGATCATTCCTGTCGGCCGTAATGTAACGCTCTGTGGGCTTAGTAGCGGTAAGGACGCGCCCTCGCCGCGTGCGCACCTACTCACGTGCTTCCTGTGTCCAAATTATGTTATAACAAAAATACATAATTGAAAATTCCAAACAGTCGTGAACCTAATCATAAACATGCTCGTTAAAAACCTACTGAATTTAATTACATTCATAAGAATTTCAGCATCTCGTGAGGCAATCGTTAAGGCGTACACGCACACACGCACATCCGCACACACTCGCACGCGCACAGCATTATGCGCAGTAATGAGTACGCCGGAGTGCCAACAATACTCAATGGTCACTTAACGACTGGACCTGTCGTGTTACATTGTTATTACAGCTGGGGGGAATTTTCGAACCTTACTCGTTTCCCAACTCAAGTAGGCACATTTTATGTCGATAGGTACAAGCCTACTGATATGTGTGACTATCCATAGCTATACCTACGTGTTCTACGTCTTTCGGCTGAAATGGCGATGGTAATAAGTATATCTATGATCTCGTGAGACGTGCGCCGCGATCGATTGCTATTCTGTCGTATTATAAAGTAGTTGTAGGTAAGGTGCGCGTGAGACGTGCGCCGCGATCGATTGCTATTCTGTCGTATTATAATGTAGTTGTAGGTAAGGTGCGCGTGAGACGTGCGCCGCGATCGATTGCTATTCTCACAGAATCAATTGCCTAAGAATGCTCTCACGGCGTTTTTCTATATATTTGGTAAGCAGGTGATACTTAATCAGAATTTGTTTTAATTACAATTATTGACATATATTATATGAATGTTTGTGTTATAGAAACATTCATATAAGTGAATAATTGTAATTCGTAATGAATGACTAAGTGAGCGATTAGTTGTCAGATCGCGGGCGGAGCAGAGGTCGCGGTGCGCCGGCGCAACCCGACGCGCCCTGCATACACAACTAGCACACACACACACACACAGCACGTGCGGGTCCACCGAGCTGCAACTGTTGCTTTTTCTATTTGCTGGTTTAAAAGTTATAATTATCTTGGGGTCCGCTGGTGCTAGCTTGCTCTCGTTCTACGAACACGGAAGCCAGCAAACGAAGAAGTGATTATTATTATTACGGACAACTCATTGTTATCATTCCATTCAGGCTTCTCAGTTAGTAGGACAAGCATCGACACCAGCGCCATCCCGGCGGAACTGAGAACTAACCGGCTATATTTCCCGCAGGTCCCAACAGACAGTTTGCAACGGTGAGAACGAACAGGAAGTGTGGTGCTAGTCCAGAACAACGTAAACAACAAGCATGAGGACGTCCGTGTACATAGTAGCGCTATGCGCGCTGGTCGCCGCGCAGGCGGCGCCGGCGCCCGAACCGGCGCCCGCCGCGCTTCCCGACCCCAGCGCCGACGACAGACCCGAGATCATCGAGATCATCGCCCCCGCCGCCAGCGCACAGGTAACTAACACAACTACATTACCAAACATAAGCCGCATGTCAATGCAAGGCGATGAACAGACGTCCTCATTGCGCGCCGGTGCGTGCGGACAAGAAACGATCGCCTAGCCCGTAGAACATAGACACACTCAATATGACGCGAGAGACGAGGTGAGGGCTGACGGTCGCGGGGACGGGTCTGCGCCTCGCGTGATACTTTTAGCTATCAATAATTCTATAATTACGTAATTGCATCGCTTTGTTTATGACAATAGCCCTAACATTAATAATAATGAATGATTCGTCTATCTCTGCCCACGTCGAGGCTGCGACTTTTCGACACCGATTAGGAGGCCACGGCGACGCGTCAAAAGCACGCGATTCTTGTGCAACTTAAAACGTCCTCGTGTCCTCCAAACAACAACCAACATAGAGTCTTCTTACCACCTTAAGAAAATGTATTGTAATTTAATATTGATTCGTGTTGCAGGAAACGCTGGCGACGCTGAACCTGGGCGCACCCGGCTCCGAGCTCAGTGAGAGAAACAAGAGAACCATCGGCATCCTGCGACAGCTGTTCCCTTCGCTCACGCAGGTATGACACGCAGGCTCCAGTGCGCGCCTTCTGGCGAACTTAGTGGAGCTAACAGCCCAGTAGTTAGATCCCCTTTACTAACACGGGAACTTAGTGAAGCTAACAACCCAGTAGTTATATCCCCTTTACTAACACGGGAACTTAGTGAAGCTAACAACCCAGTAGTTATATCCCCTTTACTAACACGGGAACTTAGTGAAGCTAACAACCCAGTAGTTATATCCCCTTTACTAACACGGGAACTTAGTGAAGCTAACAACCCAGTAGTTATATCCCCTTTACTAACACGGGAACTTAGTGAAGCTATCAACCCAGTAGTTAGATCCCCTTTACTAACACAGGAACTTAGTGAAGCTAACAACCCAGTAGTTAGATCCCCTTTACTAACACAGGAACTTAGTGAAGCTAACAACCCAGTAGTTAGATCCCCTTTAGTAACACAGGAACATAGTGAAGCTAACAACCCAGTAGTTAGATCCCCTTTACTAACACAGGAACTTCTCTAGCCCTTCGGAGCTATTCCGAGCCAGTCGAGCAGTGGCGGCGAGTGTCACCATTAGGTGTCTGCGGACTGTCGTGTGTTGAGTGTGGTCGCTGTCGGCGACGCTAAGGGCGGTGTATGTTCTAGATAATCGAACAGAAGGTACAGCAACTAACGAGCATGGTGCTGTCAACGCTCGGGCCCGTGGTGCTGCGCCTATTCCTGGGCGGCCGCAACAACGGCGGCAACACCGGCGGCGGCACCGTCGAGCTTGACGACGACGACGACGACGACGACGACGACGATGACGATGACGACGAGCCCAGCACCACCACCACCACCGCCGCGCCGCGCCCGCTGAGCGCACCCATCGCCGGCTTGCGGCGCCGGCGCGCGCTGTACATCCTGCCGGTATGACGTCACGGACTATGCGCACTCTCAGCCTGCCCGGAGACGGCAGTGCGGGCGCGCGCAGACCGCGCGCCTCCATCGTCATCGTCATCGCATCGTCATCGTCACTCACGCATGGCCACGCCACGTCACACTAACCATCACCTCCACGTCACCACCGCCGCCTCTCACGCCCGCCTCTCTTGCAGAACGCCATTGCGGAGGAGAACCAGCTGCTATCCGGAGCTGAGTCGCAGCAGGCGGAGGTGCGCGTCGCGTTCGGCGAGGGCCAGCCCGGCGACCAGCAGGCGGCCGCCGACGATCAGCAGACGGCTGCGCAGACCAACGCCGCCAGCATCGACGAGATCACGCTGGACGACGCTGACAGCAGCGAAGAAAACAGAAACAAGAGGTGAGTCAGTGAGCACTCCGCAGACAGCACAGCAGCGGACATTATGAAAGTCGTTAGTACACGTAACCGATATGGACCGCGCCCCAAGGTTCGAACGTTGCAGAGTGATTACATTCTGAGTGACAATGGTAATATGAACAAATTACCGAGAAAATCGATTAATTATTGTTTAGCGCCTTACTGAACGCAGACGTGGTGGTCTTGTGCCGCGGGTTGCGCCACTTGGAACAATACTTGGGAGAAAGAGCCGCTATTGTAGGTTTTTGCGATCATGTTCGCACGTTTTGATTTAGTTTCGCGGTGAGGCGTGCGATCGTATAACTATTACGAGCGGCTCACATGAGCGTCACGTCACGCACCTAACGAGCCGAATGTTCCAGATTCCTGAGCTTCGGCGGCGCGGGCGGCGGCTCCGGCGGCGGCTCGGGCAACTTCCTGTTCGACATCGTCAGGGTGAGGCTTGTGCACCATCTTATCATTTTTTACTTCATAACTTTACCTCCATTACATTCATGTTTACACTTTTAACCAATGTTAGCATAACACAAAAACAACACGAGTAGGTACTGTCAAATTCGCCATGGAATTGCGCAATGCGCGTGAGGATTGCGCGATAGTTGCGCGACAGTTGCGCGTCAGTTGCGAGTGAGAAGGTTTGTTTTGCAGCGCGCTCCGGAGGCGATGGCCCGCGCGGCTGGCACGGCGTTCCGTCTGTTCGCGGGCACGGACTCGCTAAACGTGGGCCTGACCGCCTCGCACACCGCCACCCTGGACCCTAACGACCCTCAAGTATACACACACAACATTCTGCACCACTACATAGACAACACACGCCAGAACGTAGAAACGTCGCACTCGCAATAGACCAACCCGGGGCTCTGCTTGCGCCCTAGTGGTGAAGCGCATCAACAAGCAGTTGTTCCGCTTGGTCCCGGGGGTCTCACTAAGCGTCGGACTGGTCTATCGTAGTGCGACCGACGCAGCTCGTAGAACATAGTCTGTCGACATATAACACAGTAGTGACCGTAGTTACCGTTGACTCACGCAACCCCAAACTACCCACATCCATGGTATCCATCCCTCATTTTCCCTCCCCAGTTGCCAGTAAGGTAGTCTGCACATTACAGATAACGTAGGCATTACTAACACGCACGTAGCGCATAAGACGTGTGTCGTCGGACGTCACGTGGACGTCACTACGTGTCGCCGGCGCCGCATCACGTCGTTGTTGTAGTTAGTCTTGTAGATTAACATCGTTGCCAGCTCGAAGCGGAATATTTGGGGATGGTTGATGTATTGTCATTTGTCACTTGCTTACAGAGATTTTCTGCAGAACGTGCAGGAGACGACAAGCTACACGCTGCAGTCCTTTCGCAGTTATTTTACTTCTATGGTTACGTGAATAAAAGTATGTGTAAATACTGTGATGCGAAACTAGAGGTGACATAACTGCAGGACAGTAGTAACACCGTAGTTCACTCGGCTCGGCAGCGCCGCAGACAACGTACCTGTCAGTACCTGAGGAGGGCGACTATTTGTATGAACGTAATCTGTGGCAGCCGCTCAATGATTGCTGTAGTAACGTGTCGTGTTGTGTTGCAGCTGGTGGCCGGCTCCTCGTCTGGCTCGTCCGGCGGTGACGCGGGCGCAGGTGACGGCGATGACGCCGGAGCCGCCAAGGGCGACAACCTCACGGAAGGCGTGCCCGGTCCCATCACGAGGCTGTTCATCATCGCCAACCGTGGTATCGCCAACCTCATCCAGGACCTCATCCTGCGTATCGCGCAGACCTCCGAGAGAATAGTCAACTTCAAGGCGCGACTGATCACCTCCATCATTTAATGCGCGAGCATGTAGAACAATATCCTAGTGTAGGTAGTAGTGTAGAGGCCAGCGGCGCGGGCCCAGAGCGGCCGAGGGCCCGCGCCGCGTGTGCGCGCGAGACGCCGCACGTGACGTCATGGCACGTCGCGCCGGGCGGGGCGCGCACGGGGCGGCGGCGTGGCGCGGCCCGCGGACCGCCCGGCGCCGCCGCCGTTCCTGCTCAAGCTTTTTTTATACCGCGATATTCTCAATTCGTTTTTACGTTTGTAAATATGTATTATAGCGGAATTTGTATAAAATAAATAAATAGTTAAATTATTGTCATCTTTTACTTTTACTCTCAAAGCCTCTCTTTTAATAATAGGTCTTTACCTATGAAATTGCCGTTTTGTATGAAAAAATTTAAACGAATTTTTTTCATGCATTTTTTATTTGTATTAATCTAAGTAATCACCCATGCAATCAATGCATCTTTGCCAACGCAGTGGCAGTTTATTGATGCCCTTCTTAAAGAAATCAGCTGAACGGGAGGCAACAAATTCTTCAAAGGCATTTTGTACTGCCTCTCGGGTATTGAATTTTTTTCCCGCCAAGAAGTTATCCAAATTCTGGAAAAAGTAGTAGTCTGTAGGCGCAAGGTCTGGTGAGTAGGGTGGATGACGGAGAGCTTCCAACCCCAGTTCTTGCAACTTGGAGACCGTCTGCTGTGCAGTATGAGGTCGCGCGTTGTCGTGCAGGAGCAGCGGAGACGAGCGATTGACCAATGCTGGTTGGAGATGTGCCAGCTTCTCCATCATTGTGTTACGTTCTTCACAGTACACATCTGAAGTAATGCTCACCCCGTGTGGTAAGAAGCTGTAATGAATCACAGCGGCGCTAGACCACCAAACAGTGACCATCACTTTTCTAGGGGTAAGTTTTCGTTTAGGGCATTGTGTAATGTATAACCTACTTATGTACGTTACTTGTGTAAGTACCTATGTATCTACTTAAATACCAATAATTATTAATATAGAGTTCAGTTATCAACTAGCAGTCAGAGCGTTTTATTCTCCTCCAATTCCCAACCTTACATGGCGACCCTGCCATGTTTGTTGATAGGGTGTCGGGTCGCAATGCAGGCGCGGTGTGTGTGGTACAGACTCTCGTTCTAAGTGTACGTTGCGTTATTGAACTTTTTCGGGAACATTCATAAACTTTAAAATGTGCAATTCTAACACTCCAAAACGAGAAAAAGTTATAATAAATCAGAATGACATTGGAGGTTCGAATGTGGCTCGTACCGACCAGCTACAATTTCATCTTTCTGCAATAAGCATTGTGATGATGATAATTTTGGGTTTGTTGCTGATATTGGCAGCCTATTTCCTATACAAATGCTATAAAAACTGCCATCATACGTGGATTAATGACCAAATACTTCGTCAAACTTTGAGAACTTCATTTTCTCGGCGTGGTCGTAGAGGAACTGCAGAAGGAAATAGATGTTCGGCGCGTGGATCGCGTAATACCAGGAGACCTGGGCTTGGGCCATCACTTCCTAAAGAAGATTTCGTGCTTAAATCAAATGTGTGATACCAATCATAAAGATAACGTAAAAGTGAAGTGTCAATAGTGCGTTTTGTGCGTAAAAGTAAACGGAAACCGATGAAAAAGCGATGAACTATGGTAACCCGATTTATATAATAATTTAATAGTTACTAAGCATGCTAGTTACTTCATTTATATTAAAAATGACAAATTATGGCTCAAGAGCTCAATGATATTTATGAAAAATTGAGGAAAATTAAAGAAAATTTATTTAAATTGAGTATTGAAAGAAGGACGCCAGAGCGTTTGGAAGAAAAGTTGAATGAAGCAACAATTGTGTATAATAATTATTCTGTTTTACTTTTAACCATTAGAAAACAAATAGATGATAAGATATTTAGTGGCCAAAGTTTGTCATTAATAAAATCGCATTGTGATAAAATTGCAGAGTTATATACTCAAATACAAGAGTTTTGTAATAAGTTGCATATACCAGTAACTGATAAGAGTAGTTGTGAACTATTTTGGCTCAACATCGAATCTTGAATCCAAAATGGAGTTCAGTTTAAAAATAGCCCTGAGTTTGTTGCCAGTTATGAATAATGAGGAATTGACGACTCAACAATTAATTGACGGGATCGATTACTACAGCTCTACGTTAAAAACCGAACAATGTAAATTAAGTTTAGTTAACTTTGTCTTAAAGAGTCGCCTCTCTCAACAAGCAAAATTAAGACTGAAATCTGATTATCCATCCATTGATGCGTTATTAACTGATATGCGTATGATTCTTTTGCCTAAAAAGAGTATCGTCGCCTTGCAAAGTAAACTTCAAACTTCGCGACAAGATCAAAGGTCGATTAATGATTATGGTAAAGAGTTGACAGAGCTATTTATGGATTTATCTATAGCGCAAGCCGAAGGCAAAACGGAAAATCTCAAGATTTTACAACCTTTGAACGAAAAACAAGCTATTAAACGTTTTGCCGACGGATTACGCAATAGACGACTTAGTACGAGCGGCTATTCCGCTCAAAAATTTGAAACCTTAAAGGACGCGGTGCAAGCAGCTATCGATGAAGAGACCATTGCAATGCCGTCCCAGTCTGAAAACATTTTAACTTTTAATAGGAAACGTAATAATTATTTCTAAGGTCAGCATAATCGAGGAGCTACCCGCCAGTTTCGAGGCACCTCCACGTATAACAATTTTAGCAGGCCTACCGTCCATCGTGGTACGACTTTCTACCGAGGCCGTGGTCGTTCGTTCCAGAACTATAGTCGAGGTCAGCCTAAACAGAATCGAGGTACGTACTAATTCTCATAATAGGTACAACAACTCTAGAGGTCATCAACGAAACGTGCAACGTAGCGATGCAAATATTCACGTTCTAAAAAACGAAGAGCCCTCAAAATCTAATTCATCCGGGGAACAGAGCAAGTTTTTTCGTGAATAATGGGTTTGTATTTGCAAGTGATAGTCATTGTTGCATAGAATTATACGTAGATAAATATAGCTATCTATTTTTAATTGACACCGGCGCTTCAATTTGTGCCATTAAATATAAACATGTGATTGAATTAAACATACCGATCCATAAAGAGAGCATTAAGATAAGCGGAATCGGTGGTACAATAGAAGCAATCGGATATGTTTATTTAACTCTGAGCGATTGTAATGATTCATCAGGAGGACATTTATTTAATCATAAGTTTTATGTTTTTAATTCTTTGCCGTGTATGGCGCATGCTATTTTAGGACAGGATTTTCTTACGAAATTCAATGCTACATTAAATTACAGTTGTAGAACTTTAACATTAAATAATAATAATATAAAAGATCAGGTAATTTTGCCATTAAAATCAAATGATTCAAGGTTTTCTTCTAATTTAACTTTGCCGCCAAGGTCCGAATAAATTCATTACATACCAACTAACATTACAGAAGAGTGTCTTGTTTGTTCGTCTGAACTACGAACAGGAATATTCATTGCTAGCGTATTAGTTAAACCCGTAAATGGTATGATTCCTATTTTAATCCTAAATACAAACGAGTCTGAGGTTCACATTGACACTATTGAACCAACTTTACATAAAATTAGTGAGTATAATTTGTGTACTTTTGAACAATGTAGACATTATAACGCAGACCGTGTAAAAAAATTATTTAGCTTATTAAATTTAAATCATTTGAACGACGAAGAGCAAATCACGATTGAAAACATTTGTGCGAAATTTTCCGATATATTTTTATTGCCTGGTGGTAAGTTAACGACAACAAACATTTACAAACATCAAATTAGTTTACAACCCAATGCTCCACCAGTTTTTAGTAAACCGTACAGAATACCATATTCGCAAAAACAAGAAGTAAATAAGCAGATTAGTAACATGCTACGGGAAGGTATAATTGAACCTTGTTTGTCAATCTGAATGGTCAAGTCCATTGTTATTGGTCCCTAAAAAGATAGATAGTACGGGCAATAAGAATTGGCGCTTAGTTATATCAATAACTAAGCGCCAATTCTTATTGCCCGTTTTTCTTGTTTTAATTTCCTATAACAGGTTAAAAGATAACAGGTTTGCAAAAAAGGTCTATGCATACAAAAAAATAGTGAACCCTGTCTCCTATAATCATATAGGAGACAGGGTTCACTATTTTTTTGTATGCATAGACCTTTTTTGCAAACCTGTTATCTTTTAACCTGTTATAGGAAATTAAATAACTCTATACAAGACGACAAGTTCCCTCTCCCGAATATTACTGAAATTCTGGATTCCCTTTCAGGTTCTGTATACTTTTCTACTCTAGACCTTTCCAATGGATATTACCAATGTGACCTTGAACCCGGAAGTCGGAAATATACAGCATTTTGTTCAGGACAGTTTAAAGTTTCGGGTAACGAAGATAAAAGTACTGCTTCCGTATCAGGACAATACCAGATGACGAGAATGCCAATGGGCTTAAAAACAAGCCCAAATGCGTTTTCAAAAATGATGACTGTCGCAATGTCGGGATTAACTTACGAAAAGTGCTTGGTATATTTAGATGATCTTATTGTTTTTGGAAATTCTTTACAAAACCATACCAAAAATCTCATAGATGTTTTTACTAGATTGCGTCAGGTAAATTTAAAGTTAAATCCGCATAAATGTAACTTTCTTAAAAAGGATATATTGTATTTAGGACACCACGTACAATATTAGGTACGGACCCGATTCACACCGCGCTCGTAAGAATTTTGAAAGGGAAATGCCCATCAGCCACACAAAAAAATGCTTGAAATGAACAACAATGAAATATACGCTAAATTGCACTACAAATCGTAGGGAATCCATTACAATTTCAATAATTATCAAAAAACTAGGTAGAAGCCATTTCCAAAAATTCTTTCTAAAATATATTTTAAGTCAAGGTTAAGGATTAATATGCAATAATTAAACAACAAAACAGCATTTAAATGTTTTAATCATCATTAAAAACCACTAATATAAATCCTCAACCAATTCGTTATCCATTTCCCTGCATATCTCAATCCTATACATATCGTTAGCTCGTGTATGCTCGCCATAGTATGAACGAGCCTGTATTATTTGATAAGTTCCACATGCCAACAAAACCATTTCGCTGTATGTCAGTTGGTAAAAGTTAGTCAAAATGAGTAAGGTATGCAGAAGTAAAATCAATATCCATAAAAAATGGCCAAAGTCGTCGTTATATATCCTAAAAAGCAATGTACTAGTAACTCAAGTCGCAAACGCAAAACCATGAATCGATCAATTCAACAATCGAAAAAATTAAATGCAGTAATGTCAAACTGTCAGTAAGGCAAAGGACATATGTTGCATACAGCCTACGGTTTCTATTTTGAAAATAATTTGATTTTAATTAATATTGACATGCATAAATTATTTTAATTAGATTTACGGTATAAATAGGTCGAATTATATTATATGAATGATAACTGTGCAATAAATCTATAAAATATAGTTCCTTATAGATTATTTGTCGATTCCTGTTTGGCTGTGTCGATTACTCATGTCAAAAATACTGACCTCCATGATAAAATAAGAATGAATTAGACGGATATCAAGTTACGTAGTTTAGTGATCGTTATACACACATCAAAAGTGTCTAGGGATCAAGCATTTTTATGCGGATTTCTTGAGATTGAGATGTGGCTTTGTAATAAATTTATGATTTTATAAATTTATATGGATCCTTTTTGGTGCATTTCATAATTTGAATCAGGAACTGTGAATCAAATTCGAGTAAAAGATGAAAATCAGCTGTCAATATTTTCCCTATAAAAACATACAACGCATTGAAGACATTATTAGTGCTACTGTTTCCCTACTACTGATTAAAACCAACGTTATTATGGAGCGGGGACGTCATTTAAGCAGGGAAGAAATGCTCAGAGCCGTGGGAATGATAGAAGCTGGTTCCCGGCAACGTACTGTGGCTTTAGCTCTGAATACAAGTCAGAGTGTTATCAGTCGACTTTGGACACGTTACCGAAGCACTGGTACCGTGGCTGAGCGCCATGGAGGACGGTATCGCTGCACCACACGGAGACAAGACCGATACATTCAAATCTTAACTCGAAGAGCTCCAACTATAACCGCCATGATGTTAGCCGTGAGGCTTCATCACTCTTCAGGGAACTTAATTAGCGACCAAACAGTCAGAAACCGCTTGCATGAAGTGAACCTTCATTCCCGAAGACCGCTACGGGTACCACCTATAGCAATGCACAATCGTAGGATTCGATATCAATGGGCTCTTGAACACAGAAATTGGGCAGAAGAACAATGGCGTTTCGTGTGCTTTTCTGATAGTCTCGTTTTGGTATGAGACCGGATACAAGACGTATACGACACTGGAGAACCCCTGGACGCCAACAGCGATTAAAATCCTGCCAGGAAGTCCATCCTTATAGTGGTGGAACCATCATGGTATGGGCGGGTATTTGGATCGGCGGAAGAACTGAGTTGATTTGGATCAGAGGCAACCTCAACGCTCAAATTTATGCTGAGACGATTGTATCAGACGTCATCGTTCCTCTACAAGTGCAAATCGGTCCCTTATTTCAGTTAATGCATGATAATGCACGACCGCACACCGCAAGAGTTGTAAGACAGACTCTCGCCGCAGCTAACATCAATGTCCTGCCCTGGCCTGCTCAGTCGCCAGACTTGAACCCGATTGAGCATGCATGGGATATGCTACAGAGAAGAGCTCTGCCGAATATGGAGGGTATCCAGTCGCAAGAAGACCTTTTTTTGTTGTTGCAACGAACATGGGCGGCCATTCCACAGCGTGATTTGGATGAACTCATTTTGAGTATGCCAAACCGATGTTCTTGTGTTGTTAGTGTTCGCGGTAGAAACACGGATTATTAATTGTTTAAGTTACCCAATAAAATTTTAAAGAAAACTGTTATTTCAGTCTTTTTTTCGAACTTTAATGTTAGTGGTTCAAATGTCAAAAATCCCTTTATTAGGAAAATGGCAAATTTCTTTATTAATGCAAAGGTGACTTGGTTTATCGTTACTGTGACAAACGAAAACACTTTATTTGATGAATCCTTAAAGAAAATTTTAATTAATATCAATCAGGAGAAAAGTTATTGCAAAAATATATGTTGATCCCTAGACACTTTTGATGTGTGTATTTTCACCCTAGGTATACAAACTTGAGAATTATTTCATTATACCTAATTTATTCTAAATAGTGTTAAGAACTATTAGTAGTTTCTGTCTATTTCAAGCATTTTTCAGGCATTCCCCTTTAGATTTTGTTTTTTGTACGTGCGACTTCCAATTTATATTCTTGTCTATGGTTATGCCCAGCAATGTGAATTCATTGACTGTTTCTATTATAAGATTATTAAAAGAAAAAACAACATTTAGAGGATTTTTTTGGTGGGGATAGAAAGTTAAGAGTTTAGTCCAAAGACTACTAGTCTTTGTAAATTGATTTCGAGGTTATGTTCGTTCATCCAGGTTATTATTTTGCTAAGTATATCATTAAGGGTATGTACTGTTTAGGTTTATGTTGTCATGACATGGGGTGAGAATGGAGATGTCGTCCGCAAACAAAACGCATGGTCCTGATTCTGCTATGAATTTCGGGAGATCATTTATGTAGATAAGAAATAGAAGACATCCATTAGCACTTCCGACCGGAACTTTGAAGTTCGTTCATTTTGTTATTGAAGTATTCTATTTCTACAAACTGTGCTCTATTTTCTAGATAAGATTCGGGGATGCCTATTCTGTATAGCTTGGTTAGTAAAATACCATACTGTACTTTGTCGTAGGCTTTGGTCATGTCAAGCATTATACCTACTGCGTATTTTTTTAATTATTTATTATGTTTAAGGCTTCCTGCATAAATTTAAAGTCTGCCAATGCTGTTGATCGATTTTTCCGAAACCCATTTTGGCATTCGTCAAATATTTTATATTTTTCGCAGAAAGTGTACACGCGATTACACATTGCTTTCTCAAAAATATTTGAAGCTGTAGGCAGTAGAGCAAAGGGACGGTAGTTACCTGGCTCTGTTTTGTTATTTTTCTTATGTAAAGGTTTCACTAATGATATTTTCAGCTGATCAGGGAATTCACCTTCTTCAAAACACTGGTCTGGATGTCAAACTCCATAAATACCTAATTAAAAAAAACGTAAGACATGTTAGACATGCGTTGAACATGAATGTGATAATAGTAATTCCATGTGAATATTATGTTCAAATATTTTGTAGAAAGAGAACAGTGGTGCCGATTAAGTATAGAACTCATACCACGTACAATATTAGGTAAAATGACTCCACGGACCCGATTCACACCGCGCTCGTGTGAGCGGCTAGACTAAAAATCACTAAAATTTAGTTTATTCCTGTCAAACGACGATTTCCCATTCTGAAATTGACTAAAGTGACACAACTTAACTATATTTTAGTTTGACAGGACTAAGATTGTACGGAGTTATTAGTTTAGTGAAAATGGCAATTTTGCTATTCTGAATTTGACTGTTTTCACATGGTTTTCACCTAAAATTTTAATTGTCAAACTAAATCAGACTATGTTTAATCGCGATTAAAAAGGTGTGGAATAAAATTAGTTGACATGAACTAAAATTCACACCGAGACCTTGACTTCGGATGCAAAAACAGTAGTATATTTTTTTGTTTTCTTTTGCATATATCTCGAAAACGGTGAGTCCTATCGCAAAAATAATGAAAATTTGGCCCCCCTTTATAAAACACATGAACCCCTATGACTCAACATGTAGGCACCAAAAAAAAAAAGTACCAAAAAAGGTACCAAAAAAAAAGGTACCAAAAAAAAAAAAGTACCAAAAAAAAGGTACCTACTTTCCATATAAAACACGTTGAAGCTGCCCCCTCCCTTCGCCCCTCCAGCTCTAAAAGATATTTGACCCGGTAACGACAGCGATGTCGGTGAACAAAATATGACAAGCCTGTCACTTCATAGTGATTTCGTTAGTTCCAATTAAAGCCACCGGGTCAAATATACTACAGGCACTATACCACGCGAAGTCACGATTGTCAAACTCGATTTTAGTTGTGTCAAAATTGTTATTAAATTTAGAGGTTTTTTTTTGCAGAATAGCTCTAAGATTCTCATAGCAAAAAGTAAGGAATTTTAGTGATAGTTTAGTTAGTTTAGTTCGGTGTACAACAGAATCGGCACCAGTGTCTAGGTACTCGTAAAATCGACTAATCAAATGACAGTAACAGTGGAAACGGCTGACGTTCGTGACATTGACGGAACTTGATAATGGAGTTGATTATAATTGTGACGATGACAGCAATAATTCCAAGGACCTATCCTATTAATATCCTGTGCTAATATCTATTGAGATTTAGGATTGGTCTGGTAGGAGGTGTTCTATGGGTCTGGACATCCGTCGTTCCAGTAAATACTACTTCGTCTGTGACTACTTCGTCTGTGGTCTAGCTCCAGTTCATTCCACAGACAGAGTACATTTGGTACTTTCCATCACAAAAAGTGTTTATTTATTGGCCAAAATAAACAAATGGAATAAACAGAAAGTACAAAATAAATAAGAGAATATGGCGCTGTACGAAGGAATAGCGTTAATACAAGAGAAGCAGGCCGTCGTGTTGGACCTCGGCACTGACTACACCAAGTTAGTTATTTTACCGACAGTTTTATTTAGATTTCCCTTTGATAAGAAACTCACCTTTAGAAACAAATGAATCTACCTACCTATGTAACGTGTAAGTAGTCAACAAGTACATCACTCTGCCTTTGAAGGTGTCCAAGTTATAAATAAAGCTTAGGGGTTCCACCATGGTTTTTGTTTAAATTGTGGCATAATATGCTATAAAAATCCTTCTTATGAGTTTATTTTTAATTTGTACTATCAATTCATCAGGAAACAACTTAATCATTATTAACCAAAAGAGTCGAGAATTAAAAATGCCTCTCATCTCTACACAATAATCAATAATCTAATGAACAATAGTCATCCTAATTCCTTTCTTGTTTATATCATAAACAGGTTTACAAACCAGTCAGGGTCAGCTAGTCAATAAACCAGTTATTATAAAGACCTGGATTTGGTCTCCAGACCAAGGGGTGTTGGTGGTGCTGCCCGTAGTCTTAATTTGTGCATAGTTGATGGTAACAGAATTAGTAAACATAACCACTGAAATGTGGCTGTACTAAACACCTATGCCTAGCTCCAGGGAGTATATTAATAATACTATAGCCTTTTTATTTCCAAAACTAAATTTTTAACAAGAATAAATATTAAGATGGTATGTTACTGTGGGAACAGAATGTTGGGCCACAAAAGGGATGAATGAAAAGCAACTGCATGCAGCTGACATGAGAATGCTAAGAGGGATGTGTGGTGTTACACAAATGGATAGAATAAGAAATGAGTACATAAAAGGAAGTTTGAAAGTGGCACTAGTGACTGAAAAGTTGTGTGGAAATCAGTTGTCACGGGCATGTGATGCGGAGAAATGAGGAAAATGTTGTGAGGAAAGTTTTGAGTATGCATGTCGATGGCTATAAGAGTAGGGGAAGACCAAAGAAACAATGAATGGATTGTGTGAAAGATGACATGGCTAGAAAGGGGGTAACTACTGAGATGATGACTAATAGAGAAATATGAAAAAAGGACATGTTGCTCCGACCCCAAATAGATTGGGATAAGGGCAGGAGAAAGATGAGGATGATATGTTACTGCGGGTATAGACCTCCTCCAACTGTTTCTGTTTTCTGCTTGATCCATCCGGTTTTTATGGGTTACTTTTTGTATATCATCAGTCCAATGATGTTTGGGTCTGCCTCTTGCTCTGTTACGTCCGGGAGAGCTGCTCCAGGGAGTACAGCAGTGATGTAATGTGTCAGGTTCGGGTTCACGGGCGAGGCGGCGCCGCGCTGCATCGTGCGCTCGCAGTTCTGGTGCGCGGCCGCGCGGCGCTACCGGCGCGTGCACGACTACGCCTCGCCCGACGAGCTCTACGACAACCTCGTGCACATGCTGCATCTGCTCTACTTCAGGTAACCACCTCAACTCCAACTATTAGTAAGAAAGAATGTGTGGCGTGATGACCCAGTGGTTAAGAACTCGCCTCTCATCCACGAGGTTGTGGGTTCAAATCCGGGGAAGTACCAAAGGGACTTTTATGATTCATATTTGCTATGTAAGTTTATCGTGAATATCACTGACATCGGTATACGAAAACGTCATGAGGAAACGTAGCTTATAATTAATACAAGTATGAGATCCCCAATCCGCTTTGAGTAAACGTGGTGATTAATACTCACACCTTCCCTGTATGGGAAGAGGCCTTTGCCCTCCTGTACCTGTACAGGGTGGATTTTTGAGTCGGGGCTAAGGGCAGGTACCTTTATAGCTACAGGAAAACGGTCTTAGGAGACTGTCCTTAACTTTATCAGACGTTGATCTACATTCACAGATTTTGAAAAAAAATGGTTTTCAATAAGAAATTGGACAGTTTTCCGAAAAACTTTTTTTATGCCATATAATCCTGTTTCTTGGTAAGGATCAAAAAACTATCAGACCTACTGAGGTTTGAGTACTAGAAAAGTCAGAAATCGCAAAAAACTTTTTCCATTAGTACAAAGCGTAGGTAACTATGGACAGATTAGTTAGACTAATAAAGAGAAAGTTTCGGGCGGGCGGTGCGATGCAACAGGGGAACAAGTTTCACGCGGACAAAGTCGCGGGCAGAAGCTAGTATCTTATATAAAAAGTTTTATTATAATCGTTAAAACAGATAAAAACTTTTTTACAAAAAAATACAACCGACTTCCAAAAACAACACTACAAAGTGAAAAATAACTTTAATTTCGGAAGTCGGTATCTAGTTAAATGTATTTTCGTTTTTTGCCACCGACTTCCGAAATTAAAGTTCCTTATTTTTCACTTTGTAGTGTTGTTTTTGGAAGTTGGTTGTATTTTTTTGTAAAAATCATCACACACAATTTTTGCTACAAGCAGCAAAAAAAATTTTGCCAGCGGATTATTGTTCATTCAAGCCTGAATTTTTCATTTCTTAATTTTCATATTAAATTTGTTTAAATAATTTTTATTCTTAAAGTGTCCGAAAGTGGGCGTGGCATGCGCAAGCCAGAGTACCCGTTTGTTTGGTAAAAATTATAAATATTGGTCATATGTGTAACAAAGCTATCACTTTTTGAAATAAAGAATTTATTTATTTTATTTAATAATAATAGGTAATAATAATATCATTTATTTGCTAAAAACATGGTATAAAAGATGGTTATGGTTTATTTATTTATTGGTCCTACAGTTCTAGGAGTAGGAACTTTCTTATAGGAAATTTCCTCCTCTTTTTGAATCTTGTTTTAGATTTCGAAAATCTCAATAAGTTTTTGAGATATTTGCAAAAAACGAAACCCCTTTTTTTCATTCAGTAAATTGTTTATAACTCTTGCAATTTTTGCGAGCAATTTTCTATTTATTTTTTCAAAAATCATCTACATGCTATTCCGAATCGAAAGACACCTTGGTTCATACACTTCTGGACACATCTTTTGGCCCACCTTGTATTTTCAGTTTCGTTTGGTCCTAGCTAAAATTTTATATTAGGTCGAGCAAAAAGTTTTTATGCAGTTTTGAACCTGGCACATTCACAATTTCATTCAATAGTCTTTTTTGAATTTCGAACACAGAATTTAAAGAAACAAAAGACAATTTGGAGCCTGTTTGTTGATATCAAACAATCGAATACTAAGAAAACTTGGTTTTATTGGTTTACTTGGATTTAATTCTTGAAAAAGTGATTGATATCTTTGGTTTTGCAACAAACATTACTTATTCTTAACATTAAGGTGAGGTTCTATCAATAATCTATGGATACTTCACCTGAAGTCGCCGCCCAAGCTGTGGCACTTATTCAGGCCGGACACAGCCAAAGAAACGTGAGTGCTCAACTTAATTTAAGTCGATCTGCGGTCCGAAATGTTTATCGGAGGTACCTAGAGACTGGCGGCTTTGTTCGTCGCCAAGGAAGGCCACGATCTCGGGTCACAACTGAAAGGCAGGATCGATTCATCGTGACGACCAGCTTGAGAAATCGTCACCTTACCTCCATTGAGATACAAAACCAACTTCGCGACTTCCACGGAGTATCTGTGAGCGCTCGAACTGTTCGGAGAAGGTTAAAAGAACGCGATATGGTACCACACAAGCCAGCTAATGGCCCCAAACTAACGCGAGCCCACCGAACAGCGCGCCTTCATTTCGCACGCAGTCATTTAAATTGGACACAGCAAGATTGGAGTCGTGTACTCTTTTCTGATGAGTCTAAAATTGTGTTACATGGTAATGATGGAAGGAAGAAGGTCTACCGACGTAAGGGAGAGCGTTTCGCACAATGCTGCTTTGAAGAGAGGGTTGCTTATGGCGGTGGCTCATGGACTGTCTGGGGCGGTACATCCGCAAGCGGCAAAACTCAACTTGAGGTTGTTACAGGACCACGGCTGCCAACATTAAATGCTGAAAGGTACATTCGTGAGTGCTTAGAACCTCACGTGATACCATACGCGGACTATGTGGGCCCAAATTTCCTTTTTATGCATGATAATGCAAGAGCCCATGCGGCCGGCATCGTCAGGGAATATCTTCGGGATGTGAACATCACAGTTATGGACTGGCCAGCCAGAAGCCCAGACATGAACCCCACTGAACACATGTGGGACGAGCTAAAAAGACGTGTTAGGGCTCGTCAGCCAGTTGCCCAGACGATGCAGGAGTTGAAAACTGCCATAGAAGAGGAATGGGAGATGATCCCTCAAAATTTCATAGAGCGGTTGATAAACTCTATGCCTAATCGTATGAGAGCTGTGGTAGATGCCCATGGAGGCAACACGCGTTATTAAATTAAACCTTTATTTGATAAAACATGTTTTTTATTCAAAAATCAATTGCCTTTAACAAGGCGCATATCCGACTTGTTAGGCGTAGCTCCATGTCGTATGGTATTCTGAATTCAAATTTAAAACAACACGATCGAAAAAGATGGTAAAATGTATCAGGTTTAAAACTGCATCAACAGTTTTTGTTCAATCTAGCAATCATATTTCGGTAGGGGCCATCGAAACCTAAACTCTAAGGTGGGCCAATAGATGTGTCCAGAAGTGTATTTGACCGAGACTGCTGAAAAAAGTTGAACAAAAAAGCGCTTGACTAGACTATCTATATTTAGAGTCCAAACTGTGGACGATAATTGTGAATGATGATCGCGTGCACTTGTTTGTAGACACGTGCTGGTGAACCCGAAGGAGCGCAAGGTGGTGGTGGTGGAGTCGCTGCTCACGCCCACTCTGTTCCGCGAGACGCTCGCCAAGGTGCTGTTCATGCACTATGAGGTAAACATTCTGCTACCGTTGTACTTGTAAGCAAACATAGGTAAGTACAAAACTTTCGCTTTGGAACCACGGTATCCACAGACGTAAAATGTTTTTTTACCCGATTGCCCCAGAAGGAGGGTAATGATTTTCGAGACGGTGGGAGCCCAGAGGGTTTTTGACCAAGCATATGCAGGGCGAAAAGTTGATAGCTGAGTAGGTGCGGCATTTGTAGAGGACACCGAATATATATTTGAAAAGTTTCAGATAAGAACCCCTTGGTCAGGAGTCCACTTTCAGATTTCGAAGATGGGCCAAAAATGAAACGATCTTCAGAGCCGGTGATTTTTATATGATCGTGTATGGCCTAACTGATGAATGATCTGATGAAGAAATTGTGGGTGTTCACCCATCATATACGTGTACCAGCAGCGGCGGGGGACGCGCCTTCCATAAATCTGACCACTTTGAAAACTCAGATTTGGACAACTTTTAAAAGGATATTCAGGGCGAATGAAAGTTATTCTGTACGACAGAGTTACATGTCCTGATAGTGAATATATAAATATCTGACGGATTGATGGAGCCTTGGGAAATATTAGGTCTTTACCTATGAAATTGCCGTTTTGCAGTACTGGCCATTTCAAATCAAAATAATTTTTGTTTGGCTAAGAATTCTAATTTCAAATTAATTTTATTTTAAAAACATGGATTTTTTTTCCAAAAGTAGTCATTTGTTTATTGATTAGTGTTACATTTTCATCGCATTTCAATCTTTTTCGTCATCATGGATACGTTAAAAATTCGAGTAATTATGGAATATGAGTACCGTCGTGGCAGCAACGCGGCACAAGCGGCACGCAACATCAACGACGTTTACGGAGCTAACACTGCAAACCAACGCACCACTTGTTATTGGTTTGCTCGCTTCCGTTCTGGAAATTTCGACCTGAAAAATGAACCTCGCGGTCGTCCGAAGACTTTGGTCGACAATGACGAATTAAAGGCGATTGTGGAAGCTGATGATTAGAGATCGGATAATCGGATGCATATTAACCTAAAGTTGAGGTGTTGGCTAAGTATGGAGTGGGCTTTTGGATTGTAAAATCCCAAAATTCCGGTATCGGCCAATTTTGACTTCTGATTATAGAATCGAACGTATAATTTGCTTAAGTTCAGATGTTAGTTAATATGGATTGCACTTATGTATCGAAAAAATCCCGGGATTCCGGAACGACAATTTTTAAGTTCTGATTTTGGAATCGAATGTTTTAGTTAGGTACTTGCGTTCAGGTGTTGGCTAATATGGATTGCACTATTGTATCAAAAAAATCCCGGAATTCCGGGATTCACAAATTTAGAGTACTGATTATAGAATGGAATGTATAATTTGCTTAAGTTCAGATGTTAGTTAATATGGATTGCACTTAAGTATCGAAAAAATCCCGGGATTCCGGAACGACAATTTTTAAGTTCTGATTTTGGAATCGAATGTTTTAGTTAGGTACTTGCGTTCAGGTGTTGGCTAATATGGATTGCACTATTGTATCAAAAAAATCCCGGAATTCCGGGATTCACAAATTTAGAGTGCTGATTATAGAATGGAATGTATATTTACTTACGCTTAGATTATGGCTAATATGGAATGCACTTTTGTATCGATCGTCAAATTGTCGCGATTCCGGAATTGATAAATTAAGTATTTTTTGACTATTAGAGGGTAACTTTTATATCACTAAATTTTCACAGGGTATTTTTCTCATGAACAACTTTTACTATGGGATCAACCCTAAATCACGAAACATAAATCAGCTGTTTCATACGTTTTGGTCGAGTAGGTATTAAACTTTTGTATCAAACATCGTAAATTTTTCGTGATTTCAGAGTTGGTCCCATAGTGAAAGCTGCTGAAAATGTACATCCAAGATGGCGGCTGCGAATATTTTCAAATTTTTCGTCATAGGTTTCGTTTTCATGGTTTTCAAGGGTGTTAAAGCTGATAGTGACATGAAAATGTAAATCCAAGATGGCGGCTGCGAACATTTTCAAATTTTTCGTCATGGGTGTCGTTTTTATGGCTTTCGAGGGCGTTAAAGCCGATAGTAACACTAAAATGTAAATCCAAGATGGCGGCTGCGAATATTTTCAAATTTTTCGGCATTGGTGTCGTTTTTATGCTTTTCGAGGGTGTTAAAGCTGATAGTGACATTAAAATATAAATCCAAGATGGTTGCTGCCAAAGTTTTCAAATTTTTCGTCATGGGTGTCGTTTTCTTGCTTTTTGAGGGTGTTAAAGCTGACAGTGACATTAAAATATAAATCCAAGATGGCCGCTGCGAACATTTTCAAATTTTTCGTCATAGGTGTCGTTTTTATGCTTTACGAGGGTGTTAAAGCCGATAGTGACATTAAAATGTAAATGCAAGATGATTGATGGTTTTTTAATTACAATCACACGTGTTTTCTGGTTGTAACGCGATACGCTGCGCTGACGCAGGGTTAGTTAACTAAGCATCAGCCAAGCGTCACGCATTTTGACTTCACTATCGGCATTAGCACACTCCAAACCCATGAAAACAATTTATATTTTAACGCCACTATCGGCTTTCTCGAAAACCATGAAAACGACACACATGACGATAAGTTAGAAAATTTTACAGCCGCCATCTTGGATTTACAATTTAACGCCACTATCGGCTTTAAAACCCTCGAAAACCATGAAAACGACACCCATGACAAAATATTTTTATATGTTGGCAGTCGCCATCTTGGATTTACATTTTAACGCCACTATCGGTTTTAACACCCTCAAAAACCATGAAAACGATACCCATGATGAAAAGTTTGAAATTTTTGCAGCCGCCATCTTGCATTTACATTTTAACGCCGATATCGGCTTTAAAACCCTCGAAAACCATGAAAACGACACCCATGACAAAAAAAATTTTTTTGGCAGTCGCCATCTTGGATTTACATTTTAACGCCACTATTGGCGTTAAAACCCTCGAAAACCATGAAAACGACACATGACAAGAAGTTTGAAAATTTTGCAGCCGCCATTTTGGATTTACATTTTAACGCCACTATCGGCTTTAAAACTCTCGAAAACCATGAAAACGACAGCCATGACGAAAAGTTTGAAAATTTTGCAGCCGCCATCTTGGATTTACATTTTAACGCCACTATCGGCTTTAAAACCCTCGAAAACCATGGGAACGGCACCCATGACGAAAAATTAAAAAAAATCGCAGCCGCCATCTTGGATTTACATTTTGACGTCAATATCGGCTTTAACACTCTCGAAAACCATGAAAACGACACCCATGACGAAAAATTTGAAAATGTTTGTAGCCGCCATCTTGGATTTACATTTTAACATTACTATCGGTTTTAACACCTTCGAAAACCATAAAAACGACACCCATGACGAAAAGTTTGAAAATTTTGCAACCGCCATCTTGGATTTACATTTTAACGCCACTATCGGCTTTAAAACCCTCGAAAACCATGGAAACGACACCCATGACGAAAAATTAAAAAAAAATCGCAGCCGCCATCTTGGATTTACATTTTAACGTCACTATCGGCTTTAACACTCTCGAAAACCATGAAAACGACACCCATGACGAAAAATTGAAAATGTTCGCAGCCGCCATCTTGGATTTACATTTTAATGTCACTTTCAGCTTTAACACCCTCGAACCCATGAAAACAACCCCACCGATATATTGACGGACCTTCCAGGGACATCCATTTTAAATCGGCAGCTTTGTATTTCTCGCGGGGACCACGTGTAACAAACGACTCCGTTTCGTTGAAATATTCATTTATGTGATCCCGATTTCCTGGTATTTTTAAATAAATAAAACTACATTTTATAAGAAGTCGTTTCCATACCATGTATCCGATTAGTTGTACATTCCCACATTTTCTGGAATCCCGGTATTTATATTAAGAAAAAAAATATTAAGAAGCCGCTTCCATAGTTTGTTAGCCAAATATTAACTTTAGGTAAATATGCATCCGATTATCCGATCACTACTGATGATACACAATCTACGGCTGAATTAGCAGCAGCTTTCGACGTTAGCGTCAAAACAATATTGGTCCATTTGCGTCAAATTGGCAAGGTAAAAAAGCTTGACAAATGGGTGCCCCACGAACTCAATGATCGCCAGCGCGAAGTACGCGTCGAGACGTGCCTTGCACTGCTCAACAGACACACAAATGAAGGAATTTTGAACCGCATTGTTACCTGCGATGAAAAATGGATTCTGTTTGATAACCGCAAGCGCTCAGCAAGTTGGTTGGATCCTGGTTCAGCACCTAAACAATGCCCTAAACGAAAACTTACCCCTAGAAAAGTGATGGTCACTGTTTGGTGGTCTAGCGTCGGTGTGATTCATCACAGCTTCTTACCAAACGGGGTGAGCATTACTTCAGATGTGTACTGTGAAGATCTGAACACAATGATGGAGAAGCTGGCACATCTCCAACCAGCATTGGTCAATCGCTCGTCTCCGCTGCTCCTGCACGACAACGCGCGACCTCATACTGAGACGGTCTCCAAGTTGCAAGAACTGGGGTTGGAAGCTCTCCGTCATCCTCCCTACTCACCAGACCTTGCGCCTACAGACTACTACTTTTTCCAGAATTTGGATAACTTCTTGGCGGGAAAAAAATTCAATACCCGAGAGGCAGTACAAAATGCCTTTGAAGAATTTGTTGCCTCCCGTTCAGCTGATTTCTTTAAGAAGGGCTTCAATAAACTGCCACTGCGTTGGCAAAGATGCATTGATTGCATGGGTGATTCTTCGATTAATGCAAATAAAAAATGCATGTTAAAAAATTCGTTTAAATTTTTTCATACAAAACGGCAATTTCATAGGTAAAGACCTATTATAAGTTATTTTTATGACTAGAATTTTATGGGTATAAATAACAAAAAATATGAAAGAGAATGAGATCACGATATGACAATGTAAATAGTGCTCGTTCTGTGCATTCAATGCCACTAACTAAAATATTAATTTTATATGGCCAAATGGAAAAAAGAGTAAAAGTACATATTTTTCAAATTTAAATATTTATTTCGGTATCATTATCACTAATAGCATCTTCGTTGTCTGTCTGTAGTTACAAGAAGCGAAGATTTTACAAACAAAAAGGTATTCCTAAAAAAGGTTTGTAACCTATGGATTAGTGGACAGGGACTCCTGTGAAAGAAAAATAATTACCTTACTAATTATTGTAACTTCAATAATTTGAAAGTAAAAAATCTGATTAGCGTATTAAAATGATCAGTTAAGTTTGAAGTTAAATAAAACCTTCAACAGAAAAGTGTTCCAACATAAACAAGGCGTTAGTTTACCGTATTCGTTCATGTTAGTAGTTGTACTTTTCCATCTCGGGAAGCTGTACCAAAACAATTACGGGCACCTTTGAATATTTTTTTTAATGTTGACAGCTTGTTAGATAGCCCTTAAGATGAGGGAGGATGTTTTCAAACAATTTGTTTGCATAATGACATAGTAAAATGTTGAAATAATCGACCCTGTTTATGGTGTACTCCGACGATGTTTTAATTTTGCTACTTAACTTTTAATCATTACTTTCAAGTGTTTGATATTTTCAAATTTCTGTTTACGGACAAATTCCCACAAAACGGTCAGCTTCAAATTCAAATAGCAATCAAAACTATTCGATTTTTTGATTTGGAGATAAATGCAAAATTATGACCACTTTTGGGTATTTTCCTAAATCAAAGAAATTTCGTTATACTTCCCAAATGGCTAGATCAAACCGTCAGATATTTATATATTCACTATCAGGACATTAACTCTGTCGCACAGAATAACTTTCATTCGCCCTGAATGAATATCCTTTTAAAAATTGTCCAAATCTGAGTTTTCAAAGTCGTCAGATTTAGGGAAAGCCCACAATTTCTTCATCAAAATTGCCGATTTAAGGAGGTTGCGCTAAGGTAGCCCGCGAAATTCAAATGTTCTTACATTTTTTGCAATTTGCAGGTCAGTGTCAGGTTGTATGTTGATTAAAATATGAGACATGGCCATAGCTAATATGGCTTTATTGAATTATAATCATTAGAATCAGCAATACAACTCCGTAAGTAAGAATTTACCTCAAACCTCATGATTTCATGAAATCGCTAGATTTGAGGTCAATTCTAACTTATGTAGTTGTATTGCTGATTCTAATGATTATAATTCTGTAAAGCCATAGTAGCTAAGGCTGCGTATCACATTTTAATCAACTGACCTGCAAATTGCAAAAAACGTAAGAAAATGTTAATTTCGCGGGCTACCCTATCGCATCCCCCTTAAACACTTTACCTCAACAAACTCAACACGGTGTTAAACTCTTTACCTCAACAAACTTAAACTCTTTACCTCAACAAACTTAAACTCTTTACCTCAACAAACTTAAACACTTTACCTCAACAAACTCAACACGGTGTTAAACTCCACAGGCAAATAATTTACATTGACCGTCATTAACCGGTTTTACATTGACCTCATGATTTCATGAAATCGCTAGATTTGAGGTCAATTCTAACTTATGTAGTTGTATTGCTGATTCTAATGATTATAATTCTGTAAAGCCATAGTAGCTACGGCTGCGTATCACATTTTAATCAACTGACCTGCAAATTGCAAAAAACGTAAGAAAATTTGAATTTCGCGGGCTACCTTAGCGCACCCCCCTTAAGCATTTATGGGTAAGGCCGCACGCGATCATATGAAATTCAACGGCTCTGAAGATCGTTTCATTTATGGGTAAGGCCGCACGCGATCATATGAAATTCAACGGCTCTGAAGATCGTTTCATTTATGGGTAAGGCCGCACGCGATCATATGAAATTCAACGGCTCTGAAGATCGTTTCATTTATGGGTAAGGCCGCACGCGATCATATGAAATTCAACGGCTCTGAAGATCGTTTCATTTATGGGTAAGGCCGCACGCGATCATATGAAATTCAACGGCTCTGAAGATCGTTTCATTTATGGGTAAGGCCGCACGCGATCATATGAAATTCAACGGCTCTGAAGATCGTTTCATTTATGGGTAAGGCCGCACGCGATCATATGAAATTCAACGGCTCTGAAGATCGTTTCATTTATGGGTAAGGCCGCACGCGATCATATGAAATTCAACGGCTCTGAAGATCGTTTCATTTTTGGCCCATTATCGAAATGTGAAATTAGACTCCTAACCAAGGGACTCCTATCTGAAACTTTTCAAATATATTATATTCGGTGTCCTCTACAAATGCCGCACCTACTCAGCTAGCAACTTTTCGCCCTGCATATGATTGCTCAAAAACCCTCCGGGCTCCCGTACCAAAAGTATTGGATATTAGGCATGTGAGATGTCGTTAGGTTAGATTCGTCATAATTGTGGGAGTGACATTGGCTATAATATTTGTATATTGCATCTGCAAATACAAAGAAAAAGTGTAAAATAAAAAAGTAAATTTAAAAAATCAAAAAACCCGACTGCGTAAAAAGTGAACTTTAAAAAAAAACATACGTGTCGAATTGAGAACCTCCTCCTTTTTTTTTTCGTCGGTTAAAAACGATGGAAACTAGATTATATACTCGTAACTCAATAAGTACTATAGACAATCTCATGCAGTCGGAGGCAAAGGCAATAGATCTTTATTGTTGAATGTAAGAGGATGCCTCCGACTGCATGAGATTGTTTATAGTATTGAGTTATTAGGTACCTAATTGTTTGTCTTGTTTCCATCTTTTTTAATGTTCACTTTTTACACAGTCGGGTTTTTTTATTGTAATGTTCATGGATGTTGCAATAGGAAAATGGTGGGTGGTATTTGATCTAAATTATGGTAGCTGGTTACATTATTTCAAAATTGGAAATCCAACAGCATTTACAGACATAATTATGTGATCTACTTAATAAAAATGTTATATTCATTCATTCACTCACAGATAACGCTTAAACCGCTTGGTTTAGAAGCATGAAATTTGGCACAAGAGTTCCTTATTTATCGAAAGTAAACACTCTAAGGCGCACTGCATATTTAGTCGGATAAATGAATAAATGTAGTTTGTAAACTCGGAGTTAGGTAAGTAATTAACATTTTAACTCTCATTACACCGAGGGCGATCTTGGAGTTGCTAAAGGTGTGTGAGACCTACGCTGCTTCATATGGACTGGTCTATAATGAAAAAAAATGCGAGTACATTCTTTGGGGTCGCCGGGAAAGTACACTCGAACTTGCCATTAACGGTACGCCATTACGTAGAGTTAGTAAGTTTAAATAATAGGTTGGGGAAAAAGTTTCTTCGCATTTTTTTAAGAAAATTCAAAACATTTTTTAATATACATTATTTACATTTATCTAAAGTTTGTAGGTACCATTTTGTTCGATAACTTTTTGCCATCTTGTAGGTAGGGACATGATCCCATTGCTATAGAAATTTTGGGTCTTCTGATCAAAATACCGCGACAAGTGGTTTTGGCAGTCCTCTCGTGATGTTAACCTGACACTGCCTAAAGAATTCTGAAGAGACCGAAACAGGTGGAAATCTGAAGGTGCAAGGTCAGAACTCTACGGCGGATGCATTAACACCTCCCAGCCAAACTCTCGTAATTTTTACTGAATGTCTAAAGATGTGTGAGGTCTAGCGTTATCATGATGAAAAACCACACCCATTCTGTTGATTAATTCCGGCCGCTTTCTCTCAACTTCTTGCTTTAATCTCATCAGTTGTTCGCAGTAGAGTTCAGAATCGATGGTCCTG
Organism: Cosmia pyralina; assembly: GCA_946251885.1. Taxonomy (NCBI): domain Eukaryota; kingdom Metazoa; phylum Arthropoda; class Insecta; order Lepidoptera; family Noctuidae; genus Cosmia; species Cosmia pyralina. Next base: position 171,331 of record OX276363.1, read on the forward strand.
CCTGGCGGTAACAGCTCATAATGAATAATGCCCTTCCAATCCCACCACACACACAGCATCACCTTGTTGCGAGTTAACCCGGGTTTCGCCACAGTCTGTGAAGCCTGACCGGCCTTTGACCACGACCTTTTTCGCACGTTCTTGTCGTACGTGATCCACTTTTCATCACCATTTATCAGCTTCTTCAAAAATGGTTCGGTTTCATTACGTCGTAATAAAGAATCACAAATGAGTACACGGTTCATTAGGTTTCTTTCAGTGAGCTCGTGAGGTACCCAAATATCGAGCTTTTTGGTGTACCCAGTTTTTTTCAAATGCGCCAAAACTGTTTTGTGGTCAGTTCCCAGTTCTTCAGCTACGTCGTAACTACTGATATGCCGATCTTGCTCCACTTTTTCAAAAATGGAATCCATTTTATCCGTAATAGGGCGACCAGAGCGACGTGCATCTTTGACATCAAAATTTCCGGATTGAAAACGCTTAAACCAAATTTGTGCTACTCTCACAGACACTGCACTGGGTTCATAAACATCGCAAATTTTTTTCGCGGGTTGCGTTGCATTTTTACCTTTTTTGTAGTAAAATTTTAAAATGTATTGAATTTCTTCATTAGATTCACTCATCTTGACAGTACGAAAAACAAATGAAAATCACACATTTTCCTAATTTGAATTTGGAATTATGTTCTTTAAAATTTAAACTTTCAATGATACCAAAACCAGCCAGATACAAATAGTATAGCCAAACAGATTTTATTTTAAGTTCATACATAGGTACTATAATGCGAAAAGACTTTTTCCCCAACCTAATATCTTGGGCATTTTCTTACCGAAGACCTCAGTGACCATAGTGACATTGAGAGGGAGCGTAGGGCGCTGGCGGTCAGGGGTAATATGTTGGCCCGAAGATTTGCTCGGTGTACTGACTAAGTAAAGATTAGGCTTTTTAAAGCTTATTGTCAGAGTTTTTACACCGGTAATCTTTGGGTCAACTATTCGAAAAGATCGCTGGATGTCCTACGCGTCCAATACAATCATGTTTTTAGGATGCTGTTGCGACTGCCTTGTTATTGCAGTGCCTCGGAAGTGTTCGCGGTAACCCATACCGATGGATTTCACGCGATTATTCGCAAAAAACGGCCTCACTCCTGAGCAGAATAAGGGACAGTCGCAATAGTATCCTGAAGGCTGTGGCGGCAGACACTTCCTCTGCTATAATAAGACAGTTTGTGAGAAGGCTGATACCATAGTGTCCATTTCTTGTTGTGTCCAGTCTTGTCATTAACTGTCTCTTGTCTTTAATTTGTCTTTAGCTTAAGTTACTAACAATAGTGTTGTAAGTTCTATTCCTGTTACTAACAATTTATGGATCTTTAGTTGTTTGAAATAAAATGATTTTATTTATTTATTTATTACGCGTTGTGAATCGAAAATAGAATTGCGATCTCTTTACCCTGATATGTAATCCGACCAAAAATTAATGAACGGAAATTGTGTACCCGTCTCTTTTACTCTACACTACGATACGTAATACTTTCCTGTCTTTGAATTTTATATCATGACATTTCATTATAATCGCTACACGCCTACAGAATCATAGAGATTTAGTTTATTGACTGACGAAAACGTCAGATGGAAAAATATGTTTAAGTTTTTTAATTTGTATATATTTCTAGATGAGTTTATGAATATATTGCCTGTTGATATAGGTACATAGTACCATATTTTCACTTATGTCGAACAATATAAAATACAAAATAAGTTATCAGGTGCCTACCACATAACTTCAATTTATTTTGACACTAGCTTTTGCCAGCGGCTTCGCCCGCGTGGATGTCATCCATCCATCCAAACTTTTGCATTTTTTAAATATTTTTTTTTATATTTGTAAAATTACTTACACTAACCCAGAGTTTAGCGATTTAACTCTCCCACATCGGTGGGTTAAATATTTAGAAGTTAAAAGAAGAAGAAGACTACCACTAGAACTAGACTACTACTAGAAGTTATTTAGAAGACTACCTGTACCTCTTGGTGGAGCACGATTAATTATTTGATTAACCCTGAATTATCTAAGAAACTCCGAACTCACTGTTAAATCCGAGTTATCTAAGAAAGTTAATTAATGAAACCAATATGGTGACACTCCGTTGGTTCCGGCATGGCTTGTTTTTTTTTTAATAAGTTCATTAATGGCGCCAAAAAGGTGTCACTCTTGTTGTTGGTTCCGGCAGGTGTCGGGCGTGATCTGGGCGGACAGCGGGCGCCTCTGCGCGCTGACGCTGGGTACGCCCGTCGCGCTCGTCGTGTCTGTCGGCGCCAAGGAGGCCGAGGTGTGCGCAGGTACTACCCTACCACTCACTACTAAATAGTGAAATGTCACCTCTTCCACATCTTTGAAATCTAAAACACACTTTTGAGTTAAAGACAGTTACTACAAGAGGCCTTTTTCCTCCAGTGACTCAATAATAGGCTGGCTGACATTATTTTGAGTCTCTCCCCTCAGTGGTGCACTCGTGCGTGGTGCTGCACGCGCTGCAGTCGCAGCCGCACGGCGCGCATGCCGTGCACGCGGAACTGGCGCGCCTGCTGGACCTGGACGAGCACAACGAGGCGCCGCTCAACCTGCCTGATCACGTCATCGAGGACATCAAAGGTATACATTTAATAAATAAATAAATAATAAGTTTATTGTACAAGGAGATACACATAGGACAGATACACTTGTGGCGGAATCTACATCGCCACATACGAACTACGCGTCACACTGACGTCACGCAATCCTGCATCGTGCAATCAGAGTTTACTGCACGACTAGCATATATACAACGACCCGATATCAACCGTCTCGGGCAGTTGCCCACCAGACACAACACCCGTCTGGTCGGAGGATCCTCCCTTTTCAATAGAGGATGAGTGAACTTTACACCCTGTTCCTCATGCATCTATACTTGCTGATGACGTCCGCTGAAGGAGTTGCACGAAGGCTGCGCTGACGTTCATGTTTGGGGTCACCAGTATAGAGGCATGAGGAACAGGGTGTAAAGTTCACTCATCCTCCATAGAAAAGGGAGTATCCTCCGACCAGGAGTTCACCCATACACAAGCGGAGAGCTGGTGGTCCTCGACATCAGGTTGCAGGCAGTCCAGGGAGGCCATCCCGACCCTGGATGGTACGCTTACCAGGCGATTATTACGTCTGGACAGGAACGGGCTGCGTATGGTGACGGGGACCATCACTGGACACTGCTCATTAAACAAACACTTCCACACAATAGGAATAACGGACAGTCCTCTGTGCAGGGCCTGCATGGAGGCTGAGGAAACCGTTGCGCATGTGCTTTTTGAATGCACAGGCGTCATCCAGATTAGAACAGAAACTCTCGGAATATCCCGAACTTTCACAGATGTTCTTAACAAACCCGGAGATTTGATTAAATTCTGGAGGGAGGTGGGCTGGTTGAAATAAACCCCCGACGGCCGCCATGGCCCACGCACAATGGTCCACATGAAGGACTAAGTGCGGAAACCAAATCCATTAACATAGAACATAGAACATCCTCCGACCAGACGGGTGTTGTGTCTGGTGGGCAACTGCCCGACGGTTGATATCGGGTCGTTGTATATATGCTAGTCGTGCGGTAAACTCTGATTGCACGATGCAGGATTGCGTGACGTCAGTGTGACGCGTAGTTCATATGTGGCGATGTAGATTCCGCCACACACTAAACATGGTAGTACAAGTGGTAGTCAAAATCAGGATGAACACCTGGCTCCTGAACTACGAGTAAGTAAAAAGTTACTTACATAATGTACACGAAATAAGAATATCCCCACTGCCGTATCTCTATACGGCAGTGGGGATAACGTTGACGTCGTGTTGGGGTGGGGCTTGCGCGCTCCTGAACTCTAAAATTCTGGCCGGCTATTTAACTGGTGATTCTGCTGATATTTCTAATTATAGACCCATCTCGTTAGCAACAGTCATAAGTAAGGTTCAAAATTCAAAATTCAAAATTCATTTATTTTGTGAACACAGGGTACAGTGATCTTATGTATATTGTTTGGTCCAACCTATGTTCCGCCAACAGGCATACAAAATAGTGATGCTATGATCAAAATTAAATTTAAAGAAAAAACAATGTCAGCAAATAAAATTGAAAAAAAATTAAAAAATAGTACAAAAGATAAATCAATGTCAACAATATTACAGTCGTCAAAATTAATTAAATTAAAATAGTCTAAATGTCATAAAAGAAAAAATATAATGTCAACAGAGATTATTATTATTAAAACTTACAATTGCATTATAGTAAAATATAATTAAATAATAACACAATAATAATCCCAAAATTATGATTAATTAAATTTATCATTCAGAAACTGGTCTAGTGTGTAATAGCATTTTTCAAGTAGCAGCTTCTGTAGAATGTTTCTGAATTTTTGTAACGGCATACATTTAATTGCATCGGGTACTTTATTAAAAACTTGGGGAGCAATACCAAAGAAACTTTTCTTCATCAATGCAGTTTTACATTTAACATGGCATAATGTGTTCATATATTGAGCACGTATGGGTAATTTCTTGACTGTAGCCATTTTTTTAAATAAGTGGGGATTATTTTTTACAAACAAACAAGTTTCCAAGATGTACAAAGCAGGAAAAGTTAAAATATTGTATTTTTTAAAATACGGGATGCAACTGTCAGTCCTTCTTAAACCAAACATCGACCGTATGCATCTCTTTTGCATTTTAAAAACAAGTTCTCGGTTTGTTGACTGTCCCCAAAAAACAACACCGTAACGCAAAACCGAGGCTACCAATCCATGATAAGCCGTTAAGAGTGTTTCAGGACTAACTTTTTTTGACAGTTGAAATAGAAGATACGCTGATCTGCTTAATCTTTTGCAAACTTCTTCCAGATGTGGTTTCCAGGTTAGTTTGCTGTCTATAGAGATACCCAAGAATTTTGCAATGCTAGCCTCTTCAATTCTAGACTGATTATAGGTGACATTAACTGGAATATTTACAAGCCGCTGGTGGAAATGCATAACTTTGGTTTTATTTAGATTTATCACAAGATTATTGTCCTTAAGCCAATTAATTATTTTCGAGAGAGTGTCATTAATGTCAAGTTCGTAATTATTAGGATTGTTGCATTTTATAATAACCGTGCTATCATCAGCAAAAAGTACCATTTCGTGCCCTGTTATTTTCGGCAGGTCATTAATATATATTAAAAATAACAGGGGTCCCAATACGCTACCCTGAGGAACTCCATATTTGATCAGCCTTGCTGCCGAGGTATATGTTTTTTGCAACTTAGTTACTGGACATATTCTTGTGATTTCTGTGCATTGCAATCTATCACTTAGGTAAGATTCTAGAAGTTTAAGAATATTTCCTCTAATGCCATAACTATATAGTTTTTGTAGTAAAATTTTATGATCCACAAAATCAAATGCCTTTGTCATATCTGTGTAGATAGCGCAGACCCTGTTTTTCTTATCGACAGATGTTAGGACACTGGATAGTAGGTCAAATAGCGCCATGTTTATATTAATATTTTTCCTAAATCCCTTTTGTTCATTACAAAATAGTTTAAATTTTTCAAAATAGGCATATATACTATTATAGATCACTTTCTCAATGATTTTTGAAAATATAGGAATTTTTGCAATTGGCCTATAATTTTTTAATTTAGTTCTATCGTCTTTTTTGAATAGGGGCTTAGTTACTACTTTTTTAAGACGAGTTGGAAATATACCATCGGAAATACAGAGATTTATTATATGCGAAAGTAACGGCGCTATTATCTCCTTAACTTCTTTAATAACCTTTGTTGATATGTTATCAAATCCAACGGTATTTGTATTTTTGAGGCTGTTAATAATTTTGATTATATCATCGCATGTGACTGGTAGCATAAATAAGGATTGACATGAAACATTGTCCTTTAGGTGTTGCTTATTATTCGATACATTATTTGTTTGCCTATTATTTTCAATAACTTCAATAAAATATTTATTAAATTCATTAGCAATGTCAAGTGGGTGTGAAAATGTCAAATTATTATTATTAATACATAAAATTGGCTCTTGTGGTAAATTATATTTCGATTTGTTTATTACTTGCCATGCAGCTTTTGATTTATTTTGGGCAGTATTTACGTGATAATTATTTTGTGTTTTTTGCGTTAGTTTTATAATACGCCTGTAAAGTTTTGAATATTTTTTTAAAATAGTTTTATTTTCCAAATTAGGCTTCAGCCTATAGTTCCAAAGTAGTTGTCTCTGCTTTTTACTGCAAAGTTTTACACCACGGGACAACCATTTCGTTTTCTTATTGGTATTAATCTTCACGATTTTAACTGGAAAACATAAGTGGTAGAAAAGTAAAAATTCATCTATAAAATTGTCATATGCTTCGTTACCGTCCTTTGCTTTATAAACTTGCGAAAAAGATAGACACTTCAAGCAATCCTTAAACTTAGCCAAGTTAGACGCTGAAAAGTCAAGTTTTTTAGTTTTCCAGTATTTTAGAGTGCATTTTTTATTAGTAGGTATTTTTAATAATTGTGCTGTATGGTCCGAAAGAACCAAATCCATTACATCCGCTTTACATCCACGTCTAAATGAGTGTGCAAAATTATCAATGCAAGATTTACTGCTTAATCTAGTTGGTTCAAAGAGTGATAGTTTAAGATTGTATTGTTGAAGAAAATATTCAAATTCGTATGTAATTTTATTTCTTTTCAGGATATCGATATTGAAATCGCCGGTCAAAATTACGTTTTTATTCGAGTATGAACAGGCTTTGCGTAATACGTCATCTAGTTTATCATAGAAGATGTTATAATTATGTTTAGGTATTCTGTACACACATATTATTATGACATTATGAGAAATTAGTTCTATGCCGCAGCATTCGATAACACCTGACACTGAATGTTTTGAGATGTCTGTTAATTCTCTATAGTGTAATCCTGCTCGAACAAAGATACACGCTCCTCCTCGTTTAGCGTCTCTTGAAAAGAAGGCAGCGAGGCAATAATTAGGTATATGCATGAAATTTTCATAACCAGTTTCGACAAAGTGTTCAGTTATACAGACAATATCTATGTTAATCCCAGTATTAGAAAGCTCTTCTAGTTTAACCGTCAATAAGTCTGATTTATTAATAAGTTCCGCTATGTTTTGGTGAAGAATATACAAATAATAACTAAAGAAAAAACTGAGAATTTTCCTGAAGTTGAACTTCAGTTGTCGTATTATTTATTTGGGGACAGCCAGCATCCGAAGACGTGTTTGCTGAGTTTAAATCTAGGACGAGATCCTGCAAATCAGTTAGCACAATATTCAATCCTTTGTTATTCAAACTACCAAACCGTTGATTGTATGTGTCATATGTGTATGGAAGGTTCGAGTTGGAGTCCAGCAGATACGCATAATTATATGTTTCCACGTCCATGAACATTAAGTTATTAAACATGTCAACTCTGCTGTTAAACATTACATTTCTGTTTTCCATATATTTAAAAGTAGGCAGACATACTATGAAATTCGTGTGGGTTAAAGGTTGTATTTTATTACGAATAAAAGTGATTAATTCTATGTAATTTTGCGTCTTTTTAAAATCTTCCTCCCCAACATAAATTACACAGTAGTCCGAGTACGTAAAGTTTTGTACTTTCTTATCAATATTATCTAGCAGTTGCTTTAGACTACAGTTAGGCATACGATAATGACATATATTGCAATCACTTAACCTAGTTCTTTGACAAATTGTGTAAAATCGATTAGATGTTTCACTGCTAATAATACATAGATTACTCTTTACAATTGGCAATGATGATACTGAATTTTCAATAGGGTCTTCAGCAGTGGACGTGCGGCAGTCCGAACTTTCCAAAGTCTGTGGTTTACTGGTCACCTTGTTTGTAAGACTAATTCTGTTTCTTTTTGGTGTTTGTACCCATTTCTTTATCGGACTACTGGTGACTTTTTTATACATGACATTTTTCTTCCTTAAATCGGCGTTACTTTGCTTTAAGGAGCTATTTTCCATTGATAGTATTTCTATTTCTTGATGCGCGCTTTTTAATTGGGATCTAAGGTCCTCAATCTCAGCCTTAAGGATGTTTGTCTGTGTGTCCTCTTCATCTTCCGACATTCCCGGCATACTATTAATAGTCTCATTTAATGTTTGAGAGATACTTTCATTAGTTACATTTTTGGGTTCCGATGTAGTACGTGTGCGACGAAATGTTATGTTTCCTAGGAAGTCCATGATGGTTTTGCAAACTTAAATTACCACAAAAAGTGCCTCTTTGCAGGTGTCGGATTCGAACTCGCAATCACTTGTATTTACACAAGTCAGTTCGTTTTCCGTTAAGCTACTCGTACAATTGCAAGATGTGTCCAATTTTGCGATCTTATTGGTTCTTTTTCACAAGTACGTCTTTTAATAATAGATGTCGCTATTACAAATATTAATTGCCTATTTGTTATTATTTGTAGTCCGATAACACTATGACAACAGTGGCAACAATTACTAGTGGATGGTTAATGAGGTTTCCGGTAGATGGCGTTGCCTTATCATAAGTTCACCCACGTAGATACAGTGTTTGAATAAAAAAACGATTTTTTTTTTTTTTGCGGAAACAATAAGTTAGATTGATCACTGTTTTGTTATCTTTGTCTAAAAACGAGAAGTAGATCGTTTGTTTTGTAGGCAGTTTACTTAAAGTTGGGATGTTTACACTGTTATTCAATGTTTACGTACCGGTGTTTTTTATCAACGATAACTCTGTCACTGCTTATTTAGGAGTCTTTATTCACTTTTACGTGCGGATAACTGATTAAGTACTATACTTAATATTTTTAGTCATTTATTAATTACGAGCACAATCACAGCTGATGATTACGTCCTACCCTCCATCTTACAAAATTATTCAAAATATTTTTCTTAACAATTTGTTCGTGATTAGAAGTTTAAAGTTTTATACGGCTTATCACTTTTTCACTACTATATTCTCACTTGAAATGGTCTTTTCTCACCTCTTCACTGATTTGAATGGGTATTATTATATTATGTTAATATTAATAAGAGAACACTGTCACTTGCACGGTTCTAGTCTTCTTAGATTGTTTATTTGTTTTGCGTCCTTTTTTGGTGCTAGATAACACTATCACTGATGTATCTCGTTTATTCAAGTCACTTTAGTTTGAATTCATCGTGATATTACTGCTTTTGGAATATTAAGAAATAAAAAATACGGAGCGATATGTTATCATGACGGCAGCGCCATCTTCTCCAAGGTGCTGGACAGTTTGCTTGATCAACAGTTGGGAGGGCACCTAAATCTGAATGACGCTCAGTTTGGCTTTAGGCCCGGCTTGTCGACTGAGAGTGCTATCCTCTGTCTTAAGCAAACTGTACTACACTGCCAGGAATACACCTGTGTACGCATGCTTTGCATGTCGAGACTGCAAAATTGCCCTGACTGAGTGGCTAAAGTCCAAAACTTATGATGAAGTTGAGAATTTAGTCCAAGCGATAAGTTTATATATTGGTATAACAGATCACGAGACGGTTATCTTTGGCATTCACCGAGAATCAAGACCAGGACCCGGGTTGAGAAACGTCATACGCGAATTGACTTGGGATTGGCTTCTTGAATATACAAATGTTACTAATGCATTGCAAAAATTTGTCTAAACTCTTTCATGTAAAATTAATCATAAAAATGTCATTATCAAGCCATGGATTACCGACGAGGTGGGCAAGCTCTTTGAAAGAGTCATTGCAGACCGCCTCGTCGGGTGGCTGGTGCAGGAGGGGCCGGATCTGGCGGAGAGCCAATTTGGTTTCAACAGGGGGCGCTCTACGGTGGACGCCATCATGCGCGTGCGAGCCCTCACGACGGGGGATGCTGTGGCCCGGGGTGGGGTCGTCGTGGCGGTGTCTCTAGACATCGCCAACGCCTTCAATACCCTGCCCTAGAGTTGCATCAGGGAGGCACTCCGGTATCACCGGATGCCAACCTACCCTCTGTCGAGTGGTCGAGGCCTATTTGACGGACAGGGCCGTCATCTATCCCGGTCATCAGGGAGAGTGGAACCGGCGAGAGATGTCATGCGGTGTCCCACAGGGATCGGTCCTGGGGCCACATCTGTGGGACATCGGGTACGACTGGGTGCTGCGCGCCGACCTCCCTAGTGGCGTCAGCGTTGTATGTTACGCTGACGACACGCTGGTCCTGGCGCAAGGGAGGTCGCACCACGTGGCAGCCGAACTAGCGAGACGCGGGGTTGCGACAATCGTAAAGAGGATCCGGCAGTTGCGACTCGAGGTGGCCCTGCACAAGTCCGAGGTCATGTGTTTTCATGGTCCTAGGAACGCGCCACCGTCGGGTTCCCAAATAACGGGGGGGGGTTTACATCGGAGTCGAGTCGACGATGAAGTACTTGGGACTCGTCCTCGACAGCCGGTGGAACTTCGTGGAGCATTTCCGACGTTTGGCTCCCATTCTGGAGTGGGCCGGGGCTGCCTTGAAGCGGCTCCTGCCCAATCTGGGGAGTCCAAATGCCTCCTGCCGGAGGCTTTACGCGGGGGTCGTGCGGTCCATGGCCCTTTACGGGGCACCGGTGTGGGCGCGTTCCCTGAGGCTGCGATCAGCGCGCCGGTTGAACGCGTCCCAGAGGGTCATGGCCATCTGGCTAGTCCAGTGATACCGCACGGTCTCCTGTGAGGAAGCGAGCCTCCTTGCCGGATTACTGCCATGGGATCTGGAGACAAAAGTCCTCGCGCACGTGTGGGAGTGGCGCGAGGAGGTGAAACGCCGGGGCGTAACTCCGCTGCCGCGAGAAATCACAGTACAGCGGACAGAGCTCCGACGGGATCTCATGGCGACATGGAGAGTGCGATTGTCGCAACCCAGCGCTGGGCACGCCACAATTGCGGCGATAAGTCCCCTCTTTGAGGAGTGGTTGGAGAGGCGCCACGACGTTCTCATCTACCCCCTGATGCAGGTCCTCACCGGACACGGTTGTTTCTGGAGGTTCCTGTTTCGGATAAGGCGGGAGGAAATGCTCTGGTGTCACCATTGTGTGAATCGCCCGGAGGACATGGTGGAGCATACAGTGGAGGTCTGCCCGGCTTGGGCGGAGCACCGCCGTGTTCTCGCGGTGGCGATCGGCGGCGGCGATCTCTCGCGTCCAAACCTGGTCCAGGCCATGGTGCGGAGCGAGAGTGCATGGGAGGCCGTCACCTTCTGCGAAGAGCAGTAATGCTCGCGAAGGAGGAGGCGGAACGCGTGAGGGAGAGGCAACAGTCGCGCCCTCGCGCCCCTAGCCGCCGCAGGAGACGCCCTGGGCGGCGGGAATCTATCGCCGATTCCCGGCTACCGTAGGCGCGGGCTTGCGGACGACGAGTAATGGGTAGCTCGCCGTCCGCTAAGAACCAGGCCACGCCGCGCCGCGTTGTGTTCCACGCGCGCCTCAAAGAGATGTCAGCAGTGACGGGGTCCAATACTGCCCACCAGAGACTAAAGAGCAGTAACAGCCCTTTTGTGATTTTTCGTTTTATTAGTGATTCTGAAAGCGGGTTTCTTAAGCTTTCTATTGAATTAACTTACTTATTTCTAAGACTATTAGAATGGTTTTTATTTAACAGTTTTCACTTACTGCAAACGAAAAAAATTAACAATTTGGCGTGATTTCCCAACTAAAATACAGTATAAATTATACTGCAGATTAAATTTTAAGGTTTCATAACTAAAATGCAGTAAGCAATATAATTTTACAGTTCTTTAGATAGTTTTATATTTCTGGAAAAAAATTTAAAAAAAAATTAATACGCAGTAAAATTTACCGCCATACAAGCTATTTTTACTGCAAATTAAGAAAATACAATTTATTGTCACGAACTCCCAACTAAAATGCAGTAAAATCAAAGCTTGTCGCATTTTAGTTGTGAATACTTAACATTCTTTTATCATTATAAACTGACTAACACGCAGTAAAATACAGCATTACTGCAGATTAGTTTGGATAGCATAATGACACAGATATGATTATTCCTAGCTAAAGTGCAGTTAATGTTTTAAATACTGCATTTTAATTGGGATCAAGTTTAACAAATTATAGTAAATTAAACTAATTGTTAATTTACTGAATAATATAACTGAATAAAATAAATGTTAATATTAAGAGAAAACTGTCAAAGGAGGTTGTGCATTCTGCGCAGGGTCCTTTATTAATTAGATGTTTTTTTTTATTTTTGATATGTAAATTTTACATAAGTGAGTTGAATTATTGTGATTAAATAATAAGAAATAAACGGTCTTTAAAATGTGAACTAGCTGTTTTTCTTACTGCACTAGTAAATTGAACACTTTTTTCTTAAAAAACTAACTAAAATGCAGTATTTTTTTGACCTTACTGCATGTTAGTTGGGTTTCTTGACAAAATAACTGATCCAAACGCAGTAATAGGGCTTTTTGCTGCATTTTACTAAGTTTAAAATGGTATTTTTTACAAAAAAGGCTATGCAGTAATAGGCACCAAAAAGAATAAATGGCCATAATAAATTCAGTTATTAAGATATATTTTTTTTTATTGCTTTAACGTGTGAACCTATGCCTTTACAACCTTTCTGCATTCAAATTTTTTTGCTTATACATTCTGTTGATTTTTTAAAATCAATTCTTAACTTTAAATGCGTTTTACTCGAAATCGTGATTTTGCTGTTACTGCACTTTAGTGTATGGTGGGCAGAATAGGGCCGATGCCGCCGGGGTCGCGGGTAGTTCGAAAGAGATACCGTGGCCCTGGCACGGGCAACTGAAGGAACACGGGTGGGTTTTAGTCAGTAAAAGTCTGACACTCCCTCCCGCTCCGCCCAGAGCGGGAGAAGTCATTTGATCTTTTTAAACGTTCGCGATTAGCACACATTATAAACAAACCCTACCCTACTTGTTTCCCGACGTTTCGACCGCCTTGCAGTGATCGTGGTCACGGGAGGACTGATGAAAGCTCAGCGACGTCTTCGTAAAGTGCGGGTATTGGCATCTACCCTCACTTCACTGAGCTGTCATCAGTCCTCCCGTGACCACGATCACTGCAAGGCGGTCGAAACGTCGGGAAACAAGTAGGTACCTGTTTACCTCGTAAAAAGGAATATTGCGAGAAGACCCGTTCTTAGTTTTGTTTAGGTATAAGTCATTTGATGATTTCCCATCCACAAAAAAAAAAAAGCCATGGGTCACTAAAAACCTTCTGAAGTGCATAAGACGACATGACTTAATGCACACCAATGCAAAGAAAGAGGAAAATCGCGATAATCCTTTCATTCAACAATAATATAGAAAATACCGAAACTATTGCAACAATATTCTATCCAATCTGAAACATCATGACCGCAAACTACTAATGGAAACTAACGGCGACTGTAAAAAATTATGGTATGAAATTAAGAAAATTTGCAATATTCAATATTAAAAAAAACAGGCAAGTCTAGCTCGTATCTGACAGTGATAACCCAGTCCCCACACTAAATAAAGTTAACGATTATTTCTCAAATGTTGGCAAAAATCTTGCATCAAAAACTCTTAGAGAACTTGGCATGACTGAGACCACAGAACAGATAAAGAGATTAGAAAGGAAATAGTTCCTGATTTGTACTAGAACGCGTGTCGCCACTTGTCCCCCACTCTGTAACTCCACTACAAGCAAGAGACCATTACGTACGCGCATTACGCACACAAATAAACCACACGCATTTAGATCGCGAGTTTGCTATTGGTTCTCACACTAACGCAACACTGCGCTTGACGTACACTCACACACGCGCAAAAGCAATTTATTTCTCATATACATTACGGCTTGCATTGATCGATATTGATATCGATAAAATATACTATATTTTTTTTACTTTAAGCTTTGCAATATTTCACTTTAATTTCGGGAGGGAGGATGGCGTATGAATAGTGTGGACTTCCTATAAACATACATAATTTAAAAAAATGTCAAATTAAGGGGGAACATCCGATATTGCCGTGAAATTCAAATTTTCTTTAGATTTACGCTTATTGCAGCTCTGTTTTACGTCATAATTATGTTAAGTTGTTCGAGATGTTGATTGCACCCTGTAACCATAATATATTTGCTAAAAATAATTAAAATCATGTCAATAATAATTATCAAAAATCATCATGTTGCTCAAAAAAACAAGTTTTATTTTTCGGAAATAATTATATTTTTGAGTATAGTAAACATAGAAAAGTGTACTTACGACTTTGATGAATACTGAATTTATTATTGAGTAAGTAACCGTTACGGGCGCAAATCGCATTTTCAATAGCATAGCTGCAATTTGCAAAAAACTAATTTCACGGCCTTATCGAATGTTTTCCATTAGACATATATATTTATAAATAAAAACATCCGAATTGAGAACCTCCTCCTTTTTTTGAAGTCGGTTAAAAACAGTCCAACTGTGTTTCCTTGACGCGCTGGGATACGCTCTGTTGGATTCTCAATGCTTGGTTCAATACCGAGAGTTGAAAACCAAGTGCGCGAAAAAAAAATCGCCCGTACGAACCGGGTTGAGTCCGCGATAAACGTCATTAATGCGTACAAAGACAAGGGCAAAGCTAGTAAGTAAATAAATGACACAAGTTATAAATACTAGAATATTTTAATATTGAACAATAGTTTAAACTCAATTTTAATGCTGAATTTATTATTGTCCCTGAAATAATACGTATTTATTAATATTATTAATCGGTGTACATACATAAAAAAGTTGTATGGATACGCGACGAATTGAGAACCTACTCTTTTTTTTTTGAAGTCGGTTAAAAATAAGCGTAACGAGAAAAGCATCATTTTGTAACTTTAGATTTCAACTATGGATTTTCAGCTTTATGGCTGTATAAACCCAATAAACACGGATCCACAAAAGATGATCTAGGTGACATAATTTAATGGTAATAATTAGGTACGCTATTCAAAAACAGCAATTAAGTTTTATAAAATATAAATTATTCATGACTTACTGAAAAAAGCATAGCGATGTTTTTGTGCGGAGAAGCTCCAGATTTTAAGAATCTATTCCCTGACTTTTTTGTTATGTAATCATTTTCTGTAAAATGTTGAGAGCAAATTGTGCTATATTTAGTAGGTATCCATTCGATTCTACCAGTTGCCTCAATCCACAGTTATCTTGTGTCTGGATCTGTTGGAAACCTAAAAATAACATTTAAAATGTATGGTTTCATCATAAATGGCTAACATCAAACCAAATTTTAGACGAAAAACCCACTCAGAAACTAAATTGGTAACCTACAATAAACAATAATTGGTGGTAATAAACAAAGTTATTTTAATTTTAATATTACTGTCAATAATCATTTGTATACATACACACAATATCGACATTGTTTACAACTTGGTACAACCCTATCGATACGCATGGATTTCGTGGAATTCAAGCGTTGGCTCGGCGACGCGACTTTCGCAGTGAACGCAACATATTGCGCGATCGCTCAAGAAGTACAAGACGGTACCCATGCATTGCAAGCAATGTATAACTGTGCACCTGTTTGCGATTGTATCGCTTTTATCTACAAACTACATAATACTATTGTAATAATTACAAATATCACTTGTATTTTAAGGTTTTTGGACTTACCGGTGAAAAGAAATCCCTTGTCGGGCTACATTACACCACTTGCTACTTTTCCGACACGTTATAACAGCGCAACAGGGCATAATCCTTTTTTTAGCGGAGCTTCGTACGAGGTGCATTCAATAAGTACCTAGCCTCATCGCCAGAGGGCGCTGTAGTTTCAAAAGAGTTTTACCACAGTGTAGCACATTCTTTTTTAATTCTTTTTTCAAATTTTCATTCCAATCCCTTCATTTGTTTTAATTTGACAACTTATGGAAGCGAACGTGTCGATCGGTTTTACAAAAATGGAAAAAGAGCAATATCGTTCGGTGATTCGATTCCTATTTTTGGAAGGGAAAACGCGCATCGAAATCAAAGAGCGCTTGGATGCTGTGTACGGTGACTCTTCTCCATCGATGGCCACCGTCAACAATTGGTTCAACGAGTTTGCACGTGGCCGTACGTCGGTTTTTGATGAACCACGTCCAGGTGCACCGAAAACAGCTGCTACGGAGGAAAACATTAAAAAAATCCATGATTTCGTATTGGCAGATCGCCGATTGAAGGTTCGGGAGCTAGCTGAGACTGTAGGCATTTCAGAAGGAACAGTGCATCATATTCTTCACGAGGAACTCGGCATGAGAAAGCTGTCGGCGCGATGGGTGCCGCGTTTACTCACACCAGAAAACAAGCGCAACCGTGAGACCACATCGGAGACGTGTTTGGCGCTGTTTAAGCGGAGTCCAGCGGAGTTTTTGCGTCGTTTTGTGACCGTCGATGAAACCTGGATCCACTGGTACACACCAGAGACCAAGGAGCAATCAAAACAATGGATCCAGACCGGGGAACGTGCTCCAAAGAAGGCGAAAACTGTAAAATCGGCCGGAAAAGTTATGGCCACCGTTTTCTGGGATTCACAAGGTGTGATCTACATCGATTACCTCGAGAAGGGTAAAACAATTACAGGGCTTTACTATGCCGATTTATTGGGCCGATTCGACGCCGAATTAAAGAAAAAACGACCCCATCTGGCGAAGAAAAAAGTGCTGTTTCACCACGACAACGCACCGGTTCACACGTCTGCCGTTGCCATGGCCAAATTGGTCGAATTACGCTACGAATTGCTGCCCCATCCACCGTATTCTCCAGATTTGGCCCCTTGTGACTTCTTTCTGTTTCCTAATCTGAAAAAATCACTCGCCGGGAATAGATATGGATCGAATGAGGAGGTCATCGCCGCCACGGAGGCCTATTTTGCAGAGTTTGACAAAAACTATTTTTCGGACGGGTTAAAAAAGTTGGAGCATCGCTGGGCTAAGTGTATCGAACTAAAAGGAGACTATGTTGAAAAATAAATTGCCACTTTTCCAAAATTTTCGTTTACTTTTTGTAGGCTAAGTATTTATTGAATGACCCTCGTACGTTGTCACAGTGAGAGCGCGATTACTGGCCGGTAAAACAAATTTCGGCTGAACTTAGTCCGTCTTATTACAAAACGCGATCTAAATTTAGTACTGGGATTATTACTAGGTTTAAACCATGACTAAATAAAACGGTATTATAAAATGAAGTTTATCACTAGTTCATGAACTATCCATGGTACTAAAGTTAAACCACAGAGACCCCTAGTTTATCTATTGGACTAACTGCGGTACTAATTTATTTGAGGTTAGCGTTGTGGTCAGTTGTCGTTGTTGTGTGTCTTTTTATTTACAAATTATTAAAAATGGACATAAATATGATTGACTTGATGAATTTGGAATATTTGGATATGATGGAGACGCCTCGGCGATCTTACAGACAACGTTATCGTGTGAATCCTTTTGAATTGAGTGACGAAGATTTTAGATACAAGTATAGGTTCACAAATCCGTATATTCTTCCACTCTTTTGTTTTCTGCATGTTTACAGATGTTTTCGTGGACTTATTCTCTATAATATGTGCTGATTGAGCAATAAGTTGACGTAATATATCCTATAAGAACATCGCGTTAAGTAGTCGAAATAAGATGATACATAGCATTGTTTACCTAATAATAATTTAAAATCCATGTTTTACTAACTTTTTCTTCAGAACTCCAGATTTCACCCCGTTTTTTCTTTTGTTGTTCCATTTTAAATTAGGTACTGTAGCTCACAATTTAACCAGATACAATAACTCACGAACAAACCACATAACAGTAACAGTAGTACTAAAAACAATTAATAAAAATAAGAAGTGCATTCAGGTATTTATTATTAGGTATAGGACGCAACAAAAACATTCGTCTCAACTCTCAAATTACGCGCGCCGCCCGCAGTATTTAAATCACGCTATAGGTGTTAAAAAATATGACAACTTGTTTATAAAAAGCGCGTCAAAAGTACAAGTTGTGCTTGTTCAATATAGTGTAACTTATACAATTGTTGACCTATTTTTGTATTGATAAATAATTATTTAAGCATTTCATGTGATTCTATTATATCAATATTTAGAGAAACAGAACGTTGCTTCAAATAAATACTGTACGAACGAATGAAAGAATGCCATTTTTGTTTCATAACTGTGGATATTTTAAAAGCATGGACCTTCATTGGTACTAACTGATCCTCGGATGGTCTTCGTTTTGTAATCGGAACACATTTTGGTCCTGGTACTAACTTTAATACCGTAACAATCCTAGACCTTTTAGTCTTGGTTTAAACCAGTACTTAAGCATAGTGTGTCTACACATACATGCGGCGCGCCTGCCCCGCCCACAAGGCCCTTCTAACCTCTTTATCTTTTCTGTGACTGAGACTGAGCTGGCCTGTAAAAATGAACAATATAGTACGTTACAAACTAGCCCGGACTCTTTCTTTCTTGCTCCAACTGGCGAAAAAGAAATATTTACGATTATTACCAATCTTAAGACGACTTGGTAATATCTATACTGATATTATAAAGAGGAAAGATTTTTTTGTTTGAACCTAATAAGCTCCGAAACTACGGGACCGATTTTAACAATTTTCTTAAGGATCTCTAATTTTTTTGAAAATAAAAATTAGAGATCCTTGAAAATTGCAACATCCGCACTAAGCATGTTCTATGCTCGAGCGGAAATGAAAGTTATTTTTCGTTTTAGTAATTTCATATTATGTCCGAAACTTTATGACATACTGTAAAGGCCAAATCTTATCTCTATGATGTCCTTTTTGTTGTTTAAATAATGATCCGAACGTAAGTATGTCTGTAGGGGCGCGACCTAAATGGTACCTGGCAGGATTCGCTACGCTACTAAGTCAAACACTCAAATAACTTCGAAGGTTTATTGCTGAATAAAAGAGTTAACAAGGTAACGTTTAGGCTAAGCTATCGCTAAAATGAGTAAATGATGGAAATGACTGCAGGCGAATGCACCCGGTTGCTGTCCGAATAAGCACTGAGCTCGCGGCGCATTTAGTGCGACCGTGTTGTATCGCTAGGTCAGCAAACGTGCTCGATTGCAATTATTGCATAGAACAATGTCGAAAAATACTTTTTTAAAACAATAAAATAAGTATAAAATAATAGGTCTTTACCTATGAAAGTGCCGTTTTGTATGAAAAAATTTAAATGAATTTTTTTCATGCATTTTTTATTTGTATTAATCGAAGTAATCACCCATGCAATCAATGCATCTTTGCCAACGCAGTGGCAGTTTATTGATGCCCTTCTTAAAGAAATCAGCTGGACGGGAGGCAACAAATTCTTCAAAGGCATTTTGTACTGCCTCTCGGGTATTGAATTTTTTTCCCGCCAAGAAGTTATCCAAATTCTGGAAAAAGTAGTAGTCTGTAGGCGCAAGGTCTGGTGAGTAAGGCGGATGACGGAGAGCTTCCAACCCCAGTTCTTGCAACTTGGAGACCGTCTGCTGTGCAGTATGAGGTCGCGCGTTGTCGTGCAGGAGCAGCGGAGACGAGCGATTGACCAATGCTGGTTGGAGATGTGCCAGCTTCTCCATCATTGTGTTCAGTTCTTCACAGTACACATCTGAAGTAATGCTCACCCCGTTTGGTAAGAAGCTGTGATGAATCACACCGGCGCTAGACCACCAAACAGTGACCATCACTTTTCTAGGGGTAAGTTTTCGTTTAGGGCATTGTTTAGGTGCTGAACCAGGATCCAACCAACTTGCTGAGCGCTTGCGGTTATCAAACAGAATCCATTTTTCATCGCAGGTAACAATGCGGTTCAAAATTCCTTCATTTGTGTGTCTGTTGAGCAGTGCAAGGCACGTCTCGACGCGTACTTCGCGCTGGCGATCATTGAGTTCGTGGGGCACCTATTTGTCAAGCTTTTTTACCTTGCTAATTTGACGCAAATGGACCAATATTGTTTTGACGCTAACGTCGAAAGCTGCTGCTAATTCAGCCGTAGATTGTGTATCATCAGCTTCCACAATCGCCTTTAATTCGTCATTGTCGACCAAAGTCTTCGGACGACCGCAAGGTTCATTTTTCAGGTCGAAATTTCCAGAACGGAAGCGAGCAAACCAATAACAAGTGGTGCGTTGGTTTGTAGTGTTAGCTCCGTAAACGTCGTTGATGTTGCGTGCCGCTTGTGCCGCGTTGCTGCCACGACGCCGACGGTACTCATATTCCATAATTACTCGAATTTTTAACGTATCCATGATGACGAAAAAGATTGAAATGCGATGAAAATGTAACACTAATCAATAAACAAATGACTACTTTTGGAAAATAAAATCCATGTTTTTAAAATAAAATTAATTTGAAATTAGAATTCTTAGCCAAACAAAAATTATTTTGATTTGAAATGGCCAGTACTGCAGAACGGCAATTTCATTGGTAAAGACCTAATATAAAAGATAGAAATAAAGACGGACCAGGTTGCCATACATTGTTTTCAATTTTAACAACTGCTAAGGCAGCGCATGCAAATAACCCTGCTTTAAGAGGTATAATTGGACCATTAGTTCCGGAGATTACCCTCTACATACAAACTTACAAACATACAAACTTTACCTCTTTATAATATTAGTATAGATAATTTTTAATATTTCGACGCAGTTCCGGCAGCAATTTATCTTGGGATAAGCCCCCTTGACCCCCCCACAGTGACAGGCTCCTCAAATTCAGGCGACTTGATATAAAACTCAACCTACTGCATATTAAGTAATAATCACAGACGATAACGTGTTCTCTCGACATAATTTCAGTGAAGACGTGTTTCGTGAGTCCCCGCTCCCGCGCGCTACAATGGGCCTCGGACTCCCCCCCCAGCCCGGCGCGAGCGGTGCGCTACGGGCGCGTCACGGTGCCGGGTGCGGCGCGCGAGCTGTGCGCCGAGCCGCTGTTCGCGCGCGACGCGGAGCAGGCCTCGCTGCCCGACGCCGTGCTGGCGTGCGTGGCGGCGTGCCCGCGCGACGTGCGGCGCGCCCTGGCGCGCAACGTGCTGCTGGTGGGGGGGGGCGCCGCGCTGCCGGGGCTGCGCGCGCGCCTCGCCGCCGAGCTGCGCTACCTAGTCACGCAGCCGCCCTACAGGTATATAGATATGTACTCTATACTCGAAAGTGGTTCTCGTGTGATTTCCAGTGAAGGAAATATCTTCCTCGCTTAAACGAGTAAGTATTTCAACGTAAAATAGACATTATAAACTGTACCGGATTGAGGCGCCGGTACAGGATTTTGGTGTGTCTGTGGCCTGGTTTCTGAGCTTTTTTTGAGGTGAATTTTCGGGAATAGATAAATCAAAATGCCTTGACGTTGAAAACCATAATAACGTGTGTATTAACGATTAAAAATGGTTACATTGATCGAGGAGAGTGGGGTAAGGGAACAATGCATTAGCCAATGCCAAGGCCGTATTTGTTGTATCGCGTGATACTCAAGCGTTTTGATTGGTTGGAGATCTTGATGGTAAATATGGACAAGTGGGAATGCACAAAGATCAAAATTAGTTAGCGTAATCCTAAACATGCCCCCGGCCTTGGAAGCATTCGCTTTCAATGTCCTTGAAGTTTGAAGATCCCTCACTGCTCAGCCTGATCTTGAAGGAGAGGACAGATCGATGCCTCCCACGTACGTTGTTGTAACCCATAAACTGCAATTTTACAGGAGAGCGTTTCAAAGATACTATTGGCAATAAAAACTGCATTTTTCAAGTAATCTCTATAAAATTCAATATGTGAATATAGTTATTAATACTTTAGCGTTTACTTCATGCCTTTATTTAAAAATACCAAAGGTTTCAGAGATTTTGCTGTTACAACACTTTACCGCGGCATATGGCCTTTGCAAATTGTTGTATTTGTCACTTACATTAATGTACATTGGAACACAAGAGTCACATTTATACGTATATGCTAGTTACAACAATTTACGCCAAATGAAAAAAATAAAAGGGTCTGGTATGTATAGAAATAATAGATATTATAAAATAAAAACAAAATTTTTTCTGCGAAATTTTGTTTATTGTCCATCCTACATCTACCCTACCTACAATACCGTTTCGTGCATACGTTACTAAACCAATAAAAAATCGTTAAATAACTAAAAAATTGCTGTCGAAATTATTAAGAGGCATAATATTACATTTTGACCGTGATTTTTGAGCGAAATGGTCAACTGTGGCGTTCTTATTCGGAAAAACTGAAAGACTTCGACCACTTTGACTTATTGAGTGGTGGGGAATAGTTATTAGTATAGTTTATAGTGGCCTCGCTTTTCGCAATTTTCTTATCTATATAAAATAAAGCCAAAATTCCGAAGCAAGTTTTTCAAAAACTGCATGACTGCATTTTTGAGCACGTGAATTGACTACTGTACATAAGCAAATGAAATGAAAAATATATAATAATATCTCTTTAATAATGGTTTATTTCATAGCGCGCACAGAATTTTGAAAAATGTATGGAATAATAGCTAAAAAAAAATCCCATTCAAAACCAAAACTACAAAAAACACTCAAAATTAACTGCAAATTTCTCCTTAAGTACCTACTACATTAATATTATTACGCTAAATTTATACCAGAATAAACGTTAGTTCATAAGAAATTAAAATTTCATACTTTAAACACAAAAAGTTTAATATAACACTCAAAATGAACGTAATTACAACTGCCAAATTGCTACTTATTGTGATGTGTCGCCGTGCTTTCAATATACCTAATCTGTCAAAACGTAATTTTATGATAGGCCTTTATGTTTCCGTTGTATCTAAATTTATCTAGGGTCGTATTGATAACTTGATCACTGACAGAGATGGTACTCAAAAAGTGTTTTTTACACACATCTACATAAAGTTTCGTCACCGGCAACTGGCAATTTGTATTTTAAAGTACCGATACGTCTCGAAACATTATCAGTAGGTATATACATTCGACGTTTAGTCTTCCTTGTAAGTAAATTAGGCACATGCATCCATTGCTTCTCCCTATCTCCTAATTTCCAAAAACTTTCAAAAATATTCTTCCTCTCTTCCTCGTTTAATTTATTAAAACATTGCACACAGCAGTGACACGATGGACCCATTTTTCTACTGACTTTTAATACTCATTTTCTAGACAGGTAGTCTTTTCCCAAATTCCTTAAAGTCTTTCTTTTCACATTTAGCCAGACTTTTACATGTCTTCCTCTTACATTACCTTTGTCTTTCCTTACACGTGGACTATTATTAGAAATAACAGATAGAGGACTATTAGCTTGAGGAGTCTGAGATCTACGCAGGTGATGGCTGAGCTAGTGGTTTTTGATCTAATATGGGACAATTTTCTTTTTCAACGTAAGACGGACTAAAAATGGATGTCACAGTCGGAATCAAGTGGGAGTTCAGTTAGGAGATGGGTGAGCAGTTCCAAGATAAGAGTGATCTGCAGTATCAGTGTCTAAAGTTGTGTCGAAAAACTAGCCACTTCAAATATCACAGATTCATTAAAATTGACTGGTAAGGATGGTGGTAAATAAGATGTAAATATAATTTCAATGGAGTAGAAAATCTCATAAACATCCTTAAAACACCCACGAAGTTCAATGATTAATTATGCATAAGTTTGTTTACATCTGGAAACGTCAAATATTACTTACATACAACATAGGTATGTCAGTGATTAGCGACGTTGATTGTTGTATGTATTACTTATTAACCATAAAACAGTTAATACTGCAACGTAAATCGTTGTATGTCATCTTACAATTTAGTTTAGTATAACCAATTCCAAAGTAAAATGTTGTATGTATTACTTAACATAAAATACTTCTAAATTCAGCAACGTTTATTGCTGTATGTAATCTATACCACATTTTAAATCACCATCACTATAATTACGAAAAGTATTGCCATACAGATACTAAATTTAACAAATTCTTCAATACTTCGGAAAAATTAATCATGGAAATTGATATGTTCAATTTGATTTATTGTGATATCGTCATTTTCGATGGATTCCTCAATGTAATTTTTGTGTATGTTGACATTATTGACTGTATCACATAGTTTTTGTCCTCTGATTTGTATTGATAATGTTTCAATATGGTATAATATGAAAATATTTAAGTGGTAGTGTTATTTATTGCGCAAATATTAAATCAACACCAAAAAACGCGCGTGACGTACAGGCGACAGCGAGTTCCAGCGTAGCCTGTTGTATGTGACTCATACGCGGTGCCTGTGCGCTCTTCAGCCGCCACCCCACCCGCCGTAAGCCATTGCAAATAGTAATACTATAATCTACGCCGGAATAGTTTAGAACTTACGATATTATACGTCTCAGAACTACCTAAAATTATAGTTTTTTGGATTTGATTTATTTTGAACAGGATAATATATATAAAATTAGACACTTTTGCGTGAAAAACACAAAATAGCAATTTTGTGGCTTACAACAACTTACGTGGAAGGCATCGAGATCTTTGCGTAGGCTCGTCGAACAACGCCCGAAGCAGTCTGTATCTCTGCCACCCTTGAGATCCCATCCTTGCCTGGGATGGTTTTAACCTTTTGAACGCCACGGTCGTGTATAGCCGACAAATGAAAACGTGCCCAAAACGCCACCGTCGTGTATAGACGACAAGAAAACGACATTTTTAAAGTACAAAATAAATATACTAAATTAAGTTTTCTGTATTTTTTTTTTCCTATTATTTAAAACTACATTAATGAAATATTGTAAAATGGCACAAACATATATTTATTAGTTACATTTCACTAGAAAAAACAATCATTAAAAATTGTTAATCGAAATCCGTAAAAAAGTGTTCTTCCTCACGCCACAGTCGGCAAGACACGACAGCTAGTGATGGGTAAGTAAGGTAACTTAAATTTTAAATATATGAAATATTTTATTTAAAGTAGCTTACTATTACTTTGACAATTATTTTTTAATGACAATTAATCGTATCTGAACATTCCTAATGCATATTTTTTATAGAATTGTGTAAAACATCCTAATTGATATCTATCGATTGATAATTTACTGTCCACTCTCGCGCATCCCTACGCAAAAGTGCATAAACAGTGACCTGTACGCCACAGTCGGGAATAGACGTCAAGCGGTGACGTCATTAGCGCTACAGGAGACTGCTAGTGATTTCCTACACTTATTATTATGATCGGTGGTAATTAGTGCTGTACCTTATTATTATTTGATTTATTCGTTTGTAGTTCTAATGTCTGCTTTTAGGTTCTTTAGAACTTTGTAACCGGTGTTTAATGATAGTATAAAATAAATAAAATAGGGTAAAATAAATAAAAGAATAATGCAACGAGTAATATTTTATTTAAAAATATGGAACGAAAAGCAATGATTAAAAATGTCGTTTTCTTGTCGTCTATACACGACGGTGGCGTTTTGGGCACGTTTTCATTTGTCGGCTATACACGACCGTGGCGTTCAAAAGGTTAATAGGTTTTCGATAACTTGTCGACAAGATGTTGGAATCCCTATTTTTTTTGTAGGTATTTTCGCTGAATTTGTGGCTTGGCGTGGAAGGGGCGCCGATGCGTTTACGCTCTGGCGTTCAAAAGGTTAAGGACTCGACCCATGTGCCACTTCAGAGGTGGAAGGTTGTTGTCCTTGATCAGCACAAGTGAGTTGTCCTTCAGCTCCGCCTTATTCTGTGTCCATTTACTCCGCACCTGCAACTCAGTCACATATTCTTTGGACCAGCGGGTCCAAAAATGCTGGCGAATTTGCTCCACTCTCTGGTACCGCTTCAGTCTGTGCTCAGGAACGTCGGTGAGGTCATCGCAGGCGGGTGCAGTCAGCGGTCGACCAACCAAACAATGAGCGGGAGTTAAAGGAGAAAGGTCTTGGGGTTCTGTGGAAAGAGGGGAAAGTGGTCGGGAGTTGAGGACTGCTTCTATCTGCGGAAGAACTGTGCTAAACTCCTCGAAAGTAAGGTGCGCGTTCCCTACCACGCGCCGGAAATGATATTTGCAAGAGTTTACTCCTGCTTCCCACAGACCACCAAAATGAGGCGAATAAGGAGGAATAAACTTAAATTTTATTGGTTGGCTAGTAGCGAATTCTATAATATCAGAACTACATTTGCCTAAAAATTCTGAAAAGTCGTTCATTAGCCCGACGAAATTACGACCGTTATCGGAATATATTTCTAAAGGTTTGCCACGACGAGAAATAAACCTATTAAGCGATAATAAATATGCTTCGCTAGTGAGATCACTGACGAGCTCCAAATGTATTGCGCGTGTCACAAAGCAAACAAATAAACAAATGTACGCTTTCGTAGTTTTAGCTACCCTACCTTTACGGTTAAGTATGAGAACTGGCCCGCAGTAATCCACTCCGCATCGAATAAAAGGAAAGCTAGGAGTTATCCTTTCCTTTGGCAAATTGCCCATCTGAGGCGATAAAATCTTACCCCTAATGCGAGTACACGTAACACAATCGTTCACTATGCGCCTAGCTAGGCTCCTACCACCCACAGGCCACCATGATTCGCGTAAGTGACAAAGTAATGCCTGAGGCCCAGCATGGAGGAGCCGCAGGTGCTCATGGCGAAACAATAAAACAGTAAAATAATGTTTACTAGAAACTAACATTGGATGCATTTTATTGTAACTGAACTCACTTGAATTACTTAATCGGCCACCGACGCGAATAATTTTATTGTCATCTAAAAATAAATTTAATTTCGACAAATTACTTTTACGCTTTATTTGTGCGCAATTAGATAATAAATTATATTCCGTAGGAAAGCTTTCCATTTGAGCCCACCGAACCAAAATCATCTCAGACTTATTCAACTCGTCCACAGAAAGGACACCTGTTTGTCTATTAAGTTTATTGCGAATATTATGTATGAAACGCAACATAAACGCAACAGCACGCTTCATACGCTTAAACTGCGAGAATCGAATAAACGAGAAAAGTGAATCAGATGAGGCATGGGTCACGAAGGAAGAAATAGAAGGCCTAACCTCAGGGAGGACTTCGTCCACTACGGTCACTGTATTATTGTCTAATGAAAAATGTGAGTTTTTTAAGAAGTCTGGACCCTCCCACCATAAAGAGGAAGAGGAAAGTTCTTCCAAATCAGATCCTCGCGATGCCAGGTCAGCGGGATTTTGCTTGCTGCTCACGTGGCGCCAAACAACGTCTTGTGTGAGTTCATGAATCTCCGAGATTCTATTTTGAACGAAAGTTTTTAGTTTATTCGGTGACATGCGCAACCACCCTAAGACAATGGTTGAGTCAGTCCAAAAAACAATATTTTTGAACTCACAACGCAACGAACTGCGAACCTTGTCGAGTATTTTAGCACCCAGCAAAGCACCGCAAAGTTCGAGTCGCGGTATACTTGTAGGTTTTAATGGCGCCACCTTTGCTTTAGAGAAAAGTAATCTAACTAAAATCGTGTTATCTATATTTACTGTGCGAACGTAAATGCAAGCGCCGTACGCTGTCTGCGACGCGTCACTAAAAACATGCAGTTCCATATACATAGGTTTGCTACCTATAACGTGGCGAGGAACATGAATGGCATTGAGCGCTTGTAAAGAGATAACAAACCGGTTCCACGTTCGCGCGACACTCGATGGAACCATGTCATCCCAGCCTATCTTAAGAAGCCATAATTGCTGTAACAAAACCTTTGCAATAATTATTGTAGGACTTAATAAACCGAGAGGATCGAAGATTTGGGAAATACTAGATAGAATAGACCTTTTAGTGATAGGTTTATTATCATTATGAAATTGCGTGTTAAAATAAAAATTATCACGAACATTGTTCCAACTTATACCTAACGTTTTAGAACTAATGTTTTCGTTAGATTTAATTTCTACAGAATGATTCGATAATTCATCATTATCGCATGGAAAGTTGTAAATCCACTTTCGGAGTGGAAAACAACCCGCCTGCAGCGCTTTTTTTATATTTTCGCATAATTGTAATAAAGTAGACATATCATTAAGACCCGTTAGTAAATCGTCCTGAATAGCCCTTTGAACCTCAGGCTCAGAAGATTCAGCCCCCAGCTGTTTTAAACACCTAACACTAAGAAAAGGGGCGGAGGCGGTTCCGTACGTGACCGTATTTAGTTGAAATATGCCTAAAGGTTGCGATGGATCATCGCGCCACAGAATCATTTGAAGTTTGCGCTGGTCTTCGGCCACCCAACAATTTCTGAACATTTTCTGGACGTCCGCGCATACAACAAACTTGTGCTGTCTAAAGCGTAAAAGAATAGAAATTAGATCGCCTTGTATTGCGGGACCAACTAATTGCAAGTCGTTAAGTGACTTTCCAGAAGTTGTTGGGGCGCTGGCATCGAAGACCACACGCAACTTGGTTGTGGTGCTATGCTCCCTGAATACGCCGTGATGCGGCATGAAATAGCACGGACGCTCATATGAGCCAACAGGACTCATATGACCTAAGTCTAGATATTCTTTCAAAAATTGCGTGTATAATAAATTATATTCAGGCGAACGCTGTAAACGTTTCTCTAATGAGAAAAAGCGACGTTCGGCTTGCGTGTATGATTCGCCTAAAAGGTCAGGTGACTCTTTGAATGGAATGCGTACACAAAACCTTCCTTCGCCATTGCGCGTAGTAGTGCGAATGAAATGGTCCTCACATGCACGCTCTTCCTGAGTGCGCGTATCCCTGACTTTAGGAAGCTCCTCGACCTCCCAAAACAAACGTAGTTGAGAATCTAACGAGCTGCTAATATTGCAGTGAATGCGCCTTGCGCTACGCATATCACTAATAGTGCCGGAAATAGTCCAACCTAGCTTTGTGTTTTGTAGATAAGGGCCGTTGGGAAGTCTTATTTTACCTTCTCCTAACAAGTCCCAAAACCTATCTGCGCCTATCAAAATGTCTACGGTTTTAGACTCTAAATATTGCGGATCTGCCAGCATTATGTTGTCTGGAATACAGAACTGCGCGTTTACTTGACATAAAGCCGGCATCGTAGATGTTATTTGCGATAGTACAAAACAAGTAATGCGTGTTTTGAATGTATTATCGACTCGCGATTTAATTTCAATGCTGCAAGTTTCCGAACATTGCACCACTGAATCACCTACACCCCTAACTTCATAAGTGGAGTGTAACATCGGTACGTTAATTAATTTACAAAATGATTTAGTTATGAAACACCGTTGGCTTCCACTATCTAGCAGTGCGCACGCTCGATGATAAACACCGTGAACGTCGGCTACATCGATCACAGCTGTGGATAATAGAACCGAGTGCATACCTATAGATTTGTTATGCATATGTGCCTTATTTACGTGAATAGGTGGCGAATCTGCGACGGTTGAGGTGGCGGGGACGCAGGTCGCCGGCGTAGGCGCAGCGCCTTCATTCCCAACGCAGCCCGCAGTCGCGATACGTGAATGGAATGTGACTAAACTATCGGCGTTATCACTATGAATGAGTGAATTATGTTTGCGGTTGCATTTCCTACACGGCCCAAACTGTGCATTTATGCGTCTCCCACTCGCGTTCGGTCGTCTTATCCAATTTGGAAATAATAGTATAATTAATAAGCGTATCCCACGAATCGGTGGGTTCACCTAGGATTTTTAATGCACGCAAATTCTTTAGTATGGTGTCAATGAGCTTTCTAATGCAGGAGGGCGACTCCTTAGTTAACGCGCTAATACTAAACAAGGCCTTTACGTGATTGTGTACCAAAAGTCTATTATTATTAAACCTATTTAGCAACAATTCCCATGCAACCTGATAATTGTCAGAGGAAAATTCTACTGAGTTTACGACCAACTCAGCATCGCCTTTCAGGGAAGACTTTAAGTAGTGGAATTTTTGGATATTACTGATACGTTTAGAATTGTGCACAATAAGAAAGTGCAGCGCTCATACGAACCGTCAAAGGTACGCAATGAAATTGTGGGAAGTTTAACTGACTGCGGTAGTTCGCTACAGCAATATTTATTGGAACCGTCTGTAACCTCACCATCGGTCAGCATCGATTCCGCGCGGGCTAATATGCTATAGTAGGAGTTTTCGAACGATTCTCTATTGTCTAATTGATCACAAATATCACTATCAGAAACAAACTCTTCGATTTTACTTTGAATTTCATTCAATTCTATAAGTAGACTAGATGCCCCTTTAACGCGTAATTTAAGATCAATAAAATCTCTAGAGGATGGTAGCGTTTCATTAGATTCTAAAGATGTTAAATAACTTGAAAATTTAGTCAGTCTACCTTTGATAATTCCTCGTTTCTTAACTAGGGCGCGAAATAAATTAGGATCGGCAGATTGTTGAGCACTGTCTACACTTAATAAAACAGGGGATTTATCGCGTGATCTAGCACCTTCATTAGGCATTTTGGTGGTCAGTGAAAACAGGAGTACTTACGGTTGGAAGCGAACACGTCAGCGGTGATAGCGACGTCACCAGCCTTGCGAATTGACGAACTAATTCAACACCCTTCCGCGGAAGTCTCACTGAAATCAGTTTAGACATAAGTATCACAAAGAGAACTAGGAGGTGATAGGGAAAAGAAAGGATGGTTGGTCCCACCAGATTGCGAATGTTCGATGAAATTCCAATCCAACTTCGATTCCAATATGCGCTTAGCCTCCAGTTTGTCTCCGTCTACAGATTTGTGCGTCTTCTCTCGTAGCCCAGCCACGCGGCCCCAGCCACGTATTCCACAGGATGCTGATTCTTGAGATTTGGTTACGAAGGACCACATGTACCGGATTGAGGCGCCGGTACAGGATTTTGGTGTGTCTGTGGCCTGGTTTCTGAGCTTTTTTTGAGGTGAATTTTTGGGAATAGATAAATCAAAATGCCTTGACGTTGAAAACCATAATAACGTGTGTATTAACAATTAAAAATGGTTACATTGATCGAGGAGAGTGGGGTAAGGGAACAATGCATTAGCCAATGCCAAGGCCGTATTTGTTGTATCGCGTGATACTCAAGCGTTTTGATTGGTTGGAGATCTTGATGGTAAATATGGACAAGTGGGAATGCACAAAGATCAAAATTAGTATCCTAAACATAAACAAAACTGAGAACGGGTCTCTCGCGATATTCCTTTTTACGAGGTAAACAGGTACCTACTAGTTTCCCGACGTTTCGACCGCCTTGCAGCGATCGTGGTCACGGGAGGACTGATGACAGCTCAGCGACGTCTTCGTAAAGTGCGGGTACTGGCATCTACCCTCACTTGGTCTTCACAATTTTTATTATTGCCAGTGTCTGCACACGACGCGCGACGATACGATTGATTATTGCTTGTGGGATCACTCGGAATAAAAACTTCGTGTGGACTGTTTGACGGTTTATTTCTCACTGCTAATTTAAAGTAATGTGGACTGTAAATACATATGAATAGCTATGTATAGGCTACTAACTACTTAATATCATTCGTTGTTGCGCTTGGACACTGTCGGTACTTCGACACACAACACTAATGACGTCTACACACTGGCGGACCTCGTCGGACGACCGGCGTTGCTTGCATTTGCTAATGATGAATATCGCGAGAAGACCCGTTCTCAGTTTTGTTTATAATGCGTTTGTTTGTTTGTTTTGTTTTTTTGTTTAAATCGCGAAAGTTTAAAAAGTAAAATAGACACGCACACACCTAGCTGTCGAGCAATTTAATTAACATTATAAATTAAAGGTAAACCTTTAGTATCCGGGAGCACGAAAACGAGGGGGGAGAGGGGTTGCCTCCCCCCCCTGGTACCACTCCCATGAAAACAGAACGCACGATTCATGGGTGCCTATCCTTTGTTACGTAAGGGCAAAGGGGCCAGTGTTGCCAGATGACCGTCTCGCGTTCCCCCCAAACCTTCTCCGAAATCCCCCCAAAATGCTGGTTTTGAAGAAAAAATCCCCCACAAATGGTAAATATTTTTTTTATTAAGAGCTTGTGATACCTCAGCTCAAAATCATATTTTGCCCCCACTTCCCCGCGCCGGGTATCACTCTATCCCACTCGCACCGTCAAACTGATTCAGCTAGGGTGAACTATGCTATTTATTGACTAGGCATGGTAATAATTGATTGAACCTATAAATATATTATTTTACCAAATATTGCAAATCGATTTCAAAGTACTATTAGAATCGACGTCTTCTGGAAAGGTAGATGAAAATATTTTGGAAGTTTAGTTAATTCATTTATAATTGAACACACAACACAACATCAGGCCTTCCCCGAGGGGTATTTATAATTTAGCTTATTTACCAAGGTTGGTATCGTACGCACAGACGTCCACCCAAAAGTATGCGCTTCGGCAATCATCATCTATCTTCGAAAATATGAACGCGCGATGATGAGAACTATTACAGAGTTGTTGCAACCACAGAAGTACTTGTCTACTTTGTATTACCACGGTTAGAAAATTAAAGATGAACACCTCTACGCCCTTGGCTATCAGAAATACTCGGTACTTATGACGTCATCCTAGTTAGTCACTGTAGATAGCCAATACGAAACTGTTTGACAGTTAATCGTTAAACACTTTGCCAAGTGATCATCACTATGAAATTTCAACAGAGATACGCAATAGCCCTAGATGTAGAGGAGCACATGCCCTTTACATAATCACTAGCTGACCACACACCCAGGTAACTCATCATCATTCTCCTGCCCTTATCCCAATCTTACATTATAAAGGAAACCTCTGTGCAAAATTTCAGTTTTCCATGTCCAAGGGTTTGGGCTGGGCGTTGATAAGTCAGTCAATCAGTCAGTCAGTCAGGACTTCTCTTTTTATTTATATAGATAGATGACACTCGGCAATACTATAGCTTCCTACTTGTGAAGGAATTTTCGGAATCGTATCAGTAGTTCCGAAGATTACCCCTACATACAAACTTGAAAACGTTCGTTTTTTATCCTTATAAGTAACAGGATCGATTAATATCAAAAATAGTTTTTGTGAAAATTGCCCATTTTGTTGCCGATTGTAATTTTTTTTCTTCTAATTCAAAATTTTCTTAAATTAAATTATGAATGTAAAAGGTTTTGCTAAATATTATATTGGAAACTCTAAAATATACCTATTTACCTACCTTCTTAAAAGTTTTGAGATTGACATGAGATTACGATTTTGAACCATTTCAAAGATGTTTTTATGAATGAAAATTACAAGATTCGGAAAAAGTTAAAATACCGGTGTCTTATTTTTACGTCTAAATTTCATTTTACATAAATATATAATTTATTCAGAACATAAAACGTTATCAATCGGGTCTTTTGAGCGCAAGCGAAGTGATACGGGTACCCCGTCTGATAGCCGAAGCGGTACTGACAAGTACTGAATCGGGGTCCTGTCGGGGGCCGGGCGGCAGGGCGGTTCGAGGTGTGAATGGTTATAAAGCTTGATTTTTCTGATCTCATCTTTTTACAGTAAATAAAACGGTTGAAAAATAAAAACGAACCTATGGTACCTGCATTATACATAAAGTACGATTATTAATTCCAGTCAGTAAAATGACAAGTGCAACTGTCACTGATACAAAAAAGGGTGACCCGCTACAATAGTGATGTTCGGCAATCAATAGACTTAGACATTTAGTCATACTTTATTTTATTAGGTATCAAAGCGTTTTTTTTATTGTAAATATTTAATACATACCGTATTCAATAATACGATTTTAGAAATATGGACCTTACCAGCATATTAAAATTTCTCACTACAACATTATGACAAAAGCTGGGAAAAAAATGTATAAAGAGATTCAACTAGAAAGTCTGGAAAATACAAGTAATTTTATACGTTTTTATTCATTACGGTTGCTATTGATTCCGACTCCGATTCTGAATCTGTATATTCAGAATAGGAATCGGAATCAGTTACATTTATAATGAATGAATCCACATATTCATCTATGATGTGGTCGAGTTGACACATTTTGTCTTCGACTTTTATGGCATGGTTGATGCACTGTTCGCATTCAATTTTGTGCAACGAAAGTATGTTTGAAGAAATTTAGTTCTATTGATGTAACTAGATGGCGTTGGTCTTTTACGTCACATTCCTGAATCGCGATGTTAAGAATCTCCGTCAATTTCCTTAGGTTAATGAATGTATGTTTTTTGATTGAGTATTGAGATCACGCCAAGATCCAATACAAATATATATAAGTACTATCATCCGGTGTTTTATTTATCCGAGGTCCGTGAAGTAATGTACATGCACTGTCTCCAATTTTCAGGCGTCACTTCCTTCAGGCCTTCTTCAAATAATTTACGTCTTGTATTTTAAAAGTTTTATTGTTCCTGGCGACGTACCCCTTTGCTTGAGCCCAAACTAACTCTATTGGGTTGAGCTCACAGTGATAAGGGGGCAGACGCAGGATTGTGACACCGTATTCAGCGGCCAGCTTCCACAGCATAGCGTTCGTAATTAGATTTTTGTAATTTTACTATTTCTATTAATTGAGCCTTTATCATTGTAGATTGATATTGAATTTGTTTTTCATCCAACCACTGAATAATATCAGCCTTCCGCCAGTTTGAAGTGGGGATACGCTCGACTTTTCTTGCATGGTACGGTGCGTTATCTAATACCAGCACCGCATTTGGCTTTAAATTTGGCAAAATGCTTTAAGCCATTCCTCAAAACACTCCGAGTTCATTTCTTCATGATAGTCCATACTATTTTTCTTCGATTCAAAAATAAGTAAACCGGCTTCTACAAAATCTTCATCACTGCCTGCCTATATGTGGAATTATTAGGCGTCGACCTTTGCCGGTTGGGCCCTTTAGGCCTGTAGTCAAACCTTTAGAAAACGCTTGTTTGGAAGATTCTATTGTTGTATCCACCCAAACTTTACCAGTTGTATGACCTGTTAATATACGAGGGGGGATCAAAAAGTAGTGAGAATGAGATAGATTATAATGACTGTTGATAACTTAATAATTTATTTTTCTACATAGTCTCCGAGTCTCTCTACACACCGAGTCCAGCGCTTTTCCAAGACTTCAATCCCTTTCAAAAAAAAAGTTTTGTCTTGGTCCTGCAAAAAGCTCTCCACGGCATCCATCACCTCGTTATCGTCTTCGTACCTGTTTCCCCTTAAGTATTCTTTCAATTTGGGGAACAGATAAAAATCGCTAGGCGCCAGATCTGGTGAATAAGGGGGGTGGTCAACCAATTCGAAGCCAGCTTGCTGAATGGCAGCCATCGCAACTGCCGACCTGTGCGCGGGTGCGTTGTCGTGATGAAACAGCACGCCCCTTCGAAGTTTCTCTCTCCTTTTCTCTTTGATGGCATTTCTCAACTTAGGAATTAAAGCTGCATATTATTGGCCTGTAATAGTGGTTCCACGCTCCAGGTAATCAATCAACAATATCCCTTCTGAGTCCCAAAATATTGAGGCCATAACCTTGCCACCCGATGCCACGGCACGAAACTTCTTCGGGGTCGGTGATGATGGCCGTTTCCATTGCGAAGATTGCTGTTTTGTCTCGGGATCAAAATGATGGACCCATGTTTCGTCCATTGTTACGAAACGAGATAAAAAGTTTGCAGAATCTTCTTGAAACGTGTCCAACAATATCTTCGAAATGTCAAGTCGATTTTGTTTCTGACTGTCGGTTAACATTCTCGGCACCCATCTTGCGGAGACTTTTCTCATATTCAAAGATTGTTTCAATATGGATTGAATACTTCCATATGAAATGCCCGTTTCTTGAATTAAGTATCGGATGGTAACTCTTCGATCGCTCAATACAATTTTCTCGACTTTCGCAACATTTTCTTAGGTGACTGACGTCGATGGACGGCCGCAACGATGTTCGTCTTCCGTGCTCGTTCTCCCTACTCGAAATTGAGAAGCCCACCTTGCGACAGTGGAATAAGGCGGAGCAGACTCTCCTAATGTTGCCTCCAAATCGCAATGAATCTCTTGCGTCGTTAACTTTTTTAAACAGAGTATCGTTAATAACGGCTCGCACAAAAGGTTTTGCTGCATTTTGATTCCATACATAATTATATGCATTGAGAACCATTTGTTTCTCACTCACAACAAATGATCGACGCTTTCTTTTTGGAGGGAGACATCCCTCTTTAGAGGTGGACGGTTGGGGATCCATCTCAAACACCAACGTAACAAAATTCAACAAAAAAATAACAAGTTAACAAGTAAGAAATAAACAAGAAATTGCAGAGGACACTAAACACTTCCGACACCGTCGGAATTCGGGAGCAGAATGAAAAACAAAATGGCGTCCATAGCGTGACAAGTGATGACCATAGTGCTTCCAATAACCAAAAACAAATAATATAACAGTATTTCATGTAATATTTAATTACCTACCGTGTATGTCTTCTGTTTAATTACCGTAAATTACATATTTTTATTTATAATAGGTCTTTACCTATGAAATTGCCGTTTTGTATGAAAAAATTTAAACGAATTTTTTTCATGCATTTTTTATTTGTATTAATCGAAGTAATCACCCATGCAATCAATGCATCTTTGCCAACGCAGTGGCAGTTTATTGATGCCCTTCTTAAAGAAATCAGCTGGACGGGAGGCAACAAATTCTTCAAAGGCATTTTGTACTGCCTCTCGGGTATTGATTTTTTTTTCCCGCCAAGAAGTTCTGGAAAAAGTAGTAGTCTGTAGGCGCTAGGTCTGGTGAGTAGGGCGGATGACGGAGAGCTTCCAACCCCAGTTCTTGCAACTTGGAGACCGTTTGCTGTGCAGTATGAGGTCGCGCGTTGTCGTGCAGGAGCAGCGGAGACGAGCGAATGACCAATGCTGGTTGGAGATGTGCCAGCTTCTCCATCATTGTGTTCAGTTCTTCACAGTACACATCTGAAGTAATGCTCACCCCGTTTGGTAAGAAGCTGTGATGAATCACACCGGCGCTAGACCACCAAACAGTGACCATCACTTTTCTAGGGGTAAGTTTTCGTTTAGGGCATTGTTTAGGTGCTGAACCAGGATCCAACCAACTTGCTGAGCGCTTGCGGTTATCAAACAGAATCCATTTTTCATCGCAGGTAACAATGCGGTTCAAAATTCCTTCATTTGTGTGTCTGTTGAGCAGTGCAAGGCACGTCTCGACGCGTACTTCGCGCTGGCGATTATTGAGTTCGTGGGGCACCCATTTGTCAAGCTTTTTTACCTTGCCAATTTGACGAAAATGGGCCAATATTGTTTTGACGCTAACGTCGAAAGCTGCTGCTAATTCAGCCGTAGATTGTGTATTATCAGCTTCCACAATCGCCTTTTATTCGTCATTGTTGACCAAAGTCTTCGGACGACCGCGAGGTTCATTTTTCAGGTCGAAATTTCCAGAACGGAAGGGAGCAAACCAATAACAAGTGGTGCGTTGGTTTGTAGTGTTAACTCCGTAAACGTCGTTGATGTTGCGTGCCGCTTGTGCCGCGTTGCTGCCACGACGCCGACGGTACTCATATTCCATAATTACTCGAATTTTTAACGTATCCATGATGACGAAAAAGATTGAAATGCGATGAAAATGTAACACTAATCAATAAACAAATGACTACTTTTGGAAAAAAAATCCATGTTTTTAAAATAAAATTAATTTGAAATTAGAATTCTTAGCCAAACAAAAATTATTTTGATTTGAAATGGCCAGTACTGCAGAACGGCAATTTCATAGGTAAAGACCTAATATAAAGGCAATTTGATATTGAATAAAAAAAATGTAATCTCGACTAACTTTTAATTGTAAAAACGATTCTACCACATCACTATTTATTTGGGTCTAAAAACCTGCAACACTGGAAATGTCATTTTACTGACTGGAATTAATAATCTTACTTTAGTTCTATTATTCTGCAGTTTCATGACCTAATTTGAAATTTTTCATTGATTGTTCTCCATTTATAGTACGGTTTAGAGGTAACTTTGAGATTTTTTTGTATCGAGAAAATTGTATGGAATCGTGAATTCGCAACCTATGATACCTAGCAGTAGTCCTCATCTTTACTGTATATTACTTTTGAAACCACAGCCATTCATAGTAAGACAATTTTCGCAATCCGAGGTAATGCAGGCCCTTAATGAACGATACAAGTTTTGGTCGGCAAAAAAAAAAAAAAAGTCAAATTACTCGAAAATGGTTGGATTATTTGGGGTCATTTGGTCGCAAATGACCTCTCCTGCATCCCCTTAATTCATTTCCGACATTATTACCAATAAACCCTGCAGGTATACACACCTACATGTGCAAATCGTTGGTTCAAGTCCAAGTGGTACCTACCTTATACAGAGCTACAATTAAATATGAGAATAAAACTTGAGACATGATTTCATCTAGGTTATAATAACTTTATACTGTTAATATTGGGTCACTTTCTCACTCCTTTCTATACCTTTGTTGTTTCTTTTTTTGTTGCGATTGTGCCATTAACTTCAAACACCAAGGCGCAAAGACCACGTATGATTTAATCACTTCGTTCTAACAGACCATAATGACGATTGACGGTAAAAACCTATTTGTCCGACCAAGCGAGCGACTGACTGACTTTTCTTAGATTACAGATTTGATAATAAAAATCCCCCCATTCCCTCCAACCCCGATTATTTCCCTCCATGACTATAAAACACCCAATCCCCCCAATCTGGCATCACTGAAAGGAGCTGCCCTCCCTCGGCGCCTCCGGATTTTTAAATAAGGTAGCAGCCAAAAGACTACGTTGAGCCGGGGTGCCCCGATTCGCATTTGGGACAGATTCGACCTATTTTAACCAAGTGGGGGTACACTAACTTGCTTCTGAACAGAATTTTCGAAAACACAATCACGCAACTCGGGAAGAAACGGAATGAACGAAAACAAATGACACTGACAAAAGTTCTTTTTTACGTTCCGTTTCATCGATTTTACACGACATTTTACACCACAGAGAATATACTGGTACAGATTTGTTGTCAATCGCCCATTTTAATGTTTCATTACAGTATTTATCTGATTTGAGGTTAGAAACAATTTTTATAAATTTCGCGAAAAATATGCATTATCTTTTACTAAGAGTGATAACATACCCAACCCAACCCCAGGGGGGGTGTGTAATGTTTGGTATAATAACAGATAGTCTAATTTCATTTGACATAACTTCCATATGGTATAATTTGCATATGCTATAAAAACATTTAACCTAATTTCATATGATATAATGTAATTTTTGATATAATCTTCAATTTCTCTAATTACATTTAGTATAACGTTCATTTCATATAATTTTCAAATTGTCTAATGCTCTTTTTATATAATGTTCATTTGACCTAACTTTCATATTAACTAATTTTGTAAGGTAACGCATAGTTCTTGAGTAAAGCAAATTATATTGTAACCTAACCTCAAAACAATAAAGTTGCTTCTGCATCGTCTCCGGCGCTGCGGGAAGTGCAACCCCTGCGCCCTTACGTAACAAAGCATAGGCACCCGTGCTCACCTCCGCAGCTACGGCTTGCTGGTCGCCTCCTATGCTTTGTTACAGCGGGTGGGGTTTGCTCTCCCTCCGCGCCTCCGGTTTTTATAATAGGTCTTTACCTATGAAATTGCCGTTTTGTATGAAAAAATTTAAACGAATTTTTTTCATGCATTTTTTATTTGTATTAATCGAAGTAATCACCCATGCAATCAATGCATCTTTGCCAACGCAGTGGCAGTTTATTGATGCCCTTCTTAAAGAAATCAGCTGGACGGGAGGCAACAAATTCTTCAAAGGCATTTTGTACTGCCTCTCGGGTATTGAATTTTTTTCCCGCCAAGAAGTTATCCAAATTCTGGAAAAAGTAGTAGTCTGTAGGCGCAAGGTCTGGTGAGTAGGGAGGATGACGGAGAGCTTCCAACCCCAGTTCTTGCAACTTGTAGACCGTCTGCTGTGCAGTATGAGGTCGCGCGTTGTCGTGCAGGAGCAGCGGAGACGAGTTATTGACCAATGCTGGTTGGAGATGTGCCAGCTTCTCCATCATTGTGTTCAGTTCTTCACAGTACACATCTGAAGTAATGCTCACCCCGTTTGGTAAGAAGCTGTGATGAATCACACCGGCGCTAGACCACCAAACAGTGACCATCACTTTTCTAGGGGTAAGTTTTCGTTTAGGGCATTGTTTAGGTGCTGAACCAGGACCCCCGACTTTATGTAGTCTTTTGGCTCCTACCCTAGAGTGTATATTAGGTCTTTACCTATGAAATTGCCGTTCTGCAGTACTGGCCATTTCAAATCAAAATAATTTTTGTTTGGCTAAGAATTCTATTTTCAAATTAATTTTATTTTAAAAAAATGTTTTTTTTTTCCAAAAGTAGTCATTTGTTTATTGATTAGTGTTACATTTTCATCGC
This sequence comes from Cosmia pyralina, assembly GCA_946251885.1. NCBI lineage: Eukaryota > Metazoa > Arthropoda > Insecta > Lepidoptera > Noctuidae > Cosmia > Cosmia pyralina. The sequence goes on from OX276363.1 coordinate 211,766, forward strand.
ATTTCAATCTTTTTCGTCATCATGGATACGGTTAAAAATTCGAGTAATTATGGAATATGAGTACCGTCGTGGGAGCAACGCGGCACAAGCGGCACGCAACATCAACGACGTTTACGGAGCTAACACTACAAACCAACGCACCACTTGTTATTGGTTTGCTCGCTTCCGTTCTGGAAATTTCGACCTGAAAAATGAACCTCGCGGTCGTCCGAAGACTTTGGTCGACAATGACGAATTAAAGGCGATTGTGGAAGCTGATGATACACAATCTACGGCTGAATTAGCAGCAGCTTTCGACGTTAGCGTCAAAACAATATTGGCCCATTTGCGTCAAATTGGCAAGGTAAAAAAGCTTGACAAATGGGTGCCCCACGAACTCAATGATCGCCAGCGCGAAGTACGCGTCGAGACGTGCCTTGTACTGCTCAACAGACACACAAATGAAGGAATTTTGAACCGCATTGTTACCTGCGATGAAAAATGGATTCTGTTTGATAACCGCAAGTGCTCAGCAAGTTGGTTGGATCCTGGTTCAGCACCTAAACAATGCCCTAAACGAAAACTTACCCCTAGAAAAGTGATGGTCACTGTTTGGTGGTCTAGCGCCGGTATGATTCATCACAGCTTCTTACCAAACGGGGTGAGCATTACTTCAGATGTGTACTGTGAAGAACTGATCACAATGATGGAGAAGCTGGCACATCTCCAACCAGCATTGGTCAATAACTCGTCTCCGCTGCTCCTGCACGACAACGCGCGACCTCATACTGCACAGCAGACGGTCTCCAAGTTGCAAGAACTGGGGTTGGAAGCTCTCCGTCATCCGCCCTACTCACCAGACCTTGCGCCTACAGACTACTACTTTTTCCAGAATTTGGATAACTTCTTGGCGGGAAAAAAATTCAATACCCGAGAGGCAGTACAAAATGCCTTTGAAGAATTTGTTGCCTCCCGTCCAGCTGATTTCTTTAAGAAGGGCATCAATAAACTGCCACTGCGTTGGCAAAGATGCATTGATTGCATGGGTGATTACTTCGATTAATACAAATAAAAAATGCATAAAAGAAATTCGTTTAAATTTTTTCATACAAAACAGCAATTTCATAGGTAAAGACCTATTATTATATTAATTGAATATTATTTTTCAAATGTGCATTTTAAAAACTGTTCATTATACCATATGAAATTAGGTCAAATGAAATTATAACAATAATTAATTATGCATTTGATCATTATATTAAAAAAATATATATATTAAATGAAATTAGGTTTTGTGATCATTAGAACTTTTGTTATTATATTAAACGTTACATACCCACCCCAGGGACCCAACCCCTACCACCTTTAACCACTGACCCTTCACTTCGTGCTCCCGGATACTTAAGTCAACCCGAATTAAATGTTCCAGCTCCAGCCTGCACATCAACGAGTTCAAGTTCCACAGTGCGCCGGCGCACGAGAACGCGTGCGCGTGGGTAGGCGGCGCGGTGCTGGGCGCGGGTGAGGCCGGCGCCGCGCGAGCTCTGCCTCGCGAGCACTATGCGCGCGAGCCGCGCCTGCGCGACTGGGTGTGCCTGCTCGACAACACGCCGCCCACTCACCCGCACCGCGACCTCAGGGACATGTAGACAAATCAGTCACGAGCACGCCGTGGTGGCGCAGTCTGTTCCTGGCTTTACTTACCTGCACGACGACCGAGCGATGCATCGCTTATCTCGAAGATGTACTACCGATGATGGTGATGTAATCGTACAAGAAAAATAATCAGCACTGTAAAATACTAACGTCTGAGCTATGTGTAATATCAATATGATTTAATTTTGTAATTTTAATAAATAACTTATTTTTACGTTATTTGATGACTTCACTATTACTACATAATATAACACAAAGTCGCTTTCCGCGTCTGGCTGTATGTCCGCTAACTTTTTTAACCACGCACCGGATTTTGATGCAGTGTTCACAATCTTTTAGAGAATGTATTCCGGTCGATAGTTTATAATTATTACTTTACTAGCTGCGCCCCGCGGTGTTACCCGCGGTTCATGAGATACACTAAAACGTGTATTATTTAATCGGTGAGAAAAGTATTCACAAAAAAATTGCTCATCCCACGGGAACACTACATTTTTTCGGAATATAAAGTAGCCTATGTGTTAATCTAGGGTGTCAGCTACTTCCACACCAAATTTCAACAAAATCGATCGAGCCGTTTGAGTTTTGAAAGAGTACCAAATATATTTGAATTCCTTGCTCGTTCCACGGGCGCACTTAATTTTTTCGGGATAAAAATTTGCATATGTGTTAATCCAGGGTATAAGCTGTCTACATACAAAATTTCATCCAAATCGGTCCAGTCGTTTGAGCGTGAAGAAGTAACAAACATACACACACATACTCATAAATTCACTATCTTTTATTTATTTACGTGATGGTATTGGTATGCCGATTCTCTTGTACACTCCTACCAACTTATCTGTGAAATGGCGAAAATTGGAACTACGGCCGTCATGTTGAAATGTCATTCGATTGTCAGTGTCTACTACATTCGGGTTTTCTGGTTGTTTTGTCGTGATATTGCTGAATTTATAAAGTTAAATATGCCGAAAGCTATTAAAAGTGATGCTCGAAACATTATTCTAAAGGTACCTTTTTTGAAGAAGAAACTCGGGCGGGGTCTCCGATTATTCCATTTAATCAAATATACAAACGAATTTCGGCAGCGACAGGTTAGTGTTGTCAACTTTCTTGTTATAAATTACCCGATACTTAACTAATTATTTAAGTCCACGAAATATTCGTTTCTATTCTTGCTGCAGGTTAGCGTAACGGTAACGTACATCTAACAGGTAACCTGCTAAGTGAGTGAGCAAACTAACCTGCCAGATTTCAAATTTCTACTAACACTAGCTTTTGCCCGCGACTTCGCTCGCGTTAAGTATTATTATTAATTAGGTATATTTTTTGCGGCTTTACTTTTGTTTAGCGTGAGTAAAAAATTAGGGCCCACAAAACTTCTTTTTACACAATATTCTTAACTAATCTGTCATTAGGCGCTAAAACTATCAAGCTACTGGGTGAACTTACTCGTGAGCAAGCAACATAAAACTGTCCATGAGAGAAGCAATGTTCTCTCAAGGCAATACCATTAGGTACTTATAGTTCAAACTAATACATTTACATCCTCCATCATCCCTTATTTTATCCCCATGGGGGTTGAATTTATCAAAATCCAATTTAAGCGGACGTCTTCATCATAGTAGCTCCAATCTTTAATTTCAGTTCAATCAGTCGAAAATCTAAGAAGATTTATACAAACTTTCATCCCCTATTTTATCCCCTTGGGGGTAGAATTTATCAAAATCCTTTCTTAGGGAATGCTTACGTCATAGTAGCTATATGCATGCAAAGTCCCAGCCCGATCGGTTTAAAATTTACAAAGTTTCATACAAACTTTCATCCCCTATTTTATCCCCTTGGGGGTAGAATTTATCAAAATCCTTTCTTAGCGGATGCCTATGTTATAACATCTACCTGCATGCCAAATTTCAGCCCGATCGGTTTAAAATTGACAAAGCTTCATACAAACTTTCATCCCCTATTTTATCCCCTTGGGGGTAGAAATTAACAAAATCCATTCTTAGTGAATGCCTACGTCATAACATCTACCTGCATGCCAAATTTCATCCCGATCGGTTTAAAATTGACAAAGCTTCACACAAACTTTCATCCCCTATTTTATCCCCTTGGGGGTAGAAATTAACAAAATCCATTCTTAGCGGATGCTTACGTCATAACATCTACCTGCGTGCCAAATTTCAGCCCGATCGGTTTAAAATTGACAAAGCTTCATACAAACTTTCATCCCCTATTTTATCCCCTTGGGGGTAGAAATTAACAAAATCCATTCTTAGTGGATGCCTACGTCATAACATCTACCGGCATGCCAAATTTCAGCCCGATCGGTTTAAAATTGACAAAGTTTCATACAAACTTTCATCCCCTATTTTATCCCCTTGGGGGTAGAACTTATCAAAATCCTTTCTTAGCGGATGCCTACGTCATAACATCTACCTGCATGCCAAATTTCGGCCCGATCCCTCTAGTGGTTTGGGCTGTGCGTTGATAGATCACTATGTCAGTCAGTCACCTTTGAGTTTTATATATTTAGATTTATTTTATTAGGGTGCGTTTCATATCATATAAAGATAATTGGTATATTTTCATTTCAATAACGTTCACAAGATGTAATAAACGTTTCTTTACACATAACATGTATATACTCTAAAACTTATTTCGTATAACGTTATTGGATATAACGTTTATTTAATCGAAAATCATTAGGTCTATCGTTTAAAATATATGTCGGATCCGGTCAAAAGTACGGACGCGTAACGAATCGCAAGCGCGCCACAGGCGACATCACGTGAGGTGCCCACGCCTACAGCGCGCTTCTACAGAGTCGTGATGTTTTAACCTCATGGCGAAGAGGACAGTCTAGTGTCGGATCGCATCGGGATTACTACGCTACGTAACTATTCGATTCGTTGTGCTTAGTGATTGTGTTAGATTGTGATTTTAAACACCGTGTATCGCACCCAGTGTGTTTTCATTGCACGAAACCCATCTTCTGCCCACATGTCTGTCTAAATCTAACTGAGTAAATCCTGACGTTCCGACATCAGAATTGGGATCAAATCGTGCTAATGAGATCACACGCGGTGATAGTGACTAATAACAATTAGTGGCGGTTACTTTTTACAAACTCTAAAAACCTGATTCCGATGCGCGATCATGGTCAGATTCGTGTGCGTCGAAACTTCTGCGGGCTACCCTCATTATTGACGCCGGTGACCTGTTTCTTCTGTGGCGAGCCGGGTCACGTCGACACACGCTGGCCGAATGAGGAGACCGATTTCGATGGCAGGCGAGTTGAGAGGCGAGTGAGTGTGCCGAGGAGACCGAATCCGATGAGTCGTTTTCATTTTGTTTGGAATCAAGTACCGAGTGCTCTCTGACCATGGAAAGGCTAGCTAGTGGGTTGTCTGGTGGACGGCAGCAGGGACGGTTACAATGTTAGGTATAGGCCAACCTAGTTTACAATGCAATTTTTAAATTGAAACGGGGTAAATGAAAATCTGGCAGAGTTTCGTCTAGATCTTGTAATCAAAATCAGAATGGCCTAATAAATGGCTGGCTATGGCTTATATTAACACTTCCCCACTCTTACGGCGAACATCTTGGCTTGGCTCGTGGCTTGGCTGGAGTGGGGTGTCAATATGGCGGCTTGGCTTTGGCGAGCTACATGTTGGCTGACGTCACGTCCGTTACACTCGGCCTTCCTGGCATCATTGCTCCCGCAATGAGAGAAAATTAACATTAATTAGCTTTCTAATAAATCAATTAGGTCTTCGGCTTCCAATTGCTAACCACGTAAACCCTGTATGCTTCTAATCCGGTATCTATCATTCCCCACTACTTTACAATATACGGGCCTGAATAAAAGTCATCCAGTTTGGTATTGACTCTAGCTGCGCTACTTGTAGAGGGGCCTGCCTCCAAAGAACAAAATCTCCCCTTTTGTACACATGAGCACTTTTGCGTTTTTGATTTTGAATTCAGAAGCTTTCTTTCGTCGAGACTATAGATTCGGACTCCTGAGCGGGATTTGAAAAACATCCGTAACATATTTGCCTACCAGAAAGAGCGAAAGGTTTAAAGGTAGTAGTGTTGTTGTTATTAATTCCCCAAATTATGTCAGGCAAGGAATTGGCCCAGTTACTGGAAGCTTCACTCGGATCAGTAGCTCGCAATGCATCGAGAATGGTTCGGTTTGTACGTTCTACCTGACCGTTAGCATGTGGACAAGCAATAGCATTTAATGTATGCCTAAACTGTTTATCATTGCCGAATCTTCTAAAGTACCTACTTGTTTGAAAGCCTTCCCATTATCTGTCACAACACGATTGGGATAGCCAAAAAGGCTAAAATGTCTTTTTCAGCGTACGAACGGTCTCGATAGAATTGACAGTACGTGTTGACTCGGTAATTACAAATTTGGAAATCGCATCCGTCATTACAAGCATGTACTGGTATCCTTTTTTTTTTGTCCTACTGAACGGCCCTAAGTGACCTATATGAACCATACGCATTGGTTCAGAAGGTTTAGGAATTGGATGCAATTTTCCTTCTTTCCTACCATAGCTGCCCTTGCCATATGCGCAGTGACGACATGCGGTCACATATTTTGTAATTAATCGCGTCATTTATTTATTAACTCCATGCAACGATTCAAGCCTACGTACGTGCCCAAGATCATCATGGTGCATTTGGACTATTTTCCATCTACCTATGTTTGGAACCAACAGACGATTCCCGTTTAGGGTTTTTCTATAAGGCCTATCGTCAACAAACAATTGTTTAATATGTTCGAATCGGCGGTGTTAGCTTTTAGCTGGTTAATTATTGAACTAAGCTTATCGTCCTGGCATTGTAATGTATAAAACCAATCAGTGACTACTGGTACCTGGTACTGGTGGTGGTACTGGTGGTGGGGGACTAGTGGCTACTGGTATATGTAATACGGGCTGGTATCCGCAACTCCACGACAATGCGCGTATTTTGCGTATGGCTCGGCTGCCCATATAGTACCATATTAATCAATTATTTTTAATACACCATCATCTCTTATAATTTTTAGAAGTGTTATATAGTAAACAAGGTACAAACACGTCTTAAATTGAACATAAAATTTAGGCCGCTCTAGTCGCCTGGACGTGGCTATTTATCGCGGCCTTAACAACTAAAGATGCCTCGGCGTGCGAGTGGTCATGTTTACTTAGAACGTACACGCGTAACCTACACAAAGAGTCCACAACTGCAAGGGAGCTCATAGCTATGGTACATGCTTTCCTCCTTACTTGTGACACGACTGAAATATAGGTACGACTGGTCGCAATGAATTGTCCGCTAATTGTCTTTACAACAATGTGCCGGCGACACCTCTTACATGCGTCCGTACTTATGTATTTCTGTGGGAAGCGTCACTCATACAAAGCTAGTACGGGCTTACAACACAAACTATTCTTAAATTGTTCAAAACTATCGTTTTGTTTACTTCCTCAAGTCCAAGAAACGTTATTTTTTGTTAAGTCCGTTAACGGACGCACAATTATTGCAAAATTTGGGATAAACTCCCTAAAATAACTGCACAATCCGATAAATTGACGTAATGTACATTAACTACTAGACAAAGGAAACTGTGACACAGCCAACAATTTTAACTCCCCCGGCTGTATGCCATTGGCAGATATTTCGTGCCTGATTTGATTTTGCAAAAACGAACATTTATTCATATTTAATTTTAAATTTTCGGCATTAAGTTTTTTAAGAACATTTTCTAGAATTTTTACGTCAGTTGAGGGTAGAAGCAAATCGTCAAAAAATATTTAGTTTTGTGTATTGTCTGACCTACCAACGGATTCTACTATTTTATTAATCAATCGCTTAAACACTGAAGGTGCGTTTGCTAAACCGAATGGAACCCTGTTAAACTCATGCCGTCTTATTACAAAAAAAAATGCTTAAGTACTGGTTTAAACCAAGACTAAAAGGTCTAAGATTGTTACGGTATTAAAGTTAGTACCAGGACCAAAATGTGTTCCGATCATGCTATGGCAACTAGGAGTAAAACAAATATTCCGTTTTTTTTTTATTTAAAACAGCGCCATCTATCAAATCGTTAAGGGAAGTAAAATTGCGGTGTTGCTATGTTTAAATATATTAGTCTTATGCTGGGAGTTTTCTGTGTGTAAAAAAAACATAATTCAAGAAATAAAATTATAATCACATGTTATTCTTAACGTTAGTATAGAAAAATAACAGAATACATCAATTCGAGCTTAATAAGGTTTTATTATCAGCATAGTAATGGAGAAGTTAAATTTTGGTATTTAAAACGTGCAAAATTTTGTTTTTGTATGGGCACACTTGAATTGCAAATGGCTGGATGCGTGAGAGTGTAACTGCTCGTGCGCATTTATTTTCCTTTTGCATTAAAGTTCTCGTTGTTTCGCAAGTGCTAATCCACGTTAAGTTGAGCTTCCGTTCCTTCGTGTTGATGTGCCGCGTTACAATTTGTTCGTTCGTTCGTGTTGAGTTGTGTAGCCTCATCAGTGTAACACCGACCCAGAACTTCTGTGCTGTAAACTCTCTCGCACTCTACGCATAGGCGCTCTTTTGAGTTTGGATCTGTTATTGCCTATTAACCGACATCAAAAAGGAGAAGGTTCTCAATTCGTCGGAACCTTTCCCCGATTACTCGAAGATGGCTGGACCGATTTGGATTTTTTTTTTGTTTTATTCGAGAGGGTATACATCACAATTGGTCCCATATAAAATTGATTAACTTTGCTTTGGTAGTTTTTGAGTTAGCTTCAATAATACTTATTTTTTCCTCACTTTTATATGGATGATGTTCTAGTTTGTTTTGCAATTTGTGTATTACAATTTGTGTGGGGTAGGTACAACTAAAAAGTGAAAAATAAAAACTTTTTTACAAAAAAATACAACCGACTTCCAAAAACAACAAAGTAAAAAATAACTTTAATTTCGAAAGTCGGTGGCAAAAAACGAAAATACATTTAACTAGACACCGACTTTCGAAATTAAAGTTATTTTTTACTTTGTAGTTTTTGGAAGTCGGTTGTATTTTTTTGTAAAAAGTTTTTTTATTTTTATATAGATATCATTGTTTTTAATTTTTAAAAATTATAATTCTTATTAAACGATTATGCTAATGTGAAATTTCCTTCTTGAAAACTTACTCAATTTTGGGCACCTTATATTAATTAGCAACACTGAGGTGCCGTCCTCTTTCAATTCACAGATAAGTTGGTAGGACTGTACACCGAACTAAACTATCACTGAAATTCCTTACTCTTTTTACGGCTGTGACTGACAATCTTAGACCTATTCTGCAAAAAAAAAACCTCTAAAAAAAACAATTTCGACACAACTAAAATCGAGGTTGACAATTGTGACTCCGCGTGGTATAGCGATAGCGCCCGTAGTTTATTTGACCCGGTGGAATTAATTGGAACTAACGAGAGTGACAAGGTTTGTCATATTTTGTTCACCGACATCGCCGCCGTTACCGGGTCAGATATTTTTTAGAGAGGGAGGGGGCAGCTTAAACGTGTTTTATATAGAATTTATCTCTTTTTAGGGTTCCGTACCTCAAAAGGAAAAACGGAACCTTTATAGGATCACTTCGTTGTCCGTCTGTCTGTCAGTCTGTCAAGACCCTTTTTTTTAACACGCTTTTATATTAGCTTCACCTGTATGTATGTTTATATGTAACGGAATCTTTGAACTCGATTTTTACCTACTTTATATAATTCGAAATTTTGCACACATAACAGGGCCCGATGACAATACAATAATTAAAAAAAATAGTCCCATGATCCTGATCAGGATTATCAGGATTAACGATTTATCTCTCTATCTAAAAAAATTAAAAATAAATTATAGTTTTAAAAACTAAAAAACACGCTTTAATACCATTAAACTGAACTAAAAAGTAAAAAATAAATTTAAATAATACAGTGATTAACGAGAAAATTAATGTCATTGTAAAAAGCGTGGGATGCTTTGCACGACATTCTTACACTAACTCCGTACCTAATTCGAAAGCACCCCACGCTTTTTTTACAATGACATTAATATACTCGTTAATCACTTTATTCTTATAATGAAAAATTTTCTTTTTTACTTTTTAGTTCAGTTTAATGGTAAATGCGCGCTGGCACACCGGTGTTCCGTCCAGAACCGACCTTCACGGCGCGCTGGAACACCAGTGTGCCACGCGCGCGGTTCACGCGGTTTCAATCTCTATTATTACTGTAACTAAGGGCTAATATCCTGTAAGGTTATGTTTTATTCTATGGTATGAAAGCTCGTCATAAAAGTCGGTCACAATGAAAAATATCGATAGGCAACACTAGATATATGTTTATGATTATGATTATAGTTGAAAAGCGACGCTTCAAAAAGTTGGTGGTCACGATTGCGCACGGAATACGTGCGCCAACGAAATGTTGTGTTGTGGTGTTTTTTTGTGTTTTTTCAACGGCAAGTGCATAAATATTCATTTATAAGTACATAATACATCCTTGTAACATAATATTTGCACGAAATAACATCGTTGTTGTTGTTCGTTGCTCGTTTCAACAATATGTGAATGAAATTTGACTATGTTTATGTGTAATCGACGTTATGTGGATGAATATTCATTTATAAGTACTTATTATATAGTTTTAGATAATATTTGCACGAAATAACATCACAATTATACTTTTTTTGAGCAAAGAAATCATCATCTTCCTGCCCTTATCCCATATTACTTGGGGTCGGCGCAACACGTTTTCTTCTTCCATTCTACCCTGTCAACCGTCACGCTTTCATTCACTCCCTTCTCTTTCATATCATTCCTCACACAATCCATCCATCTTTTCTTTGGCCTTCCTCTGCCTCTCCATCCATCAACATGTATATTCATCACTCTTTTAGTCACATGCGTTTCGTGTCTCCTCATTACATGCCCATACCAAGACAAACTATTTCCTTTCAACTTTTCTGTCACTGGCGCCACTTTCAAACTTCCTCTTATATACTCATTTCTCACTTTATCCATTCTCGTCACTCCACACATCCATCTCAACATTCTCATCTCCGCTGCATGCAATTTTTTTTCATCCGTCTTCTTCACTGCCCAGCATTCCGATCAATAAAGTACGACACGCCTCATCACGGACTTGTAAATTTTCCCCTTCAACTTGAGGGGCATCCGTGGGTCGCAAGTTGTTCCTGTAACCTGTCGCTATTTCATCCATCCTGAGTTGATTCGGTGCATTATGTCTCGGTCTAGATTCGCCATCCCCTTTGACAAGCGACCCGAGGTACCGAAAGTCGGAGCAGATCGGTAAGGGCGTTCCGGCAAGAGATATGGACACAGGACCGGAGAGACCGCCAAAATCACAAAACAAATACTCTGTTTTGGTCCGACTTACCCTCAGGCCAACGGTCTCGTCTTTTTCACCGCACCTCCAATCTGCTCTGGACCTCTAAGCCACTCTCGGCAACCAGCACAATGTCATCGGCGAACGGCATACACCAGAGAGCCTCTTCCTGGATATCCGATGAAAGCATCCATTATCAGCACGAAGAGGTAAGGGCTGAGTGCAGACCCCTGGTGCAAGTCGACAGCCACATCGAAGCTGCCAGTAGTGCCCACTGTAGACCGGACTTGGGTCTGCATCGACTGTACATCGCGCGAATCAACTGCACATACTTCCCTGGCACACATTTTTCCTTAAGTGCCCACCACAAAACTTCACGAGGCACTTGGTCGTATGCCTTTTCGAGGTCAACAAATATCATGTGCAAGTTTTTATGCGCACCTCTGTATTTCTCGCACAGCTGGCGGATAGCAAAGATGGCATCTGCTGTTCCTCGACCAGGCATAAAACCGAATTGGTTTTGCGAAATTTCACTCTCTTCTCTTAGTCGCCTTGCAATAATCTTCTCCCAAGCCTTCATATTATGTGACATTAGCTTTATTCCTCTATAGTTATTGCACTCCAGCACATCACCTTTGTTTTTGTTTTTTTTTTTTTGTTTTTGTTTAGCGAACTGTTGCACCATTCGTCAGGTATTGCTTCTTCCAACAACAACTTACGTAATAACTTCCATACTTCGACTGGTATTCCATCCGGACCTATTGCTTTACCATTCTTCATCCCATTAACTGCTATTCTCACGTCATCCATACTAATCATTCTCACTAACCCCTCATTTACTGGTTTATTCTCAAGCACACCACTCCAGTCATTCTCCTCATTCATCAGTTGTTCAAAATAGCCCTTATCCTTAATTTTCTCATCATCCGAAAGAACTGTTCCAGTTTCACCCCCATGTATACACTTTATCTGACAGACATCCCTCGTCTTCCTCTCTCTAGCTCTAGCAAGCCGATATAGATGTTTTTGGCCTGCTGGATTATCCAGTGTGTCATAAAGCTTGTCCTGGGCCTTTGCTCTCGCTATGGCTAGTATTTTTAACTAGGTCAAAGTACAATGTGCGGTTGCTGACCGTACATCTTGGCGGGGCAACAAATATAATTAAGATAACATCTTTAAAAATATTTTACTAATGTTAATTAGAATCATGAAAACAATGTTAATAAAATGAATTAATGTTAAAAGAATGAGGTGTCGCGTATGTAGCATTTCTGATCGAGGTCAGTTCGTGGTTTTCAGTAGATGCTGCAGTTCTTGGTGGCTTCTGTTGCGGTAACCCGGTGGACGCGCCGGCGGCGACTTTGCCGCAGCGTTTGCAGTACACGTAGGCTCCTCCCGCGACGACTACTGACAAGATCAGAAGTCCCATCGTGGTGTATGAAACGATGTATTGGTGCACATTGTGTTGCGACATTTCTGCCTGATTTGTTTGATCTTCCAATTCTTTCAACGAATTATGAAGTTTTTCATAGTCGTTTCTTACAAATTGAGTATTTTGTTGTCCAATTGATAAATTAATCGGCTTGACAGATGTTAAATTATTGATGTCATCCATATCAATCAGTGGTATTTCCGGGTTGACATAATAAATGTTGTTTGTGTAGTAAACTTGTGTGTAGTATGTATCTTCATTATTTCTAATTATACATCCTTCTTTGGCTTCTAAAATTCCCGTCGAATGTATTGCCCTGGTTGTCAAACGACCTTCACAGATGATTTGCAGTTGGCAATCCGTGCAGCAGACATAAAGCCAAGTGTTAGGTTTGTGAAGTGGTGTCCATTTATTGTTGCAGGTTTCCGATGCGTAGATACATTTTGATAATGTTATTGTACGGGTTGTAGTAGTTAACTCCGTACACCGATTTGTCGTGAAGATTGTTCAGTTGTATAGAGAAACACGTTCCACTAAGATGCACTAAGTAGAAGTTTATTTAAGTTAAGAGTAACAGTGGTGCCGATTCTGTTGTACACCGAACTAAACTAACTAAACTATCACTAAAATTCCTTACTTTTTGCTATGAGAATCTTAGAGCTATTCTGCAAAAAAAACCCTCTAAATTTATTATTAATAAATTTATTATTAATTTATTATTTATTTATTTTTTTTTTAATTTTAGTTGTGTCAAAATTTTATTAATAAAATTTTGACACAACTAAAATCGAGTTTGACAATCGTGACTCCGCGTGGTATAGTGGGTGTAGTATATTTGACCCGGTGGCTTTAATTGGAACTAACGAAATCACTATGAAGTGACAGGCTTGTCATATTTTGTTCACCGACATCGCTGTCGTTACCGGGTCAAATATCTTTTAGACCTGGCGGGGCGCAGGGAGGGGGCAGCTTCAACGTGTTTTATATGGAATGTAGGTACCTTTTTTTTTGGTGCCTTTTTTTATGGTACCTTTTTTTTGGTACCTTTTTTTTTTCTTGTACCCACATGTTGAGTCATAGGGGTTTAAGGATCTTTTAAAGGGGGGCCAAAATTCCATTATTTTTGCGATAGGACTCACCGTTTTCGAGATATATGCAAAAGAAAAGAAAAAAATACACTACTGTATTTGCATCCGAAGTCAAGGTCTCGGTGTGAATTTTAGTTCATGTCAACTAATTTTATTCCACACCTTTTTAATCGCGATTAAACATAGTCTGATTTAGTTTGACAATTAAAATTTTAGGTGAAAACAGTCAAATTCAGAATAGCAAAATTGCCATTTTCACTAAACTAATAACTCCATACAATCTTAGTCCTGTCAAACTAAAATATAGTTAAGTTGTGTCACTTTAGTCAATTTCAGAATGGGAAATCGTCGTTTGACAGGAATAAACTAAATTTTAGTGATTTTTAGTCTAGTTTAGAGGCATTTGTGACAAGAGAATCGGCACCAGTACTAGAGTGGTAGGCGATTATTTCTCTCAGTTGTTGATAGCTACACAGTTATAAGTTCACTATATTTAAATTCGTTAGTCATGTTATTTTATAATACTAAATTATGACGCGCATCGTTGGCCTAAAGTAGGTTACAGAGTAAGCAGAAAAATGTACGGCGATGAGACCGTACATATTGGCAACCCCCTAAAGAAGCTAAGATAAGTAGGGAGAGAGAGAAAGAAACGCCTGTACAAAGTCAAATGTTAAAGTAAAAAGTAAGTAGGTATACAATTAATCAAAAGTAAAGGCAATATTGTTTCGGTGTCCTTGAGGTTGACCGTGTTGTTGAACTTGTCATAGTACGTATGTTTCGAACCTTTCAGTAAGGCTTCCAGTTACCAATGAGTATTGTCAATAGCTTCCCACTTCGACTTCAAGATTGACAAATAATCGTCAAGTTCCCACTTTTCAGCTAAGGCTTCAAAATCAATTTTTGCCATAGCCCGATCGATGGCCTTGAAGTTGCATTCCTGTTTAGTCAGCAAAGTCTTTGTCTTCTCATCAGGTTCTCCTCTCGACAAGTCTGTCAAGTCGAATTTTACATTTTCTTCAGTAGTTAGCAACATTCTTAATATTTCTGCTTTAGTTGTTTCGTACATGGTCTTTGTCTTACCGTAGACATCTTCCACAAAATAGTTTATGTTTCTATCTTCAATTTCTTGCAACAGCAATGTATGCCGAGCATTGAAATCCATCCATTGAGCTTCTAAAGAGGATAGCCGCTTGTTCAAGTATTCTGTTGTTTTTCTGGTTTTACTATCCTTGTTATAGTTGGAGCATAACGTTTTGATGTTTTCAAAACATGTTGATTGTTGCGATAGCTTACTCATCTTGATTATAGATGATTGCTTCCTTGTAGTTGTCAAAATACCTTTTCGAAAAAGTCCCGAAGATTCTCCTTGTAGTTGAAGACTCTTCTAGTAGTTGTAGTTAGTTGCAGTAGTTGAAGGCTCTTCCAGTAGTCGAAGGCTCTTCTCGTAGTTGCAGTTAGTAGCAGTAGTTGAAGGCTCTTCCAATAGTCGAAGGCTCTTCTCGTAGTTGCAGTTAGTAGCAGTAGTTGAAGACTCTTCTAGTAGGCGAAGGCTCTTCTAGTAGTTGTAGTTAGTTGTAGTAGTTGAAGGCTCTCCCAGTAGTCGAAGGCTCTTCTAGTAGTTGTAGTTAGTTGCAGTAGTTGAAGGCTCTTCCAGCAGTTGAAGGCTCTTCTAGTAGTTGTAGTTAGTTGCAGTAGTTGAAGGCTCTCCCAGTAGTCGAAGGCTCTTCTAGTAGTTGTAGTTAGTTCGGTACTCAATGTGCCTATACTCTGGCTAGGTATTTGCGCCTTCTCAATCCAACTGGGGCGACCCTCTTCCGGGAGACCAGCTGAACCGATTCGCTACCGTAGCAAGAGACACAAACACACTAAGATACGCGAAGGCTCGAAGGACCACAAATGTACGGGTTGTAGTAGTTAACTCCGTACACCGATTTGTCGTGAAGATTGTTCATTTTATAATACTAAATTGTGACGCGCATCGTTGGCCTAAAGTACCTAGGTTACAGAGTAAGCAGAAAAATGTACGGCGATGAGACCGTACAGTTATGTTTGTTATTACGCTAATTTCGCATGGAATTTGATGATTTCTCATGTTACGTGTTGGTTTTTTAATGAACAGACATATGTACTTGGTTCAATCTTTATGCAATGTTCCAGGTCACTGTCTGTGAGCTGCATATAAGTCTCTTTTCTTATATTGACTGCGACATAATCTGAATTTGTTTTCATGATAAGTGAATGTTTGTTATTTGTTATCATCGGTATAGGAACTGTTTTATAGATAGTGAATGGAGTGATACTCACTCTTTTTTTCTGCTTTCAAACTAACGTTCTCATTTTCTTTTTGAGCAAAGAAATGCTACGTAAAACACCGTTACTGTACCTACTTTTTTTGAATGGCTCGGCACAATATGAAGTTTCAGTTTCATTATTATGAAAATGTTACGTAAGACTCTCTACAAAACCCAGTTTTTAGATTACTTGCCTATTCATAATGTAACCTGCAACATTTCGTGTAATTTGATATAGTAGTTTTATCAGAAATCGACATATCACGGGAACAAACACACTTATAAACCAATTCTCTGATAACATAATTTGTTTATAAAATACAACTCTCGTAGTACGAGTCGTGTTTACATTTTAAACCATGGTCTGTTTATTCAAGAACCCAATACAATTTACAATAAGTGCCTAGAGCCAATAGAAACATGAGTGGACCATGTCACGCTGCGGGAATTCCGACCGGGATTTGACAGTTCTGGTGACATTTCATAACTCGATTTTAGCGGTTAAGAAAAATTCCAAAATGTTTTCATTAACAAAAAAAAAACTTTTAAACGACTACAACAAGGCTTGTAACACAGAGAGCAAGAATGTCATCTAGATAAAATCCATTGATAATCTGTGAATGTCATTTTCATTTTGCCATCTGTCATTGTGTCAATTTGTGTCATCGTCGGTCGAAAAATCTAAAAATAATAGAAATTTCTGCAAGTTTCAAAGACTTACTAGTTTTTACCGACTAAAACGAAATTCCAGCACCATGTCGGATATTAAAATAGTAGCAGCAAGCATTGTGAACTTCTTAAAGCGGCAGCTAGAAGGCGACTCGCTCAGCGTGGACTCTCGTGAGAGCGTCGAGGTCGGCGTGCAGTGCATCGAGACCGCGTTCGAGCTGGGCCCCGAGGACGCGGCGCGCGGCGTGGACCTGCTGCAGCTCGTGCGCGCCCAGACACGCAGCAGTGCGCCGCTCAACTCGCCGCCGACGCGCTCCGAGGCCGAGAAGCTCAAGAACGAGGGCAACGAGTTCATGAAGAGCGACCGCCACCGGGAGGCACTGGACAAGTACACGCGCGCCATCGAGCTCGACCCCTCCAACCCCGTGTATTTCTGCAACCGCGCCGCCGCGCACTTCAAGCTGGGCGAGAACGAGGCGGCCGTGGCTGACTGCACCGCGGCACTGGGCCTGCAGCCCGACTACGGCAAGGCGCACTCGCGCCTGGGCCTGGCTCTCACGGCGTTAGAGCGGCACCGCGAGGCGCGCCAAGCGTACGCGCGCGCGGCGCAACTGGAGCCCGACAACGAGTCGTACCGCCAGAACCTGCGCCTGGCCGACGAGCAGCTGGCCGCGCACGGTGAGCGCGCGCCGCTGGACCTGGGTGGCCTGCTGCAGAACCCGGCGCTGCTCAACATGGCCACGGAGATGCTGGCCGACCCCAACATGCAGAACCTCATCTCGGGGCTCATGAGCGGCGGCGGAGGCGCGGCCCCGGGCGGCGGCGGCGGGCCTAACGGCGCGGGCGGCATGTCTGCGCTGCTGGAGGCGGGGCAGGCGCTGGCGCAGCACATGCAGGCCGCCAACCCCGAGCTGGTGGAGCAGCTGCGGCGCCAGGTGCGCCCGCCCGGCCCCAACCCACCGCAGTGAGCCTGCGCGTGCTGCTCCTAGCATGTTGTTCCTCGGGGAAGATTGTTTAATCTTTTAAGATGTAATATAACTTTATTTTATTCACACCTGCTGATTTTCCAACTGATAGTGGGAATGATTATACCGACTTTTATTGATTTAAGACACTACTTGTGCCTGCTTCTATTATGACACTTGGCTGTCGGCTCACTTGTAAAATTGATAATCTTCTATCTAGCACCGGCTGCCTCCTGTTCAGAAATGTATATATTATGATGAAGAAAGCCGTTGCTGTGATGCACTGGTTTCAAATTGTTTTTTTTTATATTTGATAGAATTATTTAATAGCAATGGAGGTACTCGGTAGCATTATATGCATTTATTTGTCAGCAGATATTATTTACCCACACAGGACTCATACTTAATCACTAGTTAGACTTAAATTGTATAAAGTGAACTCCTGCACGGACTATGGAGTGATGCATGGAGGCCATGCTCGGATGCCACATGTGATGTATAATATTTAAAGTATGTGCGGAATGTTAAATGAAAGATAAACTTCAAGAGAAGTTTATCTCTGTTTAACCCAAATTATTAAAAGCTAAGGTTTCAATTATTGGTATTGTTAATAAATTTATTTAAATAATATTGTGTGATTTTGTTCAGCAGTTTTGAAAAGCTGAAAATAACTGCAGTTTTTAGGGTTTAATACCAAAATGGTAAAAAGGAACTCTTATAGTGTGACTCAATCTATCTGTCTGTCCGTCTATCACAGCTGGATATCTCAAGAACTACTAATGCTATCAAATTTGGAACAGTTTTAAATAATTTTGCAAATAAGATAGAAATAAAAATCTGTTTTTTTGAAACAGGAACTGAAAGAGGGTCTTAAAAATTCGAAGTGGGGCTACTAGGGCATGTGTGGTGTATGCACATTCTCAAACATTTGTTTTTAGGGAGCTTAATTTTCGACTTTTGATGAAATATGTTTAAAAAAATACCATTACCCGTTACCTCCGAAGTTTGCATAGAGAAAAATCTGAAATTATTCTGTGATATATGACAGCTGGCAAATTAAATAGATTCAATAGTGCCCTAGGTAATAGGTTAAATGTTCTGGGCCATAATATGGACGGAGCAAATAAACTATATGAGGATTTCTTTTCAGTAGTGCTCACTGAATTCAATAAAACTTTTGAAAAGAAAACAAAAAATATTTTCCCTAACTTTTTATTTAGTGACTGGGCAACTAGAGGTATTAGGATAAGTAGGGAAAGATTATTCGAATTGTATGGCCTTAAGCCTTACATTAACACTGTGACGTTCAACAGGTATGTTGCTACATATTCCAAAATTTTTAGAAATACTTGCAAAATAGCTAAAGCCCTGTATATTAGTAACAAGATCAAATCAGCAGAAAATAAAGTAAAAGCAGTGTGGAAAGTTATAAATAATGAAACTAATAGGAAAAAAATACGAAACACGGATTTTACATTGGAGACTTCTCATGGTGATATAAGCTCTAACTTAGAAGTAGCTCAAGAATTTGTACACTTCTTTACAAATATACCATCTAAAACGACGGAAGCTTTAAATTCCTCACCCGATGTCTCAATTGATTTATTAAGAGCGAACGTTCCAAGCTGCCCGGTTGAATTTCAATTTAAACATATAAACCCCATGGTAGTTAAAAAAGCTTTTCGGCACATTAAAATCAAATTGACCGAAGATCTATGGGGAATGTCTATCAAAGTTTGTACATCCATAATCGAGACTATAGCACCATACTTAGCATTAATATTTAATTTGTGTGTGGATGAAGGAGTCTTCCCGGATTTAATGAAATTTAGTAAGGTTATACCACTTTTTAAATCTGGGGACAGTAAACACACCAACAATTATAGACCAGTATCCGTGTTGCCGGTATTCAGCAAGGTATTCGAAAAGGTAATGCTCGATCAAATGCTTAATCATTTTAACACCAACCAAATCTTGCACGATCAGCAATTTGGTTTCACCAAAGGACGTTGCACGACTGACGCGGGTGCCACTTTATTAAAACACATATTTTCAGCGTGGGAGGAGGCCCAAGATGCCATAGGAATCTTTTGTGACCTCTCCAAGGCATTTGACTGCGTAAATCACGAAACCTTACTCTTGAAACTTGAGCATTACGGACTAGGTAAACTTGCGCTCAGTTTAGTAAAATCTTATTTAAATGATAGACAGCAACAAGTTCAAATAAATGGTGTCAATTCACTCGGTCTAAAAGTACAAATGGGTGTTCCACAGGGTTCGATATTGGGTCCTTTCCTCTTTTTAGTATATATTAATGATCTACCCCATTTATTAAAAAACCAACCACAAATGGTGTTATTTGCTGACGACACATCCTTAATTTTTAAGATAAATAGACGTGCATCAAATCTTGACGACGTAAATAGCGCCCTACTGCAGATCCATAATTGGTTCACTGCTAATAATTTAGTATTAAATGGGAAAAAGACTAAATGTGTAAGATTTGCTTTACCAAATGTTAAAAGTACTGATTGTGACATAGTATTGAATAAAGAGAAACTAGAATTCGTCGATAAAACTGTTTTCCTGGGGATCACGCTCGACTCAAGGCTGCAATGGGGTCCGCATTTAACATCTCTTGCAGGACGGCTAAGTTCAGCAGCATATGCGGTGAGAAAAATCCGTCAATTCACTGATGTAGACACCGCAAGGATGGTCTATTTCAGTTACTTTCATAGTATTATGTCTTACGGTATTTTACTATGGGGACGGGCTGCAGACATAGAGTCTATTTTTATTCTGCAGAAAAGAGCCATCAGAGCAATATATGGCCTCCGCAGGCGCGATTCTCTAAGGGAACTGTTTAAAGATATTAACATCATGACGGTACCTTGTCAATATATCTACGAAAACATCATGTACGTAAGGAAAAATCTAAATCTTTTCGGTAAAAGAGGTGAAGGACACAATTATAGGACTAGAAATAGGGACCAATTAGTTCAACCAGGTTTCAGACTGGCTAAAGTAGACTCATCCTTCATGGGGTACTGTTTAAAATGTTATAATAAAATACCTCCCCACATACTCCAGCTGAATGAAAGGAAATTTAAATCTTGTATAAAACGCACACTATGCAGCCAGGCATATTATAAGTTGGGGGATTACATCGCTGACAAAAATGCTTGGCTGAATGCTTGTCCTGCTCCACAAGGACGCATTAATTAATTGATTAGCATTCGGATATATTGTTGGACCTGCTGAAGATTAAGATGAGAGAAAACTTTCTTTGCATTGTTTAGATTCAATCTCTTAGTATTATATAATTGCATAGCACGTGTGAGCACTATGTAGCTACTATTAAGCTACCTTTTACTGGGTACGTCTTTCACTGACTTGAGTGTGCCCTGGCGGTTGAGAGTATGTCATGCTCACTCAAATGTCTCGCTGATGGTGGCGTGTGTGTTGGATCATTAATTTCCCTTCAAAATGGTTGAGCTAAATGGTGCTGATCCATGCGTCATGTTCGTGAACGGGCGCCGTCAGTTGGGACTGGTCGTCTCTTAGCTGCCATGGCTTATTTTTAATTTTAATATTTAATTTAGTTGTTTTAGTTATTATCTTTTTATTACGGACGCTTTTTAACGTGCACGTCTTTCTACATTGTTCTCACATGTATATTTTCAACTTGAACGATGTAACCAATATTTTGTAAAAATATTATGATTTAAAAGAGTGTCCGTGGAGTTTCTTGCCCGTTCTTCTCCATAGGGATCTACTACGCTTTGGAATGGGCAACTAGCTTCATCTTTCTGACTGACCGACCCATTGACAATTCAAAAGTGCCTGTAATTGGTTTATTTGAAATAAATGCTTTGAGTTTGAGTTTGAGTTTGATAGAAGTTAATTCAAATTCAAATTATTTATTTCAGACACGAGTCCATAGTGTTAGTATAACAAAATTACTTAAAGACTAGTGTTAGTAAGTATAATACAAAATTATAAAAAAGGTACCAATATAATAGGTCTTTACCTATGAAATTGCCGTTTTGTATGAAAAAATTTAAACTAATTTTTTTCATGCATTTTTTATTTGTATTAATCGAAGTAATCACCCATGCAATCAATGCATCTTTGCCAACGCAGTGGCAGTTTATTGATGCCCTTCTTAAAGAAATCAGCTGAACGGGAGGCAACAAATTCTTCAAAGGCATTTTGTACTGCCTCTCGGGTATTGAATTTTTTTCCCGCCAAGAAGTTATCCAAATTCTGGAAAAAGTAGTAGTCTGTAGGCGCAAGGTCTGGTGAGTAGGGCGGATGACGGAGAGCTTCCAACCCCAGTTCTTGCAACTTGGAGACCGTCTGCTGTGCAGTATGAGGTCGCGCGTTGTCGTGCAGGAGCAGCGGAGACGAGCGATTGACCAATGCTGGTTGGAGATGTGCCAGCTTCTCCATCATTGTGTTCAGTCCTTCACAGTACACATCTGAAGTAATGCTCACCCCGTTTGGTAAGAAGCTGTGATGAATCACACCGGCGCTAGACCACCAAACAGTGACCATCACTTTTCTAGGGGTAAGTTTTCGTTTAGGGCATTGTTTAGGTGCTAAACCAGGATCCAACGCAACTTGCTGAGCGCTTGCGGTTATCAAACAGAATCCATTTTTCATCGCAGGTAACAATGCGGTTCAAAATTCCTTCATTTGTGTGTCTGTTGAGCAGTGCAAGGCATGTCTCGACGCGTACTTCGCGCTGGCGATCATTGAATTCGTGGGGCACCCATTTGTCAAGCTTTTTTACCTTGCCAATTTGACGCAAATGGACCAATATTGTTTTGACGCTAACGTCGAAAGCTGCTGCTAATTCAGCCGTAGATTGTGTATCATCAGCTTCCACAATCGCCTTTAATTCGTCATTGTCGACCAAAGTCTTCGGACGACCGCGAGGTTCATTTTTCAGGTCGAAATTTCCAGAACGGAAGCGAGCAAACCAATAACAAGTGGTGCGTTGGTTTGTAGTGTTAGCTCCGTAAACGTCGTTGATGTTGCGTGCCGCTTGTGCCGCGATGCCGCGACGCGCGGCGCGTTGTGTTGCTACCGTGAACCAGGATGACTGTGTCATCAGCGTAGGTGATCACCTTAGAGTTAGCTGCGCTGAGCTTACAGAGCTCGTTAATGTAAACAAGGAATAACGATGGTCCAAGAACGCTTCCTTGAGGAACCCCATAAGTTAGAAACACCTCCCCGCTGGTGTAACCATCTAGTAAGACGACCTGAGAACGTTCTGTCAGGTAACTTTTGAATAAGTCAAGTGGTAGGCCTCTAATACCAATCCTTTCGAGCTTTTCTAGCAAAAGGGGAACAGAGACGGTGTCAAACGCTTTAGAGAGATCCAGAAAGATACCTATAGTCTTGTCTTTATTGTTTAGGTTATTAGCTACTTGACCTAGTAATTCCAAAACCGCATCTTCAGTACCTCTACCCGATCTAAAACCATACTGTTTGTCAGAAAGTACATTATTCGACTTGAGGTAGTCCAGCAGACGTTTATTTATAACTTTTTCTAGGAGCTTAGAAATAGTAGATAATACAGAAATGGGTCTGTAGTTATTGACACTGCCTCTGTCCCCGCTCTTGTAGATAGGATGGACGACAGCTTTTTTTAAAAACTGGAGGGAAAATACCTGTTGATAAAACAAGGTTAAAAACATGGCAAATAACAGGGATAAGGATGTGCCTTGCACTATAAATCAGTTTGGCAGGGATGCCATCCCAATCCACGGCACAGTTAAGTTTCAGTCCAAGGATGAGACGTTCAATTTCCTCGTCATCGGTGTCCAGAACAACCATCGAATTGCCACTGACATTGAGTAAGGAAGGGTTGGTTACGGAAGGAAGCATATAGTTTGGGGAATTTAATATTTTAGATGCTAGATTAGGTCCTACGTCAGCAAAGTAACCATTTATGGAGTCAACCGATTGGGATGGATGTGAGATAATCGACAGCAGCTCACTGGCAGTAGTTTTATTTTTTTGGAGATTCGAGATAGACCGAATTAGATTCCAAGTAGCCCTAGGATTTTTACGATGTCTTTCGAATTCATTCTGTTCGTATTGCCTTTTTATTTTCTTCAATAAATTGTTGCAAAAGTTCCTGTACCGAAGATAAGTCGTTTTTAAGGTAACGTTAGCAGAATCTCTTTTAGTTTTACGAAACAAGCTGTCCCGGTTTCGTATACACCTAAGAAGCCCAGGTGTAATCCACGGCTTCATAATTCGTTTTTTGCTTGGCATAATTGAAACGAGAGTATTTTGATCAACTGCTGAAGAAATAAGATTAATCATTGAAGAAGCTGCAATGTCAGTATCACGACAGTACATGACTGAGGAGAAGTCGGTATGTTTCAGCATCTCAACACAGGCAGCTATATCCACACGACGTGATTTTATGGTATTTAATCTTAGATTAGCAAAAACTATAACCGGAGCATGGTCGGTGAATAAAGAATCAAGAACTAAGGTTTTAGAAGGTTTATTTGATTTGATAATCACGTGGTCAAGGCAACTACTGTTTCGTGTAGGGAAAACATGAGCTGGTAACATAATAGGTTGGGGAAAAAGTTTCTTCGCATTTTTTAAGAAAATTGAAAACATTTTTTAATATACATTATTTACATTTATCTAAAGTATGTAGGCACCATTTTGTTCGATAACTTTTTGCCATCTTGTAGGTAGGGACATGATCCCATTGCTATAGAAATTTTGGGACTTCTGATCAAAATACCGCGACAAGTGGTTTTGGCAGTCCTCTCGTGATGTTAACCTGACACTGCCTAAAGAATACTGAAGAGACCGAAACAGGTGGAAATCTGAAGGTGCAAGGTCAGGACTATACGGCGGATGGATTAACACCTCACAGCCAAACTCTCTTAATTTTTGCTGAGTGGCTAAAGATGTGTGAGGTCTAGCGTTATCATGATGAAAAACCACACCCCTTCTGTTGATTAATTCTGGCCGCTTTCTCTCAACTTCTTGCTTTAATCTCATCAGTTGTTCGCAGTAGAGTTCAGAATCGATGGTCCTGCCTGGTGGTAACAGCTCATAATGAATAATGCCCTTCCAATCCCACCACACACACAGCATCACCTTGTTGCGAGTTAACCCGGGTTTCGCCACAGTCTGTGAAGCCTGACCGGCCTTTGACCACGACCTTTTCGCACGTTCTTGTCGTACGTAATCCACTTTTCATCACCAGTTATCAGCTTCTTCAAAAATGGTTCGGTTTCATTACGTCGTAATAAAGAATCACAAATGAGTACACGGTTCATTAGGTTTCTTTCAGTGAGCTCGTGAGGTACCCAAATATCGAGCTTTTTTGTGTACCCAGTTTTTGTAAAATGCGCCAAAACTGTTTTGTGGTCGATTCCCAGTTCTTCAGCTACGTCGTAACTACTGATATGGCGATCTTGCTCCACTTTTTCAAAAATGTCATCCATTTTATCCGTAACAGGGCGACCAGAGCGACGTGCATCTTTGACATCAAAATTTCCGGATTGAAAACGCTTAAACCAAATTTGTGCTACTCTCACAGACACTGCACTGGGTCCATAAACATCGCAAATTTTTTTCGCGGCTTGCGTTGCATTTTTACCTTTTTTGTAGTAAAATTTTAAAATGTATCGAATTTCTTCATTCGATTCACTCATCTTGACAGTACGAAAAACAAATGAAAATCACACATTTTCCTAATTTGAATTTGGAATTATGTTCTTTAAAATTTAATCTTTCAATGATACCAAAACCAGCCAGATACAAATAGTATAGCCAAAGAGATTTTATTTTAAGTTCATACATACTATAATGCGAAAAGACTTTTTCCCCAACCTAATACCATGAGATGCAACAGCATTTAAGTAAGTGTCAGTGTTTACATCTAAACAGCTCGGAGCAATGTTTATATTAATGTCTCCAACTAAAATAATAGATTTAAAAGTATTCAAGGAGTAAAGGATAGAATCTAGACTAGTTATAAAATTTTGTATATTCCTATTTGATGGAGATCTATAAATAGCGACGACAGCTACATCTGTGGAGAATTTAATGACAAGACAGTTAGCATCATTCAGAGTTGGCTTTTCAACTGTAATTTTTATGTCCACTTTCGTATAAACAACAACGCCATCGTTTTGATTAGAGTAATCAGAAGAAGTGGACGCATAGCCAGGTATTGTAGGAAGATGGGGACATTTATGTAACCAGCATTCAGATAACACAATGACGTCAAATTGAGTCCCTATCCGATGAAGTAATATGAGAAGATTGTTAAAGTTTGAGATGCTGCCGATGCTTCTAATATTAACGTGAAATATCTTCAGGCTGTGGGTCATATCATGGAGATATAAGCCTACCTGTTCAGGGGAACATTGATAAGACGCTGACACTGAAAGCTCCTCAATATCATCGATAATTCGTGCCGTATCATTCATAGATGATTCTAGCTTGAGAATTCTTTAGAATTCTTTCTAGCTTGGTCACAAGGGTTGGAACAGAAACGGTGTCAAAGGCTTTTTTTAGATCAAGGAATACAGCCAGACACTTTTTCCCTGAATCGACATAATCAGTTATCAGCGAGCTGAGTGCTGTAACTGCATCCTCAGTTGATATTCCCTGTCTAAACCCAAATTGTGTAGTTGATAATATTTTAAATTTTTCTAAATAATGTAAGAGTCTTATATTAATTATTTTTTCTAAAACCTTGGATAGACCTGGTAAGACAGAAATAGGTCTGTAGTTATTGACATCGTTTCTGTTCCCTCCCTTGTGAACCGGTGTAATAATGGATTGCTTCAGAAGTGTTGGAAAGATACCTTCTCTAAAACAGAGATTTACCAAATGAGTAATGACAGGAGCAATTTCCTTGCTATCAAATTGAACATGCCATCAAATTAATAAACGTAATACAGGCTTACCGACTTACAAATAATTAACTACCTTAGGTATAATTTATTCAGCACGTAATAGTAACAAAATTCCTAAAGGAAACTTATGTAGAGGTGGTAGGTATACACACGGCTACACATCAAGCTATACATTTCCAGTTTACGCTAACCTCTCATGGTAAGGAAATCCTACACAATGCGAGATCAGCTTATACTGGAAATGTATAGCTTAATCTGTAGCCGTGCGTACTGAGACACTGAAATAAAATCCACTGATGCTTTCTTAACTATTTATTACACTCTATGTATAATTTATGATAGTTTTAATCAATTTACATATCTTTATGTACATACAGTAGCAAAATGTAAAAACACAGTGCGCGAGTCGCCGGCGCAGCGCGGCCTCTCGCAGTACTGTGTGACGTCACGGCCACTGGCAACGTGTGACGTCAGGGGCACTGGCCACTGGCGAGTGTGCGAGCGGCGCCAGCGACTCGCTAAATACATTCCAAAACTTCTAACCAATATAAAATTCTGTACCTATTTACACAAACCCCACACGAAGTGCCACACGTACGTTAGTATTCGACTATGATGCGGTTGTAGGCTGCCGAGTGCCGCCCCGCGCCCCACTAGTGAAGCGAGCCGCCCGTCGGCGTCGCGCTTCGTGCAAAGCTTTATATCTATTATATTGACGCAAAGGCACCGTGGATCATCGCTAGTACCATATTATATAAATGCAGCACATTTACAACAGAAGTCGTGTGAACAACAACAAGCTTTACCATGAACGAACAATATAAATAATGTTTCCAACGCCTTGCGGTTTGGAGCGCACACAACTATTCTGAATATAACAACGACGATCACTATGATAACGTTACCCCAGGACTCTAGTAGGAACAACTTAACTACAAACAAACATTCAAGTACAACAACATGAAGACGACCGTGAACAGACCAACAGATGTTACTCGTAGTGTTGCGACATTCCGTCGACGTCCTCTCAGGAAGTCACTCGGTAGCACAGGCTTCACATGTTGGTATACAATGCTCGAGGTGGAAGAAGAAATAAAGAATGATCTATCGCGATAACAATCACAATGGACTACTAAATAATTTTATGAATATTTATCAAATAAAGATGTACTTAAAGTAGAACGTTTATAATTAACAAACAATAATTTAAGCGCCGACGAGTGTCTACTAACAGTCAATTAAGTAAATAAAGCTAATACATTGGATGCAGCTATTTGATCAATCATTCATTTTGAACTAATTTCAATTATAAAATAAAGACTTACATTGAATGTAAGCTAATAAATAACGTTTTAATATTTTCAGTACATAAATGTTCAACACTTTATATTATGAAAGTTTAAGTATAATATTATAATGCTGTAAATGATTACAGAAAATAATTGTTTGGAATATAATAATTATGTTGTAGCTGTATGTCACAGCATCAATGTGTGTGACGTCATAAGACACGGGTGTAACGTGCGACACGGACCATGTTGAACGTGGCGTAGTGTGATGACACCTCCCTTGACTGGATAGTGGCGCCAGCGTGACGTTACATGCTCCGAGTCGCACTGCAGCGCGCAGGCGCGGCCCCCTCGCACGCAACACTGCTTGGTACAGGGACGGCGGACACATGAACATTGCACAAACACACGAAGCCATGCGTGCGACTGGTCGTCTGTAGGACAGTTACCGTTTACAGTTGAATGTGAAGTGACCACGCGGCGTTGCAACTTGCACACCCTCACACAGCCTCTAGTGACTCCTACACTACACTACGCGACTGACAGAACTACACAGCGTTAACATAAACATCAAACTGATTAGCAAAAGCATCAAATTCGCTGCCAATATATTCTTCGATCATTCATTATAAATAATACAAATATCTGACTTACAAATTAATCGCTGTGCGATTGAATAGGCTCTTTAACTTGCATCTACAAACATACAATTGTTTCTAAAACATTCACCATATTTTTTTCTCATTTTTGAGAAAAAACAGTGCTCAAATGTGCGGATTATACTAAAACAACTAGATATATTTATTGTTAAAAATCGTTCGTGATAAACAAATAATCGAAGTTGTATAAGGTTCCTAGAGTGCGAACATGCGAGAACTGAACTCGAAGGTAAAGTATGGAAATGTCGTAAAGTGAGAATGTTTCACCTGTATCGTTAGTGTGGTGTCGTAATGAATCGCTATCCAGCACATGAGCTGACTCAGTTCCTCTTGGAGGGCGGCACGAGGTGGTTGGGCAGCTCGGAGGGCAGGTCGTGTCCGTCGATCTTGACGTGGATGAGGTGCATTGCGAGCGCGAACTCGTCCTCGTCCAGGAAGCCGTCCTTGTCGATGTCCGACAACTTCCAGATTTTGCCGAGCACCGAGTTCGGCAGTTTGGACTTCACCATCTCCGTCTTGGCGGCTGTCGACAAACCGCCAGGTCAACACGAGTATGTGACGCGAACTGCGCCGGCAACGAACGTGGCTAGCAGCAAGCAGTGTGGGACAACTGGACGAAACGGAACGATCCTAATGAGCGAGCTAGTCTCTCCTAACCACTTTCGTTGCCAACAGAGTTCCGGAATCACAAAGGAGCAAACACATGAAAATAGCGCCAGTAAAATAAACAAGGGAAGCACAGTACCGACAGTTGTTAAACAGTTTAGTTAGTACCTATTTGAAAATAATCATGCAACGAGAAACATTACATCGAGAGTAGAAGCGTGACGATAAATAAAGAGGCGAGATAGCGGGCGAGGCGAGGTGTTGCGGGACGATAGCGGGCTAGGTAACACTCATGTCGAACCTGATGGCGAACTGTTTCACTGAACAGGCGAGTATCACTCTTGGTGTGACTGTCACTGCCATGCCCACCATCAGGGATTTTCATTTTGATAACACAAAAAAATACTCGAAAGTTGTCGCCAAATATCAGAATTTGTTGGTCACTGGTTCAAAAGATATAAGGGTTTATAGATGGCTGATCTGGAGAGCATCTCCCCAGCTTGGCCACAATGTATATCTCACGAACTGGGGCACCCAGCGAAGATCTGTTTTCTCTCTTTAGTCGCAATTTTACGCCAAGTCCCAGATTTAGTCGGCTCTTAGTTTAGAAGATATAATGAGTTTTAACGTATAGTCCAAGAGCTAGACCGAAGAGTTTACGATAAACTCTTTAGTCGGCTCTTAGTTCAGAAGTTTAGAAGAGTATAGTCCGAAGGCTAGATCGAAGAGCTTACGATAGTCTTTGATCTAGCTTATATCTTCTCTATACTAAGACCCGACTAAATCGTGACTTGGCGAAAAATTGCGACTAATTTGGGAGAAAACAGATCTTCGCTAGGTGCCCTAGTTTTTGAGATATAAATGTGGCCAAGCTGGGGAGATGCTCTCCAGATCGCCCACCTATAAACCCTTATATCTTTTGGACCAGTGACCGACGAATTCTGATATTTGGTAACAAATTTCGACTAATTAGCGACAATTTTTTGTGTTATCAAAATTAAAATCCCTTATGGTGGCCATGCCAGTGACAGTCACACAGACTTGTACTTAATACTAGAGCTTAAGCCTCCATGGCTAATACTATGACAGGAACAAATCACCGACTAAGCCGATATAATAAGAATTGGAGACAACACAAACATCAACTGATCACAATGAAGACTAGAACAAAATCAGAATTGAGCAATATGCGAATTCCATAGTTTATAACTGGGCTAATACTCCTTGCATACCTATAGCTATATTATATCGTAGCCATCAATCAATCAATCAACTCAGCCAATCGCAGTCCACTGCTGGACATAGGCCTCTCCAAGGTTGCGCCACAACACCCTGTCCTCCGCCTTCCGCATCCAGTCTGCCCCAGCCACTTTCGTAGCCATAATATGTCCTACTAACTAATTCCAAGCTAGATATTCGACGTAAAATATTAGTCCCAACATGACTTTCTACATTGGCATTGAGCTTATCAGCTTCTGTGTGAAGTATTTGAGTATATGGACGACATTTTCGCGATAGAACAGCTCGGCGAACGACTGTATCCTGACGGCCTGCTGGTCCGGCCCGAAGGTCACCAGCTTCGCCTTGTCCAGCCAAGTGATCGGCGACCTATCCACGTAGAAGTCGATGTACCTCTCACCCGTCAGCACGTACACCATCGACACGAACACGAACTCGGCCGTTATCAACAACGTCACTATGTTCAATGAGAGGAGGACTATGAACTTGACCGCAATGAACAACGATCCCGCGTTCCTGCCTGAAGCATTCGAGTCGTGCAGTGGCGCGGATTGTGACTCAGAACTACTATCATCGTCAGTTTCACCGACATTACCAGCGTCACCAGCACGCCAGTCGGAATGAACTTTGTATCCGTCACTTGGTTTAGTTTCGAATCCATCGTTCAGATACCTAGATTGCCTAGACTCGCACCTATCGCCAGCTCCGTCTGTAGCTAAGGTATCGTTCAGACTGTGTATCGAGACAGCGGGCGACACGCGCCCACTGAAGCTCGCGACTTGTGCCTCGCGAGCATTCACAATGAACTGTGTAATCAATTTACAGTTTTCTGTAGCACCAGAGAGAGAATCTACGAGTTTCGCGAAGCTATCGTCGTCCTCGCCTTTCTCGCTATCTTTCAGTCGCATGCACAGGTCGGTGATGAGGGAGCAGTTTTGTGTGGTCGAGAGCAGCGCCTCGAGGGCCTTATCCACGACGAGGTGGCCGCGCAGGTGCGGGTGTGTGAGTGAGAGGGTGCGTGTGTCAGAGCGAGAGAGCTGCGTACCGGCACCGGTGACCTTGCCATCGATGGGGTTGAGCGACAGGAACAGCTGGTCGTATCGCGGCTTCTCCTTGCTGCAGATCCACTCGGGGTCGCCGTGGCCCGCGTCCACGCCCTCGCCGCGCCCGTAGCCGAACGGCGACACCTGGTCCTCTACGCCTTCAAACGCACCACCTGAAAATGTTGCGGTGAGAACATTAATGGTTAGCTCAACTATACGTTATACACATGCCGACAGCAGAGCTCAACTCAAAGTAAATAAAGATATCTGAGAAAGGCGTTTATCTAATACGACGTGAGGTCTCCTTTGTGAACACAGAGTCTTCCACACTTAGTCTAGCGACTTATGTTGCTTAAATCTTTAATAACATAATGTGTTTGAATATGATTAACGTACACGATGTGGGAAATGCGTGAGTAATGAAGTAAGAAGCCGAATCCTCAGTTAGCAATGAGCAGCGGAGGCTGCGACACGACGCTTGTAGCACGCACGGAAGTGCAAACAGCACCCTAATTGCGTAACACACTATCTGTCGGAATTGGTTTCATTTTGACACATTCAACATTCATTGCGTTATTTACGTTTATTATTTTTATTTGTCGAGCAGGTAATTTTTTTGAACAAATAAAGCAATGGATTAGCAATTTGCTTCAAAATGATTCACACTCCCTTCGATCAATAATGTGCTCTGATTGATCGAAGCAGACTCCGATAGATAGTGTGTTACGCAATTAAGGCGCAGGCTTATATTATTTACTAGCTTTTGCCCGCGGCGTTGTTTGGCGTTGAACGATCATGTGGAAAACATAGGGCCGTCTGATATAACTGTGCAAACTTAAATCGCTACGATATATCGTTGCCGTGTATGGTGGGCTTAAAGCTCCCAGTCAGCATGATTTTTTCCGACATCTTCAACAATCATCGTCATTCAGCCAATTTACACAAAATCTTAATGAATTACGAACTGAATCACTTCGTCTATTGGTGAAAACCGCATGAAAATCCGTTCAGTATTACTTTTTGACTTTATCGCATTCAAACAGACCAAAACAGACAGACATACGCGGCGGGGAGACTGGTTAGTTTAAATTTATTGTGGCAGTCACGCTATAATAACAAATAACTTTTGAATGAGTGTCCACTCATTCAAAAGTTATTTGTTGTAATATTTTCGTCGTAAAAACGTCGAATGAAATAAAGACTAAATGTTACCTCAAGATACGAACTATGACTACATTTCCAATGCCTTAAATCTCTTAATAAAATTAAAAGCAAAAAAAAAAACCTTTTTTAAAAAAGGCTTTTATTTAAATGCTCTCAAAAAGAAGAAAATAAAATTTTTTTTTCAAATTTTAAATATCGACTTATAACCTCATTATACACAATTTATATGATCATAAAAGCTTGTCGCGCGATTTACTTGTACCTATTTAATTGAGTAACTCTGCTAAGTTTTTTTTTTTTTTTAAATTTCAGTTTAATTAAATACTTATAGGTACTTACGCAGTAAGTTGATAGTTAAAATTTTAAAAGAAAATTTTATTTTCTACTTTTCAGAGCATTTAAATAAAAGCTTTTTTTTAAAAAGGTTTTTTTGCTTTTAATTTATTTTTTACTTTTTAGTTATCGCTGGCTAGGTTTCCGAGTCTGTTCATTTCATTCAACGCATCATTGTTGCAAGGTCGTTTGCCGGTTACTATAGGAAAGCATAAAAAACTACAAAAGTCCGCCATATTGGATTAAGAGTAATGTCAGAATATTATTCTAATTATTCTCGGCAAGCCCTTTCATTTGATACCCATATTGCAGAAGAGCATAAAGAATAACTATTCCGCATCTTGGATGTTCCGCCATATTGGATTTAGTATGACGTCACATTATTTTCGAGTTACTTTCAACAAGCCCTTTCATTTGATATCCATATTGTAGAAGTGCATAAAAAATAACTATTCCGCCATATTGGATTTAGAATGACGTCACATTATTTTTCGAGTTACTCTCAACAAGCCCTTTCATTTGATACCCTTATTGTAGAAGTGCATAAAAAATAACTATTCCGCCATCTTCGATGTTCCACCATATTGGATTTAGAATGACGTCACATTATTTTTCGAGTTACTCTCAACAAGCCCTTTCATTTGATACCCTTAGTGTAGATATGCATTAAAAATAACTATTCCGCCATCTTGGATGGTCCGCCATATTGGATTTAGAATGACGTCACACAGCTTATCGTGTATTGGCATCCAAACTAAATGTGTATACAAAATTTTAGCTCAATCGGTTGAAGATATCTGATTCAAAATTGAGTAGCAAGATTCCACCCGAACAAACATACATACATTGCAGGTTAAATAAAAGCTTTTATAAAGAGGTAGGTACACAAACATTGAAATATTATTTGTGAATTTTAAAATCAATCCCTATTGTACCCCCTTAGGGGATGATTTTTCAAAAACGTTGTACCACATATTTATTTACTTCTTAACAAAAGCATAAATTTTAATTTTCATATCCCTATCTTAAGAAATGCTGGTTTTCCCATAGAAACTTTCATCCCCTATATCACCCCCTGTAGGATTATTTTTTATGACAAAAAGTTGTCTATGTCCTTCGCCAGGCATCTATAGCCTTGCCAAATTTTATCGAAATCCATGCATTTTTAAATCATGAATTTTAAAGAGTATTTTAAAATCAACCTCTATTTTACCCCCTTAGGGGATAATTTTTCAAAAACGCTGAACCGCGTAATTTTTTATTTCCTATAAACTTGTATTTTCATAAATATAACTAACTTAAGAAATGCCGGGTTTCTCATACAGACTTTCATCCCCTCTAACACCCCCTGTAGGATTATTTTTTAAGACAAAAAGTAGCTTATTTTTTTCCCCAGGATGCTATCTATAGCCTTGCCAAATATTATCGAAATCCGTGCAGTTTTGTGAATTTTAAAATCAACCCCTATTTTACCCTCTTAGGGGATGATTTTTCAAAAACGATGAACCGCGTATTTCTTTATTTCCTAACAAAATCTTAAACTTGAATTTTCATAAATATCACTAACTTAAGAAATGCTGGGTTTCCCATACAGACTTTCATTCCCTATATCACCCCCTGTAGGATATTTTTTTCAGACAAAAAGTAGCCTATTTCCTTCCCCAGGATGCTATCTATAGCCTTGCCAAATTTTATCGAAATTCGTGCAGTTTTGTGAATTTTAAAATCAACCCCTATTTTAACCCCTTAGGGGATGATTTTTCAAAAACGCTAAACCGCATATTTCTTTATTTCCTACCAAAAGCATTTTGAATTTTCATATCCCTAACTTAAGAAATGCTGGGTTTCCCATACAAACTTTCATCCCCTATATCATCACACCCTACATGATTATTTTTGAGAAAAAAAGTAGCCTATGTCCTTCCCCAGGATGTCGTCTATAGCCTTGCCAAATTTTACCGAAATCCGTTCAGTGGTTTCGGCGTGAAAAGGTAGCAGACACAGACAGACAGAGTTACTTTCGAATTTACAATATTAGTATGGCTTTACTATGTGAATTTAATATAAACACGTGGTTACGTGCTCGCCCGGCCACCCACCCTATAATAGGTACCTACCGGCTACCGGCACCAATATTAATTGACAAAAACTATCAAATAACCGTATCTTAGTAACCTCAAACCTGACAATACCATAAATAGTCCTAGAATTGGTTTTGAGCCTTACGTAGCCATGGAGGGAGGGTACAGACAGGCGCGACACTGATGCGAATCGCACGCGACACAAACTCACCGCGTCTCGCGTGCGATTCGCGTCACGTGTCGCGCCTGTTTGTAGGAGCCTTAAAGAGTGAATCGTATCTACTCGTAGATCCTAGACGAAATTTGAAAAGTCTCGTGAAAAAAACTCGGTGACAACAACATAACAATGAATAGGTCAGCTGTGGCCTGTGTACTACGCGTCAAGGTTTTATTTAAAAATAATTTACTTATCAGTATTATACGAGACGGCACCTACAGTCCTACACACGTTGACGGTATTGTTCAGACTCATGGCCGAAGTTACAATGAAACCTACCTATTGAGCAAAATGAATAAATCAATCTGAGGGGCGTACCGCTTCGCTTTATCAACCAGTGATTCATACTTCAATGTAACAAAATACACTTCTGGACACATCTTTTGGCCCACCTTGTATTTTCAGTTTCGTTTGGTCCTAGCTAAAATTTTATATTAGGTCGAGCAAAAAGTTTTTATGCAGTTTTGAACCTGGCACATTCACAATTTCATTCAATAGTCTTTTTTTGAATTTCGAACACAGAATTTAAAGAAACAAAAGACAATTTGGAGCCTGTTTGTTGATATCAAACAATCGAATACTAAGAAAACTTGGTTTTATTGGTTTACTTGGATTTAATTCTTGAAAAAGTGATTGATATCTTTGGTTTTGCAACAAACATTACTTATTCTTAACATTAAGGTGAGGTTCTATCAATAATCTATGGATACTTCACTTGAAGTCGCCGCCCAAGCTGTGGCACTTATTCAGGCCGGACACAGCCAAAGAAACGTGAGTGCTCAACTTAATTTAAGTCGATCTGCGGTCCGAAATGTTTATCGGAGGTACCTAGAGACTGGCGGCTTTGTTCGTCGCCAAGGAAGGCCACGATCTCGGGTCACAACTGAAAGGCAGGATCGATTCATCGTGACGACCAGCTTGAGAAATCGTCACCTTACCTCCATTGAGATACAAAACCAACTTCGCGACTTCCACGGAGTATCTGGGAGCGCTCGAACTGTTCGGAGAAGGTTAAAAGAACGCGATATGGTACCACACAAGCCAGCTAATGGCCCCAAACTAACGCGAGCCCACCGAACAGCGCGCCTTCATTTCGCACGCAGTCATTTAAATTGGACACAGCAAGATTGGAGCCGTGTACTCTTTTCTGATGAGTCTAAAATTGTGTTACATGGCAATGATGGAAGGAAGAAGGTCTACCGACGTAAGGGAGAGCGTTTCGCACAATGTTGCTTTGAAGAGAGGGTTGCTTATGGCGGTGGCTCATGGACTGTCTGGGGCGGTATATCCGCGAGCGGCAAAACTCAACTTGAGGTTGTTACAGGACCACGGCTGCCAACATTAAATGCTGAAAGGTACATTTGTGAGTGCTTAGAACCTCACGTGATACCATACGCGGACTATGTGGGCCCAAATTTCCTTTTTATGCATGATAATACAAGAGCCCATGCGGCCGGCATCGTCAGGAAATATCTTCGGGATGTGAACATCACAGTTATGGACTGGCCAGCCAGAAGCCTAGACATGAACCCCATTGAGCACATGTGGGACGAGCTAAAAAGACGTGTTAGGGCTCGTCAGCCAGTTGCCCAGACGATGCACGAGTTGAAAACTGCCATAGAAGAGGAATGGGAGATGATCCCTCAAAATTTCATAGAGCGGTTGATAAACTCTATGTCTAATCGTATGAGAGCTGTGGTAGATGCCCATGGAGGCAACACGCGTTATTAAATTAAACCTTTATTTGATAAAACATGTTTTTTATTCAAAAATCAATTGCCTTTAACAAGGCGCATATCCGACTTGTTAGGCGTAGCTCCATGTCATATGGTATTCTGAATTCAAATTTAAAACAATACGATCGAAAAAGATGGTAAAATGTATCAGGTTTAAAACTGCATCAACAGTTTTTGTTCAATCTAGCAATCATATTTCGGTAGGGGCCATCGAAACCTAAACTCTAAGGTGGGCCAATAGATGTGTCCAGAAGTGTAATTGGAAAAAATAACTGATTAATTAATCAGCACATTATGTTGATTTATTAAATGAAAACAATAACATTCGGTTCATGTTTCGTTTGCTTCAAATTATATACATAGTTATGTACAAAATAAATACTTGCCTGCATTGCCATATTTTTTCTTTGATCCCATTAGTATTTGCCGACTTATCGCTAAGCTAACATACAGTAGGCAGATAAATGGCTTACTGTGAACACAATAATCTCCTACAGCGGCTGTGTATATGACAATCGCTTAGAGTTCACGTTGCACTTCATTCAGCAAGTCAAGAGAGCATCGATAGCGCTCGCTAGTATCTCGGCCGGCAGGAGTGTCGCACGTCGGGCGGGCGACACTCACGAGTTACGCTTACGACAAGGTCGGCTGTTCATTTCACTGCTGGCTCAATGGGCCGCCAGTAACTGTGGCTGGAGAAGTATGAAGTATGACTCATCGGTAACTATCGCACCGGCCGCGTTTGCCTCTAACTGTTAAAATCAACATGCTTGGCTATAAGGACCCCACATGTACACAGTTGGCCTGCAGTCTCTGGTCCTATCAGCGGCCTGCCGTCCAGGGCCCGCATAGACCACACACTACAGCGACTATTGCCACACACTAGCAGGCGGCAGCCGGCAGTTTCACACCGGAATATCGCCCGCCAGCAGTGGCCTGAATAGCGGTTCGGTGTCTCCACAGTTGCAGGCGGCAGTCACCAGTTCGTTCATAGACCGTTCAGTGCCGTCCCGCCCGGCCGACTACCTATGCTCGATTTGGCCTTGAGATCACGGACTGTCCAGCCGATACCTGTCGATGCAGGCCTGCGCCGGCAACAGGGCACACACTCTGAGGTCGGACTGTGAGTCTGTGATCAATAGCCATTAACTGACTGGCTGGTATCCGGCGGCGGACTGTAAATGTGGTTAGGGACATGTCATCATGTGGCGAAAGAAACAGGCTGCATTCATAGTTTTCACAGATTGAACGGACACTGAATCTTCACACCTGTCTGATGCGCCTGCTCAATTGCCCAGGAAGGGTAGTCACGATTTGACGAACCCTTGTAAGGACTACATTTTTGGAAAATGATATACAATATCAAATAGAGGACGATATTGTAATGAAATTATTGCAGTGGCTTGTAAGATACACGCGTCCAGCGTCCAGCGTCTGCAGTCAATCATGGTTACTGCGAGCGAGGCTCGTCCTTAATTGTCACGGCGCATATCGCTTGCATAGCTACTGTCTTGTGAGGCGCCGTGTTCTCTCACGGTACGACTATTCCGTATAGGACTCACATTACTCATAATACTGAGGTTCGGAAACCATTTTGGGTTTATTTTATTTTATTTATTTATTTAAAAAGGTACACCAACAGCTTCTGTATACAGCATATCAAATAAAAGTAGGTAAAAAGTCATAGACTTATACAGTTGCCAATAACAGGTGAACCAACATTCACAAATAATGAATATTTGGGTTGGGTTTGGTTCTTTTGAATAGGTGCATCAAAGAATACCGAGCAAAGGGGAACCACAGGAGGACTAGAAGGCGAATCCTGGCACAAGATGGATTAAAGCAAAAATTGTTTAAAGCATCAGACAGAACAAGAAGTCCGTTTCACACGTCTCCGTTGTGCTACATTACTCGTAGACACATGATCACATATTCACTTCTACACACCAACCCCGTTCTGATCAGCATGCCCATTGCCCAGGTGACAGGAGAACATGGAGGACTCTTAGTATCAAAACATCTACGTATGCATTCCTACGTGATTCCTACCCATGTTTGCATTGCTTAAATTAATTCATTTGATTGTTTTCTTATTTTTTTTTTTTCAAGGGTAACGTGGAATAGAAAGAAGAGACATGACATTAACATGACTTTGTACTACAGTTCACATGCTACGAGTACCTAGGTACACTCTGTTCCTTTGCCGCGAAAGAATTTCTAATTCGATTTTGGCTTTGTCAGAAATCTAAACAAAATCTGAATGTAACTTGAGCGAGTTACTTAGAGGCAATTCGGCATATGCCTAGCCTAGCCTTCATCAGCAACAGAAGATAGCAGCATAAATGACAACAAGCAAAGGGCAAGCGAAGGCTTGTATAAAAAGTTGATGCTTCAAAAATAATTGTCAAACAATATAATTAGGTATTGTGCTCTTAAAAAAACAACAATCGGCTCAATAACTGTACTTGAAAGGCGAGGACATTATTGATTGCCGCGTCAGCGCTCAGCGGAGCGCAGCGCGTTTTTACATGAGCCAAAGAAACGGTGGCATTGTCCTACACTTGCTCGTACTTGTGAATGTCCAATAGTTACTTCTAGGATTTAATGCGACAATTATGTAGATGTAGGTCAGTATTCTATTAAGTTGGTAAAAACTGCTACTGAGGTGACTGCCATGTCATCAGTCTGTGTTTTTTCACAGCATGGGCGCCACAGCGTCACGAAGTAGGTAATGACTAATAAAACGATGAAGAGCAATTGAATCAATATGCCACTAAACAACTTTCATAACTCACTTGTTATTGTAGCAGCGCTTCCATGTTTAACCGCGAATGGTTATTTGTCCAGTTAGACCAACGCCGGACAATAAGGCAAGAGGGATGAAGTGAAGAAGAAAAGATGTGGATGAGGAACAGATGTACAGTTTGTATCAGGAAGCAGCCAGGTCGCCCATCAGAGAGAAACAGTGCCCTTGCCAACACTCAGTATTACAACAACAACTTGAGACTGCGCTAATTAGTTGCTTATCCTCCAAAACATTCGAGTTTAAGTTTTCTTCAGGAAACGATTTGCTAATATTTATTAAACAATTCATTTCAAACAGTCCCAACCATGTTCAACTGGTAAGAAAATATTTACTGTACGTACCATAGATATATGAAAGAAGGAGATATGCCAGGTAGTTGAAAATGTATCAGAACCCGATGTCGCTAGGTTGGCCCCACCACCGCGCCACTACTACACATGTAGTTCACTAAAAGCAATAGATACAAAGTCGCGCACACACTTGCAATTCATAAATCAGAACATACTACACAATCAATTATA
Source organism: Cosmia pyralina (assembly GCA_946251885.1). NCBI lineage: Eukaryota > Metazoa > Arthropoda > Insecta > Lepidoptera > Noctuidae > Cosmia > Cosmia pyralina. The sequence goes on from OX276363.1 coordinate 251,838, forward strand.
AACCTTAACTCGTCACACACAGCGTGCATTTACCATGCACCGTACAACTTACTCACACAAAAACATCTGGCGCTATTATTGTGTTGTGCAAAAAGCAATTTATTTTACATATACGCTAGTGATTGACTAAATCGGAAAGTTATCGATACTTCCATTTATTACTGTACAAGAAAAATTTGGGGTCCTGAAAATAAAATAAAAAATGATATGTCCAGAAAGTATTATATATTTTAAATTAAAAAAAAATGTATATTAAAAAAAAAAAAACACGAATCAATAAATTAAAACAATCCGGTTAAGTTGGTTTAGGCTGTGAAACCATAGGAATTGTTGAACCCTGTTATGATGTGTTTACTCACTGACCTGTAAAGTGGAGGTATTTGTTCAGTACTTGACGTACTCTTAATTTTGGGATTGCCCATTCAAAAAGCCTGCGAGTTTTCTTTAGAGGCTGGAACATTTCTGCCTTAAAGTGAATAATTGCGCATATGGTGCTACATTTTGTTGGGAACCAGTTAGGTGGCCTTCCTGTGGCATCAATCCATTATTTTTTTGTATTTGTATCTTTTGGGAAGCTAAAAAGGTACTTTATGAACTTATTTATCATTTACATAATAAGTATCTTAAGCTATAGTCTATATAGTCTATAGGAACTAGTTGGCCGCTGAGACAGGGGTGAGGCGGCGGTTCGCAACGCACGTACTGAGTAATGCGCCCCCGCTCCTCCATCCCACCGCTCACATACCTAAGGCGCGATCAACTAGTTCCGCGCGGTCTATACTTCTTAACCTCACGATGAGTAAGCAGGTAGCAGGCAACAGGCGAATAGGCTTTTGTTATTAAAAAAAAACCCTTAGTTAAGAAATAGTTAAATATATGAAAACAAACACATGTCATACTCATGCATAACAAATAAATAGCATGAATATGTTGACTTATTTTAAGCAAAAATCACTAATATTTTATCTGAACCATACCGATTACTACAACGCATTCGAATCTTGTGGTGCATAGTTAAAGACTTTAGCGGAAGTAAAATACCAAAACCAAAAAAAAGTAAGGAAATAGCACGAAGATGCGATAATTTAAACCCTAAAACACTCCACCTAAACATTAATAAACTTACTTTACGACCGTTGGTTATGCATTTCTCAACTAGGTAAAATAATCAAAAACAGTAAAAAAGATTATTTTACATTCTCAAAGGTTTTCCAACCGTACTTAAACGTCATCTTTTCAAGTGTTCCAACCGGGCTAAAACGGTTGACAAATTGAAAAATAAACTATAATGGCAATATAATATTCGCTGGGCAATCGACATTATTATCGATAGCCTACTTTAGTGGATCTTAACCTCATCACTATCTCGCCGCAAGACACAGCGGCTGTACTATGCGACGCTCCGCGTAAATAAAGTATCGTTTTGTTATTTTTACATTGCTTGTCCAGTCGCTTAGCGACATACTTAAGGTAGTGGTTAAGGAGCAATGTATTTGCTGCAAAAATAGTACAGCCGCTGCGATATTTGAAAACAAAAATAACGTAGTAAAAGCAAGAAATATTTTACGATTTGTTGTTTTTTATGATTTTAAAGATAAATACAGTAAAATACTTTTAATTACATATGGTAAGTGATTCCGTGAGATACGAAGTTTTTAATATCACTTCGGTTTTTGCAGGAAACCACTGAAGAACACGGCATTTTTATAATTTATCGTGACCACGGTCGAAAGCGTACTAGTTCGCGGAGACGGCCATTTGGCGAGTAAAGGCACAGCGTGCGCATAACGCGTGGACACAAACACGCCCCCATGCCACTTCTCCTGTTTTTTATATTTCTATGGTACGTACATAATGTGAAAGATACAACGCGTCATTTATTATGTACTCTAGAGGCATTAAACAAATGGCATGCGGCGAGTGGTCTATATGTACACGGAGTAGGCAAGTAGCGGCGAGTAGCACCAGCCGTGCGACAAATAAGTGCGAATGAGAACAATTGCCGCGATATCACTAATGTCGCCCACGAGCCACCACACAGCGAGCAGCAAAACAATCTAAATTGTAACTGATTATAATTTTTAACATTATAGCAGACCCAAAAACCACCTAGCATAGGAAAACATCCCTTTTTGAAACTGTTGCAAAATATCAATGTTCGCATTTGACCATGAAGGTGAAATCAATCAAGGTGTTCAAGAAAATCGAGGTGCTTTGTGGCATTTCTGCGGCTGGCGGGGCCGCTATCACGGAACAGATGAATTATCTATTCCGTGGCCGCTATACAGACCCGCCCAAACAGGGGACTAGTATTCCAATGTCGACGAACTGCCGGCGGTGAGCCCCAGTGCTGCCCACCCTTCATGCGGTAATGTTTGCGATCGTGATGGCGACCGGCACAAGCGGGTCGTTCTCACGGTGACAAGTGACATCAGCCCTCCCTAACAATTGTATGTCGATGTGAAACTGGCGTGGTTGTGAATGCGGAGTGTATCACAAGAGTCACAACTCATGTAATAGTTAATGGCGCAGTAATCTAGATCGCGTTTCATGCGAGTGAAAGTGCAGGAAGCGCGGCACGCGGCCGGCACTGCGGCAGGCGGCCGCGGTGCCACATGAACACTGCGACAACACATAGTCCACACAGCTGTCATTGTTCAGTGCTCCAAACGAAAAGATGCAGCATCGTGGGCAGGTGGAGTTAGCGCAGGAAACTCACGAGTTTCCTGCTCAGGGGCAAAGGAAGATGTTTAAAAATATCCAACAGACGACGACCCTTGAGTATCTGACTATCTATACTAATAATAAAGCTGAAGAGTTTGTTTGTTTGTTTGAACGCGCTAATCTCTGGAACTAACCAGTCGGATTTGAAATATTCTTTGATAGCCCAATTCTTGAGGAAGGCTATATAGATTACTTACATCACGCTAAGATCCGTAGGTGCCGAGCAAAGAGAAAAAAGTCCGAAAGAACGCTAAGCGAAAACGAAGCAGTACCGCGGGCAGGCGATGCGATGCGACGGGGTGGGTCTTATAACAACAAATTTCACGCGGACGAAGTCGCGGGCAGAAGCTAGTGATTAGATAATGCCACACATTAACACAACTCAAAATCAAAATATTTTATTTCACATAAACCTACATGGGCACTTATGAAACGTCAGAAGCTAGGTGCACGGTTCCAAATTGGTCGTTTCCTATGGAGAAGAGCCGGCAAGAAACTCCATGGTAACTCTTTTTTAAAAAATTGGCTTTTACAATATTTTCAAATAACAGTGTTAATAGGTATAGGAGGACCACTGAGATAAAGTATAGTAATAACAGTTCTATGGGGAGGACAATGTAGGCCTTTCAACAACTACCAGGTACATAATAAAAAACTTTTTTACAAAAAAAACAACCGACTTCCAAAAAAATACTACAAAGTGAAAATTAACTTTAATTTCGGAAGTCGGTGTCTTTGGATCTGTATTTTAGTTTTTGCCACCGACTTCCTAAATTAAAGTTATTTTTCACTTTGTAGTATTTTTTTGGAAGTCGGTTGCTTTTTTTTAGGAAAAAAGGTTTTTAATTTTTCACTTTTTAGTGGGTCAGTGTAATTTATTAAGTTACAATAGCCTAATGTCAATTGCTCATAACCTATTACAAAATATTGCTTTTCCCGATACAAGGACGTTAATTGTTGAGGAGTTCTCCCAGTAAGGAACCAGGAGAACTGGAACTGATGGTGAAGTCACCATCAGCTCCTCTTCAACATATGTATTGTGACGAGCATAAATTGCTTAGCAATAATCAAATCGCAACCCGTGAAATACGTATTATTGAGTAGTTCCGATGGCCATATGTGGCCTTCCTCATCAATTCCACTTCATCAAATGGTGCTTTCCGGGAGCAAATGCACGAGTTACTATAAAAATACCCAAATCGCTATAGGTATGCCTATAAAATTTAAAGGTTCCCCTCGCTTTCGCTGGGATGCCATCATCATATCCTGGTTTCCTTGTCATGGTACCACCCTTGGGTACACGTAAAAAATATATATATATATTTACGGTCGAATTGAGAAACCTCCTTTTTTTAAGTCGGTTAAAAATAGAAAATAGTCAACAAATGTACAGTATACTAGGCCTACAACGTTCTTTCATTCACAAAATAGAAAATAATCTATTTAGAAGATTAATAAAATAATAAAAATAAAAATCTATGACATGACACAAATGACATGATTGCCATTACAACTACAGATCTCAATAAATATCATGTTCACAAATATAAATCTGAATAAAATCATGTTAAAAATGGAATTGTAGTTATATAATGTCAAATAATGAGATTAATAATAATCTATTATGTCAAGGAAGAATGTAAAAAATAATATAAAAAAATAAGCATCGTAATTTGGGAGCAGTTAACAGACACTTAAGTACCTACATAATTTCGCCGTTATGAGGTACCCACCAGGGCTTGAGCAGATAACATAAAGAGTCTGTTGCGCAACAAGCAGTAGCCACAGATTGCCGCGAACCGCAACGAATGCTGGTGGGACTGCCGTAATGACCACGCCTGACGCCTGCCACATGCCACTCAAATTGATGATTTTATTGCAAAGGTTGATGCCCCTACTACATTTTCTGGTACAATCAGCACATGGTAATATGAAAACGACGTATTTGTTTCAAATCTTGAATATGATCTGATCCAATATAACGTGTAAGATCAAAACGTGTATGGAATCATACTCAGATAAAGTATGATTCCATAATGGGCCAAGGTAACTGCGATGTCATAGTCAAACAAACTTAGTTCTCACGAGTTTACACTTTACTTTTGGAGCCGCTGGACAAACAACCAACAGTGCCCAATAGTAAGGCGCTGTCGTCACGAACGAGGACACTAGGAGGCGACCTTGATCTTATCACTGTCTCAGATTATGAATACGCAAATGTTTCAGGGGAAAACAATTATGTTGTGAAGAACCTCCTCGTCTTTCTGATTAGATCATCATACTAGACTTTACAGAGAGCATTCAAATTTATATCCTATAAACATGTATAGAGAACGATACACAGAATCTTACGGATTTGGGGCTCTCAATCATGGGTATCGTTGCACTCATGTACCATATAAGAACAGATAGGTATTGCGAAACACCAAACTCAAAAATTTACTTAAAAAAAGTATAAACCGACTTCAAAACCAAAAACGAATAAAATAACTTTCATAAAACAATTAACAGCTTCTGAAGTCGGTGTCAAGCTAAAGTGCATTGAAGAATTGAAGACACCGACTTCAGAAGCTGTTAAGTGTTTTATGAAAGTTATTTTATTCGTTTTTGAAGTCGGTTTTTACTTTTTTTAAAGTAAATTTATTTTTTCATTGTTAGTTGAATATACAATTACAAGACGAACGAAAAGAAGAATCATCGAAATCGGCTTAGAAATGCCGAAGATACAGTACATTTATGCATATAACTTCGTACATAAGAATAATTACATAATGTATTATATACTAAAGCCTTCCTGAAAGTATGTTGATCACGATACTGAAAGAATCATCAAAATTGGTTCATTAGTTTTTGAGAAAATCGCGGATAAACAAACATACATACATACATACGGGTCGAATACAGAACCTCCTTTTTTGAAGTCGGTTAAAAAGAGCAGAGCGCAACCACTTGTACACACGGATACATTATCAAGCTATACATTTCTAGTACTGACCTCTCATTGTATGGAAATCCTATACAATGCGAGATCAGCTTGCTGTGGAAATGTATAGCTTGATATGTAGTCGTGGGTACCTACTAATGTCCAACTCGTTCGGCCGTCGCAGGGGGGGTATTTCTTGTCTAAATACGAAACGAAGTAATTTGGGTGTTCCCCGGTGGCTCAAGGTCTGTCCAGCGCAGGATACCTGTATCCTCGCCGTAAGGAGGATGTGCATCCGTCGCCTCTGCCCACGCCTGCGCGCTGCCGCATGGCACTTGGCCTCAAAACGCACCACGACCTTGGTTGCCCACTGAAGGACGATTAATTGTATGATGAACTAATGACGAGTTTCAAATCTTGCTTATTCGATGATCACCGACTGCTTCTAATTGGGAACTACGCTTTTGACAGGAAACTATTAATTCGATTTTGCACGGTTAATATTCGGGAAGTGTGATTACGTAGTTTTATTGAACAGTTCCATGACAACATGACACTATCTAAAACACATGTTTTTAATTTTATTAAGACCAGAACCCTAATTGCGTAAATCGGCTTCATTTTGATAGTTCAACAACATTCATTGCATTATATTGCAAATTAGATTTAAATTTAAATTAGAATTAAATTGCAAATTTTTCGATAGTGTGACTTACGATCACAATCTGAAACATTTTAAAGGACACTAATCCATTGCTTCAAATATGTTCGAAAAAGTCTGCTTGACAACGTAAATAACGCAATAAACGTTGTTGAAAAGATGAAAGCCATTCCTACAGTAAGCCTGTTACGCAATTACCACGCAGACGTATTTTCGATATAGATAATAACATTAAGGTATTTTCAACTATAGCTCCAAGAAGCTGCAGTAACTAATGTTGCAATCGAATACACATCGTCAAATCACTCACGAGTCACGTTCGAAAAGCCGATCTACATTTCACGAGAACGTACCGTGCCGTTGTTCTAACTGTCGGCTGTTCAGACGCATTGTCAAGCAGAGCATAAAATAATGATGAGTTGGATTATAGCCGAGGGCTCTAAGGACAATGGCTGCATACAGTCACGCGCACATGCGAGGCACGTCGGGCATATGCGCCGCTTCGAATCCATTATTACGATTACCAGCACATCATCACCATCGCGCCAGCGCATCATCATAACCGTTATTACTGTTTATTTGCAACACTTAATAAAAAGTCGCCGTTTCAAAACAGAGCGGAGAAAAATTTAAATACATACTTAACCAAGAATCTGTTCGCGAGTTTGTGACCGAAGAACCTGAACTTGCTGTCGAATCGAAGAGACAAGCTGCGTTTCTTTTTGCCACAGTGTTCAGAAGCCCATTGCGTTATAATTAAGGGATCAGAGAACCTATCGAATGAATAACATAAAGTACTACACTATTAATAAAAGAATAGCTCAGGAAACAGTGCACCAGTGCACTTCGCAGCCTCTCAATCAAGCGCGCTGCGAGTGGCTAACGTATGTAGTAGCAGCGTGTCGCGTGCCCATCTACATTCTGCGCACGCGCGGCACACATCGTCCGCTTCCGAACCTGGCCATGCACCAACACGAGCATCGATTTCATTTGTTTTGTTTTTGTGCCCCACAACGCCATAAACGTTTACCATGTAAAACGAAAGTGTGACAGAGCGAACTTGAATTTGCTTCCATAAAAATGCCGAAACCCATAAGTAACAGGTAGTAGAAACAACGGGACTCTCGCGAGTATGCAAAGAGCACCCAATGTAATCGATTTCATCGGGATTGGTTGACAAAGGCGAATAGAACAAACGAGCGATCCAATATTGTCTGTGAGTGCTTGAGTTGGTGTGTTGTGTCGTGACGTGAACACAATGAGTCGCCATTGAGCGACAAGTGGGTCGCCGCTGGTACAATGGATGCTGCTCAGAAGCGTCTCAATGGACGGCCACATTGGGTGATGTCACAGCGGATGCGGAACAATGGCCGCTACAATTAGCGTCGCGTGTGTGCACCCGCGCATTGGACGTAAACATTGAGCGTGCGCCATGCGTACCTATACAAATTCGTGGATCCATCAAATTCACTGAATCGAAGCGATCAGTGATCTCCCTGAATGAGCCATCCTGTTGGGGTGCTCAACTGCTCAGTACTCACATACCGATAAGCCGAAGTTCTTATCAAGTATTGCGAGCGTTCGTTGATTATGGTGTTTGTACTTCTCGTTGCCAAAGTCACTATCAATTCTGACTGTGTAGTCTCGCCTAATGCTACAGATCCTTACGTTAACATGTTTACTAAGAGAGAAGACTGAACAATGTTGTGGGTGTGACGTACTAACTGTTGTTGTGGGTGTGATGTACTAACTGTTGTTCAGAGAGCTTTTACTTTTATCGGTTGCTCAACTTGTTATTTTTGCCTAACGATCATTTGATCGTTGTTGACTTCAAATATGATTTTAATTACGTGTAAATTCCAATCGCGAAGGACGGTTTTAATGGGGCATTAATGTGGCAACCGATAACTGCGAGAACGTTACATAACGTGGCCGGCAGACTTGCGAGGAAGCGGCGGTGTTGCACCTGCGCCGGCGTCGATTTGCGACACTTCCCCGCAAACACACGCGATGTGTCCACGATGCACTTATCGGCTGCTAATCTAGCATTTCTTGGAGTTTAGTGAACTATAATAAAAATTGATCTAGTTAAGTACACAAGCGAATTAATAGCTCAATACGGACTATGAATTGCTTACACAGTTTCGCACAAACACGCAAATGCAAGCGAACACGTTTAATTCCGGATCACGGTGTCTACAATGATGTCGCATGTTATACTATTCGTAACCTAAAGTCAGCCTCAGGTATAATTTATAATTAGACAGATATATAAAGTACTAGCAGCGCCCCGCGGTTTCACCCGCGTAGTCTAGAACTCATAAGAATATCGGGATAAAAAGTATCGTATGTGTTAATCCAGGTAATAAATTATACGTGTGCCAAATTTCATCAAAATCTGTTCAGTAGTTTTTTTGCGTGAGAGTAACAAACATCCATCCTCACAAACATTCGCGTTTATAATATTAGTAGGATTGATTAAAACAAACATTGTAGTAGTAAGTTCCCCTGGGCGCGCTGGCACATCGCGTGGACGTCGTGACTCGCGACTCGCGAGTACAACAACCTCCGGTGACTAGTGAACACGGCTCATGCCCATTTTCCATTGTAATCATGATTAATCTAGAGCTAACGAGCGCGGCCGGCGAAAGTGCCGCCAGTGCCGGTCGCGCTCTCATTGCGCCTGCGCTGCACACGAGTCACCGTACCAATGCATGCCACTCCCTGTTGGGAAGGCCTTGACATTCGCATTCAATTCCACGTTCTGTCCTACTTCAAATTAGTTTCGCAGCCGTGAAGTCGGACGTAAGAATTCCAGTCATGATATTATCGATAACACTTGGTATAACTTGATAAGATTAGAGCAAATATTTCACGAGCAGGTACAAAGTAGCGGTTTTGAGAGTGACGACGATGGCAGTTGATTCAAGTTGTCGGCTCGGTGTGCCCTTAATTACGTTTCCGTATTAACGCAGCGAGTCATCAGGCATGCGCGTGCACCGCCCGTAAGGAACACCACTTACTTGACGTTTTAACAACTGCCTGATTAATAATTACTTATTGTAAATGTAAGCTTGGATTGGTAACAATCACGAAGGCTCCGAGTCTCCGATATGTATTGTACTCTAAGGTTCAAGCATTTTCAATTTCTTTCATGTACTTGAAGGTCGCATCGCAGTCAATGTCATCCAGTTACTGACGAGTAGACTTACTGACAAAAGGTGTAGTTTGGCAAACCAAACTGCACTTTTTCCATTTTGACATAATGTATATATATAATGACCTACCGAAGACCATAGAAGGCCCATGTGTCTTATTCGCGGACGATATATCCATATTAGTTTCATGCCAAGACAATGAAAATATAGAAGAAACTCTCAATTCCATACTTACTAAAACATGCAACTGGATGAATGAACATAACCTCGAGATAAACCCCAAAACCCAAAACTAAATTAATAACTTTCCACCCTTAGGTACCAAAAAAATCCTTTGACTTTAGATTTTATTTTCAACGACTCAAAATTAGAAACTGTCAACGAATTTACATTACTCGGACTAGTTATAGACACTCACATAAACTGGAAATCACACATACAGAAAACTCACTCAAAGATTTCTAAATTCTCTTATGCCCTCCGTGAAATAAAAAAGACCACCAACCTACAAACAGCTCTCTCCACCTATTATGCTTATGCCTATGCATGGCTTAGCTATGGTGTAACTCTTTGGGGAAACAGCACAGGTGCACAAACACTTTTCACCCTACAAAAGAAATTGGTCAGAATCCTCGTAAACATTGAGCAAACCGATAGTTGCAAGCCTTTGTTTTCGAAAACACAATATTCTAACCCTTCCCTGTATTTACATTTTAGAAACATGCAAATTTGTGCGGAAACATCCAAAATTCTATTCCAAACGAGAAGACATCCAGGCACGCTATCTACTCAGACACCGATATAGACTAAACATACCCAGTTCCCGATTAAAAATGCACTCAAAAAGTCCCTATGTAATGTCCATTACAGTATATAATAAACTACCCGCATCAATAAAAAAAGAAGAAAAAATTAACACATTTTTAAAAAAACTTAGACAATTTCTGCTCACTAAAAGTTACTACTCGGTAAATGAATATCTAAGTGATAGACTAATACAGTCATAACTAGTTGACTTAAAAATTTTGTTTGATTTATTAGCTACTTAAAATTATCTTAAAATTGAAAACTGTTAATATTTTATTCTATTGATTTAATTCATATTTTATACTAATATAATAATTATAGGTACCTACATATCTAATAATAACTATATACTATTAATTAATTTATCTCAGAAATTCCCCACCTATTATGTTGTATAATAAAATCTATAAATGCTTCCTCTCTCCTAACCCACTTATTATTGCTGTGCCCGACAGGGTCCATGTGGTCTAACTATAAGCTTTACCATCTAAGAATACATGTGGAATGCAATAAAGTATTGAGTATTGAGTATTTGGATACTGGGTCTTCAAAAGCAGGGAGGATGGATTGAGTGGCTCGGAAGCTGTCCCTCATGAGAGGTACGGCAGATAGTGACATGACTGGGTGCACTGGACTGATAAGCGTAGCCTTTGAAGCCGGACCTTATCACCAAGGCCTTTGCTTTTTACATCTCAACATATGTGACCCTTACGAACCCCAACGAGGAAATAATTTATTGCTAATTTGTTATACATGCATTAGCGACATTAATTATTCTTGGGACTCACAAGATGAGGCAGCAAAAACAATCAATATAATAACCAGTATATAATGTCGACTTCACATGATCACGTAGTACGTGAGTGCAATGCTGATTCAGTAACGGTGTATCGCAAAAATACAAACCAACTTAGCTTCATTAGCAATAACTAACTGAGTGATGACGCACAGTACAAAGAAAATGTAGCGAGAAAAAGTTTGAGTGTGTAACTGTGAGCACAAGCAGTTAGCGAGCGACACGGCGCGGCGGGCGCGGGCCGCGGTACCTAGGCACGAGATAGCAAACATAGCTGACGCCGACCAGCACCCTAACTGCGTAACACGGCGCGGCGGGCGCGGGCCGCGGTACCTAGGCACGAGATAGCAAACATAGCTGACGCCGACCAGCACCCTAACTGCGTAACACGGCGCGGCGGGCGCGGGCCGCGGTACCTAGGCACGAGATAGCAAACATAGCTGACGCCGACCAGCACCCTAACTGCGTAACACGGCGCGGCGGGCGCGGGCCGCGGTACCTAGGCACGAGATAGCGAAGATAGCTGACGCCGACCAGCACCCTAACAGCCCGGCCACGACATTGCGCGGCGGCGGCAGCGGGAGCGGTTTTCCTAATTCATTGCGTGTGATCCCAACTAGCCACAGTGCGTTGCACGTCTCGACCACGCAATAAACAGATAAAACGCTTGCCGCGCCGCAATTCGCGCTATGTCGTGGCCGGGCCGTAACTGCGTAACACACTATTAATCGGAACCAGTTTCATTTTGACAGTTCAACAACATTCATTGCATTAATTACGTTGTCGAGCAGACAAATTTTTTGAATTATGAAGAAATGGATTCATGGATTAGCAATTTGTTTCAAAATTATTCAGATTCCGGTTGATAATGTGTTACGCAATAAGGGTGCAGATCGCTATTAACAAATAGATTAGCTGCGCGATAACACCAGCTCCGCAGATAGCAATAAGGGTGCAGATCGCTATTAACAAATAGATTAGCTGCGCGATAACACCAGCTCCGCAGATAGCAATAAGGGTGCAGATCGCTATTAACAAATAGATTAGCTGCGCGATAACACCAGCTCCGCAGATAGCAATAAGGGTGCAGATCGCTATTAACAAATAGATTAGCTGCGCGATAACACCAGCTCCGCAGATAGCAATAAGGGTGCAGATCGCTATTAACAAATAGATTAGCTGCGCGATAACACCAGCTCCGCAGATAGCAATAAGGGTGCAGATCGCTATTAACAAATAGATTAGCTGCGCGATAACACCAGCTCCGCAGATAGCAATAAGGGTGCAGATCGCTATTAACAAATAGATTAGCTGCGCGATAACACCAGCTCCGCAGATAGCAATAAGGGTGCAGATCGCTATTAACAAATAGATTAGCTGCGCGATAACACCAGCTCCGCAGATAGCAATAAGGGTGCAGATCGCTATTAACAAATAGATTAGCTGCGCGATAACACCAGCTCCGCAGATAGCAATAAGGGTGCAGATCGCTATTAACAAATAGATTAGCTGCGCGATAACACCAGCTCCGCAGATAGCAATAACATTATATTGCGTAACGTGTTTGTTACATTCGTATAATTGCTCAATGTGTCGATGTCGGCAAGTTGGCCCCATCAGATTATTCATTATTGGAAAATGAAGTTAAGCTGGGAAGTATGTGCGGCCGATTGTACCCCAGCCGGGCAAGTTATTGTGGGCACACGTACCAGCGAACTATTGCTTTAGTCTTGCACTAAGGGTTTGGCTCTTGGCCTTTACCTCTTCCTGATGGTAATAAGTACACAATCTTACGCCCTTCGAAAACATTAGGAACGCATTGTGCTTTTGAGTTAAATGAAGTAGAGCTATCTTGGTAGCAAATAAATATTTAATTCATTTAGATTCGATTAGAGCGGCGCGGCGCGGGCGCTAGAGTTCGGAAGGGCATGGCGTTCGGCGCGCTATAGAATCGGCAAGGACGTTCGCACATGCGCACTAGGACAGGTGCGACCGCCCAGGGTTCACTCACTAAGTAAACTTATTCTGACATTGTACAAGAATGACGGAACTATGCAAATTCTTCGCACTCACGATTTTGCGAAAGAATGTCCCTTATACATAGAACGGAGCATCGAGCGGAGCATCGAGCGGAGCATCGAGCGATGCAACTACGTTATTAATGAGTAGATACGCCACAATATATGCATGATTTGTTTGTAGGACGTATTGCAGGCTTTTAGTTGCAGGACTAGTTTTTCTGATTAGATTCAGGAACGGTTGCTGGTCGTGATGTAAACTACTAAGGACGGTAGGACGTATAATTTTGTACTATCGGAGCTCTGCTTTGATTTTCTGGGAACGAAACCTGTGCTCAGTAAATATTGTGACCGCAGACTGCAGTAAGTGTAACATGGAGTTGTAACAGAACGCAAAACCGTCACCTAAGTGTAATACGGTGAAGGTTACGCTAATGTCGGACCAAATGCTGACACACAGTAACGATGTACTCAAATATTTTACGACACTGAAACGGTGCGGGAGTAAACACATAGCTAGTGAATAAGTCAATTGAACGCGATCGAGTGATGAGCTGTGTAATGTCATAATGTCATAACAGTCAAGGATCAGTCAAGTGCTGGCCGAGGTTCGTTAATAGTTCACGGATTTTTTAAGTGAAACTTCTTAGGGGCGATTCTATAATCGGACGACAATTGAGAGTGAAATTTCAAGGACGCGTCACGTTTAGGCACATTTCGTTACATGAGAGAAAAGAAAGATATAACTCTCTTTGTCTCTCACACTAAATGTTTCACTTCTATCACGTGTACGGTGCTACACGCGCAATTTTATATCCCTTCTGTCTTCGATCAATAAGTGCTATTATTGATCGAAGCCTTATGTACTAATTATAGCGCTGCCATATAGGTAATTAACAAATTCATTGACATATATGCAAAAGTAACAAAAGGTGTAATAAATATTCATAAACTCATTCAGGTTCAAGCAGAGATGAGCAATGCAGTAAGTAGTGACAAGTGCACGATATCACACACATTAACATTTTTTTTGCATTGGCCATGCAGTTGTCAATTTAAAAGGCATATTTTGAGGCGATCAATTTCGAGTGGACGACCGCAGTTTTTGATGTCGGTTTCCCTCTTACATCATCATCATCAGCTTCCTGCCCTTATCCCTTGTTGCGTGGGGTCGGCGCAACACGTTTTCTCCTGCCATTCTCCCCTGTCAACCGTCACGCTATCATTCACTCCCTTCTCTTTCATGTCATTCCTCACACATTTCATCCATCTTTTCTTTGGCCTTCCTCTCCCTCTCCATCCATCAACATTTTATCCATCACTCTTTTAGTCACATGCGTTTCGTCCCTCCTCATCAAATGCCCTATCAAGCCAAACGATTTCGTTTCAACTTTTCTGTCACTGGCGCCATTTTCAAACAGTTTAATAAATACTTAATTAATTAATAATTTTACATACATACATACGTCCTTTGTTCGGTACTGGACAGATTCTTGGATTGGACAGATTAGTTAGTTCGGCAGATTCGCTACTCGACTGATTCGTGGATTCGTCATATTCTAGAGTTCGACGGATTAGCTCATTATATCTATGGATTAGCTATACGACAGAAAATGAACAGTTGTGCACAAAAAGATTAAACAAAAAAACAGCCTTAGCAGGGTATACCTACTTATTTATAATTTTTCTAAATCTATGATTTACAAATAATATACTCGTATGGTTACGTATGTCAACTCCTTGAATAGGTACTCAATTATCTAACAGCCCACTTCATGTTATTGTCATTTAGCCTATGCCTATCCACTGGCGTTTGTTTTCCTGTTTGTTGTGAAGTGACATAAGGACATGAATAAAAATATTGCAAGAAATGGATCTTGCCGGCTCGAGCAGCGATGTAGTGGATTTAAAATTTATTAAAAGTGAAAGGGGAAAACCCGTTGTTTTACATGCTGGACACAGATACAATTTTGTAAAAAATAACAAATGTGGTACTACAAACTGGCGATGTGTAAATAAGGCAGAATGCAGCAGTTCTATCACTTTGGACAAACTAAACCGAATTGTTAGAGAGTCTAGTCATGTGTGCATGCCCGATTTTACCAAAAACGTAGTAGACAGTTTAATAGACGAATGTAAAGACTTAGTATGCAAAAAACTCGAACGAATCCCAAAATTATTTGAAGATTTTATGGACACTGCCGACTGCAAATTAAATGATGAAGATAAACCAACATTTGTACAGAAAAAGGATGTGTTGTATAAAGCTAGATGTAATTACCTGAAAATTAATACGAAAAACTGTAAATATATGAAATCTCTGAAGCTACCGCACAGTCTAGTGGGTGATTTCTTTTTATTTGATGTTGGAATCGAAGACAAAATTTTGATTTTTGGGTCAAGATTGGCGAAAAAATATCTGAAAAAAAGTAAGAGTTACTACGGGGATGGCACCTTTAAAACATGCCCCACTCCTTTTTATCAAGTCTACAGTCTTCATATAAATATTTCTCACGATGACAATACCATAAATTTTATTCCTGTGCTTTACATACTTCTAAGTAATAAAACGCAGGCAACTTATGAACGATTGTTCACTATTTTAAGGGACCAATTTTCCGTGATAATTGAAAATTATAAGTGCGACTTTAAATAGCAACCATTCAAGCCGTGAAATCAGTTTATCCTGGTGTAAAAGTAACTGGCTGCTACTTTCATTACTGAAAAGCGATACTTAAAAAGAGCCAAAATATTGGATTAGATAAAACTGAAAATGGAGAGTATATCATGCGCCTTTATATGCAACTGCCGTTGCTTGCGCCGATATTGGTTCCCGAAGCAATATTAAGTATACAAGAACTGGTTAATGACTCACCGGAATATAATACATTTAATAATTATTTCTCAACTCAGTGGATGGGAAGGTTGGGGAAAAAGTCTTTTCGCATTATAGTATGTATGAACTTAAAATAAAATCTCTTTGGCTATACTATTTGTATCTGGCTGGTTTTGGTATCATTGAAAGTTTAAATTTTAAAGAACATAATTCCAAATTCAAATTAGGAAAATGTGTGATTTCCATTTGTTTTTCGTACTGTCAAGATAAGTGAATCTAATGAAGAAATTCGACACATTTTAAAATTTTACTACAAAAAAGGTAAAAATGCAACGCAAGCCGCGAAAAAAAATTTGCGATGTTTATGGACCCAGTGCAGTGTCTGTGAGAGTAGCAAAAATTTGGTTTAAGCGTTTTCAATCCGGAAATTTTGATGTCAAAAATGCACGTTGCTCCGGTCGCCCTATTACGGATAAAATGGATGCCATTTTTGAAAAAGTGGAGCAAGATCGGCATATCAGTAGTTACGACGTAGCTGAAGAACTGGGAATTGATCACAAAACAGTTTTGGCGCATTTGAAAAAAACTGGGTACACAAAAAAGCTCGACATTCGGGTACCTCACGAGCTCACTGAAAGAAACCTGATGAACCGTGTACTCATTTGTGATTCTTTATTACGACGTAATGAAACCGAACCATTTTTGAAGAAGCTGATGACTGGTGATGAAAAGTGGATCACGTACGACAAGAACGTGCGAAAAAGGTCGTGGTCAAAGGCCGGTCAGGCTTCACAGACTGTGGCGAAACCCGGGTTAACTCGCAACAAGGTGATGCTGTGTGTGTGGTGGGATTGGAAGGGCATTATTAATTATGAGCTGTTACCACCAGGCAGGACCATCGATTCTGAACTCTACTGGGAACAATTGGTGAGATTAAAGCAAGAAGTTGAGAGAAAGCGGCCGGAATTAATCAACAGAAGGGGTGTGGTTTGTCATCATGATAACGCTAGACCTCACACATCTTTAGCCTTTCAGTAAAAATTAAGAGAGTTTGGCTCGGAGGTGTTAATGCATCCGCCGTATAGTCCTGACCTTGCACCTTCAGATTTCCACCTGTTTCGGTCTCTTTAGAATTCTTTAGGCAGTGTCAGGTTAACATCACGAGAGGACTGCCAAAACCATTTGTCGCGGTATTTTGATCAGAAGTCCCAAAATTTCTATAGCAATGGGATCATGTCCCTACCAACAAGATGGCAAAAAGTTATCGAACAAAATGGTACCTACATACTTTAGGTAAATGTAAATAATGTATATTAAAAAATGTTTTGAATTTTCTTAAAAAATTCGAAGAAACTTTTTCCCCAACCTATTATACCGAGAATGTGTTTACTTGTTATAATGAAAATTTTCGTAGAAATAACCCAATCGAAGGGTGGCATGCGAGACTAAAAAAAAGATTTCCCACTAAGCCACCACTCTATCTATTTATACAATTGCTAAAAAAAGAATCCCGTTTTCAAGACACAAAGTTAAAAAGAGAACTAATTTATTGCAACGGGAAGCAGCGTAATGCAAAACTCATACAAAAAGAGAACTAATTTATTGCAACGGGAAGCAGCGTAATGCAAAACTCATACAAAAAGAGAACTAATTTATTGCAACGGGAAGCAGCGTAATGCAAAACTCATACAAAAAGAGAACTAATTTATTGCAACGGGAAGCAGCGTAATGCAAAACTCATACAAAAAGAGAACTAATTTATTGCAACGGGAAGCAGCGTAATGCAAAACTCATACAAAAAGAGAACTAATTTATTGCAACGGGAAGCAGCGTAATGCAAAACTCATACAAAAAAATTGTCAAATAAACAAAATTGTTACTGCAGCAATGAAGAATGAAGTTAGCGTGATTGATTGTTTAAAACAGTTGTGCAAGGTTAATTTTATATTTAAAAGTTAAATATGATTTTTTTGTTCTTTAATTAAAGTGCGTTTTATTTGTTTTTGTTTTCACCTGTACTTCTGCCGTATAGCTAATCCGTCGAACCCTAGAATATGAAGAATCCACGAATCAGTCGAGTAGAGAATCTGCCGAACTAACTGATCTGTCCAATCCAAGAATCTGTCCAGCACCGAACAAAGGACATACGTATATAAACTCACGCCTTCTTTCCACGTGGCAAAATTTTAAATTAAAAAAATATATAATATAGGTAATGTATGAGAAAAATTCTATTAATTTTGCGATGATCTGGCGCTAGAGTACGAGTAGAGCAAATGTTTGTACGTGCGCAATGTGTGTGTGAGGCTTCGCGACAATAATTATTAATAACTCTTTCTTCTCTGTTACTAAGCAAACTCAGATTGTTGTCTTGTGGTAGATTAACACCGACACTCGAAACCTAAGGCCCTTCATTAAGTATTACAGGTCAGCGCGGTCGAGCCGCTGCGCGCTGTCTCGCAAGATACAGCTCATCCCTAGTTTAGGAGACAGGATTTCATTTTGGTATTATATACAATTATTTTTCACCCCTTGTGTCCACTGTTAGTTTACCAAGTCTTAAGATGTAACATGAATGCAAAATGTGTCTATGTATCTTTGGATCAATAAACGTTTTATTATATTACTAGCTTTTGCCCGCGGCTTCGCCCGCGTGGATGTCGAAAAATAAGCCACAGGAACAAAAATATTGAGATAGCTTCTGCCCGCGACTTCGTCCGCGTGAAATTTTTTGTTCCCTCGACCCACCCCGTCGCATCGCATTGCCTGCCCGCGCTATTACTTCGTTTTCGCTTAGCGTACTTTCTGACTTTTTTTCTTTTTGCTCGGCACCTAATATTTCCTAGAGTGATGTTAAATATGCCTATAGCCTTCCTTAAGAATTGGGCTATCAAATGCAAAAATAATTATTAAAGTCGGACTGGTAGTTCCAGAGATTAGCGCGTTCAAACAAACAAAAAAAAGTGTGTGTGTCAGCTCCGATGCAAGACTGGAGTTTACACCTGTTTTTAGTGCCGTTCCGAGTTTCCGACTTTCTATTTTTCAGTCATTTCTGTCGAGCTGGGTTTCTCCAATGAATCAGTGCTATACAAAAAGCAACTTTAAGGTGTAAACTGCCCCCCTGCACTCGTCCCCCTCCCTCTTACCCACCTCTCACCCCTCCCTCTCCCCTCCTCACCCTCAACCCCTCTCAGCCCCCTCCACTTCCCACCCCTCTCACCCCCCCTTCACCACTTTCCCCTCTCCCTCCTATCATCAGTCCCCTCTCTTTCACCACATCCTCCCCTTCCCTCTTTCCCTCCTCACCACCCGCTCTCCTTCCCACTTTTCCTCCTCACCACCCCTCTCGTTCCCCCCTCCCCCTCTACTCTTCCCTCTGGGGGAAAACAATTAATTACAAACTTTATTACTTGCTTAGGCAAGTATTTATGCCAAGTTTCAAGTTAATTAACCGAATAAATAAGATTTTTCATATAAACTATATTCCCTGTTTTCACCCTCACAGGGATGAAATTTTAAAAAATCGTTTGGGATATTTCCGTAACTTGACTGAAAGATTATTTACACAAATTTTCGAGTTAATCAAGCCCCGCAGTAAAACCTGCCCCGTAAAATTTACTACCCCTTTTGGGATATATTTTCGAAATACACATTTTATTCTTCATTTTTGGTTTCAAGTATAAATACTGAGTTTCGAGTTAATCGGACCGCGCGTTAAAATTCCTCCATACTAACTAACTAACTAACTTTGACCCCCCCAATCCCTCCTGAGGGGGTATAGTTTAGGAAAACTAAAAATGAAAAATTTTATAATTTACGTAGATAAATATTCATGCCAAGTTTGAAGTATGTTAACTCAAGGAATAAGATTTTTCATACAAACTTTGGACCCCCGTTTCACCTCCGTAGAGGGTGAATTTTGAAAAATCCGTTCTTAGTGCACCCCTAGACCTCATAAGGAACCTACGTGCCAAATTTGGAATCTCTAGACCCAGCGGTTTGGGCTGTGCGTTGATATGTCAGTCAGTCAGTCAGTCAGTTTACCATTTTATATTATAGATTATAACAAGGAAACATTATCGTCGTTACTGTGACCCCACCGCGTCAAGCCCACGTAATTACACCTAACACACTAACCAATTCATCGTAAAATCAGACGCGGGAATCCATCGACACAACAGGAAAAATTGCACCCAAAAGCGTTAGTCACACTCATAGCATCGTACAATATTGTTTCTGAGTTTATCGTTAGTGAAGTTCATGGGCAATTAAAATTATGTATTATTTTTAGAACAATAAAGTTTGTTATCTCGCGCTCCATTCCATAATGATATAATTATAACGAATAAACCGAATCCAATAATAAATTAATTCTTCATTACCCGTAATTACAAGAGACAAATAACTAACAGCAATAACAATCGCCCGTCGAAGCGAAGCTCTTGCTGTGCGCCGCACAGTGGTTCCACCGTAGGCCATAAGTATTAAATTTGGTCCTCAAGCTAGGTACTTTTAACACTTACTAATTAGTTAACTTGTTGCCGCACCACACAAAAGTATAAATAGTTAGACAATAATTAAATATTTTCATTACTTTTGAGACCTCGAAAGTGAACACATTGTACGCCGCGTTATCAGTAGTGTAATTAGTGAGTCATTAGTGAACTCAAAATTCTTGGAATTGTTTGTTTGCAACCTGTTCCATTGAGAGATGGACGTCGAAGACAAAGGTATGTTTTCTTTTTTAATTCTGATTTTAGAATGATTAAGATTTAGTTTTTTGGATTTACTTGAGTGCTACGAATTAAGTAAACATAAGCATTATCCTCTGCATTCACTGAGACTTTTAACTATGGCCCCTCAATCTCCCTCGTATAATTTATATATCAAAGTAAAGCTAAATTATTCTAGTATACTACACTATAACCTTCTATTGCTCATTTTTGCTCCTTTTTTATTTATGAGGGGGCTACGTGTTCGTAGGCAACTGCTACGAAATGGTTAATTTTGCTACAAATTATTTTGTTTCTTGTTTTAGGTACTTTTTACCAATGCACCTATTCAAGAATGGATATTTTTCATCTCTGGCACAAGGCCAGCGGGTCAGACACAGAAAGGGCTGGTTTTGTCCGGAGCAAAGTGCTCGAGATGGTACCAGATTCTGATAAAGTTGATACTGAAGACCTGTATAAACGCATTTGCTATATTAGCAAGAAGCTTTCGGAATTTTGGAAAAAAGCAAACAGAGGTGTCGATAAGCTAACGAAGCTGCATTCGGAATGGTTAAATAGTCAAGAGACCGTCAATATGAAAAAGACAGAAGCATCATCGTCTGCATGTGAGGCGCCGAAATCAAGTAGCTGTGTTTCTTTGAAAACGGGTCGGCCAAGAACAGATTTCGCAAATTGCAGCAAACGTACTAAACGTAGAAGATTGGCAGAACTTTCAAAGGTTGATGAGACTGCTGTTACGACGTTAATGAACACGTCCAGCCAATCTGATACTGATCACAGAGAAGTTAGCTCAAATGAAGTTCTGTCCCTTATCACGGAGGCAAAACTCACCAAGCATCAATACTTGTTGATAAGGGAGTTTATCAACTCACATAAGTCACCGATTTTGCCATCTTATCAAAAAGTGTTAGACGCCAAAAAATATTGTTACCCAGACACCGTGAAAATATCTGAAAAGGTGGCGGAAGTCGAACTACAAAGTTTACTGGACCACACAGCCACACGCATACTGGAGTCGCAAAAGGAAATTTTAGCAAGTATGGATTATGCGTCTATAGGTAGTTTAATTTTGATTGGAAAATGGGGTTTTGATGGAAGCTCAGGGCACAGTGAGTATAAGCAGAACTTCTCCAATGATGATCCAGACCTGACAGATGGAAGTTTGTTCGTGACGTCGTACGTGCCTTTGCGTCTTGTGTCTTTAGTGGAGACTACAGGTGAGGAGACTATTGTGTGGAAAAATCCTCGACCTTCCTCTACGAGGTACTGTCGACCTGTTCGATTCCAGTTCGCTAAAGAAACAAAAGACCTGTCAAAACTGGAGGAAACGTACATCAAAGAAAAAATTGATGCCTTGGTTCCCACGTCGTATAGACTAAATAACAGTAATGACGAAGTGGAAGTGAATCACATGTTGCATTTCACCATGGTGGATGGCAAAGTTTGCAGTTCTTTAAGTGACCTACACACATCCAGATGCTATTTATGTGGAGCTCGATCCGCCGAAATGAATTCTGTTGATTTATGCTTACAAAAAGAGATCGACGTAACGAAGATAGAGTTCGGGTTGTCTCCACTACACTCGTGGATTAGATTTTTTGAATGTTTGATCCACATTTCATATCGCCTAGACGTAAAAAAGTGGCAAGTCAGACTGCCTGAGGACCAGGAATCGGTAGCCCAGAGAAAACTACGAATCCAGAGAGAGCTAAGGCAGAAGTTAGGGCTAATTGTCGACAAGCCACGCAGCGGAGGTAGCGGAACCTCCAACGATGGAAATACGGCGCGCAAGTTTTTTGCAAACTCTGCCATCTCGGCCGAAGTAACCGGAGTCAATAAGGACGTCATTGACAGGTTTGCAACAATTTTGAATTGCCTTTCGTCTGGATATGCAATAAACTGCCAAAAATTCAAAGTGTATGCTTTAGACACAGCTCGACTGCTGATTCAACAATATCCATGGTTTAATATGCCACCTTCAGTGCACAAAATCCTGATTCATGGCTCCGAAGTGATGGAGCAGATGATGTTGTCTGTGGGAGAGCTATCTGAAGAAGCAGCAGAGTCTAGCAATAAAAATTTAAAGGCATTCAGACTAAATAATACCCGGAAACATTCACGAGTTGTGACAAACACAGATTTATTAAATCGTTTGCTTTTACATTCGGATCCATTTATAACGGGCCTCAGAAAATTACCTAGGAAAAAAAAGACTGTCCTTTCTGAGCTTGTAATTAGTTTATTAGATTAGTTATCTAATTTGTAGATTATTAGTTGTTTCATTTGTAGATCATCATTAGCTCAAGTATTATCATGTAATACTTAGCCTACTCTAAGTTCATAATAACTACCTAATTAATGATATCTAATTGTGTTTAGTTAAGGTACATAAGCTATAATTTAAGTTATTTTAAATTGTAATTAGTAAGATATTATGATACTGTAACTTTTTAATTTTGAGAATTGTTTTTGTATGATCATAGGATTGTGTTAAATTAAATTAATTATTTTTTTACTGTTTTTTTGCAATAATAAATATTTTTACTGTAAAATATGGTCTTTGATTACTTGTTAATACCATTTTTAGTCGATTTGGTTAGATATAATAATCAACAGTTCAAATTTATACGACATCGGCACTTTTGGCCGCTTTACTTAGAGCGCGGAACCACTGTGCGCCGCACCGTGGAAGGGGACAAGGCGGCACTGGCCACGCGTGTGACATATCGATGGCTTTGTTGTGATCAGCAGCTTTATGACCGTCCGGCAGAGCGGCTGTATGAAATAAGTAACTGGTAGATTAAGAAACGTTTAGTGAATCGCGCAATAGTTCCTAGTATTTACCGAATCAGTGGCTAGCGCTTAATATCACGGTACATTACGATGTCCAGTTAAGTACTGCTTAGTGACTTCGATATCAGCGGAAGTTTAGAGCAAACAGAAATTGAGTTCCGTCGTCTTTATCGATCGATGCATAAACATATTGCAATCAGTTTGTTATCCATGAGACAAACAACAAGTACCCGTATAGGTACTACAGTCGTGGATCCATTAACTTGACTTAATTATTTTTGGAATTTTCCTTCAATGAATTTAATCAGTCAGTCAGCATGTTATAGGTTATAACCTGATGAAGGCGGAACGTAGGAATAACTGAAATGGTTACTGACCACGAATAGTTCAGAATTAGAACAATTTTTTGACCGACTTCAAAAAAAAGAGGAGGTTTTACACCGATTTCTCCGTCAATTGTGGACCGATTAAGAAAATTCTTTTCTAATTTGAAACGGTGTGCTCGCGAGGGGATCCCACTGTCACCAAGTTAGAATCTGATGAGGGGATCCCAAAAATCGAGGAAAACCCTCAAATTTTGTAGGCACACCTATAGAGATTTTGCTGTTTTTAGGGTTACATACCTCAAAAGGAAAAAACGGAACCCTTATAGGATCACTCGTATGTGTGTCTGTCCGTCTGTTACAGCCAATTTGCTCCGAATCTAATGGACCGATTAAGAGTACACATATGAATTTTTGTGACCCAAACACGGACGGGTGAAGTAAATAAATGAATTGTGATTGTGATTGTTGTGTGGTCGCTTTTTGGGGCAAATAAGAAAATTAAACAAAAAAGTGTTGTAAATTATACCGTGTGGCATATCAAATGAAAGGGCTTACTATGAGAGCTCAAATATATATTTTTTTTTTTTTTTTAAATATATTTTTTTTTTATTATTTTAAAAAATATTTTTTTTTTATACTTTTAAAATATATTTTTTTTTTATAATTTTAAAATAAATTGTTTCAAAGTTATTTTAGAAATTAGACGAAAATTGACCATTCCCCCCCTTATCTCCGAAACAATTGAGCCTAAAATTTTGAAAAAAATACAGAAAATAGATCTTTACCTATATATTACAGGAAAACCTATAAGAAGTCTGTGGTATTAAAATAACATGGTAAATCTCTCAGTACAAACTTACATTTACAGTTGTTAAGTTTGTTCTTGGGATAAATTCATCCGAACTATAACGGAACCCTTCATTGTGCGTGGTTCGACACGCACTTGGCCGGTTTTTTATAGTAACATTTGCTCTCGAAAAGCACCATTTGGTGAAGTGGAACTGAAGATGAAGACCACATATAGCCGTCGAAACTATTCAATAATAAGTATTTCACGGGTTGCGATTCCATTACCAATTTATGCTCGTCACAGCATAGCTCCTGATTTTTACTAGGAGAACTCCTCAACAATTAACGTAACGTCCCTGCATCGGGAAAAGCAATATTTTGTAAAAGATGATGAGCAGTTGACATTAGGCTATTTTAACTTAGATTACAAACTGACCCACAAAAAAGTGAAAAATAAAAAACTTTTACAAAAAAACAAAAAACAACAGACTTTCAAAAAAAACTGCAAAGTGAAAATAACTTTAATTTCGGAAGTCAGTGGATAAAAACTAAAATACAGATCCAAGGACACCGACTTCCGAAATTAAAGTTATTTTTCACTTTGTAGTTTTTCTTTGGAAGTCGGTTAGTTATTTGTTTTGTAAAAAAGTTTTTGTTATTAACTAACTTTACAGACTTTATATCGGATTATAACCGCAGTGTCATTGACAGACAGAGAATATAACTTTCCGGAATGTGTGTCTAAATCCGCAATATTTCCTGCTAATTAATATTTTAATAATTAACAGGAAACATTCCGGATTTATGTAAGTTTTTATACTTACATAAATGGTCAGGTGCAAAAAAGGGTGCAAAAATCATGAAAAAATGTTTTGCGATTAGTTATGATTGGCAATGTTTTGTGTTCCGCCGTCCAGGCGGATGGAGACGCTGGTTAGCGAATATCAAACTTCACGTAAAATATAAGTATCTCCCAGTGAATTCTGAAGCCACCAGAGCTAGAATTCAACGAACACTAGCCGAAGAGAAACCTATCACACGTGTGAGGAATTAAATTGAGATTTAGAAGATTGTGTGAGCAGCTAATTATAATTTGAGTGGACAACGAGAACGTGACACTTTCGCCGAGCCCGCCACCAGCCCACCGGCAACACCCGCTGACGAGCGGCGACCGAGTTTCCCATTGTCATCGGTATAAACTGCTATTATTTTTACACGATTTGACGCGTAAGTACACACATCAAAAGTGTCTAGGGATCAACATATATTTTTGCAATAACTTTTCTCCTAATTGATATTAATTAAAATTTTCTTTAAGGATTCATCAAATAAAGTGTTTTCGTTTGTCACAGTAACGATAAACCAAGTCACCTTTGCATTAATAAAGAAATTTGCCATTTTCCTAATAAAGGGATTTTTGACATTTGAACCACTAACATTAAAGTTCGAAAAAAAGACTGAAATAACAGTTTTCTTTAAAATTTTATTTGGTAACTTAAACAATTAATAATCCGTGTTTCTACCGCGAACACTAACAACACAAGAACATCGGTTTGGCATACTCAAAATGAGTTCATCCAAATCACGCTGTGGAATGGCCGCCCATGTTCGTTGCAACAACAAAAAAAGGTCTTCTTGCGACTGGATACCCTCCATATTCGGCAGAGCTCTTCTCTGTAGCATATCCCATGCATGCTCAATCGGGTTCAAGTCTGGCGACTGAGCAGGCCAGGGCAGGACATTGATGTTAGCTGCGGCGAGAGTCTGTCTTACAACTCTTGCGGTGTGCGGTCGTGCATTATCATGCATTAACTGAAATAAGGGACCGATTTGCACTTGTAGAGGAACGATGACGTCTGATACAATCGTCTCAGCATAAATTTGAGCGTTGAGGTTGCCTCTGATCCAAATCAACTCAGTTCTTCCGCCGATCCAAATACCCGCCCATACCATGATGGTTCCACCACTATAAGGATGGACTTCCTGGCAGGATTTTAATCGCTGTTGGCGTCCAGGGGTTCTCCAGTGTCGTATACGTCTTGTATCCGGTCTCATACCAAAACGAAACTCATCAGAAAAGCACACGAAACGCCATTGTTCTTCTGCCCAATTTCTGTGTTCAAGAGCCCATTGATATCGAATCCTACGATTGTGCATTGCTATAGGTGGTACCCGTAGCGGCCTTCGGGAATGAAGGTTCACTTCATGCAAGCGGTTTCTGACTGTTTGGTCGCTAATTAAGTTCCCTGAAGAGTGATGAAGCCTCACGGCTAACATCATGGCGGTTATAGTTGGAGCTCTTCGAGTTAAGATTTGAATGTATCGGTCTTGTCTCCGTGTGGTGCAGCGATACCGTCCTCCATGGCGCTCAGCCACGGTACCAGTGCTTCGGTAACGTGTCCAAAGTCGACTGATAACACTCTGACTTGTATTCAGAGCTAAAGCCACAGTACGTTGCCGGGAACCAGCTTCTATCATTCCCACGGCTCTGAGCATTTCTTCCCTGCTTAAATGACGTCGCCGCTCCATAATAACGTTGGTTTTAATCAGTAGTAGGGAAACAGTAGCACTAATAATGTCTTCAATGCGTTGTATGTTTTTATAGGGAAAATATTGACAGCTGATTTTCATCTTTTACTCGAATTTGATTCACAGTTCCTGATTCAAATTATGAAATGCACCAAAAAGGATCCATATAAATTTATAAAATCATAAATTTATTACAAAGCCACATCTCAATCTCAAGAAATCCGCATAAAAATGCTTGATCCCTAGACACTTTTGATGTGTGTAGTTTAGTATAATCGAGAAGTAAGTATCGGTAATCGTATTTTGTTTAGAAGTGCTAGATCATTTTACCGAATAATTAATTTGATTTGATGCTCGTATTAAAACAGCTATTTTCGTAGGTCGTGTCAGCGGTCTGATTCACTTATTTTATGACAATTAAATAAGACAAAGCATGATTTTATTGTGATTTAAACTTAAAATTAAACTGTTAATTTAATTTATGTAAGTATTTAAATAAAAATTAATGACTAAATGTGTTGCTAAGCGCAAAACTCGAGAACAGCTGGATCAATTTGGCAATTTTTTTTTTTTCAAATAAAGTTTCTTATGATGAGAAAAATTGTAAAAAGTTGCAGGGAAAATTGTAAATTCGGGAAAATGAATGTGCATTTTCCATGGGAATTTTGTATGAATTATTATTATGGACAGGACAACGTCTGTCGGGTCAGCTAGTTATTAATAAAATGTTACTTTCAAACGGCTCCTTAACAAATTTTGTAGTTATCTACCGGGCAGGTATCGAACCGCGCAATGGAGCATACAAGTTCTATTGACTGAGTGCTGATTACACCAACAGTGCCAACAAACAAACTAAATTGAAAAATACACCTTAAAAACACACAAACAAATATAAAAAAAAAAAAAACTCAGCACTTGTAAACAAATTCAATTTCATAGTACTTATTCAAATAATTTTTTAATTTGTTTTAGTGTTTAATTTTCCATTTAATGTTTTAGTACGCTAATTGCACGGAAAGTACGGCACTATGCCGTGCTTTCCTATAATTTAGATACATGCAAGATCTATATTATGACAAAGATGCTGGGTTGTATGTGTTTAATTGGTAAGCCTTTATAAATAAATAAATAATCAAATTTTCAACAATAATTTTCCTGATTTAGATATTATGGCGTACGGCGTAAGTCAACATACTTAACATCACAACAGTGGCTCCATAGAACCATTGCAGAGTTGCATCAAGAGTATTGCTAATTCCCGATCATGAGCTCATACAACTTATGTTAATAATTTCTAATTATAGTGCT
This sequence comes from Cosmia pyralina, assembly GCA_946251885.1. Lineage (NCBI taxonomy): Eukaryota > Metazoa > Arthropoda > Insecta > Lepidoptera > Noctuidae > Cosmia > Cosmia pyralina. Next base: position 280,239 of record OX276363.1, read on the forward strand.
TGCCTAACACATTACACTAACGTTAGCGAATTCCCGGCAATGCGTTATCACTCTGATAAGAATATATTCAGGCCAATATCTTGTGATAGTAGGTGCGTACCTTGCTCATAGAGGCCGTTTACACCTTACGTAAATATGTGTGCTAGTATCATAAGCCCTAGTATTCTGGTATTTGGGCTTACAAAAATGCCTCTCGAAAACATATGGAGCATGTGCAGCATGTACACTAGCCGGCGCCGACGGCAGCGGCCGCGTCGCCAGTGTGCACTTGTAGCCTTGTCACCTTGTCAACCAAGTGATAAGTGCCACTCCCATATTTTACAAGTGTGTTGATTTCAACACTAAGATAGTATTTTGCTAAATTTTATTTTACCCACTTGATACCTTATTTTTCATTGAATAAATGATTCAGAAAATTTTTGCACCATGAACTAATTTGATAAAGACTTCTTCATAAAATAATAAGCCACACCTATTCTAAGAACATAATAAACCTATTTCATATCCTACTGCATATTCCACTCCAGGCTTGGTCAGTCAGTGTACAGAGCAATGTGCCTGAACAAAATCTTATTACAATAAAATTGTGTATCTCACCCTTTATTAGTGGTTCCGCGACGATGTTGACGTCTTCCTGTGGGATCATGTCCATGAGACGCGCGATGTCGGTGGCCAGCATGTGGTCCACCACCTCCAGCAGCTTGGGCTTCAGCGGGTGGAACTTTGTGAAGTCGTGGTTGGCCAGCGTCTCCTGCATCTTCTTAATGTCCGGAAAGTCACCAGGAGATATCTGCTGCTCCCTCTGAATGCGGTCATACACCTGACCCAAATTCTTTATCAAGTCTTTCTTTTTACCATCCTTACCAAACATAGAAGGCATCTCTTTTCTTAACTCACTGACAATGTATGCATGAACCTTAGCAAGCCGAGCCCTCTTTATCAAATCATTCAGTTTTCGCAAAGCGGCATTTCGTGGTAGAGACTGCATATCTCTGAAGAGATCTTGCTCTTCATCCTCAAATAATCTTCTGTTGACATCATAGCGTAAAGGTTGGTCCCAGAAGGATCCAATATATACTCGCGCCACCTCTGGGGTCTGCAGCACTTTGCCTAGCGACCACATCAGTGCACCATACACACGCATCAGTTGCTGGTGATCGATCATATCAGCCTTGTTTAGTACAATACGAATTTTGTCGTCATGCCCCCTCAGAGCCTCAATACTGCGCCTGAACTCGTCTGATATGTCAAGTTTGTGCGCGTCGAACAACAGGATGATGCGGTCGACGCGCTCGGCGAACCACTCCAGCACGCCCGTGAAGTCGTAGCCGCGGTCCACGCGCTGCTTCTCGCCCGACAGGATGCCGGGCGTGTCCACAATAGAGATGCCCTTGAGCACAGGCGAGCTCACCGTTGAGCACTGGAAGCGGTTGAGGAAGGCGTTGCCGAATTTGCTGAGCGGCCGGAACTGTTTCTTAGGGTCCACGACGAGCGCGTTGCCGGGGATCACGCCCTCCTTCTCGTCGAACATGACGGCGATGAATCTGTCGGTCGTGGGCTCCGGACCTATCCTGATGCCCGGGAAGTCTCGCTCCAGCAGGTATTTAATGAATGTGGTTTTACCGGTGGAGTACTGTCCCACGAGTAGGATCATGGGCTTCGCATCGAAGTCCGGCTCCTCGAGCTGCGGCGAGTGGAAGTCGTGGAACTGGTAGTGCAGCTCCAGGGGTAAAAGTTTTGTTTTATAAATCCTTTTGAGACCTTCCACGACATTTTCGATACTCTCGGATTTTTCACCTTCTTTCTTTAGCCAACTAAACATTGTGTCTGTAAATTAGTTCGCTTTGTAATTATAATAAATAGGACGGCACGGGCACTAGTTCACTCACTGCAACACTTCAAAATATTTTTGCAACAAAAACGGTGAGACCACCACGATCATCCTCCCCACAAAAATGTAATCAAATGTCAAATGACGTGTGTGACGTGACGCACGATATGACGTGACTGAATGTTACTATTAAAAAAAAATAAAAGCTTGTAAAATACCGAATTCAAAATGGCAACTAACAGCCTTATTTATAAAAATCTCGCTAATCGCTTTCCTTTCGATTTTCCGCTTTTCCGATTAACTTTCCTTTATTTATAGTTAGTTAGCAAGTAATTAGTCGCTAAACTAACTAAAGGTGAAATTATGCGTTCGGTTTAGATTATAATCAAAATATTCGAATAAAAATCAGGATTTTAAGCGATTGCGATTTTTGCAATGATTTTTGTATCTGTCGTGACTTACAGACAAAAGTCAATCATCAGAAAACTCCATACTCTACTCTTGAGCTCAGCTCTTGAGTATTGTTTTTGGTGTCCCTTATTAAGGGAGTACGAGGAGTACCTACATGAAATGTGTGAATTCTGTGGCTAATGCTCGGGTTACATTAGCGGGCTATGGCGAATATTCACGCTATCGTGATAAGTGTATGTAGCCGGGTAGATCGTAGCATCGCGTAGTAAACGGGCGATGACGACTGCTTATCGGGGTACTGTCGGTAAACGGGCGCGCATCAAAGGGTTTTGTCGCGACAATATTTTGATTGCATGGCTACATCATTACGTTTCAGTGCAGTCCAGACTTTGAAGCGTCGAACACCACCCGGCACGATGCGCCAACGCAACATGGATCTAATGTAGTCAAGAACATCGCGTAACATACTCGTTTAAACGATGTTTTCAGCGCTCCCCAACGTGACACGAATCTTTGTCAGCTAATGTAGCCCAGCATTAGAGTATGGAAACATAGTTCGACATAGTTGTGATTCTGTGGTCGGTCATACATAATATGTCATTTGCACTGTGCACGATAATGGTTATTATTTTTATGTTATCACGTTATCAATTACTGGCCATCAAAAACTAAAACAATAATTATTATAATGACGACATTTCACGATGAAATAGAAATTGAAGACTTCGAATATGAGGAGGATGAGGATATGTATTATTATCCATGTCCGTGCGGCGATAGATTTCAAATAAGTAAGGTTAGAATTTGAATAACATTAACTACATGCTTGTTTCTGTGTTTTGGGCTAGTGCCTAAATTGGAACCAATTTTACTGCACCGTAGGTACTGTACAGATCCCGTCACATGTGAAACAATGAAATGCAAATTGCCGTTTCAAAATTATTGTCGAAGCATAGAATCCCATTAATTCTGGGCAGACTTAACAAGTATGCCTGGGCCCAGCCCCAGCCCATGTTACGCACCCTGAGATATGATAGCATCCACTATTTAGATACATTACCTTCATTGTTAGTCTATTCCATCTGTAAAACTGTTAAAAGTTTGTTTACCTATCATTTGTTTCAGGAAGAGTTACTGGATGGTGAAGAACTTGCCACTTGTCCAAGCTGCTCACTTGTGGTCAGAGTTATCTATGATTTGGTAAATATATTTTATATCTTGAAGTTAACATTATATCATCATCATTCTCCTGCTCTTATCCCAATCTATTTGGGGTTGGCACTATGTCCCTTTTTCCATAGTTCTCTATTAGTTTCCATTCTTTCTAGCCATAACATCTTTGACACAGTCCATCCATCGTTTCTTTGGTCTTCTCATATTCTTATAACTCTTCACAACATTTTTCTCATTGCTCTGCATCACATGCCCATACCATGACAACCGATTTCCGCATAACTTTTCAGTCACCGGTGCTACTTTCAAACTTCCTCTTATGTACTGATTCTTATTCTATCCATTTGTGTAATACCACATATCCCTTTTAGCATTCTCATCTCAGCTGCATGCAATTGCCTTTCATTCAACCCTTTTGTGGCCCAACATTCTGATCCATACAAAAAGCAGGTCTAACCATGGTTTTATTTATTTCCCCTTAAGTTTAAGGGGAATATGGAATATATAATACCATTTCATTATAATTATGTATAATTTGACTATTTTTAGTCAGTTAGTTTGAGGCAGTAGGTATAGTAACCGGCACGAATCGTGAGCACAACTGACATCTGCACAGTAGTTCATTTTTGGCTCTCTTTGGCGGAATGAAGAAGCCGGGAGACGCTGGGCTGCACTTCATTGGTTCATCAGTTGATGCTCGTCATCTACAGGGTTACTGGTAATTCGACGTATATCCGTTATATCCGTCAGGGGCCGATAAGGGGACCAAAATGCAACAAATTGAACCCCCATATGTAAGGCCGAAATTCAATAGTTTTCGAGATATTTGAATTTTAAGAGTTTTTCGATATTTACCCAAAATTTGACATTTAATTCCAAATAAAAAAATACATATTTGAATGGGTACCATTAAAAATGATGTTGTAGCTGGCACTTCAATTAAGCTATGGACATAATTAAAACTACTTAATTTAACAAAATAATTAAAATAATGAGCGATATAAGAATAATATCTTACCAATATTTTCATTTTACGCTTCAAAAATGTTGTCACAAAAATTTCTATGACATTAATCGTACAAATAACTAAAACAACTTGCCTATTCTGTAAGCTTTCCAAAATGGTATAAAAGTCAATTTTAACCTTTTAACCGCCCGACTTCAAAACAGTTGGCGTGTCCCCAGCGCCCGGCACAGTGAATCGAAAATTAAATACCTACAAGAAAGAGGGATGTGCAATACTTAACTTTGCGATGTCGATATTTCGTTTTAATAACGACATTTGCATTTGCTCTCGCCATCTCACTCTCTCTAATTAAGTTTAAAATTTCCATTCAGACATCACCACCATACTACACAATAAATTAAAATACATATAACTAGATATGTAATAAAAATAAAAATTACCTCTACATCAATGTCAAACTCTGCGTCTGATAAAAATTCTTCATTTTCATCGCCTTCTAGAATTCGTATTAACTCTTCAGTAGTCGTCATGATAAATTTCTATCATGTACATTTATCGACATACGAACGTAAAACTTCATGCACTAGCACAACATTGATGGAAAATTCCAGAAGTCGGCACTGGTTTATGACGTAAGAAGCGGTCGTCTTTATCCGACCGTAGCGCAGGGCGTACTAACAAAGTAAGTTTCAGAACATGTAGGCTAGGGATGGGAACCATCAATTCAATCGCTGACATTTCATAAGTAAATTTACTTAATTTTAAAGGAATTAAATGAAATACTCACAAATATTTGTAAAAAAATGTTTTATTAACAATTGCTGTATTTGTTTTAAAGTTAAATAGTCAGTATAACGAGAAATATTTTGATTTATGTTTATTTTTGTATCGGTAAATCTTGGCATATGTCTCGTCCCTCATGTCGGATTTTGTCGTCATGGGCGTTGCACATCAATACAATTTTCAAAAAATAATGTTAGTAATTCATCTAACTTTGGACATTATTTTTAGGACTTCTAATTAAGAGTCTAAAGTGTATTAAACTGTAAATGATTACTTATTAACTATTTACCTAATATAAACATATTTTTGATAGAATACAGCTTAATTAAATAAAAAAGCTGATTAAACGAGCAGTGATATTTTGGTCGTAAATATACGACTCTGGCGAAATGGGCCCGAAAATATTTGTCGGATTAATCCGACGTAGGCGGTTAAAAGGTTAAAATACATAATTCGTGGCATGGCATGTGTATGAATCGGCGCGGGGAGAGAAAGGGTCACTTGTATTTGTATGAAATAAAATGCATTAAAAAATTTACGTCAAATTTTATAAAAAAATTTACACATCTTGTTCAAAATGAGCCACTCGATTACGAATGCAGGTTCGAATTCTCTTCCTAACTTCGTTTTTCCTCACTCTTGATGTGAATGTTGTTCTCATCTGTTGCGCCGCGTTTATTATTCGCTGTCGAAGTTCTTCGACTGAATTTATTGGGGTCACATAAACTAATTCCTTCATATGACCCCAAACGTAAAAATCAAGTGGTGTGATATCAGGGCTTCGTGCTGGCCACGGAATTGGCCCTCCCCTCCCAATCCATCGGTTTGGATATCTCTCGTCTACTGTCGGACAGTAATCCGGTAATGTGCTGGGCAACCATCATGTTGAAACATGAGGTTGTTTTTTATTTCTTCGGAAATATTCGCCAACAAATCGTCTAGGTTGTTTCTTAAAAACTCCTCGTAATTTTCGCCGTTCAAATTTTGGGGCAAGAAATGAGGGCCCAGCAAATAATTATCAAGGACACCCATACATACGTTAAGGGAAAATCTCATTTGCGACGCAGTTTCTTTTAGTTTTTTTGGATTCCTGCCTACTTTAGGTGCCCAAAAATGTAAGTTATGGTAATTCGTCATACCATCCCGGTCAAACTTTGACTCGTCAGTCCACAAAATATTTCTTAGGAAATGTTCCTGGTCAGCGTCAGCGTTTAACATGAACCGAGAAAATTCGAGTCGCCTGGCAGGATCTCCCTCGTGCAATGTTTGGTCAGGTTGATAATGGTATGGGTATCTACCTGATAGATGTACTACCGACCACACTTTCCACTGGGACATACCGAGCTGTCTTGCAACAATGTTCGTTGAGATGTTTGGGTCATCAATAAAACACTGAAGAATGGTCCACTTCGTCAGCCGTGTGCCGTCGAGGTCTGCCAGCGTTGACTTGTGCTCTCTGAACACTGCCAGTTACAGACAATCGTCGATAGGTGCTCCCGAAAACAGTAACGTGGGGAAGTCGACGATCAGAAAAGCGGCGTTGGTATTCTCGCCGAGCCGCGTTTCCATCGGCAAAACCATAACAAAACATTATGTCTGCGTATTCGTTATTAGAATACGAAGCCATGTTATCCGAAATAACAATGATATCAAAAAGAATAACAAGAGAAACAAGAATTAACAATAATGATCGATAACAAATTAACGCGATGAGAGATTGGTTAATAGCAAGATAACAACACACGTGTTTGCGCGGCGCACAGTGGATCGTCCCCATACAAGAGGTCGGACATAGAATTAAAAATTGAAAAAGTATTTAATTGAAAAAAATGAAATATGCAGTTGCATTACTCTATTAAGGAACTACAAAAAATGTTACTACAATTTTTTTATTTGACCAGTACTTTATGAGCAATTCGATGAAAAGTGTTATTTTTCTATGGAAATGGTCACAAAAATGTCTGTATCTCATGATTCCCTCCTTGTTTCGATTTGCGGTTTTCACTACTGTTATCTACCCATTTTATGCCACATTTTCTTCAAGGACACATGGTGCCCCCAGCGACCCCCTTCCGAGATATTTTGCTTTTAGTAACTTTACTTTTTATTGTATAACTGATGATATGGAGGTACATTAAGTATATTCATTACTGAGAATAAGTCATCCCTAAGTAGTTCCTTAAATAACAGGTGCATTTACGATTACTTTAATGACTTATGAACGCTTCTGTTGCCATACAACAAACGCGTTAATGAGTCCTTAAGTGAAGATTCCCAGTACTTGCTTAATCTAATTAGTTATTGTAATTACTATGTTAACAGCCCTTAATCTCTGCATTGTGATTGTCTAATGTCATCATTAGCTTAGTAATGACTGAGTCGCATTTACAATAACACATCGAAAAGAAATAGAGTTTTATGATCAATAAGAAAATATGTAGGTATAAATATATTTTTTATTTATATAATATAACACTGTAAAAATAATTTAAAAATAAAATAACTATGTACCCTAAAACAAACTAAAAAAATAAACAACTACTAAAAACTAAATTATAATAGGAAATTAATTAATTAACACGACCATGTAGTTAGTTTCTTTCTTTCTTTTACTAACAACAATAGAAAAGAAAGAAAAAAAACCATTTATTGGCTGATGGGTGGCATAACACAAAACAAAAAAAGAATAAAATTAAAAAAAAATCACAAAAACTAGAATAGAAAAAAAGAATAGAATAAAAAAAATACACAAAAACTAGAAATTAACAAAGAAACTGCTTGTAAAATAATAATATTAGGTACTATAAGACTTAAACTATATTTTCTTCATCTTCATCAATAACGACATCATGATCATTATCATCGTCATCATCTTCTTCAACGTCACTACATGCAGCAAGTGTATCAGTTGAAACGTCAATGAACTCCAATTCACTCTGATCACGTATGAGTAAATCGTCTAGTTCTCTAAATGAAGACTTTTTGGCTTTATTTGTCATCTTCGGTCGTAAGCTGGCGAGAAGAGGATCGGAAGATAATAGCAGATTATGAAGAATGTCTTCATTAGTGGCGATGCTACTATGCTTTCGTGTATGACATTCTCTAAATTTGCGAAAGTCCTTGTTTCTTGCTTCAGATGCTTCTTCAGACAAAAAACCTATAGGCACTACTGATAAGTGGTCCACTATCTGTGATCCATGAATCAGCAATTTGTGTAAACTTGCTGGCATGTTATACCATGGATATAATTCCACGAATAAATTTGCTGTTTCATCACAATATGATTTGAATTTTTGGACTTGAATTTTTTCGCCTGAGGAAATGCATTGCAAAATAACGGTGAGTCTTCTAATTAAATTAACATCTAATTTAGTAATTTCGGCAGTCGTTTCAGGGTTTGCAAAAAATCTTCTTGCAGCATTTCCAGTGTTTGTGTTGCCACTACCCTGCTTAACAACGTCTAGAAGTAAGCCTGTTCTTCTTCGGAAAGCTTCTTGAATGGCTTCTTTCTTATCTTTAACTTTTTTTTTATTTTCGTCACCTTTTGCTTGCCATGATTTTATGTCCATTCTGTAAGAAATGTGTAATAAACATTCCATGGACCGAATCCAAGCATGCAATGAACTAAATCCATGCTTGTATAAATCTGTATTCACGGGTTTAGCTCTCACTTCTTCCAAGTTATTCATTTCGCTTGGGCGAGCTTTGCACAAATCACACACTGCTGCCGATGTACCAGATATGATTGAATGTACCTTACCATCAATCATGGTTAGCCATAGATTGTGAGTAACAGTAGCATTGCCGCAATCAGTCGGGTTCCGTTCACGAATCTCGGTCTCAAATATTTCCATTTCAGCCTTAACATTCGCTTCCGTTTCTTTCATAAATGTAAATGAAATCGGGCGACAATATGTGGTTGACGATGGCCGATCATTCTGCCACACTATACTTCCACTAGAAGTCACTAACTTAAGTGGTACAAGACTTGCCATAAATACACTGGATAAGTCTTGTTCACGTGTTGTTGTCGTTTGATGGTAAATGCTTTGACTTGAAGCTCCATCAAAACCCCATTTACTGTGAAGCACAAGTTGTTCACCAGCATCAAAATTTGATTCAAGTGAATCGATCAGCCTCCTAACGGTGAGATCAAGGAGGGCTTGGATACGTATCTTTGCGGAAGTTTCAGTCACAGTTATGTCTTCTTTTGCCGGGTAGCATTTAAGCTTTTCTTTAACTAACAAGTAGTAGCTTGGGTATTTCGCATGACCTTCTTTTAAACTAAAGTCCCGAAGTGTGATGTAACGCCACTTGGATAACTGCAAGTAAACGTAAAGAGCAAGTGCTTTGTGAGTAGGAACTTCACGAAGCGGAGGATTCTGCTTAGTTTCCAGGACATTTATAACTGTTGAGACGTGTTCAGGATTTTCCAGCAAATTTTTCATTATTCTGGCTATATCATTTTTTCCGGCAGACTTAAGTATACTTTCAACAGTATGCAAAAGCTCATCCGGACGACTGCAACTAGTAACATTTTCATTAACACGTCTTCTTTTGTGTCTAGTTGATAAATCTTCAAAGCGTTTGCGAGGAGATGTATATGTTGAAGTAGATGCATCTGATTTTGATGGACTGACTACCTCTTCTGCCTCATTTTCATTTGCTTCTTCAGTGTCAACAACATTTTCTTTAAAGCAATCTGGCCAAACGATATCGGAATTTAACCACTCTTCGTTCTTGTTAATGAACCTGTCAACTGTCCTTCTTGATTGCACCCATTTGGTGTAAACCCTATAGCAAAATCGTCGACACCAGTTCTTGAGATCCGTCACATCACTTTCACTTAACTGGACGTTAGTATTCGACTTCAATGTGTTAAATAAATGGTCATAGTCACGAAGATCTTTATGATTACGAAGAGCAACGTAAAGATCTAGGTAAGTAGAAAACCCACGGAAAGCCATAATGACAACACTTGGTAGAAGTTATAATTACAACTGAATTACATTTGCTAAACACACTCAAATATATAGGGCAGCAAGTAGGCAACTAGCAATGAATTTGATAAGCTAATGATGACATTAGACAATAACAATGCAGAGATTAAGGGCTGTTAACATAGTAATTACAATAACTAATTAGATTAAGCAAGTACTGGGAATCTTCACTTAAGGACTCATTAACGCGTTTGTTGTATGGCAACAGAAGCGTTCATAAGTCATTAAAGTAATCGTAAATGCACCTGTTATTCAAGGAACTACTTAGGGATGACTTATTCTCAGTAATACTTAATGTACCTCCATATCATCAGTTATACAATAAAAAGTAAAGTTACTAAAAGCAAAATATCTCGGAAGGGGGTCGCTGGGGGCACCATGTGTCCTTGAAGAAAATGTGGCATAAAATGGGTAGATAACAGTAGTGAAAACCGCAAATCGAAACAAGGAGAGAATCATGAGATACAGACATTTTTGTGACCATTTCCATAGAAAAATAACACTTTTCATCGAATTGCTCATAAAGTACTGGTCAAATAAAAAAATTGTAGTAACATTTTTTGTAGTTCCTTAATAGAGTAATGCAACTGCATATTTCATTTTTTTCAATTAAATACTTTTTCAATTTTTAATTCTATGTCCGACCTCTTGTATGGGGACGATCCACTGTGCGGCGTAGAGTCGAAACTTACTAAGGAAGGCGACGCGAGCGCAGCAGACGCCGTGTACTCCCCCGCCCGCACACCCCGCCCCATCACGAAGAATTTCGCCAGTAAAATCGGTTGTTTTAGTGAGCATCATAAACTAAAAACAAAGATGATTTCTTTCCCCGCACCGCGCGCCGCCGCGCCGGTTCAAACAAATGCTATGCCACGAATTATGTATTTTGGAATTGACTTTTATACCTTTTTTGGGAAGCTTACAGAATAGGCAAATTGTTTTAGTTATTTGTACGATTAATGTCATAGTAATTTTTGTGAAAGGACAACATTTTTGAAGAGTAAAATGAAAATATTAATAAGATATTATTCTTAAATCGCTCATTATTTTAATTATTTTGTTAAATTAAGTAGTTTCAATTATGTCAATAACTTAATTAAAGTGCCAGCTACAACATCATTTTTAATGGTACCCATTCAAATATGTATTTTTTTTATTTGGAATTATATGTCAAATTTTGGGTAAATATCGAAAATCTCTTAAAATTCAAATATCTCGAAAACTATTGACTTTCGGCCATACATATGGGGGGTTCAATTTATTGCATTTTGGCCCCCTTATCAGCCCCTGACGGATATACGTCGAATTACCAGTAACCCTGTATTGGACTCTCGCATGTCATTCGGCTACTGTACACTTTTGTGCGACATTAGTGACTTACGTTTTGGATTTTAAAATAGTTTATTATTATTATCTCGTTGTTTATATTGTTGTTTTTTTTTATTTTCGGTTTTAGTCTTTTTGTTTTAATTTAAGTAGTTTATTTTTGTAATCTCGTGTTTTTTTTTTTGTTTTAAAATCGTAGTCATGAACTCATTAAAAATGCCGAGGAGAAAAAATACAGTTTTAAATAGACAGGCTTAGCAAATGGTGTATTCAGTGTATAGCTTCATAAAGAACAATGCTGAGGGAACCACTACTTTAGCACCCGTCGCTTTTGTATAGCAGCTATTTTTTTTTGAGTAGAATAGACCCTTTTTAATGTATATTTGAAAACACCCAAGTGCGCAAAAAAAAAATTGGCGAGAAAAAATAAAATTTAAGCTCATTGTCAAACGTTTTGAAGGTCAAGGTCAAATAAATATAAAATTTTTGTAGTAAGGCTTGGTCGACGGAGCCCCGCTCTGTCCGAGTCGGGGTTAGCGTTGCAAAACTTCGGAAGTATTAGCAATAATTCGCAAATATTCAAAAGAATACTTCGATTTGAAGGAATACTACCAAGAAAATAAATATTGTAAGAATAAAGTAGGTAACCTACTTTTTATTACTTAATAAGAATTAAATTATTCACAGTAGTTACGAATGTATGCGTACTTGCCTAGGTAGCTTGAGACGACTCGCCGAATATCAGATATTACGCTGTGCCGTTACTTGAATTAACGCCATCTAGCGCAAGAGTAGAACTATAAATACTTCCCTCCCCCGCTAGTCGCTCGGCGACGCCAGCGCTCGCCGAGCATTGGCTTGATAACAAAGTGGCACACCCCGAGCCTCGCATCCGTTCATTCATAAAATCAAAGAAGTAATTTTCGATGCCTACATAAGTACAAGCGGGAATAATTCCCCGTAAGTAGTTATCTACTTGTGACTAGGTAAATATTATTTTATATTTGTATGGTTGAGTTTAGAATGTGTCGATTTTGTACTGATGTTATGTACTTTGCTTTACGATAATAATTAGGTAAATAAAGGCATACGTACCTACCTTTTTACGATGATATTTTACCAAAAAAAAAAAATTTCTTTGTAGAATATTTTTCAACCAAAATCAATACTTAGTTCAAATAAGTATTTATAGAAATAATTGAAATAATCATAAAAAAAATAATGTAAGTAATTAGAATTACCTTTTTATTAGTAGGTAAGTACGGTCTGCTTATTATCATACACTTGAACTATTTTATAAACTCAGTAATCTACCTATGTATTTACCTCTATCACTTTCACACCTAAACCGCATACAAACACTTGTTACGTAAGTACTTATCTAAGTAATGAAAATAAATATTCGGAAGTTTTCAAATCGAATAATACTCAGATTTATGAATGAACGCGTAGTAACATAATCACTGGCATTAACGCCATCTAGCGATCCATAGTCAAACTTTAATAGATAATCCAATGTATCAGATGTCGGCACGTGGGTGAATGACAGCCCGAGCCCGTTCATTCATAAAATCAACAAAATACTCGATGCCTTGTTGTAGCGGGAATATTTCCGCGTAAGTAGTAGATACGTCTTTTAGTCAAAACCTCATAAATGAGATGCATAGCTTTATGTCATACCGAGCTTATCTCAGCGGCTTCGGCGGCGTCATTATAATGCTATTGCGTAATTTAAAATGTTATTAATAATAATATTACGTAATAGACAGCCTTTGTGCTGCTGTAAAATGTGTGTTTAGTTATAGGTAAATGTAATCTTTGTTAATGATGGAAAAGTACCTACCTAAAATTATGTATGGGAGCTACATTTGCCAACAAACTGCTTTGCAACTTTGTGTAATAAGATGTCACCACTTACCACCACCACTGTTCGTTTTAGGTTTTAAAGTCTGTTTTTATTTTTTTTTTTAATTAAATTTATTTTTCCATTTTTAGTTGAAAATACAATTAGGACAATTACATGAGCCCAAGACGAACGAAAAGAAGAATCATCACAAAATTCGCTTAGAAATGTCGGTGATACAGTAGATTTATGCGTAACATAACTTCGTACATAAGAATAGTTTGCTATTGTATTATATACTAAAACCTTCCTGAAAGTATGTAGATTACGGTGGTGAAAAAATCATCAAAATTGGTTCATTAATTTTTGAGAAAACGCGGACAAACATACATACATACATACGGGTCGAATACAGAACCTCCTTTTTGAAGTGGGTTAAAAATTAATAAAGATCAATACAAGAAATTTAATATTGATAAGATTATGGCTGAACACGGCCACGATGTAATACGATTAACTCCATACCACCCAGACCTCAATCCCATTGAGATGGCATGGGCTGCAATAAAAGGCTATGTCGGCAGTAAGCATGTGACATGGAACGTAAGCCACGTTACGGATCTTGTCAAGGGAAAAGTCAATTTATTGGGATGGATAAATTTATGTCAAAAAGTTAAGGAAATTGAGAAAAAATATATAAAAAGCGATCACATAGTGGATGTAATGACAGAACAGTTTATAATTCACGTTGGTGACGATGACTCCGAGACCAGTTCGGAGGATGAGGACAGTAACGATGATGAGGAGATTAACGATCAAGTGGCCTCTACCAGCACCAGCGTCTAGTTTTATGGAAGGCATATTACTTATTCCTCTGGATTGAGACGTTTTTTACCTACAACCAAGAATGCTGCAAAGTATTGAAAAAGTTGTAAAAACAAAAATATACAAAAAAAACAAAAACAACAATTCTAATCAGATTATATTGTTTTATTGAGATAATTATACTTAAGTCACGAAGGCCTAGAACATTACTGTATCAAAGTAAAATTTCAAGTACCACTAATATTTTAATTACAATTTGTATATACGTACGCTACGTATCAAGCTATACATTCCAGTATAAGCTGATCTCGCATTGTATAGGATTTCTGTACAGTGAGAGGTGGCTTGTGTGGTGGTGGGTGGTGTGGCTTGATATGTAGCCGTGAGTACCTATCAATAATTTTAGTAAAAACGGTACTGAATAAATTTGGACACTCGGCCAAATTTATACATGCGCGAGACTACCCCATTACTGCCCATCTATGCTCACGATTCGTGCTGGCTATTATACCTGTTCTTATTTCAATGTTTATAATAATGTGCAAATCTGTACAAATGACACAAAATATTTTTTTAACATATCACAGTTGTCACTGTCACAGTCCAATAGATTAAGAAAAAGCTTTTTACAAAAGATACAACCGACTTCCAAAAACAACACTACAAAGTGAAAAATAACGTTAATTTCGGAAGTCGGTGTCTGCTTAAATGTATTTTCGGTTTTTGCCACAGACTTCCGAAATTAAAGTTATTTTTCACTTTGTAGTTTTGTTTTTGGAAGTCGGTTGTATTTTTTTGTATAAAGTTTTTATTTTTCACTTTTTAGTTGTGGTACCTACCCCACACAAATTCTAATACCACTACCTGCAAAAGAAACTAGAACATCGTCCATATAAAAGTGGGGAAAAAATACGTATTATTGAAGCTAACTCAAAAACTACCCAAGCAAAGTTAATCAATTTTATTAACCGACGAAAAAAAAGAGGAGGTTTTCAATTCGACACGTGTTTTTTTTTTATGTATGCCCACATATAACTTTTTACTGAATCGTCCGATTTGAAAAAAAAATGTTTTATTCGAGAGGGTATACATCAAAGTTGGTGCCACATAAAATTCATTAACTTTGCTTGGGTAGTTTTTATTTATTTATTCTTACAGACTAATATCATAGTTAACAATCATTCATAGGCAGGACAATTTGCTAATGATAAGCTTCCACATATATACTTCTAGATACAAATATTTTAGTTTTTTGAGTTAGCTTCAATAATACGTATTTTTTCCCGACTTTTCGCGAACAACTTTGAGGAGGACCCTCGCGAATAAAACAAAAATTTTTCAAATCGGACTCTGTAAAAAGTTATGCATGGTCATACATAAAAAAAAACATACGTCTCGAATTAAGAACCTCCTCCTTTTTTCGTGGTTAAAAATTCAATATTTAATGCAAACTGACATAAAAAAAAACGTGTCGAATTGAGAACCTCCTCCTTTTTTTTTCGTCGGTTAAACATTAAATATTTAATGCAAACTCTGAGCAAGTATGTGTGTGCCTTCTAACACATTTGTGAATTGTGTTTTCAGGAAAAGTTAAAGGCAGAAGATGAAGAAAAACATAAGGCAGAAAATAACAGAGAAGCTGTGAGGGCATAAAGCAAGCCAGTCGGTGATAGACATTGAAACGGCAAGCTTTGCCGGTGGAGCACTAAGAAGTGACCCCCGTCGTGGAGACGTGGGGCCCACAGACAGATCTGCATGTGATGTTTGTGAGATGTAATACATATATATGAACTATCTCCTGTTGGTTTTATTAATCACTAACTTTACTCATCTTTTATTTTTTTTTGTATCAAGTCTTATTTGTATTATAACTTTGAAAAACTGACTAATAGTCTTGATGTAAATAAAACGGCATTAAGTGGCAAGTGATCTATTTTACACTCCTTAAAAATATGATAAACACATTGTCTTACATTTACAATTAAATAATAGTGTATAAATTGTTCTCTAAAATAACAATATTTAAATAAGTCACATTGATAGTACAATCAACTAAAACAAGAACTTGACTAGCTAGCAAGAAAAGATTCCTATGCTCTACATCTCCACATACCTGTGATACTCGATGTGTTGTCGTCATTGTGTACTGTGACGTCATCATTTGTTAAGATGCACATTCATTGGCAGTTTAAGTGCACCTAGTGACTAATAATAATTTGAGATCACAATTAGTACTTAACTAAGAGAAAGTTTCCATTATGGCCAACTTGATGTTCACTTAAATTGCAAATAACTGGGCGTGTAATAATCAACAAGATTACAATGCATAATATACCCACTAAAGGCTTAATTGGCGCTAAGAAGAGTAAGTTGCAATAATACAAATTATGGCCTCTTAAGACAGTGTGAAAGTTGATAGATTATTACTGTGATAATGTTGGGTATTATTAGTATTACTTACTTACATTAGCTTTATTTTAAATGTTTCAACATCCAACCACTTCATTGTATGTTCCCAGGACATATTACAAACAGGGAAATATATTCACTAGCTTATTAGACATTAATTTTTCTTCGTAGATAATAAATGAGTCACGATATCACACGAACACGCGATGGGGGACATTGTTTATCAACTATAATGTTGAACACAGAAGCTGTAGATTGCGGATACAATGGAAGGATAATGTTAAGCTAATAAATTAGACTAGCATTGGCCCTAACAAACTAAATTATTGTAATAAAAATAATTTGAAATTTAAATAAAATGAACTGAAAACTACACAACTAGACAAGCGTAAAGCAATAATAAATACTGGAATGCAAGAAGCTCAGCGTACGTAACGTAAGTTTGGCTGAACAAGTCTTCAAACTTAACTAATATAACACAAATAAATTATTCAGCTCCTACTAGTGTAAAGGAGATATTTGTCATAGTAAAATATATACTCAGAATTTTTTACGTGCAAAAATATACTTACGAGCTAATAGGCTCACTACATTAGTTCATCTTTAGTTACAGATTAATAAAGATAAGACACTCCGCAATTTAGGTATGAAGCTACAAATACGCGGCGGGCCCATCTCACTGGGCCAATTTAGTAGCAGTAGGACTTCAACACTCATGCGCCGCGTCGCAGTAGCGGCGCCCGTTCGTCGCAATATATTAAAATGAAGGCAAACTGTATTGCATCGCATTTGGCTGCATAAATAATAATAAGGATCCGAACCTCACGTTTTTTTCACTTCCAAAGGACAGAAAGGTAAAGAAATGCACGTCTACCTATAAGTAATTAGGTAACCTACACCTCTGAACGATTACGTGTTATTCTTATTTATGTCACCCGTATTTACGTAGTTACAATATTAATGATTATTATTATAGTTTAGTTAGGTACTTATAAATTCTGTTTACAAGGTCAGGTTCAGGCTTTGATAAGTATAGGTAGGAAAGTACATATTTAAATAGTATTTTTATTTTGGTGGGTATAGGTACCCACAGTAACTATAACCATAACTAAATATTGGTGCCGATTCTGTTGTACACCGAACTAAACTAACTAAACTATCACTAAAATTCCTTACATTTTGCTATGAGAATCTAGAGAATCTAAATAGAGCTATTCTGCAAATAAAAACTTTTTTACAAAAAAATACAACCGACTTCCAAAAACAACACTACAAAGTGAAAAATAACTTTAATTTCGGAAGTCGGTGTCTGATTAAATGTATTTTCGTTTTTGCCATTAATGAAAATTTGGCCCCCCTTTATAAAAACCATGATGAACCCCAATGACTCAACATGTAGGCACCAAAAAAAAAGTACCTACCAAAAAAAAAAGGTACCAAAACAAATTTTCATTATTTTTGCGATAGGACTCACCGTTTTCGAGATATATGCAAAAGAAAAGAAAAAATACACTACTGTTTTTGCATCCGAAGTCAAGGTCGCGGTGTAAATTTTGGTTCATGTCAACTAATTTTATTCCACACCTTTTTAATCGCGATTAAACATAGTCTGATTTAGTTTGAAAATTAAAATTTTAGGTGAAAACCATGGGAAAACAGTCAAATTCAGAATAGCAAAATTGCCATTTTCACTAAACTAATAACTCCGTACAATCTTAGTCCTGTCAAACTAAAATATAGTTAATTTGTGTCTTTTTAGTCAATTTCAGAATGGGAAATCGTCGTTTGACAGGAATAAACTAAATTTTAGTGATTTTTAGTATAGTTTAGAGGCATTTGTGACAAGAGGATCGGCACCACTATGTAGTAAGATTTTGATTATGTAGTCAACAGGGTATTCGTACTTACATTTTTTTATTTGCCCAATTACGTAGGTACATATTATTACATAATGGAGACTATCCAAATTAAAGTACCGTCCGCAGGCGGCAGCGGTGGGCGATGATAATCCTAACGTGCTCAGAAGGTATAAGAGTTACGAGATAGAAAGAGGCAACTTGTAGGTCAATATAAATGTAGGTACAAAGTGTTGTGCAACCTGAATTGTACTTTATTGTGTCGTATCAAAAGTCTCTTTTTGTATATACGATTTTGCGGAGTGTCCCATCCGTATTAATCTGTGCTTTAGTAAACGTAATGTAGTGATTCGAAGTAGTATTAAGTAACGCTCCCAGCAATGATAGAGCATTATCATTCAAGTCAGAGTCGAATGGGCGATTTCAATTTGGTCAAAAGCGCGGTTTAATATATTACACGAAATAAAAGTAAAGCTTTGCCGTCGCCGGCCACTTCTCAGTGCGAGCTCACGTCGCGACATTCCTACGTCCCACATGCATAATCAGCCTACAATGTTCCCACCGCTGGGACACACGCCTCCGGTGAGAGGGGTCAACGTCCCATATAATGCGAAAGTATTATTTTCACCTTTTCAAACGATTCATATCGTCAGTTTTGGAAATTTATGGACTTAAAAAATATTAGAGATAGAAGTACGATTGTTTGGAAATGTTTGATTTTACGATTTCCAGATGACCGATTCTAAGATTTTTACATAATGAGAATTCCTGTGTCCACATAAAACGGAATGATGTACGGCATAGCACGTTTTTATACTACAACATAATAGGAACTTATGAATTTGTACAATAACGCATTACGAAAACATGGGAGGTACAAAATTTATTCGAGACCGTCTAAGCCCTTTTAGTGTTTACGACCGGCCGAGGGGAGGCCCACGATAGGTTTAATTATTTAATGACGATACAACACAACGCGCTGTCGTATCACCGGGGCCTTGCGCCGCGCTGCTCGCTCCATGCGTGACTACGCGGGGCGTAGGGGCGCGAGCGGGGCGGGAGCCACAGACGTCACGGCGGCGCGGCGGTTACGGCGGTTTGGGCGGGTGGCGGGTGAATGTTGAAGTGCCGCTCGGCCGCTTTCAGCGCCGCGCGCTCCACGCGCGGGCTGGGCGGGCGTCACTGACGTCACGGCCGCGCTCAGCGCCGCCGCCAGGGCCGGCGAGGGCGCGGTGGGAGGGAGGGCGGCGGGTGGCGGGTGGACGTTGAATTGCCGCACGGCCGCCTTCAGCGCCGCGCAGCTCGCTCCACGCGTGACTACGCGGGGCGCGGGGGCGCGGGCGGAGCGGAAGCCACTGACGTCACGGCCGCACTCAGCGCCGCCGCCAGGGCCGGCGAGGGCGCGGGGGGCGCGGCGGGAGGGAGGGCGGCGGGCGGCGGGTGGATGTTGAAGTGCCGCACGGCCGCCTCCAGCGCCACGTTGTTCCCGCTGAAGTAAGCCGACACCGCGTTGTGGAACAGCAACAGCTGCTTGTTCATCACCTTCACCTGAAGCCGAAACAGATCCTTTCGTTACAATTGTTTTATTAGTCAACTTTAGGGCCACCGATGGGCGCCGCGATCGGTGCCGTCGGAGCCTAAAGTTACGAGAGACCGTAGACAAGTGAACATGTAACATGCGATGGCTGCGTACCCTGTTCTCGTGCAGCAGCTTGAGCTTGACGGCGGAGTCGTCGCGCAAGCGCTCGTAGTGTCGGCGATGTCGCTCGATGCTGGCCAGCAGCAGCTCGGGCGGGTTGCCGCCGCTGGCCTCCAGCTCGCTGCGGTACGCGTCGTACTCCACCCTGCCACACACCGACATACAGCTGGTCAAGGATCTTCACTGTAGCACTCTAGCTAGGGGATCTGTTGGCGCCTGAATAACATTAACAGGAGGGCGTTGTTGGTAAACATTTGTGAAATTGTATTGACAAAACAAGATGGCGTTAGTTCAGATGCTGGCCGCACGTCAACAGATCTAAGATCCTTGTATATTTTGGCCGCACGTCAACAGATCTAAGATCCTTGTATATTTTGGCCGCACGTCAACAGATCTAAGATCCTTGTATATTTTGGCCGCACGTCAACAGATCTAAGATCCTTGTATATTTTGGCCGCGCGTCAACAGATCTAAGATCCTTTTTGGCCTCTTTGTTGCAGCGCGTGCGAGGCAGTAGCAACAGTATCCTGCAGATGGTTGTATCTCGTGCGGATTGCCCTAGCCAGAACAAATGGATGCATATCTTGATGGGTGTTGACTAACATAGTGCATAAGAATAATGTTTTTACTAACACAATAGGTAGGTATTTATAATTGATTGTTTGACTGCTTTGTATTTTCATTTTGTATTTCATTTATTTCTCTCCATTTTGATAATTTGTAAAAATATTATTTGTAATTTGTAATTTTATGGATTTATTTTATCTTAAATAAACTGATTAATAATAATAATATTTTGGCCGCGCGTCAACAGATGTAATATTCTTTATATTTTAGCCGCGCGTCAACAGATGTAATATTCTTTATATTTTAGCCGCGCGTCAACAGATGTAATATTCTTTATATTTTAACCGCGCGTCATCAGATCTAATATCCTTTATATTTTGGCCGCGCGTCAACAGATGTAATATTCTTTATATTTTAGCCGCGCGTCAACAGATGTAATATTCTTTATATTTTGGCCGCGCATCAACAGATCTAATATCCTTTATATTTTGGCCGCGCGTCAACAGATGTAATATTCTTGCATATTTGTATTTACAAAAAGAAAACGGCAGGATTTCGGTGTCGCATTATGAGTTCGCGTACATTCATAAATATACTCAAACTCAAAGCACTTATTTCAATTAAATCAGCTCAGATCAACAAAAAAGGAAGACGGAGTGCCGCGAACATCAAATGTGAAGCCACAAAACCGTGCTCATGCAAGTAAAATACACGCTCACGCACACATACAACAAAAAACGTGCTCACCGCTCTTAGTACGTGACGAGTCGTCGTCTAGTTAACATAGTTAAAAAAAAATAGAATTATATCTTCCTGTGTAGTGAAAACTTGTACAAACATTAGCAAATTACATAAATAGTCTCACGGAATCACTTTATGAGTTTTAGATTACTTGGAACAAAAAACCTTAACGAACGAACGCAGTGAGATAAAGTGCGAGGGTTGCCATAATACGATTAAAAATTTCCCCATTCGATCAAACAAATTCAAATATACATATTATTATGATATCTTACATATTATTATGATTATTCCCCAAATTATAGGGAAACAATTTGACAAATGGCAACCCTTAGACATACATCTAAATATATAAAAGAAGAAACTGACTGACTGACATATCAACGCACAGCCCAAACCGCTGGGTCTAGAGATTCCAAATTTGGCACGTAGGTTCCTTATGAGGTCTAGGGGTGCACTAAGAACGGATTTTTCAAAATTCACCCTCTACGGAGGTGAAACGGGGGTCCAAAGTTTGTATGAAATCTTATTCCTTGAGTTAATAGACTTGAAACTTGGCACGAATATTTATCTAAGTAAATTATAAAGTATGTCATTTTTAGTTTTCCTAAACTACCCCCTAAAAAGGGATATGGGGGTGTTAAAGTTTATATGGAGTAATTTTAAAGCGCGGTCCGATTAACTCGAAATTCAGTATTTATACTTGATAAAATCAGAAATGAAGAATAACGTGTATCAGGGTTTTTATAAAATTTACCCCTAATGGGTGAAGAGGGGTAGTCAATTTTACAGGGCAAGTTTTACTGTGGGGCTTGATTAACTCGAAAATTGGTAGTAATAATCTTTCAGTCAAGTTACAGAAATATCCCAAGCGGTTTTTTTTAAATTCCACCCTTGTGGGGGTGAAAACAGGGAATATGGTTTATATGAAATAATAGGTCTTTACCTATGAAATTGCAGTTTTGTATGAAAAAATTGAAACGAATTTTTTTCATGCATTTTTTATTTGTATTAATCGAAGTAATCACCCATGCAATCAATGCATCTTTGCCAAGGCAGTGGCAGTTTATTGATGCCCTTCTTAAAGAAATCAGCTGGACGGGAGGCAACAGATTCTTCAAAGGCATTTTGTACTGCCTCTCGGGTATTGAATTTTTTTCCCGCCAAGAAGTTATCCAAATTCTGGAAAAAGTAGTAGTCTGTAGGCGCAAGGTCTGCTGAGTAGGGCGGATGACGGAGAGCTTCCAACCCCAGTTCTTGCAACTTGGAGACCGTCTGCTGTGCAGTATGAGGTCGCGCGTTGTCGTGCAGGAGCAGCGGAGACGAGCGATTGACCAATGCTGGTTGGAGATGTGCCAGCTTCTCCATCATTGTGTTCAGTTCTTCACAGTACACATCTGAAGTAATGCTCACCCCGTTTGGTAAGAAGCTGTGATGACTCACACCGGCGCTAGACCACCAAACACTGACCATCACTTTTCTAGGGGTAAGTTTTCGTTTAGGGCATTGTTTAGGTGCTGAACCAGGATCCAACCAACTTGCTGAGCGCTTGCGGTTATCAAACAGAATCCATTTTTCATCGCAGGTAACAATGCGGTTCAAAATTCCTTCATTTGTGTGTCTGTTGAGCAGTGCAAGGCACGTCTCGACGCGTACTTCGCGCTGGCGATCATTGAGTTCGTGGGGCACCCATTTGTCAAGCTTTTTTACCTTGCCAATTTGACGCAAATGGACCAATATTGTTTTGACGCTAACGTCGAAAGCTGCTGCTAATTCAGCCGTAGATTGTGTATCATCAGCTTCCACAATCGCCTTTAATTCGTCATTGTCGACCAAAGTCTTCGGACGACCGCGAGGTTCATTTTTCAGGTCGAAATTTCCAGAACGGAAGCGAGCAAACCAATAACAAGTGGTGCGTTGGTTGTAGTGTTAGCTCCGTAAACGTCGTTGATGTTGCGTGCCGCTTGTGCCGCGTTGCTGCCACGACGGTACTCATATTCCATAATTACTCGAATTTTTAACGTATCCATGATGACGAAAAAGATTGAAATGCGATGAAAATGTAACACTAATCAATAAACAAATGACTACTTTTGGAAAAAAAAAATCCATGTTTTTAAAATAAAATTAATTTGAAATTAGAATTCTTAGCCAAACAAAAATTATTTTGATTTGAAATGGCCAGTACTGCAGAACGGCAATTTCATAGGTAAAGACCTAATATCTTATTAATTTAGTTAATTAACTTGAAACTTGGCACAAATACTTGCATAAGCAAGTAATAAAGTTTGTCATTCATAGTTTTCCTCCAGAGAGAAGGGGAGCAGGGGAGGGGTGTTGAGGAGGGAAAGGGGGAAGGGGAGGGGGTATTGAGGAGGGAAAGGGGGAAGGGGAGGGTGTGGTGAGGAGGGAGAAAGGGAGGATGATCGAGGAGGGGGAAAGGGATTGGAGGGTGTGAAGGAGTTGGAGAGGGGGAAGAGGGGGAGAAGTGGAGTTGGTGAGGGTAGAGGGAGAGGGGAAAGCGGTGAAGGAGGTTAGTGGGAAGGGGATGTGATCTTTACACCTTAAAGTTGCTTTTTGTATAGCATTGATTCATTGAAGAAACATAGCCCGATAGAAATGACCGAAAATAGAAAGTCGAAAACTCGGAATGGCACAAAAAACAGGCGTCAATTCCAGTCGTGCGTCGGAGCTGACACAGACACTTTTTTTGTTTGTTTGAACGCGCTAATCTGTGGAACTACCAGGCGGACTTTAATAATTCTTTTTGCATTTGATAGCCCAATTCTTAAGGATGGCTATAGGCATATTTATCGTCACTCTAGGACTCTTAGGTGCCGAGCAAAAAGAACAAGTCAGAAAGAACACTAGGCGAAAACGAAACAATAGCGTGGGCAGGCAATGCTATGCGACGGGGTGGGTCGGGCGAACTAGAAATTTCAGCAGCAAGGAATTTCAGAATTTTGGCAGAAGTTATCTCAATATATGTATAAGAAAAATCCTGACTGACTCATCAACGCCCAGCCCAAACCCTTGAACCTAGAAAGCTGAAATTTTGCACAGACGTTCACTTTATAATGTAGACAGGGAATAAGGATTTCCCGGTAGTATGTTCCCATTCACGCGGGCGAAGCCGCGGGCAAAATCTAGTAGATAAATAAAAAGATGGCTTCAATTTTGATGTTCGCGGCGATCCAACTTCCAAGTAAACCAGTTACAGGCACTTTTAAATTTCCAAGGAGTCAGTCAGTCAGAAAGCTGAAGTTGGCCAATCCAAACCATAGTTGGTCTATGGAGAAGAACAAGCGAGAAACTCCCGGGTAGGTACTCTTTTAAATCAAAGTATTGGAGCATTCAAGTTGAAATTATATTGTGAGAACGATGTAGAAAGGCGTGCACGTTAAAAGCGTCCATAGAAAAGAATAAAAAAATAAGCCATGGCAGCCAGCTAAGAGCTTACCCGTCTGCTAGCAATAGCATGTAATATATTATAGAAGTAGAAATGCATACATTATACTACAGTAACCATTGCTACCGTCCCAGGATCTGCGTTCAGATATTGTAAATAATTGCAATATGATATTCAGATTTAATTAAAGATTTGTTTCTTCCTTTTTTCTTTGTGCAGCTTAATAAAAAAGCTAATTCTTACAAAGTAAAGCCCTGTTGCTGTTTCATAAAATGTACATTCTTTCATTCATGAACACTTCCGAAAAAAAGCGACACCAGAGCTGCCATTCTTCTTTGAGGCACCACAGCAGGAACACATTTTATTTGTATGTTGATGATACGGAAAACATTGTTGCCATCGCTGGTAGAACCTGTTTGCATAAGACGAGCACAGAACAAGCAGAGTTAGAAAAATGCCCAGCAGGGGTGATGGTACCTGGCCGCCTCGTACTGCCGGATGGTGAGCAGCGTGTCCTCGATAGTCTTGTTGGTGAGCGTGTTGAGCGAATTGTTGAAGAAGTGCAGCGCCGCCAGCAGTGTCTCGCCGTTGCGCGTCAGCGTGCGCTGCGTGTCCGCGTTGTACAGGAACCTAGACACACATTTAATCATTTATTTTACTTTTACATAAAACGGCTATCCGCCAATTACATTTAAAGAACTTAGACAAAATTCATAAAATTTCGTTGAATAAGATTTTATTCACCAGAAATAGGTAATATGCCTTTCAACGAATTTCCCTAACAACAACGAATCCCAACGGAAAGACAGTGACCAACAAATTATACACCATCAGCACTACACATATAGATTGTACAATTTTAAAATATATTAGGTAAAAGTTAGTTACCTATATTATGAATGAAAATAATATGTGTGTGTATCATCGAGGACACTTACAACTGACCAATTTGAAAACAAAATCCCCTGCACACGATGTTTACATCTGTTAGCAAGCTTACTATAGCGGCCGAGCGCTGCAAGCAAGAATAGTCCTTACGGTGTATAGATATTCGCTTCTCCGATATACATACCTGAGTGTAAAAATTGTGTGGCATTTCTGTAGTATTATTGTACAATAATACTACAGAACGCCTGTACAGGCGCAGCACCGTTTATCGAGAGTATACTGTGCCAGTAGGCACTCATACTGTACTAGTGCAGTATACTTTAAACAGCGATAGTAAAATATATGTCTTGAAAGTATACTAGATTTATGCGCGATTTATAACTCAAGTATAGTTTCCACCTCATTGGGTAATAAAGAAGTTCAGAAACTATACTAGGCTTTAGTAAACTCTATTTGACTAATAAGTAATAACCTTAGACTTTTGAACATTTTAATGAGATATTGTAAGCATGCTTTTAAATTAGTTGGTTTTAGTTGCTCAAATTATAGAATAAAGGTTTAGTTGTAGGTATATGGCTATAAAAATGGGAGTGCGATTTTAATCTTATTTGTTGTACATATTACACCACAAGTACTAGCTTATGATCGTAACATGAATAAAGTATATGTCAAATCCTGGGATGATTGTACACTTTATAATCAAAACACAAGCGTCTTGTTGGCGCTCGCAGAGTCTAGGCGGTATGGTGTCGGTATGTGGACTGTGGAGTCAGTTCAAATCAAATCAAATCAAGTTATTCGCCATAAGTGTTGGTACAATTTCGGTCTTAAAATAAATAATTATACAGATCCCTAACACTAGTCATAATAATGTGACTTGCAAACATTTGGGTAGTTATTATTGAGACGCGCTCGTGACACCTACCTGCTAGCTTAGGAACTTCTAGTGTCCTTACTCATATAAGTTGAGCTGGTGCTTCCTTACTGTAAGCATCGTAGCTACCTAGGTACATAACTTCACTTGTTTACTACAACACTAACACGTGTCGCATGATGCAATAGCAAGATAGGATGTGTAGGTAAGTAATTAGTCTTCCGTGCAAAAGAAAGGGATACCAATCGACCAAAATGGCGGGCATGCCACTCATCGAGTATAGTTTCGGGCAAAACGCGCCTGGAAAACATACTCATCTACTGCGCAGTGTTACTAACGAACTATGTTTTCCAGTTATTATTTTTGTATAAATCGAGTATATTTTCATGCACCGCGTGTGCTTGAAAATATAATCGATTTTTGCGCACTAGCAAGGTACGCCTTCCTTCAGCAATAATAACTGGAAAATATACTTCGTTAGTAGGTATCACTGCGCAGTAGATGAGTATGTTTTCCAGGCGCAGCACGCCGGCTGCGTCTCGCGGAACATCTCGATCTGGGTGTGAGGGTGTACTGACTGGTTCTGCAGCTCGGGCGACTTCTGCGCGAGCTCGGCGAAGGCCTCGCCCAGCGCGCGCTGCGTGGCAGCGGCGGCGCCGAGCTGCGCGGTGAGGGCGCCGGACAGGCGCAGCACGCCGGCGTACTTGCGCTGCGTTTCGCGGAGCATCTCGATCTGGGCCTCCAACTCTGCACGCACATACACCGCATTCACATGAACAAAGTACGCATACGTAGCCGTAGTGTGCTTAGCATGCGCATGTGACGGTAGAACAAAGAGGGCTTTATTATAAAAAATACAAAATCTGTATATACAGGGTGTTTGGAAGATGGGTGCAAAGCTTTAAGGCGAAGATAGTACAGACAATTTAGAACCATTTAAGCCATGGTTGTCTCAGACGTAGTCTTACCAATTTTTTTTAACCTAAGTTTTAAGTTTTTTTTGGAAATTCCCAAAATTTTATGTAAACTGCATAATTATGGCCAAATTGAATGATAAATGAATTCATTTTTTATTTATTTAATTAAAGTAATGTGTAAGCAATCAAGTAAACCATGTTTTAGGTTTCTGTGTCATTAGACATTTTTTTTACAGACATTTAAAGTTAAAAAAAAAAAAAAATGTATCAATACGTTTTTTAAACTTTATTTTAAAAATAAACGGAGGGTGCTTTTTCTGTTCAAACCTTTTTGAAGACACTTGATAATCGTTCTTTCTTTTGAGGTATCATTTACGCGGATATCTTACAAATTATTGAAATTAGGACCTACAACCCAATTTGAGGGAGAAATTTAAAATTTTAGGCAGTCTAGCAAAAACAAAAGTTTTGCTTAAAAGAATACTTAATGTGAATAAGACCTCTTTATCTTTTCTGTGATTAAAACTATTTATTTCATAAAAAACTTGACATGGACATTATCGTTACAATAGCGTTCAAACTTGGATATAAAAATAAGATTAAGGTACGGACAGACGTGCTCATTACTAGCACGAAAGCATGCTTTTATTGAGCAAGTGCTCATTAGTAGCACGTGTGTAATGTAATGAGCATGCTTATTTGGAGCGTGCTCAAAAATCAACCGACGTTTGATTTTTGAGCATGCTACCTGAGGCGCGGGTAGAAGGGGGCGTGCTCCGAGCGCGTCTGAACAGGTTTGCTTATTAGCATGCTCATTCGATCTCGATCCGCGGCGGGCGACTGTTTTTGCGTCAAATTAAAATAAAAACACGAAAATTGAACCCCTTAACATGTCGCGTTGGGGAGAAGAAAAAACTTTGCAAGTTACGAATGTCTGTGGAACACACATTCTCCTTTATATAAAAATAATATTGCACGAAATAATGTTTATGAGGCTTTATTAAAGGACATGAATGATTCAAGTTTAACAATGAAAATAATTAAAACTAAAATTAAAAATCTAAGATCTGTGTAAGTATATGATTATTTTATTGAGTTCTGTACGGATAGCACTGTCACTATATCTTTGTACATCCATTTTGTCCAAGAGCCTGGTGCTAAATAGCACGTCTGTCCGGTACGTTTGCTTTGAGCATGCTTATTTATGAGTATGCTTCAAGAAAGCATGCTTATTGCCGGCAAATGTGAACAGTTGCATGAGCATGCTTACTTTAAGCAAGCTTTTAAGCACGCTTATTTTGAGCACGTCTGTCCGTACCTTTATGTAATAAAGTTTGTCATTAATAGTTTTCCCCCCAGGCGAGAGAAGGGAAGAGGGGCAAGGGAGGGGGTGGTGAGGACGGAAAGGGGGGAGGCGAGGAGGGAAAGGTGAAGGGGAGGGGTTGGTGAGGAGGTGAAAGGGAGGTGAGGGGTGAGGGGGAAGCGGATGTGGTGAAGAGGGTGTGAGAGTGGGTAAGGGGGGGGGGGGGGAGAGGTTAGCTGGAAGAGGATGCGGTGAACGAACGTGCTGGAACTACCAGTTGGACTTTAAAAAATCTTTCTGCATTTTATAGCCCAAACCTAAAGGAAGGCTATAGGCATATTTAACATCACTCTAGGACATTTACGTGGCGTGCTAAAAGAAAAAAAAGGCAGAAAGAACGCTAAGCGAAAACGAAGTAATAGCGCGGGCAGGCAATGAGATGCGACGGGGTGGGTCGGGGGAACAAGAAATTTTACGCGGACAAGTCGCGGGCAGCAGCTAGTTGTAAGATATAGATAGAGTACCTGGCTGACCGAGCTCTGCTCATGTGAAAATAGAGAAAAGGAATTTTCCCAGAAATGAGACCTAGCTAGATCGATTTTCGCCCCCGTAAACCCCTATATTGCAACTTTAATTGAAATCGTTAGAGCCGTTTTCGAGAACGAGATTACAAAATATTAGGTTTGGGAAAAAGTCTTTTCGCATTATAGTATGTTCGAACTTAAAATAAAATCTCTTTGGCTATACTACACTTCTGGACACATCTATTGGCCCACCTTAGAGTTTAGGTTTCGATGGCCCCTACCGAAATATGATTGCTAGATTGAACAAAAACTGTTGATGCAGTTTTAAACCTGATACATTTTACCATCTTTTTCGATCGTATTGTTTTAAATTTGAATTCAGAATACCATACGACATGGAGCTACGCCTAACAAGTCGGATATGCGCCTTGTTAAAGGCAATTGATTTTTGAATAAAAAACATGTTTTATCAAATAAAGGTTTAATTTAATAACGCGTGTTGCCTCCATGGGCATCTACCACAGCTCTCATACGATTAGGCATAGAGTTTATCAACCGCTCTATGAAATTTTGAGGGATCATCTCCCATTCCTCTTCTATGGCAGTTTTCAACTCCTGCATCGTCTGGGCAACTGGCTGACGAGCCCTAACACGTCTTTTTAGCTCGTCCCACATGTGCTCAATGGGGTTCATGTCTGGGCTTCTGGCTGGCCAGTCCATAACTGTGATGTTCACATCCCGAAGATATTCCCTGACGATGCCGGCCGCATGGGCTCTTGCATTATCATGCATAAAAAGGAAATTTGGGCCCACATAGTCCGCGTATGGTATCACGTGAGGTTCTAAGCACTCACGAATGTACCTTTCAGCATTTAATGTTGGCAGCCGTGGTCCTGTAACAACCTCAAGTTGAGTTTTGCCGCTCGCGGATATACCGCCCCAGACAGTCCATGAGCCACCGCCATAAGCAACCCTCTCTTCAAAGCAGCATTGTGCGAAACGCTCTCCCTTACGTCGGTAGACCTTCTTCCTTCCATCATTGCCATGTAACACAATTTTAGACTCATCAGAAAAGAGTACACGGCTCCAATCTTGCTGTGTCCAATTTAAATGACTGCGTGCGAAATGAAGGCGCGCTGTTCGGTGGGCTCGCGTTAGTTTGGGGCCATTAGCTGGCTTGTGTGGTACCATATCGCGTTCTTTTAACCTTTTCCGAACAGCTCGAGCGCTCACAGATACTCCGTGGAAGTCGCGAAGTTGGTTTTGTATCTCAATGGAGGTAAGGTGACGATTTCTCAAGCTGGTCGTCACGATGAATCGATCCTGCCTTTCAGTTGTGACCCGAGATCGTGGCCTTCCTTGGCGACGAACAAAGCCGCCAGTCTCTAGGTACCTCCGATAAACATTTCGGACCGCAGATCGACTTAAATTAAGTTGAGCACTCACGTTTCTTTGGCTGTGTCCGGCCTGAATAAGTGCCACAGCTTGGGCGGCGACTTCAGGTGAAGTATCCATAGATTATTGATAGAACCTCACCTTAATGTTAAGAATAAGTAATGTTTGTTGCAAAACCAAAGATATCAATCACTTTTTCAAGAATTAAATCCAAGTAAACCAATAAAACCAAGTTTTCTTAGTATTCGATTGTTTGATATCAACAAACAGGCTCCAAATTGTCTTTTGTTTCTTTAAATTCTGTGTTCGAAATTCAAAAAAAAGACTATTGAATGAAATTGTGAATGTGCCAGGTTCAAAACTGCATAAAAACTTTTTGCTCGACCTAATATAAAATTTTAGCTAGGACCAAACGAAACTGAAAATACAAGGTGGGCCAAAAGATGTGTCCAGAAGTGTATTTGTATCTGGCTGGTTTTGGTATTATTGAAAGTTTAAATTTTAAAGAACACAATTCCAAATTCAAATTAGGAAAATGTGTGATTTTCATTTGTTTTTCGTACTGTCAAGATGAGTGAATCTAATGAAGAAATTCGATACATTTATTTATTTAACATGTGGAAAACCAACAGCTTAACTTATAAACAATAAATACCTATACTGAAATAAGAAACATGAAGCCAATTACAGGTTTTCACGGCAGCTATACAGTAATTATAATAAGAGATCTTAAAACTTTAAAACTTTACAAATTTGCGATGTTTATGGACCCAGTGCAGTGTCTGTGAGAGTAGCACAAATTTGGTTAAGTGTTTACAATCCGGAAATTTTGATGTCAAAGATGCACGTCGCTCTGGTGGTCGCCCTATTACGGACAAAATGGATGCCATTTTTGAAAAAGTGGAGCAAGATCGGCATATCAGTAGTTACGACGTAGCTGAAGAACTGGGAATTGACCACAAAACAGTTTTGGCGCATTTGAAAAAAACTGGGTACACAAAAAAGCTCGATATTTGGGTACCTCACGAGCTCACTGAAAGAAACCTAATGAAGAACCGTGTACTCATTTGTGATTCTTTATTACGACGTAATGAAACCGAACCATTTTTGAAGAAGCTGATAACTGGTGATGAAAAGTGGATCACGTACGACAAGAACGTGCGAAAAAGGTCGTGGTCAAAGGCCGGTCAGGCTTCACAGACTGTGGCGAAACCCGGGTTAACTCGCAACAAGGTGATGCTGTGTGTGTGGTGGGATTGGAAGGGCATTATTCATTATGAGCTGTTACCACCAGGCAGGACCATCGATTTTGAACTCTACTGCGAACAACTGATGAGATTAAAGCAAGAAGTTGAGAGAAAGCGGCCGGAATTAATCAACAGAAGGGGTGTGGTTTTTCATCATGAAAACTAGACCTCACACATCTTTAGCCACTTAACAAAAATTAAGAGAGTTTGGCTGGGAGGTGTTAATGCATCCGCCGTATAGTCCTGACCTTGCACCTTCAGATTTCCACCTGTTTCGGTCTCTTCAGAATTCTTTAGGCAGTGTCAGGTTAACATCACGAGAGGACTGCCAAAACCACTTGTCGCGGTATTTTGATCAGAAGTCCCAAAATTTCTATAGCAATGGGATCATGTCCCTACCTACAAGATGGCAAAAAGTTATCGAACAAAATGGTACCTACATACTTTAGATAAATGTAAATAATGTATATTAAAAAAAGTTTTGAATTTTCATAAAAAATGCGAAGAAACTTTTTCCCCAACCTATTATACACAGGGCGAATTTTTCAAGTGGGCGTGGATGCCCAAATTCGAAACTATGAGGAATATTGTAATGCTGAATGCAGTACAATCCTTGAGAAGTCGAATCCAGCTATGTATTGAAAACAATGGTCCTTATTTTGCATAATTAATCAGTAATTCTTTTATAATAAGGGGTTTTTATATCCACACGGATACGTCAACCGTCGTTAACATTGTCGAATGCAAATAAATATATTGAGTATTGAGTATTTGAACCCCATACTCCCCCCCCCCCCCCCCACCCCTTATACTCTATTTATTTACGCACAACTATGCACTGGTAAATACTATATTTTATTACACTACCTACTACCCACCACCACGATGAAAATAGAAAAGAGAATTACTGCCTAAACTTCTGCATCAAACCACAAATTATGCGTTTAGTTTTTTCGGATTTAGGGTATGCCGAAATATTTCGGATAAGTCCAACATCCCACATGTTCAGTTTAAACTCCCTAGCCAAAGATTCCCTTTCATCCTTGTTCTTAAAGAAAGAAAAGAAAGAAAGAAAACACATTTATTCAGCACAGACTAAATTAAAGAGGCACAACAAAAAAGTAAAAAATAATAATAAAATTTAAAAAAGCTACATTTGCGATCAACAACAACAAAAAATAAAATAAAAAATACAATGCAGGAAAGTGTGCCTCACGGCTGTGCCAAAAAGGCCCAGTTCAGCAAAAAAATGCCGGACAACTAGTGCCTGACGATGGCACATTCTTAGCACATTCCATCAGCAAATGTTGCACATCTTCAATTTTATTGCATGTCTCACAATTAGGCGATGTAGCCTTTCGCATTAAGATTCAGTTAAGGTTTAATAGGTAGGTAACATTTAAGAAAAATAAAATAAGTATTTTGTTAAAAATGAGCTCTTTTTAGGGTTCCGTACCTCAAAAGGAAAAAACGGAACCCTTATAGGATCACTCGTGTGTCTGTCTGTCTGTCCGTCTGTCACAGCCAATTTGCTCCGAATCTAATGGACCGATTAAGTTGAAATCTGGTACACATATGAATTTCTGTGACCCAAACACGGACGGGTAAAGTAAATAAATTAATTTTGAATATAGAGGTTACTTTTGGGGGGCAAATAAGAAAATTTAAAAAAAAAGTTTTGCAAACTACACCATGTGGCATGTCAAATGAAAGGGCTTACTATGAGGGTCTCAAATATATTTTTTTTTATAATTTTAAAATAAATTGTTTTGAAGTTATTTAAGAAAATAGACGAAAATTGACCATTCCCCCTCCCCTTATCTCCGAAACTACTGATCCTAAAATTTTTAATAAAATACAAAAAATAGATCTTTACCTGTAGATTACAGGAAAACCTATAAGAAGTCTGTGGTCTTAAAATATCATGGTAAATCTATCAATATTGTGAGTACAAACTTACATTTACAGTTGGAATGTATGGGAGAACATGTTTTTCAACTACAATGTTAAGTTTGTTCTTAAGATAAATTCATCCTAACTACGGAACCCTTCATCGTGCGTGGTCCGACACGCACTTGGCCGGTTTGTTTTAGTTTGCCGTACCTACTTAGGTCATTTCTTCCCAGAATTCGATCCATAACAGCGACACTATCGAATAGTGCAATATAATACAGTGGGTATTTTTTTTTCAAAATCAACGGTTTCGATTCCTGGCTAGAAATATTGATGAACAATCCAATGATGCAGTTTTAGTTTTCATCAAAATTGAGCTCGAGACTCCTTTGAGTACTTTTCGCTATTCCTCATAGTTTCGGATTTGACCATCCACGCCCACTTGAATTATTCACCTGTATATACAAATATTGCTCATTTACTAATATAAAGGATATAGCTATAATATAAAAAAAACAATGTACCAATTACTCTCGTCTTCACATATAATTGTATAACGAATGTTTACAAAATATTGTAAAACAGTAAGTTTTAAAAGAGTATGTAATGGTGGAGTTTGTAGCCCATTCTTCCCCATACGAAACTACCTTTAGGAAGGGGCGACTAGAATCAATCAAATCAATCTGCTTAGCCTTTTCCCAACTATGTTGGGGTCGGGGTTACTGGGTCTTACAACCAGTCTTACCCCTTGGTAAGACTGGTTGTAAGACTTTCGGGCTTCTCACGACGATGTCAAAGATCCACAAATGACAGCCGGGACCCACGGCTAAATGTGCTTTCCGAGGCACGGAGGAGTCCTGGTATGTAAAGATGGTCACCCATCCACGGACCAACCGCGGCAAGTGTAGCTTAACCTGATCGATCGACCTGTGCGGCTGTTATTACTTAGCCACAAGACCATAGTTTTTGTAAATTGTTGACGTTCAAAAGTGCCTTTTATGTGCCTATTTTTGAAATAAATGATTTGACTTTGACCCATGTTTGCAAAGTAATAAATTATTTAAATCTATATTAATAAAGTATGCCGATATTTAAATTTATAGCTGTCAACCAAACATCCGAGGAATTATGAAAATGGCCACTATGAAATATAGGTTGTCAGTGAACAAACAATGTGCATCGTACATGGATATATGCGTTTGACATAACATAGCATTACGCCTGTATTGCCCGAAGGGTTAGGCAGACGTAATACACCCACGCCAGTTATATAGCACTTGCCTGACCCGGGAATCGAACCCAAGACCTCATGCTCAGCAAGTATAACAGCAAAATAGTGCAAATAAGTTTCTGAATGAATGGGCATGTTCTAAAACAGTGTTCTCTCATTACACAAGTGCCACAAAGTATTACAAAATATACCTGTCCCACGGATATACCACATGCGGGGAAAGTACAAAAAATTCATGAAAGTAAAGAAAATTCATGGCCTTCCTTTTATTTGTGACATTATGTTATTTAGCAAAAATAATCCTTATGATAAAGCCTTTTGATTGGTATGATAA
Organism: Cosmia pyralina; assembly: GCA_946251885.1. Lineage (NCBI taxonomy): Eukaryota > Metazoa > Arthropoda > Insecta > Lepidoptera > Noctuidae > Cosmia > Cosmia pyralina. Next base: position 315,685 of record OX276363.1, read on the forward strand.
AGCTACAGGATAATTATTTTTCTCATGTAACGGAATCGATTTCCGGTTCAACCATGTAATTATTTATATATCTATGAATGCAGTTTAAATTGTTTTTTAATTTCAAATAATGTCTTCTTTCAGTAAAATGTTCCATCTACAATATTCAAGGTACTTTCCCTCCATGTGGCATATCCGTGGGACGCCCTGTATATATGAATTAAAAATCTTACCCGTATCCACAGTGCGTGAGCTCTTGCCGAGCTTCTCGTACAGTATCTGTTTAGTGCACTTGTATGTGGAGACGCCCCAATTGCGGATGGCGTCGAGCTTGGACGAGCCAGCTCGCAGCAATGTGCTGGAGCCCGCACCATTCTGTGACACGTCTGGGGGAGCTAGCACAATACAACTTAAATTAACTTTTGCATGCCAAATGGTAGAATGTTCTTCAAACTAAAAATTTTCTGTAAAAACTTACATGTACATTGAATACCTGCATTCTTTACAAATAAAATTTTTGTATCGTTTCCTTGAATAATACTAGCTTCCGCCAGCATCTTCGCCCGCATGCATGCTGGAAATTAACCTCACGGGAACATCCTACCAGGATAAAAAATGTCCTAATCCAGGTCATTGTCTACCCATGTGCCAATTTTCATCCAAATCCGTTCATCTGTTTTAGCATGAAAGCATAACAAACAAACAAACTCACTTCCTGGTGTTATAGCTGAGAAACTCCCCAGCCAGCTTGTCTGTTCAGCTAGAGGAACTTGATTCTTTGCTATATAGTATCCTATTAGTATCTTAGTAATATCACAATTAAAATAAAGGTTCTAATTTGATACTACTTAGAAGTGTCCGTCAGTCTTGACAATCATAGTACAAGAATAATGGGACTGGCCCAGTTATCAATCTGGACTGCTAGTGTATGTAATATGTTACAATTACATTGCTCCAGATTGATTCAATAGGACCATATTATTATTGATGTAGAAGCGCAGCACAAAGTTCCAATTCAGTTTTATTAGCAATGACATAACTACATAGGTGCCATAGGTGTTATATTATAACAATAAAACTTCTACTCTGGCACATTCAGTGTCCTTGAATGTGTTAGCAAGATTTGTCTGAGATAGATAATATTGAAAACTGGTCTTGTACTTTCAGTTATAGTACAAAGCCTGAGCCAGGCCTGTGTACACAGTGATAGAACTGCGCCCCTAAGCCCACTCACTGACCAGTGATAGACTAAGAGGGTTGTGTGAGTCTTAGGGGCAGGTTGTACTGTTCACCTACAGCTGGTGGTGCTTACCGTACGCGGGCGGGAAGGGCATTGAGCGCGACGTGGGGAACTTGGGCTCCGTGCCCGACGTGATGGAGTCGCTGGACTCGCGCAGCGGCGGAGTGTCCTTCAGCATCTCGTGGATGCTGCGCTCCGATTGCCTGCACGATAACAACGCGTTACACCCACACTCATAACCCATACACAAGCCACTACGGAAGTTGGTAAATTTAACAGATAACAGCCCGGTATTATTGTTTAAAATCAAGACAATATTTCCCTAATACATGACACACCATTTAGACATCTTGGCGTCTTATGGATGTCTTCCTTCAGCGACTAGACAAGTCGATCGCAAAAAACACCCTAAACTTCTTCAAATACACGACAAACTTAGCATTTTTCATGAAAATGCCGGAAAATATTTTATGAATTTTATTAATTTCATCAATCGACACCGTACACTTTGACAATGACAATTTTACAATCAAAAAGCCCCTTTCTTTCAACGTTGTAAATTTGACAAGCTGTGACAGCAGGATAGATAGTTATATTTTCCCTAAGTTTGAAAGAGAAGGCAACTTTTTTTATCATTTTGACGTTTAATAATCGGAGTTCTAATTTGTATAGCAACAATTACGTTTGGATATGTCGTAGCCAATTTGTATGATTCCCCGTTTTACAAACGGCGTCGTCCGTCTCGCTGATTTAAAATATGGAAAAGGCAATATGTAAATTGCCTTGTGAATTTATAATATGCCACAACATTTGATAGACAATTCAATAGCCGTTTACAAAATGTCGCGGCAAATTGAAGTATTTAGTTCTATTTTTACCACTTGTGGCGCTGGTAATCAAAACAAGAAAAATGGCGTCGAGTAGTGGTTTTGCGACACAGAAAAATATTGAAAACAGTGCAAATTCTATGTGTTCAAAGGACATTTCACAAAAAGTATTGTTTTAAAGAGATTTATTATAGTAAATTAAGAAATTTTTACGATTCACAAATAGGAGCAGTAAAAAAGCCGTGGACAAATGACAAAGTTTTTGAGGTTATCCGGCACGTAAAAAACGCTAAGGTGTCAATGGAATCTGGAGCTCGGAGGACTCTCTTGCGGAATATTATTGGTACAAAAAATATAATGTGATGAGTATTGGCGATGTGGACTATTTATTGGGTCTCCCTTGTTTGACCGAAAGGAATTTGACAAATTTTCACTTCCCAAAAAATTTTTCGCATAATTTCATTTGCCAAATTATTACTTAGCAAAAAATCTATTCACAAAAAGTTGTAACGCAAACCTAATGTTTGGCAAATGAACGTTTAAACTATAACTTGTTTACCAACTAGTACTTCTAACATTTTTTATTTAGTCAAATATTTCATTTGGAATAACAGTTTTTATGCAAAATCAAATAAGGCAAATACTTATTTAGTATCGTCAGTTTTCAATTCACCCTTTCCTATTCAGTCAAACTTCAATGACAAAAATGTGAACTACTAAGTGGGTAGGATGTAAATCATAAAATGTCGCTCAATGTGTGCTCTTTTTTTTCTATATAATATAGTCGTTCCTGGCACAGTAGGTGTAGGTCACAGTTATATTTTTTTAAAATAAGTAATTAACCTAATCTAAATAATTCAGTTCCGGGTAACCTACTAAAAACAATATCTTTTTTCTATTAATGCAAGTCGTTTCTGGCACTCGCCGGCCGCTAACGCGGCACCGCTCGCTTCGCTCGCTCGGCTCGTGCGTAGGAGGTCACAGTTTTAACCTAACCTAACCTACCCATTTTTTTTAAAGAAGAAATTAACCTAATCTAAATTGTTGAGTTCCGGATAACCTACTAAAAACAATATATTTTTTTCTATTAATGCAAGTCGTGTCTGCCACTCGCCGGCCGCTACCGCGGCACCGCTCGCTTCGTTCGCTCGGCTCGTGCGTAGGAGGTCACAGTTTTAACCTAACCTAACCATTTTTTTAAAATAATTAACCTACTCTAACTACTTCCATAAATAAACTAATATCAAGTAACCATAAATTTGACTTGTTTCAGACAAATTCAAGCACAAAAACTTACAAAAAAGTACGCAAAAGACATCAAATTTAACCAGCAAGTCAAATGTCTAAAAATCTTATTTTTGCCTTAATATTTTATTTTATTTATTTATTTATATTTATTTATATATACTTTATTGTACACCACAAAAATACATAACAAAAAAAAAAGACACAAACTACAAAATATACAATGGGCGGCCTTATCGCTTTCTGCAATCTCTTCCAGGCAACCATAGAATGGACAGTGATTTGCCTGGATATGAAATGGGGCTGTCTTTGGTGCAAATAATAAGTGCCTACTTACAATATTATACTAAAATAGATACATACATAACCTAAATAATAGATACATAAATACATACATACTAAATATAAGCAACGAAAACAAATGAAGACTAAAGATATTTACAGTTACGTGAACACGATCACAACGACAAATAATGTTCCTTTACGAGCCTTTTAAACATAGGTAACGACTGCGCGCGTTTTATTTGAACTGGCAATGCATTCCACAAACGAGCAGCCTGGACAGTAAAGGATTTATCGAGGAAAGTTGTGGAATGCATAGGCATTTTGAGCTTTAAATTATCAGATGACCTTAAAAATTTCGTGTGGGAGTCGCAAAGAAACTGGAAACGTTTCTTGAGATAGAGAGGGGTGGTAGGGGAAAAGAGCACATTATACAAAAGGGAAAGGATTATAATATTATTTTATTATATTATATTATATTATTATGATATTTTTTGTGTTACCAAATCATTTCACCAAACGTTTATTGTCTGAAGATTGTTTGCTGTAATAAATCATTTGATTAAAGACCAAATTCCATAATGACACTATACTTAGTAATATTTTGCCAAGTAAAAATTTGACCAAATGAAAATATGCGTACTAAAATCATTCGAAATATTGCAATGGTATAGAAAAAGGTTGCTAAAATTTGTTTGGGTAATGAAATTTTGTCAAAATCTTTTCGGCAAAACGGCAGGCACCCCTATTTATTATTCTGAAAAAAGACAGCCCTGAGAGTCCAACGGTCCGTGTAATGCATTTGGAAGAATGTTATGATATATTGTCAGATATTCATAGGTACTGTGACATGGTGGTCTAGACAAAATTCAGTACCAAATTAAACTCAAACTCAAACTCAAAGCATTTATTTCAAATAAACCAATTACTGGCACTTTTGAATTGTCAATAGGTCGGTCAGTCAGAAAGATGAAGCTAGTTGCCCATTCCAAAGCGTAGTAGATCCCTATGGAGAAGAACGGGCAAGAAACTCCACGGACACTCTTTTAAATCATAATATTTTTTACAAAATATTGGTTACATCGTTCATGTTGAAAATATATATGTGAGAACAATGTAGAAAGACGTGCACGTTAAAAAGCGTCCGTAATAAAAAGATAAAAACTAAAACAACTAAATTAAATATTAAAATTAAAAATAAGCCATGGCAGCTAAGAGACGACCAGTCCCCAACTGACGGCGCCCGTTCACGAACATGACGCATGGATCAGCACCAATTAGCTCAACCATTTTGAAGGGAACTTAATGATCCAACACACACGCCACCACACGTCGCCGCCGGCCTGGAGATCTTCATGGATTCACTCTCCGCCTGGGGAGAACGGAGGGTTACCTATAAAGGCTATAGAATCAGGCGCAACGACGACGACACACTCGCATAGCACGGGTAGAGGTGTGGTGATACTTTTTTGTAAGAAGAACGACAATGCCCTTCTTAAGAATTATAGGCCCGTCTCACTTCTGAGCCATGTCTACAAGCTGTTTTCAAGAGTCATCGCGCATTTGAAAGATTTCGCCAAACTATCACTTTCCTGAAAAGACATTCGGAGGGATTGAAAGCGAAAAAATGGAAAGTTTTCACCGCACCAGAGGTCCAAACCTTCTTAAATCGGTGTATTCCCGTTTGTCCTCTCGACTTCATCCCCCTAGGGGCCGAACAGGAATTCCTTATTTTTTTCCCCGTTCGTCCCTTGATTTTGTTGGTGGGGAGTGGGGACGAACGATTATTTCCGTTCGTCCCCACGCGTAAATCAAGCGCCAGCCGAAATATACTTAGTGATAAAGGTAATAGATGATGATGATATTATTTGAAGACTTTTTATTTATTATTATTATGTACGGTATACTGTACGGTCTATGAAAGTCAAGATGACGGGACCCCGCCAGGTTTTTGGAATATCGTGTGAATAGGATTTAATACAATATTTCTACTATTTCATACTTTCATAATAAAATTCTACTCATATAATTTCAAAATATTCTACAAAGAAAGTGGTCCCGCTATTTTGATATCAAAATGACGGGTCCACTATTCAGTTAATGAAAAACACGTGGCGTGATCTTAAACTCTACACACCAAATTTTAATACGATTTAGTACAACTATGTTTGAATCGTTATTATACTTTTAAAACTTGAATTTCAATAAAAAAAAGTGTTTATTATATTTTCATCGAAAAAGCGCCTGAAGAAAAAGTATCATTATTTTAGGTAATGTATAAGTAATTTTATGGCTCTTAAAATTTGGGGTCTACCTTGTTTGACCGAAAGGAATTTGACAAATTTTCACTTCCCAAAAAATGTTTCTCATAATTTCATTTGCCAAATTATTACTTAGCAAAAAATTTCTTCACAAATAATTGTAACGCAAACCTAATGTTTAGCAAGTGAACATTTAAACAATAACTTGTTTACCAACTAGTACTTTTACCAATTTTTATGTAGTCAAATATTTCAGTTGGAATAACACATTTTACGCAAAATAAAATAAGCCAAATATTAAGTATCGTCAGTTTTCAAAAAAATCGTAGTCAAAAAGTTTGTAGTTAGTCAATGACAAAAAATTTGGTTCTTTTTTTTTAGGTTTTTTTTCCATATTTTTTTCTATATAATCAAGTCGTTTCTACCACCCGCCGGCCGCTGCCGCGGAACCGCTCGCTTGGCTCGTGCGTAGGAGGTCACAGTTTTAATCTAACCTAACCACTTTTTTAAAATAGTTAACCTAATCTAAATAATTCAGTTCCGGGTAACCTACTAAAAACAATCTCAATTTTTTTTTTTTTGACGCTGAGAAATGCTTTATGCATCCCCGCTCGTGGGGGACGAGACGGGGTATGTGGGACTCCTGTCAGAATGACAGTATACCCACTAAAACTCAGCAGTGTTCCCACATCGCCGTGATGGGAGGGCCATGGGAAACCGGCTCAGCCTTTACGTCCACAACCCTCCCGGCGTATGCCCGCCTAGCTGGCGGGCCCCGCGTGCCCCCCCGGATGGGGGGCTACGGGAATGACCGGGAACACCTGGCCATTCCCGTCCGTCACTGGTGGGGGCCTGTGCAATACAGGAAAGGATGCCCCCACACCCGTTGCCTGCTGGCCCCCACCTGGGAGGAGTCGTCTGCTCCGACCCCTCCTCCGCCTTCGGAGCGGCGCCGCGTGAGGGTCGTCCTCCCGCGCGCGCTCCGCCGCCATTTCAGCCGCAGAGGATAGGGAGAGCGGCCGACGTCATACCGACACTCCTCTTCCCCTGCGGCCCCACCGCGTCCGCCATCAAACGGTGGCGGCCCCGTCAAGGCCGCGGAAGGTAGGGAGAGCGGCGCACCGCAATACCGGCACTCCTCTCCCGCCGCGGCCTCCAATCCTCAGCCGCGATGCCTCCCATAAGACACCGCGGCCCGCCTCAGTTGCGGTGTCGCCCATACGGCCACCGCAACCTACCCGCTGGCCGCTACGTCGTCGGCTTATCGGCAAAAGCCCTGACGAGCGGCCCCCGCATGGGTTCCTCTTCGCTTCACCGTGGGTGACCAAGCCACGGCTACTGAGCCCCCCCGCCTCGACAATGCGGGAACCCTCCGGGGGGGGCGGGAACCCTAACCTAACCTAACCTAAATATCTTTAAAAAAAAAAATTAACCTCTTTCTAGTTCGGTTCTCAATTATAGCCTGCTAAAAATGATCTCTTTTTTTCCATATTTTTTTTCTATATAATCTAGTCGTTTCTGGCACTCGCCGGCCTCTACCGCGGCACCGCTCGCTTCGCTCGCTCGGCTCGTGCGTAGGAGGTCACAGTTCTAACCTAACCTAACCATTTTCTCTTAATATTAGGTCTTTACCTATGAAATTGCCGTTCTGCAGTACTGGCCATTTCAAATCAAAATAATTTTTGTTTGGCTAAGAATTCTAGTTTCAAATTAATTTTATTTTAAAAACATGGATTTTTTTTTCCAAAAGTAGTCATTTGTTTATTGATTAGTGTTACATTTTCATCGCATTTCAATCTTTTTCGTCATCATGGAATTAATGAATGAATGAATTGCACCGACCCCAGCGTGGTTTAACCAGACTCGATCACTCGAATGAACCCAAAGATTCACACTAGCCCCTGTTGCCTCATGTTACATGGTGCAACAGAGCCCATTGCATATCAGTGAGTAGACCGGGGAGCGCGGTAATGGTAGGGAAGACATGCCCTTAGGATATGGAGGGTGTTAACGCCATTACTTTCTTTAGTTTTATATTTCATGCCTAATTACTGGCAACTCTAATTAATTAGTATCTGTGTAACATAAAGTTCCTTCCGCTTTCCTTCTCCCTTCCACAACCCTTATAATGCCTAAGTGAGAGCGAGAAGGAAGATCCGCAATGGCGCGCATACGCTGCCGCCAAGAAGATCCGCCAGTTCTCAACCAACATCGACGCCTGTGGGTAAAATTAATCCCAAGTCGAAAAAGGACTCATATTTTCACCGCGAAGAACGAAGATTGCTATTGAACAGTGCAAGTGCGTGTATGTGTGTTGTGGAAAGTGCAGATTCTCGTCCGTACGTGATATCCTGGACGCGCCAGCCACGTGGCTAAGGAAACCCTTCTCGTCGTGTCGCCATAGCTCACCAGGCAGGTACCATCATCATTTTCCCACACCACCAAAACACCTACTTGTGTCACCGAACCGCCCCTCATACAGTCCACTAAGAAAATTTCGATTTTCACCCCAAGGCTTTAGGCCGCCGCAACATTTTTTGGTCCTACGATCACGGATATCCAACATTTTTTGGTCCTACGATCACGGATATCCAACAGTTTTTGGTCCTACGATCACAGATATCCAACAGTTTTGGTCCCATGATCACGGATACCTATTTTTCTTTATCCTCTTGATAACGGATATCAATATTATATCCGTATATTATCATCCCGCAACTATATTTCATTTCAATCTTCGTTCCTTATACTCTTATACTAAACCGCTTTCATTTATTCATTTATTACAGTACCTACTTGTCATTGCGTACATTCACAGGTATTTCGCATCCCGCTCAACTTAATATTTTAATATACGTAGGTAGAAGCAAAATCTACCGCTCGCTCGCTTCGCTATCGTTCGGTACTATATTCGTAGGTACCACCTACCAATCCCGCACCGCGCGCAACTCGTTGAAGTTTGCGATTTATTTTAGCTATTATAAAAACCTACAAAAATATCGAAAATGCCTAAGAAAGTGACCATGGATTCGGATGATCAGATAGAATCCGCGATTCAAATAGCACTGTCATGTCGTAATATGATTTTTGCCCGCATGCAAATCATTTACGATTTAATGGAAAAAATGAAGTCCGGTATGGAACCGCTAGAGAAGTTCTTGTGTGCGTGTGTCAATATTGATGCGTTGCGCACCGAGTTCCTCGAGGCATTTAATAAATATAACTCGCTTCTTCTAAGACAAGACCCGGAAAATAATATTGATGATCAGTCGTGGATTAGTTTTGAGGAATTATATTGCTGCGTTAAATATAATTATTCAAATTACTCAAAATCATCAGCCACATCGGCTCCTACTTCTAGTGGTAGTGGTGTCTATATCCTTAAAACGGTTCCGAATTCCCACTTAATATGGTCGTTTGTGTAGCTGCGTATTTGCACTCTCTGCCCAACAGTAAATGAGCGTACCGTTGCCTCATCAGTCGGCGGCCGTGTTTCATCTCTCGTCCTCGCCTTGAAATGAACACTTAGGGTGTTTCTTATCTCCCTGCCAAACATGAGCTCATATGGGCTTTTATTTGTGCTGCTACTCGGCGTCCTCCGTAGGCGTTCCTTAATACCTAGCAGTTTGTCTTGTATAAAGCCTGGTTCTGCGTTGACGCTATGTATTGCCTTTTTAATTGTTTGTACGTATCGCTCTGCCTGTCCGTTCGTGGCCGGATGGTATGGGGCTGTGGTTTTGTGAACAACCCCGCTTTCTCTAAGGAATGATTCAAATTCATTTGAAACAAATTGTCGACCGTTGTCTGATACTAAAGTAAGCGGAAATCCAAATGTCACGAAAAGTTCTTAAGTTGGCGGATACACCATGAGCTTGTGGTTGTTTTCGTTTCTATAATTTCCACCCATTTTGTAAAAGCATCTACTATTATAAATAAGGAATACCCCTTAATCGGCCCAGCAAAATCGATATGGATCCTTTGCCATGGGCCTGATGGTGAGTCCCAATGATGTAGTACTGCGCATGCAGGTTGATTTTGCTTAAGTCGACATTCTCGACAGCTTTTAACTATGTCTTCTATATCTTGATCCAAATTTCTCGAGAACACGTATCCACGCGCTAGTAATTTCATTTTTACTATTCCAAGGTGTCCTGTGTGTAGTTCTTCTAAAACCTGCTGCCTCAGATTTGCCGGTATCATCACACGTGTTCCTTTTATAATGCAACCGTCTTGTATGGTCAATTCGTTATCATTGTAGCCATGTCTTCTCACTGAGGTACCATTTTGTAAAGCTTTCAATAAATTGTTGTATTCGTCATCTAGTTGTGTATTTTCGGCAATTTTTATACGGTCAACGGCAATTGTGTTCATTTGATTTAATTGAAATGCGCAATGTACGTCAATTAGGTTATTTGCTACTGTATCTACCGGAAATCGTGATAGATAATCTGCATTGCTATGATCATCCGATGTTCTGTATTCAATAGTGTAGTCAAAACCAGATAGGAAATGTGCATAGTGAAAGAGTCTCATTGTGCTCATAGCCGGTAAAGTTTTGTGTGGATTGAAGATCGTAGTTAATGGTTTATGGTCTGTAATAAGTATGAATTTTCTTCCGTAGCAGTAATGAAAAAATTTCTTTAATCCCCAGAATAAAGACGTCGCTTCTTTGTCTATCTGACTGTATTTTTTTTCACTACTCGTCAATGAACGTGATGCAAAAGCAATAGGCCGATCAGTTCCGTCCGATAATCGATGCGATAGAACTGCTCCAAGTCCAAAAGGTGAAGCATCTGTAGCGAGAACCAAGGGCTTCTCAGGGTCAAAATGCATTAAAACTCTCTCACTGAGGATTTCCTGTTTAATTTTCTTGAAACTCTCATTACATTTGTGCGTCCATTCGTATTTAATGTCCTTCTTGAGTAGGTTATTAAGAGGGCTGGATATTGAAGCTAAATTCGCTATGAACTTATTATAATAATTAGCCATTCCTAGAAATGTCCGCAGTTCGTTGATGTTGCTGGGACATTTTGTATCCAGAATAGCGTTCACCTTGTTTCTATTTTTGTGCAGTCCATTTTTATCAATGGTATGACCCAAGTATTCGATTCTTTCTTGGAAAAAGTTACATTTATCCTTATTGAGTCTCAAATTTTTGTCTTGTAATTTTTGTAATACCAAGCGTAGTCTTGAAAGAAGTTGTTCTTCTGAATGTCCTTGAATTACTATGTCATCGAAAAAGCATTTCACTCCAGTTACTCCTTGAAGCAAACGATCCATAAATTTTTGCCATAAATTCGGGGCAACCTTGACGCCAAACATAAGTCTATTTACTTTGAATGTTCCCTTATGTGTGCTTAATGTTTGCATCATAGCGCTCTCCTCGTCCATCATCATGTTTAAGTAAGCTTGTTTGATATCAAGTGTGCAAAATATTTGACCTCCGTTCATTTCTACCAGAATGTCCTCTATGATCGGAATAGGGTATTGTTCATCTCTTATTACTTTATTTAAGGTGACTTTATAATCCGCGCATAAGCGTATACTGCCATCTGGTTTGACAATAGGAACCACTGGTGTTCCCCACTCAGAGCTATCAACCTTTGTAATTACCCCTTGTTCGCAGAGTCGTACTATTTCCTCATCGACTTTATTTTTAAGAGCATACGGTATACGTCTTGGCTTAATAAAAATTGGTGACACTTCTTCCTTTAGGGTCAAATGAGCTTTGTAATCTGGTATGCAGCCAAGGGAGCCATCAAATACATTCGAGTATTCCGAAAGTAGCCTATCCAGTTTTAGCTGATGTTCTTTAGCATTACTCGTAACTGCGTTTATGTTTGCCAGATCCAAGTTGACTGCTCGTATCCATGTTCGACCGAAGATAGGGTCAACATCTTGTTTGATGATGTATAATTTTCCTTCAAGTGTTTGGTCATTGTATTTACACGTAACGTAGGCTACTCCGAGAGGTGCGAAGATTTCTCCTGTATATGTTCTCATCGTAATGTTAGTTTTGTAAATCTTGCATCCAGTGTTCAACGCTTTAAAATCTTTATGAGAGATAGATGACAGAGCTGCTCCTGTATCTACTTCCATTTTGATTTTCGAGTCATTTATGCTTACATTTATCATAAATTTGTCTGTGTTGTTGGATCGTATTAAATTCATATCCCAGGGGGTTGTGTCATCGACTGTATCGGAAGAGTTGTCCGTGTCCTGCACCACTACATGTTCAGGCTCCAGTTGGTTGTTCCCAGGTGTTGATTGTAAGCAAACGCGAGCAAGGTGACCTACTCGTTTGCACTTGCTGCAAGTATCCTTGATGCTGCGACATCTAATAGCTCGATGTTCCTTACTTCCACAACGAAAGCATTTCCCTCGTAAGTCCTTAATCGTTAAAGGTTTATACTCTGGCTTTTGACTGCGGTGTTTGGGGTCAACTTGAACAGTTTTCACATGTAGTAGACCTTGGTTCGAAGAGTGAGCTGATGACATATAGCTACTGTCAGATTTTGCTAATTCAATAGTGGTTGCTTTATTAATTAAGTCCGAAAAATCGGTTACCATTGTTTCCTGTAGTATTTTGGTACGAATATCTGTGTCATTTAATCCTCTTATAAATTGTAAGGTAAGAAAATTATCACAGATCGACTTCTTACAGGTATTGCACGTGAACTCGCAATCTTGAGCTAAATGTTTCAAGTGTGACGAGTATGTCATGACTGTCTCGTCAGAACCTTGAAGTCGCGAAATAAATTTATGTTGACGAGCCCAAATGCTCGGTTTTGGATCTATATAATGTTGTAATATTTGAACCAAGCTGCCAAATTCTAGTTCACAAGGATCGTTTGGTGCGCACAAGTCGTAAGCTTTCTGGTGTAATTCTGGTGGCAATAAACTAAGCAGCGTGAGGGTCTGGATTTGTGAATTGTTACAATTATTTAGCTTCATGTAGGTTTTTAATCTCTGAACAAAGTTATTAAAACTTTCTCGTTCCTGTAACGGTTGAAAGTTGATTCTTGGTGTCGTTTCCGGTGTACTTTCAAGTGAAGCCGTGACGTAAGTCGATGGTGTAGGGCGTAAGCCATGCAGCTTTAGCTTTAATTGTAATATGTGCTCTTCTGTAGAATGCCGCTGTTCAATTTCAGTCTCCACATCATGTATTTGCAATTCGATTTCATTTTGTATATTTTCAAATTTTTGTTCATAATTTGTTAGACTTGTCAGACGTGAACTTACTTCGTAATCCGAAGGATTTTGTAATTGTTCCAGTGTACGTTCGAACTTTGTAAGCTGGCCGCGTATAGTTGCGCGCAGGCGAGTAAGTCGCGCCAGTTCTGCCTCCATCGTCGCCAATATTATGTTTCGGATGATTAAATAATTATATTCATCTTCAATATTTTATTCAATATGACAGTGACCACACAATGACATGACAAAGTGACAAAGAAGTAAATGAGATAATGAATGAAGTCGAAGTAAAGAGGCCACATATATAACAGTGTCAATAAGCAAACAGTTCGCTTGCCTCCCATTGAAATTGTGTCATTCGATGGCGATATTCGTAACTGGCCCCTGTTCTATGCTAATTTTAAAAGCACGGTACACGAAAATAATACATTGACTGATTCGGAGAAATTATATTATTTGATGGGGAAATTGAAAGATAAGGCTCAAACCGCGTTCTCAGGAGTTTGCCCTAATGGCGATAACTACCAATTAATTTTTAATTCACTCATAAACAAGTACGAAGACAAACGTATATTAGCTTCTAGTTACCTTAATCGGATGTTTGAACATAAATCTTTTAATACCGCATCTATTCAAAATTTCGAATCCTTTTCTGATAATTTTGTTTCCGCCGCAAACGCATTAAAAAACCTTAAAATAAATGATTTATCAGATTTGATTTTTTTCCATGTCGCTATAAAAAAGGTTGATTCTGAAACCGCTCGACTTTTTGAAATGAACTCAAAAGACGAAATTCCTAAATTCGACAATTTAGTACAGTTCATTAAAAATCAATCTCGCATTTTACAAAATACTAAAGCTTTAAACAGCTTGAGTTTCACTCAGTCTAACAACAATCCTGTAAATAAAAAAACGTCCAAAACTCCGCAACCGCAATCTTACACTGTAATTGATAAATCCGCAAAATGTTTGTGTGATAGCTTTGTTCATGAACATTTATTTAAATGTCCTGCCTTTTCTAAAATGACACCAAGTGATCGTTTCAAATCGGTGAAGCAAAACGATGCATGTACTAACTGTTTAAGTATTAAACATAAGGCCAGAGTCTGTCAGTCTGAATCTAGATGTAAATCTTGTAAAAATAAACATCATACGCTTTTACACTTTAATCGCGAATCGCACGCGACTGTATTATCGAACGGTGTTGATGATACCGCACGTACACAATCGGGTTCAAACTCCACGGCTTCGAGCGAGCAAGATGCTCACGCCGCCGCCGCCGTGCCGCTCGCCGCCACCGCTCAGAGCGCCCCGCAATGTAATGCATCCATTGCTGCGTCGATCTTTTACGACTCGAACTCCCGCGTATCAAAGCCGCAATGTAATACGAATACTACTATTTTGTTGTCAACCGCTACTGTAATAGTTCGAGATTCATTTGGTAAGGAGCATTTTATTCGCTGTCTATTAGACAGTGGCTCACAAATTAATTTTATTACCGCAGAATGTTGCAAACGATTAGGTTTGACTAGACATTCATCTGATACGCCTTCCGTTAAGGGTATCGGTGGTACGGAAAAATCCGTTAAGGGTTCCGTACAATTCGCTTTCTTTTCCCGTTTTAATCCGAACGTTACTTTTAACGTTAATTCGCTAGTTGTCGATGCAATCACCGATAATTTACCCACCGCTCCCGTAGATACTTCCGCCTTGCCTTACTTAAAAGGTTTACCGCTCGCCGACGAATCGTTTGGCAAACCCGGTCGCATCGATGTGTTGATCGGGGCTTCGCTTTTCCCGCATCTTATGCTGCCCCGCGTAGTTAGCAGTAACTCCTCCGCGCCGCCCGCCATGCAGACGGTACTCGGTTACGTCATCATGGGCACTGTGCCCGCGCTGCCTGTACGTCGTAATAAGCCTCCACAGTCTTGTTACTCACATATTTCGCAACCATCCGACAAAGACTCGTTAGAATCGGCGTTGAAAAAATTCTGGCAGGTCGATGAAGCGCCCGTCACTCTTTCGACGAGCAAATCGCTCGACGAACTTGAGTGCGAGTACTTTTATAATTCGACCACGGAACGCGATGGGGACACAGGTAGATACTCTGTAGCCCTACCGTTTCGCAGCGATGTGTTCTCATTGGGGAACTCACTCGAGATCGCGAAAAAACGTTTTTTCTGCCTAGAAAAGAAATTAGAATCCGCACCCGAGTTACGTACTGCGTATGATGACGTCATTCGCGAATATATTGATAAAGGATATTTATCCCCTGCTCCGCTCGATAGTTCAGACAGTAGTTGTCCTGACTATGTAATTCCGCATCACGCAGTTGTACGTTTAGATAAGACAACAACAAAACTACGCTCCGTGTTAGACGCTAGTGCTAAAACGAGTACTGGATTATCTCTCAACGATATTTTACACAGTGGCCCGAATTTACAGGGTGACTTGTTTACTATAATTCTGAATTTTCGATTGTTCGCATTCGCGCTCTCGGCTGATTGCCGACAAATGTTCTTACAGATTGAAGTAAGAGAAAGCGATCGTCGCTTTCAACGCATCTTATATCGTTTTAGTCCAAACGATCCTCTGGTTCTATATCAGTTTAACCGTGTCTGTTTTGGTCTCAAGTCAAGTCCCTACCATGCGATCCGCACAGTACAACAGTTGGTTCAAGACGATGGTCATCACTTCCCGCGCGCCAGCGCTATCATCGCGGATTCGCTGTATATGGATGACGTAGTCTACAGCGTAAGCTCCGAATCACGTGCAGTCCAGGTTTCGCACGAACTGATTAAACTCTTTAGAGGAGGTCAGTTCGAGTTGGTCAAGTGGACCAGTAACTCTCAAACTGTACTAAACAGTATTCCCGCGTCGCATAGGTTGACCGAACAACTAGAATTCGACAAGTCGGTAGAACAAAAGGTTCTCGGCTTGCGCTGGTGTAGGTCAAATGATTGTTTTGAATTTCTTATTTCCGCACCGCCAGACACGTGTACTAAACGTGCTATTCTGTCGGCCGTAGCTAGACTGTGGGACATCATGGGGCTTGTCGCGCCTGTAGTTCTCTATGCTAAACTACTTATCAAAGAATTGTGGTTACTGAAGCTCGATTGGGATGACACTCCCCCGCGTCACATCATAAATATTTGGCAAACTTTTCGCTCTGCCCTGCCGCTTTTAAATGATTTTAAAATCCCGCGCCATTTAGGTATTTTTGAAAATTGTATTCTTCGCCTCATTGGATTTTCCGACGCCAGTGAAAGCGCCTACGGCGCTGTCATCTATGCGCACGTCACTCGCAACGATGACGTAGTCGTTCAGCTGGTTTGTGCCAAGTCGAAGGTATCGCCGGTTAAACCATTGACTATCGCTCGACTGGAGCTCAATGGTGCCGAACTCCTCGCTAAACTTCTTCGCCGTGTTCATGACACTTATAATCCGCGTTATAATGTTACCGCTATTTACGCATTCACCGATTCTAAGGTGACTCTTTGCTGGATAAATTCTTCTCCGCATCGTTGGCACACGTTTGTGGCCAATCGTGTCGTTCGCATCGTAGACAACGTCCCCGCGGAACATTTCTACCACGTACCTGGTACTGAAAACCCAGCGGACTGTTTGTCACGTGGTTTAACACCTGACAAATTCATTGAGCACCCATTATGGTTGCACGGACCCGCTTGGGCTAAGCGCGACCCTTCCGAATGGCCCATACATAAGGTTACAGACTTGAATTCGGAACCCATTCCGGAAGAAAAGGTCCACGCGCATCCCATAGTCGCGGATTCAAGTTCGGAAAATTCGCTTCAACTCGCACTCGCAGAACGTACGTCGTCGTGGACTAAACTGCTGCGTATTGTTGTTTTCATATACCGCTTCATGAAAAAACTCCCGCGTCGGACTGACACCGTTACCGCTAGCGACCTCGAGTTCGCTGAAACCATTTTGTGGCGTCATGTTCAAAGAAAACACTTCATGGATGATTATTCCGAGTTAAAAAATAATAAAATTTGTTCACCCGCTCTTATTAAACTCAAGCCATTTGTAGATGGTGATGATTTAATCCGCGTTGGGGGTCGATTAACTCATTCGGCTGAGGCCTATAGTACTAAACACCCGGTAGTGTTACCCCGTCATGATCGCATAGTTGAAATCCTCGTAGACTATTATCATATAAAATATTTACATGCAGGTCCAGAACTCACTATGTCGTTATTGCGCCATAAGTATTGGATTTTGTCCGCTAGACGCATTATTCGTCATAGAATCCACAAGTGTAACGCATGTCACAGGTGGAGACCGCGACCTCATGGTCCGCCGATTATGGGCGATCTCCCTAAATCTAGAGTAAATGTTGCAACCAAAGCTTTTTCTCATACAGGGTGTGATTACGCTGGCCCTATACAGTATGTGCCCGTACGCACTCGAGGTGCGAAGAGTCGCAAGGGTTATTTATGTATATTTACCTGTATGACTACTCGCGCTGTTCATATTGAATTAGCTACAGATCTTACGACTGCGTCGTTCATAGCCGCGTTGAAACGGTTTTTATCCCGCCGTGGACCGGTACAATGCTTGTATTCGGACAACGCGACCAATTTTCGAGGAGCTAATTCGTTTTTACGCGACTTGTATACTTTCATAAATAAAGAATACCGCCCGCGCTTTGAAGAGGAGCTCGCTGAGCATCGCATTAATTGGCACTTTATTCCGCCCGCGTCACCGCACTTTGGTGGATGTTGGGAGTCCATGGTGAAGGCCGTGAAGACTCACCTTTTCAAGACAATAGGTCAACAACTCCTATCTTATGAAGAATTAGTGACAATTCTCTCTCAAATAGAGTGCCTGTTGAACTCCAGACCTCTTACTGTTCTTAGCGCTGACCCGGAAGAGCCTAAAGCTCTTACCCCTTCGCATTTTTTACATACTGTACCGCTTAACTCATTGCCCGCCGCGGAAGTAGGTTTACTGTCTGATCACCTGCTTCAAAGACACTCTCTTATGGATAAATTAGTCCAGTCGTACTGGAAAAGATGGCGAAGCGAGTATCTTCATAGTTTACAATCACGCTTAAAATGGAATAAACCTGATGGAGACATGATTAAGGAAGGCACTGTAGTAGTGATAGTTAATGATAATGCGCCTCCTCTATCCTGGCCTCTAGGTGTTATTGAGAAGTTGCATACGTCTATAGACGGTAGCACGCGAGTCGTTTCAGTACGCACTTCTAATGGGATTCTTGTGCGACCTGTGGTCCGCTTATGCCCCATTCCTACTCAGTAATATCTTATTCAGTCCATTCCCTCTTTAGTTAGATTTAAGTGTAATTTCACTGTATATATTATTATATCATTCTCTTTAAAGGTGACCCTTTAAGGCCGCGAGGAATGTTAACGCCATTACTTTCTTTAGTTTTATATTTCATGCCTAATTACTGGCAACTCTAATTAATTAGTATCTGTGTAACATAAAGTTCCTTCCGCTTTCCTTCTCCCTTCCACAACCCTTATAATGCCTAAGTGAGAGCGAGAAGGAAGATCCGCAATGGCGCGCATACGCTGCCGCCAAGAAGATCCGCCAGTTCTCAACCAACATCGACGCCTGTGGGTAAAATTAATCCCAAGTCGAAAAAGGACTCATATTTTCACCGCGAAGAACGAAGATTGCTATTGAACAGTGCAAGTGCGTGTATGTGTGTTGTGGAAAGTGCAGATTCTCGTCCGTACGTGATATCCTGGACGCGCCAGCCACGTGGCTAAGGAAACCCTTCTCGTCGTGTCGCCATAGCTCACCAGGCAGGTACCATCATCATTTTCCCACACCACCAAAACACCTACTTGTGTCACCGAACCGCCCCTCATACAGTCCACTAAGAAAATTTCGATTTTCACCCCAAGGCTTTAGGCCGCCGCAACAGAGGGGATATAGAGCCTATCCAGTATGCACCGTAAAATAAGCATTGGAATAGTGGAGAGATGGGTGATATAATATGGATGGGCTTTTTTACGACGTTGCTGCCATGTTGCTTCTAGTCCAGCTTCCCCGGTGAATCTTTTGGCGGTTAAACTGCGTTTTCGACTCTTTTTATGTCGCTGCTATGCTGTATTACGGGTAATCTGCCTTCTAGACTCTTTTCTTTTTCGTTCCGATGAGTTGTCAGCAGCAGAATGTCCAGGACGCGGTCGGACCGTTCCTCGCTGTTGTCTAGCTCCAACTTCAAATAATGTAATTTTTGTTTTTATTCAAAGTTCGAGCTATAGCTCGCCGCTGTTCAGTTCAGGTTGACGCGATTGCAGATATTACAGTTTTATAGTACAAAGTAATGCACACAAATCAGCACAAATAATTAATTAAACTGGACCGCAACAAAAATCCTGTCGGGTGTGGCGACAGGGCGGCGCCAGCGCACCATCTGTGTCCGTAGGTACTTGAGTTTACATCTCGGGTCGTCTCCGAGCTTAAGAATTGAATGCGCCTACACAGAAACAACACACATCACCACTCACAAAAAAAAAGCACCCTGAACACTCCGATTTTGGGACACACGAACACTATACACTAGTAGTTTAAGTTTTTTTTTACCTTGGTTTGGGTTACGAGTACCTGAAAATGTCTAAGATTGCTTGCTTGCTTTGCGATTGTCGTGATTAACTTTATTATAACTGTCACACACGTATTGTTCAAAGTTACATATATTGACAAGCACATATATTGGGTAGGCAGAAAATAATCTAATGACTTTACAGAGAGAAGCGTATCCCTGAAAGACATGAAAAGATCTCACCCAGCTTGACGCTCGGGAAACTGGATCCTTCGGCAGGCTATTAGTCTCTCGTACTTTCAGGAGACCGTTACAAACTCACTAGGTACCTATCATAGAAATAATCACAGACACTCAATCACACACCACACACGAAATATACACTGCACGACACGACCAGATGCTAAACAATAAAAATCTTTGAGGGAGCTTGCACTCAAGGAACGACCACTCGTCTCGGCGTCACCCGTCAATCTTTTTCGTCATCACGGATACGTTAAAAATTCGAGTAATTATGGAATATGAGTACCGTCGTGGCAGCAACGCGGCACAAGCGGCACGCAACATCAACGACGTTTACGAAGCTAACACTACAAACCAACGCACCACTTGTTATTGGTTTGCTCGCTTCCGTTCTGGAAATTTCGACCTGAAAAATGAACCTCGCGGTCGTCCGAAGACTTTGGTCGACAATGACGAATTAAAGGCGATTGTGGAAGCTGATGATACACAATCTACGGCTGAATTAGCAGCAGCTTTCGACGTTAGCGTCAAAACAATATTGGTCCATTTGCGTCAAAATGGCAAGGTAAAAAAGCTTGACAAATGGGTGCCCCACGAACTCAATGATCGCCAGCGCGAAGTACGCGTCGAGACGTGCCTTGCACTGCTCAACCGACACACAAATGAAGGAATTTTGAACCGCATTGTTACCTGCGATGAAAAATGGATTCTGTTTGATAACCGCAAGCGCTCAGCAAGTTGGTTGGATCCTGGTTCAGCACCTAAACAATGCCCTAAACGAAAACCTACCCCTAGAAAAGTGATGGTCACTGTTTGGTGGTCTAGCGCCGGTGTGATTCATCACAGCTTCTTACCAAACGGGGTAAGCATTACTTCAGATGTGTACTGTGAAGAACTGAACACAATGATGGAGAAGCTGGCACATCTCCAACCAGCATTGGTCAATCGCTCGTCTCCGCTGCTCCTGCACGACAACGCGCGACCTCATACTGCACAGCAGACGGTCTCCAAGTTGCAAGAACTGGGGTTGGAAGCTCTCCGTCATCCGCCCTACTCACCAGACCTTGCGCCTACAGACCACTACTTTTTCCAGAATTTGGATAACTTCTTGGCGGGAAAAAAATTCAATACCCGAGAGGCAGTACAAAATGCCTTTGAAGAATTTGTTGCCTCCCGTCCAGCTGATTTCTTTAAGAAGGGCATCAATAAACTGCCACTGCGTTGGCAAAGATGCATTGATTGCATGGGTGATTACTTCGATTAATACAAATAAAAAATGCATGAAAAAAATTCGTTTAAATTTTTTCATACAAAACGGCAATTTCATAGGTAAAGACCTATTATTAACCTCGTCTAACTAGTTCGGTTCTCGAGTCTGCTAAAAATAATCTCTTTTTTTCCCTATTTTTTTTCTATATAATTAAGTCGTTTCTGGCGGTTTGTGGTCGTGGCTGGTGGTTTCTGGGGAGGAAAATTGCATTTTTTTATTATATAATTCCCAAAAAATCTTATTTTTGCCTTAATATTTTTTGTGTTACCAAATCATTTCACCAAACGTTTATTGTCTGAAGATTGTTTGCTGTAATAAATCATTTGATTAAAGACCAAATGCCATAATGACATTATACTTGGTAATATTTTGCCAAGTAAAAATTTGACCAAATGAAAATATGCGTACTAAAATCATTCGAAATATTGCAATGGTTTAACAAAAGGTTGCTAAAATTTGTTTGGGTAATAAAATTTTGTCAAAATCTTTTCGGCAAAACGGCAGGCACCCTAAAATTAATTGGTTTAGGCGTTAACGTTTGGGCCGCATAGAATTTGTTTTTAGAAATATTTTATACTTACAATTTAATTTACAAAGACTACTTTTGTTACATATTTATGTAAAAAGAAATGACCCTAAGAAACCATCGAGTAAGTATCATAAAAAATGGTGTTTACCAAAACATACATGGGCTGAATTATTACGGGAAGAATTGTGGAAGGTTACAAGGAAACCATGCACTTGGCGCTTTAGAACAGTTGCCATAAAACCTAATGAATCCTTAAAGTGTTGTGGTAGCTGTAGAGAATGTAATGCCAATATAGAAATACGTATAGTTTTTCCGACAGATAAAATTGTCACCTAAGTAAATTGTTATAAATAAAGTAAGTAATTAAAACAATAATTTTCAACATTAAACAAACATTTTTTGATATTATTACCTTTTTAACCGACTTCAAAAAAAGGAGGTTTCTCAATTCGACCGTATATAATATGTCGTGGATTCTGAACCGAACGTCAAGTTGTACCGACTTGGGTGTGTTCGGAAATTGGGTTGGTATTACTGTACAAGCTGTCAATGTCATTTTGAGTTTGCGGGGGAAAATAACAATGACAGATGACGGCTGTCATTCAAGGTTCCTGTACCTGACGAGGACTTCATGTTTAGACACCGAACTGAACGGATGTGCGCTACCAACCTCGCTCCGACCTCGCCGCGTTCCGATACGAATCCAGTTCCATCCGATTCGTGTGTGCTGCTTTCTAACCGATTGTTTGTTAAATCGATCTAATTATAACTGTAGAGTGCATATTGAGTCTTATTTCGGCTACAACAATGGACGACGACCAGCAACGAACGCTGACATTCTCCTCCGACATATATACACATATATTTTTTATGTGTGTTCGCGGATAACTTCGTCGTTTATTAACCGATTTTGATAATTCTTCTTTTGTTAGAAAGGAGATATCCTATGAATGGTACCATGATAAGAAAACAAGTATCTGATGATGGTATCCTAGAGAAATCGAGTGGAACCTTCAATTTTTATAGGCACACGTATAACGATTTGGGTATTTTTTATAGTAACTTGTGCATTTGCTCCCGGAAAGCACCATTTGGTGAAGTGGAACTGATGAGAAAGACCACAGATGGCCACCGGAACTACTCAATAATACGTATTTCACTGGTTGCGATCGATTATTGCTAAGCAATTTATGCTCATACAATACATACGTTGAAGTGGAGCTGATGGCGTTTCACCATCAGTTCCAGTTTTTCTGGTTCCTTACTGGGAAAACTCCTCAACAATTAACGTCCTTGTATCGGGAAAAGCAATATTTTGTAAAAGGTGATAAGAGTTGACATTAGGCTATTGTAACTTATATAAATTACAGACTGCTCCACTAAAAAGTGAAAAATAAAAAACTTAAAAAAAAAAACAACCGATTTCCAAAAAAATACTACAAAGTGAAAAATAACTTTAATTTCGGAAGTCGGTGGCAAAAAGCTTAAATACAGATCCAAAGACACCGACTTCCGAAATTAAAGTTATTTTTCACTTTGTAGTATTTTTTTGGATGTCGGTTGTTTTTTTTTTTGTAAAAAGTTTTTTATCAACATTTTGGTTTTTTATTCAAATCCCTTTTAATTTTTAGGAAAACATAAACTAAAACAAATGCACTCCCAAAGTAAAACTGCAACAAACTAAATGCCTAAATAAATTGTAAGAGCCATAAAATGATGCTTGGCTTAAAATGATACCTACTTGTTGTTCAGGCGCTTTGCTGATGTAAATATAATAAACAGTATAACGCGAACTTTTGAATACTCGCGCCAACCGCGCGCTCTCGTGGTAATCCGCCGTGCTTCGTTCTCGGTCGGCGTCGCCACGCCGCCGCGCCGCGCCGCCCGCGTCCCGCGCACAGCCAGTGGCATGTGCCATGTGGTCTCGCGTCGCCTGCGGATCGTTCGCGCTAAATACCTATCGTGTCCCGCACCTTTTCTTCAAACTGTATTGTGTTTCCAACTTTCCATCGAATTAATACTATTTTTGAGTGTCTGTACTTTTATAATTGTGTTTGGTGGTAAATAAAGACTGATACAACCATTACAGTGGCTGCCCAACTCGTGGCTTCGAATTCACCTTGAGATATTTCCGAGAAGTTTCGTCGCGAGTGCCGCGATAGATACCTACCTATGTGTCAAATCGTGAAAACATAAGTTACGTGACGAACTGTTGCCATGCCGATGGAACTACGGAACGCGAAAGTAGTATCGAGTGAAGATATTATGAGCGACGACACGAGCGAGCCCGAATACTACGAACAGGCGGAGCCGCGCGCCATGAGCGCCCCCGCCCCCGTCCCCGCCGGGGCGCGTGGTCGCGCCGGCGACGCTTCGACGAGCGCGACCACCGAGACCGTCTTAGCCGGTTTCATGAAGTCCTTCGTCCGAATGCAAGCGGAGACCAACAGAACTCTAGTGGAAACCCTGAGGGCTTTCAACGGCTCCGGGAATCCACCGACATCGACGCCAACGCCCGACACCCGTCCGCCCAGCGCCTACTCGTCCGCGGGCACAGGCAACTTTGCCAAGTGCACTGCACGTTTCGACGGGAGGTCGCGCGACGCGGAGGTACTGGAGGCGTTCATCGATGCGGTACAGGTGTACAAGGAGTGCGCGGGCGTCAGCGACGAGCACGCGCTGCGCGGTCTGCCGATACTGCTGGAGGGAGACGCGGCCGTGTGGTGGCGCGGCGCGCGCGCCAGCGTGAACGCCTGGCCGGATGCCGTGGCGCGTCTGCGTGCCATGTACGGGATACAGCAGCCACCATACAAAGTGCTACGGGAGATCGTCGACACGGACCAGAAAGACTCTGAACGTGCAGAAGTGTTCGTGTGTAGAGTGCGATCGTTGTTTGCTAAATTACCTTACGCGGTGCCGATGTGTATGCAATTAGATCTTATTTACGGCCTTTTACATCGACGTGTGAGAAAGCGATTACCTAGAGATGATGTTAATGATATTGATATTATGATAGAAAAGGTGAGGGCCATAGAAGATTCTATTGTCGAATTAAATCTTCGTACGTACACCGCGAACCCAATCGTTTCTACGACGAAATCGGCAAGTCAAAACTTGTCGCGATCGCACGCCGCGCCACACGACCGGGGTCATGAACTCGAGTCGAGCGAGCGCGAACGCAGCGTTACCGCGAACTCGTGCGGTACTAGTGTCGCGAAACCCACTCTAAACTCGAACGAGAATTTGAAACGTGATAAGCGCGTTCGATGTTCGTTTTGTAAATTTTATGGTCACGTTGTAACAGATTGTCGCAATTTTCAAAGTAAAAATAATAAACAACAACCAACTAGCACGGTTTCCGAGGGTAAAAGTACCAGTAATGGGGCTAGCAATTTGCGTTGTTACGGATGCGGCCAACCCGGTGTTGTAAAGTCGAAATGTGAGAATTGTAGCGGAAAACAGTTACCCCCAACTCGATGCGATTTTAATGTGGTGAACGGTGAGAACGTCACACGCGAAACTCACGCGACGACGCCGTCACACGCTATGGTATCGGTCACTATCGCGAATAGGGTAGGTGCCGCAATACTCGACACAGGGGCTACATGCTGCGTTGCTGGTTCCCTGTTGTACTCTATTTTAACATCGGTTGGGGTACAGTTTCACGAGGCGGAGCGAACTATTGGACTCGCGGTCGGTTCCCGCCAGGTGAAAACGGTCCTCACGGCGACGGTACCCGTGATTTTAGAGGGAAGGCAGGTTGATACCGAGTTCGTGGTGTTCCCAGGTGAGAATACTCGAACATTGTTGGGTCGTGATTTTATAGCTAAGGCTGGGGTCACACTGGACTTGTCGCAGGAGTCATGGTTCTTTACTGATAATCCTGAGCAGATTTTTCCTTTCGTGCAATCTTTTAGTTTAAATAGCACAGAGCTGATGCAGGCAGATATCTCCGACGTCTCCTTGCGCGACGACGAAGGAACGAAGTTACCACCAGAGCACAGGAACGCGCTCAACGCATTTCTGCGTAGCAGAGCGAACCAGTTTGCTGCAGATGGACCTCCCACGGACTTTGCCTGTCATAAAATTAAGGTAAAAGATAATCAGGAACCCCTTGCCTCCCCACCATACAGGTTATCGCCGTCCAAGAAAGAAGCTTTAGGAAAAGAGCTGCAAAAGCTGCTCAGCGCCGACGTCATCGAGGAATGCGAGTCGCCGTGGGCCTCCAACGTCGTCCTGGTGAAGAAGAAGGATGGGAGCTACAGGCTTTGCGTTGATTACCGCAAGCTCCACGCGGTCACGGAGCCTGACCGATACCCACTTCCCAGGATCGAGGATGTGCTCCACGCAGCGAAAACCTCCAAGTACATGACTACGCTGGACCTGCGATCCGGATATTTCCAGGTGAGCGTTGACCCTGATCATAGGGACCTCACCTCATTCACGACACCGTTGGGCACCTTTAGGTTCAAACGCATGCCCATGGGCCTCCGGAATGCAGGGGCAACTTTTCAGAGATTGATCGACCGGTTCAAATCCAACTTACCAGGTATAACTCTGCTCGCGTATTTAGATGATCTGTTGGTGCTGTCTGAAGGCTCGTTCGAAAGGCACCTCGCAGACCTGGAAGCCGTGTTCGACCGCCTTACTATGTTTAACCTGCGGGTGAATCGGGAAAAGAGCCACTTCGCCCGAGATGCCGTAAAGTTTCTCGGTCATATCATCGTGCCAGGTGGTATTCACATGGACCCAGACAAGACGTCTGCTATAACCGGCATGCCCCCCCCTCAGAACGTAAAGCACATGAAGTGTTTCCTGCAAACCTCGAGCTGGTTCAGGCGCTTCATACCGGGTTATGCTGAGGTGAGTAGACCGCTGACTTCACTGCTGAGGAAAGCGAGTACTTGGGAGTGGGGCCCCGAGCAGCAGAGCTCTTTCGAGACCATCAAGTCTCTCTTGGTATCGGCTCCTATTCTCCGCCAGGCTGACGGAACGAAACCATTTGTCCTTAGGACCGACAGCAGCGGCTACGCACTTGGAGCGGCTCTGCTCCAGGGGGAGGGGACCGATGAGCGACCCGTCGAGTACGCCAGCCGCCGCCTCACGGCCGCTGAGAAGAATTATAATACGACAGAGAGAGAGGCACTGGCCGTGGTATGGGCGGTGTCGAAGTTTAGGGGGTATATCGACGGCGCCGATGTGACAGTTAAGTCCGATCACCAGCCGCTCAGGTGGCTCATGAGTTTGAAGTCGCCGAGCGGCCGCCTGGCCAGGTGGGCGCTCAGTCTTCAGGAATATAACTTGAAGATTGAATACACACCCGGTAAGGCAAACGTGATCGCAGATACGCTGTCACGTCCTACATGCGCGACGGAAGAGACTGAAGGGACCGAGTGCGACTTGTGCCTCGCCGTGGTTGACCTGCCCACACGCAACCCTAGGGACGTCAGAGACGGCCAGCTGAAGGACCCGGAGATTCGTAGGATCGTCGAGGCGTTGGAATCCGACGATCCCTTTAGGGGGAGGTCCTGGGCAGATAAAGGGTACGTAGTGGTTGACGGCGTGTTGTACCGTTATGGTCCCGACAATGAAGAAGATGATGACGCCTGTTTGGTGGTACCGGAACATGAGCGCAAGGACGTGCTAGCTGAGTACCATGACGCTCCCACAGCCGGCCATTTCGGTGTAGAGCGAACTTTGCAGCGTCTCGCAGGTAAGTATTTCTGGCCCGGGATGAGGACTTACGTTGCTCAGTACGTCAAAAACTGTGCAGCGTGTCAACGATACAAGGTAGACACGCGAAAACCCACCGGCTTACTGCAGGTTCCAGCTATGTCACGCCGCTTCGAGGTGCTCGCTGTAGACCTGTTCGGACCCCACCGGAGACTCCTTCCGGACATAAATGGATCCTCGTAGTGGAGGACACCTGTACTAGGTGGGTTGAGTTATTCGCTCTTTCATCCGCCACTAGTGAAGAGTGCGCTAAAACACTGGTGAACGAGGTGTACCTGCGTTATGGGACGCCCAGAAGACTCATCAGCGACAACGGCGTACAGTTTGTAAGCGAAGTAATGCAGCAGACGTGCCACGTCATGGGCATCAAGCAGGCCCTGACGTCGTTTTACCACCCGGAGTCCAACCCTGTAGAGAGAAAGAACCGCGACCTCAAACCACAGCTTGCTACACTGGTAGGTAAGGAACATGATTCCTGGGATAGTCACCTTCCCGCCGTTCGGTTCGCCATGAACTCTGCGTTCACTGCAAGCACGGGGAAACCCCCCGCTTTCCTTAACTTCGGGCGCGAGGTACGCGCGCCCGCCGACGTTTTGTCTGACATGCGGGCCATCGTCGAGAACGACAATGTAGTCTTGTCTATTACACCGTTCCTTAAGAAGCTTTCAGCCGTGCTGCTCGATGCACGGGATGTGCACGAGAAAGCCCAAGAAGCTCAGAAGAAGTACGCCGATGAGAGTCGTCGCCCCGCGCCGGACTACAAGGTAGGGGAACTCGTACTGCGTAACTCTTAAAATGTCGATTGCACACCATGTGTACAGATAACAATAGAATTTCAATTGTGTCTGCTAATTAGCGCGCGACGGGTTAAGACCCAGGGCTCTAACGATACGAGCAAAGGGCAGACTCCGAAATTCATCCCCCGCCGCGACGGACCGTATCGTATTCAGGAGGTGGTCGGTTGTACGACGTACGCCTTGGAGCGTATAAGTGACGGCGTCTCGCTAGGGAGGTATCACGTTTCGTTGTTGACACCGTTCGTTGGCCCCATCCAAGCTCCCATTCAGGAGAAACGCAAGAGGGGGAGACCTCGTAAGGCTAACCCGGCTTCGGGGACGCAACGCCTGGGTTAGAGGGGGAGGATATAACGCGAACTTTTGAATACTCGCGCCAACCGCGCGCTCTCGTGGTAATCCGCCGTACTTCGTTCTCGGTCGGCGTCGCCACGCCGCCGCGCCGCGCCGCCCGCGTCCCGCGCACAGCCAGTGGCATGTGGTCTCGCGTCGCCTGCGGATCGTTCGCGCTAAATACCTATCGTGTCCCGCACCTTTTCTTCAAACTGTATTGTGTTTCCAACTTTCCATCGAATTAATACTATTTTTGAGTGTCTGTACTTTTATAATTGTGTTTGGTGGTAAATAAAGACTGATACAACCATTACAACAGTTTTTTTAAATTGAAATTACAGTTTAAAAGTATACTAACGATTCAATCGTAGTTGTACTAAATCGTATTAAAATTTGGTGTGTTCAGTTTAAGATCACGCCATGTGTTTGTCATTAACTAAATAGTGGTCCCGTCATTTTGATATCAAAATAGTGGGACCACTTTCTTTGTAGAATATTTTGAAATTTTATGAGTGTAATGTGTAATTTTACTATATATGAAAGTATGAAATAGTTTACATATAGTATTAAATCCTATTTACATGATATTCGAATAATCTGGCGGGGTCCCGTCATCTTGACTTTTATTACGGTCTCATCGCCGTACATTTTTCTGCTTACTCTGTAACCTACTTTAAGCCAACGATGCGCGTCATTGGAAATCTATAGTCTATTATTAAGATAGTCTAATGGTCTATATTCATCGCGTCTAAAGGGGTAAGTAAGTAATATATGATATACGAGTAGGTAATTACAAAATCTCTAATATTTACAAGATATAAACAACTGAATCTATAATTTTATTTTAATAGAGGTAATGGTCACTGTTCTAACCACAGAACAGATAACTTTATCTTTTCTGTGGTTCTAACCTAATCAAAATGATTCACCAACAATATGGAGGTAATGGTCACTATTCGAACCTAACCCAAATGATTCAGGAACAATAAAGAGGATCTAGCGATAATGGTCACTGTTCTAACCTAACCGAACCTAACCCAAATGTCGGATTGCTCTGAATCGGGGTGTTATAATAATGATGGTATCAATATATATTTTAAACGATAGACCTAATGATTTTCGAATAAATAAACGTTATATCCAATAACGTTATACGAAATAAGTTTTAGAGTTCAAACATGTTATATGTAAAGAAATTATGTCAACAGTTGGTATATCTCACGTTTATTACATCTTGTGAACGTTATTGAAATGAAAATATACCCACTATCTTTATATGATATGAGACGCACCCCATCTAAAGAAAGTCATAAACAAAAGACGAATGAAATAATTGAAATTATTTCCATTATGGGCCGTTGATTTAGAAGTTCATATTTTTTTGTAAATAGTACTCATAATAAATAGAAAGATTTTTACAAATTTTCGGAAATTCACGGTTAACGAGGTATAATTTTTTAAAGTTTCCATACAAACTGGAAAATAGTACGCCATTTGCAAATTTTCAGATTGTGTAAATTGTCATGGTAGACGTCAAAGTTGACGTTTCACGTTTGGTTGACGGTACACCTCATTTTATTAAATTTTATGTCATAATTTTTACTTAAATATAATTTTATTTTCAGTTAGTGTGCTTTATGGTTGTTAAAATAGGTCGAATCTGTCTCAAAACCGAATCGGGGCACCCCGACTCCACGTAGTCTTTTGGCTGCTACCCCTAAATTGTATTTAAAAATCCGGAGGCGCGGAGGGAGGGCAGCCCCTTTGCCCTTATGTAACAAAGGATAGGCAGTTAGGCACCCGTGCGAGCCGTAGGCTGCACTACCCGCAGCGCCGGAGACGTGCAGAAGCAACTTTGTTCCCCGTTTGGCCTCGATGGATCATAATGGAGATTTTAACCCAAAAGACGACCACAAAGTTTTTAATCGGGATTTTGCTCACCTCCGCAGCTTCGGCTTGGGAGGCGACCAGCTTCAGCCGCTGTGGCTCGCACGGGCACTTCCCGCAGCGCCGGAGACGTGCAGAAGCAACTTTGTTTTGACAACAAGTGTTTTGCGGTTAGGTTACAATAATTTGTTATTCTCAAGAATGGTGCGTTCTCTTTTCATGGGAGTGGTACCAGGGGGGACGGGGCACCCGCCCCTTCCCCCCTCGTTTTCGTTTCGTGCCCCCGGCTACTAAAGTTTTACCTCAATTTTTATTCTAACCTAAAAACTTTAACCATGGATATCTCCATAACCATGGGGTTCCGCGGTGTGGGGATGGTACAGGAGGGTATCTCCCTCCCCCCCCCGCCCCATAAATCGTTGGACGATAATGGAAATTTTGTCCCAAAAGACGACCACAAAGTTTTTAATTATGTATTTGAAAAACTAACTCTTGTCTTTTGTTAAATCTCGATTAGTTTTTCCAGGCACCATCTATTGATGTGAATACCTACTAAAATCAACTATCATAGAAAAACCCCATTGCTGGACGCTGTTACAAATGGGTAATCAAATCATTACTTTTTAACCGAATTCAAAAAAAGGAGGATCTGTATTCGACCCGTATGTATGTATGTATAATACGTACCTATTATGTATGTATGTATGTTTGTTTGTCCGCGATTTTCTCAAAAACTAATGAACCGATTTTGATGATTTTTTCACTATCGTGATCTGCATACTCTCAGGAAGGTTTTAGTATATAATACATTATGTAATTATTCTTATGTAAGAAGTTATATGCATAAATGCACTGTATCTCCGGCATTTCTAAGCGGATCTTAAACTCTCGGGTTCTTTTTTTTTGGTTCGACTTGGGCTGACCTCCATAAGTAATTGTGTTAGCCCTGCTCCGCTCAAACTCACTTTTAGACACACGTAATACTTAAATTATTTCACTTGCTTGCAGCACAGCTAGTAACAGACTGACCCATGAGCTAACGCGCTACGCCGGCAACCATCAAGAGTGGGGAACGGATGTAGCGCGCCACCTCGTTTGGTAAAACAGTATCATTAAAACAATTCTAAAATTATTTTAAATATTCGATTTAACGCTACATAAAATACAGGAATTAATTAATGCATAACTTTAACTGTAAAATCAATATTTAATAAAATAAATGGATTGTAGCCATACCAAAAGTAACGCCATCTAGCGGTATGAGATGACAATCATTTCCAACGTAGATATTAACATAATAGGTTGAAGAAAAAGTTTCTTCGCATTTTTTAAGAAAATTCAAAACATTTTTTAATATACATTATTTACATTTATCTAAAGTATGTAGGTACCATTTTGTTCGATAACTTTTTGCCATCTTGTAGGTAGGGACATGATCCCATTGCTATAGAAATTTTGGGACTTCTGATCAAAATACCACGACAAGTGGTTTTGGCAGTCCTCTCGTGATGTTAACCTGACACTGCCTAAAGAATTCTGAAGAGACCGAAACAGGTGGAAATCTGAAGGTGCAAGGTCAGGACTATACGGCGGATGCATTAACACCTCCCAGCCAAACTCTCTTATTTTTTGCTAAATGGCTAAAAATGTGTGAGGTCTAGTGTTATCATGATGAAAAACCACAACCCTTCTTTTGATTAATTCCGGCCGCTTTCTCTCAACTTCTTGCTTTAATCTCATCAGTTGTTCGCAGTAGAGTTCAGAATCGATGGTCCTGCCTGGTGGTAACAGCTCATAATGAATAATGCTCTTCCAATCCCACCACACACACAGCATCACCTTGTTGCGAGTTAACCCGGGTTTCACCACAGTCTGAGAAGCCTGACCGACCTTTGACCACGACCTTTTTCGCACGTTCTTGTCGTACGTGATCCACTTTTCATCACCAGTTATCAGCTTCTTCAAAAATGGTTCGGTTTCATTACGTCGTTATAAAGAATCACAAATGAGTACACGGTTCATTAGGTTTCTTTCAGTGAGTTCGTGAGGTACCCAAATATCGAGCTTTTTTGTGTACCCAGTTTTTTTCAAATGCGCCAAAACTGTTTTGTGGTCAGTTCCCAGTTCTTCAGCTACGTCGTAACTACTGATATGCCGATCTTGCTCCACTTTTTCAAAAATGGCATCCATTTTATCCGTAATAGGGCGACCAGAGCGACGTGCATCTTTGACATCAAAATTTCCGGATTGAAAACGCTTAAACCAAATTTGTGCTACTCTCACAGACACTGCACTGGGTCCATAAACATCGCAAATTTTTTTCGCGGCATGCGTTGCATTTTTACCTTTTTTGTAGTAAAATTTTAAAATGTATCGAATTTCTTCATTAGATTCACTCATCTTGACAGTACGAAAAACAAATGAAAATCACACATTTTCCTAATTTGAATTTGGAATTATGTTCTTTAAAATTTAAACTTTCAATGATACCAAAACCAGCCAGATACAAATAGTATAGCCAAAGAGATTTTATTTTAAGTTCATACATACTATAATGCGAAAAGACTTTTTCCCCAACCTAATATTACTGTATCATACCCGCACAACAACAGCCAACAGATTAGTACACTTTCAAAAATCAGTAGCCTATCTTATTTTAACTAAATTCTAACATTCGGCCATCCGCATAATTTACGCGTCCTCGCGTATTATACGAATAGAATAGAATATATTTAATTGCTTTAAAACATGGTACATTAATTACATGCTTTGCCATGGACTGGCATATAAATATTAAAACATGTTAAGCCATTTGTGTACTTAGGATTTAAACTGTTAAAGAAGAAGTTTCTTCATTTATTTTGGATTATTTAAGATTTTAATTGCAGTGATAAAGCTATTTTTATGACATAATGTGCATGTGCATAATGTGAAGGAATTCTTAGCCGTGTTGGGTTTCGACGGGTATATTTTGAATGCAAGTCGCATGTTAACCAGCTTGGAGGTCTGCAGGATGTTAAAGGACCGATACTGATTATTGCTCCTAGGCATTTTTTTTTTACGAGGAAAGCATCAATTATATTCGTCGAGTTTCCTCAGAGTAGGAGCCCATACCTGAGTAAAGAGGAAACATATCCGTGGTAAGCAGTAAGTGCAACAGTTTCACTCGCGGTACATTTTAAATGTTTAAGAGCAAATATAAATTGGTTTAGTGTCTTGCAGGCGTGTTGTATTTGTAATTTCCAAGTTACAATGCTGGTCTAGAATAAGTCCAAGAAATTTGTATTCACCAAAATCATTAATCTGTTGTCCTTGACAATTAACTTTAAATGCTTCTCTTTATTTATTTTTTTTATAGTTTCGATTATTTATGTATTTGGTTTTATTTAAATTTGCACAGAGATAATTGTTTTCGAGCCATTTTAATACTTGGTTTACTGTTTCACTAAAGTGTTTTTCATAACTTGTTTCTGATTTACTATCATTTGTTACTATTACCGATATCGTCAGCAAAAGTATGCATTGTTGTTGTAAAGCTGTAGGTAAATGAGGAAAAGTAATCGATCAAGTATGCTTCCTTGGGGTACCTACTCTTGATTTAGTTTGACTATATTCAGAACTGTATTATGTGGACTCGTTATTTTCGTTTAATTCTACCTTTTTGTTGACGGTTAGATAAATAGCTAGTCAATCAATAACTATTCCTCTAATTCCGTAGTTATTGCATTTTTGTATTAATAAATCGTAGTTGACAAAGTCGAAAGATGATCGATGATCGTTGATGACGTGTGACAGGTATGCGTTTATCTAAATTATCAATTACATTGTTTATCAATTTAAATGCTACTAAAGTAGTCAATTTTCCCATAGGAAAGCCGTTGTGTTCCTCTTTAATAATTTGACATTTTTCTAAATAATTTGCGAGTCTTTACATGATTTTCCGATTCCTGTTGTGATCAGCCTTGGTGACTTACAGTTTACATTAATTCGTACTTTGTTGATCGAATCGAATCGAATGGTTTTTATGTACAACAATCACAATTACATACATGTAACATTTGAAGACCCAAATCAACTACTTACTTAAAACAATTACAACTGTAATTATTATCAGAATTTTTCACTAGTAGTGGTACAAGTTGCTACTACCTTGAAACCACCAACAACATATTTTTACTAGTGGTACAAGTCGCTACTACCTTGAAACCACTAGGGCGGTACAAGTCGCTACTACCTTGAAACCACCAACAACATATTTTTACTAGTGGTACAAGTCGCTACTACATTGAAACCACTAGGGCGGTACAAGTCGCTACTACCTTGAAACCACCAACAACATATTTTTACTAGTGGTACAAGTCGCTACTACCTTGAAACCACTAGGGCGGTACAAGTCGCTACTACCTTGAAACCACCAACAACATATTTTCACTAGTGGTACAAGTCGCTACTACCTTGAAACCACTAGGGCGGTACAAGTCGCTACTACCTTGAAACCACCAACAACATATTTTTACTAGTGGTACAAGTCGCTACTACCTTGAAACCACTAGGGCGGTACAAGTCGCTACTACCTTGAAACCACCAACAACATATTTTTACTAGTGGTACAAGTCTCTACTACCTTGAAACCACTAGGGCGGTACAAGTCGCTACTACCTTGAAACCACCAACAACATATTTTTACTAGTGGTACAAGTCGCTACTACCTTGAAACCACTAGGGCGGTACAAGTCACTACTACCTTGAAACCACCAACAACATATTTTCACTAGTGGTACAAGTCGCTACTGCCTTGAAATCACCCTTTTTACCAGTGGAACAGTAACCCGTGGCGCAACAGCCAGCGGCACCAGTTGCTCTTTTTTCAGCGGACAGCGTCCGCATGCAGCAATGATTGCACGGATTCATCTGGAAACCACATTAAAATAACCGCCGAGTATACTGTAACCCAGTCTACAGTTGTTTTGTACTTGTACCTTTTTGTTTTATATATTATCACGTGTCCAATTTCGAAGCGAGTTCCATATTAATTATATTTATACATTAAACAGACGGGTATTATATTTTTTAAAGAGAAATCGTTATGTAGGACACTTTAATATAAAACTCAAAAACAGAATTAGATAACAGCATTTAAGCAAATCAAGAAGGGGAACAAACAAAATAAAAACTATTTGCTTGGCATGGCGAAGACAAAAGTACAACATTATTTCATGTCACGGTCAGATGGGCCTTATGCCACAAATACAACTCACATAAAATAGAGATTAATTATGTACCTCAAGAGTACAAATAAAAATAAATTAGCTCAAGCTCTTACCTTTTGACAGTTTCAATTCAGAACGACCAAACTTACTTACGTAGGCCTGGATATGATTGGCTGGTATGACCAACCAACTTTATGCCACTTCTGAAATGTTAGCCCTGCTCCGCTCAAACTCACTTTTAGACACACGTAATACTTGAATTATTTCACTTGCTTGCAGCACAGCTAGTAACGGACTGACCCATGAGCTAACGCGCTACGCCGGCAACCATCAAGAGTGGGAAACGGATGTAGCGCGCCACCTCGTTTGGTAAAACAGTATCATTAAAACAATTCTAAAATTATTTTAAATATTCGATTTAACGCTACATAAAATACAGGAATTAATTAATGCATAACTTTAACTGTAAAATCAATATTTAATAAAATAAATGGATTGTAGCCATACCAAAAGTAACGCCATCTAGCGGTATGAGATGACAATCATTTCCAACGTAGATATTAACATATTACTGTATCATACCCGCACAACAACAGCCAACAGATTAGTACACTTTCAAAAATCAGTAGCCTATCTTATTTTAACTAAATTCTAACAATTGTATATTCAACTAAAAATTGAAAAATAAATTTACTTTAAAAAAAGTAAAATCAAATCAAATCAAATCAAATCGTTTATTGCTAAATCCATAATGTACACAGGTGGTAAATAAAATAAAATAGAAACAATTATGGACCCTGTCGGGCACAGTAAAAACCGACTTCTAAACCAAAAACGAATAAAATAACTTTCATAGCACACCGACTTCAGAAGCTGTTAAGTGTTTTATGAAAGTTATTTTATTCGTTTTTGGTTTAGAAGTCAGTTTTTACTTTTTTTAAAGTAAATTTTTCACTTTGTACCTAGTGTTGTTTTTGGAAGGCGGTTGTAGTTTTTGTAAAAAGTTTTTATTTTTCACTTTTTAGCTGTGGTACCTACCCCACACAAATTCTAATACCACTACCTGCAAAAGAAATTAGAACATCATCCACATAAAAGTGTGGAAAAAATACGTAGGTAAGTATTATTGTAGCTAACCCAAAAACTACAAAAGCAATGTTAGTAAATTTTCTAAGGGACCAACTTTGAAGTCTCTCTCGAATCAAAAATTTTTCAAATCGGACTTCTGTATAAAAAGTTATGCGTGATCGATCATACATAAAAAAAACCGGCCAAGTGCGTGTCAGAACACGCACAAAGGGTTCCTTAGTTGAAAAGAATTTATCCCAATAAAAAAAGTAAACACCGACTTCAAAAACCAAAAATGAATAAAATAACTTTCTTAAAAACTTAACAGCATCTGAAGTCCGTGCCAAGCTAAGGTGTATTGAAGAACTGAAGACACTGACTTCAGAAGCTGTTAAGTTTTTTTAAGAAAGTTATTTTATTATCTTATCTTATCTTATTATATGTTTTTACCTTCTCTCTCCTGAAACGCAGGATGTCCTAGTTCAGGCAGTTAACACCAGTGAACTCGACATACATTTAAGCAAAATTGTATTTACTGTTTTACTTTTTAATTTGAATAAATATTATTTATTTATTATTAATTTTTGGTTTTTGAAGTCGGTTTTTACTTTATAGAAAGTAAATTTTTTACACAAAAGTATGTTTATTAAATAAAATGCTTTGCATACTTAGAATGTTTTTGGCCGAATTGTTGAGAGATGTGCATGGTATTCTGAACTACAAATATAATTTTAGATAGGTACAGTTTCTCAATAAATGTACCGGACTGAAAATTTTTACTTCGGTACATTTATTGAGAAAATGTACCTATTTGTGATGTGATGAGTAGGTATAAAAACCTGTTGAAAATAAATATTATACAAGAAGTGTAAGAGAGAAAAGACTAGTACAATCGAAAATGACAAATTACTATGGGGAAAGAACTTCAAAATATTTTGTGCCAAAAGTATTTAATAAAAAGTGAAAAATAAAAACTTTTTTACAAAAAAATACAACCGACTTCCAATAACAACACTACAAAGTGAAAAATAACTTTCATTTCGGAAGTCGGTGTCTGGTTAAATGTATTTTCGTTTTTTGCCACCGACTTCCGAAATTAAAGTTATTTTTCACTTTGTAGTGTTGTTTTTGGAAGTCGGTTGTATTTTTTTGTAAAAAAGTTTTTATTATGTATTCTTATTAGTAAGTTTTCATTATGTGGTGGAGAAAATAAACGTTTTTATTATTATTAATTATGTTGAGTGTTTTTTCTTTTCAGCTCTTTGGCTGGTTTTTGCAACATTTACGGACCGAAGCCAAGTAAATGCAGCGTGTGGTGTGTTAAGTTGAGGATGTGTTATGATGAGGACCTATTTCATTTTCATCATTTGCATGAACTTCCTGACAATTCGACATGTATTTAAAATTGCAGCTTTTTGTAGGGTGATATAGAGGATTTCTTTTAGGTTTAGTAGTTTAAGGCTATGGAGAAGATGATTTGGTATGACGCCTGTTGTGGAGAGGACTATAGGGACTACATAAATTATTATTATATTTCCTTTATTTCATTTACATACATACATATTAAGTAATTACATTTTTAAATATTTTTATAAAAACATAAAATAAAAAAAAACATTTCAAAATATAAAAAATATTAGCCCACCGGTATCGGGAACAGGGTCCAAGCTAAAGGTGGTCAGGGCTCTAGAGAGAGGAACCTCCTCACTATGCGTGCCGTGTCCAGGAGTACTGCTTTCTGAATCAAGTCCTTGACCCAGTCGCGCAATGAGAGCCTCCTGAGGTGTTGGTCGAGACTCCGCTATTAGGCCGATTATCGGTACAATGATTGCAGAGTCCACGTCCCACATGTCGACAACCTCGTGTGCTAAGTCAAGATACTTGATTTTTTTATCTTTCTCAGCTTTCACGAGATTCTCGTCATGAGGGACAGCGATATCAACAATCATTGCACGGCGCTCTCGTCGATCTATCACCACAATATCAGGCTTATTGGCTACAATAGTCCTTTCAGTGATGATAGATCGATCCCAGTACAATGTGGCGTGACCATTCTCGAGAACTCGGTCGGGCACATACCTGTAATATGGTACTTCGAACTCCACAAGGTTGTACTGCAAGGCAAGTTGCTGGTGGATAATCCTAGCCACTAGATTGTGTCTGTGCAAGCACTCGCCGTTAGCAAGACGAGAACAACCGGAAACAATGTGTTGGATTGATTCACCGGGACGGTGGCATGCCCGACATATGTCAACCGTACCATCCTTGACAATGTATTTCCGATAATTATTCGTCATGATAACTTCATCCATAATGGCACAGACAAAACCTTCGGTTTCCCCGAAGAGGTCGCCGAAACGTAACCAGGATACAGACGCCAAAAAGTCTACATCAGGCCCATGGAGGGCCCGGAAAAAGCGTCCGTGAAGCTCTTTGCCTTGCCATACTTCCTTACGATCGTTAGTATCAAGTACTGCAGGTTTGCGCCAGTTCTCTTTCGCCAAGGAGAGTGAGGTGAGGCCCTTGTCCACCGCGACCACATCTCCATGCATCCCCACGTCGGCTTCTAGGAAATATTCCTTGAGACTGCATATCTCGCGATTGTGGAGGGTCTTAGCATTTAAAAAGCCTCGGCCTCCACACTTTCGCGGGATATACAGTCTCATTACCGATGACCGTGGGTGATGCATTCGATACGCAGTCAGTGGCCTACGGACTCTCCTATCCAGGGCGTCGAGTTCGGTCTGAGTCCATTTGAGTATACCGAAAGAGTACATCAAGACCGGCATGACCCAACCGTTGAAGGCGCGCACCTTTTTCCGCTTGATAGAAGACTATTAAATACTTTCTTCAGGCGGTCAAAGAAGCGCTCCTTCAACGATTGCTTCATTTCAGTAGCATTGATGCCCAACGCTTCCGACATACCCAAATATTTGTAGGTTTCGGTTGACGAGAGGGATCTAAGATGTATGGAATCCGAGAGTTGGGTTCCCACGGATTCCATAATCTCCCCTCGCTTTACATGCATGACTGCACATTTGTCCACACCAAATTCCATCCTGATGGCGCTACTGAAGGTTTCTGTTACCTTCAGTAACTCCATCAGTCGCAAATTGTTGGGGGCAAAAAGTTTCAAGTCATCCATGTAAAGGAGGTGAGATATCACTTCACCACCTCTTCCCAACCGATAGCCTATTATTATTATTTAAATTGTCTTTGACATATCTCGGGACCCTGGGGTCCCGGACCTTTGGAAGGCGTACGAGGAGCCGAAGCCATCTCGCAGAGGCCCCTTAGACAATTTTAAATGAAAAGAAGGCATATTATTATTATTATTTTTCACTTTTTAGTTGTGGTACCTACCCCATACAAATTCTAATACCAATACCTGCAAAACAAACTAGAACATCATCCATATAAAAGTGGGGAAAAATACGTATTATTGAAGCTAACTCAAAAACCACCCAAGCAAAGTTAATCAATTTTATATGGGAACAATTTTGAGATATACCCTCTCCAATAAATTAACAATTTTTCAAATCGGACGACTCTGTAAAAAGTTATGCGTGGTCATACATAAAAAAAAAAAAATATATAGGTGGTGTAAGTATAAGTTGAAGCGGCTTTCGAAGGACCATTCGCGGAGTGGAATGTTAGACGACACACAGAATTGAGCAAAAGGAAACATGAGGTTATGAGTAAGAAAATAGGGATAGATGGACTTACTTGAGAACCTTCTGGATGACACGCGTTGATTCAAGGACAGCCATATCTGACGTCCCTCGTTTTACTGATTTTCTCCCTTTCACTGTGGTGCACTTTTACTTGAGGACTTTAATCGGTACACTTGTGTCGGCCAACACTTATATAAAAAAAAATTCAGAGTTTTTGATAATGTAGCGGATTAATTTGCGGCGCGGCGTTTTGCGGTGCGGTTTGCGGTAGAACTGAGATTCAACATTGCAATAATTTCTCTCAAGTCCCAATGGATGTATGCGGCGATTGGCTATCGCTGCAGCGGTGATGCCTCTGATTCGGCGCGTGTGATATACACCCCTCTCGTTCTGTTGTATGGGAATTGGGAGGGAAGGAAGCTCAAAACTGCGGTCGGAAATATTATAGTAAAGACGCATATCTCTTTTCCGAGATTAAAATAAACTTATTACTAAACTTGCGCGAGCAATAGGTACGTGTCGAATTGAGAACCTCCTCCTTTTTTTTCGTCGGTTAAAACAAAACCCTAAATTAAGTAAAGGTATGTTATAATCAAAATTAAGGAGTTTATTTCTCGATAGCGCGGATTCTACCTATATCGAGAAATAAATCAAATCAAATCTTTTTAATGTGGGCATAGGTTATACAGACAGATGTTAGGTAAGTTACAGTTCCATTATGTCCTGCCTAGTATGCATACAAACACACAGTTACAAATTACAACTACCAGGTTTTTACACCTAGCCGACGTTCGCTTAGTATCTGTTACAAAAACCACCACCACACCTTTTAGAGTACCCAAGTATCATTCTTCTTTAGTTTCTACCTACCCCCATGGGAGGGGGGCGTGAGTTTATGTATATATGTATGCTCCATCGTTTTGGGTAATTGCGTGGAGGTGGACCGGAAGAACCGCGTGTCTAGTTGGCCGACTGAACGTAGCCTGTCGCTTCGGTCGTCGTGTTCAGGCGCAGTTGTGCTCTTCAATTTAGCAACGTTATTCAAAGTAGGGTCAATTTAATGAAATAAAGGTTTTTACGGCATAAAGAACACAATATATTATTTCACAGGATACAAAATTCAGAAAAAATACTTAAAAGGTTAATTTGAGAGTGACAATCGAAACAGTATAAATAATCGTGGCGTTTGCAAGCGTGATGCAGGCCGGACTGAAGGGCACAGAGAAGGATGCGGGCGACCGCGCAACGCGAGGCATGGGAGGCGCGGGCGCCTGGATGCACGTTTCATTTTATGTACCTACTCTTCCTACTTACTTCACCCACAGGTGGTCAAACGTGTGACGGGGTCCAATAGGGCCGAAGCCGCCGGAGTCGCGGGTAGTTCGAAAGAGATACCGTGGCCCTGGCACGGGCAACTGAAGGAACACGGGTGGGTTTTAGTCAGTAAAAGTCTGACACGCCCTCCCGCTCTGCCCGGAGCGGGAGAAGTCATTTGATGATTTCCCATCCACAAAAAAAAAAAAAAAGGTAGTCAAACGTCAACGATGACACGTTGCTTACGCGGTCTACCACGAGAACGTTTAGGAGCAACCGGCTGCGTAACCTCAGGGCATTCATTATCTCGAGAATGATACCTCCTTAAGTCGCAAATGTGGTATTTACCAATGACTTCATCCGGTGAACCAGGGAACGTTAAGAGGTAAGTTGTTGGACTAACCTTCTTCTGCACCAAGTAAGGGCCATCTCTCTTAGGCATGAGCTTGGAGCTAATACCTGTAGCGGCACTACTAAGAACGTGCATTCATCAGAACAAGATCATCGACAGCCAGTGCGTCAGCCTTTCGAGTCTTATCTTTCGCCGCCTTACGAAGGTCCTGCTGATGTTCGATGCATTCCTTGCTGTTGCTGAGTGTCTCTGCAAGTTTCAATACGGCGTAATCTGTGGAACATAGTTTTCAGCCTCTATGACAGTACGAAGATCGCTCTGTACTGCAATAGGTAAGCGGAGTTCACGAGCAAATGTTAAATAAGCAGGTGTCTATTGAGTTGCCTTAGTCAGTGATGTGTTCAACGCGAAGCGGATGAATGGCATAGCTTCTGGCCACTGCCGATGGTGTCCTTCTACCAAGATCGCCAACTGAGTCTTGAGGTCGCGATTTTTACGCTCGACTGGGTTGGCCTCTGGATGGTAGAGAGGCACAAGGCTCTGCTTCACACCAAGCGTGAACTGTACACCGTACACCGTTACCAGAAATGAGACGCCGAGGAACATAGCGTAAGAAAACCTCCTCAATTAGTATCTTTGCTCATGCCTCAGCTGTGGCTTCAGCGAGGGCGAACATCTCGACCCATTCTGTGTCTTCAACTATTAACACCCACCTCTCTCCATTAGCTCCTTTGGGAAGCGGCCCAAAGAGATCGACAACCAAGACTTCAAAACGCTGAGCGGGAACTGGAGTCTATAACAACAGGTTTCTCGTTCCAAGGTTTGTAGCGCTGGCATTCGATGCAGGTCTTCAGATACACTGCTACGTAACGTCGCATACCGGGAAAATAAAATCTCTGACTCTGACGGTGCAGGGTTCGGTCTAACCGCCGTGACCTGAAGTAGTGGAGTCGTGACATTCAACCAGTACCTGTTTTCGTCAGTTTTCAGGAATGACTAGCTGCGGTTCTTCAGTCTCCGCCTCAGTATAACGGTATAGTACACCTTTACATGTATGATATCCTCTCTCCGACAAACGGGTGAGTTCTAATTCGTCTTTGCCTTCCAGAGATTTAATGATCTTCGCCACTTCGGAGTCTGCCAACTGGTCGTCACGAAGAGTAGCAGCATCCCAGTGCGGTGGGTTGACCAGCACAGTGCAGACACCACAGGAATCGCGAGCCTCCTCCGTGCACGGTGGACGACTGAGCGAATCAGCAACGACATTCGTTTTCCCGGGAGTGAAGTCGACTTGGAGATCAAAGGATTGGAGTTTCATAGCCCATCGTACGAGACGACCAGCAGGCGACTTCAAGGTGAGTAGCCACTTCAAGGGCTGATGGTCGCTGCCGACACGTACAGGATGGCCATCGATGTACCAACGGTATTTCTCGACTGCCCAGACAACTGCCAACGCCTCGCGCTCGGTGGTAGAGTAGTTCCGCTTAAATTATTTTTATGTTAAACGTATTTATTTATTTATTTATTTTATTTGTTAACATAGGTAAAAAACGTAAACACATAGGTACCTACTGGTTTTTAAAACACAGGTAAAAGGTACTGCAGGTTAATGAATTTTTGTACATTTGGTGGTTTGATGAGAAATTAGAACCGATGACAAACGTAAATAGTTTTACAAATCCGAAAAGGCTGTTTGGGCATCGTTCTTTTGCCT
Organism: Cosmia pyralina; assembly: GCA_946251885.1. Lineage (NCBI taxonomy): Eukaryota > Metazoa > Arthropoda > Insecta > Lepidoptera > Noctuidae > Cosmia > Cosmia pyralina. Next base: position 359,381 of record OX276363.1, read on the forward strand.
CTCCACTGACATGAACCGAATCAACGTTTTTGGCGCCAACAAAAACGTTAACGTATTGACAACTATAATAACGTAATGTACTAAAAGACTTTTTCAATACACTTCCTCGAAAACTGGTTCGTATCACAGTATGATTAGGTTCACAATGCAATATATTTCACACACGTGCGATTTTTTATTTTCCAACACGTGTGCGGGAATAAAAATTACCACACATATATTATACCTATACTTAGTCACAATTGGTTCAATGCCTCTATTCACACCGCACCGTCTCTATTCGGAGGTGAATGTTTTTTTTTAATCTCGGCAAAGAGTTATGCGTCTTTACAGAGTTAATATTTTTTGAATATTGAAATAATGTTTATAAATAGAATATCGTCTTTATAAACAAATTAACATTTATTTGTGTTCTAAACTCAAAAATATTTGAATTTTCTATTTTTCATATTAGGCTGTTTATCGGCTTTATACCTTTGCTTCTCCTTCTACCTGGCGAAAGCAAAGCGCGGAAAAAAAAGAAAATCTAAATCATAGTTTCCTAATAATTCGTGACACAAATATTTTTTGTTATTTTATTTTATTTCTTCAAAAGTGTATTGAAAAACGTCGTTTGATATACGTGGACACTTGTATCAAAATGTACTATTTATTCGTAAGTAATAATAAGTAATAACAGTTAGGTATTTCACTTCACTGTGATTTTTTTTTTAAAGTAAGTACCTACTTACCTTATGATTTTCCTACTTATGTCTCATTTCTGGGAAAATTAGTTTTCTCTATTTTCACCCGAGCAGAGCTCGGTCGCCCGAAATAAAAGGAAGGAATGGTCAGTGGGTCGCCTTAGGGGTTGTGCGAATTTCATTACATTTTGAAAATAAAACAATCATAAGTGTAATAGAGTTCAATATTTTAATTTATAAATAATCGGACTGACTATAAAGAATACATTCTATTAAAGCTATGTATTTGTATTCCCTGGTCAACATTATACAACAGTCTATAATATGTTTAAAAAGGTCTCTAAGATGTATAACAATAATAAATTTTGTATTATGTAATTATTGATAACAGATCATTATAAGGAAGTCTTTGATACTCTGAGTATTTCTTCGTAGGTAGATACTCAGTAGGTACGAGTAGATACCTACTGTCGAATCTCTATAATTACAATAAGGGCCTATTTCACGATGTCCGAATAGCCACTGCTCACCGAATAAATTCAAAAATGGAACAGAATTTGTATGAAATTATCTGCCAAGTAAGTTAATAGAAACTTAATCGTAGGTGGTGAAATAGGCCCTAAGTATTATAACTATAGATAGTAGACCTACGCTAGAACCAGTTTTGCCAGATCCTCTTTTATTTCTCACTGTGAGTCAGTAGGAGTCTCGGTAGATACCTACTGACTCGCAGTTACAGGTACTGCTACTTTGTCCTACCTAACGAGTCTTGCCTACGTAGGCTGTGACGTAATAATGCTTTACAGGATATTAATAACTAACAGTGCGCGGCATAACTCGCTCGCTATCTTATTAATAGTGGGTAATACAACATACCTATTCTATTAATTCATAAATGTACAGTATACAACCTATTTATACAATAATGAATTAGCTCGCTGCCAAAATAATTTTACAGGCTCTTACATTAGTTAAGTATAATAAAATATAACGTAGGTATGTAAGTAATGAGCTGATTTTGGAAAACCAAAACCAGACAACTATACTGGTATAGTAACTATCGACTATGGTCAGCACAACAGCTTAACTACGCTGTTTGCTGACCATAGTCAATAGGAATGTGGTGGCGCAATATAGGTAGGTACATACATACCTACCTCCTACGATCGGTTACGAAAACTGCAAATCTGAAGCTACATGATTATATTTACAATCGTACAGATATTTCTCTAGATATAAAGTAGGCGTGTCTTTCAGCTCAAAATACTTAATTCTATGTAAATAATGGAAGGTTTTACAGAAATACTGGCTTCTGTTGTGACTGGACTATTGATATACTCGTAGGTACTTGATTGATTTTGATGTATTCTACGAGTATACACTTAACATGAATCAAATACCGATTGATTTTGAGTGCAGTGGCGGCGCTAGAGCAAACGTGGACGTGGGTGACATCAGCTTTGCGAGGCCTCTTTAATTTCCCAGTTGAAAGAAGAAACGTTAATTTGAATGAGCTGAATTATACACAAATGTATCAGTAGGTATATCAGTTTTATTGCTAATCAAATTATGACAAACATGACATAAACTAACACAAATTTAAAATTAAAATAGACGAACTTTTCGGCTTTTAACCTCACAGAATTTTTCAAGATTAGGTATGTCTTATCTAACACCAGCCGCTATTTCTAATGCAGAAAAGTTTGTGAAGTAGGATGCAACAGCGAGCGAAACGAGCTCGAAAATTTTATCACGCCGCCTCGGATGGTCAAAATTAGGTTGCGTTTTCAACATTCTTACAGAAATAGGAGATATTTTATTAAGTTATACAGAAAAGTTTGAGAATTATGAGAATGCAGGACGCAAGAGCGAGGTAGCCAGCTCGAAAATTTTAGCACCCCGCCTTGAAAGGTAAGGTTTTCTTTTGACCATATATGTATACATAAATAGGAGATACTTTGTCGTTGATGACTTCTATAGAAGGGCTTGAGTAAGACAAGAATATAGAGCGAGCAAAGTGAGCTCGAAAATTTTAGCACCCAGTCTCAGATGTTCTTTTTTTGAACATTATAAGGAAAATAGGAGTTATTTGGTCGACTTATACAAAAAAGTTTGAAAATAAAGAAAAATTACGATGGAAGAGCGAGCGAAGCGAGGTCGAAAATTTTTGCATGCTACGCATATAATAATATTTTGCATACGTAACGGGGCCTCCAACTACAAACTGCCTTTTTGTTACTGAACATGTTTTAACCTTGTTTGAGATTTGATTAAAAACTACCTACTTCTCGAGATTTGGGGGGCCCCCAGGGACCGGGGCCCGAGGGGGATATAAATACTAATAACTAAACTTTTAATAACTTGCAAAATGTCAATATATTTATCGTTTTATGACGAGTAAAATTTTTTCGTTGTGTTCACGGATAAAGCTTCGAGGCGCGAGAGCCCCTTGGACCGCGAGGCCGTAGGTGGTCGCCCAAGTCGCCCACGCCTTACGCCGCCTCTGTTTGAGTGTATACTCGTAGACATCATCATGGACATTGGAGTGCGTAGGATAAAAGTTTTGCACCACCGCGTATCTGGTTTTTCAATAACATTTATTGTGCAAACAAACCATAAAAATAAACTAAATACAACGGGTAACTAATTGAGACTAGTGTTTCACATGTTATCCGGTTACGAGTCGTAGCTCATCAGATACACATATCCGGTTACGAGTCGTAGCTCGTCAGATACACTTATCCGGTTACGAGTCGTACCTTGTCAGATACACATATCCGGTTACAAGTCGTAGCTCGTCAGATACACATATCCGGTTACGAGTCATAGCTCGTCATATACACATATCCGGTTACGAGTCGTAGCTCATCAGATACACATATCCGGTTACGAGTCGTAGCTCGTCAGATACACTTATCCGGTTACGAGTCGCAGCTCGTCAGATACACTTAGTTAGGTACTTATACATAACACGATACAAAAATATAAGTCGTTTACCTTTTTTATTTTAATGATACGTAATTACATATTTTAAATTATCTTTACGGTATTTACTCCTAAAGGTATATACGAGCAATATCAACACTAGAGTCAGCACCACCAGTAACTACTGCGGAGGTCTATAATGCAGACTGCACATACATTTAAGACTACTTATGTCAATGTACAATTACCTACTTAGTAGGTAGGTAGTTCACATCACATCATCATCATCATCATCATCATTTATCTATCGTTTCTATAATAGTGTAATAAGCAGTTTACGGGTTTCTCCGGGCACCTCGCGGGTGCGAAGGGTCCTCGCAAGTTTCTACCTATAGGTACTTCGGTGCGCCGACATCCAGTGACTGCTGAGGGTTGTCACCCGAAACATAATACTCCTACTTCAAATCTTAATGTAATTGTGCACTAGAGTTTATATTGAAAGCCTAAAGGCTAAATCACATAGAACTGTCTGTCTTTGGTCATGAAAATGCGTGAAACACACTGCCTGGATTCGCAGACCACCACATTTTGAATAGTACATCAGACACCAAGCCTGCTCGATAAGATACCACAGCACCTTCTGGCCACACTCAACTGTGTCGTAGTTCATTACATAATGTGACGGCTTCACCACTACTCCGCTGCTAGATAAAGACCAATCCAACTCAGTTCAATAAATTTGTGCTCATCAAAAGCGAATCTTTCATTTTCGACAAAGAACGAAACTTATTCGTTATTCTTGTTCTCAGCTCGGTAGGTGTGCTTGTGTGACTCCTACATGTGCGTGAGTGCATGGAGTGGAGGGCGCGTGGGGGTGGGGCACGAGCAGCGGGGGGGTCAGTCGAGCATGCGCAGCGTGTGGTCGGGCGCGTACTGCGCGTGAGCGGCGGGCGAGCGCAGCGGCCGCATTTCAGCGGCCGAGCTGTCTCCGCCGCTGCTTACCACGAGCGTTTCCTGCGGGCAGCATGACGTCTTCATCGAGACTGACTCCGTCGATGTTTTGTGACTCTGTTGGGGACACAAGCAACATAAACAACACTCAACTGTAAGGGACAAAGCTTCAACACCAAGTAGTAGAGCTCTGTGTGTAGGAGCTCGTCGGGGAAGTGCTACCACCATACATTCTGTCGCCAACAGCAAACCGTAAAACAGTTGTAGTAACCCTGTTGGTTGCTGTTTTACGGTTTGCTGTTGGGGGCCGGTGTATTTATTTTAAGTATTGGCACATGAGGTGCAGAAGCAGCTTTCGTTAACATCATACCTGTCTTCCCGGTTCATCCATATTTCGTCAGTTATGTAGGTACAGGTCCCATAACTGCCCTTTTCCCAATTTATTTGGGGTCGGCGCAACTTGTCCCTTTTTCCATACTTATTAGTCGTCATCTTGGTAGTCGCCCTCTTTCTAGCCATATCATCTTTCACACAATCCATCCTTCGTTTCTTTGGTCTACTACCCCTACTCTTATAGCCATCGACTTTCATACTTAAAACTTTTCTCACGACATTCCAGATATTCCAGGTAAAAAACCCAATAACACTTTGTCTGTCATGGGGCTTTGTCTATGCCTTTGTTGTAAAACATAAGGAGGCCTACCCGCTTGAAGCAATGCGCGATGGAGTGGCAGAGGTTGGTGAGCGAGAGCCGCCGGCGCTGGCGCATGAGCACGTAGAGGATGGGGTTGAGCACGTAGTTGAGCAGCATGAGGACGTCCGACAGCGTGGACAGGGGGTTCAGCCGCGGCCACGCCTTCGGGCCCAGCCCGAGGTACAGCGCCGACGTCACCTGAGAACCATCAGTATAACATGATAATTACAGTAGCATACACAACCTTTTGTTTTAGACTTTTAAGGAAGCTGTTACAAATGGGTAGTCAAATCATTACTTTTTTACACAAAATAATGTTTATTAAATAAAATGCTTTCCATTCTTAAAATGTTTTTTTGGCCGAATTGTTGGTAGGTAGATGTGCAAGGTACGATTCTGAACTATACCTAAATATATTTATTTTAAGAAACTATTTCTCAATAAATGTACCGAAGTGGAAATTTTTACTTTGGTACATTTATTGAGAAAGTGTACCTATCTAAAATTATATTTATAGTTCAGAATCGCACATCTATCAACAATTCGGCCAAAAAACATTTTGAGAATGAAAATCATTTTATTTAATAAACATACTTTTGTGTAAAAAAGTAATGATTTGACTACCCATTTGTAACAGCAAATATTGGTTTGACCCTGGCCTTTAAATGGTCTAAATAAAAGTACCTGGGCGACCGAGCTCTGCTCGGGTGAAAGTTGAAAACAGAGAAGACGAATTTTCCCAGAAATGAGACAAAGGTAGATCTATTTTAATGAAGGTACAGTCAGCAATAAAAGTCGATTAAAACTTGCATTTTTTTATTCTTAATTTAATAATTTAAAAAAAGCGAAATATTTAGTTCAAATAGGAACAAAAGTACTTAAAATTTTAAGAACGTTAACTCTTAACAGTTAAACGAAAAAAAGCAGTTTATCGAATCAGTGCTTTTTTCTTGCTCGACAACGTAAATAACGCAATTAATGATAATGAACTGTCAAAATGAAACCGATTCCAATTGAAAGTGTGGGTTAGCTGCGCCGACTTGTTCCCTTTAAAACTTTTTTGTACCGGGTAACTGTATTAAGACCAGGTTATTCGGGCCTTTAGGCCTTTGAAACGCTACCTCCACCTCCCCCAAATGCAGCGCGACGTGTTTATTTACGACGCGCCGCCGACGATTTCGCGGAAAATCCATGCCACAGTGTAAACTATTTGCAGTTGATCAACTTAATTAGATTTTTTTAGATCGATTTTTTTCCTTAGGTTTACATTTTATAGTGTGTACTGTGGAGTAATAATAATATGTAATAATAACCCCACCGCCGTATCTCTACGTTGACGTCGTGGTGGGGCTTGCGCGCTCCGAACTCTGGGTCTGTGCTGGTGGAGTTTATTTTGCCGAAACAGGTTTAGGGTGAGGAGCCAGACCAAGAGAGATACGTGAACACGCAGGGCAGCATGTAGCGAGCTGTTGGGCAGTAGCGACCCCACGGACCCTATTTCCCGGGAGAAGTCTTGTTCTTCACCTCTGGCTTGCTTTTATTGGCCGGCTGGAGTGAACACTGACGGGAACAGAGCTCCCACCTCATTCTTGCCTTTATTGGCCGGCTTGAGTGGAGATTCGCAAGAGCAAACGTGCTCGGAGGAAGGAAGTATTCCAGTAAGTGCTTGTAGGGATCTTGACCATCTTCCGGGCTCTGGGATTGTTCTGAGAGCCGTGGAATACCTCTCCACTCCTCAAGCACCTCAGGACATGTTGCCCCTTGTCGCTACCATAGTTCTTCCATAGTTCAAGGTACCCAATCCATGTAGCCACCCAAACCCATAGGCCCAATGTGTTTTGTTTCCATGTTCTGCAATAGTCCTGCACCAACCGGGGGTTGTCCTTGGGTGCACTTGCATAGTGCATACAGGGATAATCGTCGGCTGGTGCCTCCTCGTCATTTGAAATTGTCTAAGGGGCCTCTGCGAGTTGGCTTCGGCCCCTCGTATGCCTTCCAAAGGTCCGGGATCCCAGGGTCCCGAGATAAGCCAAAGGCAAATAATAATAATAAAAACGTTTATTTTCTCCACCACATAATGAAAACTTACAACAAAATACATAATTTGTGTATACAAAAATACATTGATGTTGTGGAGACTGGAGCCTGTACTAGGAATACCTGTGTTACAGGTCTCCAGGCCTCCAAACTACACAGACAAGTCACAGTAATACAAATTATTCATGAAAATGTTGAGATAAACACAATTTAAGACAATGAATAAGGAATAACAAATAATTAATTAAACAGCATTAGTAGGGTGTGTTGGTGTGTGTGTGTGTGTGTGTGTGTGTGTGTGTATGTGTGTGTGTGAGGGTGTGTGTGGATGCATGTGAGGAATGTGGGTGTGTAATGAGTGTATAATATTTATAACTGGTCTCCTAAAATAGTAAAATGTAGGACATGTCGAGCTGCATTTTATGAGATGACTTCTAAGAGTCTCTCTGTGGCTTCATAATCGTGAGATTGAAGCCAATTTCGGACTTTATTTTTGCAATTGAATAAGGATAAGGAGTAGATGGAAATGGCTTTATGGACTTTGTTGTAAAGGTAATCTCCTAGGAAACAAAAGAATCTACGGCTGAAGCTGGTTTTGAAGGACCTTGATTTACAGATTGTGTGTTTGCGTCTTTTGTTCAGGATTTCAACAGGATTGTATGGAAGTTGAGTGTGCCTACGAATGATAGTGCTGAAGATGAATAATTGGCGAACTGTCAGTACTTTGCACTGCTGGTAAAGTTCTTTTGTTGGGAAAAGAAAAGGAAGCTTACGACTAACTTTAAGAACAGCTCTCTGAGCTCTCTCCAACTTCAGCAAAGATGTCTTTGGGGCTCCGCCCCATGCCGTTATGCAATATGATAAGATTGACTGAACTAGTGCATAGTATATACAGTGTCAATGGTCCCAGTTTCCGCCACATGACGCGAACTCTTGAAAACAAATATCAATTTTCGCATTCTCGCTGAAAGTGCGTCTACATGCGGCTAAAAACTAAGACGACTGTCAATGTGAACACCCAAATATTTGATAACAGCCGTTTTTTTAAGAGAAAGACATGCGCAAGGATTGTTTTGCGGAAAAGAGCATGTGTGTGATGTTATTGAAAGATTTGTATAAGATGGGATTGCATGATTTGTTATGGAAAAGGGGATGTACATAGATTTGGACACGTTAAGAGTGAGTTTGTTATTTTTTAACCACTCTGCAACCATATCAAAACCGAGCTGAGCATTTGAATAGACTTCTTCCCATGAGTCCGCATGAAACAGTAGAGCTGTGTCGTCCGCAAAGGTGATGATCCTGCCACCAGGCAATTTGACGTTACAAACGTCGTTGATATACGTCAAAAATAAAGTGGGACCAAGTATACAGCCCTGTGGTACCCCATACGTGATGTCAAGATCATTACTGCACATATCACCAATCCGTACTCTCTGCTTGCGATTTGAGAGGTAATCAGAAAATAATGCAAGTTGCGTGCCTTTCACTCCAAACCCCTCCAGCTTCTCGAGGAGAAGCGGGGCAGAGACTGTGTCAAAAGCTTTTCCTAAGTCCAGAAAGATCACCAGCACCTTTTGTTTACCATCGAGATTTGTGGAAACAAAGTTCACCAGTTCTTGGACGGCATCGCTAGTTGACTTTCTGGACCGGAAACCAAACTGAGAAGGTGATAACAATTTGTTTGCCTCGAGATATTCAGTTAATCGTTTGTTTATTAGCCTTTCCAGAATCTTGGATACCGTTGGCAAAATGGAAATAGGTCTTAAGATATTGACACAACCCCTGTCCCCCCCTTTATGTATAGGGTGGATTTCAGCAAGTTTAAGAGAGTTCGGGAAAGCGCCAGTTGAAAAGGCAAGATTACAAATATATGTCAAAGGTGGAAGTATAATCTCTCTATAACGCTTTAGAAAGATAGCAGGGAAGTTGTTGCGCGTCGAAGTGAACTAAGATTATTACATAAAATGTCGTAAATTTGTTTTCACATTATGAGATAACAATACCAACCCGATTCGATACCGATAGGTACAATTATTATCGGCCCCATGATATTGGTGAATATCGATGACCATCGCGACGCGACAAACAACCACACTATTATAATAAGTATTGACGTCTCGAAGTCGGCAGTGCGAAAAAGTTTGCTCAAGTGAAAGAATGCCCGCTACTCTCACCCCACACTGTCTTCGCAGGTAGATATCGTGCTGATATCGGTGTCGGTGTGTGTGGAAATCGGTTATCATGGTATGGGCATGTAATGCGGAGAAATGAAGAAAATCTCGTCTGGAATGTTTTGATTAAGAATCTGGATGGCTATACGAGTAAAGGAAGACCAAAGAAACGATGGATGATATGTGTGAAAGATGATATGGCTAGAAAGAGACTGACTACCGAGAAGGAAGTGAAGAGGGCTAGTCAATTTTACAGGGCAAGTTTTATTGTGGGGCTTGATTAAGTCGAAAATTGGTGGTGGGAAATCTTTCAGTCAAGTAACGGAAATATCCCAAACGGTTTTTATAAATTCCACCTTTGTCGGGGTGAAAACAGGGAATATGCTTTATATGAAATATCTTATTCATTTAGTTAATTAACTTGAAACAAATACTTGCCTAAGCAAGTAATAAAATTTGTCATTCATAGTTTTTCACCCAGAGGGAAGGGTAGAGGGTGAAGGGAGCAGCAGTGCTATTCTGTACAGATCTCACACCGTGAAAACCTAGGTGAAGTGAGTTGTCATTCTACTTGATGCTAGGGATTGACACTATTGACAGTTCACTCCACGCTCACTTCACCTAAGTTTTCACGGTGATATTTGTACAGAATAGCACTGCAGGGGAAGGGGTGGTGAGGAGGGGAAGGGGAGGGGTTACTGAGGAGGGCAAGGAAGAAGGGGAGGGTGTGGTGAGGAGGAAGAAGGGGAGGATGATCAAGGGAGGGAGAGATGGATTCCTATCCATCTCCCCCTCCCTTGATCACCCTCTCCTGGTGTGAGGGGGAAGGGGTGGAGAGGGGAAAGAGAGGGATAGGAGAGTGTGAGGGAGAAGGAGGTGGAGAGGGAGAAGAGGGGGAGAAGAGGAGTTGTTGAGGGTAAAGCGAGAGGGGAAACCGGTGAAGGGGGGTAAGAGGGAGAGGGGGAAGGGGATGGGGAGGGTGAGGGGGTGAGAACTGACGATTTCGATGAAAGTTGCAATATCTCTATATTGCAACTTTCATCGAAATCGTTAGTTCGTAAACCTCTGTTTACGGGGGCGAAAAATCGGTGGCGTCAACCTCATCTTTTAATGAAAACTTATCCAAACCATTACTAGGTACTACTTAGGTATACCTGGTAGGAGGAGCAGCTCATGGCTAAGTAATATCAGCCGCATGGGTCGAGCCATCAGGTTAAGCTACGCTTGCCGGGGTTGGTCAGTACATGGGTGACCATCTTTACATACCGAGACTCCTCCGTGCCTCGGAAAGCACGCTAAGCCGTTGGTCCCGGCTGTCATTCTTCATCTTTGACAGTCGTTACGGGTCGTCAGAAGCCCGATAGTCTGACAACCAGTCCCTACCAAGGGGTGTCGTATTACTCAGTTACTGGGTTGTGGAGGTCAGATAGGCAGTCACTCCATGTAAAATACTGGTATTCAGCTGCAACCGGTTAGACTGGAAGCCGACCCCAACATACTCGTAGTTGGGAAAAAGCTAGGCAGATTGATTGAAGTACAATCATAGACTCCGTAAAATCAACATTAAAAATTGAAATCCTTCTTCTATTTCTTTGTTCAATAGGTATTTATTGATAATACCTACGAAAATACCTAAAGCTACTGAACTAAACTGCTGCACACTGAAGGTTATTACATTTATCGGTACTAAAGTTATATTATTAATAATCACCGGTAAATGTGATTAATATGTTACTTTTACTCGACTTTCGGTAATTATTAATAATGATAGAATTATTAATAATTTGCAATTAATCACACTTACCGTAACCTATATATTTGTAATCACTAGATTTCGATGAAAGTTCGTGTGACCTAGGTATGCGGGATAAACTCCGCCCATGGGCTCCCCCGCTGACGCAGAGTCTCCGGCCGCAGCTCGTGGAGGACGTGGTGAGCGCTCTGTTTCCTTCGCGAGGGGAACATACTCCCCCGCCCATGGCTCCGCCTCCTGCGGTGCCCGATGCGGACTACATCACCGACGACGATGACGATGCTCCGGAAGTGACCGAGGTAGAGCTGAGAGCGGCGGTACGTAGGCTGAGTGCCAAAAATACCGCCCCAGGACCCGACGGCTTGCCAGGAAGAGCCTGGGTTCTGGCCTTTGGGGCTCTCGGGCCTCGACTAGGGGGGCTCCTAAGCGCATGCTTGGAGAGGGGCCAGTTCCCACTTCGTTGGAAGACAGGGAAACTGGTCCTCATTAAGAAGCCGGGGCGCTCTGCGGACTCTCCGTCCGCTTACCGGCCCATCGTGCTGCTCGACGAGGTGGGCAAGCTCTTTGAAAGAGTCATTGCAGACCGCCTCGTCGGGTGGCTGGTGCAGGAGGGGCCGGATTTGGCGGAGAGCCAGTTTGGTTTCCGCAGGGGGCGCTCTACGGTGGACGCCATCATGCGCGTGCAAGCCCTCACAACGGGGGATGCTGTGGCCCGGGGTGGGGTCGTCTTGGCGGTGTCTCTAGACATCGCTAATGCCTTCAATACCCTGCCCTGGAGTTGCATCAGGGAGGCACTCCGGTATCACCGGGTGCCAACCTACCTCCGTCGAGTGGTCGAGGCCTATTTGACGGACAGGGCCGTCATCTACCCCGGTCATCAGGGAGAGTGGAACCGGCGAGAGATGTCGTGCGGTGTCCCACAGGGATCTGTCCTGGGGCCACATCTGTGGGACATCGGGTACGACTGGGTGCTGCGCGCCGACCTCCCTAGCGGCGTCAGCGTTGTATGTTACGCTGACGACATGCTGGTCCTGGCGCAAGGGAGGTCGCACCAGGCGGCGGCTGAACTAGCGACACGCGGGGTTGCGACAATCGTAGAGAGAATCCGGCGGTTGGGACTCGAGGTGGCCCTGCACAAGTCCGAGGTCATGTGTTTTCATGGTCCTCGGAACGCGCCACCGTCGGGTTCCCAAATAACGGTAGGAGGGGTTCACATCGGAGTCGAGTCGACGATGAAGTACCTGGGACTCGTCCTCGACAGCCGGTGGAACTTCGTGGAGCACTTCCGACGTTTGGCTCCCAGACTGGAGCGGGCCGGGGCTGCCTTGAAGCGGCTCCTGCCCAATCTGGGGGGTCCAAACGCCTCCTGCCGGAGGCTTTACGCGGGGGTCGTGCGGTCCATGGCCCTTTACGGGGCACCGGTGTGGGCGCGTTCCCTGAGGCTGCGACCAGCCCGCCGGTTGAACGCGTCCCAGAGGGTCATGGCCATCCGGCTAGTCCGGGGATACCGCACGGTCTCCTGTGAGGCGGCGAGCCTCCTTGCCGGATTACCGCCATGGGATCTGGAGGCAAAAGTTCTCGCGCACGTGTGGGAGTGGCGCGAGGAGGCGAAACGCCGGGGCGTAACTCCGCTGCCGCGAGAAATCACGGTACAGCGGACAGAGCTCCGGCGGGATCTCATGGCGACATGGAGAGTGCGATTGTCGCAACCCAGCGCTGGGCACGCCACAATTGCGGCGATAAGTCCCCTCTTTGAGGAGTGGTTGGAGAGGCGCCACGGCGTCCTCACCTTCCGCCTAACGCAGGTCCTCACCGGACACGGTTGTTTCGGGAGGTTCCTGTTTCGGATAAGGCGGGAGGAAACGCCCGGGTGTCACCATTGTGTAGATCGCCCGGAGGACACGGTGGAGCATACAGTGGAGGTCTGCCCGGCTTGGGCGGAGCACCGCCGTGTTCTCACGCAGGCGATCGGCGGCGGCGATCTCTCGCGTCCAAACCTGGTCCAGGCCATGGTGCGGAGCGAGAGTGCATGGGAGGCCGTCACCTCCTTCTGCGAAGCAGTAATGCTCGCAAAGGAGGAGGCGGAACGCGAGAGGGAGAGGCAACAGCCGCGCCCTCGCGCCCCTAGTCGCCGTAGGAGACGCCCTGGGCGGCGGGAATCGATTGCCGATTCCCGGCCACCGTAGGCGCGGGCTTGCGGACGACGAGTAATGGGCAGCTCGCCGTCCGGTAAGGACCAGGCCCGGGTCGACGGCGCGTTGTGTTCCACGCGCGCCTCAAAGAGATGTCAGCAGTGACGGGGTCCAATAGGGCCGAAGCCGCCGGGGTCGCGGGTAGTTCGAAAGAGATACCGTGGCCCTGGCACGGGCAACTGAAGGAACACGGGTGGGTTTTAGTCAGTAAAAGTCTGACACGCCCTCCCGCTCTGCCCGGAGCGGGAGAAGTCATTTGATGATTTCCCATCCACAAAAAAAAAAAAAAAAAAACCTAGGTATACACCTAGGTCACCTAGGTCACACGAGTGTAAAGATCTGAGCAATAATTATTATACGTTCTTGCTCATCCCATACTACTCGTATTTACGGGACTGTATGAAATGTAGAAAGTTCAAACAATTTCATCTTATTGAGTGCGGATCGCGACACGACATCAATGAAAGCAATCGGTTTAATTGATCAATTAGTACCAGCAACCAGCACGGAACATCCTCAATTGGTGATCCACTGCGGAGATGTGGCGAGCGACCACTCTACAGGAGTATATCTGCCTTACCTGCTTATTTGCTTGTTTAGATTCTCTGTTGGTGTTCCAAGATAATTTGTCAGCGATTTGTGATTCTTGGATGAAATGCTAACTGCAGGAAGACAAGAACAGCGTCTAAATCTTTACTAACATAATTATTATTTAGTAATTTAGATAAAGATTTGATGAAGTAATTATTATGTATTCATCACGTGTCGCTGTTAGGTATAAACCTAATTAACCAATGTATGAAGCACTATATGCGGACATCGATGTAGGTTCACATGAATAAAATTCTAATTTGATTCGCTTGCCATTTGAGAAACAATGAATTATTTTCGCCAATGTTTGGTACATACGTACGCGCGCCGCATGCTGATGACGATGTCGATGTACTTCAACAATAAATATTGTAAAGCCACTACGTGACTGCCACGACTTACAAATCAGACATCAATCAACGCAGCCTATCGTATATAATATAAGGTCCCATAGATGGACTTTTCACAGAGTCTTCCCATGAATATGAACAACTTTCACTAAGAGACTAACTCTGAAATCGCGAAAGAAAAATCAGCTGTTCAGTACATTTATCTACACCAAACTCGTCAAAATGTAGAGAGCAGCTGTTTATTTTTCGCGATTTCAGGTTTGCTCCCACAGTAAAAGTTGTTCATATCCATGGGTAGGACACCCTGTGAAAATTTGTCCATCTATCTGAATGGGACCTTGTATAAGTCCTACTACTGCTTGCATCGCCGTTTCCCCAGTAGCAACACAAAATACTTTGTTCAACCATCGGCACTCCTCCTTCGCAATTTGTCCTTCTTCGTCAACTTCCTTCTAGGTTATGTCGTTATGTCTTTCACACAATATATCTTTTTAGGGTTCCGTACCTCAAAAGGAAAAAACGGAACCCTTTGTTCGAAGGATCACTTCGTTGTCCGTCTGTCTGTCTGTCAGTCTGTCAAGACCCTTTTTCTCAGGAACGCGTGGAGGTATCAAGCTGAAATTAATATCAAATACGTAGGTCTATAGTCCCTTGGAGTTCTAAAAAAATCAAGCTTCCAAATCAACGCAATAAAAAAATACGGCCATTTATGCGATATATTTTGATACTCGCAAGTAAATCAAAACCTATTGGGTACATCCCGTTGACCTAGACTAGAATAATGAAATTTGGCAAGAAGCAAGGTCTCACAGCACAAGTAAAGGAAAAAGTCCGAAAATTGTTAATTTGTCATTTTCATCATCATCATCTTCCTGCCCTTATCCCATATTACTTGGGGTCGGCGCAACACTTTTTCTTATTCCATTCTCCCCTGTCAACCGTCACGCTTTCCTCACACAATCCATTCATCTTTTCTTTGGCCTTCCTCTGCCTCTCCATCCATCAACATGTATATTCATCACTCTTTTAGTCACATGCGTTTCGTCTCTCCTCATTACATGCCCACACCAAGACAAACGATTTCCTTTTAATGCTAATTTGTCATTTTGTCACATAAAAAATATGTTTTTGGGGATTACAATGTTGTTTGTTTTTGGCATAAACTCTTTTCAATTACGGAACCCACAGATAAAAGAGATTTAGTCTGTTCTGTGACAGAACTGTTCCTAGTGCGTGCTCCGACACGCACTTGGCCGGTTTTTTTTCTTAAAGCCTCCACATTGATATTCAGAACTCGCTTATGGCATGATGATCCTCCTTATAACGAATTGCAGTTATAAATTGTATTTGGTTTATAATAGGTGCCGCTGTCGTGGAAGCAGTAGAACTTAGTCGACGTTTACACGGACGTGAAAATATCGCGGCGATTTATTTTCGCACACTGGATTTTCAACGCTCTGCTTGACACCGAGAGTTGAAAATCCAACAGTGTGTTTTTTTGACGCGCTAGTATGCACTCTTATTGTAAAGTTGGATTCTCAACGCTCGGCTCAACAACGAAAGTTGAAAATCCAGTGCGCGATAAAATCTCACCGCGATATTTTTACGTCCGTGCGGACGTCAGCTTACAGTGGCTAAATTACTCCACGATTTGCAGTTTGCATGCCTAGCTAGCTAGGTACATTACGTGCTATGTATAACAACATCACAATTTGATTCTATTTGTTCTTTATTTCTGTACAGACGCGAGAGAAGAATAGGTATTTAATAGGATTTTAATTGATAAGCATATCGTGGGAGAGATCAAAACATTAAATCTTATCTTATCTTTGGGCAAAGAATAACGTAGAGACAGTGTACAATTTCATAGAATAACAAACACCTACGCCAGCCTACGCTAGTTTCCAATTTAAATTTATATCAGTAGACCGTATATATTATAACATGCAGTTTTATTGTTTGTTCCGCGTCACTGTTGAGTTAGCGCCACAAGTATTTGCAGTAGAACAAATCCTTATGCGCCGCTGCATGCAGCTCGCTTGCCTCACATACATATAAATAGCGCGAGTTTGCTTACAATGCTCAATTCAGCTGCTCCTGCAGAATATTGATGTGCCGATGACAGATCAGAGCTAATAATATCCTTTCAGCATTTATTTGTTTATGTTGACACACGAGGAACCAAATATCAATTTCCTTGTTCAAATAAACGTATAATTCCATCCACAGGTAAGTAAGTAAGCATTTATTTGCACAGATTCTACAATCTGTACAGTAAATAAGGTGAAAATTAATAAAAAAACTTTTTAACAAAAAAAAAACAACCGACTTCCAAAAAAATACTACAAAGTGAAAAATAACTTTAATTTCGAAAGTCGGTGTCTTTGGATCTGTATTTTAGTTTTTGCCACCGACTTCCGAAATTGAAGTTATTTTTCACTTTGTAGTATTATTTTGGAAGTCGGTTGTTTTTTTTTGTTAAAAAGTTTTTTATTTTTCACTTTTTAGTGGGTCAGTCTGTAATTTATCTAAGTTACAATAGCCTAATTGTCAACTGCTCATCACCTTTTACAAAATATTGCTTTTCCCGATAGAAGGACGTTAATTGTTGGGGAGTTCTCCCAGCAAGGAACCAGGAGAACGGGAACTGATGGTGAAGTCACCATCAGCTTCTCTTCAACATATGTATTGTGACGAGCATAAATTGCTTAGCAATAATCAAATCGAAACCCGTGAAATACGTATTATTGAGTAGTTCCGATGGCCATATGTGGTCTTCCTCATCAGTTCCACTTCATCAAATGGTGCTTTCCGGAAGCAAATGCACGAGTTACTATAAAAAATACCCAAATCGCTATAGGTGTGCCTATAAAATTTGAAGGTTCCTCTCAATTTATCTGGGATGCCATCATCAGATCCTGATTTTCTTGTCATGGTACCACCCTTGGGATATCTCTTTCCAACAAAAAAATAATCATTAAAATCTGTTCATAAACGACGAAGTTATCCGCGAACACACATAAAAAATATATTATATATTATGTCGGGTCCGGTCAATAGTACGGACGCGTAACGAATCGCAGGCGCGCCACAGGCGACATCACGTGAGGTGCCCACGCCTACAGCGAGCTTCTACAGAGTCGTGATGTTCTAACCTCATGGCGAGCAGAACAGTCTAGTGTTGGATCGCATCGGAGCAACATCGGGGTTACTACGCCACGGAACTGTATTCGATTCGTTGTGCTTAGTGATTGTGTTAGATTGTGATTTTAAACACCGTGTATCGCACCCAGTGTGTTTTCATTGCACGAAACCCATCTTCTGCCCACATGTCTGTCTAAATCTGAGTAAATCAGGACGTTCCGACATCAGAAGTGATATCAAATCGTGCTAATGAGATCACACGCGGTGATAGTGACAATAACAATTAGTGGCGGTTACTTTCTACAAACTCTAAAAACCCGATTCCGATGCGCGATCATGGTCAGATTCGTGTGCGTCGAAACTTCTGCGGGCTACCCTCATTATTGACGCCGGTGACCTGTTCCTTCTGTGGCGAGCCGGGTCACGTCGACACACGCTGGCCGGATGAGGAGACCGATTCCGGTGGCAGGCGAGTTGAGAGGCGAGTGAGTGTCTGCATCGTTAAGCTAGCTGCAGATCTGCTATCTACCGAATCCAGCGAGTAGTTTTCATTTTGTTTGGACTCTGGTACTGAGTGCTCTCTGATCAGGGAAAGATTAGCTAGTAGGTTCCCTGTTAAACAGCAGTAAAAACGGTTACAATGTTAGGTATAGCCCAACCTAGTTTACAATGCAATTTTTAACTACTGTCTACAGCTCTGATACAGGGGTGATCGTTGCAAGCTATTACTGCATGACGTCCCTGAGTATTGAATTCTACCACAGTTAAAATTGGACGAGACTCAGTTCATTGGGATTTTCCGTTGTTTCTGAAAAATCTTTTATTTTAAGATTAGAATAGTCTTCGGTGGTATTGATAGTCAGTTGATTGTGGGGTTCCCCTTTCTACACATTTTTATTTTGTGCCCATATGTAGTTGCGCCGGAGCATGAAAGAAGTACATGTGGTCTGATTTTTATGTGCAGCATGCCCTTTGCGTGGGGTAGTACTTACGCAGCTGAGATGGTTAGCCTCTGCATAGGGTCACTCTGTTTACGACTTGTTGGTCAAACACGTGTATTCAGCACAGAACAAATCTTATGAAGTGTAACGATAGTGCCAGTAGGTCATGTACCAGTCGAAGTAGATGGTGAGTCGAGTAAGGGATTCTATCGGCCGTATTGTGTTCGACCGTACCAGTAGTTATTACGTAGTCGTAGCCTGGTAGAAATCGGTATCTCTCGAGGCAACTCAAGTAGTCCGTGGGTGCGCGATGCGCGTTTAGCTCTGGCGGAGGTCGTGGTCTAGAGAGACCGTAGTGTGTAGTCAGTGGGTGATGCACACGGGCGATCCACTTGATGGATATGCGTACAGAAGTTTTGATCCATGCGCTGGATGTGTGAGAGCAATGCGATTGCTGGTCAGCTGGAGAGCCGTGGCGTTAGAGGTTTTACTCGAGGGTTTCTGTAAGCTTGGCAGTTTTGGTTGCAGTGTTTTTAAAGGTTGATTCAAACGACTATGGTACATGGCCCAGGGTAGTGATTCTTGTATTTTCGATTATTCCCAGTATTACCATTTGATACAAGACGTAACCTTGTCGTGACGTGATCTTAGAATTATACTCTGACTATTTTACTAACGGTTTTCCTACAACGCGTGTTAACGCTGGTGAGTTGGAGATAAGATTGATCGACCCTAATCGTACAGTGCAAAGACATCCTTACAGACTGTCCCCGGACGAATGTCGAATCATACGCGATAGGATTAACGAATTGTTGCAAGCCAAGATAATTAGACCCAGTAGTTCGCCGTTTGCTAGTCCAGCCCTTTTAGTTAAAAAGTATGATGGATTAGACGGTATGTGCATAGATTATAGAGAGCTTCTCTTAAAATGTCGATTGCACACCGTGTGTGCAGATAACGATAAGGTTTCTATTGTGTCTGCTAATTGGCGCGCGACGAGTTAATAATAATACAGTGCCAGATCGTTATCCGTTACCGTTGAGTCCATTAGAACTTTTTATAGGTAAGGTAGCACGTCCATTTCATTTAACAACAATGACGATATTATAAACTTTGAAGACGTTATGAGATTAGTATCTGAAGGCATTGAGAAGTTGCGTTACGATAAAAGTCGTTTTGATAGTACAAAGGCAAGCGTGTAGGTTTTCTGTCGGTGAATTCGTGCTTATTGAGAACGAAAAGCGTAATCAAACTAAGCTTGACGTGAAGTATAGAGGCTCATTTCAATTTTTTTTATGTGTTAGATGGCGATCGATACGTTTTAAAATCCCTAGTTAACAACCGTACTTACAAATACGCTCATGACCGTCTTCGTAAGATGCCCGACTGCCAAGTACAAATTGAGATTGTAAACGAAAAAGATGATGAGTTGGCATCACTTTAGTTTGTGTAAACAGGTTCTCGGTTCAGAGGGTCGGAGACCGTACCAGGGTATCGTAGCTATAGCCCGTTAGAAATCGGCATCTACTTGCTAGACCGTGGGTACGTGGTACGCGGTAGCTCTGGGTACTATGGTCGGGTCTAGCCTCGAAGCCAAGACCGTAGAGTCAAGGGTTGACTCGGAGACTATATCAGAGTATCGTAGTGGACGGTAGCTCTGGGTGGTATAGTCGGGTTTTGCCTAGAAGCAAAAACCGTAGAGTCAAGGGTTGACTCGGTATTCCCGTGGGGAATAGTGTGTGAGTGTTGTTGACCATGAATGAGATACTTGGGGTTTTATTTTCTTTGTTTAATTTAATGTGGAATCATTGTGCTTGGTCTCGGTAATCTCGAAACCCGATAGTTCCGATTCGTAGATTAGTCTTAAATTCTAGTCTTTAATTCTAAACCTAGTCTTTAATTCCTAATTTGAATGTTATTTGCAAATTGGTTGAAAACAAAACGGATTTTAAAGTCTAGTTCCTTTATCTCATTAGTCTTAGTACGAGTATGAGTCAGGATTGGACGAGCAGAAACTGGCTTGCTATTCCGTAAACATCTCACCGTGATAACTCAGGTGAAGTGAGCGTGAAGTGAGCCGACATTCCACCTGATGCTAGGGGTTGACACTATTAACAGCTCACTTTAAGATCACTTCACTCATGTTTTCACGTTGAGATGTTTACAGAATAGCACTACTGTGGCCAAATTGTGTATTTTCCAGAAAATCATAGTATAACTGACGAAATTGAAGTTGAGCAAAGTAGTAGTTGTAACAATGAGGAGAATATTTAAGTTTGCATGATGATTGGACTATACCAGAGGTTGTCGTGTAGCCAATAAATAAAATAAATAAATAGAAATCGGCGTCTACTACTGAAGTAGTCCGTGAGTACGCGGTAAGCAGTCAACTCTGGCGAGGTCGGGTTTCAGTGAAAACCATAGAGTCCAGGAGAGACTCGGCGCTCCCGTGGGGGTTCGCATAAAGGAAAGATGAGTAACTGGAGGTTACTGGGCTATGCGTAGCCAGAGATCACGTGCAGAACTTAAGTGTGTTGATTTATTTGGTTTGATTGTGTCTCTTTTGTGAGATAGCGCGATAAATGTGTAGTCAGTTGTACTTTGAATTTCCTGATTATCGATAAGATGTAAATTTTCTTCTAATATGTCATAAAGGGATAGTTTAGTTTAAATTAAGAGTTCTGGCAAATTTCGACTTTACGAGTATTAAATTGTGATAAATCAGACGTCCACAAACTGATTTTTATGGTTTAGGTCAGCAGTGACCGAATTATGTGATATTTTGCGATGAATATTGTTTTCGAGTAACACACGAGGACGTGTGTATCGCAGGATGGCCGTGTCGGGTCCGGTCAATAGTACGGACGCGTAACGAATCGCAGGCGCGCCACAGGCGACATCACGTGAGGTGCCCACGCCTACATCGCGTTTCTACAGAGTCGTGATGTTCTAACCTCATGGCGAGCAGAACAGTCTAGTGTTGGATCGCATCGGAGCAACATCGGGGTTACTACGCCACGGAACTGTATTCGTTTCGTTGTGCTTAGTGATTGTGTTAGATTGTGATTTTAAACACCGTGTATCGCACCCAGTGTGTTTTCATTGCACGAAACCCATCTTTTGCCCACATGTCTGTCTAAATCTAACTGAGTAAATCATGACGTTCCGACATATATATTATATACGGTCGAATTGAGAAACCTCCTTTTTTTGAAGTCGGTTAAAAATATGGGTGATCCTTGTACAATCTACCTTTTACTAGACATGCAACATTCTTGTATAATTATATTGTGCTTATGAGTGAATAAAAATATTAGATTGAGATGCAAATGATAACATATTTAAATTATTTTTGAGGTTACCTACGTAGTCAGGTATGGTGTAATCATATAATAAAACATAAAGGACAATAGATAATCTAGTATGGGCCCCGTACCGAAAAATAAATTTGATTTTAGCATTATGAACTATGGCTGTCTTTTATGTCCTCATGGAGTAGTTTAATTAATCCTAAGACAGCATGTCTGTATTCACTCGGAGCAAAAAAGATATATGAAGGAGGAGCCCGTGGCTAAGTAATAACAGCCGCACGGATCGATCCATCAGGTTAAGCTGCGCTTGTCGGGGTTGGTCCGTAGATGGGTGACCATCTTTACATACCGAGACTCCTCCGTGCTTCGGAAAGCACGTTAAGCCGTTGGTCCTGGCTGTCATTCATGGATCTTTGACAGTCGTTACGGGCCGTCAGAAGCCCGAAAGTCTGACAACCAGTCTTACCAAGGGGTATCGTATTACCCAGTTATTGGGTTGTGGAGGTTAGATAGATATGACAAGGACTGGTTCTGCACCTCAAGCGGTGTTAGACAGGGTTTTGTATCGTCACCGTGGCTGTTCAACTTGTACGTAGATAGTTGACTGACAGATTTGAAAAAGGGTGAGTGTGGATTGAGGATGAATGTGTTGCCTGTCAAATGCCTTCTCTACGCAGATGATCAAGCTCTACTGGCATCGTCAGCAAAATAATTGCAAGTCATGGTGACTGTGATGGATGAAGTATATAAGATAAAAGGTATGAATATAAATGTGAATAAGGTGAAGTTTATGGTGTTTGTAAGAGAAGAGGATGTGTGTGTGAAAATAAATGATAATAAATGATGAATGTGGAGCAAGCAAATGAGTTTGTATATTTGGGAAGACTGTTTACAAGAGATGATTGACTGTTTAGGCAACGGGTGCGCAATTTACAAGGCAGATGTGAGTGGAAACGCCGGGAGGGGACATTTATTATAGTGATGTTCTTCAGAAAGGTCAGGTGAAAACGAGGCAAAAGATGTAGATATATAAGGATCGGAGAAGTGGCGTTCTGTAGTTTCTGCCTACCCCTATGGGAAGAAGACGTGATTTATGTATGTATGTATGTAAAGAACTTTCCTATTCTTTTATTTCATTATTTTTCTATTTGTTAAATAAACTTAGTTTCTGCACATATCTTTTTTCTCCCATTGAATTCAGGCATGCTGTCTTAGGATTAAATAAACTTCTCGATGAGGATAACAAAGACCGACATTGTTCATAATGCTACTATTAACTTTGTGTCTGGGTACGGCCTTACCCATACTCCTTTAAATGTATTTGTGATTTCCCAAAAATCCACTTTTGCATTGATTTTACCTATTGCAGAACTACATACGAGAGATTAATGACGTACTGACTGAAACTACTCCTTTTTGTAACTATTCATCGTTCTATTTATTATTTTACCTATTGCAGAACTACATACGAGAGATTAATGACGTACTGACTGAAACTACTCCTTTTTGTAACTATTCATCGTTCTATTTATTATTTTACCTATTGCAGAACTACATACGAGAGATTAATGACGTCCTGACTGAAACTACTCCTTTTTGTTACTATTCATCGTTCTATTTATTATTTTACCTATTGCAGAACTACATACGAGAGATTAATGACGTACTGACTGAAACTACTCCTTTTTGTTACTATTCATCGTTCTATTTATTATTTTACCTATTGCAGAACTACATACGAGAGATTAATGACGTACTGACTGAAACTACTCCTTTTTGTAACTATTCATCGTTCTATTTATTATTTTACCTATTGCAGAACTACATACGAGAGATTAATGACGTCCTGACTGAAACTACTCCTTTTTGTTACTATTCATCGTTCTATTTATTATTTTACCTATTGCAGAACTACATACGAGAGATTAATGACGTACTGACTGAAACTACTCCTTTTTGTTACTATTCATCGTTCTATTTATTATTTTACCTATTGCAGAACTACATACGAGAGATTAATGACGTACTGACTGAAACTACTCCTTTTTGTAACTATTCATCGTTCTATTTATTATTTTACCTATTGCAGAACTAAATACGAGAGATTAATGACGTCCTGACTGAAACTACTCCTTTTTGTAACTATTCATCGTTCTATTTATTATTTTACCTATTGCAGAACTACATACGAGAGATTAATGACGTCCTGACTGAAACTACTCCTTTTTGTTACTATTCATCGTTCTATTTATTATTTTACCTATTGCAGAACTACATACGAGAGATTAATGACGTCCTGACTGAAACTACTCCTTTTTGTTACTATTCATCGTTCTATTTATTATTTTACCTATTGCAGAACTACATACGAGAGATTAATGACGTACTGACTGAAACTACTCCTTTTTGTTACTATTCATCGTTCTATTTATTATTTTACCTATTGCAGAACTACATACGAGAGATTAATGACGTACTGACTGAAACTACTCCTTTTTGTAACTATTCATCGTTCTATTTATTATTTTACCTATTGCAGAACTACATACGAGAGATTAATGACGTCCTGACTGAAACTACTCCTTTTTGTTACTATTCATCGTTCTATTTATTATTTTACCTATTGCAGAACTACATACGAGAGATTAATGACGTACTGACTGAAACTACTCCTTTTTGTAACTATTCATCGTTCTATTTATTATTTTACCTATTGCAGAACTACGTAAGAGAGATTAATGACGTACTGACTGAAACTACTCCTTTTTGTTACTATTCATCGTTCTATTTATTATTTTACCTATTGCAGAACTACATACGAGAGATTAATGACGTACTGACTGAAACTACTCCTTTTTGTAACTATTCATCGTTCTATTTATTATTTTACCTATTGCAGAACTACATACGAGAGATTAATGACGTACTGACTGAAACTACTCCTTTTTGTTACTATTCATCGTTCTATTTATTATTTTACCTATTGCAGAACTACATACGAGAGATTAATGACGTACTGACTGAAACTACTCCTTTTTGTAACTATTCATCGTTCTATTTATTATTTTACCTATTGCAGAACTACGTAAGAGAGATTAATGACGTACTGATTGAAACTACTCCTTTTTGTTACTATTCATCGTTCTATTTATTATTTTACCTATTGCAGAACTACATACGAGAGATTAATGACGTACTGACTGAAACTACTCCTTTTTGTAACTATTCATCGTTCTATTTATTATTTTACCTATTGCAGAACTACATACGAGAGATTAATGACGTCCTGACTGAAACTACTCCTTTTTGTTACTATTCATCGTTCTATTTATTATTTTACCTATTGCAGAACTACATACGAGAGATTAATGACGTACTGACTGAAACTACTCCTTTTTGTTACTATTCATCGTTCTATTTATTATTTTACCTATTGCAGAACTACATACGAGAGATTAATGACGTACTGACTGAAACTACTCCTTTTTGTAACTATTCATCGTTCTATTTATTATTTTACCTATTGCAGAACTACATACGAGAGATTAATGACGTACTGACTGAAACTACTCCTTTTTGTAACTATTCATCGTTCTATTTATTATTTTACCTATTGCAGAACTACATACGAGAGATTAATGACGTCCTGACTGAAACTACTCCTTTTTGTTACTATTCATCGTTCTATTTATTATTTTACCTATTGCAGAACTACATACGAGAGATTAATGACGTCCTGACTGAAACTACTCCTTTTTGTTACTATTCATCGTTCTATTTATTATTTTACCTATTGCAGAACTACATACGAGAGATTAATGACGTACTGACTGAAACTACTCCTTTTTGTTACTATTCATCGTTCTATTTATTATTTTACCTATTGCAGAACTACATACGAGAGATTAATGACGTACTGACTGAAACTACTCCTTTTTGTAACTATTCATCGTTCTATTTATTATTTTACCTATTGCAGAACTACATACGAGAGATTAATGACGTCCTGACTGAAACTACTCCTTTTTGTTACTATTCATCGTTCTATTTATTATTTTACCTATTGCAGAACTACATACGAGAGATTAATGACGTACTGACTGAAACTACTCCTTTTTGTTACTATTCATCGTTCTATTTATTATTTTACCTATTGCAGAACTACATACGAGAGATTAATGACGTACTGACTGAAACTACTCCTTTTTGTAACTATTCATCGTTCTATTTATTATTTTACCTATTGCAGAACTACATACGAGAGATTAATGACGTACTGACTGAAACTACTCCTTTTTGTTACTATTCATCGTTCTATTTATTATTTTACCTATTGCAGAACTACATACGAGAGATTAATGACGTACTGACTGAAACTACTCCTTTTTGTAACTATTCATCGTTCTATTTATTATTTTACCTATTGCAGAACTACGTAAGAGAGATTAATGACGTACTGACTGAAACTACTCCTTTTTGTTACTATTCATCGTTCTATTTATTATTTTACCTATTGCAGAACTACATACGAGAGATTAATGACGTACTGACTGAAACTACTCCTTTTTGTAACTATTCATCGTTCTATTTATTATTTTACCTATTGCAGAACTACATACGAGAGATTAATGACGTACTGACTGAAACTACTCCTTTTTGTTACTATTCATCGTTCTATTTATTATTTTACCTATTGCAGAACTACATACGAGAGATTAATGACGTACTGACTGAAACTACTCCTTTTTGTAACTATTCATCGTTCTATTTATTATTTTACCTATTGCAGAACTACGTAAGAGAGATTAATGACGTACTGACTGAAACTACTCCTTTTTGTTACTATTCATCGTTCTATTTATTATTTTACCTATTGCAGAACTACATACGAGAGATTAATGACGTACTGACTGAAACTACTCCTTTTTGTTACTATTCATCGTTCTATTTGTTATTTTCCTTAAATGGAACGTCAACAGAAACAGCAAAACAAAAATGATACCTATAATTAATAACAGTGAGTAAGCCGACGTCCGCACGGACGTAAAAATATCGCGGCGGGATTTAATCGCGCACTCGATTTTCAACTCTAGTTGTTCAGCCGAGCATTGAGAATCCAACCTAACAACAACAGAATGCATTCTAGCGCAACGAAAAAACACACTGTTGGATTTTTAACTCTCGGCGCTAAGCAGAGTGTTGAAAATCCAGTGCGCGAAAAAAAATCGCCGCGATATTTTTACGTCCGTGCGAACATCGGCTGAGTGTGGACAGAGCTAGCGTGCATCCATAACGGATAAGATATGCACAACATTTGCTTTCTTGATCAGGGAGAAGCCTTGTAATTCTTAGCATAGCACACAACAATGTTTCATTGTTTTAAACTATTATGAAGTTTATTTCGAACGTATCCAACTAAACAAATCGCTCATTATTTCCTGTGGCTGTTATTAAACCAATCGCATGCCAAATAAGAATCGCACAAAGTTGCAAATAAAATTTAATGCTCCTTTGACGCGCTGCTGAGTCACCGAAGGTACTCCAAGGTCACCAGGAGCTGTCGCTTCGCATTGTGTAGGAGCACCTCGAGGACATAGGTTGAATACTGAATGGTATGTCAATCAGTGCGGCCGCCGATTACGATGTCAGTACGTGTCTCGTGTGCCAATTAACTCAGACGGGCGACAATCGCCAAATGTTCTTAATTGTAGCTGTCAGGGCACGCCTATTCTGATGTCAGTATATAATATAAGACTTCTTTGAATGCTAAGTTTCACCAATCAAGGAATGTCTACAGCTCGAGGCTATAAATGACAGTGCCTTTAACAAGAGTGATCGTTTGTCCGTTTCTCGGGAGGACAAAGACCTCTGCCACAATTGGCGGTAGGTACGTTGGACTATGTAGTTCCGGGTGATGCTCGGTTACTAATGTTTGTCTTCGCAGGATATTGAAAAGCAGTGTTCCGTCACTTTTTGTAACATTTCGAGAACTAGTGCTAAAGGCCTTCCTTCCAGAGGAGATGGTCGCGACTCGCGTGGGTAGGTATCACGTGAGTTGTGGCCCATGGGGTGGAAAGAGTGGTACTGGAAGGCGCAGCCATGGTAGGCCTTGGGCACAACTCCACATGGTGGATCTGATGAATGTCGCGGGAATCCGCTAGATGCAGGGGGCTCACAAGATGCTTGGAAGAGGCCTATGTCCAGCGTGCAGCGTGCCTATAAAGAGTACTCTCTCTGTCTATCTGTGTCCAGCGTGGCAGAATGATGATGATGGCAATAAGCTAACTCACCATTTGCGGCAGCCAGCAGATCATGAAGAGCACGGAGAGCGTGGCCATGAGGCGGCTGAAGGCGACCTCCTCGGCCGTGGCGGCGTTGTGGTGCGCCAGAGGGGCGGGCCCGTCGGTGCGCGCGCGCTGGCGGCAGCTGGACTTGCTCACGCGCCGCACGACGGGCGCGGAGCCGCGCGGCGCGCTGATGGCGTACAGCGCGCGGATCACGGCCAGGTTGCAATACACCAGGACCATGCACAGCACCGTGCCTGCACAACAACATCACACGTTACATACTAAACACATCAAGTTACGTTTTATCTAGGTAATGCCTATCTCTTAAATTCATTTTCAAATGATATGAGGCAACTTTAACAGATAGGGAAGTAATCGATCAGTTTTTAAATTGTACTAAAATGTTTGACTTAGCGAGCTGGGCTATTTGATTAGCTTTATAATTGCTCATGATGTCGACTCTACCCTGCTTGCTAAATTCATAGAAACTACGAATAAGTAAGTGTCATAAATTCACCAGCAAACCCAAAAGTTAGGTAGGTGTGACTATCTACCTAGGTGTGGCTACCTACGTCATACAATTAGTATGTCTGGCTCAATCATTCACTACTTATAGGTACATACAATAAACGAATGGAGCCGTGCCTTCTTTTATTGGCCCTTCAAGTGCATTTGTCTCAATAAGCCCATTGAGAGCGTCTGAGCCATACCTACCTTACCTAAGTACGACGAGGTCGACTAGAGTGGCACACAGAACAGATAATCTGTTCTGTGACTGGCACCGATCATAATGCTAGGACAGCGCCACCAGCAGGCATACTGCCAGTGAGTGCGCAATACGTGCAATAGCTAAGTACCTTTACGCAACTATCACCTACTTGGACATAATGCTAGGAGAGCGCCACCAGCAGGCATACTGCCAGAGAGTGCGCAATACGTGCAATAACTAAGTACCTTTACGCAACTATCACCTACTTGGACATAATGCTAGGAGAGCGCCACCAGCAGGCATACTGCCAGAGAGTGCGCAATACGTGCAATAACTAAGTACCTTTACGCAACTATCACCTACTTGGACATAATGCTAGGAGAGCGCCACCAGCAGGCATACTGCCAGAGGGTGCGCAATACGTGCAATAGCTAAGTACCTTTACGCAACTATCACCTACTTGGACATAATGCTAGGAGAGCGCCACCAGCAGGCATACTGCCAGAGAGTGCGCAATACGTGCAATAACTAAGTACCTTTACGCAACTATCACCTACTTGGACATAATGCTAGGAGAGCGCCACCAGCAGGCATACTGCCAGAGAGTGCGCAATACGTGCAATAGCTAAGTATCTTTACGCAACTATCACCTACTTGGACAAAAAGGTAAAATATGCAAATTCAAGGAAATGCAATTGTCTCACATTAGGTAAACCGCTAATTAAATATTGGACTCTGTGAATTAAATGATGATTCATAAAAGTTGTCCTTAATTCAAACTCAAACTCAAACTCAAAGCATTTACTTCAAATAAACCAATTACAGGCACTTTTGAATTGTCAATGGGTCGGTCAGTCAGAAAGATGAAGCTAGTTGCCCATTCCAAAGGTGTGTTCCTCTGTGGCCGGACCACAGTTTAGTACTCAGATGCTATAGTTCGAAATAATACCTACCTAAAGTCTACCTTCATCGGAATATATATATATTTTTAGTACCTCAAGAGATATCTTTTTAATAAACAATTTATGTGGTCCGGCCTCCAGGCAGTGCTCTCTGGCCGCGCCACATCAAATTAAATAGAGTATAATGAACTATTAATAAATCAATATCCCGAAAAAAACTACCTAAAGAGTACCTTGCATACGACAAATATGGTCCAATAAACCCCTTTAGTTAAGGAGTTATTGGTCGTAGAGTGTGGTCCGGCTGGAAGGTATACTCTGCAGCAAGTCAATTTTGCAATACTTAATATTAACTATCCATAAATCAGTTTCAATAATAGTACCCTTTCTCTACTATTCGTTGATATTTTTTTCTCTCAAGAAACTATTCATTTTGATTAATTAACCTTTAAAATATGTGGCGCGGCTAGAGAGGATTACTTTCAGCAAAAATAACGAAATATGCTTTATTTATTTATGCCATCGAAAACTGCATAATAAGTACTTTATCAAAAGACCTGGACTTTGTCTCTAAACTTTTATTTGTATTACCCACAATGATTTTGAAAAAGGTGCACTTTTTGGTTTTTGTTTACCTATCTACCTTAGAATAATTAGTAAATTTGACGAAGTAAATGAAAATTTTGGTTTAAAATAAACAATAAAAAATTTGTGGAACTTTGTGTATATTTGAACGCCCTCCAATATTTTGTTAGCAATTTGTATTACAAGTTAATAGGATATGCGTTACAATGTTAGCAGAATGTGCAGGCGTTATTACAATAGTTTACGTACGGGGGTAGTTTGTTATTATTTTATCATCATAGCTTGAATATATTTTTACTTTAGTAGTTTGTTTCTATTCCTTTGTATCGGCCATTATAACCGCTAAAATGAGTGAAAACAAGAAAAAACGCGGAAAAGTGCTATCAGTTTCCCTTGATGAACAAAAATCAGAGTTCGTGAGATATGAAGACCAACTAAAAGATAAAGATTTGCTGCCACCACCATCAAGTAAGATTTTTCTTGATATTCGCAAAAACTTGTCATGTCGAATGAGCGTGAAAGCTATTTATCTTTCTTTAAAAAAGAATTTTGATTATTTCTTCAATAATACAGTGAAACAGAGGTCTTCTCCAGAATATGACGATAATTTGTCATCTGAAGAGTTTGATTCACCAAAATCTTCAGTACAAGATAAATATGCCGTTGAGAATTTTGAAATATCATTATCCGATTGGCAAAATATAAAACCAGTCACTAGCTATTGTTCGCGAACAGATAAAGATAGACCATCAGTAACACGGCACAAGAAGACAGTTTTACCTCAACATAAGTGGACAAACGTTATGAGTGAGATTTTATGGAAGGAAACAAAGCGAGAATGTACTTGGATATTTAAACGCAGTTCAGCTGTTGATTACAATATTCGATTCAGTGGTTATTGTAAGCAATGTGGAGCTAAAATTAGAGCGGAGTCAACAGAAGCGTCAGAAACTCATGCTAAAATCAAATGTATTATTGAGGTAGGTGATTTAAATATTGTGCATGATCCAAAGATAAAAAATAAATTGACTAAAAAGAAAAAAGAAGAGCTGTCTGAAAAACTGATTAATGAACATGCAATCGTAATTCGGAACAAAATAGTGAACAAAGTCATGAACGAAGATGACACCTATGAGCCACCATTTGTACCATCATTAAAGGCATTGCAGAATATAAGGCACCGATCTAAACACGAAGCTTATTTGGACAAGAATGTTGTACTTTCATTATGGATTATGGGTAGTACTTTATACAAGAATGTGATTCGATTATTTTGTGTTTTGCCTTTCATTTTATATTATTGGACGGATCTACAAGAAAAATATTATTGTCACCTTGTCAATTGTAATAAAAGAATAAAGCTCAGTATTGACGCTACAGGGTCCATATTTAAAAAAATAAATCCTCCTAGAGATCCTGCACAAATATATGTGGCTAAGCACATTTTTCTTTACGTGGCTGTATTACAAACAGGAAATTCTTGTGTGCCGGTAACTCAAATGATAACTGATTTGCATACGTTAGAAAATATTTACAAATGGCTCAAACAATGGATAGGCACCAAGAAAACTCCTGATGAAGTAGTTTGCGATGATTCGGCAGCATTAGTTGGAGCAATCATTAAAGCTTTTACTGACTTTGAATCTACCAAGGATTATATTGCATATTGTTTTGATGTCCTAATGAAAAAAGAAAAAATAAAAACAAATCATTGCCTTATTCGCTTGGACACGTCGCATTTTGTGAAAACACTTTATAATTACCAATGTTTTAAATACGTTGACGAAAGGGTTATGAAATTTTATATAAAATATATTTGCAAAATCAAAGATTCTTCATCGTTCGGCGAAATCAAATTGATAATGGAAAATCTTATTGTTATTGCACTTAATAGATACACAGGAAAAGATTCTAACGGCCATCCTACATTATGTAACCAAAGCTTACAGAAGTTGCTACAGACAGACACAGATAATACAAATAGAGAAAACGAAGATGATGATGAGGTCAGGGTGAATGAGGAAGTAAATACAATTATTAACGACCTACTCAACTCAGAAGAAATTGAAAATGTTACCTCAGACTTTATGAAAGAATTCACCATGAAAGTTGACAAAGTTTCACTTGAATTGCAATTATCTGAGATAAAAACGATATATGAAAACTTATATTACTTACCTGATTTTATTAATACCTTCAAGAGGCTAATGTCTAGATTGCCAATTTGGGCAAATGTGATGTTGTCATTTGTTTATACAGAAAATGTGACATCAACCAGTTCAGACGTGGAAAGTTATTTCAAAAATATTAAAACACTTTTGAAAAATCCCAACGACAGACTACGGGTGGACGAATTCCTAATGAAGCACCATGAATATATATCTGGGGATTTAAAGAACAAATTTAGTGATGATATTAGTGAACAGAAAACAAAGGCTACTGAAAAAGCTAAAGTTGAGTCAAGTGACTTTTCGCAAGAATCTGTCATGTCTGATGAACCCATCCTTCTAGAGAACTGGCGAGGCCTGGCTATAGGAAAACAGGAAAAACAAAAGCGAGAGATGAGGTCCAAAAATAAGTCGGTCGATGTTTTGGTAAATGGAAGTAGTAGTTCAACTGGTATTAAAGGCGTAGTTGTAGAAAATACTTGTGCCTTCGATTGTCTGGTGCAATCTTTAGCAGTTGCATATATAGATAGAATGAACATCCGCAAACTAATAGAAACAAAAACATCCGGTTTTATGACACTTATTAAGTCTCTTGCTAATAAAGATCCCACAAATTTATACAGCATACGAGCCAATATTATAAACAAATATTATTTTGACAAAACAATCACAAATGTCTTGACGATCATAAATTGTATGTCGAATATTACTTTTGTTTTAGACAAAATTTTATTAAAAGATATTCCTATAGTTAGATCGGAAAAACGATGCACAAATACACAATGCAGTCAGAACAACTCCACATCTCAACGAGTATGTTCGTACATGCCACTGAATGAACTAATTTTGTCTGATAAAGGCATTTCAGCCCTTGAAGAATCGGCTCAAACAATGTTAGAGATTGATTCAGGTGTGCTATGTGATAAAAGTAATGACGACGGTGTAAAATGTACCGGTAAACAAATTATTAACTACACATTGAATGATTTATTAATATTTGAAATTGATTTAGGCGTTGATTTAAATGACATTCCAGACACTATGACATTACAAGGAAAATTATTTACACTGTTGTCAGTGATTGAATATTTACCAAATATTCGCCATTACGTCGCTCACTGCAAGCGTCTGGATGATACTTGGGAAACATATGATGATTTAAGTACTAAAGCTACAAGGACTAAAAACCAGCAAATGAATGTTCATTGTATTTTATACGCAAAATTGTAAATTTTAACTTATTTTTATCAAAATGATTATTTTTAATTTAGGTCTTGCATATTAAAGTTGGAAAATAACTTCAAAGCTCCTTTATTTGTAATATTGATATTCTATATTTTGAATACGCGGTTTTAGTACACTCTTTTTTTCATTGTTATTTCTTGTTTAAAGGGTTAAATGCTTAAATTTAATCTATTGACTTTAGTTTGTTATATAAAACACTTTTCCGTCATTTACAACACCTTGTATTAACAATTGTTATTATTTGATTATGAAAATATATATTTGTTTTTTGTATACTTATTGTTTATTTCAAACCAAAATTTTCATTTACTTCGTCAAATTTACTAACTATTAAGGTAGTAGTTTGTTATATAAAACACTTTTCCGTCATTTACAACACCTTGTATTAACAATTGTTATTATTTGATTATGAAAATATATATTTGTTTTTTGTATACTTATTGTTTATTTCAAA
Source organism: Cosmia pyralina (assembly GCA_946251885.1). Classification (NCBI taxonomy): domain Eukaryota; kingdom Metazoa; phylum Arthropoda; class Insecta; order Lepidoptera; family Noctuidae; genus Cosmia; species Cosmia pyralina. The sequence goes on from OX276363.1 coordinate 393,477, forward strand.
CCAAAATTTTCATTTACTTCGTCAAATTTACTAATTATTCTAAGGTAGATAGGTAAACAAAAACCAAAAAGTGCACCTTTTTCAAAATCATTGTGGGTAATACAAATAAAAGTTTAGAGACAAAGTCCAGGTCTTTTGATAAAGTACTTATTATGCAGTTTTCGATGGCATAAATAAATAAAGCATATTTCGTTATTTTTGCTGAAAGTAATCCTCTCTAGCCGCGCCACATATTTTAAAGGTTAATTAATCAAAATGAATAGTTTCTTGAGAGAAAAAAATATCAACGAATAGTAGAGAAAGGGTACTATTATTGAAACTGATTTATGGATAGTTAATATTAAGTATTGCAAAATTGACTTGCTGCAGAGTATACCTTCCAGCCGGACCACACTCTACGACCAATAACTCCTTAACTAAAGGGGTTTATTGGACCATATTTGTCGTATGCAAGGTACTCTTTAGGTAGTTTTTTTCGGGATATTGATTTATTAATAGTTCATTATACTCTATTTAATTTGATGTGGCGCGGCCAGAGAGCACTGCCTGGAGGCCGGACCACATAAATTGTTAATTAAAAAGATATCTCTTGAGGTACTAAATATATATATATATTCCGACGAAAGTAGACTTTAGGTAGGTATTATTTCGAACTATAGCATCTGAGTACTAAACTGTGGTCCGGCCACAGAGGAACACACATTCCAAAGCGTAGTAGATCCCTATGGAGAAGAACGGGCAAGAAACTCCACGGACACTCTTTTAAATCATAATATTTTTACAAAATATTGGTTACATCGTTCAAGTTGAAAATATACATGTGAGAACAATGTAGAAAGACGTGCACGTTAAAAAGCGTCCGTAATAAAAAGATAATAACTAAAACAACTAAATTAAATATTAAAATTAAAAATAAGCCATGGCAGCTAAGAGACGACCAGTCCCAACTGACGGCGCCCGTTCACGAACATGACGCATGGATCAGCACCATTTAGCTCAACCATTTTGAAGGGAACTTAATGATCCAACACACACGCCACCATCAGCGAGACATTTGAGTGAGCATGACATACTCTCAACCGCCAGGGCACACTCAAGTCAGTGAAAGACGTACCCAGTAAAAGGTAGCTTAATAGTAGCTACATAGTGCTCACACGTGCTATGCAATTATATAATACTAAGAGATTGAATCTAAACAATGCAAAGAAAGTTTTCTCTCATCTTAATCTTCAGCAGGTCCAACAATAATATCCGAATGCTAATCAATTAATTAATGCGTCCTTGTGGAGCAGGACAAGCATTCAGCCAAGCATTTTTGTCAGCGATGTAATCCCCCAACTTATAATATGCCTGGCTGCATAGTGTGCGTTTTATACAAGATTTAAATTTCCTTTCATTCAGCTGGAGTATGTGGGGAGGTATTTTATTATAACATTTTAAACAGTACCCCATGAAGGATGAGTCTACTTTAGCCAGTCTGAAACCTGGTTGAACTAATTGGTCCCTATTTCTAGTCCTATAATTGTGTCCTTCACCTCTTTTACCGAAAAGATTTAGATTTTTCCTTACGTACATGATGTTTTCGTAGATGTATTGACAAGGTACCGTCATGATGTTAATATCTTTAAACAGTTCCCTTAGAGAATCGCGCCTGCGGAGGCCATATATTGCTCTGATGGCTCTTTTCTGCAGAATAAAAATAGACTCTATGTCTGCAGCCCGTCCCCATAGTAAAATACCGTAAGACATAATACTATGAAAGTAACTGAAATAGACCAGCCTTGCGGTGTCTACATCAGTGAATTGACGGATTTTTCTCACCGCATATGCTGCTGAACTTAGCCATCCTGCAAGAGATGTTAAATGCGGACCCCATTGTAGCCTTGAGTCGAGCGTGATCCCCAGGAAAACAGTTTTATCAACGAATTCTAGTTTCTCTTTATTCAATACTATGTCACAATCAGTACTTTTTACATTTGGTAAAGCAAATCTTATACATTTAGTCTTTTTCCCATTTATTACTAAATTATTAGCAGTGAACCAATTATGGATCTGCAGTAGGGCGTTATTTACGTCGTCAAGATTTGATGCACGTCTATTTATCTTAAAAATTAAGGATGTATCGTCAGCAAATAACACCATTTGTGGTTGGTTTTTTAATAAATGGGGTAGATCATTAATATATACTAAAAAGAGGAAAGGACCCAATATCGAGCCCTGTGGAACACCCATTTTTACTTTTAGACCGAGTGAATTGACACCATTTATTTGAACTTGTTGCTGTCTATCATTTAAATAAGATTTTACTAAACTGAGCGCAAGTTTACCTAGTCCGTAATGCTCAAGTTTCAAGAGTAAGGTTTCGTGATTTACGCAGTCAAATGCCTTGGAGAGGTCACAAAAGATTCCTATGGCATCTTGGGCCTCCTCCCACGCTGAAAATATGTGTTTTAATAAAGTGGCACCCGCGTCAGTCGTGCAACGTCCTTTGGTGAAACCAAATTGCTGACAGTGCAAGATTTGGTTGGTGTTAAAATGATTAAGCATTTGATCAAGCATTACCTTTTCGAATACCTTGCTGAATACCGGCAACACGGATACTGGTCTATAATTGTTGGTGTGTTTACTGTCCCCAGATTTAAAAAGTGGTATAACCTTACTAAATTTCATTAAATCCGGGAAGACTCCTTCATCCACACACAAATTAAATATTAATGCTAAGTATGGTGCTATAGTCTCGATTATGGATGTACAAACTTTGATAGACATTCCCCATAGATCTTCGGTCAATTTGATTTTAATGTGCCGAAAAGCTTTTTTAACTACCATGGGGTTTATATGTTTAAATTGAAATTCAACCGGGCAGCTTGGAACGTTCGCTCTTAATAAATCAATTGAGACATCGGGTGAGGAATTTAAAGCATCCGTCGTTTTAGATGGTATATTTTATTGAATTCAGTGAGCACTACTGAAAAGAAATCCTCATATAGTTTATTTGCTCCGTCCATATTATGGCCCAGAACATTTAACCTATTACCTAGGGCACTATTGAATCTATTTAATTTGCCAGCTGTTATTGGTCTAAATTGTATTTGCACTTTTTGCAAAGTTGTTTTAGACTTAAAAGTTACTGTTTGCCCACTGTGATCAGATGGTAAATAATTTACGATGGCTTTATCTAAATAATCACAATCGCAGAAAACATTATCAATACAAGTAGCAGAAGTGAGAGTTACTCTAGTCGGTTCTGTAAAAATATTAGATAAATTGAATGATTTAAAAAGGCTTAATAATCTACTGCTATTTGAATTACTTTCCAGAATATTAATATTAAAATCACCACAAAAAATTGCAGCTTTATTACCGGATGCAAGTTTCGCTAGTACATCTTCCATTATTGACTCAAATAAAGAAAAGTTCTGACAATTAGGGGGTCTGTACACGCACACTACAACATGCTTATCCAGCTCAACACAGGATAGTTCGACGCAATGTTCCACTGATAAACCAACTATATCATTACGTTGCTTAGATTTTAAACAATTTTTTATCAAAATTAGAGAACCTCCACGCAGCATAGATCTACGGCTAAAACAACTGCCCACACTATAGTTCTCATAATTAATTAGCATTTGGTAATCCTTTAACCCTAGATTACTACTCTACGTCGCAGAGGCGCCCGCGTTTTTGATATATTGCTCTCTCGTTTTATCCTTCGCGCGTACGGCATTCACGTTCAAGGACATCTCAGTCATCGCCAGCACGTGTCGCAGGACGGTGGTTGCGTTACGGTAAGTGTGCTAGTTTTTTTGATATTACTGCCCTTGGCGCTCCAAAGACGTATGAGTAGCTTGTATGTAAGTTTTGCGCTATTAATGAAATTATTTTGTTAGTGTTTTTTTTTTGTATTATTAGTTACTACCTGTGTGTTTTATCTTTTTTAGGTACGTTTTGAAACTTCAACATCATGACTAGTAATAGAAGAGTTACGGAAGATATAATAGCTAATTGGCTAGAAGAAAGCGACCATAACAGTGATGATAACTTTTCGGGAGATGACTCTGAAATTGAAGATCACGTAAGCGATGAAGATGCTCAGGATGATGTAGAAGAAGGATACATAGAAGATGAAACTATAGAGAACTCCAGTGACAGAAGAGCTGAAGAATCCGTGCCATGTGTTGTCCCAGAAAATAGTGAGACTTTGGAGCCGTCCAGTGCTGATCACCGTATCCTTGTCCCGGCGCGTCGAACATTGAAAGGCAAAAACCAGCACTGTTGGTCTACTTCTAAAGGTGAAAGTCGAAGTAGAACCACTGCAATAAACATTGTGCACACTTCTAGAGGCCCTACTAGGATGTGTAGAAATATCTTTGAGCCTAGTTTGTGTTTTGATTTATTCATCACGGAAGACATTGTTGGTGAGATAGTGAAGTGGACAAATGTGGAAATATCTAGCAAAAGACCTACTGGAAATACCCACGCTACCTGCAGAGATACATGCTCCATAGAAATAAGAGCCTATTTTGGTATTTTGACACTAAGTGCTGCAATGAAAGATAACCACCTAACTGCAACTGAGCTATTTGATAGCACCTTTTCAGGGTCCAGGTATTTAGCAGTGATGAGCAGGGAGCGTTTCAACTTTCTCACGCGTTGTTTGAGAATGGATGATAAGACTTTGCGTCCTGCCCTACGTCAAGAAGATCCCTTTATTCCAGTCAGGAAGATATGGGAGATGTTTATACAGCAGTGCAAGTCTAACTACACACCGGGAAACTACCTTACAGTAGATGAACAGTTGGTTGGATTTCGAGGTAGGTGTCCCTTTCGAATGTACATTCCAAATAAACCCAACAAGTACGGAATCAAAATACCTATGATGTGTGACAACGGTACGAAATATATGGTTAACGCTTTGCCATACATTGGAAGAGCCACCGACACCGGAGGATTACCTCAGGGAGAGTACTACGTAAAGGAATTGACCCGTCCTATACATGGCACTAATCGTAACGTGACATGTGATAATTGGTTCACGTCTGTATCGCTGGCCAAATCACTACTTGCTGAACCATACAAACTCACGCTTGTTGGTACGATAAGATCTAACAAACGGGAAATTCCTCTAGAAATGAAAAACACTCGGCGTCGACCTGTTGGTACATCCATGTTCGCCTATGATGGCCCTTTGACTTTGGTTTCCTACAAACCAAAACCAGCTAAAATGGTGTTCCTGTTATCTTCGTGCGACGAAAAAGGGCTCATAAATAATGAAACTGGAAAACCGGAGATAATCATGTTCTACAACCAGACCAAAGGTGGTGTAGATACATTGGACCAAATGACTTCCTCTATGTCATGCTCAAGAAAGACTAACCGATGGCCAATGGCTATTTTGTATGACATGCTAAATATATCTTTCGTGAATGCATTTGTTATATATTGTCATAATATATCAACAAAAAATGAAAAACCCCTGAGTCGAAGACAATTTATGAAAAAACTTAGCACGCAGTTGACTACTGAATGGATGCAAAAAAGACTAGAAGCACCTACGTTGAAACGCAATATCCGAGATTATATCGAAACCATCCTGAAAAAACCTTCCGATGACTCTTCTGTAGAAAATGAGGGTCCACCACCGCCAAAAAAAAGAAGATATTGCTCTTATTGTACATCTAAAAAGAAGAGGATGTCCAAAATGACGTGCGCCAAGTGTCAAAAATCGATCTGCGGCGAACATCAAGTTCATGTTTGTATCGAATGCATCTAAAATATTTTTTTTGTTACTTTGTTAGTTTTTTTTAGTTAATTACTTCATTATTTACTATTTTTTAAGAGAAGTGTATACTTTCAGATCTTTTTTTTTTAGTTTTTAATGAGAAGACTGTTTAATTGCCTAAGTTCCTAAAATTTGTTCCTAAGATTTATTTGATTAATGATTTTATAATAAAAATATATAAATATTATTTAAAGTTGTGTTTTTCTCTTTTTAGTAATATACACAATTATATAAACAGTCAAAACATATAAATATACTTATAGGTTTTGAATAAATCATTAGTCAATATGATGCGCCTCGCGGGCGTATGAGTAGTTTCTTTGTGCGTCGCAACATGAGTAGTAATGTAGGGTTAACCAATGTTCAGTAAAACAAACAATGTGAAACTTCGTTTTTTCTAAAAACATTTCAATTTCTAATAATTTGGAAGAAATACCTTGAATATTTTGATGGAATAATTTCAAGGCATTCTGCTGAACTCCTTTTCGACAATTATTTATTTTAGAGCAAGAAGACACCTTGTTGTTGTTAGATATAAGAATATTCTTACTGGTACCTTCTGTTGTCTTACAAACTAATTTAAATTACTATCCGGAGTTAACCCCAAGACTTCAATATCATCACCAGGCAATGAGCTTCTAGTGAGTGTGGGACATCGAACCTCCTTCGTACAATTTGTGTAAATATTTATAGCATTTGAGCTACATTTATTCAGGCTCACCACCTTATTATTAGTATTATTGCTAACCATTGTGGTGTTAATAATACAAGACTTCGACATACTATTTATGTCTGAGTTTATACAAAAAGCTAATAGCCTTGCTATTATGTGTCTAAAACTAACAGGCAGATACACAGTATCCCTAGTCGATTTTAAAGTTTCCAAAAAATTATTGGTGTCAAAAAACACAAGCTTGTCACTATAATGACTAACTAAGAATTGCATATGCCTATTAAGCATATGAATATAATTATTTTGTCTACTTGTCAATTTTTCAAAATATGGGAAAGCACACAATATTATTTTTCTACAATTTAACTTTAACAACTCAGTTACACAGTCAGTGATTTCATTTTTCCTGACCTGACTACTATTACCTAAAAATAAATTGAAAGCAGTTGCATAATATCCTACATAATGAACAGTGGTGTCTGCTTTGTCACATTTACTATAGTTTCACTTAGTTACCGCGCGCCTTGCATAAACTTAACGAATCCCGGAAAGAGTAGATTTACTAACCTGTTCTCGGAAAGAGTTCACAAACATTACATGTTATCACTTATTACATCACATTAGCAGCAATGGAAAACTTATTGTTTAAGACCACGCTACCGATTTGGGGCGACCTGTAATGCTTGTTGGGAATAATAAATAAATCAATAAATTATAAACTAATAGAAATTCAGCATCTGAATGTCTGTTTGTGTGTAACTCACCGAAAGCGACGTAGAAGATAGCGTAGGCGAGGTGGGAGGGCGTTTCGGCATTTGTGTGTAACTCACCGAAAGCGACGTAGAAGATAGCGTAGGCGAGGTGGGTGGGCGTCTCGGCGTTTCTGTAGCGGACGCACGCGTGCTGCACCTCGTCGTAGTACAGGCCCAGCCCGATGATGGGCGCGCACGTCAGCAAGGCTGCCCAGAACCACGACACCAGCAGCACCATGCGGATCACGTAGTACGTCACTTGCTGGAACGAGGAGCGCGACTCGTTAGGAGACAAGTTACGTCCTGTCACCATGGAGAACATTACGAGAACTCAGGTATTCGGCAGAGTCCATCATTAGTTGCACAATAAATATATCTCTAAAAATAAAAACAGAAGTCCTGACTGAAACGCTTGGCCCTAGAAAGCTGAAACTTTGCACAGAGGTTCCCTTTATAATATAGACAAGGAATAAGAAAGGATTTTTGTTCCCGTGGGATATTTTCCGACATCCACGCGGGCGAAGCCGCGCGGGAAGTGCTAGTGCTCCATATTTATACTGTGCTAGTTGTCTGCTCTGACATGACGCGCCCCACTACCTACGTACGTAGTGCAGGTAAGTCTGTACCTACACTACGGAAAAGGCAGTAGTGGGGCGCGTCATTTCAGTCAGAGTACAAAAGCTCGACTCGTATCACCACGTCATTTTCATCCCGCAGGAGTCAAGGTGGTGGATAACAGTTCCTTTCTATGTTCCCAAAGGAGTGAATCCAAAGCAGCGATAACAATGTGTGATCTGTCCAAGACCAGTCTTTTTTATTTTATTTATGAACCTGACTGACTCATTCGATTGTTCTTATTATCATTGAAGTTGCTCTTTTTCGAAACTTATGATGAGTTACATGCTGGATCTTTCCAAAAAAAAATTAAAAATTGTTATTTGGAACTGTGCCCAATTTAGGTGGGCCCTTTGGACGTTGGGACACGGAACATGAGTGTGTAACACGTATCACGTATCATCATCCTCGGAAAATTGTTGTAGGTAAGATAACATCGTGATGATGAACCTGCTTGCTAGGCGGGGAGATCAGAACTAAAGTGGATTGGTGGAATCGATTCCAGGAGCTCATGGTCAGCAGCAGCGCTTGTAGGCACCACACCAACGAGGCGTCGATAACAATCTCATTGTTTTTTAGGGTTCCGTAGTCAACAAGGAACCCTTATAGTTTCGCTATGTCCGTCCGTCTGTCTGTCCGTCCATCCGCAGCTTAGCTCAGAGATTCTTACCTGTTAGTACTAGAAAGCTATAATTTGGCATGGATATACATACACATCACGCCGACAAAGTGGTAAAATAAAACCTTGAAAAAAGATTTTTTTTACCTTCTGTACACGTAAAATGGGGATGTTTTTTATTTCTCGTCTACCCCATGGTGTGGGGTGTTGTTGGATGGGTCTTTCAAACATATTATATATACCTGGTGTCCTGAAATTATTTATTTATTTATTTATATAACAATTGCTTGCTGCACTTACAGTTTACACCAAAGCGCGCAGCGAGCCAACAACATAACATTTAACTAAAAAACTTCATGCAAACATTATACATAAGTTTACTGCTATACATAAATATGTCAACATCTGGCTCCTGAGCAATCAGGGCGTTCAGCAGATTGATCGCCTGTATTGTGGGAGCATATCGAGCAGTATGGGTACGCGCTGGTGGAGCCGCGAAAAGGCACCGCGAGGCACAGGCGCGCGACCGCCGAAGCCGGTCCGGAGCAAACAGTGAACAGCGAGCTAGAGTAGTCGCGTCATCGATCTTATTATTTAGCAATAAGTAGTAGTGCATCAAAAGCGCACACTTGCGTCTCAGTTCCAACGTATTGATGCCTACCATTCCCGCAACAAACAGAGACGGATATAAATAGGGATAATACCCATATATTTTTTTATACAGGTAGCGAGCAAATTTTCGTTGAACCCTTTCTATCATGAGCTTATACTTTTGCTCATGTGGATCCCATACCAGCGCATTGTATTCAAGTTTGCTACGTACTAACGAATAATAAAGAGTGAGTATAGCATTCCTGTCTTTAAACCTACTTGCCTGTCTCATAACAAAACCAAGTGATTGGAAAGCCTTGCCACAGATATTATTAATGTGCTGATTAAAGGTCATATTCACATCTAAGGTCAGTCCAAGATCCTTTATTTCGTTGACGCGCTCCAGAGGGACACCCGATATGTGGTAGTTATGCTGAATGGGCGCACGCGAACGGGTAAAAGAAATAGTCTTGCACTTAGAAGTGTTAAATTCTAAGTGATTGGCTTCACTCCATTTTACCACCATATCAATATCCCCCTGCAGAGCCTCACAGTCATGCTCGCTATTAATACCCAAGAATAACTTCAGATCATCCGCAAACATCAGACATCGTGCTGTCCTGACGACCTTCGGCAAGTCATTAGCCATAACAATAAACTGTGTAGGCCCCAGGGTACTACCCTGGCTCACACCAGAGCAAGTTATGTAAGGTGCAGATTTATGTCCAGAGATTTGAACATACTGAAAACGGTCAGTGAAATAGCTCGAAAAGAGTTGAAGCAACTTCGGGGTAAACCCTATTGCGGATAATTTTTTAAGTAGGACGTCATTTTGGACACGATCAAACGCCTTTTTAAAATCAAAATAAGCCACGTCAACTTGCTTATTTTCATCCATTTCGGTGACAGCAAAGTCTACAAAATTAATATGGTTTGTCACAGTGGATTTACCAGCTCTAAAACCATGCTGAAACTCGGTTAGGAAAATACAGGCCGTAAGGCCTAGCTTAGGCACCAGTCTCCCACAGTATAATTAAAAATATTATTATGTGTTTTTAATCATATTTTGAGATGTTGATTTATATTGTGGTGAGAAATAAACCGTATCTTATCTTATCTTATCTTATATTGCGGGTTTGTGAAAACAATTTTTCGATTTAGGGATCCGTTTCTGAAATATTAAGCTTTAAAGTGCAAATTTTTGTTGAGTCGTGTCCCACCTAAACGGTTAGTTTTGGATGGGTGAAAAAATTCGTGGTAGTACTCGTAGTTATAAAACGAAGTTAAAAGAAAAACTATGACAGTTAAATAGGCTTTTCAAGTTTACGAGTAAAGTCGACCAACTAATAAAATATACTTGGAAAAGTAAAAATTTCGTACAAATTCCATTAAAAATTACATATATAACGTTGTTAGTTGTGTAAAACAGGTAGTAAATATAAGTTTATGCACCATGTAAAAATATACAGAAATAAAATCATAACATTCTTTATAATAATATTGATTTATAAATTAATAATATTTACGCTCGAATAACGGCGCGACGGGCGGCGGAGTGCACTACGGAACCCTATTACTGCGCGTGGCCCGACACGCACTTGACCGGTTTTTATTTAATAGTAAGTATCAAACTCTCAGCTTCTGATTCATTCAAAAACTTTTGTTTCAATAAAGGGAATACAATAACGCAATATTCCATCAAACAATATCTGGCGATGTAACACTTTCCTCATATCGAGTAAACTTTCCCAACTGTGCCATTATCATCTCGTGTTATATTACTACATATGCGTATAGTTTTCCTGTCCAGCCTTTCACTGCATGATGGGAATTCCTCTCAAACTTGTTACTAACAACGACCTCGGTCAGCGCTAGCACAGTATAAAAACATACTGTGTAGAGTGTGGCGCTAGCCTGCTTGACAAGCAGCCTGACGGCGCAATCACACATTACGACTATTATTGTAGTGTATTTGACTACTATTACCACAGAACATATTTATCTGTCCTGTGATTATTACTATAGTGTCACCTAAGAGTTTACCACTTCGTAAGGTGTTATTTAATGTAGAGGCATTTTGTTGTGGTTGTGGTATTTTGGAATTTGTTTGAAAGGAAAAAACGGAGCCCTTAAGGATTACTTCATTGTCCGTCTGTTTGTCTGTCTGCCATTCTGTCAGTCTGTCAAGACTCTTTTTCTCGAAAACGCGTGGAGGTATCAAGCTGAAATTAATACCAAATACGTAGGTCTATGGTCCCTTTAAGCTCTAAAACAATCAAGCTTAAGTATATAAGTCAACGCAATAAAAAAAACGGCCATTTATGCGACATATTTTGATATTCGCAAGTAAATCAAAACCTATAGGGCACTTTCCCGTTGACCTAGAATCATGTTTGCCAAGAAGTAAGGTCTCACGGCAGAAGTAAGGTCTCACAGCAGAAGTAAGGTCTCACAGCAGAAGTAAGGTCTCACAGCAGAAGTAAGGTCTAACAGCATAAGTAAGGTCTCATAGCAGAAGTAAGGTCTCACAGCAGAAGTAAGGTCTCACAGCAGAAGTAAGGTCTCACAGCAGAAGTAAGGTCTAACAGCATAAGTAAGGTCTCATAGCAGAAGTAAGGTCTCACAGCAGAAGTAATGTATCACAGCAGAAGTAAGGTCTCACAGCATAAGTAAGGTCTCACAGCTGAAGTAAAGGAAAAGTCCGAAAATTGTTAATTTGTAATTATAACTCAATTTATCAATTATTTTTTGGGATTACAAACTTAAAACTGTTGGAGAATAGACCGTGACGTATATCAGATCAATGTATGGGGGAACATACTCGTAGTATAGATAGATAGATAGATAGATTCATTTATTTGCCTGAAATATGGTATTTTTACAGATCTTATTATAACACATAAATAAGACAAACATGCAAACATTGATGATGAGCTGCATCAATGTTTGCATGCCAAAATGGTAGAATGTACAAGGATTCTTCAACATTTCTTTAACCACCTTATTGTATATACCTACATTCTGAGCAAATAAATAAATATTATTATTATTATTTTTTTTTTTTTTTAAGTTTACATATCTCGGGACTCTGGGGTCCCGGACCTTTGGAAGGCGTACGAGGGGCCGAAGCCAACTCGCAGAGGCCCGTCAGGCGCTTTCAATGAAATGAGGCACCAACCGACGATTATCCCTATACGCTCTATGCAAGTGCACCCAAGGACAACCCCCGGTTGGTGTAGGTAGGACTATTGCAGGATATGGAAACAAAGATTTTGGACTATGGATTTGGGTGGCTAAAGTGGATTGGTTACCTAGAACTATGAAAGGACTATGGCCCCTGCCTGACCAATGTTTATCTACACGGAAAAATTGGCAGGGGGTGACTTGCACACTCAATAGTGGGCCCCCGGAAACGGTCGCTAGCACATAGTGACGTAGCGACAAGGGGCAACATGTCCTGAGGTGCTTGAGGAGTGGAGAGGTATTCCACGGCTCTCAGAACAATCCCAGAGCCCGGAAGATGGTCAAGATCCCTACAAGCACTTACTGGAATACTTCCTTCCTCCGAGCACGTTTACTCTTGCGAATCTCCACTCAAGCCAGCCAATAAAGGCAAGAATGAGATGGGAGCTCTGTTCCCGTCAGTGTTCACTCCAGCCGGCCAATTATTATTATTATTATTAAGACGTTCATCATATTTCGCCTACTAAATTCAGCATGCAAATTTTTGTGAAAATTATAATGTTTCTAATTTAATAGAAATGAAATAATTAATTACTCATGTAAAAAAAAATATACTTAGTACTAAATCACGAATGTCTGTCTAAAGTCGAATGTGAAATGTCTACATATAAAATTAAAAATGTCAACAAAAAAAAAACACAAGTAAAATTAAATTATCTACAAATACTTTCAAGTGACAACCAAAGAAATTAAATATCAAATGTCAATAGCTTAAATATAAAACAAAAATGTCAAATTGAATTTTCCTGTCATGTAAATCTCACATTTGCCCTAGCATTCATGAATTCATTAACAGTATAAAAACAATTTTCGATGAGCCATGCTCTGAGATGCTTTTGAAACAAGCTTGTTCGCAGTTCTCTAATAACCTTCGGTATATTATTAAATATCTTTATTGCTATTCGGCTAGTATTTTTATGGCAGTACGCTTTTCTACATCTTGGCATTGTCAATTTGGTTGGATCCCTTGAGATTTTGCTCACCTCGTAAACATTGTCGCTATCGGCTGTCCTAAATAGGTGAGGATGTTTTTTTTACAAATACTCCCATTTCCAATATGTATAAGCATGCTAATGTTAATACTTAATTTATATTTTTTTTAAATAGGTCTGCACGATTCTAATGGGTCTGCACCAAACACAGCTCGTAAACACTTTTTTTTCACAATAAATGCCTTCTTGCTGTCAGTGGAATTACCCCATATGATTAATCCGTATCTTAGCACAGATGAGACATATCCATGATAAGCTAATATAGCGGCATTACGTCCAACGGTTTTCCTGACATTTCTTAAAATGATAAACTGTTAAGTCTATTACATATATTTTCAATATGTTTTTTCCAATTACAATTTTTATCAATTACTATGCCTAAAAATTTCGTATGGTCAACTTCTTCAATTTCATTACCACATCCAATAATTTTCATTGATTCATTTGTCATTTTGTAATTAGAGAAATTAATATATTTTGTCTTGGAAACATTCACACGTAAATTATTTTATTCAAGCCTTTCTATTATTATAGCTTCTAATAGAATATAATATTAGTTAGGACTCTCAGGAGTTAGGATGGTCCTTCCAAATCCTTTTTATATCCTTCCACCCCTTCCATTTATCTCTTCCCATCAAACATCAACTGACAGTATTGTATCAATCGTTTCAAACAACCTGTTATATTAAAATAGCAATATAAATTCTAAGATATACTACAGTTACTATCAAATATTATTTAATTATTTATACTAATAACATCTGTACGATTATGACAAGTTAAGAGTGGTATATTTCGTAAACACAATAACTAATCAAATTAGATACTTCTACATTGGTCTCAAGCTTCGTAAATGTGACAGATGTCAATATCCAACAAACAGTTATTCTAATAATACAACAATGATTGACACAACAACACAAACAACAACAACAATGATTCGATGATTTTAATCACAACCGAACTAACTTCCGGAATCAAGGTAATCTCAAGTATTTATTTTTAAATATTAGACACATAATAATTACATTTATCTAACACATGCATACACGTATATTCATTATTTCAAATATATTTTTTGTTTTTAATGTTTTTATCTTATATATAAAATTCTCGTGTCACAATGTTCGTTCCCGTACTCCTCCGAAACGGCTTGACCGATTCTCATGAAATTTTGTGAGCATATTGAGTAGGTCTGAGAATCGGCTAACATCTATTTTTCATACCGCTACTTTTTATCCCGGTCTACACGGGTGAAACCGCGGGGCGCAGCTAGTATTTATGTAATTTTGTTGCAACACTGTCTCATAAGATACAGGACTACCTAGTTTAGGAGAAAGGGTGTTACATGAAATGAACTGTGTAGATTTATGTAGATATCCGTGTTATGTTATTTTGTACATCTGCTCTTGTGTAACGTGATTATTCATGATTAATCATGAATCTTGTAGCTTTAGATAAAAAATATTATTCTTAATTAAGTACTATTTGCTGTAGATTAATTCTCATATACATGTGTCTTCCATATCTGGATTATCTACGTCGAGGTCAGGATCCCTGGGAGCACAGTTCGTGGCCTTGATGTTCATATAGAATTCAATGGCTCATCAATTAATTGCATTAAATCTATTACTTACCTACTTAAATCTTTTTTCTTTTCTGCACTGATTGGCAATGGCTGACTATATATCTGAGTCAATTTGAAAGAATCTACAGTAATCTACAGTACCTAATCTTCCCTGTTTTTTTTAATATTGACCGATTTTTAATTAGCCGACTTAACTTAGAAAAATAACGTGACAACTAGACATAATCAACATGTAGCCACTCCGTTGTCCTGTGAATATGGTAATAAGTCAAGATTTTTATTAAAATATGTGGAATTCTAACAGGTTATTTAGTAAAAAACATATTTTTGATTTGACTCGTCATATTAATGTGAGTACTAATATGATAACATTAGATATTAGATAGCTATCCGTTGGCAATAACTTAATATCTAATTATGTCAACTTAGGTTTTACTGTTTTCATCAAGCTGGAAAAGTATAAATTGACATATCAAGTTACGTACGCTATTTCGGTTTTTGAGTATAAGTTGATATAAGGATATATTTATTTATTTACTTGGAGAAAACAAACAATTGTACAATATATGTTACAGTAAATATTACAACGCTAATAAGCTAATGTACAATCCACGGCGTTTCCACATATTACTAAGGTTGAAGATACAGTGTAGACACAGTATTTAAAACTACAATAACGCAAAAAAAGACAAAAAAGTAATAATAAAATAATGACAGGAAATGATAAAAAGCAAATGTACATTACTTAGCTTATCTTAAGACTAAAGATAGGTACAGCTAAGGTAAATAATAATAATGACAATAAAATAAAAATAACAACCATAACGAAAGAGCAACACAAGCAGTAATAACTAATAACTAATTACTACACAATTGCAGATTATTGACAATAAGTTTCTTAAATTTTTGGCGGTTTAAAGCAAATATGTCTATATTAACAAAATGTTCATTATAAGTTTTGACTATCCTATGGAGCGGCGCCCGTTCACCCGCGTTTGTGCGACAAGGATTTAAGATATTTTTTTGTGACTCGTCGCGTGGATATCTCGTATTGTTAAATAAAAAACGCTAAATATCGAGATATTCATATACTGTCACAGGCCATATCTCTAAAAGTTACGTAGATATCGAGTTCTCAATTTTTTTCTACAAAACCAATGCCTTAGAAAGCCATTGCGATGATAAAAAAAAAATTGTGCAAGTCGAGTTATTAAGTTGTTCACGCCATGCACGGAATTTATCTCGTCAAAATTGTTATTTTATCTATAAACCATTTTTTATTGAGTTCTTTATATTGTTTCTTCGTCAGTGAATGATTAGCAAGTAAGATGACCGATGTTAGCACTACGTGCAGTAGTGTGCGTGTGAGTCGCCGCGATGAGAGCCGCCAATCTATTCAGTAGCATGTAACCAGGTTAGCTATGCTAATGGTGAGGTGAGGCCACTCCGAGCTGATTCATTTGTTGTTCAGATGAGAATTGATTCGTCTTGTTGTTGACTTGTTTTACTTTTATCTATATTAGGTATATACCTATATCTATATAAATAAAAAGAGAAGTCCTGACTGACTGACTGGCTCATCAACGCCCAGCCCAAACCCTTATACCTAGAAAGCAGAAATTTTGCACAGAGGTTCCCTTTATAAAGTAGACAAGGAATAAGGAAGGATTTCCCGGTAGTACGTTGCCGTGGGATATTTTCCGACATCCAGGCGGGCGAAGCCACGCGCGAAAGCTAGTGATTGATGTAGATGTTTCAGCTACAGTACTTCCTTGAGCCTTCTTTACAATGGAAAACCTTGTGGGAAGAACTTCTTGAAGTATATCCCAAAGCAGCATTTGGGACCTAGATTACGTGCAAAAAGACGGTGGGGTTGCTACAATATGTACGTCTTACTAGAACTACTAAGAACCCATTTTTAGGGTTCCGTACCTCTAAAGGAAAAAACGGAACCCTTACTTATAGGATCACTTCGTTGTCCATCTGTCAGTCTGTTAAGACCCCTTTTCTCAGGAACGCGTGGGGGTATCAAGTTGAAAATACGTAGGTCACGGACCCATGGAGCTCTAAAAAAATCAAGCTTCTAAGTTGAAGCATTAATAAATATTGCAAAATATTTTGGTAGGTACTCGCAAATAAATCAATTCAAGAATTTGGCAAGAAGAGGCCTCACACTACAAGTAAAGGAAAAGGTCCAAAAATGAATTATGTAGTTTTATCACATAAAAATTTTTTTTTGCGATTACAAACTTACATTTGCAGTTGAGAAATTGACCGTGACGTATGAACGGGGAAAACGTTTTTCAACTCCAATGTTATTATAGTTTGTTTTTGGGGTAAATTCATCCCAACTACGGAACCCTTGTGCGTGGTCCGACACGCACTTGGCTGGTTTTGTGATCAAAGACAACAAGGTTGCTGCCGCAAGAACCACGTTAAGTCCCTGTATATCCACGTCCACCACATGCAAGTAAGAGTAACAAGAGTCACATCAGTGCTCAGCCTGGACTTCTGAAGATGAGTTCATGTAATTGTCACAGAGTCACGCGCTATTGCAGGTCGTGCTTCAGCAGTTGTTCCCCAAGAGAGTCAGGTAAGAGTATTGGGTTTCTCCATAAGGTATTTCTCACTAGCAGCCCAGAGTCTGGATTCGTCCCCGATTTTAGTGGCAATAGGTTCGCCCGTGGCACGTAAACATAAGTGGCGAAATCTAGGTGTACTATACTCTGCCTAAGTCGACGTTCGCACAGACGTAAAATACATCGCTGGGTTTACTTCTTTGTATTGTCTTTTTTAGCCTAGAGTAATGAATTTTATAAGTAAAAAATAGATAAGTATGTAGAACTAATCGCTTATCTAGATTTTGTTTCTTTAAAGTGCGTAATTTCCTAACATCGCCGGCTAACTGTTATAGAAGAAGTCATTTAGAAAAAAACCTAAAACGGAACAAATTGCGTATTATGCTTGATAAAACAAATATAGATCTAATTATTTAATGTATTCGTTAAAACGCAGGGCATGGTCAATCGCTAGGTACAGAGATATAAAGCCGACGTTCGTACGGACGTAAAAATATCGCGGCGGTATTTTGTCGCGCACTGGATTGCAATTCTCGTTGTTGAGCCGAGCGTTGAGAATACAACTTAACAATAACAGAGTCAGAGTGCATTCTAGCGCGTCGAAAAAACACACTGTTGGATTTTCAACTCTCGGCGCTTAGCAGAGTGTTGAAAATCCAGTACGCGAAAAAAAATCGCCGCGATATTTTTACGACCATGCGAACGTCGACTAATTATTTGGCCGCGCGGCGGCGAACGCGTGCGCCGTACAATGCCCAAACATTGCGCAGGCGACGACGCGACGGCGCGGCGCGGCGCCGTCGACGCGACACGCATACTACCGCCGAGCAAATTTTTTACATTCATGGACAGAATGTTATTTACTTTATAAAATGCGTCAATATTGTGTTCGGTGCGGGCACCGCCCCGCGCCGCGCCCGCCGCCCGCCGCCCGCCGCCCGCCCTCCGGCACAACCTCTCTACGAAAATTTCAGGATTTGCTGCATTTGTTATTTACTTGTTATATGTTATGACTAGCAAGATGAAGCCGATTTATATCTCGAGAAAAAGCACAAGCCCGCGATGACAAATGGTGTCGCGGTGCGATGTGAGTCATGTAAGGAGGACGCTTCACGCTGCACTCTATACTTTCGTCAATATAAGATGGGTCTCCTTTTGTGGGAACGGATTACTCGTAATCGCTTACAAGACATCAGTGGCTCATGGCCACATCTGTTATTTACCGTATTTGACACTACTCTATAGATAGGTACTATAACGAAAAGATTCAGTAAACAAACAATCATTCAAATGATTATTTCTCAGCCTGTGACGGTTCCATAGCATTAACCAATAAAGAGAAGATCTAGCACAACAAGGAAGTCTCCGCCTGTTATGTATTATTTGTTTGGTTTCCTCCGAACATTCCAGTAACAAGTCTGTGACCTAAAAATATCGATTTGAACTCGAAAACACATAAATCTCTTCCAGAGTGATTTAAAAATAACTCTTTATTATGCCGGAGAAAAGTACTATCATTCATAGAGCATTCTGTGTTTTACAGACATCACTACACAGTATAAAACAAAGTCGCTTCCCGCTGTCTGTCTGTCCTATGTTTGCTTAGATCTGTTTAAAACTACGCAACGGATTTTGATGCGGTTTTTTTTTAATAGATATAGTGATTCACGAGAAAGGTTTATATGTATAATAAACGTGGGCGAAGCCGCGGGCAAAAGCTAGTACTATGTAGTACAACTTACGCTTATATTTATGTAAGTTGTAACATGTTTGGGTACCAAGAGCTGCTCTCATACACCCATGCATTCGACTGCTAAATGATTTCAATCTGCTTCAGACTCCATCACTCCATGACGTACGTAGCTGTTGAGAGCGATGCGTTTGAGCTGGGCTTAGTGATACCAGCGTGTGTTGATATTAGCTGCCTGAGTTATTGCAACACTTTCAGAACACGATTATTTAACAGAAAAATGGCGTTTGTTTGAAACTAAATACTTACATTATTTTAAGAAAGTTTTAGGTGGGTGTTGGTAACGAAATGTTCGTCGTGCATATTATTGCGGTTTTTAAGAGGTCTTTTCAGATTCAAGTCAATCAAATTAATAGAAAGTATTGTTAATACGAATAATAATTGCGTGTCTTTGTTTCATTTATTGGGAATCCGAGAGCAACAACATCGTCAACATCTCTCATGGGGTTCATGTAGCTAAGTAATAACAGCCGCACCGCGCACGCGAAGATCGAATGCCGTCGCGTCGGTCTGTGGATGGGTGACCATCCGGCTTATTCCCAGGAGCTCCAAATCTATTGCTCCATAATTTCATTACTAAAATTGTTCCCAGCGGCTCCAAACCAAATTCCGTAAGGTCCACAAAACCCAAATTTTGCTATAATTTTGTGGTAAATAGTTTCAGTACATAGATAGGCAGTCACGAAGCAATATATGCGTGTTTACTTATACCTATTGTAAAATTGAAAAAATAGTCTCACAATGAACTTTCTGTCATCATCACAAACTGACAATGTACGAGTATGTATGTCAATCAATAGGGTTCCCTCCATCTGGCAGAATCTTGATGCTCCGAAATTTATTTGGCATAACACACTTGGCATAATCTTCTTTAAACGAATGTTTTTAAGGCATAAAACTGATTTAATATAATTATTGTTTGGCCGAATGTTTATATATCCGAATTTACAATGGCATACTATTAAGATGGCAGAATTTTATTTGGCATAATTACCCTTGGCAAAGTTAAAATTCCGCACAATTTCTTTTAGCATAACGTTTATTTAGAGCAATGATTATTTGGTACGATTTCACTTGGAATACTATGAAGATGGCAAAATTTCATTTGGAATAATTTTAGTAGGCATATTGCCATTTCTATAAAATGGGATCATGCCGTTTTGAAGAACAGATTTTGACAAAATTTCACTACCCAATCAAATTTTAGCAACCTTTTTTTCTACCAATGCAATATTTGGAATGATTTTAGTACGCACATTTTCATTTGGTCAAATTTTTACTTGGCAGAATATTACCAAGGATTATGTCATTAAGGCATTTGGTCTTTAATCAAATGATTTTGACAGCAAACAATCTTTAGACAATAAACGTTTGGTATTTTGGTCAAATGAGTTGTTATGACAAAAAATATACAGGTTAGGTTAGGTTAAAACTGTGACCTACGCACGAGCCGAGCGAGCGAAGCGAGCGGCCCCGCGGCAGCGGCCGGCGAGTGCCAGAAACGACTAGATTTTACAAAAAAAAAAAATGTGGGAAAAAAAGAGATTATTTTTAACAGGCTATCAAGAACCGAACCAGTTAGACGAGATTAATTATTAAAAAAATAATGGTTAGGTTAGGTTAGGTTAAAACTGTGACCTCCTACGCACGAGCCGAGCGAACGAAGCGAGCGGTGCCGCGGCAGCGGCCGGCGAATGCCAGAAAATACTAGATTATACATATAGAAAAAAAATATGGAAAAAAATTATTTGGCCTATTTTATTTTGCGTAAAATGTGTTATTCCAACTGAAATATTTGACTACATAAAAAGTGGTAAAAGCACTGGTTGGTAAACAAGTTAGTGTTTAAACGTTCACAAACTTCATTAGGTTTGCGTTACAATTATTTGTGAAGAGATTTTTTGCTAAGTAATAATTTGGCAAATGAAATTATGCGGAAAATTGTTGGGGAAGTGATAATTTGTCAATTTCTTTTCGATGAAACAAGAGTAACCCCTATAAAATACATTTTTAACCTTAATTTAAAATTAAAATACTGACATAAAAAGTCAATATGTTGTGCCACACAAGTTAGTGACAGTAACGAATCGCTGCAAAACCGACTCCACCTAGTCTTGTCTGCCCTATACCCTAGAAAGTAATTTAAGCTCACGTGGGACCGCCTGAGCCCCGCAGCGCCGGAGCCGTGACAGAAACCATGCCTGCTGCACGTTGCATGCTCGCTTGCATGCTGCATGCATGGTGTATGCTTGTTTGCAAGCTGCATGTTTGCTGCATGCTGGCATGCATGGTGTATTTTTGTTTGCATGCTGCGTGTTTGCTGTATGTGCGTGGCGAAAACAAATCAGTGTTCTAACTTTGAATTTTCTGTAATGTGATAGATGAGTCTTTCAATTATTATGGACATGAAATATTATGTCAACTATGTCAAAAGATGATTCTAAAAACTTTCAGAGATATGATAGTTCTGCCTTTTAATGACTATCGATATGAAATGTATGCCAAAAGACGATTCTGATCATGAATCATGTGTTTAAGTATCGGTCACTATTTACCAGTCACAATATATAAGTATTATAGATGTAGGTAAGTAGCTGGTGAAGGTAGATCCTATCATTCTAGTAAGTACAGTACAGTTCAGTGGTGGAGGTAGATCATAATATCATTCTAGATTCTAGTTCCTGATTGAGTTGAGTTGTTGACGTCAGGATGGCCAGCGCGTCGCAGGTGGTCGTAAAACAATGTGCCATTTCTGCCTCCTGATCGTTCTGAGAAGCTAGTACTTACGACAGATAGTCACTTCTCATAACTTAACGGTTATGTCCACGTGCCCTGTTTGGCACTGTCGATAACAACAGGACAAACGCCCGCTGATGTACCTCTGGAGTAGTGGGCGAACCATTAACACAAATTAACTGCCTTAATTTCATATTTTTGCACGTTGATAATATCTAGAATGTCACTAAAGTGAGTGCTTTTACTTACTTTCTATTATGAAGGTACCTAATAACAGTAATTGTTCCTAGAACACAACACTAGTGAGGCTATCATACTCGAGCAAGGCGAGACCAGTTGACCATTCATTTAGAAAACGCAAAGATAATAAGCTCTACCTAATTGATTAATATCCGGCGCACCTTACACTTTTCACACAGGGGTCAATCAAAACAAATAGATTAAATTGTTATTTCACTCATGAATAGCTATTATCAGTTTGTGTGATGAATTGAATGATCGTAACATGATATGATACGTAAACAAACATGTGAACCGCATCGCTGGGAATTCTGACGCGTGTTAGTGTAGCCGCAGCTAAAAATAATTGCATCGATTTGATGGAGCGTCGATGAGATGAGCTGTTGAGCTGTCAATGGAGCTCAGTGGCACGGACGAGAGCATCCGGCTGAGATATGGCACCGACATCAGACGAGTGGGCTTACTGGAGAAGGGATAACCAAAGCCTTGACAGCGATCGAAAACAACAAGTAATTTCATAATTTTTCGTTATGTAGGCATAGAATTTACTGTAAAGGCAGAAATCTTGGGGAAACCAGATGTGAGAACCAAAAGTGCACTGATCGTTCACAGGTGACATGACATCCACCAAACCCTGCGCTGGGCCTCGTGCTCACAGACCCTCTCACAGACAAAACAGTCTGATTATGATACGAGTAGGTAAGTAAGTAATTTCGTGTGTTTTTAACAGACTTCAAAAAAAGGAGGACGTTCTTAATTCGTCGCGTATACCTTAACAATATAAAATCGGTGAGACGTAGATTGTGTGATCAAAATAAGTCTAGTACTAGGTAAGTACATCATACTATCGACACATCAGTCTAATACTACAATTTGTATGATCAACAAGTCGTTAGTGTTTGTTATTGGAGTGAGCTCATGTTATTGACTTGGAATGCTAAAATAATAAAGTCAGGTAACTTTATTTAAGCTAACAGTCTTAAAATAATAATAATAATATGTACAAGTAGGGTAAGCCGACGTTCGCACGGACGTAAACATATCGCGGCGATTTTTTTTCGCGCACTGGATTTTAAACGCTGCTTCAATAAGCAGCGTTTAAAATCCAGTGCGCGAAAAAAAATCGCCGCGATATGTTTACGTCCGTGCATCTGAGAGTTTAAAATCCAACAGTGTGTTTTTTCGATGCGCTGGGATGCACTCTGTTGTTGTTAGGTTGGATTCTCAATGCTCAGCTTAACACCGAGAGTTGAAAATCTAGCTGGCGATAAAATTCCGCCGCGATATTTTTACGTCCGTGCGAACGTTAGCTAACTGCTTTAGTAACTGGCCACTCATAAAAAAGAGGTAGAAACAAGGAGAAGAAGCAAACTCATGAATGAAAAAAGAATAAAAAAATAAAAAAAAGGACGAAAAATATGTTTTTTGTCCTTTTCATTCATGAGCTTGCTTGCAATACCTTTTTTCTAGCTCTTGTTTTATGAGTGGTCAGCAAGTGGCCAGTAACTAAAGCGTGGCCAATTAAGACGGGAAATAATCATAGGGCATCAAAAAATTCGTCCGCATCGCCGTCAACAGCAAAAATGCCCAAAAGGCTAGCAGCATTGCCACGTTGTATGGCAATGCTAATTCTTTGGCCAAAAAATAGGCCAGCTCTCTGGTTACGTGTAGAGTCGACCAACCAACCGACGCGAAGTCTCGAAAAATAAGTGGGTTCTCGGACCCCATGGCCATGGTTTCAACCCCAAACGGCTCGAAAAGTCCCAATAAGATTGGAGTAGTACCTAGTCTTCCACTGCAACTTTACAAGTTGCAATGTAGGAGAAGTGTAACAAATTGTTTCACGAAGGCAACATATTGCTCTCGCCAGCTTTGTACGATGCCGTAGCACTCGCAGCACTATTGTAACGTGCAGAAACGATCTTCCTAAAACATGAGTATATTCATTCCTAGCCTCCGGAAGTAGATACTGATAGCGGCTACACATCACTGTTATTGGTACGAGTATTGCATAGTTTCACGATAATATTGACTCGTCTGGTTGGTCCGATAACCATCGATAGGAGCAAACAAGAGTGTTTTCTGATCCTACGTCATGTTACGAGGTTATGCATGCAAACATAAAGCAGAGGTAGTGGAGTATAATCAAGTTTAATTTAGCTTCAGTTTGTAGGCAATATCACCTCTAATACATATAGCAGGACAGCCTAGTGGTGTGACCGGCGGATTGCCAACTCATAGGTCTCGAGTTCGAACCCAAGCCACGCACGCACCTCAGACTTTTCGGATAAATGTTCGTAATTATCACTTGCTTATAAAACGGTGAAGGAAAACATCGTGAGGAAACCAGCATGCCTGAGAGATAATTCTCGACGGCATGTGAAGTCAGAGGCCCATGAGCGGTATAAACCCTTTGACACCCTGGTTACACCCGGTTTGTGATTTGAGAAAAGTAGCAAATCTCAACTGATTATTCTCAAAGACATAAGTATGCGCTTAAGTTTTTTGCGTTTCACAAGTTAAAATCGAATTTCGTCAAACCATAATCGACTGATCATTTACTTAAGTATTCCTGATCAAAGCTAACACGTTCCAATTTACATTCAAGACCGGTACTATTCAAAAACTCATAATATTACTTCATTTTTTCTTATAAATTTAAAACAGACTTAAAAAGTAAGTGAATTTTAAATAACGGCATAATTTCAACAAATTTATGTTATTAGTGTTGCTAATGCATATTTTAGCAATTTAATATATGTATATTTTAGCAATTCAACGTGTTTCTATGAACCGAATCGTGAATGTCAAACTGAAAGTAAATAAACACAAGTTTTATTGGAATTCTGTTTTATATCAATTAAAATGGATAGAGATAAGAAAAAGAGATCGCCTAACTATACTCTAGAGGAGAAAGAAAATCTTCTTTCAATAATAACAAAGTAAGCACATAATAACGTATAAGGTTTCATCATCATCATCATGATTTCAGCCGAAAGACGTCCACTGTTGGACATGGCCTCCCCCAAGCACCGCCACTGCGACCGGCTCCGTGCTTCCCGCATCCAGCGGATTCCTGCGGCCTTCACAAGGTCATCGCTCCAGCTTGTGGGAGGCCTTCCTACGTTACGTGTTCTGGTACGCGGTCGCCACTCCAGAACCTTCCGGCCCCTACCTAATGTTTACCATCATATCATTTTACGTTTATTTATTATTGCTTCAGATACCAAAGTGTAATATAATAGAATGCAAAAGGACAGGGGCATAATATATCCACAAGAAACAGGAAGCCTGGAAGTGCATTACTAAAGAGTACAATAGCCTCCGCACGACTGGGCCTAGGGATGAAACAATGTTAAAACATTTTTATAACAACATCAAGCATCGTGCAAGAAAAGATTCTGCATATGAGAATGTGAGCATAAAAATTACCTACTTGTACCTACTTACTGATAAGATAAATCTTATGTTCAATATCATATTACTCTACTAACAAACATTTTTCAGCAGCAAAGGTACCTCAATACACTACTATTGGCTATTTACTCCACGTTGATCTACAATAATGTCGGCATGAACAAGGTCTCACAGCACAAGTAAAGGAAAAACTCCGTAAATCGTTAAGGCCCTACCTTGAAAATAAATAGTTGCTTGATGGGCGTGGCTTACTTTCCCCGCACGCGGGGAGTGGCAGTTCCATCTCCCGTGGTCGGTCGGTCGCAGCCACAAACTTTATCTGAACCAGTGCACTAAACTGGAACTAACGATATCACTGAACGGAATTTAAAAACGTCAGCATGAGCTTTGGCTAAGCATTATTTTTGTCACTGTCGCACAACTGTTAAACTAAAAATGCAAGATAAAGACGGAAACATTATCTAAGAAAAAGTGCGTGCTAATTAACGTCAATTTATCTCGGTCTATGAAATTTTTGCACATAGCGAACTAAGGAGTAGACAAATAATACAAAATATTTAACTAACAAATAATACAAAATATTTAACTAACAACTAAAATATATTTTTTTTTGATTAATTAGTTATGTTCAACATGAAATTAAAAATTGTTAATTAATCTTCTATATTTATATAAAAACCAGCCAAGTGCGTGTCTGACCACGCACTATGAAGGGTTCGGTAGTTGGGATGAATTAATTTATCCCAAGAACAAACATTGTAGTTAAAAAGATGTTCTCCCATAAGTAGGTACTACCCGTTCATTTCATCCGCCCGCTCAGTTCCGACAGCATGCTACTATCGGAGCAGGCGGTAGAGGTTGGTCGTGTTAAATAATAAAAATTGAAAAGAATACCTAATCTATAAAAGCAGTAATCTAATCGATAAGATTCTGTCATGTTGATTGTCTTTGGTAATAAAAATAAAAAGTCACTTCTCTCTGGTGTCAAAAAATGGTATGAGTTATTTTATTAAAATAATATCCTCTGCTATAAAAAACCAACAGATTATGGGCCCAGAGCGCTCACAAATAATAAAATCTAAAATTCTAACAGTGAGAATTAAGAACCAAAATAAACTATATAGAACAATTCTGGCAAAGTAAGAGCATTATTATTTGAATCAAAAGAAGAAAGCAATCTATGGGGAGAAGCTGCAAAAACTGCTGCATATCTTATTAATAGAATACCAGCTGAAATACGTAATAACTTAACACCTATAGAATTATGGACTGGACAACAACGAGATCTTAGAAATATCGAGATATTTGGCTCTGAAGAATATGGTAAGAAACTTGGACATTTACAAAAACTAGAGTCTAGAACCAACAAAATTATCATGATTGGTTATGCCCTAACAAGCTATTTGACTATTTGACAAAGAAAAACAAAAGGTAATAAGTAGAGATGTAATATTTAATTTCAAAGAAAACAGAGAAGAAAACTTTGAGGAAGAATGATAAAGACTAATGAAAATATAGTGGACAATATTATACTACACGAAGAAAGGAACACAGAAGACAAATACAATAATATAATGGAAATTGAAATAAACCTTGAAGAAAAGTCTGTCCAACAAGAGATAGAGATCCCCAAAGAAATAGAGGTTTTAAATACTTTACAAGAAGAAAATAACATACTAGAAATCACAGAAGATACACAGGATACTCAAAATACTCAAGATACTTAAAATGAAGACCAAAGTACAAGTTCACAAAGACCAAGAAGACAGTGTAAAATACCAACAAGATGCACAGATTATGCTATGTTAACATTTCAAGAAGTGTTGACATGTCCTAAAAATAAAGAATGGATAAAAGCTATTGATTCAGAAAAGAGGTCTTTACAACAAAACCAAGTTTGGGATATAGTAGAAAAAGAAGAAGTAAAAGGAAGAAAGATTATAGCTAGTATGTGGGTTTTCAAAATAAAACCAGATGGAAAATTCAAAGCCAGACTTGTAGCGAAAGGCTGTCAACAAATATGTGGATTGGACTATACTATGAAGACACATTTAGTCCAGTTATGAGTATAGTTCATTTAGAATATTAATAGCTATTGGTACTCCAAAAATCTATGTGTCATGTCGTTAGATATAAAAACAGCTTTTTTAAATGGAGATTTAAAATAAAATATTTCTATGGCTTTACCTGAAGGTTATGAAGAATATGACAGAAATACAAAAGTCTGTAAACTCAAAAAAATGTTTACATGGAATAAAACAAGTTCCTATGAACTGGAATGAAAAAATTACCTCAGTATTACTTAACAATGGATTAAAACAATTGAAAGTAGACAAATGTTTATTCAAGAATTCAGACGGCACAATGATGCTAGGAATACATGTTGATGATAAAATATTATTGGGAGACAATAAGGAATGTATGATGAAACTAATAAATAACTTAAAAGAAGCGAGGTTCGTCAGAAAAACACACAAAACGGCACTCTTCTTCTGCACAATTTATGATTTATTTCGTAGCGGCCTTCGGGAACGGAGATTGAACGCTTATTAAGATCCCTGAAGAGCAATGAAGCCTCGTTACCACAATCATCGCGGTTAATGTACGATTTCGTCAAGCAGTAATTATGTAACAATCTTGTCTGCGGGTGGTGATGCGAGCTCGTCCTCCATGTCGCTCTGTCACGCTGCCAGTGATGCTATAACGTGTCCAAAGTCGACTTATAACACTCTGCGTAGTGCCCAGAGCGATGGCCACAGCACGTTGGCGAGAACCAGCTTCCAACATTCCCACTGCTCTCATCATTTCTTTTCTGATCACGTATTCTCTCCATAATAACGTTCTTTTGTCATGATTTCACTCAGAAGTATGGCAGAAATTTTACTGATTTGGCCTGAAACCCGTTGCAGAACTATATAGGAGTATGACTTGACAAGAGATTTTCATCTTTTGACTGAAATTCAAAAACTGTTCCCTTTTCAAATGACGAAATTAATTAAAAAGTATCCATAGGAGTTACTAAAATTATGAATAAAAACCAGATTGTAGCAAAAACGTGCTTGATTCATGCATTGCCTGGTAAAATCATAACCCTCTGACTTTACCGTAGTCGGGTAAAAACTCTCCTTTTTTCACAATTCAAATGCGACTCCATTTATTTTTTGTGCTCATCATTCGTAGTGACAGTACTTGACATATTGATGTAATTGTTGTCATATTTCAAACCTAAAAATTAATCATATATTTTAAATAAACGATTATTATAAGTTGTGGGGATAAAAACAGACGTTCTTCTCTAGAACATAGAATGCTTACCCAATATTACCTACTTTGCAAGGCGAGAATAGATGGTTGCTGGTTATGCTTTAGTGAAGGTGGTGAATTCGACTCATATTATCATCTTCATATTGCTATTGAATTCCTGTAAAATTAGTTCATTGATTCTCTGTGCTGATACCAAACATTTCAAGTAGGTACTGTTCAGTTTTGGTTTTGTATTTCTTCCCATTTTTATCATTTAAATGTTGCCACGAAATAATAGTAATAACAATATGTTGTATCGTTCATAGTCACAAGAACACGCACACACAGTTTATTCAACTCTGATTGAATTAAAAAAATACTTTATCTTGCTATACTACTAACTTTTCTGTAAACAATTATTTTAAATCACGTAAAGGAGAATGGGCAATTTGGTACTCGCTCCAATAGCAATCATTGTGGTGTCATTGGATAGGTCTTTTAATCAGGAAAAATATTTACTATGGCGACATGTCCCAAATCCTTGTCTGAAAACCACGGCAAGCCCCCAAAAGTTCCAGTTTTAGTTAATATCATAATTGCAAGTACGATAATATTACATACCTATCATGGTTGAAATACGAAAAAAACAATGTAAAACAACATTATTTAAAACGAGAAATGTATTGTGTTACTCATAGACTCATAAAAAAAGGGAGGACTCCGCGCCACGCATATCGAAAGTGAAGCACAGTAAGTATGCCAGGACCGTTTGTACAAACACGCCTCACGCACACATTTACATCATAGTATGCCAACCGGACGCCATTACGTGACACAAGCGACGGCGTCTTTGCAGGTACTCATATCACGCACACATAGATCGGTACGGTGCTTCATTTTCGATATGCGTGGCGCGGAGTCCTTCTTTTTTTATACGTCTATTGTGTTACTATTCATACATTATATCGTGATATGATATGATAATGGTGAAGACTTTTGAAAATATGTTTTTTTACATAAAAAAAGTAGTATCTTTAACATTTCAGTTTTTTGTTACAACGGTGACTATAGACCTCGGGGATAGGGAACCAGCCGCGGGGTGGGGTAGGTGGTGCGCTGTGCCAGTGGACAGCCTTTTGTGTCGCGACATTCACTAGTCGTTGAATCGTTCTGTGCGTGAAACGACGTTCCGCAGCTGTTTATTCTACCTAGTACTTTGTTATACCGTTTTCATCACTGATCCCGTCGCCCCTTTTGGACCCGCTACAAACGTTTATCTTGGCTAGTGTTGTGGACTATTGTTGTGCTTATCGATTTGGAACATCGTTATGGAAGAAAATCGCAACTGTGTGATGTGTCGGCGAGGCCTACATCATGCTAGATACCAACAGCATGTTTTAACTGATGATCTTCCAAGAATGCACCCCGAGTTTGTGGCTTATATACGAGAACATGCCGTTTTGGAGGTTAGTACATACTTCATTAAACTATTTCGAACTTCACCAGCTTCAGTTTTTCTTTTTAGAAGCGGTTTGTTTATATTATTATTGTCTGTTATGTTTTTATACCTGAGCCATTACAAACGTGCGAATTGAACCCTAAATCATTTTAATCAGACCTCTTGCTCGCACTTACAGGTCGTATTGAACTACTCTAGTGTTGTGTGTAAAAGTGCGTTTCCGAACCGAGCTGCAAACTACCAACTGCACGTGTTTATTTTCTATGTAGCGCGGCTGTATGGTCCGTAGCTAAGGGTGTTCGCTTCATAGAAAAAAAACACGTGCAGTACTAGCTACCTGCTTCCGAGCGGCATCCCTTTATATCAGTAATGACTTGTGCAGCTTTCTCACAATCCTTTAATCCTTTTATGACTCAGTTCGCACGTTTATAGTTCTTCTTATTAAAACACTTCTCTGACCACCTATTGTGTGTTTGCTATTGTTATCTATTCACTAAGCCGTCACATCGGCTATACATAAGATATATTTTTACTTGCATTACTGAAAACAATACAAGTATGCCATGACTTTAGACCTGAATACCTACATACCGCATTGTTTTAAATGTTTTCATAAAAATACAACATAACATCAGCAAGATCGTATTCTACCATTTTCAGGTAGAGTTCGACAACACACGACGTGTGTGTCACCGATGTTGGCAGAGAATTGACAACGTTGTAGGAAGACCACCTGTCATACCAGAAGTAGAACAGAATGTACGAGAGCTTCAGGTTCCAGACTACACTCGAGCTCCAAACACTCCAGGGCATTGTATCTTTAACACTTGCCAAAACGCAACCCACCATCGAATACCAGAGACGATCAAGATTCACATTTTCTGTGAATATAAGTTATATATTCCTGACGGTGCTAGAGTATGTGGACAACACCTTCAGAGCAATGCTTGGGAAGAGCTGCCTCAATTCTGCAATGTCACACATAACTTCAATGCGCAACAGTTTAGGGACGTTTGTGACATGTTGAGAATGGCTTTAAATCGTGGACCTAGGCTAGATTTCAACACAAGAGGTGCTTTAAGCAACGAGGACATGTACTTTTGGACAGGACGCAAATGCGAACAGTTTGATTCCATATTAGAACAAACACCCTCACTAAGTGGGAGGTGCAAGGAGCCTCGAACTGCGTTAGGCATATATCTGACGAAACTACGTACCGGAGACTCAGATGAAAGACTAGCGACGTTATTTAATATGTCACGAAGAAAGCTGGAACGTTTACTAACTATTGTGTGCGAATGCCTCATGAATGAATATGTAATATTACACTTGGGAGTGGACCATATGAATAGAAACGACGTTTTAGAAAAGAACCTCATTATACCAAGAGGGTTATTTGGCAATGAAGAAAACAATAAAGCTATCGTTATATGCGATGGGACTTATATATATATCAATAAAAGCTCGAACTTTTTGTTCCAGCGTCTATCTTATAGCCTGCATAAGTTCCAGAACTTGCTGAAGCCGTTTTTAATTGTGTGTTCCAATGGCTATATAATCGATGTTTTGGGACCATACGCTGCCACTAAGAGCGATGCGAACATCATGAGCGATATAATGAATGATGGAGAAAACCCATTGCATTGCTTTCTTCAACCGAACGATGTCTTCATATTAGATCGCGGCTTCCGGGACAGCTTAGATGCTATCGAAGCATGGGGATATGAATCCTACGTTCCACCATCTAAAGACAGATGGGAGACACAGCTAACTACTGAGCAAGGTAATGAAGCTCGATCAGTTACACTATGCCGGTGGGTAGTGGAAGTGGTGAACAGGAGGTTCAAACGAGATTTCAAGCTTTTGCGGCAAAAATATTTTAATAAAACACTACCAAACAAGTTCATTGATTTTAAAATCGCCGCAGCTATGTTTAATAACTTCCACATACCCATCGATGACAACATTCACGCAGAGGCCTTCCTAAACATAATCAGGGAGAAAATAGATTCCCCGAATCTACTTTATGATTATGTTGAAAGAAAACATTTGAATAACCGAAGAGCGGATTTTCAAAGAATAGAAAGTCACGAAATACAGAACTTCCCACAACTGACGGAAGAACAGATTATTTTACTTTCATTGGGCACCTATCAACTGAAGCTAGCCCGATCCTACTGCAGCGAGCATTTATCAAATGGACTGTACATTCTACAAGTATATAGAGAAAGCGCACTCCAAGATTTAAATGAATATGGTATAAACGAAGATGCCTGGCTTTTACGCGGACGCATACAGTCGCGTCACGTACGGTCAAGAACTTATTATTGTTATGTATTAGTAAAAAACAATGTTAATGAAAACGAAACCAATATCCATAACATTTTATGCAATTATTACTGCACGTGTTTTACCGGACGACGAACAATCGGCACTTGTGCTCATATAGTTTCAATCGTGTGGTATCTAGGATATGCCAGACATGTAGGCTTCACTGCTCCTGCAGCGTTCCTCAACGATGTCATTATTGCTGATAATAATGTTTAAAAAAATAAATAACGTTTCTTACTTTTTCTTTTTTTTTTTTTTATTCCCGAGTGTTTATTCATTTAAGTATCTATTAATCAACAAACACAGGATTCTATAGAAGAAAATTATATAATATCACCATTATCTTAACAAAATCAAACAAAAACAAAAAAAAAAAAATACTTAACACAAAATAACTCCGTTCCGACAGCAAATGGAGACAAGCGACTCGGTTATCATTAATCCTTGTAAAAAGACCTTTCCAATGATATATATATTATGGCTATTGGACCGAGTACCAGGCTTCATATATTTTTGCCCATGATCCTTTGATCGCACCGATTTGCAAAAAAATTACATAGATTCATCGTCGACGAGCCCCACCGGGCGACTCACGCGACTGTGGACTGATCTTTGAATAAACGAGAGTGATGACATTACTTTTGATAGGCAAAAGAAGGGATGGCGATAATGTGTGTGCGCTCGGAATAAAACAACGTATGTGCCAAATCGAATTGCCGTCTTTTTTAAATAAAAAGTATTATTAAAACTAAAACTGTTTTCCTTAAACCTTGATACGACTACTCTCTACGTTTTAAAGTAAACTCCATTGAATAACTCATAAGCGTTACGCTTTGGTACTCAAAAAAACATAAAAGTAGATAGAACTTTGCATTATTTTTGTATCGAGAAAATTTCATTGTATCGTGTATTCCTTTTCTAGGATACTAGGTCATGTAGTCAAAAAACATACACCAAAATGTTGAATCCCTATTTGATAAACCCAATAAGATACACGATAAAGAAAATGCACATATTTTTCAACATATCACCTTAATTTGTAGTTTTATCACATCAAAAATAGTTTTTTGCGATTACAAACTTAAAGCAGTTGGAGAATTGAC
Organism: Cosmia pyralina; assembly: GCA_946251885.1. Lineage (NCBI taxonomy): Eukaryota > Metazoa > Arthropoda > Insecta > Lepidoptera > Noctuidae > Cosmia > Cosmia pyralina. Next base: position 427,193 of record OX276363.1, read on the forward strand.
CATGATGTAACTATGTCAATGTATGGGGGAACATGTTTTTCAGCTATAATGTTAAGTTTGTATTTGGGATAAATTCTTTTCAACACGGATCCGTTCATTGTCCACCACGCACTTCGCCGGTATTTTTTTAAGCGGATGTTTGTTGTATATTTTATTTACACGATGTGTTGATGGCAAAACCTTTGTAAATGCTGTAGAACTTATGTAAATATTGCGCATTTCCATCTATTTTCCAATATTGAACATGTAGGTGGGTATCTATGTTATAAATGTATTCCAAAAAGAGAAACCGGCCAAGTGCGTGTCGGGCCACGCGCAGTAATAGGGTTCCGTAGTGCACGCCCCGCCGCCCGTCGTTATTCGAGCGTAAATATTATTAATTTAGAAATCATTATTAATATTAAGAATGTTATGATTATATTTTTGTATATTTTTACATGGTTCATAAACTTATATTCTACCTGTTTTACATAACTGACAACGTTATATAAGTAATTTTTAATGGAATTTGTACGAAATTTTTACTGTTCAATTACATTTTACAAGTTGGTATTACTCATAAACTTGAAAAGCCTACTTAGCTGTGATAGTTTTCCTTTTAATTCACCCATCCAAAACTAACCGTTTTGCTGGCAGCCCCCCCCCCCCCCCTCGGACACACTTGACTCTAACAAAAATTTGCACTTTAAAGCTTAATATTTCAGAAACGGATCCCTTAATCCATAGATATATGAAAGCCTTAATCGAAAAATTATTCCCACAAACCCGCAATATTTTTAAAATACCTATCAAATAACACCCCACACCATGGGGTAAACGAGAAAAAAACATCCCAACTACGTGAGGTAGTTACAGAAGGAATAAATTTTTTTTTCATGATTGCCACTTACCACTTTGTCGGCGTGATGAATATCTATATCCATGCCAAATTATAGCTAGTTCTAGTACTAAGAGTCTTTGAGCTAAGCTGCGGACGGATGGACAGACAGACGGACGGACATAGCGTTCCTTGTTAACTACGGAACTCTAAAAACCAGCTAATAAGTACCTACATAAAAAGGAAATATGTAGGAAAAAATGTATTAAAATTTCATAATGGATGGACTGTGGACACCCGCGCTCAATAATGTATCGTGATCATTAGGTATTCCTGAGCTGCTATCACTACATATTTTTCAATACACTTCCTCGAAAACTGGTTCATATCGCACTACGATTAGGTTCACAATGCAATATATTTCACACGCGTGCAATTTTTCATTTTCCAACACGTGTGCGGGAATAAAAATTGCCACAGATAACTTATACCTATACACAGTCTAAATTGGTTCAATGCCTCTATTCACACCGTCTCTATTCGGAGGTGAATATTTTTTTTATCTCGACAAAGAGTTAACGCGGCGTTAATATTTTTGAATATTTAAATAATGTTTATAAATAGAATATCATCAAAACCCATGATGATTACAATAAAAAAACGTTTATGAACAAATTAACATTTATTTGTGTTCTAAACTCAAAAATATTTAAATTTTCTATTTTTCATATTAGGCTGTTTATCGGCTTTATACCTTTGTTTCTCCTTCAACCTGACGAATGAAAAGCGCGGGAAAAAAAAGAAAATTTTAATCATAGTTTCCTAATAATTCAGGACAAAAATATTTTTCGTTATTTTATTTTATTTCTTCAAAAGTGTATTGAAAAACGTCGTTTGATATTCGTACACGTGCACATTTGTTAATGCAGTTCTCGGCTCTAAAACAACCTCGCCTACGGCTCGGGTGTTAATTCCGCATCGAATGCAATAACAAAAATTCTCCACTTGTATCAAAATGTACTATTGTTTCTCCAGCATCTCTGTCATTATGACGATGTCGGCAAAGCGAACTGTGTGAGATCTTAATCACCGTTCACATTGATATTCTGTCCAGTCCAGCGTCTTAAAAATGTCCTCCAACGCTTTGGTGAACAGTTGCGGGTTTGTCGCATCCCTCGTCTCGTCACTGTCACTGTTTACGTCGCTGATACAAAATGAATCGGGATGAGTAAGGTTTATCGTTATGTTAACGTTAAGTCACAATCTTTAACATCAAAACTAAAAAAAAAATGCGATATTTTTTACATAACAGGCTTTGCAGTGCGTCGTCTGTGTCAGTGTTCCCTGTCTGATAGTGTCTCTCTTTATAAAACTAGAAGCTCCATCTGCTGTCAGGAAGAACAAACCAAAGAAGCAAAATGTTACCTTCTGATAGAGGAAGGGCCGCGTGAGCGCGAGGTACCGCTCCAGTGCCATGGTTACGGCGATGCACACCGAGCCGATGCCGAACACGCGCAGCACGACGCGTGTGGCGCAGTACGCGCGCGTCGTGCCCACGCCCGCCACGTGCTTGCTCACCAGCATCGCGCACATCATGCCCACCTGCCACACAGACAAAAGTCAGTCATCCTCATCATGTGGCACCCTCAAGCAGCCCCGTCCCACCCACTGCTGAGGTCATGCCCGTACAACAATAAGGGTGCAATCCTCCTCCATAATAGAAATGTTCAAAATGACTGATGAAGCGGCAGACGAGCAAATCGATCTTGCTGTCCCCTTCATTACATTCATTTTACTTTAAAGTGTCTTAGAAGAGTAGATCTTTATATAGAGAACTAACAGGTTTCTGTTCAGGCCGCTGCTGGCGCTGTCTGCATGGTAAGGTCTAGTGTGTGTAGTAATAAGTGATGAGCACCTAATAAACTCTTTATGTATCATTATAGCTTTAACAAAACAAACATTGTCATAATCGCGGGTCATCGTGATGCCAAGTACCTACTTACATAATGTAAGTCATTACTATTATATGTTTAGTATGATGTACTACTTAACGATTCGGAGATTATAAGCTGACAAGCGTAATCTATCTATTTAATAATAGCTGATCTATCACTACCCGTAGCTATAACGCTCACTGTGCAACAGACGTAGACCGGAGAAATACAACCATGCGTCAAACCTATTTCTGACTGTACGCAGCGCAGCAAGTAAAAGTAATAGAACAGACTTACATTTGTAAACAAGCTGTAACTTAAATAACGCACAACCTCTTAAGGGGTCATTGTACTCATCATTATGAACAACTTTTACTACGGAATCGAACCTCTAATAGCGAAAAATAAATCAGCTATTCCCTACATTTTGAAGAGTTATGTAGGTAAACGTAACTGTACGGAACAGCTGATTTTTTTTTACTAGTGATTAGTTTTTTTTCAATTTTGGTCCGATCATCGAAAAAAACTTTTAATTCAAGATTTTTTTTCTAAGGCAAATAAAACGTTATTTACAAAAATGTTATCTTGTTACATTAGTAAGCTTATATTTAAATGTTTAACAAAAATAATACCTAAAGACCAACGGAAAAAGACGAAAGACGGCCAAGTGCGTGTCGGGAGTCGGCGCACGCGCAGTAACAGGGTTCCGTAGTGCACGCCGCCGCCCCCGTCGTTATTCCAGCGTAAATTATTAATTTAGAAATCATTAAGAATGTTATGATTATATTTCTGTATATTTTTACATGGTTCATAAACTTATATTTACTACCTGTTTTACACAGCTAACAACGTTTTATAAGTAATTTTTAATGGAATTTGTACGAAATTTTTACTGTTCCAAGTACATTTTCCAAGTTGGTTGACTATAAACTTGAAAAGCCGACTTAGCTGTGATAGTTTTCCTTTTAATTTCGTTATATAATATATACTACCGTGAATTTTTTCACCCATCCAAACTAACCGTTTAGCTGGCAGGGGGGGGGGGGGGACACTTGACTCTAACAAAAATTAGTACTTTAAAACTTAATATTTCAGAAACGGATCCCTAAATCGAAAAATTGTTTGCACAAACCCGCAATATTTTTAAAAGACCTATCCAACTACACCATCCACCATGGGGTAGACGAGAAAAAAAATATCCCGACTTTACGTGTAGGTACTTACAGAAGATACATACACTAAAAAATTTTTTTTTCTTGATTTTATTTTACCACTTTGTCGGCGTGATGAATATATCCATGCTAAATTATAGCTTTCTAGTACTAAGAGTCTCTGAGCTAAACTGCGGACGGTCGGACAAACAGACGGATGGACATAGCGAAACTATAAGGGTTTCTTGTTGACTACGGAACCCTAAAAAGTTATCGTTTGCAGTGACACCATAAAAAAAACTAAATCCTGCTCGAGAAAAAAATATAGATACCGTAGCGATTATTTTAAACTATTCAAATGAGTTGTTGGGAAGTGAGCTACCTACCCATTACATTTGATCCATTATTTACGGAACACCTTGTATGCGTTCCATAAATAGAGATAATCTAGAAAATAATGTTAGCCAGTGTAAATCGGGTCCGGCTCCACTCGGCCCGCTTACACTCGGCCCTAACAATAATACCAGATGTTTTACTACCGTTTGTACAGTCAGGCAAAGCGATATTATAATTCGAAATAACTTATTAATTTATTAAATATAGAATATTTAATATTTTGTTATGATTCATAATTTAACCTGGTAGTCAGTGATTTAGTTTCAAAAATGTAGCTTTGTAGCCTGTTTTCTGGAAACAGTAGACGAAGCGGCTCATAATTCTATTGTTCGAACTGGTTCTGTCTCTTTCTAGCGCTGCAAAAATGCAAGTATAAAGGTGCCGATATGATAAGAAAGTAAAGTATTATGGTTAGTTTGTCATTCACAATGTCAGGTGAAGGGCCTTCTAAGGGCAGAGTGCGTAAAAATTATAAATGAATTTCAAATCAACGTAAGATTGTAATGATAATTAACAATAATCTATGATTTATACTACAAAGTACAAAGCACTCTATAGCTATATTAAAAAAGCGGCCAAGTGCGTGTCGGGCCACGCGCAGTAATAGGGTTCCGTACTTGCACAATAATGCGGACTAAGAAGAGGGCTTTTTGTTGTTTCATGAATATTTGACTATTACTCGTAAAAGCCTACTTAGATGTGATAGTTTTCCTTTTAACTTCGTATATATACTACTACCGTGATTTTTTTCACCCGTTCAAAAGTAACTGTTTAGCTGGCAGGGTACTTGACTCTAACAATAATTAGTACTTTAAAGCTTAATATTTCAGAAACGGATCCCTAAATAGAAAAATTGTTTTCACAAACCCGCCATATTTTTGAAAGACCCATCCAACAACACCCACACCATGGGGTAGACGAGAAATAAAAAAAACATCTCCATTTTACGTGTACAGAAGGTATCCTATCAAAATTTTCTTTTCATGATTTTATTGTGCCACTTTGTCGGCGTGATGAATATCCATGCCAAATTATAGCGTTCTAGTACTAAGAGTCTGTGAGCTAAGCTGCGGACGGATGGACAGACAGACGGACGGACATAGCGAAACTATAAGGGTTCCTTGTTGACTACGGAACCCTAAAAAAGATAAGTACTTACTTGCTTGTTTAATTATTTATTAATTATCCAAACATTATTTAAATTTTGCACTAACTGTGGTGCAAGCGTAAAAATAACACTTTTCTGTCTGACTATACATCGACGTTTTTACTCCTATCAATGCAGAAATATCCTGGTTTTATTCTTCGGGCCGAGTCTAAGCGGGCCGACCGGGGCCGGACCCTGGAAATCTGTGTAATATAGTCAACTGCGACTACACTCTAGTTGCAAGTACGTACTTACCTGTACGGCACTTTGCTTGGAGGGCACTCGTCGTAATGATAAAACTTTATGTTGCAGGTTCGATACATTAACTAGCTGGTAGCTTCAGCTAAAAAAAAAAAAAAGCTCTAACTCAAGCTCTAACAGATATGACTACAGTGATCTTAAACTTATGTGAAGGTACTTGTATAGTATACTGACCCGTAGTTAGGTACTTGTATAGTATACTGACCCGTAGTTAGGTACTTGTACAGTATACTGACCCTAGTTAGGTACTTGTATAGTATACTGACCCGTAGTTAGGTACTTGTACAGTATACTGACCCGTAGTTAGGTACTAGTTTTGCGAGTAGATTTAGTAATCAAGTGCAAATTAATGAAGCAGATCATATTATAAAAACAATTTACAGGTCAGCAATCTAAATAACAAGATTTGCTTCGACGCGTGTTTAAAATTTTGAAATAAATGTTCTTCGTTTATGTAATCCCAAAAATTCAGGTCCTGTGTGGAATTTAAATGATATTATTATCAAAATTACTAGAGCGCGACCTGAATGCAAAACATATACTAAATCTATGCCCTGACAGCTGTCATGTTTCCCGAAGAATGGCCATACACACACAGTAATGTTGGCCGACGGCTACACACGGACACAACCCAATAATGCTGTCTGCCGTTAGATACAGAGGTACCTACTCACACACACGAGCCTTTTACTGACAGCTCGTTCCAATACTCGTCGGGTTTGGAAATTCATTGGCTCTAAAGAACTGCTGTGTGAAAAGTATTTCATCTAGAAGGAAACTGTTTGCATTAAAACGAAATATAAAATCTTTAATTTTAAGTGATAAAAGATAATAAATAAGCAAATGTAAAAAAGGGTGATTTATACCAATAGTCGTCAGATTTGTACTATTTATTACCCATCAAAAGGAGCCAGTAGTCGTAAATGTTTGATGCTCATACTGAACTCTGATGGTCTTGAACATAAAGTTTTAGTCAGACAGGGTTATTGGTAAATCACAGCAACCTCTTCAGGGGTCATTAAGTTGTTTATAATTATGAGTACAATGACTCATTGTACTCATAATTATGAACAAGTTTTACTATGGGAGATGGGACCAAACCTGAAATCGCGAAAAACAAATAAGCTGCTCCTTACATTTTGAAGAGTTTGATGTAAAATGTAAATAAATATACTGAACAGCAGATTTTTTTTTCGCAATATCAGGTTTGGTCCTCTTATTAACAGTTGTTCATAATAATGAGTATACAATCAGTACAGTACGGTACAATCAGAACATTCTTTTTGCAATATTAGCAACATCATCTATTTGGCATACTTTTAAAGTTAATGTAGGTACTTGACTTATATGGCACATCAGAAAAGTTCGGCTCTGTGATTACACTCATTCTTGTCGGTACTGTACAGTTTTACATAATACGTGTGATATAATGTATACGCCCCGGTACTGTACAGTAAGTTCTTATTATTATTTGTCATTTATACGCCCTGGTACTGTATGTACAGTAGGTACATATTGGGCGTTCTAGGTACTATCGTGGATATTTGCGGTGAACCACTTTTGACCTTATTGCTATGGCAATAAGGTTCAAAAGAAGTTCACCGCAAATGTCCGCGATGGTACATTGCCATTGTCTGGAACACTTTGTAGCGTCTGTGTGTTCTCATACTACCGACAACCTTCAGGTTCATTGCTTGTCGCGGGTGCTCGTCACTTCTTATAATTCAAAAACCGGCCAAGTGCAAGTCAGACTCGCGCACGAAGGGTTCCGTACCATTATCTATAAAAACGGCAAAAAAATAATGTCTGTTGTATGGGAGCCCCCCCTAAAATATTTGTTTTATTTTAATTTAATTATTTATTTTTAAAGTGAATATATAACTAAATATTCTGTGATTATTTCAAGTGTCTACCTGTTGCCGTTATCAATATCGAACAAAAACGAGCAAAAAAGTCACGTTTGTTGGAGAGGAGCCCCCTTAAATATTTATTTTATTCTGTTTTCTAGTATTTGTTGTTATAGCGGCAACAGAAATACATCATCTGTGAACATTTCAACTGTCGAACTATCACGGTTCATCAGCCTGGTGACAGACGGACAGACAGACGGACGGACAGCGGAGTCTTAGTAATAGGGTCCCGTTTTACCCTTGGGTACGGAACCCTAAAAAGCAAGACTAAACAGGCATCTTCTGAGGATGCTCATTCCAGTGGCATCATAGACCTTACTCCTACATCGCTTTCCAGCAGGTAAGATCGAGATCAACAACGGGCACAAGTAAGTGCATAATCACTCACCAACGCAACAAGATCGTTAGCTGCCAGTGACGTCAGCAGCAGCAGATGCTTTCTGTTGCGCACCCTCCGCTCCCCTCTCCGCAGTGCGATGATGGCGCACGCGTTGCCCACGATGCCGATGGCGTACACCACCTTGAACAGTATCCCGAACACCTTGCCCATCGGCTGCGCCGGCAACACAGGGGCCGTGCTGTGGCTCATACCGCTCATGTTGCTCGCAATGCTCTCGTTGAACAAGTCCGCCATATCGGCCGTCGTGGTAAACATATCTGATGTGTTGGCCGTCATATTGAACATATACTCGGAAGATCCTGCCATGTCTATGTGTTGTGTTTCACAGACGATAGAATATTGCTATATTGTTCTGTATCGTTTCGGTCGTCGGGATGGCTTCGTAGTTGCAAGTCGGTATGCTCGTGAATGTTTTATGATACATCGCACTCTCGTGTCCACGTCCTCTCTGTGAATAAGACAGCTTGTTTTAGGTAATTGAAATTATCTTGTTTAAGTTAACAGGTACGTCTGCCCTGGGAAAGAGGAAGTAGCGTGGCGTACGATGTAGATGACAGCAAGAAAGAGGAAGTAGCGTGGCGTATGATGATGATGACAGCAAGAAGGAAAAACATTTTTGATGCAGAGAATTAAGGTGTGTCTGTTTCCCGTGTGCCAATATTCAGTCCTAAGTAATGAGTGCCAGCGTAGAGTAAGGACTACTCTGTATGTATACAGTTTATCGGCCTGAACCGCAATATTCTCTAATAAAGGGGGAAATTACTTATTTTTCTCTCATCAGGTACTCTTTCCTACTTATATATTATAGATAATACCAAAACATGCTTCACCATAGAAACAATCAGCCGAGGATCAATCCCGAGATCTGCATAGCAACATTCATAACTAGTTAGTAAGTGATTTGTTATCTCAGTGACGAGTGGGGCAGGTGGGGGGTGGGGCTCATACCGGTCACACCCGTGTCATGCATCACAGCATGTCCATCGAGACTCATTTCAATATTTCAAGCATCATACCTTTATTAACTTCGAAGATGCAAGAGCCAAGGGTTGCAAACGCTTGGAAATTGGATTGGATTTTTCACGGATTTCAGATTCCATACCAAATTGGTAAAAAGGAACCCTTATGGTGCGATTCACTCTGTCTGTCTGTTTGTCCGTTTGTCACAGCTGGATATCTCAAGAACTACTAATGCTATCAACTTGAAATTTGGAACAATTTTAGATGACGTTTGCCCAACTATTTTGCTAATCAAATCCGAAAGAAAATATATTTTTTGTTTGCAACAGTGATTGAAAGCGGGTCATAAAATTCGAAGTGGGTCTACATGCCTTAGCATGTAGGATATCATATGAAAGAGCGCTGTTTGCACATTTTCAAACATTTTTTTTCTTTCTTTAGGCCGCATATTTTTCGACTTTTGATGATGAACAATGTAAAAAAAATATCTCCAAAGTTTGGATGACAAAAATCTGAAATTATTCAATGTGATAGAAGTTTATGTAAATATTACAGGAAAAATAAAACGATGTCTCTAAATAGCACACTTTTTCAGAAATCAGACCGGGACCCTTGGTGCGTGAGTCCGACTCGCTTTTGACCGGTTTTTTCATTTGGTATTCACATAATTGCAGGAAGATTTAGAAAGTATTAATATTTTTAAAAACAATTCGAAAACTTAGTTGTTTTTTTAGGGTTCCGTACCTCAAAAGGAAAAACGGAACCCTTATAAGATCACTTCGTTGTTCGTCTGTCTGTCTGTCAGTCTGCTCTGTGAAGACCCTTTTTCTCAGGAACGCGTGGGGAATCAATTTGAAATTAATATAAAATAGGTACGTAAGTCTGCGATCCGTTAGAACTCTAAAACAATCAAGCTTCTAAGTCAACGCAATAAAAAATACGGTCATTTAGGCGACATTTGACGCTCGCAAATAAATCAAAACCTATCAGGGTACAAACGTTTTTTCTAATAAACGCCAGTTATCTGAGTGTAGTGTTTTATTTCACGAGTCCTCTAGTTCACTAAAAAGTTAGTTCGGACCCTTGGCTACGTTTGGCAGTGTTTACAGAAAGATCCCAGCGGCAAAACAATACTTTCTTAATGAGAACATTCTAATAAATGCGACCGAGTAGCTTAAATGGATAGGTTTAGATAGTACAGTATCACACGCCAATTATTTATTATTTCACATCAGCTCTTTGTAAAAGAGGAGCTCGTGGCCTAAGTAATAACAGCCGCACGGGTCGATCTATCAGGTTAAGCTACGCTTGCCGGGTTGGTCCGTGGATGGGTGACCATCTTTTCATACCGAGACTCCTCCGTGCCTCGGAAAGCACGTTAAGCCGTTGGTCCCGGCTGTCATTCGTGGATCTATGACAGTCGTTACGGGTAGTCAGAAGCCCGAAAGTCTGACAACCAGTTTTACCAAGGGGTATCGTATTACCCAGTTACCGTGTTGTGGAGGTCAGATAGGCAGTCGCTCCATGTAAAATACTGGTATTCAGCTGCATCCGGTTAGACTGGAAGCCGACCCCAACATAGTTGGGAAAAGACTAGGCAGATTGATATCAGCTCTTTGTAAAACATTGTTCGGACTTCGAAAAGAAAGAGACTATCTGCGTCCTTTTCACAGTTATTGAAAACATGTGACTGCAACACGATGGCGCTCCACCACACTACGCTCGGGTGGTCCGAGAACATTTAAACGCCCAGTACCCAAACCGTTGGATTGGTCAAGGTGGAACAGTCCAATGGCCACCAAGATCTCCGGATCTAAATCCGATAGATTTTTTTTTGTGGGGATACTTAAAAGAGATGGTGTACGAAAAAGAGAACCAGACAGTGCAAGAATTAAGAAATAAAATCGAGATAGCGAAAGAAAGTGTTAAACGCAACAGAAACGCATTTCGTAGGTTGCGACGTAATTTTATTAGACGATGTCGTATGTGTATTGTCGCTAGAGGAAGGCATTTCGTAGGTTGCGACGTCATTTTATTAGACGATGTCGTATGTGTATTGTCGCTAGAGGAAGGCATTTCGTAGGTTGCGACGTCATTTTATTAGACGATGTCGTATGTGTATTGTCGCTAGAGGAATGCATTTCGTAGGTTGCGACGTCATTTTATTAGACGATGTCGTATGTGTATTGTCGCTAGAGGAAGGCATTTCGAGCAATTGCTGTAACTAGATTTATTATGTTATTATTAAATAAAAAAAATATGAATTCTAATAGCTGTTTTTGACTATCCTCTGATTTACTTTAATTTAGACTTTGCTATGAAAAAATTAACATAAAAAAATAATAAAGCTACAAACAGCTATGTGTTACACCTCGTTTTAATTGTCAAGTTTTTTTAATACAGGGTTATTTTTTGGTAGTACATTTTTTTTTATAAAGTAAGGTAATAAAGTTACAAATAATTTTACGTGAGACTTAAAAGCTATTGAAAAAAGTGCCAATACTCGTAAATCATGGTACCTGCTATCATAAAAACACTTTTGTAGTGATGATACATTTCATAGAAGCTAATAAACACCATTTATTGTTTTAAAATAGGTACCCATTTTACTCAAATTGCCTATTTATCACAAATTTTGGTATTTTTTTCAAAAAACACTCAAATAGTCATAACTTTTAAGGAGATCAAGTGAGTGCTCTGCCACAAAGATATTTTTTGCTGCAAATAACCCCAACTATCGCCCTGTTTCGTTTGATCCACGATTTTTTACCCACCATGTATAACAGTACATACATTTAATACCTGCTTATTGTACCTACTTATATTAATTTCCTTTTCCAATAACACTTTGACATTGGCAGCGTGTAGGACGTAGGAGATCAATATTTTCATTATTTTACTAAACTGATAAGTGACAACCCTGACAACGAATACCTGCAAGTTACAAAGTTATAATTACTGGTCGATGTCTTGAGCAAGACTTTGCATGTAAATAAGTCATCACTATTAATGAGTCCCAATGACAGTACGTAGCGAATAGGGACCAAAGATAGCCCATTGAGAGGTTCCCGACACAGTGAAGCCCTATTAAAGTCGACCGTCCACTGCGTGACTGCGTAGGATGAGATGAGAGGTTTTTTTGCCACTTGCCTATTGCGTACGATGTGCTATGAGAGGTTTTTTGCCACTAGACTATTGCGTAGAATGTGCTATAAGAGGTTTTTTTGCCACTTGCCTATTGCGTAGAATGTACTATGAGAGGTTTTTTTGCCACTAGACTATTGCGTAGAATGTGCTATAAGAGGTTTTTTTGCCACTTGCCTATTGCGTAGAATGTACTATGAGAGGTTTTTTTGCCACTTGCCTATTGCGTACGATGTGCTATGAGAAGTTTTTTGCCACTTGCCAATTGCGTAATTTGTGCTATGAGAGATTTTTTTGCCACTTGCCAATGTCGTAATATGTGCTATGAGAGGTTTTTTGCCACTTGCCTATTGCGTAGAATATGCTATGAGAGGTTGTTTGCCACTTGCCTATTGCGTAGAATATGCTATGAGTGGTTTTTTGCCACTTGCCTATTGCGTAGAATGTGCTATGAGAGGTTTTTTTGCCACTTGCCTATTGCGTAGAATGTACTATGAGAGGTTTTTTTGCCACTTGCCTATTGCGTAGGATGTGCTATGAGTGGTTTTTTGCCACTTGCCTATTGCGTAGAATATGCTATGAGAGGTTGTTTGCCACTTGCCTATTGCGTAGGATGTGCTATGAGTGGTTTTTTGCCACTTGCCTATTGCGTAGAATGTGCTATGAGAGGTTTTTTTGCCACTTGCCTATTGCGTAGAATGTACTATGAGAGGTTTTTTGCCACTTGCCTATTGCGTAGGATGTGCTATGAGAGGTTTTTTTGTCACTTGCCTATTGCGTAGGATGTGCTATGAGAGGTTTTTTTGCCACTTGCCTATTGAGTAGGATGTGCTATGAGAGGTTTTTTGCCACTTGCCTATTGCGTAGGATGGCTATTAGAGGTTTTTTTGCCACTTACCTATTGCGTAGAATGTGCTATGAGAGGTTTTTTTGTCACTTGCCTATTGCGTAGGATGTGTTATGAGAGGTTTTTTTGCCACTTGCCTATTGCGTAGGATGGCTATGAGAGGTTTTTTTGCAAACTTGCCTATTACGTAGAATGTGCTATGAGAGATTTTTTTGCCACTTGCCTATTGCGTAGGATGTGCTATGAGAGATGTGCCACGTGGAGTGAACGTGGGTAGCTCAGCCGTCGCCTGCTGAGGAGCAGTACCATTGGGTGTCGTTATAAACACAAGTGAGTATTAGCACGCTAGCGCTCCAGGGATGAAGCCTATGTTTGAAAAGGCGCCGAATAGGGCTGATGATGACGAGGGTTTCGTGACGGTGCACAGGAGGAAGCGCAGAACAGACTATCTGTTCTGTGGGAGGAAGCGCCGATCGCGAATTAACAAGAACCGCTGCGGCAAATCTCCTGCGGAGTCCGAAGTGAGCCTGCGTGCCGCAAAGCCGAACACACCGGTATAATAGGTAATTGGTAATACGGGCTGGTATCCACGCAACTCCACGACAATGCGCGTATTTTGCGTATGGTGGGAAAATCAATTATTCGATCCACCCCAGCTCCTCAAAGAAGGCCAGCAGCGCCTTGATGTTACTGACAATTTCCCAGAGGGTACCTGGGTTACCGAAGTACTTTGCCCTGTATGCGGCGACCACCGGGCAGTTTAGAAGCACATGATCTGTTGTCTGCTACTTAAAAGTAAATTTATCTAAAACAAAATTCATTCAATTTGCAAATTACAAACAAAATCCCCCAAAAATTAATTTAGTCCACAATTACGAAATAATTACCAAAGAAAATAGTATTAAATTTTTAGGTCTAACACTAGATGAAAATCGTAACTGGGGAATACATATTGAAAATGTTTCTAAAAAAATAAACAGATTTGTATACGCATTAAGAGAGCTACGCAAAACAGCGAATGAAGAAGCTGCACTCAATGCCTATCACGGCTACGTAGCGTCGGTATTGAGGTATGGCTTACTTCTATGGGGTAACTCGTCCCACATTCAAAGAGCTTTCATAGCACAAAAAAAATGCTTCAGAGCAATAACTGGGGCGCCTCCATATGAGAGCTGTAGACCAATTTTTAAAAAGTTAAAGGTTTGAACGCTAGCTTCTATTTACATTTTTGAAATAGCCATATTTGTTAGGAAAAATTGACATTTCTTCTCCACGGTAGCCGAAAACAATAGATTTACATAAAAACTTTTTTACAAAAAAATACAACCGACTTCCAAAAACAACACTACAAAGTGAAAAATAACTTTAATTTCGGAAGTCGGTGTCTAGTTAAATGTATTTTCGTTTTTTGCCACCGACTTCCGAAATTAAAGTTATTTTTCACTTTGTAGTGTTGTTTTTGGAAGTCGGTTGTATTTTTTTGTAAAAAAGTTTTTATTTTTCACTTTTTAGTTGTGGTACCTACCCCACACAAATTCTAATACCACTACCTGCAAAAGAAACTAGAACATCGTCCATATAAAAGTGGGGAAAAAATACGTATTATTGAAGCTAACTCAAAAACTACCCAAGCAAAGTTGAAACATGTTCCGACGAATTGAGAACCTCCTCCTTTTTGAAGTCGGTTAAAAAAGGGACCTCACCAAGTTAAAAAACCAATTTTGTAACAGCACTCTCCACTACAGAAACAGGTACCGTATGTCCATAAAAATTTACAACCACATTCCAAAATTAATAAGAGAACTGCCATTTAATTGTTACAATAAGAACTAAAAACATGTCTTAGTCAAAATAACTTTTATACTGTAAAAGATTTATTTAGATTTATAATTAGGTTGTTGTTAGGTTGTTTGTTTAAGTTATTGTTGTGTTTTTATTGTTTATTTTATATTGTAGGTACCCGAGAATAATAATTAATGTGTCTCTAGGTCTAGAGTTTTAAGTGTTCTTTATTGTTTTGTAGAGTATATGTATGTAGTTTATAAGTTAGGTTTTATGCCTATGTGCACATATTACGAGTATTGTAAATATTCGTTTGGCGATTTTAGCGGCGGATGTGTCCTGAACACAATTATTTTATATACCAACTTTGTTGCTACCATATCCAACGAATAAATGTCTTTGTCTCGTTGTCCTCCATGCAGGCCCTGCAGCGGACTGTCTGTGACAACACACCGGTATACATCTCCCGCCTGCACTACACCACCAAGGTGGAGGACATCGTGGAGTACTTGCGCCAGAAGACGAGGTATATGCCGAGGGTGCAGTTGCTGGAGTCGCGCCGCAACGTCAACTTCAAGGCATTCGTGGTGCGTGTACCGAACTGTTATCAGCCCCTCATCATGGAAGAAGATTTTTGGTCGCAGGACGTGGTGTTCCGTCGCTTCCGCGGACAAGTAGCACAGGACAGCACAAAGTTAAGCTAGTGCAAAGTGAAGTACTACTAACATAGTCTTAAGCCTATTAACACAAGTTTTGTTTATTTTCTATCTATAAATAAAAAGAGAAGTCCTGACTGACTGACTGATTGACTGACTGACTGACTGACTGACTGACTGACTGATTGACTGACTGACTGACTGACTGACTGACTGACTGATTGACTGACTCATTAACGCCCAGCCCAAACCATTGGACCTAGAAAGCTGAAATTTTGCACAGAGGTTCCCTTTATAATGTAGACAAGGAAAAAGGAAGGAATTCCCGGTAGTATAATATGTTCCGATGAGATATTTTCCGTTTTCCGAAATCCACGCGGGCGAAGCCGCTGGCAAAAGCTAGTATTCAAATATGTAGTCAAAGTCAAAGTCAAATCGTTTATTGCGAACTAAGTGTACAATATTGGTGTTATTTATGTTAGTAGGTACTTATGACTTAGCAGCCTTTTACAAGCATTGCAATTATCATTCACCTGCCCTTTTCATCCTAAATTAGCATGCATTAAACATTATTATTATTTTTTTATTTAGTACAATTAAATTAAGAAATTATAGTTACGTCAAAATTAAATGTCAATATTAATAAATTTAATACAATTTTTCAGCAATATTAATGTCATCCTTTTTAGGTAGTACAAATTATAATTTTACATGAAGTTTATTAGGACAGACTTAATCTTATTCTTTGTATAGGACAGATCGCCACATTTGTACATAAGAGAAAATCGTTATTTTAAGCTAGATTCTAAATATTCTTTTACCGAGTAGAAACATTTTGGATTAGGTATAGTTTTAGCCTTTTTTGGAATATTGTTATCGATTTTTCAGTTTTAAACATGTTGGGCAACTTATTATATATTTTTATTGCCATATAGTATGCACTATCACTTAACATTTTAATTCTTGAGGATGGAGAGAAAGAGGATAACCTCTTTTTATGGCGAGTGTTGACGTTGTGAGTATCTTCTACTTTAGTGAACTTGTCGATATTGTTAAAAACAAATACGCAAATGTCAAGTATGTAAAAAGTATGGTTTGCAGCTCTCCATATTATCTATTTGGGCTAAAATTCTTATACATTTTTTTTGCATTATGAATCGTTCATCTACGTTAACACTATTTCCCCATAGCATGACGCCATATCGCAGCCATGAGTAAGCGTATGCGTAGTAAGCAGCCATAGCTGTTTGTGTGTTAGTGCTTTGTTTAATTTGAAAAAGGGCGTAAGAGAATCTGGAGAGTTTTGATTTTTAAGTTCTATGTGTGACTTCCAGTTGATGTGTGTGTCAATATTTATGCCAAGCAGGCTAAATGTGTTATAACTTCTTCTATTTGCGTCTTTCTGAATGTTGTTTTTAGATTGAGTGGTGGTTTTTTGTATCATCTAAATTGTATTATTTTAGTTTTATTACTATTAATTTCCAAGTTGTGGATCTGGAGCCAAGTCTCTACAGTTTGGAGACTATCTTGTATTTGTAGACTAGGGTTATTATCTTTTCCACACTTGATTAATATTGAAATATCATCTGCAAATAATACTGGTAAAGCGTTTTCTTTATCTAATGTTTTGGGAAGGTCATTAATGTAGATTAAAAATAATAGGCATCCTAACATACTTCCTTGTAGGATTGAGCAAGTAATTTGTTTTTCTTGTAATCTAATGGTTTTGATCTCATTTTTTCCATGGTCGTAATTTTCAATTTGTACTATTTGTGTCCTATTATGTAAATATGATTTGAACCATGAATAAGCTGATCCTCGTACGCCGCAACCGCATAGTTTAGTGAGTAAGATGTCATAAAGTACCTTGTCATATGCTTTTGTCATGTCTAGCAGTAGCCCAATTACATTTTGTTTGTCGTTTAAATGTTGTAGCGCTTGTTGAACATACACACATCAAAAGTGTCTAGGGATCAAGCATTTTTATGCGGATTTCTTGAGATTGAGATGTGGCTTTGTAATAAATTTATGATTTTATAAATTTATATGGATCCTTTTTGGTGCATTTCATAATTTGAATCAGGAACTGTGAATCAAATTCGAGTAAAAGATGAAAATCAGCTGTCAATATTTTCCCTATAAAAACATACAACGCATTGAAGACATTATTAGTGCTACTGTTTCCCTACTACTGATTAAAACCAACGTTATTATGGAGCGGCGACGTCATTTAAGCAGGGAAGAAATGCTCAGAGCCGTGGGAATGATAGAAGCTGGTTCCCGGCAACGTACTGTGGCTTTAGCTCTGAATACAAGTCAGAGTGTTATCAGTCGACTTTGGACACGTTACCGAAGCACTGGTACCGTGGCTGAGCGCCATGGAGGACGGTATCGCTGCACTACACGGAGACAAGACCGATACATTCAAATCTTAACTCGAAGAGCTCCAACTATAACCGCCATGATGTTAGCCGTGAGGCTTCATCACTCTTCAGGGAACTTAATTAGCGACCAAACAGTCAGAAACCGCTTGCATGAAGTGAACCTTCATTCCCGAAGACCGCTACGGGTACCACCTATAGCAATGCACAATCGTAGGATTCGATATCAATGGGCTCTTGAACACAGAAATTGGGCAGAAGAACAATGGCGTTTCGTGTGCTTTTCTGATGAGTCTCGTTTTGGTATGAGACCGGATACAAGACGTATACGACACTGGAGAACCCCTGGACGCCAACAGCGATTAAAATCCTGCCAGGAAGTCCATCCTTATAGTGGTGGAACCATCATGGTATGGGCGGGTATTTGGATCGGCGGAAGAACTGAGTTGATTTGGATCAGAGGCAACCTCAACGCTCAAATTTATGCTGAGACGATTGTATCAGACGTCATCGTTCCTCTACAAGTGCAAATCGGTCCCTTATTTCAGTTAATGCATGATAATGCACGACCGCACACCGCAAGAGTTGTAAGACAGACTCTCGCCGCAGCTAACATCAATGTCCTGCCCTGGCCTGCTCAGTCGCCAGACTTGAACCCGATTGAGCATGCATGGGATATGCTACAGAGAAGAGCTCTGCCGAATATGGAGGGTATCCAGTCGCAAGAAGACCTTTTTTTGTTGTTGCAACGAACATGGGCGGCCATTCCACAGCGTGATTTGGATGAACTCATTTTGAGTATGCCAAACCGATGTTCTTGTGTTGTTAGTGTTCGCGGTAGAAACACGGATTATTAATTGTTTAAGTTACCCAATAAAATTTTAAAGAAAACTGTTATTTCAGTCTTTTTTTCGAACTTTAATGTTAGTGGTTCAAATGTCAAAAATCCCTTTATTAGGAAAATGGCAAATTTCTTTATTAATGCAAAGGTGACTTGGTTTATCGTTACTGTGACAAACGAAAACACTTTATTTGATGAATCCTTAAAGAAAATTTTAATTAATATCAATCAGGAGAAAAGTTATTGCAAAAATATATGTTGATCCCTAGACACTTTTGATGTGTGTATTTATAAACTGCGAATGTTGTTGATCTACATTTCCTAAATCCATTTTGTGCGTCGTCAAGAATATTAATTTTTTCTAAGAAACAATAAAGCTGATTGCACATATAGCTTTTTCAAATATTTTGGAAAAGGTTGGTAGCAGTGCTATGGGTCTATAATTGCTTGGAGTATGCTTGTCACCTTTTTTATGTTTTACCTGGTTTTACTAAAGCTACTTTAAGTGCGTCTGGAAATTGGCCGTCTTGAAAACTTTGATTGATTAAAAACATTAGAGGCATGGAAAGTTCTATTGCGCATTGCTTTAATAAAATAGGTGGAATGTCATCGTTACCGCAGCTATGTTTATTTTTAGTTGACCTTATTATATTAACTATTTCTTTTTGGTCTACCGGGCGTACATACGAGTACATTGAACAAGTAGAGGGGTTGATCACGGGTTTTCTAATGTTATTGGTAGAGTTTGTTGCTTGATTTTGCCCTACCGTCGCAAAGAATTCGTTAAATCTGTTGGATACATTTAACGGGCATTTTACTTCTTCATTATCTATCTTCAGTGACATATTTTCACGTCTATTTATTTTTGTCCTCCCTGTTTTTGTGTTAATTATGTTCCACATTGTCTTTACCTTATTGTCAGATTTTTGCATTTGTTTAATATATGTTAGTTTTTTTTGATTTTCTAACAGTCAATTTTAATATTTTACCAAATAATTTATAGTGTTTTTTTATAACACAACTTTTGGTTTCATTAAAAATAGTTCTTAACACTCTTTTATGTTCGCATGATTTTTTAAGAGCTTTAGTAAGCCATCCTTTTTTTGGTTTGCATTTTATTCTTATTTTTTACAATGGAATATATTTATTTAGAGTTTTATTACTGAGATGAAGGATTCGTAATTTGTGTGTACACTATTATTTTGATTTAGTATAATTTCCCAATTTTCTGATTTTAGTGAATTTTTAAAACATTCGACGTTATTTTTTGTAAATAATCTTTTTTTGGTATACCAAGTTTTACTTTCGTTAATTGATAAACAGTCTACGTTTAACTGAACATTTATTGCCTTATGGTCCGATAGTCCATAATCTTTGACAGTTGCTTTGTTTATGAGCGGTGGATAGTTCGTTAAAAGTAGGTCAATGCAAGTGGATGTTGTCTTGGTTACTCGTGTTGGTTCGCGAATTATTGTTTAATATTTAATTTATGTAAAATTTTTCCCAATTGTTGAAAGAATATATCATTATGACGATCTGCTCTATAAAGTCCTATAAAAGTACAGTTTCGTTTGGGAACATCAATAGCACTAAATTCTATAACATACTCCTTTGAATGATTTACAATGTCTATTCGTTCAATAAAATCGAATGAGTCTTTAACAATAATACAAACTCCTCCGCCTTCGCGGATTTTGTGACAAAAAATGGACGCTATTTTAAATCCCTGTGGCAAGATTGATTGACAATAATTTTCATTTTTCCACAATTCAGATAGTGAGATAAAATCAATTTCAGAATCTTAAAGTAATTGTTCTATTAATTCTATTTTGTTTCCGATGCTTTGGATGTTTTGGAAAATTAGTGTAAACGTTTTGGAAAATTACTTTATTTCGTTGATGCAATTCGCTGTCAGAGAACAAACTGAGAGTCGTCACCTAGTTTTCCTTTTGTCTTTGATTGAAACTCTTGTTCGAGATCATAGTTGTTGTTTGTCATAAGGTTTACAGCAATTATATCTTCCATTTGCCGTTTTATATCGTCAAATATGGTGCGCATCCCATTGTTATTCAGTCTTCCTGTCAAATTGCTAAACATTCTACTGTCATACGTAAAATGTAGGTTCGAGTCCAATAGGTAAACATGTAAATGTGTCATTATATCTAGATACATTAAGTTGGCAAATCTTTCTACTCGCCAGTTGAACAGATTTGAACTGCTATTAAACTTAAAGGTAGGTAGGCATAGGATAATATTTGTGTTGTCAATTTCTTTCAAGGTGTTTCTTATGTCATAGATTAAATCAAAGTAGTCATTCATTGCTTGCAATTAATATTATACAAAAATCTTCCTTAGTATAGTCTTTAAGCATGTTTTTTGTTTCTTTGAGTAGTTGTTGGATTCCATAGTTTGTTTTTAGGTAATGATCGATATTATACCTGTCTATTTTTTCCTCTGCAATCGATAATACTTTATTAGATTTGTTGGTACTGATGATACAGATTTTATTTTGATTGCTCTGATTGTGTTGCACTGTAGTTGTGATATTAATTTCTGGTTCAATTAAAACTATTGGTTTGCTGTTTTTGTCTACATTTTGGTTGGTCATATTTTTTCCAAGTTTACATGTAGTTCGGTTTATATTACTTTTAGTTTTACAAGGCACAGTCGGTGATATTTTAGAAGAAGTACTCGTATGTGACAATTGTGACATACTTATGTGGCGTAGGAGTAAATAAGTTATCTCGTTCTTTTTGCGATTTAGGCGTACAATTTTTCAAAGTTAAGGATTTCCTTTTGCTAGGTGTAATTATCATACTAGTTAACTTTTTTGTCGCTTTTTTTACTACTTCATGCCTTGTGCTTATTTCGGTAATTGTATTTTTAAGTTCCATATGTTCTAGCGATAATTTATTTATTTCATCATGAGCTGAAGTTAGTTCGAGATTAAGTTTTTGTACCTCATTTTCAAGTTCCTGTATCTGTAAGTCACTTTCGTTGATAGATAATAGGTTGGGGAAAAAGTTTCTTCGCATTTTTTAAGAAAATTCAAAACATTTTTTAATATGCATTATTTACATTTATCTAAAGTATGTAGGTACCATTTTGTTCGATAACTTTTTGCCATCTTGTAGGTAGGGACATGATCCCATTGCTATAGAAATTTTGGGACTTGTGATCAAAATACCGCGACAAGTGGTTTTGGCAGTCCTCTCGTGATGTTAACCTGACACTGCCTAAAGAATTCTGAAGAGACCGAAATAGGTGAAAATCTGAAGGTGCAAGGTCGGGACTATACGGCGGATGCATTAACACCTCTCAGCCAAACTCTCTTAATTTTTGCTGAGTGGCTAAAGATGTGTGAGGTCTAGCGTTATCATGATGAAAAACCACACCCCTTCTGTTGATTAATTCCGGCCGCTTTCTCTCAACTTCTTGCGTTAATCTCATCAGTTGTTCGCAGTAGAGTTCAGAATCGATGGTCCTGCCTGGTTGTAACAGTTCATAATGAATAATGCCCTTCCAATCCCACCACACACACAGCATCACCTTGTTACGAGTTAACCCGGATTTCGCCACAGTCTGTGAAGCCTGACCGGCTTTTGACCACGACCTTTTTCACACGTTCTTGTCGTACGTGATCCACTTTTCATCACCAGTTATCAGCTTCTTCAAAAATGGTTCGGATTCATTACGTCGTAATAAAGAATCAAAAATGAGTACACGGTTCATTAGGTTTCTTTCAGTGAGCTCGTGAGGTACCCAAATATCGAGCTTTTTTGTGTACCCAGGTTTTTTTCAAATGCGCCAAAACTGTTTTGTGGTCAATTCCCAGTTCTTCAGCTACGACGTAACTACTGATATGCCAATCTTGCTCCACTTTTTCAAAAATGCCATCCATTTTATCTGTAATAGGGCGACCAGAGCGACGTGCATCTTTGACATCAAAATTTCCGGATTGAAAACGCTTAAACCAAGTTTGTGCTACTCTCACAGACACTGCACTGGGTCCATAAACATCGCAAATTTTTTTCGCGGCTTGCGTTACATTTTTACCTTTTTTGTAGTAAAATTTTAAAATGTATCGAATTTCATCATTAGATTCACTCATCTTGACAGTACGAAAAGCAAATGAAATTCACACATTTTCCTAATTTGAATTTGGAATTAAGTTCTTTAAAATTTAAACTTTCAATGATACCAAAACCAGCCAGATACAAATAGTATAGCCAAAGAAATTTTATTTTAAGTTCATACATACTATAATGCGAAAAGACTTTTTCCCCAACCTAATATGTTCGGAAGGCTGTTGGAGCTGCCACCTATCGTCAGGTTGATGGAACTCCTAATATGGTCTACATTGTCAGCTGTTTTTGAAATATCGGACATTGACTGACATGTACGATGTTTCGATCGAAAAGTAATGTTTTCAAATGAATCCATAATATATTTTTAAAGTAACTTGTCAAAAGTCCTGAGTTGAACTGGGATTTGAAGTCGCATCCACTTTGCACTTTTACTCAAATGACGGTGGACTAAAAAAAAGAAAAGTTTAAATACTTTTGTTTCGAAAGAATAATAACCGTAACTATACGGAACACTTTCACTTTGTCCTTTCAATAGTGTTACAGAAAGGAACTTCGCAATGTAGAATGTTTTATTATCGCGCTATTGAATACTCTTCGCGATAATCACAGTTACCTACACTTGATTTGACATTGATTTCGACAAATCATATCCAGAAAATTATTTTTACGTTTATCTTCGGTGCTCACATGCAGAATCCTTTGCAAACAGTTTCACAGCGTTATCGGTAGACACTTTCACCATTTCACTAGTTTTCAACGTAATAAATACGAGAAAAATATTTTTAAACCGATCAATTACGGAGCCGATGTTGTTCTCATCGCACGCGAGTCGCGAATCGTATCGCGGAATGTATGTTTAGGTTAAGGCATCTATGAGCCTGTGTCGCCTGAAATAAATGGTTTATTTATTTTATTTATTTATTTATTAGAATGTTAAAATCAAAAGGCAAATAGTTCTTCTAGTATGCTAAACCAAAACCTAGTACGTAGGTAGATACTGCTATTAGCGATTTGTAGGTATGCCAAATGTCGGTTTGGGTATACTTAACGATCGAAATTGAAATGCCTGCCAATGGATATACGTCCCATACGTCACGAGGCGCACTCCTTCCTGGACAAAACTCGAGTAAAACATTTATTTTTTAGTCATTATGTAATCATGCCACGCGCTACATTATTTCCTCGTCGCGAATAAAATATATTAGGTAATTTAGGGAAATGTGGACAGTTTTATTGGACTATAGTGAAGTCCATTGCCATTAGCCACTCATTGCCATAATCATTTATTTATTTAATGTCTTTTTAATATAACTATTTGTATGTATAAGAATTAAAGATAGCCCGATGGGTTACCTATGTTTCATCGAAAAGAAATTGACAAATTATCACTTCCCAAACAATTTTCCGCATAATTTCATTTGCCAAATTATTACTTAGCAATAAATCTCTTCACAAATAATTATACCGCAAACCTAATGTTTGACAAGTGAATGTTTAAACAGTAATTTGTTTACCAACTAGTACTTTATACCAATTTTTATGTAGTCAAATATTTCAGTTGTAATAACACATTTTACGCAAAATAAAATAAGGCAAATATTTAGTATCGTCAGTTTTCAATTTACAATTTTTTTCCTATATAATCTAGTGGTTTCTGGCACTCGCTGACCGCTACCGCGGAACAGCTCGCTTCGCTCGTTCGGCTCGTGCGTAGGGGTTCACAGTTCTAACCTAACCTAACCTATCTATTTTTCTTTTAATACATAACCTCGTCTAACTAGTTTGGTTCTCGATAGCCTTCTAAAAATAATCTCTTTTTTTCCATATTTTTTTTTCTATATAATTTAGTCGTTTCTGGCACTCGCCAGCCGCTACCACAGCACCGCTCGCTTCGCTCGCTCGGCTCATGCGTAGGAGGTCACAGTTCTAACTAACCTAACCTAAACATCTTTTAAAAATAATTAACCTCGTACTAGTTCGGTTCTCAATAGCCTGCTAAAAATAATCTCTTTTTTTCCATATTTTTTTTTCTATATAATTTAGTCGTTTCTGGCACTCGCCAGCCGCTACCACAGCACCGCTCGCTTCGCTCGCTCGGCTCATGCGTAGGAGGTCACAGTTCTAACCTAACCTAACCTAAACATCTTTTAAAAATAATTAACCTCGTCCTAGTTCGGTTCTCAATAGCCTGTTAAAAATAATCTCTTTTTTTCCATATTTTTTTCCTATATAATTTAGTCGTTTCTGGCACTCGCCAGCCGCTACCACAGCACCGCTCGCTTCGCTCGCTCGACTCATGCGTAGGAGGTCACAGTTCTAACCTAACCTAACCTAAACATCATTTAAAAATAATTAACCTCGTCCTAGTTCGGTTCTCAATAGCCTGCTAAAAATAATCTCTTTTTTTCCATATTTTTTTTCTATATAATTTAGTCGTTTCTGGCACTCGCCAGCCGCTACCACAGCACCGCTCGCTTCGCTCGCTCGGCTCATGCGTAGGAGGTCACAGTTCTAACCTAACCTAATCTAAACATCTTTTAAAAATAATTAACCTCGTCCTAGTTCGGTTCTCAATAGCCCGCTAAAAATAATCTCTTTTTTTCCATATTTTTTTCCTATATAATTTAGTCGTTTCTGGCACTCGCCAGCCGCTACCACAGCACCGCTCGCTTCGCTCGCTCGACTCATGCGTAGGAGGTCACAGTTCTAACCTAACCTAACCTAAACATCTTTTAAAAATAATTAACCTCGTCCTAGTTCGGTTCTCAATAGCCTGCTAAAAATAATCTCTTTTTTTCCATATTTTTTTTTCTATATAATTTAGTCGTTTTTGGCACTCGCCAGCCGCTACCACAGCACCGCTCGCTTCGCTCGCTCGGCTCATGCGTAGGAGGTCACAGTTCTAACCTAACCTAACCTAAACATCTTTTAAAAATAATTTTATTTTTTCCGCGGTAGCGGCCGGCGAGTGCACGAGACGACTACGTCCTAGTTCGGTTCTCAATAGCCTGCTAAAAATAATCTCTTTTTTTCCATATTTTTTTCTATATAACCATATAGAAAAAAATATGGAAAAAAAGAGATTATTTTTATAACCATATACCATATTTTATGACCAAATGAAAAAGTGCGTACTAAAATCATTCCAAATATGCATTGGTCTATAAAAAGATTGCTAAAATTTGTTTGGGTAGTGAAATTTTGTTAAAATCTTTTCGGCAAAACGGCAGGCTCCCTATCCCGATGCATCTATGTAGGTATAAATAAAAGAGTTTCAGAAATACATACTTAAACACTTATTTTTGTTTCTATTGGTGTTTTTGGGGTTCCGTTTGGCACCCTTCGGGTACGGAACCCTAAGCCTCCGCTGTCCGTCCGTCTGTCTGTCATCGGGCTGTATCTCATGAACCGTAATAGGTAGACAGTTGAAAATTTCACAAATTGTGCATTTGTAATGAAACTATAACAGCAAGTAATAAGAATAAAAGTTAAAATTAATCCGGGTCTCCACAAAATAAACTTTTGATTTTGTAAAAAAAATGTTGTTGTAGTGGTAACTGTAGTTTAAAAAAAAAACCGGGCAAGTGCGTGTCGGGCCACGCGCAGTAATAGGGTTCCGTCTGTTTTTTATATTTCTATGGGTTCCGTAGTGCACGCCGCCGCCCGTCCGCGTCGCGTCGTTATTCGAGCGCAAATATTATTAATTTAGAAATTATTATTAAATAAGAATGTTATGATTTTATTTCTAAAACACAGGCTTTTGGCCTAGTTAAGGAGGCATCAGTTCGCTCTATAATGTGTCTCTATTGTACAACTTTCTTTAATCCTTGTGTACTCATGTATGTTATTCAGTGTACATATAAACCTTTTTTATTTTATTTGTTTATTATTATTATTTTTGTATATTTTTACATGGTTCATAAACTTATATTTACTACATGTTTTACACAACTAACAACGTTATATAATATAAGTAATTTTTAATGGATTTTGTACAACATTTTTAACCGACGAAAGAAAAAAGGAGGAAGTTCTCAATTCAACACGTATATATATATATATATATATATATATATATGTATATATATATGTATATATATATATATATATATATATATATATATATATATATATATATATATATATATATATATATATATTTTTTTATGTATGACCACGCATAACTTTTTACAGAGTCGTCCGATTTAAAAAAAAATATTTTATTCGAGAGGCTATACATCAAAGTTGGTTCCTTATAAAATTGATTAACTTTGCTTGGGTAGTTTTTGAGTTAGCTTCAATAATACGTATTCTTTCCCCACTTTTATATGGATGATGTTCTAGTTTGTTTTGCAGGTAGGGTATTAGAATTTGTGTGGGGTAGGTACCACAACTAAAAAGTGAAAAATAAAAACTTTTTTGCAAAAAAATACAACCGACTTCCAAAAACAACACTACAAAGTGAAAAATAACTTTAATTTCGGAAGTCAGTGGCAAAAAACGAAAATACATTTAACTAGACACCGACTTTCGAAATTAAAGTTATTTTTCACTTTGTAGTGTTGTTTTTGGAAGTCGGTTGTATTTTTTTGTAAAAAAGTTTTTTGACTCAGCAACTCAGAGCAGAAGGCGCAGAGATATAGTGGCCCACTGCCCTGGGATTCGCACTGTCTTTTGACTCAGCAACTCAGAGCAGAAGGCGCAGAGATATAGTGGCCCACTGCCCTGGGATTCGCACTGTCTTTTGACTCAGCAACTCAGAGCAGAAGGCGCAGAGATATAGTGGCCCACTCCCCTGGGATTCGCACTGTCTTTTGACTCAGCAACTCAGAGCAGAAGGCGCAGAGATATAGTGGCCCACTGCCCTGGGATTCGCACTGTCTTTTGACTCAGCAACTCAGAGCAGAAGGCACAGAGATATAGTGGCCCACTGCCCTGGGATTCGCACTGTCTTTTGACTCAGCAACTCAGAGCAGAAGGCGCAGAGATATAGTGGCCCACTGCCCTGGGATTCGCACTGTCTTTTGACTCAGCAACTCAGAGCAGAAGGCGCAGAGATATAGTGGCCCACTGCCCTGGGATTCGCACTGTCTTTTGACTCAGCAACTCAGAGCAGAAGGCGCAGAGATATAGTGGCCCACTGCCCTGGGATTCGCACTGTCTTTTGACTCAGCAACTCAGAGCAGAAGGCGCAGAGATATAGTGGCCCACTGCCCTGGGATTCGCACTGTCTTTTGACTCAGCAACTCAGAGCAGAAGGCGCAGAGATATAGTGGCCCACTGCCCTGGGATTCGCACTGTCTTTTGACTCAGCAACTCAGAGCAGAAGGCGCAGAGATATAGTGGCCCACTCCCCTGGGATTCGCACTGTCTTTTGACTCAGCAACTCAGAGCAGAAGGCGCAGAGATATAGTGGCCCACTCCCCTGGGATTCGCACTGTCTTTTGACTCAGCAACTCAGAGCAGAAGGCGCAGAGATATAGTGGCCCACTCCCCTGGGATTCGCACTGTCTTTTGACTCAGCAACTCAGAGCAGAAGGCGCAGAGATATAGTGGCCCACTGCCCTGGGATTCGCACTGTCTTTTGACTCAGCAACTCAGAGCAGAAGGCGCAGAGATATAGTGGCCCACTCCCCTGGGATTCGCACTGTCTTTTGACTCAGCAACTCAGAGCAGAAGGCGCAGAGATATAGTGGCCCACTGCCCTGGGATTCGCACTGTCTTTTGACTCAGCAACTCAGAGCAGAAGGCGCAGAGATATAGTGGCCCACTGCCCTGGGATTCGCACTGTCTTTTGACTCAGCAACTCAGAGCAGAAGGCGCAGAGATATAGTGGCCCACTCCCCTGGGATTCGCACTGTCTTTTGACTCAGCAACTCAGAGCAGAAGGCGCAGAGATATAGTGGCCCACTGCCCTGGGATTCGCACTGTCTTTTGACTCAGCAACTCAGAGCAGAAGGCGCAGAGATATAGTGGCCCACTGCCCTGGGATTCGCACTGTCTTTTGACTCAGCAACTCAGAGCAGAAGGCGCAGAGATATAGTGGCCCACTCCCCTGGGATTCGCACTGTCTTTTGACTCAGCAACTCAGAGCAGAAGGCGCAGAGATATAGTGGCCCACTGCCCTGGGATTCGCACTGTCTTTTGACTCAGCAACTCAGAGCAGAAGGCGCAGAGATATAGTGGCCCACTCCCCTGGGATTCGCACTGTCTTTTGACTCAGCAACTCAGAGCAGAAGGCGCAGAGATATAGTGGCCCACTCCCCTGGGATTCGCACTGTCTTTTGACTCAGCAACTCAGAGCAGAAGGCGCAGAGATATAGTGGCCCACTGCCCTGGGATTCGCACTGTCTTTTGACTCAGCAACTCAGAGCAGAAGGCGCAGAGATATAGTGGCCCACTCCCCTGGGATTCGCACTGTCTTTTGACTCAGCAACTCAGAGCAGAAGGCGCAGAGATATAGTGGCCCACTCCCCTGGGATTCGCACTGTCTTTTGACTCAGCAACTCAGAGCAGAAGGCGCAGAGATATAGTGGCCCACTGCCCTGGGATTCGCACTGTCTTTTGACTCAGCAACTCAGAGCAGAAGGCGCAGAGATATAGTGGCCCACTGCCCTGGGATTCGCACTGTCTTTTGACTCAGCAACTCAGAGCAGAAGGCGCAGAGATATAGTGGCCCACTCCCCTGGGATTCGCACTGTCTTTTGACTCAGCAACTCAGAGCAGAAGGCGCAGAGATATAGTGGCCCACTCCCCTGGGATTCGCACTGTCTTTTGACTCAGCAACTCAGAGCAGAAGGCGCAGAGATATAGTGGCCCACTGCCCTGGGATTCGCACTGTCTTTTGACTCAGCAACTCAGAGCAGAAGGCGCAGAGATATAGTGGCCCACTCCCCTGGGATTCGCACTGTCTTTTGACTCAGCAACTCAGAGCAGAAGGCGCAGAGATATAGTGGCCCACTGCCCTGGGATTCGCACTGTCTTTTGACTCAGCAACTCAGAGCAGAAGGCGCAGAGATATAGTGGCCCACTGCCCTGGGATTCGCACTGTCTTTTGACTCAGCAACTCAGAGCAGAAGGCGCAGAGATATAGTGGCCCACTCCCCTGGGATTCGCACTGTCTTTGCTAGACGTCAATATGTCGCACAATCCACCTACATATATATTAAACTGAACCGTAAACTAAATTTATATCCCCTGTTGTTATACGATTGTAAATAACAATAACTGAATGGTTGAGATCCCTAACATATGAAGAAACAGAAAATATTCTGAGCAGGCTATGCTGATAAATAAATAAATAATAGTCAGAGATAATAATACTAATGGTAATGAATAAGATGATACACCTACACACACACCCCACACACACATACACACACACTTACACGCTGACAGCTGCTAAATTAATGTTTTACTTTATAATTATTTTTTTTTTCTAGTAACTTATTAGCCTTATCATTGTTAAGCTACCACTTAGGGAAGAGTGAGACAGCTCCGACACAAGTACTGTTGTAACTTACTGGGGCTGCCTCAATTTAAGTACAACACAATGTTTAGTTAAAAATAAATGTTTTTTTTTTAAGTTATTTTTCACTTTGTAGTGTTGTTTTTGGAAGTCGGTTGTATTTTTTTGTAAAAAAGTTTTTTTACTGTTCCAAGTACATTTTACAAGTTGGTTTTTCTTGCTCTAAAAACTCTTTTGTTCTGTGCGCGGTGTGAGAACTCGCATTGTCGTGATGGAGGATGATGCGGCGGTTGCAGTACTCTTTACGGAGTTCAGAAACGACCTGTGGCAAACAAATGCTAGCATACCATTCTGCATTAACCGTTCTTTGTCCCTCAAGAGGAATAGTCGCAACATGGCCGGTTTTGGAGACAAACGTGGCCACCATTTTTTTTGCAACACTCCGTGAATGAACAATTTTTGTTGGCTTTAACTCATTTTCGAACACCCAAACTCGTGACTGATTTTTTGTTTCGGGTTCGTACGCGTATATCCAGGATTCGTCACCTGATACGATGTTGTGTACTTCATTTGAGGATCCTGCGTGGAATCTTTCGAGAGTTCTGACGCACCAAGTAACGCGAGCCGCTTTTTGCTCTTCACAGAGCGAATGCGGTATCCATCGGGAAAACAACTTTTTTACACCTAATTGTTCATGCAAGATTATTTGTATTTGACTCATGCCAATGTCTAAAGTTGCCTGAATTTCGCGGTATGTCACATGTCGATCTTCCTCAATCAGCTTACGCAAAGCATCAACGTTTTCTTGGGTGACTGCAGTTTTTGGACGACCTTGACGGGGATCATCACTGAGCTTGACATGTCCATGTTGAAATTCAGCAAACCAGCCATAAATTGTGGTTTTGGATGGGGCTTCATCACCAAATGCAGAAATCATCCGGTCAACACACTGTTTTTGTGATAAACCACTTCGAAAGTCATAATAAATCATCGCTCTTGAATTTTCTCGAGTCAATTCCATTTTCTCAACGACTAAACAAGTTTGACAAAACCTTGTGACAAGACCGAGAATCTTTTTTTAAAAAAATAAATGATATTCGATTTTTAAAACCAAGGACTTTTCAATTAAAAAGATTTTAATATGACAGGAACAATGGAAATATTCCATTCCCGATACTTTTAGTGCAGCCTATGTACTCGTATTACTCGTAAACTTGTAAAGCCTACTTAGCTGTGATAGTTTTCCTTTTAACTTCGTTATATATACAACTACCGCGATTTTTTTCATCCATTCAAAACTAACCCTTTAGCTGGCAGGGGCGGAAGGGTACACACTTGACTCTAGCAAAAATTTGCACTTTAAAGAAAATATTTTAGAAACGGATCCCTAAATCAAAAAATTGTTTTCACAACCCGCAATATTTTTGAAAGACCTATCCAACAACACCCCACACCATGGGTTAGACAAGAAAAAAAAAACATCCCCACTTTACCTGTACAGAAGGTACCCCAAAAAATTTTTTTTTAAATTTTATTTTACCACTTTGTCGGCGTGATGAATATCTATATTCATGCCAAATTTTAGCTTTCTAGTACTAAGAGTCTCTCAGCTAAGCTGCGGACGAACAGACAGACGGACGAACATAGTGAAACTATAAGGGTTCCTTGTTGACTACGGAACCCTAAAAACGATAATTAACATTTCATTAACTATCAGTAAAAAATAAAAAAAATATAACTTTGAAAAAATATCGATGTCTTTAGTAGGTACTGGCAGTCGGACAACTAATTAGTAGGTACTGGCAGTCGGACAACTAATTAGTAGGTACTGGCAGTCGGACAACTAATTAGTAGGTACTGGCAGTCGGACAACTAATTAGTAGGTACTGGCAGTCGGACAACTAATTAGTAGGTACTGGCAGTCGGACAACTAATTAGTAGGTACTGGCAGTCGGACAACTAATTAGTAGGTACTGGCAGTCGGACAACTAATTAGTAGGTACCTACTGGCAGTCGGACAACTAATTAGTAGGTACTGGCAGTCGGACAACTAATTAGTAGGTACCTACTGGCAGTCGGACAACTAATTAGTAGGTACTGGCAGTCGGACAACTAATTAGTAGGTACCTACTGGCAGTCGGACAACTAATTAGTAGGTACTGGCAGTCGGACAACTAATTAGTAGGTACTGGCAGTCGGACAACTAATTAGTAGTTACTGGCAGTCGGACAACTAATTAGTAGGTACTGGCAGTCGGACAACCAATTAGTAGGTACTGGCAGTCGGACAACCAATTAGTAGGTACTGGCAGTCGGACAACTAATTAGTAGGTACTGGCAGTCGGACAACTAATTAGTAGTTACTGGCAGTCGGACAACTAATTAGTAGGTACTGGCAGTCGGACAACTAATTAGTAGGTACTGGCAGTCGGACAACTAATTAGTAGGTACTGGCAGTCGGACAACTAATTAGTAGTTACTGGCAGTTGGACAACTAATTAATAGGTACTGGCAGTCGGACAACTAATTAGTAGGTACTGGCAGTCGGACAACTAATTAGTAGGTACTGGCAGTCGGACAACTAATTAGTAGGTACTGGCAGTCGGACAACTAATTAGTAGGTACTGGCAGTCGGACAACTAATTAGTAGGTACTGGCAGTCGGACAACTAATTAGTAGGTACTGGCAGTCGGACAACTAATTAGAAACAAAGTGTAACGTATGTTCTAAACATTTTGTTTTGAAACTACAATACGTCTGTCATAATGTCATCGCATTAGGTATTTTGCCGCCTTTCCTTAATCATTTAGTTAGATTACATTCTGAGTGATTTCATTATTAAAAATCAGCCAAGTGCATGTTGGACCACATACAATGAAGGGTTCTGTAGTTGAAAAGTATCTAAGTAAGTATCCCAAAAACCAACTTAATATTGTAATCCCCAAAAAAAATTATTTTATGTGAAAAAATTACAAATTAACAATTTTCGGACTTTTCCTCTACCTACTTGTGCTGTGAGTCCTGGTTTCTGGCCAAATTTCATGATTCTAGGACAACGGGAAGTATAGGTTTTGATTTACTTGCGAGTATCAAAATATGTATGTCGCATAAATGGCCGTATTTTTTATTGGGTTGACTTAGAAGCTCAATTTGTTTTGATCTTCAAGGGACCATACACCTACGTATTGGATATTCATTTCAACTTGATACCTTCACACGTTCCTGAGAAAAAGGTCTTGACAGACTGAGATATAGACAGACAGACAGACGGACAACGAAGTGATCCTATAAGGGTGCCGTTTTTTCTTTTGAACACTAAAAATGGGTAAAAAAAAACAGGAGCTGTGATGCAGTAACAAGAAAAATGATTGTGAATTTTCATTTCAAACGAAAATGGGCTTACAGAAACATATTAAGTATAGCCGCTCACTTAGAGTTCCGTAAAGATGGTACTTAACGCCATTGCACGTTAAAAACAGCATGACACATCGGATAACGTGCCAAGAAAAGTTCGGCCATGGAACACCACAATTCCAGAAGACAGGCTTACGATTCGTTTGGCTAAGACAGACCCCGTCAAAGGTTTTAATGTTTTTGATGTTGAGGACGCCATCCTTAAAGAAACTGGGCCCTAAAACATTACAGCCAAAGGCTTCCTATAGGTAGTTTAATTCTCTGAGAAAATGGCAAAAAGCGCAATACACCTACTAAGTATTTTCGCATAAGGTGTGAGATATTTATCGTACGGGCGCAAAAGGGCGCCATTATTGTAATCGTTACACCGTCGCGTAATTACGGTAATTGCTGGGACAGCGCTGCGAGGCGGCATCGGCAGCGAGTTCTCCAGGAGACTTATCTATACATACATCTGTGCATTGAATATTTTTGAAAAAAAGTAGTTGCTACGAACTGTGGCAACCGTTTGATTAGTTTTTAGAAATTTTGTCTGGATCTATGTTCCGGATTGGCGCAAAAACGGCTGAACGGATTTGGATATTTGGCACACATATAGTTTATAACCGGGATTAACTCATAATATTAGGGCACTTTTAATCCTGGTATAGTACGTTTCCGTTGGATATTTTCCGACATCCACGCGGGCGAAGCCGCGGGCAAAAGCTAGTTCTGCACCATGCACTATAAAGTAAAAACGAGCAGTCGCATATAAACCCAAACCCGAGGCCTGCACAACCCGAGGCCTGCACAACCCGAGGCCTGCACAATCTGAGCAGAATGTACTTAAGCAGTAACAAGCAGTAGCAGTGTCCCAATAAAATGAAATGCCTGCTGGCGCCCGCAAACAATAGTGTTTAGGAAAAGTACAGTATAGGTACTGTTATTGCGTTCCTGCGTGGAGCTTTGATTTTTATTTTGTTGTGTATGGCATCTCGCAATTGACCATTGGAGGTCGAGACTGCTTAACCCGTCGCGCGCCAATTAGCAGACACAATTGAAATTCTATTGTTATCTGTACACATGGTGTACAATCGACATTTTAAGAGTTAACCGGACTATCCTGTGGGGTGGGTGCTGGCCCTAATCAGTGGCGCCTCACTACCGCTGGGTACACACCATTACGTGACAATTTGATAACAACTGACACTTATTCAGACTTTCAACTCGTTACATTAGACAGTACAATGTGGTCCAGCCAAATTAGATGCTTATTTTTGGATAGATTCAGTGCAGTCATAACTCATTTACGACCGTTGAATGAATTAAATGAATGTAACGCGAACGGGGTTTTGCCGTAAAGATTTTGACAAAATTTCACTACCCAAGCAAATTTTAGCAACCTTTTTTTATACTAATGCAATATTTGGGATGATTTTAGTACGCACATTTTCATTTGGTCAAATTTTACTTGGCAGAATATTACTAAGTATATAATGTCATTAGGGCATTTGGTCTTTAATCAAATGATTTATTACAGCAAACAAACTTTAGACAATAAACGTTCGGTCAAATGATTTGTTATGACAAAAAATATATAGGTTAGGTTAGGTTAAAACTGTGACCTCCTACGCACGAGCCGAGCGAGCGAAGCAAGCGGTGCCACGTTAGCGGCTGGCGAGTGCTAGAAACGACTAGATTTTATGGGAAAAAAATATATGGAAAAAGAGACATTATTTTTAGCAGGCTATCAAGAACCGAACTAGTTAGAAGAGGTTAATTATTAAAAAAAAAGGTTAGGTTAGGTTACGTTAAAACTGTAACCTCCTGCGCACGAGCCGAGCGAGCGAAGTGAGCGGTGCCGCGCAAGCGGCCGGCGAGTGCCAGAAACGACTAGATTTTATAGAAAAAAAAATATGGAAAAAAGAAATTAAGTATTTTTTTTAAAAACCTAAAAAAAAGAATAATTTTTTTTTGTCACTGACTAAGCAATTGACTGAATAGAAATGGTAAATTGAAAAGTGACGATACTAAATATTATTGATATCTATGAATATTTACATAATTTAAAATCTAACAATCATAAAAACAAAAAAATATGTACAAGTATATAAAAAAGGAGGGGAAATAATCATAGGGCATCAAAAAATTCGTCCGCATCGCTGTCGACAGGAAAAGTGCCCAAAAGGCTGGCAGCATTGCCACGTTGTATGGCAATGCTAATTCTTTGGCCAAAAAATAGGCCAGCCCTTTGGTCATGTGTAGTGTAGAGTCGACCAACCGCTTGGCGATGTCCCGAAAAACTAATATATTGATATCTTGATAATAAATATTATTTGGCTTATTTTATTTTGCGTAAAATGTGTTATTCCAACTGAAATAATTGACTACATAAAAATTGGCAAAAGTACTAGTTGGTAAAAAAGTTATTGTTTAAACGTTTACTTGCCAAACATTAGGTTTGCGTTTCAATTATTTGTGAAGCGATTTTTTGGTAAGTGATAATTTGTCAATTTCTTTTGAAACTTTTCAATGAAACAAGGGTAACCCAACGAGAACAAGACATCTTTGTGTTTGAATATCATTCAAAATGTCTCTTGGCTCAAGTGGTAGAATATTAACATCAATGGTCCACTGACTGTGCGTAGTATCTGTGACTGTGCCATTGATTTAATTGATTCATAGATTAAAATTTCTGACGTTGTATACTGAAAGAGTTGTTGGAAAATAAAGATGAAATAAGTAAGTAGCATAATATTTGATCATTTAGGTGAGGATAGAAATTGTGTTTAGTGGCGATAAATTCTAAGAGTATCGAGTGTTCGAACAATAAAATGATAGTCGAACTCTGATTACGATGTTTTCACCGATTTGTTGTGTTGTTTTTTGCACATTTAGATCAATAAATTTTTAACGATTTATGTTTCATATCGTTCAAATCGTTCATCGCTTTAGTGATCAATAATGTTAGTGTAAGATGAGATGTAAACAGTTTATGGTTTGCATAATATTTTTGTTATTTTACGTTTACATCGTGTACTGGTGTAATGTGAGGGTGGGGGTGTGTGTGTGTCGCGGTGGCTTCCTATCGCAACGAGTGCATTTGATTGATGATGTTTGTGGACTCTCGGGTGTCATGGTGATGCATGGCCTTATTTACAATAATTATGTTTATTGTTTTAATAGCTTTGTTAGCGTGGAAATCGGTTAAGTTATACAAATGTTTGTATACTAATAACAGAATCCTGTTAAGTCACCATTTTATAATTTAGACATTGATTTTACATTCTGTGATTACCTACTTGAACTCACACACTGGCTTTTACTTGTTGACATTTTTAAGAAAATCGTATACTTTTACAATGTTTGTAAATATGTATACGAGCACCATATATTATGTATCTCTATCACATAATTAATTAAAAGTACCTGGGCGACCGAGCTCAGCTCGGGTGAAAATAGAGAAAACTAATTTTCCCAGAAATGACAAATAGCTAGGTAGATCTACTTTGTTTATGGTATCTACTTTAGAAAATATATATATCAGCGAAGCGAAATAACTGTTTGAACTCATAAATATTAAGAACAAACAGAGTTTATCTGTTAGTAGTTGTCAATACGTTAACGTTTTTGTTGGCGCCAAAAACTTTAGTTTGGTTCATGTCAGTGGAGAGGCAAAAGAACGATGCCCAAACAGCCTTGTCGGATTTGTAGAACCTTTATGTTTGTCATCAGTTCAAATTTCAAAAAAATACTTTAAAATGAAAAATAACTTTAATTTCGTAAGTCGGTGTCTTGGGATTTGTTAGTTTTTTGTCACGGACCTCCGAAATTAAAGTAATTTCTCACATTTTATATATAAAAAAAAACAACCGACTTCCAAAAAAATACTACATATGTTTTTCACTTTGTAGTATTTTTTTGGAAGTCGGTTTTTTTTTTTTGTAAAAAAGTTTTTTAAGTTTCACTTTTTATTATTTATCATTATTTATTTATTAAAACTTTATGCACAAGTAAAAAAAATACCGTACAAAGGCGGACTTAATGCCTGAGGCATTTTCTACCAGTCAACCTTAGGGTGGTGCAGAGAGAAGACATGGCAGGTGCAACATAAAGGATAGATAACAAGAAAATAAAAAATATAAGAATAAATACATAGATATTGTATAATTACATAAATACATACATATATAAACAATAAACTTAACTTAACTTTTATAATAAACTTTGTAAGGAGAAATAACGATCGGTAGAGGAGAAAATGAAACCAGCAAAGCAGCGCAGGGATGCTTCTGCCAACTTCTTACGTATGTACTCACGTGTCATCACTTTAAAAGACAACCGATTGGTTGCCATCCTGATGTCCTGATCCTGTTAGTGGGTCAGTCTGTAATTTATCTAAGTTACAATAGCCTAATGTCAACTGCTCATCACCTTTTACAAAATATTGTTTTTCCCGATCAAGGACGTTAATTTTTGAGGAGTTCTCCCTTAGTTAAGGAACCAGGAGAACTGGAACCGATGGCGAAGTTACCATCAGCTCTACCTCAACGTATGTATTGTGACGAGTATAAATTGCTTATCAATAATCGAATCGCGACCCGTGAAATACGTATTATTGAGTAGTTCCGATGGCCATCTGTGGTCTTCCTCATCAGTTCTACTTCACCAAATGGAGCATTCCGGGAGCAAATACACGAGTTACTATAAAAAATACCCAAATCGCTATAGGTGTGCCTATAAAATTGGAAGGTTCCCCTCGATTTCTCTGGGATTCTATCATCAGATCCTGTTTTCCTTATCATGATACCACCCTTGAAATATCTCCTTTCCAACAAAAAAATAATCATCAAAATCGGTTCATAAAAGACGAAGTTACCCGCGAACACACATAAAAAAACTATGTATGTATGGTCGAATTGAGAAACCTCCTTTTTTTGAAGTCGATAAAAATACTATAAAACAATTTTAAAAGAGCAAAGGTGGAGTTTCTAACCCAATCTTCTCCATACGAAACTACCTTTTGGAAGGCGCGACTATAGAATCGTTTCCATGGTTTTGTAAGTTATTGACGTTCAGAAGCACTTCTGAACGTCAATAACTTTTATGTGCCTATTTGAAATAAATGACTTTGATATGTAGGTATTACAAAACCAGTTTGAACTGTACCGCAAAGAGATGAAAATAGTCAGCGAACAGACGGCGGCGATTTGTTTCATGAATATTATTTTATTACGGCTGCCAAACTATTAATGTGCGCGGTGATTTATGTATTCACATTAATTCCACAACACGACGCTCCATAAAGCTTAAGTACTCATTTGATTTCATATAAAGTAAACCCATGTAGGGCTCGCAAATCCTTACACATCGAGAGTTTGATCCATATGTATGTCTGGAAGATACTCATGCAGACAAGACAAGACGCTGGGTCTTTTGGGACTAATATGACAGTCTTTGGGTTTGAAGATCGGCGATGCTACACTCGAATTTGTGGACGAGTATGTTTACCTAGGACAAACTATCTAGCTAGGTAGGTCCAGCTTCAAGAAAGGGTTCAATCATCGAATCCGACTCAGCTGGGCAGCATTCGGGAAGCTACGCAATATCTTCTCGTGTCACATACCATAGTGTCTCAAGACGAAAGTCTTTGAGCAGTGCGTGTTGCCAGTGGTGACCGATGGCACTAAAACGTGGTCGCTTGCAATGGGCCTTATTCGAAGGCTAAAAGTCACCCAAAGGGCAACGGAGAGGGCTATGCTTGGAGTTTCCCTACGTGATCGAATCAGAAATGAAGAGATCCGCAGAAGAACCAAGGTATCCGACATAGCTCGAAGAATTGCCAAACTTAAGTGGCTGTGGGCAGGGCACATGCTCACAGAACAGATGACTGATTAGGCTGAAAGCTTTTGGAGTGGCGGCCGCGTACCTACTGGAAGACGTAACGTTGGAAGGCCTCCCACAAGGTGGACCGATGACCTTGTGAAGGCCGCAGGAATCAGCTGGATGCGGGAAGCACAGAACCGGTCGAAGTGGCGATGCTTAGGGGAATCCTATGTGTGTAGACGTCTTTCGGCTGAAATGCTGATGAAAAGACAATTGACCCCAAAATATGGGAGGAGTGCATTATAAGTTTATAACAGATGAGGTGAATATCAATAGCCTCGACATTTGAAAAAGTAACATTTAGTTACCTACATGTGCTTATTTTATTTTTGAGAACTTCTACATACCTAATGTTTACAGTTTATGTATATCTACAACTAGCTGTGCCCGCGACTTCGTTCGCGTGCATGTCGGAAAACAAATATGTGTCGCTTAGATATGGTGTAAGTAGGTATATATTAAAACTCCTCCATTGAAAATGAGGAATCTTCCGATCTTGTCTGGTGGGCAGTTGTGCTTCCCACCACGCAAGATCGGAAGATTCTTTATTCCTGACCTGAGGTTCTCTACCACAGTCCTTTCAAATGTAGTCACTGCGGTTTATAATGTCAAAGCGACGATTTTTGAAAAAAAAAATAATCACTCGTCTCATACTAATATGTCAATTAAGTACATAATTATTATGTTTAAATGATTGTTTTACTTATTTTTTATTTTAGAAGAACATTCGATTATTGTACTACCTACTCATTATTACCTAATCTTGTAAGACGAAAGAGACTAGTCTCCACGACACAGGGAATCCTAGTGTGGAGGCTAGTATTATGTGAATATTGAATGCTTAGTTCTTAAACAATAAAGTTTTTATTATTATTTTTATTATACATTTGCGTCGAGTAGACCCAGGTATTGAAGTTTTCTAAGGGACAGTTGAAAATTTTTTAGCGATTACTATGTTGGTCCCATGGAGAAAGTTGTTCGGTTTGATGTTCTGTATCACACCCTGAAAGGAGAATGGGTAAGGCCGTACCCAGACACAAAGTTAATTGTAGCATTATGAACTATGTCGGTCTTCGTTGCCCTCATCGAGTAGTTTAATTAACCCTAAGACAGCATGGCTAAATTCAATGGGAGAAAAAAGATATGTGAAGAAAATAAGTTGATTTAACAAATAGAAAAATAATGAAATAAAAGAATAGGAGAGTTCTTTACTTCATACATACATAAATCACGTCTTCTTCCCATAGGGGTAGGCAGAAACTACAAAACGCCAAGTGGGAAAAAAAAAGTGGAAAAGATGTAGATATAATAGGTACCTATGAAATTGCCGTTTTGTATGAAAAAATTTAAACGAATTTTTTTCATGCATTTTTTATTTGTATTAATCGAAGTAATCACCCATGCAATCAATGCATCTTTGCCAACGCAGTGGCAGTTTATTGATGCCCTTCTAAAAGAAATCAGCTGGACGGGAGGCAACAAATTCTTCAAAAGCATTTTGTACTGCCTCTCGGGTATTGATTTTTTTTCCCGCCAAGAAGTTATCCAAATTCTGGAAAAAGTCTGTAGGCGCAAGGTCTGGTGAGTAGGGCGGATGACGGAGAGCTTCCAACCCCAGTTCTTGCAACTTGGAGACCGTCTGCTGTGCAGTATGAGGTCGCGCGTTGTTGTGCAGGAGCAGCGGAGACGAGCGATTGACCAATGCTGGTTGGAGATGTGCCAGCTTCTCCATCATTGTGTTCACTTCTTCACAGTACACATCTGAAGTAATGCTCACCCCGTTTGGTAAGAAGCTGTGATGAATCACACCGGCGCTAGACCACCAAACAGTGAGCATCACTTTTCTAGGGGTAAATTTTCGTTTAGGGCATTGTTTAGGTGCTGAACCAGGATCCAACCAACTTGCTGAGCGCTTGCGGTTGTCGAACAGAATCCATTTTTCATCGCAGGTAACAATGCGGTTCAAAATTCCTTCATTTGTGTGTCTGTTGAGCAGTGCAAGGCACGTCTCGACGCGTACTTCGCGCTGGCGATCATTGAGTTCGTGGGGCACCCATTTGTCAAGCTTTTTTACCTTGCCAATTTGACGCAAATGGACCAATATTGTTTTGACGCTAACGTCGAAAGCTGCTGCTAATTCAGCCGTAGATTGTGTATCATCAGCTTCCACAATCGCCTTTAATTCGTCATTGTCGACCAAAGTCTTCGGACGACCGCGAGGTTCATTTTTCAGGTCGAAATTTCCAGAACGGAAGCGAGCAAACCAATAACAAGTGGTGCGTTGGTTTGTAGTGTTAGCTCCGTAAACGTCGTTGATGTTGCGTGCCGCTTGTGCCGCGTTGCTGTCACGACGGTACTCATATTCCATAATTACTCGAATTTTTAACGTATCCATGATGACGAAAAAGATTGAAATGCGATGAAAATGTAACACTAATCAATAAACAAATGACTACTTTTGGAAAAAAAAATCCATGTTTTTAAAATAAAATTAA
Organism: Cosmia pyralina; assembly: GCA_946251885.1. Lineage (NCBI taxonomy): Eukaryota > Metazoa > Arthropoda > Insecta > Lepidoptera > Noctuidae > Cosmia > Cosmia pyralina. Next base: position 469,149 of record OX276363.1, read on the forward strand.
TTTGAAATTAGAATTCTTAGCCAAACAAAAATTATTTTGATTTGAAATGGCCAGTACTGCAGAACGGCAATTTCATAGGTAAAGACCTAATATAAGGATCGTAGAAGTCTACGATCCTTATACATTAAACATACACACAACACATACACATGACACATACAGTCATACACTTATACTTTACACCACATACCTCCCATAATTCACACTGGAGAGAGGCTATACATTTTTATTTATCTTTTATATTTAGTCTTTTCTAACGTTTGTTTCTTTGTTTTATAACTTTGTTTTCTTTTTGTACTCAATCGATAGCTACTTACCCAATGTAACTCCGTACTAGTTTTGTATAAATTGAGAGATGTATTAACAGAGAGAGTCCTGGCACCCATAACACAAGTTGAATCTTAGCTTGGGTGCCAGTGGTTCATCAGTGATTTATGCAAGAATTGTAATTTTTTTTTTTATATTATCTTTTGCCTCGTTTTCACTTAACCTTTCTGAAGAACATCACTATAGTAAATGTCCCCTCCCGGAGTTTCCAGTCACTTCTGCCTTGTAAATTGCGCACCCGTTGCCTAATCACATCATTCAAATCTGCCTAGCCTTTTTCCAATTATGTTAGGGTCGGCTTCCAGTTTAACCAGATGCAGCTGAATACCAGTATTTTACATTGAGCGACTGCCTACCGGACCTGCACAACCCAGTTACGGGGTAACACGATACCCCTTGGTAAAGCTGGTTGTCAGACTTGGGCTTCTGACTACCCGTAACGATTGTCAAAGATCTACGAATGACAGCCGGAACTCATCAATTGTTATTCTAAACGGTCAATCATCTCTTGTAAATAGTCTTCCTAAATATACAAACTCATTTGCTCGCTCCACATTCGTTATCATATATTTTCACATCACATTCAGACACACATCCTCTTCTCGTACAAACACCATAACCTTCGCCTTATTCACATTTATATTCATCGCTTTCATTTTATATACTTCATCCGTCACATAATCACAGTCACCATGACTTGCACGTATTCTGCTGACGATTCCAGTAGAGCTTGATCATCTGCGTAGAGAAGGCATTTGACAGGCAAAACATTCATCCTCAATCCGCACTCACCCTATTTCAAATCTGTCGGACAACTATCTATGTACAAGTTGAACAACCACGGTGACCATACAAAACCCTATCTAACACCGCTTGAGGTGCAGAACCAGTCCTTGTCTTATCTATCCTAACAAAAGCACTGGAATCCTTGTCTAAAGATTTCAGTACCCGTACCAAGCTCCAGTCCACAACGTATATGGATAGTGTCGACGACAGTTCTTTATTTTTTATTTCTTTATTTCATTAACATACACCATTTACATTTAAAAATATTTTTATAAAAACATAAAATTAAAACATTTAAAAATGTAAAAAGTAGTAGCCCACCGATATTGGGAACAGAGTCCAAGCTACCGGTGGTCAGGGCTCTAGAGAGAGGAACCTCCCCACTATACGTGCCGTGTCCAGGAGTACTGCTTTCTGAATCAAACCTTCGACCCAGCCACGCAATGAGAGGCTTCTGTGGTGTTGATCAAGGTTCTCTGCTATTAGGCCATTAACCGTAACGATTATAGGTATAATGTTTGCAGAGTCCACGTCCCACATGTTGACAACCTCGTGTGCTAAGTCAAGATACTTGAGTTTTTTACCTTTCTCAGTTTCACGATATTCTCGTCATAAAGGACAACGATATCAACAATCATTGCACGGGGCTCTCGTCTCTTTATCACCACAATATCTGGCTTATTGGCTACAACGGTCCTGTCAGTGATGATAGATCGATCTCAGTACAATTTCATCCATAATCGCACAGATAAAACCTTCGGTTTCCCCAACAACCACAAAAGCAGCCAGGATACAGACGCCAAAAAGTCTACATCAGACCCATGGAGGGCCCGGAAAGAGTGTCTTTCGCCAAGAAGAGCGGGGTGAGGCCCTTGTCCACCGCAACCACCATCTCGATGCATCCCCACGGTTTCTAGAAACTGAGACTGCATATCTCGCCATTGTGGATGGTTTAGCGTTTAAAAAGGCTCGACGTCCACACTTTCGCGGGATCACTCGCGGGTGACTCCCAAAGGGGGGGGGGGGGGGAATTACTTTGTAATGCATTTGATATGCAGTCAGCAGCATACGGACCACTCTATCCAGGGCGTCGAGTTCGGTCTGAATCCATTTGAGTATGCCATAAGATAATAAGAATAAAAAAAACCATTATTAGAAATAGAATAAAAAAAAACCATTATTATAAATTATAATTTAATTATTAGTTATTATTTAATAATTCCATTCAATTATTACACTTAATTATCAACTATAATATTGTCCCACGCAATGGCTGGACCAGCGACAGGTTGATTATTTAATCAACTTAACTTCTTCACATATCTTTTTTCTCCGAGTGAATTCAGACATGCTGTCTTAGGATTAATTAAACTACTCCATGAGGACTTAAAAGACAGTCATAGTTCATAATGCTACAATCAAATTTATTTTTGGGTACGGGGCCCATACTTGATTACCCATTGTCCTTTGACGAGAATGCGAAACGACACTTTGTATATTAGGTGACTGGTAATTAGTGACCGATACTTAAACACATGATTGTACTCATGATAACAAACAATTTTTAGTATGGGACCAAAACTGAAATCGCGAAAAAAAATCAGCTATTCGCTACATTTATGTTGGCAATACTCGTCAAAATGTAGGGAGCAGCCATTGATATATTATATATCAATGGGAGCAGCTGATTTTTTTTCACGATTTCAGGTTTGGTCCATAATAAATTACATGTCCATAATAAGTACATAATAAATGTTGTTTGTTGTCATGAGTACAATCATGAGTTTTAGTATCGGTCACTATTTACCAGTCACCCTATATATAAATAAGGTCCCAATAAAATAGATGGACAAATCACAGCTTGCTACGTGGGTATATGAACAACTTTCACTAAGGGGATAACTCTAAAATCGCGAAAAAAAAATCAGCTGTTACATTGTGTTGTGTTGTTGTTGTGTTGTTTGTTGTGATTGTTGTGTGTCATTGTTGTTGTGTTGTGTTGTTTGAGTGTTACATTGTGTTGTTGTGTTGTTGCTGTTGCATTTATCTACACCAAACTCGTCAAAATGTAGGGAGCAGCTGATTTTTTTTTCGCGATTTCAGGTTTGGTCCCATAGTAAAAGTTGTTCTTATTCATGGGTAGAAAGAACACCCTGTGAAAATTTATCCATCTATTTTAATGGGACCTTATATTTGTCATCACATTCTCGAAAATGGCTCTAACGATTTCGATGAAACTTGCAATATACGTTTCATTTCTACGCCTTTTTTGCGTAGAAATTAAACTAAATTAATGCCGAATATTTTTGTAGGAAAAATGTAATGTAGCCCGTGTAGGAAAAATATTCCGCATTGAGGCAACACCGTTGCTTGAGGTGCTTGAGAGGAGATAGACCAAAGAGTTTTTAATTTACTGCATTATGTATTTAAAAAAAAAACGCTTGGCTTCTGATACATCTCGATTAGCTTTTCCAGGCGAGCGCCATCTGTTGATGTAAATACTAAATATCAACTGTCATAGAAAAGCCTCATTGCTGTTTCCCATAAAATTACCTATTTCTAAAAGTTAAACGTAAACATATACGTACTGGTTTTTAAAAGGTAGGTAAAAGTTACTGGTTAATGAATTTTTGTACATTGCTGGTTTGATGAGAAATTAGAACTGAAGACAAACATAAATTACAAATCCGACGGCTGTTTGGGCGTCCTTCTTTTGCCTCTCCAGTCTCTACTGACATGAACCGAACCAACGTGTTTGGGCGTCCTTCTTTTGCCTCTCCAGTCTCTACTGACATGAACCGAACCAACGTGTTTGGGCGTCCTTCTTTTGCCTCTCCAGTCTCTACTGACATGAACCGAACCAACGTGTTTGGGCGTCCTTCTTTTGCCTCTCCAGTCTCTACTGACATGAACCGAACCAACGTGTTTGGGCGTCCTTCTTTTGCCTCTCCAGTCTCTACTGACATGAACCGAACCAACGTGTTTGGGCGTCCTTCTTTTGCCTCTCCAGTCTCTACTGACATGAACCGAACCAACGTGTTTGGGCGTCCTTCTTTTGCCTCTCCAGTCTCTACTGACATGAACCGAACCAACGTGTTTGGGCGTCCTTCTTTTGCCTCTCCAGTCTCTACTGACATGAACCGAACCAACGTGTTTGGGCGTCCTTCTTTTGCCTCTCCAGTCTCTACTGACATGAACCGAACCAACGTGTTTGGGCGTCCTTCTTTTGCCTCTCCAGTCTCTACTGACATGAACCGAACCAACGTGTTTGGGCGTCCTTCTTTTGCCTCTCCAGTCTCTACTGACATGAACCGAACCAACGTGTTTGGGCGTCCTTCTTTTGCCTCTCCAGTCTCTACTGACATGAACCGAACCAACGTGTTTGGGCGTCCTTCTTTTGCCTCTCCAGTCTCTACTGACATGAACCGAACCAACGTGTTTGGGCGTCCTTCTTTTGCCTCTCCAGTCTCTACTGACATGAACCGAACCAACGTGTTTGGGCGTCCTTCTTTTGCCTCTCCAGTCTCTACTGACATGAACCGAACCAACGTGTTTGGGCGTCCTTCTTTTGCCTCTCCAGTCTCTACTGACATGAACCGAACCAACGTGTTTGGGCGTCCTTCTTTTGCCTCTCCAGTCTCTACTGACATGAACCGAACCAACGTGTTTGGGCGTCCTTCTTTTGCCTCTCCAGTCTCTACTGACATGAACCGAACCAACGTGTTTGGGCGTCCTTCTTTTGCCTCTCCAGTCTCTACTGACATGAACCGAACCAACGTGTTTGGGCGTCCTTCTTTTGCCTCTCCAGTCTCTACTGACATGAACCGAACCAACGTGTTTGGGCGTCCTTCTTTTGCCTCTCCAGTCTCTACTGACATGAACCGAACCAACGTGTTTGGGCGTCCTTCTTTTGCCTCTCCAGTCTCTACTGACATGAACCGAACCAACGTGTTTGGGCGTCCTTCTTTTGCCTCTCCAGTCTCTACTGACATGAACCGAACCAACGTGTTTGGGCGTCCTTCTTTTGCCTCTCCAGTCTCTACTGACATGAACCGAACCAACGTGTTTGGGCGTCCTTCTTTTGCCTCTCCAGTCTCTACTGACATGAACCGAACCAACGTGTTTGGGCGTCCTTCTTTTGCCTCTCCAGTCTCTACTGACATGAACCGAACCAACGTGTTTGGGCGTCCTTCTTTTGCCTCTCCAGTCTCTACTGACATGAACCGAACCAACGTGTTTGGGCGTCCTTCTTTTGCCTCTCCAGTCTCTACTGACATGAACCGAACCAACGTGTTTGGGCGTCCTTCTTTTGCCTCTCCAGTCTCTACTGACATGAACCGAACCAACGTGTTTGGGCGTCCTTCTTTTGCCTCTCCAGTCTCTACTGACATGAACCGAACCAACGTGTTTGGGCGTCCTTCTTTTGCCTCTCCAGTCTCTACTGACATGAACCGAACCAACGTGTTTGGGCGTCCTTCTTTTGCCTCTCCAGTCTCTACTGACATGAACCGAACCAACGTGTTTGGGCGTCCTTCTTTTGCCTCTCCAGTCTCTACTGACATGAACCGAACCAACGTGTTTGGGCGTCCTTCTTTTGCCTCTCCAGTCTCTACTGACATGAACCGAACCAACGTGTTTGGGCGTCCTTCTTTTGCCTCTCCAGTCTCTACTGACATGAACCGAACCAACGTGTTTGGGCGTCCTTCTTTTGCCTCTCCAGTCTCTACTGACATGAACCGAACCAACGTGTTTGGAGCCAACAAAAACGTTAATATTTATATTGACAACTACAGCTAACAGTTAAACTCTTTTTGTTCGTAATTTAGGAGTTTATGCAGTAATAAACATTTATTTCGCTTCGCTGATAAACAATTTTTTTTTTTAAATAGGTATGTACCTTATACAAAATAGATCTACTTAGTCTCATTTCTGGGAATATTAGTTTTCTCTAATTTCACCCGAGCAGAGCTAGGTCGCCCAGGTACTGGATTTAGTTAATTTAACAAACATAGTGCAGGTTAATTTTTACAAAAAGTCTGAGTTTTCAAGAATTACGAAAACATCACTTAACTTCGGAAGTCGGTGTCTTCAGACCTGTAATTTAATGTTTTGCCAGCGACTATTTTTCGCTTTGCAGTGTCTTTTTGGAAGTCAGTTTTTTTTTCACTTTTTAGGGTTCCGTAGTACACAAGGAACCCTTAGTTTCGCCATGTCCGTCCGTCTGTCTGTCTGTCCGTCCGTCCACAGGTTAGCTCAGAGACTCTTAGTACTAGAAAGCAGTAATTTAGCATGCTTATACATATTCATCTCGCCGACAAAGTGGTAAAATAAAATCATGAAAAAAAACTTTTTTAGGGTACCTTCTGTACACGTAAAATGGTGATGTTTTTTTTTTCTTGTCTACCCCATGGTGTGGAGTGTTGTTGGATGGGTCTTTCAAAAATATTGCGGGTTTGTGAAAACAATTTTTCGATGTAGGGATCCGTTTCTGAAATATTAAGCTTTAAAGTGCTAATTTTTGTTAGGGTCAAGTCAGGTAATTAAACGGTTAGTTTTGGATGGGTGAAAAAATTCATGGTAGTAGAATATATAACGAAGTAAACTATCACAGCTAAGTAGGCTTTTCAAGTTTACGAATAATAGACAAATATTCATGAAACAACAAAAAACCCTCTTCTTAGTCCACATTATTGTGCAACTACGGAACCCTATTACTGCGCGTGGCCCAACACGCACTTGGCCGCTTTTTTATTAGTTATGATACCTGCCCCACAATAATTCGAACACCACTATTGGCTATGTAAACAACAGTGACAGGAAGTATTATACATCATCAAGATACACAAAGTGGATTCAATACGTATTTATCATCCAACCAGTAACCACCGCGCAAGCTTCCTCTACCAAATGAAAAAAGAATTTTTAAAAAACCAATCCACAATGGACGAAAATATCGATGAGCATATATAAAAAATACATACAGAAGAACATAATTATTATAACCTCCTCCTTTTTGAAGTCGGTAAAAAAATAATTTTGCTGATAGCTGGTGCGATGATCATTATGATATGCTATCACTACGAGTTGTAGTTGTGGGAGCTTTCATTAGCAGCGATCACTAGTGCAGGCATGTTGATAACCGACCGAGCCACACTGTATACGTTCGCTGAGGGCTACCTGCTACTACTCGTACTGGTATTTAGAGATATTATGGGTTGTCGCACGAGTTTGGGAGCTTGTACCAATAGAGACAAGATTGACCGATTGGTAGAGGAAAAGATTTCGATGAAAAGATTCTATATAATATAAAGATAAGAAAAAAAAAAAGAAACAAAAAAAAAGAAAAAAAAGAGAAAGAAAGTAAAAATATAAGAGAGAGAAATAATATATTTTCCCTACATCTGCATCGGTGGGTACTTACCTATAAAAATCACAGTGAAATGTGTGCAACGCCTGTAAGACGCGAGAGCTTTTCCTTTTATTCACAGACTAGACCGTGCACCTATTTATTTATTTATTAATAGAGAACACTAACTGCATTTATATTCAACATCGGTTTTTAAGAGTATTTAGGAAAGGTATTTATTACTGCTGTATACACTAATTATAAGTGTTCATAACATTTAAAGAAAAAAAAAAACATTTTGGACAGAATGTAGGTACACATGTACACTGTGCATACACGAATCTTTCCAAGAGGCATGAGTTGCGGTACTACTCCTCACAAAAGACAGATACAGATTCAGTAGGCAGTGAAATTAATGTTTTCATCACAGAACAGATAAAAAGAGGTTTTCATTGCGAAGTGTTGCGAATTTATGAGAATGTTTCTTGAACTTGAATATTACGGTATACTTACGCCATGGCAGAAGGCAATTAAAGTAGGTAATATTACAGTGTATTACTGTTACTAACTACCGTGTAAGTAATATTATGAAGTGAAATGTTATGTTTGTGTTCAGGGTGACGAAAGAGCCTTGCGGTGAAACCTTCATTTGGGAAACTTCCGATTTCAAAGGGTTTCCTTGTAACTAAACGCATTGTTAATATTTATATGAACTATGCCAAATTACATTTGTTTAAATGTTTAATATTTATATGAACTATGCCAAATTACATTTGTTTAAATGTTTAATATTTATATGAACTATGCCAAATTACATTTGTTTAAATGTTTAGTATTTATATGAACTATGCCAAATTACATTTGTTTAAATGTTTAGTATTTATATGAACTACAATTACAATTATCATTAAATAAATATGGGTTGAAAATCTAGTTTTGTAACACAATAAAAAGTTAAGCCTAGCATGAGCATAACGAATTATGTTATTAAAAGAATACCTAGGTTATTTAGTCAATTTACAAATGTATCACCACCACAAATGTATCATCAAAGAGTAATGTTCTCAAATGTTCAGAAATAAACAAAACAACACTTACAACAATTCAACGTGACACTGAACGTATTGAAAAAGTTTTTCATTCCAAAAAGTGTTGCGGCTACGCGATCGCTACGCTACTGCTACGAGAGCTACGAGAGCTACGCGACGGGCGCACACGGGCGAACTCCGCAGACACTGCACCGATACTGGCGAGCCACCAGCTGTGACGACTTGACCAAATACCGGCTACTGACTGGCCTGGCTGGATGTTTACTAGCGGTAGTAACTAGCGCGTGCCGAGCTTCCGATCATCCGAACCTGTTCATAAGGATAACGACACAATAGTAGGAAAAATATTTAATTGATGATTGTGATTTGTTTTGTAACCACATGGGCTGTGACGAACTTGGCTTCTCCCCGTGGTTGTATTAATGTGCGCTTTGATTAGTGATTGGGTTCAGGCAAGTTATGACGTTGTATCAAAGAACTGAAATAGTTCTGATATTTGAATTGCATCATAACATTAGGCATTCTAAAAGCAGCGGCCAAGTGCGAGTTGAACTCGCACACGAAGGGTTTCGTATCATCGTACAATATTTAACGTTTCTTGTATGATCCGGGGACTTGCAGGACTTTTTTTTAAGACCCAAGGTTTTGCAAATGGACGTCAGCCTTGATATAATAGGTTGGGGAAAAAGTTTCTTCGCATTTTTTAAGAAAAGTCAAAACATTTTTACATATACTTACATTATTTACATTTATCTAAAGTATGTAGGTACCATTTTGTTCGATAACTTTTTGCCATCTTATAGGTAGGGACATGATCCCATTGCTATAGAAATTTTGGGACTTCTGATCAAAATACCGCGACAAGTGGTTTTGTCAGTCCTCTCGAAATGTTAACCTGACACTGCCTAAAGAATTCTAAAGAGACCGAAACAGGTGGAAATCTGAAGGTGCAAGGTCAGGACTATACGGCGGATGCATTAACACCTCCCAGCCAAACTCTCTTAATTTTTGCTGAGTGGCTAAAGATGTGTGAGGTCTAGCGTTATCATGGTGAAAAACCACACCCCTTCTGTTGATTAATTCCGGCCGCTTTCTCTCAACTTCTTGCTTTAATCTCATCAGTTGTTCATAGTAGAATTCAGAATCGATGGTCCTGCCTGGTGGTAACAGCTCATAATTTTTTTTTTTTTTCTCTTTATTTGATTTGGGGTTTTTATCTAGACAGATATGTCAACCCCATCGTGCCTTTTACCATTATAATATTAACACTTAACACACAAACTGTTACTGTAACTTTACACACAAACTACACTAAACATTTAAATAATATAAAACACTTTGTTTACAGATAGAAGTCACCGATGAAGGACTGTGATCAAATTACTTAACTTTTTGGCACCTTCTGAAGTTGGTTCGGACAAAATGGATTGTATCAATCCCAGCTCATAATGAATAATGCCCTTCCAATCCTACCACACACACAGCTTCACCTTGTTGCGAGTTAACCCGGGTTTCGCCACAGTCTGTGAAGCCTGACCGGCCTTTGACCACGACCTTTTTCGCACGTTCTTGTCACACGTGATCCACTTTTCATCACCAGTTATCAGCTTCTCCAAAAATGATTCGGTTTCATTACGTCGTAATAAAGAATCACAAATGAGTACACGGTTCATTAGGTTTCTTTCAGTGAGCTCGTGAGGTACCCAAATATCGAGCTTTTTTGTGTACCCAGTTTTTTTTCAAATGCGCCAAAACTGTTTTGTGGTCAATTTCCAGTTTTTCAGCTACGTCGTAACTACTGATATGCCGATCTTGCTCCACTTTTTCAAAAATGGCATACATTTTATCCGTAATAGGGCGACCAGAGCGACGTGCATCTTTGACATCAAAATTTCCGGACTGAAAACGCTTAAACCATATTTGTACTACTCTCACAGACACTGCACTGGGTCCATAAACATCGCAAATTTTTTTCGCGGCTTGCGTTGCATTTTTACCTTTTTTGTAGTAAAATTTTAAAATGTATCGAATTTCTTCATTAGATTCACTCATCGACAGTACGAAAAACAAATGAAAATCACACATTTTCCTAATTTGAATTTGGAATTATGTTCTTTAAAATTTAAACTTTCAATGATACCAAAACCAGCCAGATACAAATAGTTTAGCCAAAGAGATTTTATTTTAAGTTCATACATACTATAATGCGATAAGACTTTTTCCTTTTCCGCAACCTAATATTTTAGAAGCGTTAAAAAGGCAGATATTTTCAAAAGGTCCATCAATCGTCCTTATAGCAACGCTAATAGCTTCTGTAGTCCTCAATATGCTCTGTCAGCACAGTACCTTACGATAATCACTATCTTTATGTAAACAAGTGCTCATGTATGAATCCATTTTTGTGATCATTATTATATGAAATAACGTCAGATAATACTCGTAGCTGTAATGTAGTTACTTAGATATAACATTTAACAGGATAATTAATATCCCATTATACCATATTGGTGAAAGGTTTAGTAATTTGAGAGACTTTTTATTAATATGTATTTACTTTTCTATGGTCACATTGAACACTATCCTACCTGATGGTATGCGATGATGATCAACATCATCGCATCCCATCAGGTGGGATAGTGCAGTCGTCGAGGTCGCTGGTGCACTATTCCCTCGAGCCTTGCAGAATTGATTGTGAAACAATTCCTCAGGTATATGTTTAGGGTTCCGTACCTCAAAATCACGTCATTGTCCGTCCGTCCGTCAGTCTGTCTGTCTGTCTGTCAAGATCCTTTTTCTCTTGAACGCGTGAAGGTATATAGTTGAAGTTAGTATCAAATACATATCATGTCTACGGTCCCTTGGAACTCTAATAAAAATCAAGCTTCTGAGTCAACGCAATAAAAAAAAATGTGATACTCACAAATACATCAATTAGGTATTGACACACAAAAAAAAATTGTGCTTACGATTACATTTGACTATGACGTATATCGATGTATGGGAAAATATTTTTTTAAGATTGTTCTTGGGATACATGCCGACTACGGAGCCCTTCATTGTGCGGAACCCGACGCGCACTTGGTTGGTTTTTAAAGTTAATAACTAATTTGTTTAGATTAGATACCTGTGATTGTGTGTTTCAGCGTTATTTGCCGGGTGTTATCGTGCTGGTTGTTATACGTAGGTAGGTAGGTAGGTAGGTCGTAGGTACCTACGATACAGGAAAATGTGAATGCTAGAAGAGTTCCTCTATTAAGGATGACGTATGTTCCTGCTTGATGAGCTTAAGAATTGTGTTTTTTGGATGACGTCATATACCGTTAACTACCTACCTATCTATGTACATTCCAGAATTGACCGTGTAAGGAAAGCCCTTTAAGAAAGTCTGGAACTAATGAAATTAGTTGTACGAGTAATATTGTAATGATCGACGTGCCTGACAAGGTCTTTGTTGGATACAGAAACCTTTTACACGTTATAAACAAAACTGAGAGCGGCTCTTCTCGCGATATTCCTTTCTACGAGGTAAACAGGTACCTACTTGTTTCCCGACTTTACCCGAAACCTTTCGAGTATGATTCGCTCTAAATTCGTCTAAACAAGGACATGCCCCAATGGTGATCTACTCTCGCTAAGTGAATGACTGCCTGTATGGGACAGACTCGTGATTGTTCCGAGCCCTTATCTTATCAGAGCTCCTGCTACTGTGATGTTTATGTGCAACTAGAACAGAGAACTACATCAGTACGCATACAAACAATTTGGGCGATTGATAATAGAGAAATTATGTTGTCAAGTCATTTGTGATTAATCAGTTATACATACAAATGAATGAATATTAGGGTTACTGTAATAAATTATTTTGCTTTGATTTAGAGAGATCTAATCTTAATTATGAATTAATTGATATCTAGGAATAAGAAATATTGGATAGAGTCGCGTTGGGTCTTAGGAGATAGTACGAAGTTTGAAGTAGGTATACACGTATATACGTACAGCCCTTTGTTTGTCTTGCCGAGATAAATAAGTAGTTCAGTGGTATAAAAAATAAAAATAAAATAAAATTCATTTAATTCAGGAAAAACCCATATTACATGAGATAAAATAAAATTATATACGGTTTATCAATATATTGTGATTTTAGTGAGCGCAGCTAGGAGTTAGTAGGTAAATGTATTAACACAATTTTACTTATCTGCTTATGCTTCAACAATAAGGCAGCGCTTCCTTTGCTAAAGAAGTAGCTAATTGCGCTAGAGTAGCTATTCTTGACAGCTCAATATAAATGGGGTTGGAAGTGTCGTCGACTCGACCGCGGGTGTTGAACGTGTGGCAACGTCGCGTCGTGCGTCAGAAAGAAATAAATTGAGACATTTCTTGGTCATTGTCCTTTTAGAACTTTATCTGAGGTTTAAAGGTATAAACTAATAATTATAAAGACGTTGCATTCATCACCTACAGCTTCTCGAAACCAGCTGATCTTGTTATTCATAGCTACAGCAGATGAAATACTTAATATAATAGGTTTCTGGCTAGATGTAAACAATCACAGAACAGATAAATTTTCTGTGTAAACAATCATGTGCTTTTCCGTTTTTGGCAGCAGGGGATGCAGGGGGGCAGTTCGTATACACTGAGGAGTTCATACTCTATCTCCGAACTTCTTCATCAAATCCTTAGTGAATGAGACAACACTGAATGTATGCTGTGACAAAAAGCAATCATCAAATTTGTTGCAATAATGACCGTAATGATGACCGGACATACGAGGAAAAATACACAAAATAGAACCTCCTGCTTATTTTGTAGTCGATTTAAGTAATAAAATGTTAGACTATGTAAGAATAATGAATTAATAGAAAGAAAAAAAGCGGCCAAGTGCGAGTCGGACTCGCCCATGAAGGGTTCCGTAGCGGCAAGTAACATAATATAAAAGTTCTTGTAGTTCGTTGTAACTTTGATCGATGTTTTAATAACAGACCGATTTATGACGTATTAAAAAAAAAAACTACTTACTAGATCTCGTTCAAATCAATTTTCCGTGGAAGTTTACATGGTAATGTAACATCATATATTTTTTTTAGTTTTATCATTCTCTTATTTTAGAAGTTACAAGGGGGACACACACACACACACACACACATTTTACCACTTTGGAAGTGTCTCTCGCGCAAACTATTCATTTTAGAAAAAAATGATATTAGAAACCTCAATATAATTTTTTAAAACCTATCCATAGATACCCCACACGTATGGGTTTGATGAAAAAAAAATTTGAGTTTTAATGCGGTTCACAGAATACATCTACTTACCAAGTTTCAACGGTATAGTTTTTTATAGTTTCGGAAAAAAGTGGCTGTGACATACGGACGGACATACAGACAGACAGACATGACGAATCCATAAGGGTTCCGTTTTTTGCTATTTAACTACGGAACCCTAAAAATACGCGCTTTCAACACTCGCTTTCAATGTCAAGTGTTAGCATGGACGTTCGGTTAACTGTACAAACTGACTATCTGACTGCCGGCTGTACGCAGCATTGAATCCGCTACCTGCCATAGGTACGGCAAAATCGGCACAATATACGAAAACTATATTCGGGAAAAAAAAGTAAAAATAAATCATCACGAACGTCACGCGTAGGTATGATGCCGCAGGCAACAGCTACGTAGACACGAGTACGAAGTAGGGTATGTCAGGTCAGGTCTGCAGAGCCACTATTTGATGGCCCTTATTATTTTAGTACCTATTATAGCTACAATAAAACAATACTCCACTCACCAGTGCAGTGACCTCACTTGCGCAAAAGCGCACCATATTTTTTGCGAAGTAACATACACACATCAAAAGTGTCTAGGGATCAAGCATTTTTATGCGGATTTCTTGAGATTGAGATGTGGCTTTGTAATAAATTTATGATTTTATAAATATAAATGGATCCTTTTTGGTGCATTTCATAATTTGAATCAGGAACTGTGAATCAAATTCGAGTAAAAGATGAAAATCAGCTGTCAATATTTTCCCTATAAAAACATACAACGCATTGAAGACATTATTAGTGCTACTGTTTCCCTACTACTGATTAAAACCAACGTTATTATGGAGCGGCGACGTCATTTAAGCAGGGAAGAAATGCTCAGAGCCGTGGGAATGATAGAAGCTGGTTCCCGGCAACGTACTGTGGCTTTAGCTCTGAATACAAGTCAGAGTGTTATCAGTCGACTTTGGACACGTTACCGAAGCACTGGTACCGTGGCTGAGCGCCATGGAGGACGGTATCGCTGCACCACACGGAGACAAGACCGATACATTCAAATCTTAACTCGAAGAGCTCCAACTATAACCGCCATGATGTTAGCCGTGAGGCTTCATCACTCTTCAGGGAACTTAATTAGCGACCAAACAGTCAGAAACCGCTTGCATGAAGTGAACCTTCATTCCCGAAGACCGCTACGGGTACCACCTATAGCAATGCACAATCGTAGGATTCGATATCAATGGGCTCTTGAACACAGAAATTGGGCAGAAGAACAATGGCGTTTCGTGTGCTTTTCTGATGAGTCTCGTTTTGGTATGAGACCGGATACAAGACGTATACGACACTGGAGAACCCCTGGACGCCAACAGCGATTAAAATCCTGCCAGGAAGTCCATCCTTATAGTGGTGGAACCATCATGGTATGGGCGGGTATTTGGATCGGCGGAAGAACTGAGTTGATTTGGATCAGAGGCAACCTCAACGCTCAAATTTATGCTGAGACGATTGTATCAGACGTCATCGTTCCTCTACAAGTGCAAATCGGTCCCTTATTTCAGTTAATGCATGATAATGCACGACCGCACACCGCAAGAGTTGTAAGACAGACTCTCGCCGCAGCTAACATCAATGTCCTGCCCTGGCCTGCTCAGTCGCCAGACTTGAACCCGATTGAGCATGCATGGGATATGCTACAGAGAAGAGCTCTGCCGAATATGGAGGGTATCCAGTCGCAAGAAGACCTTTTTTTGTTGTTGCAACGAACATGGGCGGCCATTCCACAGCGTGATTTGGATGAACTCATTTTGAGTATGCCAAACCGATGTTCTTGTGTTTTTAGTGTTCGCGGTAGAAACACGGATTATTAATTGTTTAAATTACCCAATAAAATTTTAAAGAAAACTGTTATTTCAGTCTTTTTTTCGAACTTTAATGTTAGTGGTTCAAATGTCAAAAATCCCTTTATTAGGAAAATGGCAAATTCCTTTATTAATGCAAAGGTGACTTGGTTTATCGTTACTGTGACAAACGAAAACACTTTATTTGATGAATCCTTAAAGAAAATTTTAATTAATATCAATCAGGAGAAAAGTTATTGCAAAAATATATGTTGATCCCTAGACACTTTTGATGTGTGTATTTACCTCGCGTCAAAGATACAGCACAACAGTGTGAATGACAGTTCTAGATGATTAGGCTTGCCTATAAGTTGTAGACCTGTCATAATATTTTACCATAATGTATTCCTTCTAATTTGGACAGACTTTATCGATCTAAAGTTTGTCAAACTCAAAATTGACGTCAAGATGGTTATTATGAGTATTCAATTTTTAATAAAACAGTCTAGACCAAACTACTATTGATACTAACAATGAAATAATTAATGTAATAAAATGGCTGGCTGACAATAATCTTCATGTTAATATTGAAAAAACCCAAATAGTACAATTTCAAACATGTCATTTAGAGTATGTAGGTACATAGTACTCACACATGTGCTTTGCAATTATAATTAGTTTGCAATTATATTAATTATAATTTGCAAAGGAGATTGAGTCTATACAATGCAATGATAGTCTTACAATCTTCAGCAGCTCCAACAGTAAACTGAGGTGTGAAGTGTAGCTGCAGGAGACGCCCTGGGCGGCGGGAACCCATTGCCGATTCCTGGCCACCGTAGGCGCGGGCTTGCGGACGACGAGTAATGGGCAGCTCGCCGGCCGGTAAGGACGGGTCGACGCGACGGCGCGTTGTGTTCCACGCGCGCCTCAAAGAGATGTCAGCAGTGACGGGGTCCAATAGGGCCGATGCCGCCGGGGTCGCGGGTAGTTCGAAAGAGATACCGTGGCCCTGGCACAGGCAACTGAAGGAACACGGGTGGGTTTTAGTTAGTAAAAGTCTGACACGCCCTCCCGCTCCGCCCAGAGCGGGAGAAGTCATTTGATGATTTCCCATCCACTAAAAAAAAAGATGTGAAGTGTAAACACGTGTTCTATACTTACCCATCTATGTGTAACCCTTTGTACAGAACCCCACCTAGCTCCTTCGCATCGTTCGCCAAAAACCTATTGTTCATCGATTGTCATTTGTCATGTCACTGTGGCCAGCCAAGCATAGGTCTCTTTATTTTAGTACAAGTTTGCATAAATACAATAGCGAGTCCTTAATTGGGGAGCGCGTTCCATCGCTCGCTTCCTTTACGAGTAAGGCACTTGCACCCGAATAAGGCAAGTTGTGAACCCGCCGGGTGGCGCACCTATACGTAGTCACTTGTCATTGCTAATATTTGTTTATGATATCTTGATCTGTGTGATCCTAATTGTTGTTATTGTTTTGTGGAGAGTTTCCATTTCTATGACGGCACAGAAACATAATGAGTACTCATTAGTATTAACTAACCTGCCTCTTAGCACAGTATAATAAATTAAGCAGTATTATAGCTACATAGACAACGGCGAAACGACGCGCTTCGAAATCTCAGTATATACCAGTACGCAACCGTTCGAGCGGCACGGACGGACACGTATTTATCTACCGAGCGGCCGTAGGTAATTAATTCAAGGTCACTGCTCCGATAAATTTATGTAGCTTTATTATTCTGTGCTTTAATTCCTGTTTTTTTTTATCAGAGTAGGTACTGTGAGGGCTCGAATCTCACAGTAGGAGATTTACTAAATAAAAAATAAAACTAGAGGGACTCTATTTAAATGGGGCTATATTTTAAGCTTCATATAAATTATACTTCACACTCCTACTAAATTAGTTCTACGCGGAGCCCTCACCAGATTCTATATCTGTCATCCTATTAAGAAAACGAGAATCGTTTTTTTGATAGAAGACATTCCATATTTGGATGATTGAATGTCAGTCAGTATAATATTGTCAAGGCTTGATCAAAGCATCAAACGTCCACAGTACTACATCCAGTAGGTACCAACATCCATTAGTCTTTTTTTAGCTTGCTTTAATATTCAATATAAAATGACATCTAAGGTGGTAGGTTTTACGAAGATAATATGATCAGATCAATGATGAACTGAATGCAAATCAGGAAGAGGTCTAAGGATAACAAGGATCGGAATGACAACACATTATTATAATTGAACGTTTATCAGTCAAACTGGGTCCTCCCAATAAACAACAATGTAACAAACTGATTCATACGACACAACAAGTGTTACGTAGGTACTTCAGTATCGGTAAGACATTATTAATAACTAATAATTAAGTGCCGCTCAATGGAGGTACGAGTAGCTGCAGACTGAGGGCCGCGATAACAAACGAAGTGTGAATGGAGAACCGCAAGTTAACCGCAGGTGTGGTGCCTGCCTACCTATTGAAATTAGACTTACATCCAGCTGCTAATTAAGTTTGATATGCTAACCTATATATTATATGGCAAGCTCGTGATGACCCTGAAGCTAAAGAATCGCTCTAAAGCACGAGATGGTACCTTCGAACCTGGCAAGGTTTAATTTTTGATGCGATTGTCATTTTATAAGTATATTTTCGCCACACACTGATTGACACTGAAGGAAAACATCATGCGGAAACCTGAACTTACCCATACCTAAATACTCCATCCAAACCAGCCAACTCGTAGTGAGCAGAGCGATGGTGACACATGTCCATTCTTTCTCTATAATATGAGAAAAGGCATTTGCCCAGCAGCAGAGCATGCGGGCACTGACAAACAGGCCACTGTTGATGTTTGTTGCTAGTGGTTATTGTGGGTAGAGGACTCATTGAGAAGGTTCACTAATTCTCCAGTAAGTGAATCCGTATAAGACACTGGATTTACGACGCTATTGTGCTAAAGCTCATCACAGATAGGTATCATCATCACGTCTTCGCATAATAGCAAGTAATTTTCGAGTTAGCTAACAGTGATAATGCAAAATCTACAAGAAGGCATAAAATAAGTGTTCCATGTAATGTTATGGAGGAGGCCTATGTCCTAGTCCTAGGTTTATGACTAAGTAGTGCTTGGTCCCTAACTCCCTACGTACCTACAAGCGTTTCATTTTTAGCTCATAACACAAAGTATGCACAGTTCCGTGGTTTAACGGACTTTCATCCATATACTCTTAGATTAAACACTATTGTTCTTCGACAACAATAGTTGATTCTACGAAATAATCCATTAACAATTTACAATCATTCATTATTATTAATGGCAAGAGGAAAATCGTTGAAAATTCTTGACCCGCGTCGAAACTTTTTAATTTTCCGGGGTATGCCTTGTGTTCTTTCAGGTACCACTATTAGGTAAGCACCTACCTGTCTGATTCGTATTAAAAGATATTGTTACTATTAGCACACGGACTCATTTATGTAATCATCATCCTTATCATAGCTACCATGACTGTTGGAGATGAAATATTGACATACCTACCTACATTTCGTAACTGATCGCAGAACCTCATTTTGTATTATCTGAATAATGTTCTACTCCTCATGTGTCATAATTTTCATGTATCATGAAATATTTATTAAAAGCTCGAGCCCCAGTTTATATTTTCAAAGTATACCGTAAATTACAAATGCGGATCATGATCAACATCAAGTCTTCTCAGCATGTCATGCACACGTGGCTCAGGTCGCCACTCGCATGCTGATTAGTTGCCGCAAACAATGGGCACCACCCGCACTACTTCTGCAGCTCAGCGCGGCGCAGCGCTGGCGCCTGTAACAAGCACCGTACCTACATCATGCATGATGCAACGATCGTGAATCCGTGACTAATTCGCATGCGGTGCGAATCGTACTCGCTGTATTATGATAATCCATACGAGCAATATTTGTATCTCTATTAATATTATAAATTCGAAAATAACTCTGTCTGTCTGTTACCTTTTCACGCCTAAACCACTAAATGGATTTCGTTAAAATTTGGCAAGGCTATAGATAGCAACCTGGGGAAAGACATATACTACTTTTTGTCTTAAAAACAATCCTACAAAGGGTAAAGTGGAAAGGGTAGAGTGGAGGAAAGGGGAAAGTGTGTATGGGAAACCCAGCATTACGATATGAAAATTCAAATTTATGCTTTTGCAAAAAGATTGGGTTCGTAATTTCGCCGCCGCCGCCAATCTTGACATTGAAACTTTTTTTTTATGGTTTCTTTAGAATTACAATTTTTTATTTGTAAAACATAGGTTAAAGGTCAAGGTCTTATATAACAATTATAATTATGCTGTGCTATGTGACGTCACTGACGACATACAAATATCAGTGAAGACTTTAAAAAATAAAAACAATCGAAACTCACTAAGTATAGAAAACAAACAATAAAAAAAAATAAAAAAAAAAATCAAAACAAAAGAACAGAGCATTCAATATTAGATTAATAAAAGGTACAGTAGTTACAGTGTTTTATCATTTAAGTAATCATCCAGGGCATAGTATCATTTCATAACTAAATATTGGGTCCTTTCCTCTTTTTAGTGTATATTAATGATTTACTCCATTTTTTAAAAAACTTCCTTAATTTTTAAGGTAGGTAGACGCGATACAAATTTTGACGACGTTAATAACGCCCTACTGCAGGTCCAAAATTGGTTCACTGCTAATAATTTAGTATTAAATGGGAAAAAAACTAAGTGCATTAGATTTTCTTTACCAAATGTAAAAAGTAGTGATTGTGAGATAGTATTGAATCAAGAGAAACTAGAATTCGTCGATAAAACCGTTTTCTTGGGGATCACGCTCGACTCAAGGCTACAATGGGGTCCTCATTTAACATCACTTGCAGGACGGCTAAGTTCAGCAGCATATGCTGTCAGAAAAATCCGTCAATTTACTGATGTAGATACAGCGCGGCTAGTCTATTTTAGTTACTTTCATAGTATCATGTCTTACGGTATTTTACTTTGGGGACGGGCTGCAGATATCGAGTCAATTTTTATTCTGCAGAAAAGAGCCATTAGAGCCATATATAATCTCCGCAAGCGCGATTCTCTAAGGGAACTGTTTAAGGAAATTAACATCATGACGGTACCTTGTCAATATATCTACGAAAATATCATGTACGTAAGGAAAAATTTACATCTTTTTAGTAAAAGAGGTGAAAGGCATAATTATAGTACTAGAAAAAGGGACCTATTAGCTCAACCAGGTTTCAGACTAGCTAAAGTAGACTCGTCGTTCATGGGGTACTGTTTAAAATGTTACAATAAAATACCTCCACACATACTTCAACTCAATGAGACTAAATTCAAAACTTGTATAAAACGCACACTATGCAGGCAGGCATATTATAAGTTTGGGGATTACATAACTGATAAAAATGCTTGGCTCAATGCTGGTCCTGCTCCACAACCACAACTAATTAATTAACATTTGAAGATACTGTTGTAGCTGCTGAAGATTGTAAGACTATCATTGCATTGTATAGACTCAATCTCCTTTGTATTATATAATTGCATAGCACATGTGTGAGTACTATGTACATACTCTAAAGCTACCATTTACTGGGTACGTCTTTGTTTGACTTGAATGTGCCCTGGCGGCTGAGAGTATGTGACGCTCACTCTAATGTCTCGCTGATGGTGGCGCGTGTTGGATCAATTAGCTAATCCATGCGTCAGGTTTGAGAACAAGCGCTGTCAGTGAAGACTGGGCATACCTTAGCGGCCACGGCTTATTTTAATTTAATTTAATTATTTGAATTGTTTTTTTTTTTTAAGGACGCTTTTAACGTTCTGCATCGTTCTCACATGTAAAATTTCAACATGAATGATGTAGCCATTATTTTGTAACCATATCTTGATTTAAAAGAGTGTATCCGTGGAGTTTCTTGCCCGTTCTTCTCCATAGGTACCTACTATGCTTTGGAATGGGCGCCTAGCTTCATCTTTCTGACTGACCGACTCCTTGACAATTCAAAAGTGCCTGTAATTGGTTTAATTGAAATAAATGCTTTGAGTTTGAGTTTAACTAATAATTTTTGAAAACACTTTTGAATTTTTTTAATGGCATACCTACATCGACATCGACATCTTATCGACCGTGCTTTGCTCGCTTGAAAATAGAGAAATCGAATTTTCCCAGTTATTAGACTTATCCACTGAAACATTACAGTTACCATACGTTTCAGTGGCTAATATGCATAGATTTTAGCTATGATGGTTGCAAAAAAAAATAAACCGGTTGAACGTTACAGCTACCAGCACCCTAATTGCGTAACTCACTATCAATCGGAATTTTAATAATTTTAAAGCAAATTGCTAATCCATTGCTTCTTATGTACGAAAAATTTGTCTGCTCGACAACGTAAATAACGCAATGAATGTTGTTGAACTGTCAAAATCATAGAAATATAAAAAACAGATCATAGATAAAAGGTACCTACTGGTTAATGAGTTTTTGTACATTTGGTGGTTTGATGAGAAATTAGAACTGATGACAAACTTACATGGTTTTACAAGTCCGACAAGGCTGGTTTGGGCATCGTTCTTTTGCCTTTCCGCTGACATGAGAACCGAACCAACGTTTCTGGCGCCAACAAACTCGTTTATGTATTGACAACTACTAACAGATAATATGGGGTGTTTGGAAGCTGGGTACAAAGCCTCAAGGGGGTGATAGTTGACACCATTTATAACATTTCGAACCATACATGTCTTAGACGAAGTATGCTTTTTTATTTTTGTCCCAGTTATAGTTAAGAACCAAGAGAATGAATGGAATGGTGTGCTCAAAGAGGTGGATGAAGTCAGAAAGGCAGTTCAAAGTATGAAAAATGGAAAGGCCCTGGGCCCAGATGATATAGGTACCAGTAGAAGTATGGAAGTGCTTAAAAGAAGATGGATGTATGTGGCTGACTTTATTCTTTAATAAGTTGTTGCATGAAGGAGGGATCCCACAAGAGTGGTGCAATAGTTCGCTAGTGCCCATCTTCAAGAATAAAGTTGATGTACAGGACTGCAACAACTATCGAGGAATAAAGCTCATGTCACATAGTATGAAGGTATTGGAAAAAGTAATAGAGAAAAGACTGTGAGAGGAGAGTGAAATTACCCCGAACCAGTTTGGGTTTATGCCAGGTCGATGGAACAATGGACGCCACTTTTGCACTCCGCCAATTGTGCGAGAAGTACAGACGTGCACACAAGAACTTGCACATGGTGTTCATTGATCTGGAGAAAGCGTATGATATATGGGTACTTCGGGATGTGTTGTTGTGGGCCTTGAAAGAGAAAGGTTTGCCCGGGAAGTATGTAGAGTTAATTGGCGCTATGTACAGTCAATCTCGTACCTACGTCCGGTCGGCTGCTGGGAATACCGACGAGTTCAGTGTGGCTGTTGGCTTGCACCAAGGGTCGGCTTTAAGTCCTTACCTCTTCCTGTTGATTATGGATGCTCTGACGTCGAATCTACAGGAAGACGCACCCTGGTGCATGCTGTTTGCCGATGACATTGTTCTTGTCGGTGAAGATGTACCTGAGGTTCGGAGCAGATTGGAGAAATGGCAACAGGAAGCTGGAGAATGTTGGCTTGAAAATCAGCAGAACCAAAACTGAATATATGTTCTGCGATTTCGGCGGTATTTCCAATTCTGGAGCCATAGCGCTCGATGGCGCGCTTCTCCCAGTCTGCTCCGACTTTCGGTATGTCGGTTCAGTCGTGCAAAGCGATGGCGAAGTAGATCGGTCGGTTAAGCACAGGATTAACACTGGATGGATGAAATGGCGGCAGTTCACGGGAACAATCTGCGACTTCCGCATTCCCCTTAAACTTAAGGGGAAGATATATAAAACAATGGTCAGACCTGCTGTCTTGTATGGATCAGAATTATGGACCACAAAAGGGATGAATGAAAAGCAACTGCATGTAGCTGAGATGATAATGCTAAGAGGGATGTGTGGTGTTACACGAATGGATAAAATGAGAAATGAGTAATACCTACATAAGAGAAAGTTTGAAAGTGGCACCGGTGACTGAAAAGTTGTGCGGAAATCGGTTGTCATGGTATGGGTATGTGATGCGGAGGAACGAGGAAAATGTCGTGAGGAAAGTTTTGAGTATGAATGTCGATGGCTATAAGAGGTAGGGTAACACCAAAGAAACGATGGATGGACAGTGTGAAAGATGACATGTCTAGAAAGGGGTTGACTACCGAGATGACGACTAATAGAGAAGTACCTATAGAAAAAAAAGGACATGTTGCGCCGACCCCAAATAGATTGGGCTAAGGTCAGGAGAATGATGATGATTCTGCCCTTATCCCAAGTAGTCAACTAGGAACCCTTATAGTTTCGCTATGTCCGTCCGTCTATCCGTCCGCAGCTTAGCTCAGAGACTTTTAGTACAAAAAAGCTAGATAGCTATAATTTGACATGGATATACATATTCATCGGTGTTGTTGGATGGGTCGTTCAAAAATATTATGGCTACGTTAAAACAATTTTTCGAATTAGGGATTCTTTTCTGAAATATTAAGCTTTAAAGTGAAAATTTTTGTTAGAGTCAAGTGTGTTCACCCCCTGCCAGCTAAATGGTCAGCTTTGGATGAGTGAAAAAATTCACGGTAGTAGAACATGTAACGAAGTTAAAAGGAAAATACGGAACCCTTAATTGTGCGTGGTCCGACACGCAATTGGCCGGTTTTTTTTCCATACCACTAATATAGTAACGAGTGACTGTTTTATTAGAATTGATTTAATTTCGTTAATTATAAGGGCGTGACCTTTCACGATTATACAAACAGAGATATATTCTGTGGGTTCTCCCAACAGCTTTAAATTCGGAGGTCACTCAGATAACCAATGTACCTAATGTATTGAGGAAAATGGCGAAATTTCTTTCAGTCAATCTCCCAGTAGGTCTGTATTTGAGGTGAGGTGAGGCCACTTCCCTAAACATGAATTTAACATTGACTCTAATTGCGTAACACATTATCGATCGGAGTTGGTTTCATTTTGAAACAAATTGCTAACTCATTGCTTCATATGTTCGAAAAATTTGTCTGCTCGACAACGTAAATAACGCAATGAATGTTGTTGAACTGTCAAAATGAAACCAACTCCGATTGATAATGTGTTACGCAATTAGGGTGCTGGCCATAATTTCACCAATTTCACCGAGTCATTCATTGCTAAGTACCTAAACTAGACCAGGCCATAATTTCACCGAGTCATTCATTGCTAAGTACCTAAACTAGACCAGGCCTTAATTTCACCGAGTCATTCATTGCCAAGTACCTAAACTAGACCAGGCCTTAATTTCACCGAGTCATTCATTGCTAAGTACCTAAACTAGACCAGGCCATAATTTCACCGAGTCATTCATTGCTAAGTACCTAAACTAGACCAGGCCATAATTTCACCGAGTCATTCATTGCTAAGTACCTAAACTAGACCAGGCCATAATTTCACCGAGTCATTCATTGCTAAGTACCTAAACTAGACCAGGCCATAATTTCACCGAGTCATTCATTGCTGAGTACCTAAACTAGACCAGGCCATAATTTCACCGAGTCATTCATTGGATATGTGTTGATGTAGAAATGCTAGGTATTGACTCGGATACATTTACCTTTATGAGTGACGTGTACGGGTCGTGCAGATGGCTGGACCACTGCTTGGTAACTCAGTCTGCAAGGCAATCTGTTACAAACGCGTATGTGGATTATGACACGGTATGGTCAGATCACTTCCCACTTATTGTTGAGTGTAAATTAAATCTAATTTCACAGACGGTACATCATGATGTCATAATAATAAATAATAAATCATAATTTTATTAACTTCAGTTGTACACTAACACTTATCTTAAAACTATGCAACGTTTCAACAATGGAAAAGAGTGTTTTCGATGAACTCTGGCACCCAAAGTAAGATTTAACTTGTGTTTAGGGTGCCAGCGTCCTCGCCTAAGATTTGAACATATAGCAACAGTTGTAAGACGAGCACAGTACCTAATCAAATTACAATATAAAATACTAAACTAACTAGCCAAAGCAGCTATGATGTGGCCTATTTCTGTACCTATGTATGAGTGTGAGGGAGAGATAAATATGATGAAAACCTGTGTATATGTAAGTCTGTATAAATATAACTATAAACATATTACTTTATTAACTACATATACGTAGTAAATCTTCAGTCTTACTATAGCTCATTGTCAAGAGCCACTTTGTAACCTCGGTTTTGCATTCATTTAGACACATGGGAGCAATGGAGCAGAGTTTATTTATTTTATTATATAAATGGTTTGAAAATACACCAAAATGACGCTGAGCATGGGCCGTTCTACAACCGTGAGTTGGGCAAACTTCAAAGTGTCTACGCTTTTTGGTAGCATTCGGATCATATACCACAGAGTCATAGTCATGCTGAATAAGGGAGTAGTTTGGGGTGTACGGAAGGAGGAACAGATTGCCTTGTATACAAGTGAGTGTAACAGGAGGCTCAGACTTGTGGACTTTCCTTCTGAGTGTATACAGTGTGCTGACTTTTACTGTCGTGACAATGGTCATAGGCGTGCCATTGACAAACTGTACTCTGATATTGTGACTGCTCTTCGTGACGCGTCTTTGGCGGGTCGGGGTAGTAGGAGGACGGGTGTGGCTGGCTCGTGTGTCGTGGGGTGGAACATCAACGTCAGCGAGGCTCACCGGGTGGCCAGAACAAGATTTATTGAATGGGTGTTATGCGGCAAACCTAGGTGTGGGGAAGTGTATCGCGTAATGTGTGAAACCAGAAGGGTGTTCAAATCCAGACTTAAGTGGTGCCAAGATCATCAGGACCAATTGAAAATGGATACCCTTGCTTTGAAGCACTCGAGTGGTGACTTTCGTGGTTTTTGGGAAGGTACCAAAAAGGTAAACTTAAGACCTGGTCTACCGGTGAGCGTTGATGGGGTTAGTGAATCGGGAGACATAGCTAGTCTATTCAAGTCTTACTTTTCTGTAAAGCCACAGTTGGGAAGGCAGACTGGGGAGGTCAATGCTGAAGAGCCGATGGGAGCAATGGAGACGAGAATTTTAGCCAGTGAGGTGCGTAAAATCATTAAATATATGACAAGAGGCAAATCTCCTGGCCATGATGGCCTCAGTATTGAGCACCTGCAGTATGCCGGTCCACATGTGTCTAGGGTTTTAGCTATGTTCTACTCGTTATGCTTGAGCCATTCATACCTGCCGTGTGACTTCATGAGAACGGTAGTAGTGCCTGTAGTGAAGAATAAAACTGGTGATCTATCTGATAAAACTAACTACAGGCCTATTTCTCTTGCGACTGTTGTAGCAAAGGTGTTTGACAGTTTGCTTGATACACAGTTAAATAAACACGTGTCACTGCGTGATAATCAGTTTGGGTTTAGATCCAAATTATCTACAGATAGTGCAATACTGTGTCTCAAGCATACTGTCAGATACTACACGGATCGTAAAACACCTGTGTATGCGTGTTTCCTTGACCTGTCCAAGGCCTTTGACCTGAGGGCCAATTCTCGTAATTAAAAACGTTCAAATTCCAAGTCGCAATGTCAGCCAGCGACAATCAAATGTCAAAAATGTAGGCAAACTCTATACAATTTTGACAGATTGAGACTGAGATGAGATTGCGAACGTTGTTATAAAAATACGGGAATTGCCCCTCTGGTATCGTACGATGTGTTGTGGCAAAAACTTGAGGGCATAAACATGCCGCATGAATTTGTTAACATCTTCAGGTATTGGTACGAACATCAAGTTAACAATGTCAGATGGGCGGGTACATTATCGGAGTCATACAGGCTTGAATGTGGAGTGAGACAAGGTGGGTTGGGTGGGTGGGTTTTTTAACTTCACCTACACTTTTCAATCTTTACATTGATGCACTCATCGTCGCGCTCAGTAGTCGCCATGTTGGATGCCATGTTGATGATGTGTGTGTAAACAATCTGAGTTATGCTGATGACATGGTGGTGCTGAGCGCGTCGGTTTGTGGACTACGCGAGTTATTGAAAATTTGTGAGGAGTACGCTGGCAGCCATGGCCTTGTGTATAATGTCGTGAAAAGCCAATACATGGTATTTCAGGGAGGTGCCAAATGCCCAGTAGGGCTAACATGACAAGCACGAGAAGACGAGATATCACGATTTGTCGAAATTTGTCGTCGATTCTGACGTTATTCTAATGCCTAACATGACCGTTAAGCTCGAGTAAATTCGAAAAAGGCACTTTGACAGTTCTCTGCCTCGCGACGAGAGAACGATGTAGCAAGTTATTAAAAACAAATAATTTTTATCATAGCAGCATCGGCTTGAGGTTCCGTTTCATTCACTCGATTTTTTTTGTTTTTTGCATGGAATTAGTATGGACTATAATGATTTTACGTGCACCTCTTTTAATATTTATGTTTGTATGTTTGGCATGCTTAAATTAAAATGTTCTCACTGGTGGGACACAGGCGTAGGCGTCCACTAAGTGAGAGGGAGTGGGCCGTAATCCACCACGCGGGCCCAGTGCGGGTTGGTAGATGTGATATGTCTTCGAATTTTTGGTTCTAGGACCATGCCGGTTTCATCACGATGTTTTCCTTCTGAAAGTAAAGCGCCTGTCGGGGTTCGAACCTACGACGATCTACAACTCGTAAGTCGGGGGCGTTACCACTGGGCCACCACTGCTACACTACACTCACTTGATAATCACCACAAATGACATGGGCTGAAGATCACAATTTGACAAAACGAAGGTATAAAACCGATTATGTTGCAAATTTTGTTAATCACCACCCTTTTAGTAATTATGTTGCTAGATTTCGTTAATCACCATAATTGGCAAAGTGACTCGTTATTACCTACTGAAAGTGATACTCATCCAGTTTTCATTATTAGGATAATAAAAAAGTATCTACGTGTAATTATGCGACTGCCATGTCATTTTAGTTTTTTTTTTTGTATCATAATTTTGTCTACTCTTCTCGTCGTCAAAATCGAGGACGACTAAACGAGAGAAGAATCGGAGATTATCCCGTGTTGAATTGTCAAAATTCGAGATAACTTAGGTGTCATGTTAGGGTTTGTCGAGAAAACATCAAGTTTGACAGAACATTGTATGGCAGCGCTGTCAGAAAACGAGAAAAGCGTTGAGCTGTCTTAAAATTACTCGCGCGAGAGCGAGAAATTGTCGCGTGTGTCATGTTAGGCCTGCAGAACAAGTACCCCCTATTCGCTTGAATGGTATACCGTTAGAACGGGTGAAACAATTTAAATACTTGGGGCACTGGGTAACAGCTGATCTGAAAGACCATGTCGACATTGAGCGGGAGCGGAGGGCACTGTCTAAGAGAGCAAATATGATAGCCCGTAGGTTTGCACGTTGTTCAAATCAGGTTAAAATCTCAATTTTTAAAGCTTTCTGCACCTCCCTTTACACGTGCAGCCTATGGGCATCTTACTCACAAGCTGCTTACAGTGCCCTTCGTGTCCAATTCAACAACGCGTTCAGGGCGGTGTTGGGGCTGCCCCGTTTCTGCAGCGCCTCGGGCATGTTTGCGGAAGCGCGCACCGACTGTTTCCACGCCACCATGCGCAAGCGGTGCGCGTCCTTGGTGCGCAGGGTGCGGCCCAGCTCCAACACTGTCCTGGCGATGATTGCTCAGCGACTGGATTGTCCCTACGTTGGGCATTGTTGTGGCAGGCATATTGCTGGTGCTTGAATGTAAGTTGTCTAATGATGTATACTGATTTGATTAATATTTGCTTTTGACATTACTTTATTTAATTATTTAATCCATTGTTATATTTAATTAATTATTATTAACTTTGACATTATTTATTTATTACTAACATTATTTTTTTAGACATTAATTATTACATATTTAATTAGTTTTTATTTTGAATTGTGTTTTTGTATTTAATATGGGTCAATGACCTGAAATAAATGAATTTTTTTTTTTTTTTTTTAATTGCTAAGTACCTAAACTAGACCAGGCCATAATTTCACCGAGTCATTCATTGCTAAGTACCTAAACTAGACCAGGCCATAATTTCACCGAGTCATTCATTGCTAAGTACCTAAACTAAACCAGGGCATAATTTCACCGAGTCTTTCATTGCTAAGTACCTAAACTAGACCTTATTGTGTTTATTTTATTGTTATTGTTTAGTTGTTTACACATCACTATCATTTCTTAATTTTATTTTATTACTTTAGCCGTATTACGATAACCTTATGATTTGTGGAACGAAGTCAACCGCTGGGTTTTCCCGAATTGTTGCTAAATAAAATACATAATAGGTAAAAGTTGTGTCGTTGACGTCACGTGTACTTATGTATTGTTATGTACGTAAACCGTTAATTAGCTGTAGTAACTGTACCTAATATGCGTATTCCTCTGAATCACAGAACACTTTTGTAACCACATGCGTAAGCGTGCCCTGCGCCTGCGGTTCAGATAGTGCCTTCCTCACCGCATTTCATATTGTGTCACTAAGTATTGTTTGTAGTTATAATAAAAATGTATGCATTGCATTAATTATTATTTAAAATGATTTTTGTTGATTTTAATCCTGTGACGCCAATGCCATATCATTTTGTTTTTAAAATAAACTTTGCCTGTAGGTACTTACCTACTTAAGTATTGCATACTTATCGAAGCACAAATCATGAGGAGCTCGTGGCTAAGTAATAACAGCCGCACGGGTCGATCCATCAGGTTAAGCTACGCTTGTCGGGGTTGTCCGTGGATGGGTGACCATCTTTACATATCGAGACTCCTCCGTGCCTCGGACGGAAAGCACGCTAAGCCGTTGGTCCCGGCTGTCATTCGTGGATCTTTGACAGTCGTTACGGGTCGTCAGAAGCCCGAAAGTCTGACAACCAGTCTTACCAAGAGGTATCGTATTACCCAGTTGAATGGGTTGTGGAGGTCAGATAGGCAGTCGCTCCATGTAAAAAACTGGTATTCAGCTGCATCCGGTTAGACTGGAAGCCGACCCCAACATAGTTGGGAAAAGGTTAGGCAGATCGAATTATCGAAGCTATTGTTTTCAATGGACATAATAGTAATTTATCAGTTATGTTTAGGTAATTCCCATGTAAGGGAGCAACCGCGACCAATCACACTTCGGGCTATTGCTGAGTTCCCTGTGAATAAACCCAATTTGTTCGGCCTGCGATTGAACCCAGTAACAACTATAATTTTTGCTTAGCAGGCACGCTTGCGAGCAATACACCAAAATGAGATGTTTCAGCTCTTTGCAGGATGACACACAGAAAAAAGAAATACTCCTTCAAGTGACACCACTTGCAGTCACGAGCACTAGAATCACTAGCCCTTCAGCGCTCGCTACTTACCGGTCGTCTGGCTAGCAGGCATCTTACGTTTCACTAGTAATCTATTATGAAAACAGGCAATTTGTTATATTCTTTAGTAAATAATATAATTATGCAAATGCACAAATAACGGTTTCCGTAATCAATTTGTACACGTACCTGTAATTTATAGTGCGCTAAGCTTATGCGAAACAATCAGCTATAACAATATTTCGGTAGGCAACAATAACTATGAATGTGCGGAAATTGTTTCGTATTCCGGTCCATAGATGAAATAAACGGTTACTACCAAGTAGCGCCATCTGCCGGTAGATTTATTGCCGTCGGACACATGGACATGACACTGACTAGCGACTAGACATGGCTCCTGTTCAATTAATTAAGTACACTATTTACTTATTGTTAGTTAATTGATTAGATGGTTGCATCTCGAAGTGTACCTAAGGTCAGGTCGCAGGTTATGTGGACTCGCAATTGTTTATAATCGGTCTTGTCAGCATATCTAAATGTTATCTTACGTTCGGCATGGAGATCCACTCTTCCATCCCTAACAGAGAAGAATATTCCTCAGCTGAAGTGCATTTGAATATCAAACAGTTTTTGTCGAGAACAAGCACGAGGTCACCGCTCCTCTTAATGTTATCATATCCTATACTAAATATTTGTATAATATTATTTGTAATCACGTTCTCGAAAACGGCTCTAACGATTTCGATGAAAGTTGCTATATAGGGGTTTACGGTGGCGAAAAATCGATCTAGTTTGGTCTCATTGCTGAGAAAAATAGTTTTCTCTCTATTTTCACCCGAGCAGAGCTCGGTCGCCAGGTAGGTAGTTCTTTATTATATTATGTACTTGAATTACTCAGTTACAAAAACAATGTTATATTATATCATCATAAATCATCATCAGCTTAGTATCTGCAATTTACAGAAATAGAAATAAGAGCCCAGTTAGCAATAACTTATATGATTTATAATAACCTAGGCTGGTTCTCTATGCCAAGTGACTTGTAGCAACTTTATTAGAGGCTCGCTTCGGATCAATGACCTCAGCATTACCCTTTACCATTTTCATAATAGACCGCTAGCTAGGCAATTCGTAACATAACACCCAGGCTAACAGTGTGGCCTCACGGAATGCTAATGATAAGCTACTCCTATAAATACCTAATGAGAAGAAGAAACACTTGCAGTCAATTTTTTACAGACGGGAAAAGTATAGAGTACTTTTAGCGAAAATTGTAAAAGCCCTTTTGTGCTGAACGACAAAAGTTTTGGAAAAAAACATTTGAATTTAAGTAGGTGATTTTATTATAGCTATGTATATGTGTATATATATATATATATAGCTATGTATATATAGCTATGTGAGGAGCTCGTGGCTAAGTAATAACAGCCGCACGGGTCGATCCATCAGGTTAAGCTACGCTTGCCGGGGTTGGTCCGTGGATGGGTTATCTTTACATACCGAGACTCCTCCGTGCTTCGGAAAGCACGTTAAGCCGTTGGTCTCGGCTGTCATTCGTGGATCTTTGACAGTCGTTACGGGTCGTCAGAAGCCCGAAAGTCTGACAATCAGTCTTACCAATCTGTATCGTATTACCCAGTTAATGGGTTGTGGAGGTCAGATAGGCAGTCAGATAGGCAGTCGCTCCATGTAAAATAATGGTATTCAGCTGCATCCGGTTAGACTGGAAGCCGAGCCCAACATAGTTGGGAAAAGGCTAGGCAGATTGATATAAGCTATATACTATATGGCCCTTGATAGTTTTATTGAAGTATATATAGCTATGTACTATATGGCCCTTGATAGTTTTCAGTACAAATGCACACGAGAAAAAAACATTGTGATTTCTTGTTGGTCGTAGGCCGTAGCGCTCGCTCGCAGAACGTCGTAGACTCGTAGCACGCATACATGCTACAAGATTTTGATCTACCCTGTTGCTTTATTTTTAACCGACTTAAAAAAAGGAGGTTCTGTATTCGACCTGTATGTATGTATGTATGTATATATGTATGTATGTATGTTTGTTTGTCCGCGATTTTCTCAAAAATTAATGAACCAATTTTGATGATTCTTTCACTACCGTAATCTACAGACTAACAGGAAGGTTTTAGTATATAATACATTAAGTATTATAATTTTCTTATGTACGAAGTTATACGCATAAATGTACTGTATCTCCGACATTTCTAAGCGGATTTTGTGATGATTCTTCTTTTCGTTCGTCTTGGGCTCACGTAATTGTCCTACTTGTATATTCAACTAAAAATGGAAAAATAAAGGATGATGGGCGTTTTGGTACCCATGTCCAATCAAAATGAATTTACCATCGTTGGATAGCCCTTTTCAAGACCACAAAAAACTACTATGGCACCAATCCCGTCTAAATTGTCCGTTTTGAAATACAGTCTTCAGAACATACTGGATATTTAGTTCAAAATAGAATTTTAAAAAATCATATCGCCGGTTTAGCTTGACAGATTTTGATGATATTTGCACAGATTTTGAGCTAAATAAAATTCAGTTATCGGATGAAAATCACAACAAAATCGGTTTGGTATTTTTTCAGTTAGGGGTGATCTATCTATTAAACAATAAACATACAAATACATTAATTGATATTGATGAACAATATTGGAGCAATATTTTTGTTACTATTAACCCTGAGCATACGTAAGTAGATGAGTAGAAAGTTGGAACTGGTATTGTTATCTTTCTCGCTCTCATAATCCCCGTTCGCACGGGCGTTATAAAATCGCGGCGGGATTTTATAGCGCATTGGATTTTCAACTCTCGTTGTTGAGCCGTGCGTTGAGAATCCAACTTAACTATAACAGAGTACATTCTAGCGCGTCGAAAAAACACACTGTTGGATTTTGCACTCTCGGCGCTAAGCAGAGCGTTAAAAATCCCGTGCGCTATAAAATCCCGCCGCGATGTTATTACGCCCGTGCGAACGGGGGTTTACGCAATGCGGTGGTTAGCGCGGTCAGCAAGGGGGTGGGGGCGAGGGCGGGCTTGCTGCGGCGCTTGCGCATGTTCCCTTGGTAGTCGTTCGCTGATAATTGTTGTGTAAGTTACTACATTGTCTCGTTCCTCATTGTTCACGTCGACTTTAGACCCTGGCATTAACTTGGACTCTGTTACCCGTTATTTGACTGCGGCTTTCTACTGGACTTGAGTGCTTATCGATAGGATTATTTTGATTGCAATAGAACGTTTTCGTACCTGTGTAATGTGCCGAAGAGGTCTATACCGAGGCAGATATCAAGTGCGCACACTATATTAATAATACAATTAAAAATTAATAAAGATATTTTAAAAATACAATGCAAATATGTTTGTGGATGTTAAAATTGCAGCAGCAATAACAAATCACTTCCACACGCCAATCGCAGATAGCCAATACGCAGAAGCTTTTCTACAAAGAATATCTGAAAAAACGCGAACCCCAAACGTGTTGTATAATTATGTAGAAGAAAAATATTAAATTACAGAAGAGCCGATTTCCAGAGATTGGAAGCCAATGATGTGTCCGATTTTCCACGATTGAGTGAACAGTACGTGATATTGCTGTCGTTGGGGACATGCCAATTAAAACTCGCAAAATCTTACTGCAGCGAACACCTAAACAACGGCTTGTATCTCATCGAAACATATAGAGAATCTGCTTTGGAAGACATTACTGAATACGGAATTAACGAAGATGCGTGGCTTTTGCGTGCACGTATACAGTCCCGACATGTGAGAGCAAAAAAATACTTTTGTTACATATTGCTAAATAGAAATGAAAACATAATATTACATCATTATTGTACATGTTTGACGGGACGCCGCACGGTAGGTTCCTGTGCGCATATAGTATCCATTGTCTGGTATTTAGGATATGCTAGACACGAGGGCTTTAATGAGCCAGCATTGTTTTTAAATAGCATCGTTATAGATAATGAATAATACTATATAGTATATATTATACATCATACTATACATTATCTATTAAAATTATTGTCGATATATAGACACATTTATATAATTACTTATATACAATAAATGATAAAACTTACTTCGAACTTGTTTTATTTACCTAGATATTGAATAATATTAATAATAAATATAAAAATACCATGCCAAATGGAAAAAACTGACGTAACAAAAATAAATAACTTTCAAGTAGGATCACTCCGATCGGACAGTGAATAGGGACAAGCGCCATGGTTATTCTTAATCTACACAAAAATACCTTTCCAACGGTGTATCATACATTCCGATTGGTGCCGGTACCAGATTCCATACATTGGTGCCCATCCTCCTTTACTTTATTAAAAAAAGTAAAAATCTACTTCAAAACCTAAAACGAATAAAATAACTTTTATAAAAACTTAACAGCTTCTGAAGTCGGTGTCTTCCATTCTTCAATGCGCCTTAGCTTGACACCGACCTCAGAAGCTGTAAAGTTTTTTATGAAAGTTATTTTATTCGTTTTAGGTTTTTAAGTCGGTTTTTACTTTTTTTAAAGTAAATTTATAACCGACTTCAAAAAAGGAGGAAGTTCTCAATTCGTCGCGTATATACAGGGTGTAAGTGTAAACAGTGGCAACTTTTAACGGGTTGTACTCATTATTAAGTGCAGCGCAGACGACACACTTTTTGTGCAATCGAGTCTGTGGCGCACAAAATGTCTGCATGGCACACTAAAAGTCCGTCGCAGATTGTACGCAGACCAACACACACGACGCACATCTTCGATCATTCTGTCGGCCGAACTGTAGGGAAGTAGACGCTATGCCCCCACTTAAGGTGCAGCGCAGACAACACACTTTTTGTGCGATACTAAAAGTGTGCGCCGTCTGCGTTAGCGCGTGTTTAAGCAAATTTTAATGTTCTATTTTTTTCGCGCACTTTTGTGCGGCGCGGCGCGAGCTGCCAGAATGACACGGATTTTTTGTGCGCCGGACTTTTTGCGCGTCGTATGCGTTACTACATATAATTGCTTAGGTTATATTTTCACAGATTAATAAGTGCGTCACGGATAGTCTGTCGTCTGCGCTGCACCTTATGAGCAACTTTTACTATGGGACCAAACCTGAAATCGCGAAAAAAAATCAGCTGTTCCCTACATTTTGACGAATTAAGCGAACATAAATGTACTGAACAGCTGATTT
The DNA here is from genome assembly GCA_946251885.1 of Cosmia pyralina. Lineage (NCBI taxonomy): Eukaryota > Metazoa > Arthropoda > Insecta > Lepidoptera > Noctuidae > Cosmia > Cosmia pyralina. The sequence goes on from OX276363.1 coordinate 505,351, forward strand.
GTTTTCGTGATTTCAGGTTTGGTGCCATAGTGAAAGTTGTTCATAATGATGAGTATAATGACCCCTTAAAAGATTGCCACTGTTCACACTTATATACTTTTTTTTTTTATGTATCTACACCGATTTCTCCGTCAATGGTGGACCGATTTTGAAAATACTTTTTTTATTTGAAAGGCTCTCAAGGTGGTCCCAACTCCCAAGACAGAATCTGAGGAGGGAGGGATCTACTCAATAATTACTACTAATAATACTACTCAATATTTCACGGGTTGCGATTCGATTAAGTACCAATTCATGCTCGTCACAATGCATATGCTGAATGGTGACTTCACCATCAGCTACAGTTCTCCTTGTTCTTACTAGGAAAGTTCTCAACAATTAACATCCCTTCATCGGGAAAAGCAATATTTTGTAAAAGGTTATGAGCAGAAGACTATTGTAACTTAGATAAATTACAAACTGACCCACTCAAAAATGAAAACTAATAAACTTTTTTACAAAAAGAATCAACCGGGAGTCGGTTTTTGGAAGTCGGTCGTTTCTTTTTGTAAAAAAGTTTTTTATAAGTAAATAAAAATCAGTTGTCAAAAAGTCACTTCAGAACGGTTGCACCTAATTCTTTTTTGTTGTGTTTGTAATTTGTCAGGACATGGTTTGTATGAAAGAAAATATTTGAAAAATTGTACACATGTATAGTTCCTTGCTCTTGTTTCATGTTTATTATTGTTTATGTATACTACATATACATATACAACATAATATAAAATAATGTATAATGTGTAATGTGTGTGTGTGTGTATATGTTATTAATGATGTATGTATAATAATATGTTGTATATGTATATGGTACACCACGGACTACCTACAGAATTGTCTCTCCTTGTCCCCATACTCCATCCAAAGGTTGTCTGTAAAAGATCGCTTTTAGCGATAAGACCGCCCATTGTGTCACTCTATGTAAAATTTCAACATTGTAACATTGTAACCTGTAATTTAAATGGTGTGCATAATAAAGAGTATTCTATTCTATTCTATTCTTGGAATCTTGTAACGCTCGAATGTTTTAATGGATGCCAGAGAACTGGACTCTATTGTAGTGTATATTTTGTTTAAATGTATGATCGTATAAAATTCACAAAAATAGGTATCTAAAGAGCAAACACGGTTAGTTTCAGATTTCTAGATTCTAGATTACTAGATTTTCTACAAGGAAAAAACAAGCGATGACCTATATTTTTTATGGTTTAAAATGCATGCTGTGTTAACTCTTAACGTGAAACATAAATAAAACCACTTACCACAGTACAATATTCATTATTTACAAGCTTCCGAAGTTGAGACAAAAACTTGTTATTGTTTACTTTAGATTTTATGACAGCGTAAATAATATTTTTTTAATGTCATAGACTAGTTCAGTGAGTGTTGTCGTATCTCAAAAGGTTCGGACACAGATAATCTATCACAGTAAATGCATGGAATTGGATATTACTACTTAATAGTGGTGGAACAAGGTTAATAGTAAAAAAAGATTGTCTTGGGAAAGACTGGTTTCACAATCTCTTGCAAGTCGCCAATAAGACGGTTGCTTATGTCATCCGCTTTCTTCGATTCGTCGGTATAATTATAGTGTTTTTTCTTATAAATATGTACTTTTTATTATTTTCTTATTTAACATGCGTTCGTTGTCATACTTCAATGTTATTTCGTGGACAATAGTGTGGGTTATACGTTTTTTTCGATTGTATAATTTAACTACTTTGTTAATGCTGTAATGTATAACTGTTTTTTGTCCCAAATAAATAAAATAAAATAAAATAAACTTTGTTCCCACGGACAACCTACTGTTGGGGAACAAACATCCCGCGGGCGCGCAAGTGGTTATCTAGTTACTGGGTTGTGGAGGGCAGATAGGCAGTCGCCTCCATGTAAAATACTGGTATTCAGCTAGGCTGCATCCGGTTAGACTGAAAGCCGAACCCAACATAGTTGGGAAAAGGCTAGGCAGATTGAGAATTGATATGAATAGCATTGCATTCTTTATCACTCAGAACACCACATCAATTAGTAGGTAACCTATTAACATACGTTATCACCACTTTTTATTTGAAATTCCTTTAGCCATACCCCGTGGCACTTCAAGCGCCACTAATCAACCACCAATGGAAAGCGATTTTTATAACATCAATATCATTACTTTTTTAAATAACACACACGTAGTTACCGTAAGGACGTGTTATTAAATTATTATGGTTATCACATACATTCGTTAGTACCATTTTGTGTTAATAGATGTCGTTACGTGTATGAACTTTAGCTATACACCGTAATGAAAAGTTATTCTTGAATACTATAAATTTATATATCTTTTGATGTATTGAAGCGATTGCGATGAAACAAAAACTAGATATAACTTGAGTTACACCAATATTTGAGTATAAAATTTAACCATATTGGTTTTGTACTTTTTACGTGATACTGCAACAAACCTCTCATAGACAAACAGACATACAGACAAACAGACAAAAATTACAAAAATGGTAAAAATGGCATCTGTTGGTGATTCTTAAAAACCCCAACCATTTTATTTTTATATTTTCAATGTACAGAAACGCCTCGTCTACAGATTTATTATATTAGGTTGGGGAAAAAGTCTTTTCGCATTTTATTATGTATGAACTTAAAATAAAATCTCTTTGGCTATACTATTTGTATCTGGCTGGTTTTAGTATCATTGAAAGTTTAAATTTTAAAGAACATAATTCCATATTCAAATTAGGAAAATGTGTGATTTTCATTTGTTTTTCGTACTGTCAAGATGAGTGAATCTAATGAAGAAATTCCATACATTTTAAAATTTTACTACAAAAAAGGTAAAAATGCAACGCAAGCCGTGAAAAAAATTTGCGCTGTTTATGGACCCACAGACACACAGTTTGTGCTCGCGAATTAACTTTAATTCTAAGTCACTATCAATAAACTTTTGACAAGAATAAAGTGGATGTGATTCATTACATTTCACGCAAGACTGTCTGAAGCGAGACGTACGTTTGTCATTCGGCTTATCTGTAGAAACGTTGCAGTGTGATGAATTACGTGATTGTGAACTTTGTTTTTTATTGTCGATTTGTGTATTATGTGTTTTATCATGTGAAAGCTGCAATGTTTCTAACATATCCGCTCTGTCTTTTAGGAAACCAATTAATTCATCCACCTTAATTATGCGTTTAGAATTGTTATCGGTCGGGAATAATGTGCATTTATGCGTCTCCCACTCGCGTTCAGTCGTCTTATCCAATTTGGAAACAATAGTATTAGGTTGGGGAAAAAGTCTTTTCGCATTTTATTATTAAGCAGGCCTAGTTTGGGGGTTAGGATCTGATTGTTACAATACATTAGTGTGCTATTATTTTAACTTGATTGCAACATGTATTTCCTAGTGTCAAATAAATATTTTTATTTTTTTTATTTTTATTTTATTATGTATGAACTTAAAATAAAATCTCTTTGGCTATACTATTTGTATCTGGCTGGTTTTAGTATCATTGAAAGTTTAAATTTTAAAGAACATAATTCCATATTCAAATTAGGAAAATGTGTGATTTTCATTTGTTTTTCGTACTGTCAAGATGAGTGAATCTAATGAAGAAATTCCATACATTTTAAAATTTTACTATAAAAAAGGTAAAAATGCAACGCAAGCCGTGAAAAAAATTTGCGCTGTTTATGGACCCAGTGCAGTATCTGTGAGAGTAGCACAAATTTGGTTTTAGCGTTATCAATCCGGAAATTTTGATGTCAAAGATGCACTTCGCTCTGGTCGCCCTATTACGGATAAAATGGATGCCATTTTTGAAAAAGTGGAGCAAGATCGGCATATCAGTAGTTACGACGTAGCTGAAGAACTGGGAATTGACCACAAAACAGTTTTGGCGCATTTGAAAAAACTGGGTACACGAAAAAGCTCGATATTTGGGTACCTCACGAGCTCACTGAAAGAACCTAATGAACCGTGTACTCATTTGTGATTCTTTATTACGACGTAATGAAACCAAACCATTTTTGAAGAAGCTGATAACTGGTGATGAAAAGTGGATCACGTACGACAAGAACGTGCGAAAAAGGTCGTGGTCAAAGGCCGGTCAGGCTTCACAGACTGTGGCGAAACCCGGGTTAACTCGCAACAAGGTGATGCTGTGTGTGTGGTGGGATTGGAAGGGCATTATTCATTATGAGCTGTTACCACCAGGCAGGACCATCGATTCTGAACTCTACTGCGAACAACTGATGAGATTAAAGCAAGAAGTTGAGAGAAAGCGGCCGGAATTAATCAACAGAAGGGGTGTGGTTTTTCATCATGATAACGCTAGACCTCACACATCTTTAGCCACTCAGCAAAAATTAAGAGAGTTTGGCTTGAGGTGTTAATGCATCCGCCGTATAGTCCTGACCTTGCACCTTCAGATTTCCACCTGTTTCGGTCTCTTCAGAATTCTTTAGGCAGTGTCAGGTTAACATCATGAGAGGACTGCCAAAACCACTTGTCGCGGTATTTTGATCAGAAGTCCCAAAATTTCTATAGCAACGGGATCATGTCCCTACCTACAAGATGGCAAAAAGTTATCGAACAAAATGGTACCTACATAATTTAGATAAATGTAAATAATGTATATTAAAAAATGTTTTGAATTTTCTTAAAAAATGCGAAGAAACTTTTTCCCCAACCTATTATGTATAGAATAGATATAAAGAATAGTAGCCCACCGGTACCGGGAACAGGGTCCAAGCTCCAGAGAGAGGAACCTTCTAATAATACGCGCCGTGTCCAGAAGTACCGCTTTCTGAATCAGGCCCTTAATCCAGCCGCCCAACGAGAGCCTCCATAGATGTAGGTCGAGCCTCTTGGCAATTAAGCCATTAGCTGATACGACTATCGGCACAATGATCGCTGAGTCCACATCCCACATGTCGACAACCTCACGAGCCAAGTCAAGATACGGCTTTTACGAGATTCCCGTCATGTGGGACTGTTATGTCAATAATCATTGCGCGCCGCTCTATTCGGTCTATCAGGCTATTGGCAACAATAGTCCTGTCAGTGATGATGGATCGATCCCAGTACAATGTGATATTTCCATTTTCGAGAACTGGGTCGGGCACCTATAGGGAACCTGTTGTACCTTGGACAGAATTGTACCTAGAATAAACCTATTTTTCTCAAAAATCCCGCGCTTTTAAGAACCGTTGTCTATGGTATTTGAAACGTTATCATAGTTGCGATTCGCCGGCGCCGTGTGAGCACAGTTAAAAAAGATAATTTATAAATTTACACTCAAAAAGTAAGTTTCTTGGGCACATCATGTCAATTTATCTAAAGTGATGCTTGTTTGTGAAAACTGTTTTACTTAGAATCTAATCTTAGTATATCTAGCTACCAGAAAGCATGAGTGTCAAATCCTACCCTCAATCGCAAGTGGGTTTATAAAGGTTGTGAAGTTGTCGCGATGTTTGATGATGTTTGTTGTTTGATGTTTTACCTTAGCCACCCAACTTACGATGTACCTCGGTCACTGGCCAAGGTACTCGTACATCATTTTGGTCGAAAATAATATATCAACAACTATCATACGTTTTTTATGTATTGTATTTAAAAAAAAACATATAAATAAGCATTGTTATAGGTAAAATTAAAACAAAAATTGGTTGCAAGTTTAAATTACGTGATTCGATGCCAAAATATTGTCAACAATAATTAGCACAACATTGATGGGTGAAGATTTTTAGGAAACAATAATATTGTTGATAATAACTTTACGATTGTTATTTGCAAATGCTCTAAATACCTATTATTATTTCTACAGAAAACAAACAAATAATAGCTAATAAAAGTGTTTTTCTCGATTTAAACCAGCTCAGTCCAAGGTACAACGGACACGGTCCAAGGTACATCGGTTAGTTGTACCTAGGACAGTTTTCTCTTATTTTTTAAAGTAACTAGTGGTCTAGCGTTTTTAAAAATATACATAGTTTTATGAATGAATTATGTAGTTAATTATATGATCTTAACATACATGCACACTGGACATGTGTAGCTGGCTCCATTATTTTATGAAAAATCAAATTTTAAAAAACTAGGTACAACAGGTTCCCTACTGTACTTACTTCCGATTCTACAAGGCTATATTTCAGAGCAAGTTGCTGATGGATTATCCTGGTTACAAGGTTGTGTCTTTGCAAGTACTCTTCGTTAGCTAGACGAGAACACCCGGAGATAACGTGTCGGATTGATTCTGCCGGACGGTGGCATGCCCGACAGATGTCAACCGTGCCGTCTTTCACAATATATCTCCGGTAGTTGTTCGTCATCATAACTTCGTCTGGATAAAGCTCCTTACTCTGCCATTCCTCCCTGCGATCGTTAATGTCAAGCACTACAGGCTTGCGCCAGTTCTCTTTAGCCAAGGAGAGCGGGGTGAGGCCCTTGTTTACCGCGACCACATCTCGATGCATCCCCAAGTCGGCTTCTAGGAAATATTCCCTGAGACTGTATATCTCACGATTGTGGAGGGTCTCCACACTTTCGCGGGATATACAGTCTCAACACCGATGACCGTGGGCGATGCATTCGATAGGCAGTCAGCAGCGTACGGACCTTCCTATCCAGGGCATCGAGTTCGGTCTGAGTCCATTTGAGTATGCCGAAAGAGTACATCAGAACCGGCATGACCCAACCGTTGAAGGCGCTCACCTTGCTTCCGCCTGATAAAAGACTATTAAATACTTTCTTCAGGCGGCCAAAGATGCGCTCCTTCAACGATTGCTTCATATCAGTAACATTGATTCCAACATTCCCAAATACTTATAGGTTTCGGATTCCGCATCCAAAACCTATAAGGGTTCTAAGGTTTATGGAATCTGAGAGTTGGGTTCCCACGGATTCCACAATCTCCCCTCGCTTTACATGCATGACCGCACATTTATCCACACCAAATTCCATCCTAATGGCGCTACTGAATGGGAAACTTTCTGATCCTGATCCTGGTTTTAATGTAATTTGGATTATTATAATGATTTAAATATGGATTGCATGCATGATGATTATTGATGATGAATGATTCTTATATAACATTTAGTTATAGAAATTCAGACACGATGTAAAAGTCGTTATTGAATAAATTAATTGAATTGAATATGTATGTGTCCTCGCATTTGTCCGAAAATATTAATCCGGTTGAAAAATCGGTTCAGTAGTTTTCAAGATTTGGAACAAAATGTTTTTGTTACATTAATTGACTTGCTTACCCACTTTAGGTATTGTAAAATTTATTTTTACTGGCGACACCAAATGCGATAACAGCTGTGGATAACAGCGGCTCTCTCCTAACTTTGTGGCACTGTACCACTATCGTCTGGCTCTAGAGTCTATACAGGGTGGAATTTTGAAATACCACCTGTAGGGAAAGTACTCTTAATACTGTAGATAGAAAAAGAGGAGCTTGTGGCTAAGTAATAACAGCCTCACGGGTCGATCCATCAGGTTAAGCTACGCTTGCCGGGGCTGTCCGTGGATGGGTGACCATCTTTACATACCGAGACCTCTCCGTGCCTCGGAGAGCACGTTAAGCCGTTGGTCCTGGCTGTCATTCGTGGATCTTTGACAGTTGTTACGGGTCGTCAGAAGCCCGAAAGCCTGACAACCAGTCTTACCAAGGGGTATCGTATTACCCAGTTACTGGGTTGTTGAGGTCAGATAGGCAGTCGCTCCATGCAAAATACTGGTATTCAGCTGCATCCGGTTAGACTGGAAGCCGACCCCAACGTAGTTGAGAAAAGGCTAGGCAGATTGATTGAGAAAATTTTACTCAAAGAAAACATTCCCTTATTTTTGAATAGAAAGAAAACTGCATTCAAAGATTTTCAAAAATTCGCTTGCCAACCCGGGAATCGAACCGACTAAAATCTGTAAAAATTACAACCTGTACTTTATGATACTGTCCCACCAGTCACCTTGAGGGGCACTCAGCTTTCCAGGGTCACGAAGTTCAAGTACCTGGGGCATTGGGTCACCGACAGTCTGTCCGACGATGTGGACATAGAGAGGGAACGCAGAGCATTGGCAGTTCGATGTAACATGCTGCCTCGTAGGTTTGCACGTTGTACTAGGGAGGTAAAAATTACACTCTTTAGAGCGTATTGCCAATCTATGTACACGTGTGCCCTATGGGTCAGCTATACAAAAAGCTCGTACAATTCTCTGCGAGTCAAGTACAATAACGCCTTTAGAGTTATGTTGGGGCTGCCGCGCTTTTGCAGTGCATCGAGGATGTTCGCGGAAAATGGCGTGCCAGATTTTTACGCACTGATGCGGACTCGGATAGCATCCCTGATGCGGCGAGTGCGCGACAGCTCCAACAGCTTGGTGGCTACAGTAGCCGACAGGACAGACAGTCCATTGATGTGGCAATGGATGACCACTCATCGTGCGTCATTCCAATATTTGAAGTAAATTGTTTTAGTGTATTTTTAGTTTAGTTATGTGTTTTTCATGTATTTATGTATGTTTTTGTGTATAAAATTGTATTGTGTGTTGTTTATGGACTTATGGTCTGAAATAAATGTATTATTATCTTTGGCTTATCTCGGGACCCTGGGGTCCCGGACCTTTGGAAGGCGTACGAGGGGCCGAAGCCAACTCGCAGAGGCCCCTTAGACAATTTTAAATGACGAGGAGGCACCAGCCGACGATTATCCCTGTATGCACTATGCAAGTGCACCCAAGGACAACCCCCGGTTGGTGCAGGACTATTGCAGAACATGGAAACAAAACACATTGGGCCTATGGGTTTGGGTGGCTACATGGATTGGGTACCTTGGACTATGGAAGAACTATGTCCCCTGTCTGACCAATGTTATATAATATACACAGATAAATTGGCAGGGGGTGACTTGCACACTCAATAATGGGCCCCCGGAAACGGTCGCTAGCACATAGTGACGTAGCGACAAGGGGCAACATGTCCTGAGGTGCTTGAGGAGTTTGAGAGGTATTCCACGGCTCTCAGAACAATCCCAGAGCCCGGAAGATGGTCAAGATCCCTACAAGCACTTACTAGAATACTTCCTTTCTCCGAGCACGTTTGCTCTTGCGAATCTCCACTCAAGCCGGCCAATAAAGGCAAGAATGAGGTGGGAGCTCTGTTCCCGTCAGTGTTCACTCCAGCCGGCCAATAAAGGCAAGCCAGAGGTGAAGAACAAGACTTCTCCCGGGAACTAGGGTCCGTGGGGTCGCTACTGCCCAACAGCTCACCACATGCTGCCGTGCGGGTTCACGTATCTCTCTTGGTCTGGCTCCTCACCCTAGACCTGTTTCGGCAAAGTAAACTCCACCGGCACAGACCCAGAGTTCGGAGCGCGCAAGCCCCACCACGACGTCAACGTACAGATACGGCGGTGGGGGTATTATTATTATAATAGGTCTTTACCTATGAAATTGCCATTTTGTATGAAAAAATTGAAACGAATTTTTTTCATGCATTTTTTATTTGTATTAATCGAAGTAATCACCCATGCAATCAATGCATCTTTGCCAACGCAGTGGCAGTTTATTGATGCCCTTCTTAAAGAAATCAGCTGGTCGGGAGGCAACAAATTCTTCAAAGGCATTTTGTACTGCCTCTCGGGTATTGAATTTTTTTCCCGCCAAGAAGTTATCCAAATTCTGGAAAAAGTAGTAGTCTGTAGGCGCAAGGTCTGGTGAGTAGGGCGGATGACGGAGAGCTTCCAACCCCAGTTCTTGCAACTTGGAGACCGTCTGCTGTGCAGTATGAGGTCGCGCGTTGTCGTGCAGGAGCAGCGGAGACGAGCGATTGACCAATGCTGGTTGGAGATGTGCCAGCTTCTCCATCATTGTGTTCAGTTCTTCACAGTACACATCTGAAGTAATGCTCACCCCGTTTTGTAAGAAGCTGTGATGAATCACACCGGCGCTAGACCACCAAACAGTGACCATCACTTTTCTAGGGGTAAGTTTTCGTTTAGGGCATTGTTTAGGTGCTGAACCAGGATCCAACCAGCTTGCTGAGCGCTTGCGGTTATCAAACAGAATCCATTTTTCATCGCAGGTAACAATGCGGTTCAAAATTCCTTCATTTGTGTGTCTGTTGAGCAGTGCAAGGCACGTCTCGACGCGTACTTCGCGCTGGCGATCATTGAGTTCGTGGGGCACCCATTTGTCAAGCTTTTTTACCTTGCCAATTTGACGCAAATGGACCAATGTTGTTTTGACGCTAACGTCGAAAGTTGCTGCTAATTCAGCCGTAGATTGTGTATCATCAGCTTCCACAATCGCCTTTAATTCGTCATTGTCGACCAAAGTCTTCGGACGACAGCGAGGTTCACTTTTCAGGTCGGAATTTCCAGAACGGAAGCGAGCAAACCAATAACAAGTGGTGCGTTGGTTTGTAGTGTTAGCTCCGTAAACGTCGTTGATGTTGCGTGCCGCTTGTGCCGCGTTGTTGCCACGACGGTACTCATATTCCATAATTACTCGTGTTCTCTAGATAAAGTTTACTTTGGTCTGTAGGGTCTGTGGTAACGAAAAATGCGTGCTGATGCGGTAAAGGATTTATTTCTACTGATCCGTACAAACAGTTGTTTAGCTATTAATACAGATGGAACACACACATGCAAAATCGTCTCATATTTAAGCCTATAAACACAACATCTCGCCCACCAAAGGGCTATACAGGCCTTTTGATAGGCAAATTAATACCTCTGTCCCTGTACATTGATACAAACCAATAATGCTAGTACGAATGTCTAACAGAAATAATAAACACAAAATTTATCATAACAGCGTTATTATCTGTAGTTAAATATTAATCAGCATGGTCTATCGGTAAAGGGCATAGCTTATTTATAGCTCTCTGAACTACGTTATTACCACTTTTAACGCTGTAAACCCTAGTCGCTCCGTCGGCGCCTGGATGTTTATCCACAATACGACCCAACATCCATTTGCCTGGAGGTAAATTGTCATATTTAATAAGAACAATGTTTCCAATATCTAGTTCAGGGATCGGTTTAAGCCATTTAGGTCTCTGCTGCAAACGAGATAAATATTCACTTTGCCATCTCCGCCAAAAGTGAGATAGTAATTGTTGTATATGCTGCCAACGGGATAACCGATGCATAGGTATTTCGGCTAGGTCAGGGTTAGGAATCGTAATCGGAGCTTCGCCGATTAGAAAGTGGCCTGGCGTCAATGGTGTAATGTGATCTGTTTCGGCTTCATCAACAGGACTTAATGGCCGCGAATTAAGGCAGGCTTCTATCTGACACAGCAGGGTACACATCTCTTCATAGGTTAAATGCGAAGTCAACACTCTTCTCAGGTGGTATTTTAATGATTTTACACCTGCCTCCCATAAACCACCCATGTGAGGGCTATAGGCAGGGATGAAATGCCACTGTGTGCCTTCCAGTGCAAGTTGTTCAGCAATTGGACCGTCAAATTGTAATTGGGCTTCACTCCATGCAATAGCAAGTTCTTTATTAGCGCCAACAAAGTTGCGACCCTGGTCACTCCATAGATGGGCACATTTTCCACGTCTGGCAACAAATCTCCGAAAGGCCCCAATGAACGATTCAGAGGTAAGGTCACCTGCCAGTTCCAAATGGATAGCCTTAGTAGACATACATATAAACATAGATACATATGCCTTAGAGGTCTTGACTCCTCTGCCCTTGGACATCAACACCTGAAAGGGTCCAGCAAAGTCCACACCACTATGTAAAAAGGCTCGAGAAGGTGTCACTCTGACCTTAGGTAGATCTCCCATCAGTTGGGTCTTACTTGTAGCACATTGTTTGGCACATATTAAACATTTATGTAACTTAGCCTTAACCAACTTCTTTGCTCTCAGTATCCAAAATTTGGAACGTAAATAGCCCAGCATTAATTGTATTCCACCATGTAACGTTTTTATATGAGCATCTTCTACTATGAGAGCAGTGAGGGCATTGTTGCTATCCAATATCATCGGGTGTTTGCCATCTTCGTCTAAGTCAGCGTGTCTCAATCTTCCGCCCACCCTGAGTATGTTCTCTTTGTCTAAGAAAGGGTGTAAAGTCTTCAATCTACTTTCTCTCTTTACCGATTTATTTTGCATTAAACTATTAATCTCGTCTTCAAAACTATTTTTCTGAATTATCTTTATACAGGTTTTCAATGAATCATACAATTCACTTGTAGTCATCGCAATATCTTTGGCCTCCATTTTCCTGCCTTTCAGGAATCGCTTACAGTAAGTAACTGCCTTTAACAGCTCAGTTATGGTTTCAAATTCCTGAAATTTTGTGATAAGGTTGTTGGAGCTTTCAGTTTCTATTTTCATATTAATTTGAACTGTTTGTATCCGTTCTAAATTAGTAAGCAGGTTACTTGGTCTAGTGTAAGGTATGTCATCTCTCTTTAACCATTCAGGGCCTTCCCACCACATAATATTTTCTTTCAGGTTTATCAACGACATTCCTCTAGAAGCTGGATCCGCAGGATTTTCCTGTGTGGCGACATGGTACCAGTTATTTCCGACGTTATCTAGGACTTCTACGACCCGGTTTCTTACAAAGGTGTGCCATCTCATGGGGTCTCCAAACAGCCAGGCCAATACAATTGTTGAGTCCGTCCAGGCAAAGATATTTTTGGCGGGTATTCTAGTGGCTTCCTTTACTTGCTTCAAAAGTCTAGACAACAACACAGCACCACATAACTCGAGACGCGGTAACGACACAGGTTTAATCGGAGCTACACGAGTTCTAGCTGCTATTATATTGGTCCTAATTTCACCATTGTCTTGACGCACACGGATATAGGCTACCGCTGCATAGGCTTTATTTGAGGCATCGCAGAAGCCATGGACCGTAACGTTAGGCATTAGATTTGACTGGGTATGTAGCCATCGTTTAACTTCAAAGCTATTTATATCATGTAAGCTGCTTCTTAAGGTAAGCCACTCCTTCGTTATTGCTTGGTCAACCTCCTCATCCCATGTAATGGCTTGCAGCCATAGCCTTTGAATAAGCAGCTTTGCAGGTAATATAGCAGGTGCTAACCAGCCGAGCGGATCAAACAACCTCTGAATATCTCCTAAAATGGTTCTTTTCGTGATCTTCTCCGCTGGACGAGGTAAGTTTAATGTATATTGAAAAACATCTTTTCCCATATTCCAGCTTAAGCCAAGGGCTCTGATAGTGCCATCAATAGTGATATCTACATTAGCATGACAACTTCTTAAAGAAGGCTCAAATTGTTTTAGGAATTCCGCGCTATTGGAACACCATTTTTGAAGTACAAAACCTCCATTTCTTAAGATAGCGTCAATTTCTTTGGCTAATTTAATAGCTTCTGGTATTGTATCTTTCCCAGACATCAAGTCATCCATATAAAAATCTTCCTTTATCACCTGGGCCGCATCAGGGTAGTTCTCACCTTCATCATAAGCTACTTGTTGCAAGGTTTTGACAGCTAAATAAGGAGCAGACGCGGTGCCAAAAGTGACTCTCGTCATTCTGTAATCTTTTACAGGATCTTGGGGGTGACTACGCCAAAGAATTCTTTGAAGGTCTCTGTCTTCCTTGCTGACATAAATTTGGAGGTACATTTTTTGAATGTCCGAGACAAAACACACTTTTTTCATTCTCCACCTTATTATTAAACTTCTCATGTTTTCCTGTAATTGAGGACCAACTAATAGTTCTTCGTTTAAAGATATACGGTTTCTTCCCTTTTGTGATGCATTAAATACGGTTCTTAGTTTTGTTGTTTCCTTTTCTTGTTTTATTATCGCGTGATGTGGCAGATATACCGATGGCTTCTCTATTTCATTCCTAGGCACTTCCTCCATGTATGTCATTTGTTTGTATTCTTCCATTACTTTCACGTACTCTAATTTTAACTGGTTGTTCCTTTCAAAACGTCTTTCTAGTTGATACAGTCTTGTCATTGCTATGTCTCTGGTTTGTCCTTCAGTTGATAATATTTCATTTTTTCTTTTAGGTAATGTCACTATGTATCTTCCATCATTTGCTCTGGAATGTGTAGCCTTGTATATTTCTTCACATTTTCTTTCTTCTAAGGTAAGTACACTTTTTTCTTCGGTTTCAAGTTCCCACATTGTTCTTAACATGGAATTCAGGTCTAGATTAAGGTGCATGACAGTAAAATCATGGTCATTCTTGTTGCTTTGAATTTTCCCGAAGAGGATCCAACCCAGGCTGGTATTTTGTGCACATGGTGTGCCGGGTGGGCCCTTGATTATTTCACTTCTTAAGATCTGGGCATAGATTTCAACACCTAGCAATATATCTATACGTCCTGGCTGACTAAATTCAGGATCTGCTAGGCTTAGTCCCTTTAAGTGTGCCCAGTTTCTGGTAGATAATCTTTGTGAAGGTAGTTGCGCGGTGAGTCGCGTTGGTATTATGTATGCTTTAGTTTTAATGTTGACACTATCATCGTGTTTGGATAAAATCTCGATGTCAGTTGCGTGTTTCACTATAGTCTGTGTTGAACCAATTCCCGTAATTTTACCATGAGCAGGGGTCCTTTTGAGGCGTAGTATTTGGGTAGCTCGTTCACTGATAAACGTGGCCTGTGAACCCTGGTCCACTAGAGCTCTTAACACGATGGTGCGTCCGTTTTCATCTCGTACTGGTACAAGAGCAGTAGCCAATAGAACAGTGGCTGTGTGTGTTGTTACAAAGGACGATAGTTCAATCTTTGGTTCTTCAGGCACGGTATCATTTGAGATTTTTTTCTCTTGAACTTCACTATGGTTTGCTTGAATCGTATCTGATTTGTCAGGGGAGGACCCCGGTGCACTTGAATGGACTAATGTGTGGTGACGTTTATTACACTTTCGACAATTCATATTCAATCGACAACGTATCGCATTATGTCCGGCGGCAAGGCAATTAAAGCAAAGGTTATATTTTTTTACAACCTCACATCTCTCATTCGGTTCTAGTTTAGTAAATTCCCTGCAGTGGCATAAAGTATGATTTTCTTCGCATAATATGCAATCTCGTAATGTCTCTGACGCTGCTATGTGGACTGCATGAGCACCTTTAGGTATAGGTTTCTCCTTTGAAAGAGGGCCAACGAGTTCGAGCGTACGAAACTTTGTTTGCAAAAACTTGACTAAGTCTTCCCACTTCGGTAGCTCATCCATATCTTCCCGGTATGCAAACTCTTCCCAATCTCGATGTGACTCTGAGTCCAATTTCTGAACGGTCAGAAATATAATTATTGGATCCCAAGAGTCAGTTGAAACGTTAAGATTCTTTAGGCTGTTGATACATTCATTTGTTACGTCCAATAAAGACTTAATGTGGTTAGCCGTTTGACTGGGAATCTTCCGTTGGTAAAACAATTTTTTCAATAGAGAATTCACTATAATTTTTTTATTTCCATATCGTGCGCTCAGTGTGTTCCAGGCTTGCTCATAATTGGTTTCAGTGATTTGAATGTGTTTCAGGAGAACTTGGGCATCACCAGTCATACTAGTTTTCAAGTAATGTAGTCTCTGTACATTACTTAATGACGTATTTTTGTGCACTAAAGAGATAAACAAATCCCTGAACGCTGGCCATTCATCGTATATTCCGGAAAAGGTAGGCAGCTGAATGCTCGGTAACTTAACTTGTCCTTCTATGGATGAGCTTGTTTCCGTTTGTTTTAGATGAGAAAACGTAGATAATAAATCTCGCAAATCGGCCAGTAAACATGAATATAAATCTTCATAGATAAAATAATCTTCATTAATAAAATACGATAAGTCAGACTTTTTCTCCTTCGGAACACATTTGACGAGTTCTTGATGAGCGCTTCTGAACGTATTCCAGTATTCATTAATGGATTGTATACGTGTTTCAACATAACCCTTGGTAAGTCGTTGTTTAGGGCATTTTTTTAGATTCGTTTGCGCTTTTTGCAGCAACATTGCAGTATCTTCGAGTATCAGCAAACACTGCTCTGGTGTAGACATATTTGTAATCTTTGTAATATCCACTCGTAGATTTTAAGATCGTAATTTCTTCTAAAACACTCACGACGACGTAATATGAATAGGTAGGTACACAGGCAATTCACAGTCAATTTAATTTTACTTCAAATCCGCACAAATAACTCATTCAACAGCTGGCTTCTTATCTTAGGAATGTGGTTCTATTGTATCGCACTCGATGAATAAAACGTTGTAAGTAACACAGATATCCGGCTCTAAATTCGACCATATGTTCTCTAGATAAAGTTTACTTTGGTCTGTAGGGTCTGTGGTAACGAAAAATGCGTGCTGATGCGGTAAAGGATTTATTTCTACTGATCCGTACAAACAGTTGTTTAGCTATTAATACAGATGGAACACACACATGCAAAATCGTCTCATATTTAAGCCTATAAACACAACAACTCGAATTTTTAACGTATCCATGATGACGAAAAAGATTGAAATGCGATGAAAATGTAACACTAATCAATAAACAAATGACTACTTTTGGAAAAAAAAATCCATGTTTTTAAAATAAAATTAATTTGAAATTAGAATTCTTAGCCAAACAAAAATTATTTTGATTTGAAATGGCCAGTACTGCAGAACGGCAATTTCATAGGTAAAGACCTAATATTATATTATTTTATTGCATCGGTCGTTAGGATCAATTATAAGGATGAAATCTCTCTAAGAAACTTGAAAAATTAAATGAAAGGAAAACATGACATCTGGACGAATACATTCTATGAGTCAAGTTAAAGCTCTTTAACTCAAAGATCCACCTGTTTACATAAGTTCGTAATTAATGAGATTTCATCCTTATAATAATTTATCCTAACGATCAATGCAATAACAGTACAGGATGTAATTTTTTCAGATTTTAGTCGGTTCGATTCCCGGGTGTGGCAAGCGAATTTTCGAAAATCTTTGAATGCAGTTTTCTTTCTATTCAAAAATAAAGGAATGTTTTCTTTGAGTAAAATTTTCTATCTACGGTATAAGAGTACTTTCCCTTCAGGTAGCATTACAAATTTCCACCCTGTATAGAGGTATGTGTGTGGTAAGGTAGTGGGGAAGGTTCATAACAAGATATCAAACCTTTTTTCTGCGACAAAAAAAAATTACAACTCTTCACGTTTCTGTCAACCACAAGAAAAATCAAGATCAAATTATACACATTTGCTCCGCAAGTTTTTTTATAAAAACTTTCATCTCCAGTTCCGTAGAGAAATGTGAAGGTGCACAGGTTCTGCAGACGAGAGACTGAGCTCAGGCTCGAGGGCATGATGAGGATTGTGCAGGCCATCGTCGCGATCTTCACCGTCGTGCTGCTCTTCATCCAACAGACCTACGTCTCCGTCTGCGCAGGGCCCTGCCCAGTCAGTATACACTCTGTTCCTCATAGCATGTAGGAGCTTCCGCAAGTGTCCATCATATAATTATCCTCGCATTTCATAGGTACCACTGCTTAGCGAAAGAGCTCTGATGACCAGCAAATGGCAGGATAACCTTCCGTCCTACCAGCCAAAACACTCGCGCCAGGTGCCTCGCGACAGCAGGTCAGGAAACGACAATGTGCATCCAAGATAGGCTAAGTTGTACTGCTTGATGGCATTCATCCCTAAAACAAAATGTGGCATTGGTTTTTGATATGCTTTGCCTCACCAACAAAGTATGATGTGATATTCAGTGACAAGTTCCCTGTGAATGCGAACTTCGAACTATTGTAGCCAAATACTCTGAACCGCAGGAAGTCATGACAAAAGATTGCCGAACCTCCATCTCCGGCAAATGGGAACCAATTATTCCTATCGCGGTTTGTTAAATTATACGAGATTCTGGACTACATAGATCAGTACATAAATCTATGTAATCTGTAGTTTTGCTAACATTCCTCTGTACCGGTGCGAGGTACAGCGGAATATTTAAAAGTTACCTTGAATTGGTAATCGCATCTGCGGTTCAGACCTTTCACTCGCCCATCGTTTAATAATATCGGGCTGGCGACACTACAGTATCTGGCATGTGCTAACACTGCTGACCTTAGAGCTAAACTTATTGTAGGTGCCCCAGTGTACCTGTCAGTAAATAGGTGAAATAATACTGAGCTGGAGGTTTATACTCTGTGTAGGTAATCGTTTCTGTTCTGTCTGTGCAGTAGGCGTGATAGGCGTGTGGCAACTTGGGAGGGGCTTATGTCTGGCAGTTCACTGATAGGCTGAGTTGATTTAATTATTGATGCCGGCTCAGATTGTGTGGGCGCACGAGATCCCGTTGCACTTCTATGCACATCTTTACCCCTTCAAATCCAAAGTCAGTCGGTATAAGCACTGTGGACTGTGTATTTTCCTGCTTAGTGTGTATAAGCTGAGTAGGTTCACGTCCACAGTGAAATGGGCTCTCGTGTGACTATCCTATATAATATATCCTATTTATTGACTCATAAAACGTGTGTTCACATGTGACATTTCACCGTACCTCACACCGGGACCGTGTCCCATACAAGCGTCAACAACTATCAGTATAGTTCGATTCAAACTTATTGGCGGCTCGGAACAGTCAAGTCGACAATCATTTAGGTTCCATTTAGTCAAGCTAGTTTATTTTTTAGTGTTCCGTACCTCAAAAGGAAAAAAACGGAACCCTTATAGGATCACTTCGTTGTCCCTTGTCCCTGTCTGTATGTCTGTCTGTCTGTCTGTCTGTCTGTATGTATGTCTGTCTGTCTGTCTGTCAAGACCCTTTTTCTCAGGAACGCGTGGAGTTATAAAGTTGAAATTAATATCAAATACCTACGCCTATAGTCCCTTGGAGCTCTAACTCAACGCAATAAAAAAATACGGACACTATGTGACATATTTTGATACTCGCAAATAAATCAAAACCTATAGCGTACTTGCCGTTGACTTACAATCATGAAATTAGGCAAGAAGCACAAGCACACAGCACAAGTAAAGGAAAAGTCCGAATTGTTAATTTGTAATTTTATCACATACAATTTTATTTTTGTTTACAAACTTAAATTTACAGTTGGAGAATTGACCGTGACGTATACGAGTATGTATGGGAGAACATGTTTTTCAACTACAATGTTAAGTTTGTTTTTGGGAATAACATTCGGAACGGAACCCTTCATTGTGCGTGGTCCGACACGCACTTGGCCGGTTTTTTTTTTTTTTTTTTGTTATTTAAGGTTTTTGAAGAGTTAGCTCCATTAAGCTTTATTCATACTATACCTGCACTCGCAGCTAACTTCCGAGCCGCCATGACTCGAACTAGGTACCTACCTATATCGCGACTGAGGAAACCAGTGGATTATTGTCACAAAGGTACCAGGGCCCTGATTATGTTAATTTACAAACGTGTGGAAATTTTTGGCTACAAGGGCCCTGATGCTCTGTTTCGTCTGTTACACCCAAACAGTCCCTGCCGGCGAGGCCGCCATCGTCCGGCGACGCACCCTTCACCCCGCTCCCGCTGCTCCCTGCGGACTGTGTCGTGTGCGCACGCGCAGCCCGCTGCCACCAAGAGCGCGGACGGCCCAAGTACAAGCGCGACCCTGAAATAACCGTCGACAACGAGTTCATTGGATACCCTCCCTACGACGACGACCTGTAGGTATACATGTAACTATAATCCAATAAATAGAACCTATCGATTAATCTCTTGTTCTCTCTCTATATTCTTCAATAAACATTGTAGCGTACCTACTGTAATTTAAAAATGTTATTAAAAATGAGTGAAAACGATGAGTATTGTAATTTTATTTGCTGGAGGATCCGGCTACCATTTATCTAAGGAGGAATGAGGAACAAATGAGGAATGTTTTGAGTAGATATAGTAGGTGTACCTACCTAATCGTGAAGGGTCCACTTGAATGTGTGTGTGAACTGAGGGACCAAACTGGAATTCGCAAAATTTTAATCCTAGGATTTAGTAGAACTCTTAAAACAATTTTATTGTAGAACGAATCTGGGAATTTGTAAACAAATACATTAGAAACTACAGCTCATAAAGTGTGGTCCCTCAGTCCTCACACACCATCAGCCAGATCTCGGAGAGCATCTTAAAAATGAAGGTTTTGTGATTACAGACATTTAGTAAAGAATTAGTAAAGATATTTACTAAATTACAGACCACAACGCATTAAAGATAAAAAAAAATATAACGACTAAACTGTGGTCCCTCAGTCCACACAAAAAGTTAAATATTTTAGTGAATATTACCGAATTAAATAAATAAAACTGTTCTTTTTCTACTTAACGATTTAGTAAAAGTCTTAAAGCGTTTTGTAAAAAAGAAATGGAGCAGAAATATCGACGCAATTTGAATAATAGCGATTTTTAAAACTGGTCCCTCAATCCTCACACCTCTACTGACATATGCGCGTGAAGCTGCTTGACGAAAAGAATATCACAAAGTCTAGTATATACTTAACTTTTAGTAAAAAATGTCTACTAAATAACAGAAAAGTATAATTGTGAATTGCTTTCCTCTTAGCTGAGATAATATTATTTTAGTAATCCTATGGAAATAGACAGAGTAGTGTCACCACACAATTAAACAAAATGTAGACAGTACTATTAAACTTATTGAATATCCCTTCGTATGAACGAGGATCCACGCGAGATGCGCTTTTTAGGGTTCCGTAGTCAACAAGGATCCCTTATAGTTTCGCTATGTCCGTCTGTCCATCTGCACCTTAGCTCAGAGACTCTTAGTACTAGAAAGCTATAATTTGGTATGGATATACATATTCATCACGCGACAGTGGTAAAATAAAATCATAAAAAAAAAATTTAGTAAGGTGTTTACAAAGGTATATTTGAAGTAAGATTAGGTTAAACTACCCTCGCTTTTTACCCGACTGCGGCGAAGCCCAAAAGGAGGGTTATGTGTTTGACCTGTATGTATGTATGTATGTGTGTATGTCCGTTTCTTTGTTCCCTCGTAACTCCTAAACGAATGAACGGATTTGGATAAATCATACGTCTTTAGATTTGTCTTGGTAGCGCGAGTGTCACTGGCTACATTAAAATCAAAAACAAAGTAAAATGGCGGATTTAGGGTGCCATATTGTGGAGAACGAAGTTTTTTCTTCTTTTAATACCATCGAGTGGGATATCAAAATGAAGGGTTTTAAAAGGTGATTACAAAAATATATGCAGCTTATATGGTTAAAAGTAATTCAAAGTGAAAAATCGTAAAAAACACGTAAAAAAAGGCTTGGCTATTTTTGTGCACTTGATCCAAAAAAAATACTCTCACGACCAAAACTCCTTGCAAGAACCAAATCGTCTGCGAAATCTTTCACATTTGTAAACTAAAAAGCTGGAAATAAAAAAAAGTTATTAAAAAATCTAAAAAACCCGACTGCGGTAAAAAACTGAAAAGCTAAAAAACTTTCTTACAAAAAAATACAACCGACTTCCAAAAACAACACTACAAAGTGAAAAATAACTTTAATTTCGGAAGTCGGTGTCTAGTTAAATGTATTTTCGTTTTTTGCCACCGACTTCCGAAATTAAAGTTATTTTTCACTTTGTAGTGTTGTTTTTGGAAGTCGGTTGTATTTTTTTGTAAAAAAGTTTTTATTTTTCACTTTTTAGTTGTGTACCTACCCCACACAAATTCAAATACCATTACCTGCAAAACGAACTAGAACATCATCCATATAAAAGTGGGAAAAAAATACGTATTATTGAAGCTAACTCAAAAACTACCGAAGCAATTTTATATGGGACCAACTGTGATGTATACCCTCTCGAACAAAACAAAACAAAATCCAAATCGGTCCAGCCATCTTCGAGTAATCGGGGAACATACATAAAAAAAAATAAAAAAAAAAAGGTTCCGACGAATTGAGAACCTCCTCCTTTTTGAAGTCGGTTATAAAACAAGCCCATTATAAATTAAATAAAAGTTGGAAGCAGGCGGGACCCATTTCATTTTTATATTTCCTAACTCAAATGGGTCCCCGCCTGCTTCTACTTTTATTTAATTTAAAATGGGCTGGCTTGTTTTTAGCTTTTCAGTTTTTTACCGCAGTCGGTTTTTTTAGTTTTTTTAATAACTTTTTTTATGTTATAGCTATATATGTTAAAGCGAAACTATTTCCAACCGCTCCCGCCACAATCGGCGCGCTTCTAGCGGAAACGCCTCTCGTACCCGCTCGACCAATAAAGGCGTGTCGAAGGTCGTGTCGACGGTCACACCACTAGGTTATCACGTATAAATTAGATATGATATATATTTACTCACGTTATAATCAATAGGGAAATGAACAATATTGAGGATAGTTTCATCATAACAATAATACAAACTCTATTGTTGTGCTCAACAGTACGGTGTAATCCCACTTAGTATCCTGCTTTATTTATTACATAAGCAATATGCGTACCTACGTAAAATCCCGTTGAGCTGATACATATTATATGTGCACAGCCCAGTTGACGGATGTCAGACGGCTTGTGTCAAATAGAAGACTGCGCGTCGTCTGTTTTTATGGAAGCTTCTATAATATTCTAGAAACTTCTAGAATATTCTAGAAGCTTCGACACGCCCTTATTGGTCGAGCGGGTATGACAGGCGTTTCCGCTAGAAGCGCGCCGATTGTGGTGGAAGCGGTTGGAAATACGTTTGGCTTTATAAACATAAAAAGCGTGGGTACTTTAACTAATCTTACTTGA
Organism: Cosmia pyralina; assembly: GCA_946251885.1. Taxonomy (NCBI): domain Eukaryota; kingdom Metazoa; phylum Arthropoda; class Insecta; order Lepidoptera; family Noctuidae; genus Cosmia; species Cosmia pyralina. The sequence continues at coordinate 528,086 of OX276363.1, forward strand.
AATATGCCTTGGGAAACACCTTACTAAAAATTTTTTTGTTCATGATATTATTTTACCACTTTGTCGCGTGATGAATATGTATATCCATGCCAAATTATAGCTTTCTTGTACTAAGAGTCTCTGAGCTAAGGTGCAGACGGACAGACGGACATAGCGAAACTATAATTAAGGGTTCCTTGTTGACTACGGAACCCTAAAAAGCCATTGCATCTCGCGTGGATCCTCGTTCATACGAAGGGATATTCAATAAGTTTAATAGTACTGTCTACATTTTGTTTAATTGTGTGGTGACATTACTCTGTCTATTTTCTTATGATTACTAAAATAATATTATCTCAGCTAAGAGGAAAGCAATTCACAATTATACTTTTCTGTTATTTAGTAGACATTTTTTACTAAAAGTTAAGTATATACTAGACTTTGTGATATTCTTTTCGTCAAGCAGCTACACACGCATATGTCAGTAGAGGTGTGAGGATTGAGGGACCAGTTTTAAAAATCGCTATTATTCAAATTGCGTCGATATTTCTGCGCCATTTCTTTTTTACAAAACGTTTTAAGACTTTTACTAAATCGTTAAGTAGAAAAAGAACAGTTTTATTTGTTAAATTCGGTAATATTCACTAAAATATTTACCTTTTTTGTGTGGACTGAGGGACCACAGTTTAGTTTATATTTTTTTGGCACTGATTTAAAGAGGCAGTTGTAAATAGCGGTTTTGGTAAGTTAAAAATTATAAATGGCACGTTTAATAACTAGTTCAGCAGTTAAAACTAAGCAGTAAAGTAAACGAAAATGAGTAATAAAAAATAATGAAATGGATCAGTGAATTTATAATTGAGCAGGAAAATAATTAAATGGGCGGTAAAAATTATTGAACGAGCGGTTACGTGTGGGCAGTAATAAATCGGAATTTGTCGGTAACAAATCTCATTCTGAGCAATTCTATAAACAATGAGGTGGTAAAGTAGTTTTTTTCATTTACCAGCAAACAAACGCTTAGCAACAATAAAGGGGATCACTATTCTAACCTAACCTAACCTAACCCAAATTATTCAACATCATAAAGGTAATGATCACTGTTTTAACTTAAACCAAATGATTCACAAACAATAAACTTATAACGAACATTTACATCTTTTCAATAAATTTGAGTTCGGGTGTCACCGCTCGCTATGATCTGCCGAACTATTTATCGAAGTGCTCATTCCATCATTTTTACCGCTCATTCAGTTATTGAACTGCTCAATTATTTTTACAATTCACATTGTATGATAAAATATCGACTAATTGATTTTTTATTACTGTCCATGTTTTACTGCCGCAATAATTAATCAACCGCCATTAAATTAAATAACTGCTCAATATGTTTTTCAACTGATCATAATAACATATCGAATATTTAAATAACAGCTCAAAAAATTAGTTCCCTATTTTTTGCGTTGTGGTCTGTAATTTAGTAAATATCTTTACTAATTCTATACTAAATGTCTGTAATCACAAAACCTTCATTTTTAAGATGCTCTCCGAGATCTGGCTGATGGTGTGTGAGGACTGAGGGACCACACTTTATGAGCTGTAGTTTCTAATGTATTTGTTTACAAATTCCCAGATTCGTTCTACAATTGTTTTAAGAGTTCTACTAAATCCTAGGATTAAAATTTTGCGAATTCCAGTTTGGTCCCTCAGTTCACGCACACATCCACTTGAGGATTGTGATGAATGGCAATCTGGGTGCCAGGTAACGATCGGATGACGACCCCAGGGACTGAGTGTTGTTATTGATGTACCTACCTAAATTTGGAACGGCTGAACACATTTTTCACGCGCGCTCCGTTGGAGCCAGTGACAGAAGTAAAAAAACCGGCCAGGAGCGTGTCTGACCACGCACAATGAAAGGTTCCGTAGTTGGGATGAATTTATCCCAAGAACAAACTTAACACTGTAGTTGAAAAACATGCAGGTCTCCCATACATTCCAACTGCAAATGTAAGTTGGTTGACTATTACTTGTTAACTAACCGTTTAGCTAGCAGCGGGGGGAGGGACACTTGACTCTAACAAAAAATAGCATTTTAAAGCTTAATATTTCAGAAACGGATCCCTAAATCTAAAAATTGTTTTAAAAACCCACAATATTTTTGGAAGACCCATCCAACAACAGCCCACCACAACAAGGAGTAGACGAGAAAAAAAAAACATCCCCACTTTACGTGGAAGGTACCCTAAAAAAATTTTTTCAATACACTTCCTCGAAAACTGGTTCATATCGCACTACGATTAGGTTCACAATGCAATATATTTCACACGCGTGCGATTTTTCATTTTCCAACACGCGTGCGGGAATAAAAATTGCCACAGATAACTTATACCTAGGTATACTTAGTCCCAATTGGTTCAATGCCTCTATTCACACCGTCTCAATTTGGAGGTGAATGTTTTTTTAGGGTTCCGTACCTCAAAAGGAAAAAACGGAACCCTTATAGGATCACTTCGTTGTCCGTCTGTCTGTTTGTCTGTCTGTCTTTCTGTCTGTCAGTCTGTTTTTCTCAGGAACGCGTGGAGGTATCAAGTTGAAATTAATATCAAATGCGTAGGTCTATTATGGGCCACTAGAGTTCTAAAAAAATCAATCTTCTAAGTCAACGCAATAAAAAAATACAACCATTTATGCGATACTCGCAAGTACCTAAATCAAAACCTATTACTTCCCGTTGACCTAAAATAATTAAATGTGTCAAGAAGTAAGGTCTCAAAGCACAAATAGAGGAAAACGCCAGAAAATTGTTAATTTGTAATTTTCTCCCATAAAAAAAACTTTTACAATGTTAAGAGGCAGTCGCTCCATGTAAAATAATGGTATTCAGCTGCATCCGGTTAGACTGGAAGCCGACCCCAACATAGTTGTGAAAAGGCTAGGCAGATTGATTGAATGTTAAGAGGCCGTATATACTAAATTTTGCCGATTTAGCTATTTAAGTACGTGATTTTACAGACGTAATTTTACGGTATTTCTATAAATAAATACTGTATTTCTATAAGTTTTAATGCACAACATGATCATTTCAATTATGATCTAATGAATGAGCTACTTTTTATTTTGTGTCGAGTTTATAAATGCGAGAATTATTTTGTTTTAAAAGATTTTTTAATATTTAATATTTTGCTTTTTTTTTAAGAAATGGATTGATTTTGAACTGAAGTTTATTTCTGTTGTTTTAATTTTTTGAACGAGAGTTCTAAGTAGCCGAAATCAAAATCAATTCTTTACCCATTTTCTTTGTATTTTGACTCAGTTAAATATTTTTTTACTCAAAAATTTTATATGAAAGTAGTAAAAAGTGATTCACACATTGTATAAACAACTTTCACACAAATATGTTGTAATTATTCCTTACCCATTAGAAGTCAAAACAATTCGTAAATAATAATATGTGATATTGTAAACCTCGCACAGCAAAAATTCACAAAACAGTCAGATTTAGGTCGATTAAACAAAATTAAATAATTAAAATAAAAAAGTTGACCATACATTAGATCATAATATAATTTGTAGTTTAACCAGACAATATAATTTGTAATTTTCTCCAATTCCATATTTTCTTTACAACACAATACTGAATATGTAAATTTGTTAATTTTTCTTTTAATTTTGTAGGTTCTTATTTTACCTAATTGCGATTTCAGACTTATGTACTATCTTGACTAACCATTTTGTAAATTAACATGTCCTATCTAAATGAGCCGGGTGATCTGTAACTCAGGGCCCTCCTACTTCAGACACCTTTCTCTATTTAAGATTGTGCATTTATACTATACTATCTAGTGCCTGTAATAGGTACTGATGTTGAGATAAATAAAGATTTATGATTATGATTATTATAATTGAAATGCTCATTCATTATAGTCCATCAAAACTTATAGAAATATAGTATTATACCTGTAAAATCACGTAATTCAGCGAAATCGACAAAATTTCATGTACGGCCTCTTATGTTTGTTTTTGGGATAAATTCTTCTCAACTACGGAACCCTTCATTGTGCGTGGTCCGACACGCACTTGGCCGGTTTTTTAATCTCGGCTAAGAATTATGCGTCTTTACGGCGTTAATATTTTTTGATTATTTAAATAATGTTTACCATCAAAAACCATGATTACCATTATAATACAAAACCATTACAATAAAAAAAACGTTTATGAACAAATCAACATTTATTGGTGTTCTAAACTCAAAAATATTTTAATTTTCTATTTTTCATATTAGGCTGTTTATCGGCTTTATACCTTTGCTTCTCCTTCAACCTGGCGAAAGCAAAGAGCAGAAAAAAAAAGAAAATTTAAATCATTGTTTCCTAATAATTCATGACAAAAATATTTTTCGTTATTTCATTTTATTTCTTTAAAAGTGTATTGAATAACGTCGTTTGATACACGTGGACATTTGTTATTGCAGTTCTCGGCTCAAAAACAACCTCGCCTACGGCTCGGGTGTTAATTCCACCTCGAATGCAATAACAAAAATTCTCCACTTGTATCAAAATGTACTATTTTTCATGATTTTATTTTAGCACTTTGTCGGCGTGATGAATATGTATATCCATGCCAAATTATAGCTTTCTAGTACTAAGTCTCTGAGCAGCTGCGGACGGACAGACGGACATAGCGAACAAGGATTCCTGGAAGACTACGGAACCCTAAAAATGGAGTCACTTTTTAAACTGGTGAATTTTCATTTTAATTTCGCTACAATATGCAGGAGAGGAATAGCAATAGGACAACAGGCCTCCTGGAGTAGCACCAACAAGTATCTTTAGTGTGTCTCCACCTTCTTTCATATATCTATGGTCTCCACGCTTGTAGCTACTGCACGATGCCTGCTGCGCAGTAGGATGATGCGGTTTCTGTACCGTCTAAAATTACCCTAACATAAAATTGTATTTTGTTAAATGATCTGGCATAGGTATAGTACTGAACCAAATCTTTATCTGACCATAGATTAATTTTTAAATGTTAGCCAAAATATATTTAGGCTCTGATTATCGCACTATCGCAAAGTTTTAGTCGGGGTAGCGCCATGTACCTACGTATTTTTCCCACACATGTGAGTTACTAATTAAACAATATTTATTTTTGCTACTTCATCATCAGACCCTGATTACCATCTGTTTATAACCTATTCATCGAGACTGGAATGGCAATGAGCCCAAACCCGACACCTCTGTACTTAGGTTGGTGAGGGAGTTGGGTACCTATTCTGCAGATTCCAGGCAATGCTGCAATTGATACTGCAGCACTGAACTGATGTTCAAGGTGTTGAAAGACAGAGAGTGGAGGTGGATGGTGGTGGGGTGGTGGTGGTGAGAGGTTCAAGGTGGTGGATGTTATTCTAATATCATTGAAGAAACAGAATACCAAATTTCGACTCGATCAGACCTGTGGAAGATGCTCACATCCATTCATCAGCTAAAAAAGAACTGATAATCTTCAAACGGCTGAATAGATTATCTTGAATCATAGCTAAGAACACTCTCGATCAAGTCGCCTTTTTAACAAAACAAAAAAATCTAAATCGGTTCAGTCGTTTGGGAGCTACGATGCTACAGCGATACCTACACATACACCTACACACGTTAACTTATAACACCCCTCTGTTTCCGTCGGGGGAAACAGAATTACCTACTTACCTACTGTCGGAAAACACACATTCGCTGTTCGTGTCGTTCGGCATTCGCAGTTTTTCGTAGTCGTCGATAATAACGCTCTACTTAGGCTAGCAACTTGTTGACTCTATTGACTCGTAAATAGTTGATGGGTGATAAAACGTGGGTGACGTTATTTCCAGTTGCAGTGCAAGTTCTCCATCGGTAGGGTGATGAGGGTAACGGATGGCGTCCGACCTAAACACTCGCTAAAGAAACTGCCTTACAAGTTATTTAAAACAGGAATATATTAAAACTAGCAAAAATATAAATCTTCAAAGAATTAAGAACACTGTCGGCTGGGTGAGTTGTACATCCGCGGCCTCCTGGCCGGCACCATGAGATACCTAACGTTTTTCTTGTAGTAGGGACACGCGGGCTCGTCACAGCCGAGCACTTCGGCCTCGCGCATAGCCATCCCGCCCCTCTGCAGCAGCTCGTCGCCCAGGATGAGCCGCCGAACACACGCCAGCAAGCAAGGTCCACATACAGCCACTGCACACAATGCTGCTAAAAACTCCAACACAAACATCACAGCCTCAGACCACATTTCTAAAGCAATAATTTACTTGATGTTCCATAAGTTCTATACATTATTGATAATACCTACTATTTCAATTCGTTATTGAGTTATAGATTCTGATAGTACCTACATAAAAAACTAATTACTAAAAACAATGAAGGTACAGCAAAAATACGGAGGTTAGAAAACTATCGACGTCATTATTTATTTGGTTTTCTTTTTGACAAAATGTGCTCGTCTCTAAGGAGTTCATTTTATACAAATATAGAGCAAAGAGCCTGAAAGACGACGTTTTAGATTTATGGATTGAGATTATTGTTGTACGTTGATCTTATGCACACCAATCAGGGAGGTCACTGAAGTGCCTTACCGCCTTACCAAATAAAGTAACGAATTCTAGTCCTCACTGAATAACTGGAACCTTGAAATTCAACTTGACGGGATTTTTTTTTTATTTTCAGGCAACTTTCGCGTATTATTTTCTGGCGCTTGCAACATTTACAGCTGTCAAAGTGTCAAAGTCATAAGATCCCGGTAACGTCAAGTTTGACGTTTCGAAATTATGGGTCGGTCGGGTATGTGCCGGAGGTTCACAGAAATATTGAAATATATTTTTCTATTACAGTAAATTAACATTAATATAATAAAAAGCATATAGTAACATATCAGTCAGTATTTTTGTATGTGTTAAAAATATCTTTGTGATACTTTTGTCATACGGAACGGTACAATGTCTTCTGGAATAGCGATATGGTGAGTTTCTCACTGAACTCAAAACACTGGCTTATTAGAACAAAGTACCTTATCACACTCATGCACAATAAACGAGAATCTTGTACTTATCTCAGCTTACGTTTAGAATGTTTCTCTCAATATGCATGGATTTATATTTTGACATAGGTACATAATATTAATTTTAAACTGCTACTTTACGATTTTATTTACTGTGTTTCGTAGACATGCTGATATAACTTTTGAACACAGATTACCTAACATTTAAAGAGAACTGGCTGCATAGGCACGATTGCCTGAGCAGTTATTTTTGTTATTTTAAATGAGAGAAAATTTTAATTATTACATTTCATAAATATTAATTAAAATGCACACCTTTTCACTGCATAGGAATACCTGGACCCCTGCCCCTAAGACGACCCACTGACCGGAGTCCTGTCAAGTCCTGTGTAGATACTTGTGTCCCTAATTATTTGAGTGAGGAGTAACTAATCAAATACTGTTACGGCCCGGTTTTCCTAATTCATTGCGTGTGATCCCAACTAGCCCCAGTGCGTTGCGCGTCTCGACGGCGCAATAAACAGATTAAACGCTTGCCGCACCGCAATTCGCGCAATGTCGTGGCCGGGCTGTTAAATCCATTTTGTTATTTTTTCAGTAATTTAAATTTTTAGAAACAAACATTTTTTTATGATAAATTTATACTTAGTAAAATTATCTTTAAATATGATAGCGAAATGTTTTTGAAAATAGCTATTATTATTAATAAGATATGTGGCAATGCTGCCAGTCTCTTGGGTACTTTACCAGTTGACAGCGATGCGGAGGAATTTTTCGACGCCATATTTTAGTTTTTTAATAGTTTTATATAATTTTGTTATTTTTAGGTTATGTTTACAGTTAAATAAAAAAAAATTAATTAGAGATAAAAAAAAAAAAAGATATTAGGCAAAGAAATATGGAATAAAAAAGTTTTTATTCAAGCCGTTTTGGATTTGGGGTTTAGTTTATAAATCAAGTTAGTCTTGATTTATATTATTGACAGATCTTTAGACAGGACTTCAGGTGTGTTCACAAAATTAGTATTGTATAAAGAATCGAGACAATAGAGAAAAATCTATTTGATTTAAATAGACCATACCTCGGAATGATAGCAAAAACTTTTTAATGATTATCAACTGCAAGTCTATGACAACAATTTGCCTTTGGCAGCACCTTTATTCCATGAACAGTAAATTTTGCATTCCATAGTGTTTAAAGTTCTTACAATGGCTAACAGGTAGGTAAGTAAAAGGTAAAATAACGGACCCTATACCAAAAAGTATAAAATTAATTCAAAATAAAAATAAAATTAGGAAACAATTATCAATGTTTAAATATGTTATTAACAACAGCAAATTGGTTATACCAAACTGTCAAATTTCTCCAAATGATTTTAAACTTTAAAATGTTGATGGTTCTATTCAAAATCGAATGAGAAAATTATTTGAAACAGTTTGTAGTAACTTGATCTGCTGCTGTGTGTGCGTAGTAGTCCTAGAACCCAGAGCCGCCAGACCGCTGCTTATTTTCTGGTTATCAAAACGTATGGCATAGAGTAGTGTTAGTAAGTACTCTGACCGTACGCAATACGCATACCTGCTAGCTTGGGGCGACGCGACGGCCAATATTCAGGTTAGGTAAGTACTAAAGTTACGTAAACATATTACTCACTTTTCTTAAAGTCTGACTGCTGATTTTCTTGTTTTAAAGAATATTGTCAATAATTAATACTGCCAGCCATTTCCCGTCGCCGTCGGTAGTTTTTTTCCGCCAGACGCTTTAAAGCTCGCAAAAAATGATGTCATCTTACTTATAGCACAGTACACAATACAGGGTGAAATTGAATTCATGGGTAATAATTTAAGGGTTCGTTGTACTTTCTTTTTCCCGATTTCAGGTTTGGTCCCATAGTAAAAGTTGTTCATAATGATGAGTACAATGACCCCTTAAAATTTTGCCCGTGAATTCAATTTCAACCTGTTTACTGGGGATGTTTGACCGCTACGATTGATCTGGCTGCTTACAAATAGTATTGAAATAGTTCCCCGAGTGTTATCACTATCACTACATAGTATAAAAGAAAGTCGTTTCCCGCTGTCTGTCTGTCCTTATGTTTGCTTAGATCTTTAAAACTCCGCTACGGATTTTGATGCGGTTTTTTTTAATAGATAGAGTCATTCAAGAGGAAGGTTTCTAAGTATAATCATGCATAATATTTTAGAGAAACACTGTTAATTTTAGAGGTTTCCTATGTGAACACATTTTTTTGCGCTTACATTGCAAACGCTGGCTGAACCCTACGAGATAGATCAAAATAATGTACAATAGTATTGTATACCTTAAAAAGGTCTACAAAAAAGTCCGCGATGGTATATGTCTATCTCTTAGGGATAACCCGCAATAACCATTTTTTATCCTTTATTTTACGAGAAATAATGGCTTATTTATGGAATTCCCGGTAGTGTGTTCCCGTGGGATATTCTTCGTCATCCACGCGGGCGACGCCGCTGGCAAAAGCTAGTTACCTATATAATAAAAAATAGGACTCAAACCGTTAGTACTATTATTTATTCTGTGCTCAAACTCTAAACCTCCGTTCGCACGGGCGTAATAAAATCGCGGCGGGATTTTATAGCGCACTGGATTTTCAACGCTCTGCTTAGCGCCGAGAGTGCAAAATCCAACAGTGTGTTTTTTCGACGCGCTAGAATGTACTCTGTTATTGTTAAGTTGGATTCTGAACGCTCGCCGCAACAACGAGAGTTGAAAATCCAGTGCGCTATAAAATCCCGCCGCGATTTTATTATGCCCTGCGAACGGGGGTTAAGTAAGATGACGTCATTTTTTGCGATCTTCAAAGCGTCTGGCGGAAAAAACCGCCGACGGGAAGTATCTGACAGCATTGATTATTAATTGTTAACACTATTCTGTAAAACATACAACTTGCATAAATACGAGCAGTAAAAACAGTGAGTAATATTTTTACGTACCTGATACCTGAAAATTGGCAGTCGGTTCTAGCTAGCAGGCTAGCAGCTAGCAGGTATGCGTACCTTCAAAGTACATACTAACACTACTCTATCTACATATCTATACATTTAGCTAATCAGAAAATAAGCGGCAGCCTGGCCGGGCGGCCGGGGCCCTGGGATCTTGCTCTACAATAATTGTCTGCTGCTACTGACATGCAGTTCACCTTACTGTTACTTTTATTGTTTACTAGCATTTCCCGTGCGGCTTCGCCCGCGTGAATGTCGGGAAATATCCCACGGAAACAAAAATCCCGCCTTATTCCTGGTCTTCATTATAAAGGGAACCTTTGTACAAAATTTCAGCTTTATATGTTCAATGGTTCGGGCTGGGCGTTGATGAGTCAGTCAGTCAGTCAGGACTTTTCTATTTATTATTAAGTATATTAAAGATAATAATGTTTCCTGAAACAGGTCCATGGGGGTGATATGCCTGGGGTTCATGTGGCTGATCTCCCACTTGTACCACCTGCTGCTTGACGCATATGAGCGCTCAGCGACACTCAGCGACATTGAGTATTCATGGTAAGCTGTTACATATTTGTAATGTAGTGAAGTGATGTGACCGTCTCATCAATAAGATGTAAAATAAAGTTCTGCAGGTAGGTAAATATTGCTTAACTTTTTAAATAATTTTAGAAAACTTTAGGTAAGTTTCAAAATACAAACTCATTAAACCATGTGCTTGTATTTAGGTCAATGTCTGCACAATTCAAACCTATTTTGCTGTTTGATGGCAGAAATCGATATGGTATGGTCAACTGCTCCCGTTATTATTATTATACTCTTTGGTCAACTGCATGTCCATGGTAGCAAGTTGACTGGCAGTGCCTTTAGTTCGTAGCAGTGAAGGTGGTTTTCGATCAAGGTGTTGCTACTAAGACTAACTTGCGAACAATACTTGGCGAACTCTACTTCTACAAATGATGTTATTCCAGGTTCTTCCGGTTGCTGCTGAACCTCGTGGGCTACTCAACCGTGTTGCTACCCATGTTCATATTGTATAAATATCTGGAAAAAATCAATTATTTTGATAAGCTAAGTGAGTATTATCCTTGTGCCAAACTAAACTGCTAATGAATGCTGTGACGTTTGATTTAACAAGTTCATTAGTTACGGTCTGTCTGTGAGTTTTATCTCTTAATTAATATCCCGGTAGGCCGAATACCTACATTATGTTGGAGAGTTTAATAAATCTGCTATAATATTTACTTTTTACAATAATTCCTCTTGCCAGGCTTTTGATCAGAGGATGTTGATGCTCTTTATAAAAATACTAACTTTTGCCAGCGGCTTCGCCCGCGTGGATGTCGAAAAATATTCCATGGGAACGTACTACCGGGAAATTCCTTCCTTATCTGGTTGATTGATTAGAAGTTAATCTTACTTGTTATGTAATGATCACATTATCGACGCGGAATCGGCTACAGCCGGTCAGAAAGAGCATTATGACCATGCAATAAAAGCGAATAGACCGCCGCGCTGCGATGTCGAGTCTCGATCTCGACTCACGACGAGGACGTCCGAACCGAAACCGAAACGAGGCTACAGTCCTACCAACTTATCTGTGAACTGAAAGAGGACAGCACCGTCGATGCGTCGACACAATCGAATGACATGCTACGGCACAATCGAATGACATTTCAACATGACGGACGTAGTTCCAATTTTCACCATTTCACAGATAAGTTGGTAGGAGTGTAATGACGTCTTTTGTTTTTATATTGCATGGACATAAAATCTTTCAGACCGGCTCGCGGCTCAAGCCGCTCCCGCATCGATAAGATGAGTGTGGTCACTCCCTTCCTCCACATCCAACCTAAACAGTAGTTCCTACTCCTTGTTTAGGTTGGATGGAACTCAGACAAACTACGGCGGAATAACAATAGTTATCACCTTATGTTGTTGAAATGATAATTTCTAATAGATTACATAGCATTGTACCTATGTATTGTGAAAAACCGAAGTTTATTTTACGTTCCTATCGATATACCGTTAACATTTTAACACTATTTGTATAAAGTTATGCTGAATGGAGTATAGACATGCTAAATTAAACACTTTTTGGCAAATATAACGTAAGTAGGTTATTACTAATTAGCTACAGATGCACAGGAAGTAGCGGTAATACGAGCCGAGCCGCGTGCGCACGCGACGACCAATAGCTTGCTCGTTTTATGATAAATAAGTTGAAGAGCAACATAAGGACTTAGGTACTATAAATTAATATGTTGTGGACATATAGGTACCTAATGTAACTAGTTTCTGCCCGCGACTGTGTCCGCGTGATGTTTCTTGTTTTAACATAAATGTATCCTAAGCTTCCTGTTACTTCGTTTTCGCCATAGATATAAGTATGGTTTCCGCTTAGTGTTCTTTCTAACTTTTTATCTTTTTGCTGGGCCCCTAAGGATCCTAGCGTGATGTTTCCTCAAGAATTGGGCTATCAAATGCAAATCCGACTGATAGTTCCAGAGATTAGCGCGTTCAAACAAACAAAAAACAAACTCTTCAGGTTTATTATTATTGCAGCACTTTATGTAGTGTTGTGGGGTTTGGATAAGTTTAGAAAACTTAAAGTAGTAGCCATGAAAAAAAAAACGTCTGGCTATATCAAGAGTTTCACCAGTCAGTGAAAAATAAAAACTTTTTCCAAAAAAAAAAAAATACAACCGACTCCCAAAAAAAAACACTACAAAGTGAAAAATAACTATGTAAATTATTTCTTTATCTAAATATGGGCTAATTTTTCAATAGTCGGCTATCTTTTATCTGAAGAACAAATATGACAGTTTTACATTATTTTCTATACAAACGCTGTCAAACCGCCATCGCCATATTTATTCCATAAATAAATGTTATCTGACGAAGTGAAAAATTTGGTCTAACCTCTAAGTCTTTGTGACGTAAAATTTTAAGTGTTTTTTAAACCAGTGTACAGATATACAATGTCACTAACCGACTTCAAAAAAGGAGGTTCTGTAGGTATTCGACCCGTATGTATGTATGCATGTTTGTTTGTCCGCGATTTTCTCAAAAATAAATGAATCAATTTTTATGATTCTTTCACTATCGTAATCTACATACTTTCAGGAAGGTTTTAGTGTATAATACATTACGTACGAGTAATTATTCTTATGTACGAAGTTATATGCATTTTGCTGTATCTACGGCATTTCTAAGCCGATTTTAATGATTCTTCTTGTCGTTCGTCTTGTAATTGTATATTCAATTAAAAATGGAAAAATAAATTTATTTTAAAAAAGTAAAAACCGACTTCAAAACCAAAAACGAATAAAATAACTTTCATAAAACACTAACAGCTTCTGAAGTAGGTGTCTTCAATTCTTCAATGCACTTTAGCTTGACACCGGCTTCAGAAGCTGTTAGTGTTTTATGAAAGTTATTTTTTAGTTTTTTTATAATTATCAGAATGATGTAAGTAACTCTTGATTTCCACTTGTTATTTGTAGGTAACTCGGGCCCCACATTCCGCGTGCTGTTCGCGTGTTTCGGCGAGCCGGGCGAGCGCCTGCCCGAGGCGGCCAAGGTGCGCAAGGACGAGAGCACCGCGCGCGAGGGCGCCGAGCTCGCCTTCTGCTTCACGGGGCTCATGGCCGCCTACCTAGTGTGGGGGCTGTTGCAGGAGAAGATCATGACGCAGGTTACACTTTGCCCCTTCTGGCTCTCGGCTTGAGCTTTTTAGTAGTATTTTGTGTTTCTCGACATTTTACTCACAAAAACATGTTATCTAATGGCATTAGTTAAATGTAACCAAAAACCAACATGCTTGCAAATATTCTATGACATTACTTCCTCTTAGCGTATCGATGGCTATTAAGGTTGTGAAAATTCAAGCATTATGTTTAGCCAAGAATTCTGCCACTCGAACTCGGGCGCAGTCATAAGATCCTCAAGTGAACAGGTGACAGGGCACGCGGCGCAAGATGGAAAGTGGGCCATTCAATTTTCTGTAGAGAGACGCCGAATACACACTTGAGGTCCGAGTCGTTGATAAACCCCCATCTGTGGAGGTTCTCTTTGCTACAGCCGACTTGGGTTCGTAGCCTATTTAGGATTTCCAAGTCGGCCGCGGTAACGTGCCCATGTAGAAGGCTCTCAGGTGGCTCGATAAAACTGTGGGGGTTTAAGTAGCTCCCACCAAAGATCACGTCTTGCTGTAAAGAGGCGTTGCCATTAGCTGGACGCGTCCGTTGTTCGTAGGACTTGGGGAGACGCTTTCCATCTGGTGGATGTTCAGCAGCGTAGTAAGCTATTTCTGGCATGTACTTTCAGTTTTACATTTTTGCAATTATTGTTTTTGTAAGTAAGCGACCGGTCTAAAGTAAGAGCGAGATATTTCGGGTGAGCGCTGTGAGTAATTGGAACACCCTGCCATGAGATGTTCAGTTTACGACCCGCTTGCCTGTTACGAAGGTGGAATTCGCCGATCCAGGGCTTGTAAAACGTGTGCCTCTAAGTTTGTCTTTAATTTTAAGGAACAAAAAGAAGTCGCAAGGTGCGAGGCCTGCGCTGTGTGGTGGATGCGTCATCAGTCCTACATTTGAAGCATCCAATACGTTTCCCTTACCTTGAGGACGCGTTATCGTGGTGAAGGACGACATTGCTTCGAAGCTTTTCGCAAACTTTTTCTAAGACTGGGCAAGCAAGTATTGACGTACCAATCTGCGGTCATTGTCCTTTGGTCCTCAAGCGATACTGTTGTGCAATGTCCTGATTTGCCGAAATTAGAAGCAACCATTTTCTTACCAATGCTTCAAGTTTTCTTAACTTTCGTCGGTAAGTCTTGAAAAGGAAAGACCCATTCTACCGGCTGGCTTTTTCTTTCCAGTTCAAAGCAGGTTTCGTCATCTGTCACGATATTTATAGACTGCCAATGAGTGCTCTCCATTAAACATTTTTTTACGGCGCCACTCGACACGCAGTCGTTTCTGATCTTCCGTTAAATCATGCTGTATCCATCGAATGCAAAGCTTCCGAACCTTCAGATGTACAGTCAGCAACAAAAGTCGATTACTTAACACTTGCAGTTTTTGAATCTTAATTATTAAGCAAAATATTTAATTAAAATCGGAACAGAAGCACTTAAAATTTTAAGAACATTGACTTAACAGTTAAACGAAAAAAAAACAGTTTATCTAATCATTTTGTGTTAATTTAGATGATGTGAAAAAGTAGCAGTGTTAACCGACTTTTGTTGCTAACTGCACATGCAAAATGTTTTGCACTTGGCTCATTCCAATGCTTAATACGGTACGAATTTGCTGACAAGTATTTTTTTGACAATTTTAATCAGTTGTCGTACGGTATCAATATTGGATTCTGTAACTGCCGTCGCCGGCCGACCTTCACGTCCATCGTCATGGAGATGATCACGCCCAAGTCACGTCACGAATACACAGAGCTGCGCCATGGGGCGTCATCACCAAATGCCAATTGAAGTCTCTGGCAACTCTCTTGTTGACTACCACAGCGAAAATCATAAAAAATCATTAAGCGAAAATTTTCACGAGTTAAATTCATTGTAATAGCATTAGCGACACACAATTTTCTAAAGGACGCCACAATGAAAACAAAAAATAATAATCTCGCAAATTAAAAAGTAACATGTTCCCAGAAAGCTCCATCTTCGAGTTCCGTAGTTGCTTTTGTATTTTTTTTATTGTAAGTGGCCAGTTCCAGAAACTTTCAGTATGCCACTTATATATTTCAAGTGATATTTCACAAAAGTTGCAGTACTGTTTACCAACATCGCCCTGTCAACGTTATTGAGGCGTCAGGAGACCCGTGTTTAGTTCATTGTTACTGCAGAGCTACGTGATGTCGGACGGCAGCACGCTCCGCTTCAGCGACTCCCAGTTCCTGGTGTTCGTGAACCGGCTGGCGGCGCTGCTGGTGGCGGGCTCGCGCCTGCTGTGCGTGCGCGCGAGCCTGGCGCCCGTGCCGCTGTACAAGTTCTCGTACTGCTCGCTCACCAACGTCGTCAGCGCCTGGTGCCAGTACGAGGCGCTCAAGTACGTCAGCTTCCCTACGCAGGTATCTAGTTCAATAATTATACTAATCTGAAAAAGAAATAAAAAAGGAAAAGTTGTAATAATGTAATGTAGTATGTACCTACGAGTACATGCCTTCGAACCTTACTGGTTATGGATATATTTAGTTACAATCACAATTTTATTATGTTTTCTACGAAAACCAAATTGGCCTGTTGGTGACGCGTATGTAATTATAATACTATTTTTTAGTGTTGTTGACAACTGTGTTTTCTTGCTTTTTTTTCTTTCAATTAGAAGGGCGTAAAATATGGTCCCCAATTTTTTATTTATAGAATAGATAGAGTGATTCCGCTAAACAAACCCTGTCTGTGCACAATTAAGTTGGCGCGATTTGTTGTTGAAAAGCCCTAATAATAATCATCTTTTTTAAAAATATTTTATTTATTTATATTTTTTGACTAAATGATATTTTATTTCTGTAAATTGATGGTAAAACACACTTTTACAAGTCAAAATAAATAATCATATTTTAAATCTAGGTGAGGTCGGTGTTTCCTATCTGACTATTCTGAGAAGGAACACTGAAACAAACTCAAAGGACAGTCTCTTTTAAAGTCCATACATTATCTTGGTCAGATCATACCACTGAGTTGTCGTGTTTCAAACCTTTGTTCTTCCGCAGGTGCTATCGAAGTCCTGCAAGGTGATCCCGGTGATGCTGATGGGCAAGCTGGTGTCGCGCAACAAGTACGAGCTCTACGAGTACGTCACCGCCGTGCTCATCTCCGCAGGCATGGTGCTCTTCATGTTCGGCAGCCACGACGATAGCGTGGGTGAGTAGAAAATAAGGCTTTTGCAAATTAGGCTGAGAATAGTCCAGACTGGAGCGGGCCGGGGCTGCCTTGAAGCGGCTCCTGCCCAATCTGGGGGGTGCAAACGCCTCCTGCCGGAGGCTTTACGCAGGTCGTGCGGTCCATGGCCCTTTACGGAGCACCAGTGTGGGCGCGTTCCCTGAGGCTGCGACCGGCCCGCCGGTTGAACGCGTCCCAGAGGGTCATGGCCATCCGGCTAGTCCGGGGATACCGCACGGTCTCCTGTGAGGCGACGAGCATCCTTGCCGGATTACCGCGGGATCTGGAGGCAAAAGTTCTCGCGCTCGTGTGGGAGTGGCGCGAGGAGGCGAAACGCCGGGGTGTAACTCCGCTGCCGCGAGAAATCACGGTACAGCGGACAGAGCTCCGGCGGGATCTCATGGCGACATGGAGAGTGCGATTGTCGCAACCCAGCGCTGGGCACGCCACAATTGCGGCGATAAGTCCCTTCTTTGAGGAGTGGTTGGAGAGGCGCCACGGCGTCCTCACCTTCCGCCTGACGCAGGTTCTCACCGGACACGGTTGTTTCGGGAGGTTCCTGTTTCGGATAAGGCGGGAGGAAACGCCCGGGTGTCACCATTGTGTGGATCGCCCGGAGGACACAGTGGAGTATACAGTGGAGGTCTGCCTGGCTTGGACGGAGCACCGCCGTGTTCTCACGGAGGCGATCGGCGGCGGCGATCTCTCGCGTTTAAACCTGGTCCAGGCCATAGTGCGGAGCGAGAGTGCATGGGAGGCCGTCACTTCTGCGAAGCAGTAATGCTCGCGAAGGAGGAAGCGGAACGTGTGAGGGAGAGGCAACAGCCGCGCCCTCGCGCCCCTAGCCGCCGTAGGAGACGCCCTGGGCGGCGGGAATCGATCGCCGATTCCCGGCCACCGTAGGCGCGGGCTTGCGGACGACGAGTAATGGGCAACTCGCCGTCCGGTAAGGACCAGGCCCGGGTCGACGGCGCGTTGTTTTCCACGCGCACCTCAAAGAGGTGTCAGCAGTGACGGGGTCAATTGGGCCGATGCCGCCGGGGTCGCGGGTAGTTCGAAAGAGATACCGTGGCCCTGGCTCGGGCAACTGAAGGAACATGGGTGGGTTTTAGTCAGTAAAAGTCTGACACGCCCTCCCGCTCTGCCCAGAGCGGGAGAAGTCATATGATAATTTCCCATTCACAAAAAAAAAAAAATGCTGAGAATAGTGCGAATCAGCACGTTGAACGTCAAAATTACATAAGACAGTCCCTCGAAACGCAACGCGAGACCGCGCAGTAGCGGCCGGCCACATCACAAACACAACCATCTGTCGGTCTGCAAACACTAGCCACAACGTAACCACATCCTAACTACTAGCGGCAACGCAACCACCAGTGAGACCGTGCACTAGCGGCCGGCCACATCGCAAACACAACCATCTGTCGGTCTGCAAACACTAGCCACAACGTAACCACATCACAACTACTAGCGGCAACGCAACCACCAGCGAGACCATGCACTAGCGGCTGGCACACATCGCAAACACAACCATCTGTCGGTCTGCAAACACTAGCCACAACGTAACCACATCACAACTACTAGCGGCAACGCAACCACCAGTGAGACCGTGCACTAGCGGCTGGCACACATCGCAAACACAACCATCTGTCGGTCTGCAAACACTAGCCACAACGTAACCACATCACAACTACTAGCGGCAACGCAACCACCAGCGAGACCGTGCACTAGCGGCCGGCCACATCGCAAACACAACCATCTGTCGGTCTGCAAACACTAGCCACAACGTAACCACATCACAACTACTAGCGGCAACGCAACCACCAGCGAGACCGTGCACTAGCGGCCGGCCACATCGCAAACACAACCATCTGTCGGTCTGCAAACACTAGCCACAACGTAACCACATCACAACTACTAGCGGCAACGCAACCACCAGCGAGACCGTGCTCTAGCGGCTGGCACACATCGCAAACACAACCATCTGTCGGTCTGCAAACACTAGCCACAACGTAACCACATCACAACTACTAGCGGCAACGCAACCACCAGCGAGACCGTGCACTAGCGGCTGGCACACATCGCAAACACAACCATCTGTCGGTCTGCAAACACTAGCCACAACGTAACCACATCACAACTACTAGCGGCAACGCAACCACCAGCGAGACCGTGCACTAGCGGCTGGCACACATCGCAAACACAACCATCTGTCGGTCTGCAAACACTAGCCACAACGTAACCACATCACAACTACTAGCGGCAACGCAACCACCAGCGAGACCGTGCACTAGCGGCCGGCCACATCGCAAACACAACCATCTGTCGGTCTGCAAACACTAGCCACAACGTAACCACATCACAACTACTAGCGGCAACGCAACCACCAGCGAGACCGTGCTCTAGCGGCTGGCACACATCGCAAACACAACCATCTGTCGGTCTGCAAACACTAGCCACAACGTAACCACATCACAACTACTAGCGGCAACGCAACCACCAGCGAGACCGTGCTCTAGCGGCTGGCACACATCGCAAACACAACCATCTGTCGGTCTGCAAACACTAGCCACAACCTAACCATATCACAACTACTAACTGCAATGCAACCACCGCGAGACCGCGCATAAGGGCATAAATCGGAACAGCTTAGGTACGTGTGACTCCGGATTTTTAATTTGTCTGCCTTTTTCTAATTTCAGATGAGAATATTTTCTTGTTTCATACTTTTTAGAGCGTGATTTTTCAGTAGTCTGGTTTTAGTTTTTAAACTTAATTTTTCTTTTGTGGAAGATGTTCTAGTTTCTTTTGCAGGCTATGGTATTAGAATGCGTGGCGTAAGTACCAAAAATAAAACGTGAAAAATAAAAGCTTTTTTACAAAAAAAAAAAATATACAACCGACTTCCAAAAAAAAAACACTACAAAGTGAAAAATAAATTTAATTTCGGAAGTCGGTGGCAAAAAACGAAAATACATTTAACCAGACACCTATTTTCGAAATTAAAGTTATTTTTCACTTTGTAGTGTTTTTGGAAGTCGGTTGTATTTTTTCGTAAAAAAGTTTTGTTTTATTGTTCTGTCAGTATTACTAGAGTTAATTATCTTTTTGCATGCACGTGTTTCTGTGACAAATAAACTTATTTTTGTTTCTTTCAACTGCAAGAAGTTGCAGCGACACTATTCCCACACACATAACCTCTGCTTGCCCTCATCTTTTCGCTGCGATGTGGTGTGGTTGTGGTACAGTCAGCAACAAAAGTCGATTAACACTTGCAGTTTTTTAAAATTAATTATTAAGCGAAATATTTGATTCAAATCGGAACAGTGTACTTAAAATTTTAAAAACATTAACTCTTAACAGTTAAAAGAAAAAAGCAGTTTATCGAATCATTTTGTGTTAATTTAGATGATGTCAAAAAGTAGTAGTGTTAACTGACTTCTGTTGCTGACCGTAAGTATACAAACTAATTAACATTACAACACAAAAAAAACACAAAACTTTAAATTAAATTATTTGCCATATACATAGGTATTATGTCAGCTAGCACACGTCAATATACCGTTGCATAACTATACTCAAGCAGAATCAAGGCATACTTAAAGGGTGTGCCCGCTTACCTGTGCAATGCTGAATGATGTTCATACTGTACGCACTATGTGCACGGAGAGGTAACCCACGTCAGCGGTGCGGCCCGTGTACGCGGTGTACGATCCAGCCTATAACATACAAAGCGAAGTGCACGTGCGTAGCTCAGCCGCGGGCTGGCGTGGAGCGCGTTTACGTCTCTTCGAACATGATTATTAAATGTAGGTAACATTACACAGTTTGTCTATTTAGATGTAGGTATAGAGACGAACCATACTAAAAATGAAGGCCCCTCCACAAAACGTGATTTTTTCAATGTGTGAGAGGAAATACTTATTGCAACACGTGCGTGCGGCGACTTTACTGTCAACATGGACTCGTCGCCGTACTTAGAGGTCAGCTGACCGTGCGACCAGTTCAGGTAACAACATTGTACGGCGGGGAGCATGCGCTTTGTATGGAACGACACAGCACTCAATTCTTTATTGCATTCCATAATACACGTTCGCTCTGTCGCGCGTTCGTTTCATTTATACACTAGTTGGCCAACAAATCCGGCTGTTTGACGTTTGGGCAAGTCGGGTAGTACCGTGTGCATAAAAAAAATCTGTGTTATCTATACTAATATTATAAAGAGGAAAGTTATTTTTGTTTGTTTGTTTGTTTGTTTGTACCGAATAGGCTCCGAACTACTGCACCGATTTGAATTATTTTTTTTTACCAATAGAAAGCTAAATTATCAGGAAGTAACATAGGCTATAATTTATTTTCAAAAAATTTAGAGATCCTTAAGAAAATTGCAGTAATGTCACCCAAAGTAGCAAAATTTTGCCTATAAACTTCATTATTTGGCGTGCGCTGAGAAAACTATTGATGATACATAAAAAAATATGTACTATATGATTAATGTACTCATTATCACCTTCAAAAAAGTCCGCGAGGCATTATATCTAACTATTATAGTTAAGTCACAATAGAAACTTTTGTGTTCTAAAATTTAATTAGATCGCCGGTAGAAACAAAAGTTAGTTACATTCGTATCGTAGTATTAATTCTTATTCAATTAAATAGTTTTATCATCAAGGGTATTTATGTAGCAATAAAATACTTTTTAATTCATTCGAATCGGACTTTTAATTTCGAAGTTATCACGAGTATAAAAATGCCATACGCGTTCCGTTCGATGACGCGCCGCGATTAACTCAGTATTTTTATACTTCAACCAAAAACCGGCCAAGTGCGTGTCGGACCACATACAATGAAGGGTTCCGTAATTGGGATGAATTTATCCCAAGAACAAACTTGACATTGTTGTTGAAAAACATGTTCTCCCATACATTCCAACTGTAAATGTAAGTTTGTACTCACAATATTGAGAGATTTACCATGTTATTTTAAGACCACAGACTTCTTATAGGTTTTCCTGTAAACTACAAGTAAATATCTATTTTCTGTATATTTTTTTTTCAAAATTTTAGCCTCAGTAGTTTCGGACATAAGGGGGGGAATGGTCAATGTTCGTCTTTTTTCTTAAATAATGTCAATACAATTTATTTTAAAATTATAAAAAAAATATATTTGATACCCTCATAGTAAGCCTAGCCCCCGTAGTGGCCTCATAGTAGCATTTGATATGTCACACGGTATAGTTTGCAAAACTTTTTTTTTAATTTTCTTATTTGCCCCCAAAACTGACCCCCATATTCAAAATTCATTTATTTACTTTACCCGTTCATATTTGGGACACAGAAATTGATATGTGTACCAAATTTCAACTAAATCGGCCCTGTAGATTCATAGCAAATTGGCTGTGACAGACGGACAGACTGATAGACAGACAGACACACGAGTGATCCTCTAAGGGTTCCGTTCTTTTACGGAACCCTAAAAATGAAGAATAACGGGGGTTTAACGAAAATCTACCCATAATGGGGTGAAAAAGGGTACAAAATTTTTCAGGGGAGGATTTTACTGGGGGGCTTGATTAAATCGAAAATTGGTGTAAATAATCTTTCAGTCAAGTTATGGAAACATCCGAAACGATTCTTTAAAATTCCTGTGGGCATGAAAACAGGGAATACAGTTTATATGAAAAATCTTATTCATTTGGTTAATTAACTTGAAACTTGGCACAGATACTTGCCTAAGTAATAAATAGTTTTTCAAAACTACCCTGAAGGGAGGGTGAGGGGGAGCGGGAGGGGGCTGGTGAGGAGAGGAAGGGGTGGTGACGGGAGAGGGGAGGGGGGTTGGTAAGGGGGGAGGGGGGTTGGTGAGGAGATGAAGGGGTAGCGAGGGGTGAGGGGGAGGGGACGGGTTGGTGAGGGGGATGGAGGTAAGGGGGAGAGGAAGGGGTAGTGATGAAGGGGGTGTTAGAGTGGGTGAGAGGGGCAGAGAAAGGTTAGCGGGAAGGGGATACGGTGAACGAACGTGCTAATCTCTGGAACTACCAGTCGGACTTTAAAACTTCTCTTTGCATTTTATAGCCCAAATCTTAAGGAAGGCTATAGGCATATTTAACATCACTTTAGGACCTTTACGTGCCGAACTATAACCAAAAAAAAGGCAGAAGTAACCCCTAAGCGAAAACGAAGTAATAGCGCGGTCAGGTCATGCGATGCGACGCACGCGGTGGGTCGGGGGGAACAAGAAATTTCACGCGGACGAAGTCGCTATATTATAAAGGCCAAAGTTTGTGTGTGCGTGTGCGCGTGTGTTTGTATGTTTGTTACTTCTTCACGCTCAAACGGCTAGACCGATTTTGATGTTATTTGGTATGTAGATAGCCTATACCTATTCAATGTGACGGTCATTTTGTTTTTATGGGTTTTTGTGTGAGTATTTCTGGGTGGTCTCGCGCGGTAGGCGATAGCACTAAAGTTTTGTATAAGAACTGTATTTTAAACTGTCGTTGGAATCGTTATGAAATAAGCTACCACATCTCGCAGTTAGAAGGTTATACCATGGATTAAAACATAGGCTGCTTTTTATCCCGGTCTACGCGGGTGAAACCGCGGGGTGCAGCTAGTTGTGTATATTTTTATGTATTTTAAGCAGTCTGTAAGGTGTTTATTTAGTTTAGTTGTTGACCGTACTCGCTGGTGACTGAGCAACCAATGACAAAGTACAATTACGTGTATTGCGTCTATACACTTCTTAGCATGTGAGCGTAACCGATGTGGAGGGGTGTTCATTTTTAGAATGGTTTATCTCTTACATTGTACAGGGTATTTATTTAGATGTGGGGTAACATTATACAGTGTGCTGATTTAGATGTGGGTAACACTGTACAGTGATTAGTTAGTTGTGGGTAACATTTACATAGGTAAAACTTGTTTCAGTGTCGAGTGTGATGACGATGTCGGGCGTGGCGCTGCTGGCGCTGTACATGCTGTGCGACAGCTTCACGTCGTCCTGGCAGGGCGCCGTGTTCGCGCGCTACCAGTGCGGCGCGCTGCACATGCTGTGCGCGGTCAACGCCTTCTCCTGCGCGCTCACCGCGGCCGCGCATGCGCACCACGCGCCGCCGCTCCGGCTGCTGCACGTACGTACTTGTTACTGTTCACAGAACAAAGTAGATGCCACGTGAAACGCAGCACGATAGAGACTGTTATGTGCAGCTGTTGTTGTAATGCAGTCAAAATTACTAATTCATTGGGGGGCTTCCCGAAACACCCCTATCTATGTTCAGCTATTATTAATACTTTAGGAGCTAGACGGTTTTTAATTTACTTAACTACAGTTATAAAAAAATCAGTGTTAGTTTAAAATGAGCAATGTATTATAATAAGTTACTACGTTACACTTGCAGCACCCGGTGTTCGCGGCGGACTGCGTGGTGCTGTCGGTGAGCTCGGCGCTGGGCCAGCTGCTCATCTACCGCACCATCGCCAGGTTCGGCGCCGTGGTGTTCACCATCATCATGACGCTACGACAGGTATCATGCGCAGATATTATGCTTTTTTATACCAACTCTTGTAAATAGTAGCCTACGAGTTATGAGGAACAGAGTGTAAAGTTCCTCATTCCCTATAGAAATAGTGTTGCCCAAATGCAAGACCAAGACGAGACTTGGCCAGTCTTGGTCTCGGTCTAGCAGCAAGAGTCTCGCAAGTCTTGCAAACACCTATTAGCCTATTGCTATTTATTAAACACGTTCGTTTCGATCTTAGAACAACGTAACAGAGTAGTACATGTTGAGCTTCAATTGACTTAGACATAGTGAATCACCAAATTAATTAAATTAACTAGACAATAACTTAAAAAAAATTACGCAATTTAGTACCTACGCGTAATTACTAACTTTAGGTAGGTACCTATAATAATTTTCTGTACTTGTTTAGTTATCCTAAAATCTTCACAAACAGCTAGCGGTTAAAATAATTATCACTTACATACTTTTCATCTTCATCTCGACTTGACACGCTTGATATACTTGCTGAGACATCTTCAAGGTCATTTAATTTTATCCTTTGGTAGGGTTGGCAGAGGCCAACCCTACCAAAATAGGTAACAATTTTATATGCCTCTGCCCGTACTCTGTGGCGGCGATTGCGGCGATCAAACAGTGTCAAATGTAAATACACTGTTGCACAGTCCTTGATATACCGCGGCGTCTTTGTCAGTAAATTATCAAATAAGTAGGTACATCACACACCGACCGACCAACGGTTTATTCGCGGAACGTCAAATTTTCCCAATCAACCTTAATGCTTTAGCGATAAAGTTGAAAATCTGTTATAGAAATTTGACAGATTGTAGTAGCTTGATATGCTGGCGTCTATACAATAACATTGGCTGGCGCAAATACTGTTACTAGACGGACGTACTCGACTTGCTGTTAGTTTTAAATTTTGCTGAATAGAAGAATAATATAAACTTTGAAACATAGTACCTACATAATGTTTGTATAATTTTGTTGGCTACAATTTTAAGCACATACCAACCTACTAAAGTAAGATCTGACATTAGACTTATACAAGCATATATTGTTATAGATACCTACAAGGTATGAACTTTGCTAGAAAGACACCTATTTTATTTTATGCTAGGTACATTTTTATCACATGCGAACATAATATTTGTGAGTAACACGCTACTTATTAAATAGTCAAAATATAATAAACAATACAAGACCATTTAGTGTTATAACGATACGGTTTTGATACTGGGGAACGTCTATCAAAATCGGGATTGAAACCAAATACCTGCTTAATAACGCCCAAATCTCAGTTTGACTTAACTGCGAGACGCAAGAGTCTCGCAGGCTTAGTCTTGTTCTTGCTCAAATCTTGCAGGGGTCAGTCTTGGTCTTGGTCTTGCTATAATAAGTCCGATTTTGAGCAACACTGTTACTAGACGTACTCGACTTGCTGAGAAACGGGAGGATCCTCCGACCAGACGGGTGGTGTTCCTGGTGGGCTACTGCCCGACGATTGATTGTGAATTTTTGAGACAGGGCAGTAAGGGACCTACCCTTAAGGTAAGTAAAGGCTGGTTAAGCTACTTCCCAGTCGTGCTACAGGAAAACTGTCTTAGGAAGCTCTCCTTAGTTTTTTGAGACATGTCGATTTCCAAGATTGTGAAAAATTGTAGTCAGCACGAAAATTGGGAGATGGGCGCAGTCGTTAAGTGTGCCGTCTTACAGTGTTGTTTTCCTCGTGCATAAAGTTTTAATAAATAAATAAAATGGGCAATTTTCACAAAATAACTTTTTTTGATACCAAGCAATCATATTTCTTATAAGGATCAAAAATGTATCGGACCAACTGAGGTTAGATAGAAAAGTTAGAAATTGCAAAACACTTTTCCCATATATTTCGTAGGAAATGAGACTCCCAGCTTACTTTTTTATAATCAATCTATCACCATGTGGGTCCCAGAAAACGTCCGTTACATCGAGGCAGAACCAGCAGAAGATGTCGAGACGAGCCTCTCGCCTACAGACAGGAGTGCTCCACACTAGCTCGAGTCAGAGAGGTGTGGAAAGGAGAAAGGGAGGCCTTTGCCCTGCAGAGGGGCAACACAGGCTTAATATAAAATAAAGAGAGCGTTATCGACCGTAGCCAGCCGCACTCAATAGCTGAAATGCGGATTTATTACGGCTTTTGTCTCATACAGGCGGTGTCCATCCTGCTGTCGTGCGTGGTGTACGGGCATCGCATCTCCTGGGGCGGCGCGCTGGGCGTGCTGCTGGTGTTCGCGGCCGTGCTGCTGCGCCTGTACTGCCGCGCGCGCCTGCGCGGGCGCCGTGGTGCGGTGTAGCGCGAGGTACGACAAGGGGGACTGCGACGTTGCGCATAATGAACGTGATGGCAGCGCTGCTTCAAACTTAACTTCGATTTTTCTTTCAATTAGCCCAAAATTTTACTTCATCAATTACAAAGACAACAATATTGAATTGAGTAGAACTGCTTATTTCCCAAATATAATTCAGTCAACCGCACATCACTGGTAGCACTTGCACTGCGAAAACCGCACTTACTGCTGTGACATAAAGGCGCTGTTGCTGTCAAATTGTTACCAATGATTGCTGCTGACTGTACTCTTTACAATGAAAACATAGAATCTGTCATTGCACTGAACATTGCGTGTTAGTTGTTTAATCCGCCACGCTGTCACACTTCACTTACAGTGAGTTATCGCGCCCTATACATTAAGAAAATGATGAGAAATGTCTACATTTATCCCAGCATATATGCAATTTGGGACAAGATCAGACTAAAACGTTCGCGTTGACCGTCTGTAAGAAGTTAATATATCTAGACTGCGGTACTCTACCCTCTACTCCACAACACTATGTGGAATTCTTCTCCACTATTTACTAATTTATTCACGTGTGTAAACTAATAATTATAAGAATCTTGCTCGGTTTTGAGCATCGATGTTGTTTGACAATTTACTTAATTTTGTATAGTCGACGTCGCAAGTTCTGTACCACTTTTGTATAGTAGACGTCACAAGTTCTGTACCACTTTTGTATAGTCGACGTAGCAAGTTCTGTACCACTTTTGTATAGTCGACGTCGCAAGTTCTGTACCACTTTTGTATAGTCGACGTCGCAAGTTCTGTACCACTTTTGTATAGTCGACGTCGCAAGTTCTGTACCACTTTTGTATAGTCGACGTAGCAAGTTCTGTACCACTTTTGTATAGTCGACGTCGCAAGTTCTGTACCACTTTTGTATAGTCGACGTCGCAAGTTCTGTACCACTTTTGTATAGTCGACGTCGCAAGTTCTGTACCACTTTTGTATAGTCGACGTCGCAAGTTCTGTACCACTTTTGTATAGTCGACGTCGCAAGTTCTGTACCACTTTTGTATAGTCGACGTCGCAAGTTCTGTACCACTTTTGTATAGTCGACGTCGTAAGTTCTGTACCACTTTTGTATAGTCGACGTCTCAAGTTCTAGTTAGTACCACTTTTGACAAAAACTCCTAGTAAATTGAAACTTCAATAACCTTGTCGTTGTATGACGTACGAGTGATGTTCAGCCTTAGGGTGGTGGAGCGATTACGAGGGCGACTATACATTGTCTTGTATCACGATTTAAATAAATAGGAAACATACCTATTTCACCAGTGCTCGAACATTTTACCTGATTAAATACATATACGCAATTCCGTTGAATTCTTTCTCGACTCTTTATATTTATATTTATTTATGTTATTAATTTAAATATTTAATTTCTACGTAATGTTATACTCAGCTACCCAGAGCTCGAATATGACCCCTTGAAATTGGGGGCAAGCTAATTATTATTATTTTTTTGTAAATTAGAACTTGACAATGTTATCAATCTACTGTGTAATTAGTAAATGAAATGACTTCTTACTCTGCCGTCAAATCACTCCACTTATAATTTAGAAAGTATTGTTATTATGGTTAGCGGCATATTATGAGTAAGGGTGAAGCTCAGCTAGTCACTTGTCTATACACTATACAGGGTGGAATTGAAATCATTTGCATCCTTCCAGGGGGTGAATATTTTCACCCCTCACTTTACTTATGGATATGAATGACTTTTACCATGATATAAATTCTGAAATAGTGTTCATACCCACTAACGCGCCCGGCTCCCCCTCATGACATCATTAGGATTGTCTTTGAGAAATATGAGACTTTTTGTCGGCGCGCGACGGGCCGCCTAGAAACATGGCTTGTACCTACACAAAAAATTTGTATCAATGGACATTCTAGGAATGACTGTTTTCTAAAGTGGATATACTAGGCTAGATTACGAATTTTGATTGAGGGCTGATTGTTCAATAGTCAGATAATTTATATCAGAGGAATAAATATGGCGGTTTGACAGCTTTTGTATGGAAAATATGTCAAACTGTCACATTTATTCTTCAGGTAAAAGTTATCAACCTATTGAACAACCAGCCCTTAGAACAATAGATGATTTAGTTTTTTTTTTTAATAAAATAAAAACAGTTTGTTTATACGAGTATTACCGCCAATAAAAACAATGAAAATATTATTTCAAAATATAAAGCGATAACCCTATTTATTTTTGCCTAAAATATTACCTATTTGTCAAATAGGTAATCAAATGACATCATAATATTTACCTTTGTTCTTCCAAAGTTTTGAAATACAAACAATAATCTCGGTAAACAATCGCCCCCCGCGCGCGCCTCTCGTTCCGCAAACTGATTTTCAACCACAGACTAACTTTGTTCGTAATGCCGATACAGCCTCACGGCTTATGGCAAAAATATACCGTACCTAACCACCTTTCCAAAGAACCTAGAACGCAACGGGTGGGTCCGCACACAAAATTAGAAAAGATAAAAAAGTAACGCGCGCGGTCATTGTTCGTTTAGGCTCACTTTCATGCAATGATCGCGTGAATGGATATAAATGAAAAAATGCAATACTTGCTGCATTATATTTTGTTTGGAATGAACCTCAGAATGTATGAAACAAGCTATTTCAAAGTTGACTCTAACATAAAGTTGTTTGTATTCGTGAGTACTTTGACAATAGCAATGATTTGAACAACACAATCTTGTATGTATGCCCATTGGCCATTATGAATTATAAGCAGTAAGAGACAAACATTAAAGAAAACAGCCGAGGCCTTGTAGGATGCGTACGGATTGAGGTAGTCATGTATGACTACCTCAATCCGTACGCATCCTACAAGGTGTTCGAATCATTTAAATTAAAATAGAATAAACATGTGTTTTATATATCTGACGTATGCTGTATATAAAAAAACTCATCCGAGGATGTGTCCTCGGATGAGTTTTTCAGTAACATACTAGAGATGTGTCTCTAGTATGTTACTGAACTAGCAAGTAATGACAACGTGTGAAACATGTTTGAAGACCCAGTATTCTGTAATAAATAATTAAACAAACTCCACTTTTCTCTTGAAAATCTTTATTCTTTTTACAATAGACAAGCGATTTTTGGTCGCTCGTCCGTTGGAAGTAAATATTAAATGTAGGGTTGGAAGTAAGTAAAGAATAAACGGTAAATTCGGTGGGTAATATGGACCAAAATAATACTGAATTTGGCATGTCACATGATACTGACACATGTCAGTAGGAGCGAGGTCTGGTATCGCCATGGAACTAATTTATATAATAAGTAATTACATGGTTAGCACTGAATTTAACCCGTCAAAAAGTTTCATATTAAACTAAATAATTAATTAGTCAACTTATATGATTTTAGCTTCATTATTTTCTTCTCTGCACGTTTCCTCAACTGATGAACCCGGCGCAACACGTCAATAATGTGTGACCCACTAATTTTTAAGTAATTATCGTTGACTGCTCTTACATAATCAATATACTATATTTTATTACTTATTTATTTGATAAATTTTATTTTATTTTATTTAATAATTTTTAGTGTTTCTTTGAAGCATAGTTTTAGTTGTCCACAACCTTGCATAGCGTTGTCAAATTGGTAAGCAGTAGGTACCACAGAGGCAGGTACAATGTTATCAGTGCTAGGGTATGTTGTGCTCAATTTGTATTTAAATCAAAAGTTTTGTATCAGCTGTCAATTAAGTCCTTTGAATGGAAATATCAGTACCTACTTATCTTAAATAATGAATAGTGTCGCGGTCTTGTAGGTCGATAGGGCCTTCTTAACTTCAGTTTTCAATATCTTATTGATACCTAATACAGGTGTGTAAAACACTTAAATAATCTTTGTATCACACCGGACACCACAGAGCCGACCGGGCTCTTCAAATATAAGATTTTTTTACAAAATGGAGTTTGTAGCATCCTTTAGTATATTGAAACCACTGAAGTGACATCAAGTAAATGTAAATGAGAAGCAAGGCTTGTGTAGCACTAGGAAACATTCGATAAGTCGGAAACCAAGAGATGTGACGTGTCGTTAATGTTGGTAAACGCAAAATTGTGTCGTGAAATATACTTGAATGTTCGTATTCACGGTACAAACAAAAGTAAGCGGTTGCTAACCACTGTTTCCAACAAAACAAAAAATGTTTCTGGGAAATTCTGACATCAACTTTTTCAACACGCGGTTATTTTTAGCCGACTGCGACCAAAAGGAGGGTAAGCAATTTCTTCCAGCTGCTGCGTACAATGTTGTGGATACGAGGCTTTTAAGTCGTGGGTTGTATAGACAGACGTGTATCGTACGATACTATAATGCTGTTTGTATATAGTTATAACAATTATGTAACTACAATAAGTAGGAGCCAGTCTCAGCCTTGTTTACGCCGGAGTCACAAACCAAATCGATGAAGTAGACCAATCAAAATAAAGTAAAAATATATGGCACGAAGTTGCGTCGGCGTAAAATAAACTTACGAGTAGTGCGCCGAGGCAACATCGCAAGATGTTGCTCCGGAGTAAATGAGGCTTTGGTAAATATGTCGGATCTTTGAATTTGTAACAGATCGTCAGATCCCTAGAATATGTAATAAATATTTATTTGTTCGTGTGATATAGAAGGTGACCTGGCGGCCTAAATCTTAATCATTTAGTAAATACGTCTACATACGTGTTTTAGTTTAAAGCATTTAAAGGCCTATATTAATCATTCCAGACATAATTTCCACGAATTATTGAATTTTATTCGTTTGAAACTAAACAATGAATTCATATTTACTAAAATAATCAAGTGTGCTTTGTTGGCCGCCATTGTAACAATAAAATTGATTTATTTATTTAAATACGTTGTGATTGTAATATATCATAGTGCACTCGAATGAGCCCGACACATGCGTGTGATAGATATTAAGTTAAATAAAGTTTATGAGGGAACCAACTACATGCATTATTTTTTTCGTATTTTCGCTCTGCCCTTCACTAAGCTCAGTAGGTACGCTCAGCCGCAAATCAGTAGTAAGTAGCACTGGAAGAACGAACACGGCCTTAGTAATGCTGAAGATGGGTTTGTGGGACTGTACCACGGGCATAAATACCTTACATCACTCAAAAATCAAAAGCGTATTTTCTCGTGAAATAAATTCCTATCCACATCAATCTGCCTAGCCTTTACCAACTATCTTGGGGTCGGCTTCCAGTCTAACCGGATGCAGCTGAATACCAGTATTTTATGTGGAGCGACTGCCTATCAGACCTCCACAACCCAGTTACTGGGTAATACGATACCCCTAGGTAAGACTGGTTGTCAGACTTTCGGGCTTCTGACGACCCGTAACGTCAAACATCCACGAATGACAGCCGGGACCAACGGCTTAACATGCTTTCCGAAGCAAGGAGGAGTTTCGGTATGTGTAAAGATGGTCACCTCCACGGACCAAACCCGGCAAGCTTTGCTTAACCTGATGGATGGACCCGTACGGCTTTTATTACTTAGCCAAGAGCTCCTCAAAAAAAAAAAAAGATAATATCAATCAATACATATAATAACTGAACGCCGCTGTCTGTACATGGAAGATATTTGAGATAATCAGTCAAGGGGGTATCGTGTTAACTGGGTTGTTGAGGTCCGATAGGCGCAGTCGCTCCATGTAAAATACCTCCTGGTATTCAGCTGCATCCGGTTAGACTGGAAGCCGACGACCCCAACGAAGTTGTGAAAAGGCTAGGCAGATTTGAGGGACGTGATAAGGCAATGGTGCGGTTTAAAAGACGAATATGTAGTGACAAAAATTGAAAAGAGTAAGTATGCCTAAATGATTGGGTCATGTTGAGACGGTTAATGCAAGCCACGACGACGAGGCGACATACTCGTATAAAAGGTAGGTTTTACAAGGCAATGTGAATAGAAATGCCGGGCGGGGACGCCCTAGAAGGACATATAGTGACCTTTCTTCAGGAAGGTCAGGTGCTTAAGTAGATACTCGCAACTGGCGCGCGTGTATAACGAGATGTATGAACGTAAATGACAGGAGTAGGTATACAAGGATCGTAGCAGGTGACTTCTGTATTTCTGTCTACTCCTATGGGAAGGAGGCTGAGTATGTATCTAAATATGTAAAGAAAAGAAAAGAAAGAAAATACGTTTATTTGCAGTAAACATGACGCAAAGGACAACAAAACAAAATAACAATGTAAAAAGCAAGTAAAGAACTTTCCTATTCTTTTATTTCATTATTTTATTCTATTAATTCAACCATAGGTACCTTTTTTCCCCAATTGAATTCCGGCAAGTTGTCTTAGGATTAATAAAACTACTCGTTGCGGGCAACAAAGATCTGCATAGTTCATAATGCTACAATTAACTTTGAGTGAGTCTGGGTACGCTCTTACCCATTCTCCTTTGGCACACAGATAGTTTAATAACATGGATTAGCACACGATGTATCCATGTTATAAACTATCAACATACGTTTCCGTGTGTTAATTTCCGACCTCCACGCGGGCAAAGCTGCTGGCAAAAGCTGGTCTAGTAGGTATCATAATATAGTTCGATAGTATATAGCAGGACCGGACTGGGACTTGAAACCGGCCCGGGCATTTTAGACGTTGTCGGCCCTCCAAAAAATGTAAATTATAATATAACTATAATACTGCTTATCGAAATAGCCTCGTGCTTACCAGCATTACTTTATGTATGTTCTAAAATCTTTTTTATAGACAATGATAAAAGGAAGGTAAAGGAGAAGCAAAAACAGGTTGTTGTGAGGATACGTGTTCATGTTTAGAGAAAACTCCAGGTGGCACAGAAATACTTCGTAAATTAGTGTAGGTACAGCAACATGGAATTTTGAGTCCAATATCCTTTGTCACAGCAAACGACTGCCGTTGGAACTGGAACCGTAGTACCTACCATGTAGAAAGATTCCCCCCAAAACGTGTTTAGACAGGTTTGTGCAACGATTAAAATTAAAATCCTGAAACATGTGATATTTCGAAAAAATCTTTATTAAATAAACCGTTTTATAGACTATTTTGTAACTACACAAATGTTGGTCCTTGGTCCTAACGAGTCACGAAAATTTCGCAAAGTGGAGCAACCTATTTGACTTAATAGTCATGGTCAAGGTGCATTTCACCCGTAGTAGACGTCCCATCAAGGAATGAAAAAAGACGGGCTATCCCGACTTTTTCTATCTCTTCCTCTTCTAAATTCATCTCTGTAGAAGAATTTACAAGACATGAAGACCGTAAAAGATCTGATGACTGCTTCAGGAAACCTAATGAACGTAGACAATCCGAGAATTGTATAAAATTTGAAGAACGCACACAAGCTGAAGAATATAGGAAACTAAAAGAACGAAGACAAGCTGAAGAATGTAGGAAACTTGGAGAACTCAGAGTGTTTGAAGAATGTCGGAAACAGACAACTTGACGAATGTAGGAAACTTCTAGATGACATGATGATGATGATGATGAAAGTAAAAAGTTTGAAGACCGCAAAAAAAACTGAAGAATGCAGGAAACTCGATGATAGAAAAGAAGATGCAACTGAAGGCGATGGACGTAAGAAGCTTGAAGAGCGTAGAAAACAAGAGAAATGTAGGAGACGCAAAAAAGCTGAACTTTGTAAATATCTCGAAGAAAAAAAAAACTGGAGGAACTTCGAAAACTCGATAAATGTAAGAAAATCGAAGAACTCCGACAATTCGATGAATGTAGAAATCTCGAAGAACTCCGAAAACTTGTTGAATGTAGGAAAGTCGGCGAATGTACAGATATCGCAAAGTAGAGAATACGAAGAATGTAGAGAATTTCATGAAAGTAGGAAACCCAACAATTTTCAAATGTGACGGAAGCTGTTTTAATGCTAATGATGACTCTTGTCTAGTTAACGAAGTTTAAAAATATGACAACTTCGAAACTGGGATAGATAATGCAGATGATTGCAATGTCTACAAAGATTATGATGAAGTAATGTGCGACTGCTACTTTGATAAAGAAAATATAATACTACACACTTACTACTACTACTACTACACTACTACTACTACTACTACTACACTACTACTATACTTTTACTACTATATACTTTGATAATAACCACGTTGTCGGTCGAACCCATAGAGCAACACGGGCCCCTGCGTCTGCCGCGGGCCGTCTCTAAAAAAACAAGGTGTAGGTACTACTAGGTACTAGAGATAGAGCCCAATGACGATAACGTAAATTGAATTAGGTCCTCGACTTGACAGTAGAGGACATTATTTGAATCGACGTACGGCTATGCTTTTTTTAATAGCTAAAGAAAGTTTACCGCCAATTGGCCACACCGGCCCATCGGGCATTTGTCCGAATTGCCCATATGGCCAATCCGGGCCTGGTAGATAGGTAGGTACTATGTTCGGAACATCATAAGTAATCATTATGAGAAAATAGTTTTTGCGTAAGTGTAAGGTAGGTACCTACCTACTTATTTATGTTAGTGAGTGCATGTATGCTCCGACTTCGACGATGTAGTATATAGACGTGCACCCGAAGTATTCAACCGTGATTCAAGCCTTATTTTCATGTTATGAAAAGGAGTATCTTCCATTCCACGACACTGGCAGGTAGGCAATAAAGCCATTTGTCAGTGCCAAAAACCAATGACTGCCAAAAACAGAAGCAGTTCGAAAAAGCAAATCAAGTGTCAGATCGCGATCACCGGCAGCTCCCGATTCCTCGGGTTTTTTTTTTACTTCTTTCTGTTTTCTGTTCCTTTGTGTGCGTTCCCGATGTAAAGCATGGTGTGGCTGGCCAACCCCATCAGCATCAACAACTACTATGAGTTCAAGCAGTTCGAGAGCATCCTGTTCGAGAAATAAGTGGCAAAGCTTCCATCATCCTCCAGTGCTCATCCCGCCATTAGGTAAATATCTCCGGTTAGTAGTAACTACTCAGTAGAGTAGAAGGCCGAACGGACTGCTTAAGAGCTTGGTCGGTGCTGATACTTTGAAGCTGTAGGGACGTCGAAGTGTCGACACCGAGCGTCACCGCACGTTAGCGCCTGATCTCTGGTGGTATCGAGTTGCTGTCCTATCGGAAGATTTCATTTCTTAATAATACAAGGTGTAACTTAAATAACTTAAGGGGTCATTATACCATCATTATTAACAACTTTCTTTTCGCTCTGTGCACTAGGTAGGTAGGTATATATTTCTGACCGACAAAAACATGTAAGATTTCAACCTTAATAACTACGAGACTTAATGCTACAGTAATGGTAAAGCATTCATAAGATAGGTTATATTTATAACAATTTTAAGGCCGGATATAATTTGCGTATGACGTCACACTGCAAGTGCTCGCGCATGCACGCGACACTACTTTTCACTAGTTAGGTTAGTTTTAGTTATTATAGTTGGTTAAATATCAATTCGTAGGTATAATACCTATTGCGCAAAAACGTGTTTAGAGGGATCAGTTATTGTGGTGTTTGTCATGAGCTGACAAAGCACTACCTGGGGCCGTTACTATGACGAAACGAACGGGATGTTGGCTACCGAAATCTATTTCAGCTTTAGCATTAACATCAATAGTTTTCTGGCAGTAAACGTTTTTTTTAAAGTTGGGAAATGATCCACTGTACCCTACATCTGGGTTACACTGGATCTTCATGTGGGGTACTGTGGATCGTAGCGGAGTACAGTGAATCAACACATGGAATTACCATGCTTTTTTTAATGGGTTACAGTGAGCTATTTCTATATAAATATGAAATTAAAGATTAATTTGTTTAGGTATAATCAATACTTTTAGTCAAAATTATCTTATTCTTAATCTCAAAATTTTCAAAACTTAAAAAAAAACAAAAAACCTTAAAGGGGGCTTATCCGAATTTTACCTGTTTTAGAATCAATTTTAAATGGTCAAATTTGTGTATTAAGGTTCTGAAAAAAATATATGCCATAGATACATCCTTGCTTTAGCAAAATTAACGGTTCAAAACACGATAAGTTGTATTTTCCTCGATGAAAAAAAGAATCCGAAACATAGTCGATTTCAAAACCATTTTCCGTTTAATTTCCTAATTACATCATAAAATTATATGAAAATTGCATGTACCATGAGGTACCTAATCGTATTTCAGAGGGAATTTAACGGTTGGATTTTTGAGTTTAAGGGGGCGTGTTACCGTTTTTACTTGTTTTAGAATAAATGTTTAACAGACTTCAAAATGGAGGAGGTTCTCAATTCGTCGGAACCTTTTTTTTTAATTTTTTTTTTTTATGTATGTTCCCCGATTACTCGAAGAAATAACATTTAGGAATTTATCCTTTTCCAGACTCTAGAATGGTTTTTTCCTGCTTCAGACATACATTTTATTATCACATATCATAACAGATCTTGAACTCGCCGTAATCTGTGGCCGTAATGACACCAGACTTCAAACCCACACAGTGAGATACAAGCTATGAAATTAAAAATCACATGTCAGTAACTACTTTATGTGTAAAAAGATACTTTCCATTTTTGTTGGGTTATGGCATGTCAAACGTTTTGTTTCTCCCAAGAATCACTTCTTTTCTTTAGAAATAAATTAAATTAAATTATTAATTAAAATTAGTTGTCTATAGATAGTTTTATCAGAATTAAAAAGTAAAATAAATTTTAAGTACCTAATATTATAGATGTTAAAGTAAAATAATCTACACCTTATGTATGCCTTATAATGAAACAAAACGCAGTAACCGAGTGTTACCAGAACGAAACAACTATCAAGCGTATATTCTTACTCAAGCATTTAGGTACTCAAGTAAGTAAAGTACATTACTCGACTATAGAATAAGATTTTGTAATGAAGAATTCTACCCTCAATTAATGACTTCATTAAGAAATTACTTAGCAGCAAGTAATTGCTTGATTATAAATACCTACGGGCCTTAGAGTTCGATAACTTCACAACTTGAAATTCTCAATTCGGAAACCAGCAGCCTAATTGCATAACACACTATCAAACACAATCGGAATGATAGGTATTGAAACATAAG
Organism: Cosmia pyralina; assembly: GCA_946251885.1. Taxonomy (NCBI): domain Eukaryota; kingdom Metazoa; phylum Arthropoda; class Insecta; order Lepidoptera; family Noctuidae; genus Cosmia; species Cosmia pyralina. The sequence continues at coordinate 565,923 of OX276363.1, forward strand.
TACCTACCTATTGCTAATCCATTGCTTAATAATTATGTTGGAAAAATGTATCTGCTCAACAACGTACTTACCTAAAATAACGCAATGAATGTAGTTGAACTGTCAAAATGGAACCCATTCCTACTGTAAGTGTACCACGCAAGTACCCCGCCGGCTTATACCTACTCCGCGTACTTGTCGAGTTCCGTAGAGCTCGGCCGTCGCTTGAGTGGTCCCAGAATGGTCTGCCCCAGAGCCGGACGCGCGGCATGCTGATGCCGCTTCTGGCGACGGCGGCGCTGGCGCTGGGCCTGGCGCCGTGCGTGTTGCAGCGCGCTTGCCCCTCGCGCCGCCCGCGCCCACCCTCTACCGTCTGCATGCACCGCATCCCCTCGCTCCGAACTGACCGCCTCGACAGAACCGCCATGTACGTATCTTATACCTATCTACTATGGCAGCAATGGCGGCACTGTATGATCCCAAGCCCTAACTATATCTATGAGTTTAATATGTCACTCATTTGCAATGATGTATAAGTGATGTAATGTAGTATAATAGATAAATTGGTTAAACGAATCATAAGAAAAGACGTTAGAGATTGTAACACTAACATGATTAAATCAGCTTTACTAAGTAACACCTCTTTAAGATCTGCCAAACAGGGAATCACGAAGGGAAAAACCTGGATTTCAAACCTCGAGTTTCAGTCCCTACGAGGTTCAAAGGGCTCTTCGCGAGATGAAATACAATAAAAGCCCTGGGACGGACGGAATAACTACCGAAGTTTTAAAATTAGGGCGAAACGTTCTCATACCTCACATCACAGCTTTTTTCAATACCATCTTACACACCGGTCAAATTCCTTCTGAAATGTGCCACTCAAATATAATATTATTTCACAAAAAAGGAGACAAAGCTGACATCTCAAACTACCGACCCATTAGCCTCATTTCACATTTATACAAACTGTTTATAAAAGTAATAGTGTCGCTTCGACGCTAGACCTTCACCAACCTCCCGAACAAGCTGGATTTCGTCCCCATTTGTCCACAACCGATCATCTCCATACCATTAATCACGTAATAGAAAAATATAATGAATTTAACAAACCGCTTTACCTGGCCTTTGTGGACTATGCCAAGGCAATTCGACAGCATAGACCATCAGTCAGTTATTAATGCCTTGGAGTCCCAAAACGTTACGCACACCTATATTGACCTCATTGACACCATCTATCGAAGTAGCTCTGCGAACATCAAGTTACATATTTCTGGTCCAAATTTCTACATAGAAAAAGGTATTAAACAAGGAGATCCACTGTCACCTAAGCTGTTCACAAGCGCACTGCAGGAGGTTCTTAGCAAGTTGCCTGATTCGTGGCAGTCACGAGGTATAAATGTTAACAAACCTCCGTTCTGCTGATGATATTGTACTATTCTCCACATCACCTTCAGAACTTGAAGAAATGCTCCAAGATCTGAGCACAGGAAGTCTTGAGGTTGGACTTTCAATGAACAGATCCAAAACACAGGTCATGACCAACAGCATAAAACGTAGGGTCGAAGTGGATGGACATGTGTTGCAATATGTCGATGAGTACACATACTTGGGCCAGATAGTGTCTTTCAACAATAGACTAGACCAGGAAGTCGAAAGACGAGTCCAAAATGCTTGGAAGACCTACTGGGCCCTTAAAGAACACATGAAAGGTAGTCTCCTATAACACTTAAAAGGAAACTCGACATGTGTATCCTGCCCGTTCTAACCTATGGTGCACAAAGTTGGTCGCTTACTGAAAAACAAAAGTCCAAATTCAAGATTTGCCAACGGGCAATGGAGCGCAGCATAATAGGCGTAAGGTCCTGTGGGCGGCGCGGCGCCTCGCGTCGTCTAAGACAATTTTACTTATAGTAGGAAAATAGGAAAGAAAATTGTTTTAAGTAAATAATGATATATATTGATTTAATGACCTAATTTTGACTTACCAGTGATAAGAAATGTTATAATTTTTTTGTTGTTTTTTTTTGTCGTAGTTCACGCAACCCTTCACGGCACAATTTGGCATTTTTGCCTTTAAAATTTACGATCTTAGTATAAAGTAGGTACTCTGTAACCGCACCCGAAGATAGCCAATCGCGGACTTGTTCACTACGGTCTAAGGAAAACCGTTCTCGAACCACGTTCGTGGCGTCATTTTAACATGCCGTTCCGCCCAGTCGTTGCACAGTAATATATAAGTCCAATGTTCAGAACGATAATGGAGCTGGCCAGCATTCTGCGCACAAGAGACGCGCAAGCCGCGCAACGCTTCCGCATGGTCGCATGAAAACAGTCCGTGTGCGCCCATGCGAGCATAGGTACCTGAAGCGCTGCAGTAGCGAGACAGACCCAAAACCGCTCTGAAAGCATTGATATATTGAATGCGGAGGGTGCTGTAGCTTTTCTGCGTATAATTAGCCCACAGGCTGGTATACGCACGGCTACAGATCAAGCTTTACACATTTCCAGTATAAGCCGATCTCGCATTGTGTAGGATTTCCTTACAATGATAGGTCAGTTTAAACTGGAAAATTATAGCTGGATGTGTAGGCGGTGTGTGTGTGTGCAGACAACAAAAGATATATCTAGGCAGCAGGACCACAGGCAGGACACACTAACATATTTGTATATGTATTGCTTCATGTTCAATTTTATATTATTACTCTGTTTTGCCTTTACTCCTTCATTGTAACACAATAACACAAAATTGTATATTGTCACGAAATTGAACATGAAGCAATACCTACACATAAATATAATTATGTTAGTATACTGCCTAGATATCTCTTTTGTTGTTTGTACTTAACTCTTAAAATGTCGATTGTACACCATGTGTACAGATAACAATAGAATTTCAATTGTGTCTGCTAATTGGCGCGCGACGGGTTAAATGGACGTGCAATATGCTCGGTTTATAATTTTTGTAACTCTAATTCCAACAAAAAGCAGTAAGTCGAAGTTAATAAGTTATATAATGACGTGTTACTGGGAATTCCCCGAACTCATATTTAATACAGAGCCACCTAGTACCTATAGTTTTCGGCTTGCTAAAAACTATACTAGATGGCTCTGTGTTATAAATACTTAATATTAGGTCTTTACCTATGAAATTGCCGTTCTGCAGTACTGGCCATTTCAAATCAAAATAATTTTTGTTTGGCTAAGAATTCTAATTTCAAATTAATTTTATTTTAAAAACATGGATTTTTTTTTCCAAAAGTAGTCATTTGTTTATTGATTAGTGTTACAGTTTCATCGCATTTCAATCTTTTTCGTCATCATGGATACGTTAAAAATTCGAGTAAGTAATTATGGAATATGAGTACCGTCGTGGCAGCAACGCGGCACAAGCGGCACGCAACATCAACGACGTTTACGGAGCTAACACTACAAACCAACGCACCACTTGTTATTGGTGTGCTCGCTTCCGTTCTGGAAATTTCGACCTGAAAAATGAACCTCGCGGTCGTCCGAAGACTTTGGTCGACAATGACGAATTAAAGGCGATTGTGGAAGCTGATGATACACAAACTACGGCTGAATTAGCAGCAGCTTTCGACGTTAGCGTCAAAACAATATTGGTCCATTTGCGTTAAATTGGCAAGGTAAAAAAGCTTGACAAATGGGTGCCCCACGAACTCAATGATCGCCAGCGCGAAGTACGCGTCGAGACGTGCCTTGCACTGCTCAACAGACACACAAATGAAGGAATTTTGAACCGCATTGTTACCTGCGATGAAAAATGGATTCTGTTTGATAACCACAAGCGCTCAGCAAGTTGGTTGGATCCTGGTTCAGCACCTAAACAATGCCCTAAACGAAAACTTACACCTAGAAAAGTAATTTAAATAAAAATTAAGTTTTAAAACTAAAACCCGACTACTGTAAAATGACGCTCTATTAAGTATGAAACAAAAAAATATTCTCATCTGAAATTAGAAAAAGACAGACAAATTAAAAATCCGGAGTCACGTCATGTTAGGGCATAAATCGAACAGATTACGTGTGACTCTGGATTTTTAATTTGTCTGTCTTTTTCTAATTTCAGATGAGAATATTTTCTTGTTTCATACTTTTTAGAGCGTGATTTTACAGTACCCGGGTTTTAGTTTTTGAACTTAATTTTTATTATAATTTGTAAGCTGTCACAGGCGCCATCATACAGTGCCGCAAGGAAGGGACCTATAGTAGTGTTACACAGCCAAATGATAATATACTAGGTAATAGATACGTAGACAAGGTAAGTAAATAAAAAGCGTAAAGTACAACCACCAGGGTAGATCGAGTCGGTCTGAAGATGTGCTGCATGGATGCGGATAACGCAGGACCGGTGATGTTTAGGGAAGACATAAGTTATAGGCCGACTACCGGTTACAGAATATAGGCTATATAATAAAACCGAACGTCGTCCTTAGATCCCATGTAGGGCAAAAAGCAAGCAAGGCATTATATTAACCACAATCAATGGTTCCACGACCTAGAAGCTGTTTTTTCCGGAATGTACCGAAGACTGCCAGGACACGCATTGTTGGGTACCTACTTAGCTTACATAGCGTACCTAGGTGTCTATGGGAATACAACATAAGTACCAAAAACTAACGGGAAAATATGTGTTAGGTTAGGATGAGACTTTTACCGCAAACCTTACAGAGAGGAGAGTATGATCTGACTTCTGTGTCTCTTAAGAAGTTTCTCATCAGATGCAGATAATGATGATGATGTTTAGGTGCAGTATGATGATGTTATTTCTTAATAATTTTTTTGTTAACACACTGTTCCTGTTACATTTTCAGGGTATGTTCAAAAACCAATATGAAGAAAAAGAGAATCGCTATATAAAGATGTTTTCCTGCAAATACTTATTTGATCATCTCTTCATTCTGAATCTTTTGAAAAATTCCAGAAAGTGCCTAAAATGATTATCTTATCACTAGCCTATATTCAACCTCTGAGGTTAGTAGATTTACAAATCAGGGAAATTTGTTGTTTATCATAAAGTATACAATTTTCTCCGCGATAATGTTGTTCAGCTGTAAGGCTAGGATGTCGTAAGAGCCGATGTGAGAGCTGCCCTCTTGATGGCAAAAAACTATGCACAAACGACCGACGACGTCGAAACTAAGGAAACGAAATGAGTAGCTCCCCGGTCTTTGCTAACGCAAAGAAAACTGTTCTCACAACATCCAGCGACTGTTTGTTGTATTAACACTGAAGCATCAGTTATTTGTGAATTATATATGCGTGGACACAATGGCGTGGAATATTTGGCGAGTGATCGGCAGTGTTGTGATACTGCGTCCGCCGGCTGTTTACCAAACAAACTGTCGTATTGCTTCGTTATTTTCATAATTATTGAGCCCCTACTGCGGTATCCGTCAAGGATTTATTTCGATAATTACTGCTTTTTCTTTTTCAGCTAAAATCATGATACCTACAATGTTAATCTCACGTAACAGAAGAACAGGGGTTGGCCATCAGTTGTTCTATGATTTTTGGTAAGCTTAACTTTGAAGCCATAAACTCCACTACTTACTCTTCCCTAGTTCAGTAATGTCTGTTTTATCCACCAACGGCATCAATCAACCTAATTCGCAACAATGTCAACTTATCGTGAGGTTGTATCGCAACATCTGGTCACCACCTGTCTAGCTGTGGTTCCGTGGCAGCCAGAAATTCATTGAAACGCTGCTAAGTATTGCTGATTCGACACGTTTGTACTTAGGAGTACCTACCACAAAAGTCCAGAGAAACTGTTTCAGGAAACAATACTTTTTTCAATGAATACGCGGCTTGTTGCCACAAACACGGAGAACAACGTGTTGTGAACGTGAACAAACAAAACATGTTGCTGTAACTTGTTGTCAACTTAGGTTTCTCATGGGTTTAGCTTATCAGATTATCTACTTCCCTTTACGAAGTTGCCTGAGAAATTGACTATTCGACATTTTCCTTTTCTAAAATCTTCCACGATTAAGTATGTAAAACCATTTCAAATGCTTCCCACAGCAAATTTACAGTCGCGTATCGCTATCGTTGCGTTCTGTGGTAGCGGGCGGTGTAATGGCTGATGACGAAGAACCGAGCAGCGACCAAATAAAGCGGGGTGCGGGCAGTTTTACGCGCGAGTGGAACTGGAAGCGTTACCTTGGATGCCGCTGGCTCATGTGCTGCTTTACGTGCCACTGCGCATATCACCGGACCGTTTCATGAGTTACCCACGCGCGCTGGCGCTGCTCGCGCTAGTCGCCATCACCAACCAGGTAGGATCTATGTGCTGTGAACTGTTCTACGAGTACAGGAATTGTTAGGAGTGTCTGTGACTTGTTTTCATGTAGTGATTTAAGTTTTTGCAAGCGCTTAGCACGTACCGATGAAATGTAACGCTGTGATAACTGGAAGATGGCTTATTCTGCGGGTTTATTCGTAATGTAACAGCAGCAGATAGACTACCGCTCCTTCGTAATGTAACAGCAGCAGATAGACTACCGCTCCTTCGTAATGTAGCAGCAGCAGATAGACTACCGCTCCTTCGTAATGTAGCAGCAGCAGATAGACTACCGCTCCTTCGTAATGTAGCAGCAGCAGATAGACTACCGCTCCTTCGTAATGTAGCAGCAGCAGATAGACTACCGCTCCTTCGTAATGTAGCAGCAGCAGATAGACTACCGCTCCTTCGTAATGTAGCAGCAGCAGATAGACTACCGCTCCTTCGTAATGTAGCAGCAGCAGATAGACTACCGCTCCTTCGTAATGTAGCAGCAGCAGATAGACTACCGCTCCTTCGTAATGTAGCAGCAGCAGATAGACTACCGCTCCTTCGTAATGTAGCAGCAGCAGATAGACTACCGCTCCTTCGTAATGTAGCAGCAGCAGATAGACTACCGCTCCTTCGTAATGTAGCAGCAGCAGATAGACTACCGCTCCTTCGTAATGTAGCAGCAGCAGATAGACTACCGCTTCTTCGTAATGTAGCAGCAGCAGATAGACTACCGCTCCTTCGTAATGTAGCAGCAGATAGACTACCGCTCCTTCGTAATGTAGCAGCAGCAGATAGACTACCGCTCCTTCGTAATGTAGCAGCAGCAGATAGACTACCGCTCCTTCGTAATGTAGCAGCAGCAGATAGACTACCGCTTCTTCGTAATGTAGCAGCAGCAGATAGACTACCGCTCCTTCGTAATGTAGCAGCAGCAGATAGACTACTGCTGACTAAGACATTAATCTCAAATCAGTTCAGGTTTACTAATTCTGGGGAGCCATTGTTGATGATTTAATGCAAATGTGCTTCTTGTCCAGAAAATGTCCGATATTGATGAGCAAATACTTATTTAAGACAATCAGCCAAACTTAAACCCAACGTCACCAAGACAACGGTGCGCTAGAGAGCCATTTTGGAAATTATCTCAATGTTTTTGTTTCAGGCAACCACAGGATGCAAGAACTGTGTAGTAAGTAGATACTGCTATAATATTTTGTGTCAGTTTTTATAATCTAATACTTCATTCTTGACAATAGACAAAGAACGGCGAAATAACAGTAGTTAGTTCCACACCTGAAGACCAATTTCCGTAATTATAAACACGTTCAAAATCTAGACACAATTTCATCTCAGCGACAAAGTCGAAATTTTTTACAAAAATGTACGAAAATTGAAGTACCTAAATAGTTTGAAGACTGTGATTAGAATGCGAACGTTCTTAAAAAAACGGGAATCGCCCTCAGGCGGGCGTCGTCGTCTTGTTTGCCTTTCAGTACCTACCATAGAACATTGGATGATTTGAGTGCAGGTGCTGGGTAAGGAGGAGAAGGCGATGTTCCGCGCGCACTCGGACGCGTGCGTGGCGACGTCGCGCGTGGCGCCGCGCCTGGTGGAGGCGCTGCTGGCGGGCGAGCTGGTGGACGAGCCCGCGCTGCGGCGCCACGTGTACTGCGTGCTGCTCAAGTGCAAGCTCGTGTCCAAGGACGGCAAGCTGCAGAAAGCGGCCGTGCTCGGCAAGATGGCGGCCAGGCCTGACGCTAAGAATGCTACCAAGGTTAGAGAACTTACCTATCTTTCCATACTTACATAGCACAATATTAGGGCCCCACACACTACACAGTCCGCCGGCAGGCGGTCATTCATAAAAACTGTCAAAAACAGTTTATAAGAATGACCGCCTGCCGGCGGACTGCCAGCGGACTGTAAATGTGTGGGGCCCCTTAGAGCTATACCGAATTTCTTTTTCGGTTTTTTCTCAGCTGAAATTGGATATTAAGGCCGAAAAAAAAAAATTCGGCAGTGACCGAAAAAAAGAATAGAAAAAAAAAAGAGGAAAAAACTTTTTCTCACATAAAATATCTTATTTTTTTATTCATTATCTTTGAGGAAAGTACACAGTTTCGTGATCGCATAATCAGCCTATAATGTTCCCACTGCTGGGACGGGCCACTACCACTGAATCACCACTGCTCTCCCCCCTAAGTCTAGTTAATGAAAGATTGACACTGCATTTCTTTTACTTTTACGAAAGAAAATTTTATCAGCCAAACAAAAATTATTTTTTTTAGTTTTCGGGTTTGGCCGAAAATGCAAATCAGGTCGAATTTTGTTTTCGTTTTCGGCCGTAAAATAAAATCCGTTTTTCGGACTCTACGACAACCACGACGCGGTGCGACTAATTTACCTCCTAAAACCTACCGGAAAGTTTTGAACAATTCAATTCAATTCATTTTATTTCAGATAAATTACAAGTACATCACAGTTATTGTAACCATCCATACATTTAAAAAAATATATATAATACGAACACAAGAAACAGACATAGACACAAAACAATAAAAACATTGAATCAGGACCGCATTACTCGCAGATATAGTGTTGTCCAATGCTGCATTAAGGAGCAATCCACATCCATTCTCCCTGCAATAAGCTGCAGGACGCTGCACGCTGGACGCTGTGTTGAACAGTGTCGATTTTTGAAGGATTTGTAAAATTGGGTTAAATAATAATAATTTAAAAATAAATTTAAATAAGACTAAAATCATGCACTTCAGTCAACGCTCCTTGACATTAATTAATAATTTAGACATAAAATATAATAATAATAACATTGACGAAGTTAATACAACAACATTTTTAGAACTTACTATTGACAATAAATTAAATTGGAAAGCACATATAGAGACTATCAGTAAGAAAATAAGTTCCTCAGCATGTATGCTCTGCACAAATTGGCAGCGGTAACTAGTGTAGATGCTTTGCTCACCGCATACTACGGCTTGGTGGAGTCCATTTTAAGATACGGTGTTATCTTTTGGGGTAACTCGACGGACCGGGAACTTATATTCAAAACTCAAAAGCGTTGCATTAGGTCGATGTTCAAACTTGAAACCATTCACAGTTGCAAGCCTTATTTTCAAAAATACAAAATCTTGACATTGCTTTTATTAGAAAATGCAATGTTCTTAAGATCCAATCCTCACCTCTTTTCTCGTATGGCAGATCGATTTCCTCGTAACAGACGTGACAATACTCAAATTTGCCTACCTACATCAATATAGAACGGCACTTATGCGTAAAAAAGTGTCTTTTGTACGAGTATGGCTCCACAAATCTATAATAAACTTCCTAAAAGTTGGAAGCAGTAAGTAATGTAGCGTTTAGCGGGGGGTTCTCCGAATTTTCCTGTTTTAGAATCAGTTTTAAACGGTCAAATTAGTGTATTAAGGTCCTGAAAAAAATATATGCTATAGATATATCCTTGCTTTAGGGAAATTAATGGTTGAACACACGATAAGTTGTAATTTCCTCGATGAAAAAAAAATCCGAAACATGGTCGATTTCAAAATCATTTTCGGTTTCATTTCCTAATTACAGCATAAAATTATATGAAAATTGCATGTATCATGAGGTAATCGTATTTTGGGAGGGAATTTAACGGTTGGATTTTTGAGTTTAATAGATTTTTTTTAAATAAACTCAAAATTAGTAAATTTGGCTAAATCCGCTCGCGATCAGAGTCCTGCGGGAGGGACGTCACCGAGGTTGGACCTGTGTCAAAATTTTTAAAAATTCGCTCTCCCTGCAGTTGTTCAAAAAAATTCAAATAAAAGAAGAACACATTAGATATGAAATTGTGACAGCTCAGAAAAAATATCTCGTAATTATATTATAGTTTTAATTCATAATATCGTTTTCGAAAATGTGATTATTTCTATGTGATATGATGACGTTTATTGTCATCTTACGATAGTGTTAAGACACATTGCAAATTATTATCGATAAAATTATAGTCAAGTGCGAGTAGTTTATAATTTTTTATCGCGGTCCTTTATGAAGAAGTTTTAAAACACATTTTTCTAAGATTTTTTTATCAGATTCATCCATACTATATTCACTCTCCATCGAACTGTCTTCGCTACTACCATATGCTAGATTAATTACTTAGAATAATTAATTAGAATGTGTCCGGTTGTCGGTTTGATACTAATATAATCAACTTTCAGGGACCACCGTCAGGAATGAAGTTCCTTCTAACGTATGATTTAAAACACATGCACAAAATTTTTAGACCCCTGGTTAGGCGGTAACCATATCACTCGGTGCCCATGTTCCAAAGCAAGTTCGCCGATGATGTGACGTATCTTTGTTAGTTTGTAACTTTAATCATACTTACCTACCTACTCGTACCTATACCTACCTACCTACCTACCCACCTACCTACCTACCTATACCTACCCTATTTCCCCCCCCCCCCCCTACCCCTACCCTATACCTATACCTATTTGTATGAAAGGTACTTTTGTTTTTCTAAATAGTTCGATGGGACGGCAATCCGACATGTCCGGGGACGGTTAAAAAATATACTAAATTAATTTTGATATCCTAAAATAATAAATTCGATAATTTATAGCTGTAGCAGTAGGTACGTCACTTGGAAATAAAGTACGGAAATTGTTCCTATACGAGGGGGGATCACAAAGTAGTGAGAATGAGATAGATTATAATGACTATTGATAACTTAATAATTTATTTTTCTACATAGTGTCCGAGTCTCTCTACACACCGAGTCCAGCGCTTTTACAAGACTTCAATCCCTTTCAAAAAAAAAAGTTTTGTCTTGGCCCTGCAAAAAGCTCTCCACGGCATCCATCACCTCGTTATCGTCTTCGTAACTGTTTCCCCTTAAGTATTCTTTCAATTTGGGGAACAGATAAAAATCGCTAGGCGCCAGATCTGGTGAATAAGGGGGGTGGTCAACCAATTCGAAGCCAGCTTGCTGAATGGCAGCCATCGCAACTGCCGACCTGTGCGCGGGTGCGTTGTCGTGATGAAACAGCACGCTCCTTCGAAGTTTCCCTCTCCTTTTCTCTTTGATGGCTTTCCTCAACTTAGGAATTAAAGCTGCATAATATTGACCTGTAATAGTAGTTCCACGCTCCAGGTAATCAATCAACAATATCCCTTCTGAGTCCCAAAATATTGAGGCCATAACCTTGCCAGCCGATGCCACGGCACGAAATTTCTTCGAGGTCGGTGATGATGGCCGTTTCCATTGCGAAGATTGCTGTTTTGTCTCGGGATCAAAATGATGGACCCATGTTTCGTCCATAGTTACGATACGAGACAAAAAGTTTTCAGAATCTTCTTGAAACTTGTCCAACAATATCTTCGAAATATCAAGTCGATTTTGTTTCTGACTGTCGGTTAACATTCTCGGCACCCATCTTGCGGAGACTTTTCTCATATTCAAAGATTGTTTCAATATGGATTGAATACTTCCATATGAAATGCCCGTTTCTTGAATTAAGTATCGAATGGTAACTCTTCGATCGCTCAATACAATTTTCTCGACTTTCGAAACATTTTCTTGGGTGACTGACGTCGATGGACGGCCGCAACGATGTTCGTCTTCCGTGCTCGTTCTCTCTACTCGAAATTGAGAAGCCCACCTTGCGACAGTGGAATAAGGCGGAGCAGACTCTCCTAATGTTGCCTCCAAATCGCAATGAATCTGTTCCGTCGTTAACTTTTTTAAACAGAGGTATTTAATAACGGCTTAACGGAACGTGTTTTCGAACGCTTCGTTTTTCTCCATTTTCGAAAACACGTTCCGACACGAAGCAAACAAATGACTACATTCAGAAAAAAACAAAAGAGAATCGAAGATATTTTTCTTTATTAATATTACAAATATGTATCTGAGCTATGCCTGCCAGTATTTATTTTTTTTCTTACCAAGGAGTATGTCGTTCTCACTACTTTTTGATCCCCCCTCGTATATGCAGCTGTCAATATTTACGGATCTTCATGAGCGGTGGCAAACATCAAAAACAAAAGAATATGGTTACAGTGTAAAAAAAACAGTAAGACCATTTTTAGCCTATACTATCTAATAAAGAAAGAAAAATACTGGCCAAGTGCGTGTCGGATCACGCACAATGAAGGGTTCCGTAGTTGAAAAGAATTTATCTCAAAAACAAACTTAACATTGTAATCCCAAAAACAGTTTTTTTTATGTCATAAATTTACAAATTAACAATTTTCAGACTTTTTCCTTTACTTGTGCTGTGAGACCTTGCTTCTTGCCAAATTTTATGATTCTAGGTCAACGGGAATTACCCTATAGGTTTTAATTTACTTGTGAGTATCAAAATATGTCGTTTATATAGTCGTATTTTTTTATTGCGTTGACTTAGAAGCTTGACTTTTTAGAGCTGCAAGGGACCACAGATTAGAATTTATGTAATAATTATTAATTCATTATTACCTTTTATGTCGAAGGGAAATACCATCGGGCACACGGCTTGTCTACTCGATGTAAAAAAAATCATATAAAATTCTTATATTCACTGACAGACAATGCACAGCCTAAACCGCTGGGTCTAAAAGAAAGAGATTTTGCACAAGTTTATTTTGTAACGAATCAAGAATAAAGCATAAGGCCAAGATATTCGAGCGCAGTAGGCATTTAGCGTTACCTCCCTCCCCGCGTGGTAGTTCAAATGAACTCGCTGAACCCGCTCTGCAAAAATGTTACGTCACAGTTAAATGTTGCGGTACAGTTAACTTTGTTTTACGGAATTCATGTTAATATTTCGGGGGTTTAGTTTTTTGGGAAATATAAGTAAAACGTTATAAATAAATTTATAAAGCAACATAATTTATTTTAGTATCTACCTACATTTGTTTTTTTTTTAATTTTCACCTATCTCCTTTTCTTTCATGGCTGTTACAGCGCTTCGTTTTTAGTGAATAAATAAACGCCTGTTCATGCCGTTCCTGCATATAATACCTAATGGCACAACACTGATACACTGACTGATTCTTACAGATTGTTCCTGATGAACCCGGCTATCGCTAAAAAATATAACGGTAGATTGTACACACGGGATTTTACATTAATACTGTCAGCTAACCATTGATATTTATTTATATAATAAACATAGATGATATAAAAGGAATACACTTCATGTGTTCTGTGTACGTTCTACGAACTATCAAATTACAGTATAACAAAATATCAACAGTTGAGAATCAAACTTTTAACTACAGGTTTGCAAAGCAGTCGTCGAACCACATAAGCTACTTATTTGCTTTGATGAAAGTTGACTAAAATAGCCGTTCTTATGTTATTATTATGTCACGATTGACATCCTTCCATCCGCCTTAACTCCATAAAGATTTAGCATGATGATAATCATTTAAAGGTTAAATCTGTAACTATATGCGTTTCCTACTCAGCCCAATGAAGTAATGGAATAATTCACATACTGGCTCCGATATCGGCACGATACTCGTATCTACCAGCGAAGACAGCGCGGGGTGGGAGCAGCGGGCATTCTTTCACTTGAGCAAAGTTTTTCACACTGCCGACTTCGAGACGTCGATACTTAGTAGTGTGCTTGTTTGTCGCGTTGCGATGGTCATCGATAGGTATTCACCAATATCATGGGGCGGGTAATAATTGTACCTATCGCTATCGATTCGTGTTGGTATCGTTATCTGATAATGTGAAAACAAATTTACGATATTTTATGTAATAATCTTAGTTTACTCCACCGTAGACACCATAAAATGTAAACCTAAGGAAAAAAAATCGACCTAAGAAAAACTAATTAAGTTACTGTAAATATTTTACACTGTGGCATGGATTTTCTGCGAAATCGTCGGCGGCGCGTTGTAAATAAACACGTCGCGCTACATTTAGGGGAGGCGGAGGTAGCGTTTCAAAGGCCTACAGGCCCGAATAACCTCGTCTTAAACAGAGAGTTATTAATTTTATAGCAGATAAAGCTTATTACAATTTGAATGAGTTTTTTTATGAGAAATTATGATTATGAATTTATGATTTATTGATTTATTATTTTTAATGTTCTTATTATTATCATGACATTTTTAAATAATTTGACTCGGAATGACTTTATAAATAATATTATATTAATATTTGCATGCCATTGTTTTGAGGCAAACGTGATGATCTGTTTTTTATGTTTACTTTTGACATCTCTTGCATGCTAACAATTTGTGTTGCGTGTAAATACTCATGTTTGAGCAAATAAATGATTATCTTATCTTATCTTGGTTTCAAACTATTATGGCGGGTCCGCAGCTAAAGTAGAGAATCCAGTCGAACGCTGCCGTCAGTTAGTAAACTGACGGCAACATCCCAATGCTTGAAGTAACTCTTCTCGGTTCGATGGCTATAGGAAGAAAAAGGGCCGCAATTCGGGCCTTTTCCCCACCTCCCTGGATATTTTTTGGCTACTCTTTAAATCGGAGTAATGTATTTTTTCAATTACCCTAACTACACCACTGCATCTAGCAGCCAGCCGCTAATTAAATTATTTTTTTTTATCATCCTAGGTTTTGGAGAGCTGCTCAGAACAAACAGGGGATACGCCTGAAGACCTGGCATGGAACCTATTCCGATGTGGCTACGATAAGAAGGCTCTTCTCTTCGAATACATGCCCACCAACGGCGCCAACGAACCTGACAATAACTCCTAAAAGTTCCTCGAGTTCTCCAGAGATGGCGCTATTAGCAAATCGATTATCTATGTTCTATGTATAGCTCAGAGATGGCGCTGTACCACCAGTTTTCACCTTTCACAAAATTTATTCTTGTACCTTTGACCGTTTCCAAAAATTTTCGTTATTTATTATACCTTTGTAACCTATATCATATACATATTTACTAACCCAAGAACTGTTTTTTTATTTATAACAGTAGTATACGTAGGCTCCATAATATTTTCCCTCAGGCGTGACTGACAGGCATCCATAGCTCAAAACCTAGTTAAAATTTACAACTGCAGTAGGGCGTGCAATATGGGAAGGTTTTTAATTTCAGAACTGAGTTCCAATGCTGGAAATCTGATTCCGGAATTCCGGAACTGGTAACTTTTGTTTTGGTGTCTCTTCCTTCTGTATAGAGGAAAAGAAAAATGTTTGTTTCAAATCAAACAAGATTTATAATTATACCAGTCTTTTAATCATTTTTAGGGTTCTGTAGTCAACAAATGTGTAGGGTTCTCACACTAAAATTTTTTTGCAAGGTTATCCTTGCAAGTAAAGTGGTGATATTTTTTTTCTCGTCTATCCCATGTTGTGGGGTATCGTTGGATAGGCTGGTAAAAAATATTGTAAACATCATTTTTTAGGGTTCCGTACCTCAAAAGGAAAAAATGAAACCCTTAAAGGATCACTCGGTGTGTCTATTTGTCTGTTTGTCCGTCTTTCACAGCCATTTGCTCCGAATCTAATAGACCGATTAAGTTGAAATTTGGTAGGTACACATGAATTTTGGTGACCCAATCACGGACAGGTAAATAAATGAATTTTGAATATGGGGGTGTCACTTTTGTACAGTGTAGTGACAAGCTGATGACCGTAGCCGGCACCTGCTCTGTGTACAGTGTAGTGACAAGCTGATGACCGTAGCCGGCACCTGCTCTGTGTATAGTGATAAGCTGATGACCGTAGCCGGCACCTGCTCTGTGTACAGTGTAGTGACAAGCTGATGACCGTAGCCGGCACCTGCTCTGTGTACAGTGTAGTGACAAGCTGATGACCGTAGCCGGCACCTGCTCTGTGTACAGTGTAGTGACAAGCTAATGACCGTAGCCGGCACCTGCTCTGTGTACAGTGTAGTGACAAGCTGATGACCGTAGCCGGTACCTACTCTGTGTACAGTGTAGTGACAAGCTGATGACCGTAGCCGGCACCTGCTCTGTGTACAGTGTAGTGACAAGCTGATGACCGTAGCCGGCACCTGCTCTGTGTACAGTGTAGTGACAAGCTGATGACCGTAGCCAGTACCTACTCTGTGTACAGTGTAGTGACAAGCTGATGACCGTAGCCGGTACCTGCTCTGTGTACAGTGTAGTGACAAGCTGATGACCGTAGCCGGTACCTACTCTGTGTACAGTGTAGTGACAAGCTGATGACCGTAGCCGGCACCTGCTCTGTGTACAGTGTAGTGACAAGCTGATGACCGTAGCCGGCACCTGCTCTGTGTACAGTGTAGTGACAAGCTGATGACCGTAGCCGGCACCTGCTCTGTGTACAGTGTAGTGACAAGCTGATGACCGTAGCCGGTACCTACTCTGTGTACAGTGTAGTGACAAGCTGATGACCGTAGCCGGCACCTGCTCTGTGTACAGTGTAGTGACAAGCTGATCACCGTAGCCGGTACCTACTCTGTGTACAGTGTAGTGACAAGCTGATGACCGTAGCCGGCACCTGCTCTGTGTACAGTGTAGTGACAAGCTGATGACCGTAGCCGGCACCTGCTCTGTGTACAGTGTAGTGACAAGCTGATGACCGTAGCCGGCACCTGCTCTGTGTACAATGTAGTGACAAGCTGATGACCGTAGCCGGCACCTGCTCTGTGTACAGTGTAGTGACAAGCTGATGACCGTAGCCGGTACCTACTCTGTGTACAGTGTAGTGACAAGCTGATGACCGTAGCCGGCACCTGCTCTGTGTACAGTGTAGTGACAAGCTGATGACCGTAGCCGTTACCTACTCTGTGTACAGTGTAGTGACAAGCTGATGACCGTAGCCGGCACCTGCTCTGTGTACAGTGTAGTGACAAGCTGATCACCGTAGCCGGTACCTACTCTGTGTACAGTGTAGTGACAAGCTGATGACCGTAGCCGGCACCTGCTCTGTGTACAGTGTAGTGACAAGCTGATGACCGTAGCCGGTACCTACTCTGTGTACAGTGTAGTGACAAGCTGATGACCGTAGCCGGCACCTGCTCTGTGTACAGTGTAGTGACAAGCTGATGACCGTAGCCGGCACCTGCTCTGTGTACAGTGTAGTGACAAGCTGATCACCGTAGCCGGCACCTGCTCTGTGTACAGTGTAGTGACAAGCTGATGACCGTAGCCGGCACCTGCTCTGTGTACAGTGTAGTGACAAGCTGATGACCGTAGCCGGTACCTACTCTGTGTACAGTGTAGTGACAAGCTGATCACCGTAGCCGGTACCTACTCTGTGTACAGTGTAGTGACAAGCTAATGACCGTAGCCGGCACCTGCTCTGTGTACAGTGTAGTGACAAGCTGATGACCGTAGCCGGTACCTACTCTGTGTACAGTGTAGTGACAAGCTGATGACCGTAGCCGGCACCTGCTCTGTGTACAGTGTAGTGACAAGCTGATGACCGTAGCCGGCACCTGCTCTGTGTACAGTGTAGTGACAAGCTGATGACCGTAGCCGGCACCTGCTCTGTGTACAGTGTAGTGACAAGCTGATCACCGTAGCCGGTACCTACTCTGTGTACAGTGTAGTGACAAGCTGATGACCGTAGCCAGCACCTGCTCTGTGTACAGTGTAGTGACAAGCTGATGACCGTAGCCGGCACCTGCTCTGTGTACAGTGTAGTGACAAGCTGATGACCGTAGCCGGCACCTGCTCTGTGTACAGTGTAGTGACAAGCTGATGACCGTAGCCGGCACCTGCTCTGTGTACAGTGTAGTGACAAGCTGATGACCGTAGCCGGCACCTGCTCTGTGTACAGTGTAGTGACAAGCTGATGACCGTAGCCGGCACCTGCTCTGTGTATAGTGATAAGCTGATGACCGTAGCCGGCACCTGCTCTGTGTACAGTGTAGTGACAAGCTGATGACCGTAGCCGGCACCTGCTCTGTGTACAGTGTAGTGACAAGCTGATGACCGTAGCCGGCACCTGCTCTGTGTACAGTGTAGTGACAAGCTAATGACCGTAGCCGGCACCTGCTCTGTGTACAGTGTAGTGACAAGCTGATGACCGTAGCCGGTACCTACTCTGTGTACAGTGTAGTGACAAGCTGATGACCGTAGCCGGCACCTGCTCTGTGTACAGTGTAGTGACAAGCTGATGACCGTAGCCGGCACCTGCTCTGTGTACAGTGTAGTGACAAGCTGATGACCGTAGCCGGCACCTGCTCTGTGTACAGTGTAGTGACAAGCTGATGACCGTAGCCGGCACCTGCTCTGTGTACAGTGTAGTGACAAGCTGATGACCGTAGCCGGTACCTACTCTGTGTACAGTGTAGTGACAAGCTGATGACCGTAGCCGGCACCTGCTCTGTGTACAGTGTAGTGACATGCTGATGACCGTAGCCGGTACCTACTCTGTGTACAGTGTAGTGACAAGCTGATGACCGTAGCCGGCACCTGCTCTGTGTACAGTGTAGTGACAAGCTGATCACCGTAGCCGGTACCTACTCTGTGTACAGTGTAGTGACAAGCTGATGACCGTAGCCGGCACCTGCTCTGTGTACAGTGTAGTGACAAGCTGATGACCGTAGCCGGCACCTGCTCTGTGTACAGTGTAGTGACAAGCTGATGACCGTAGCCGGCACCTGCTCTGTGTACAATGTAGTGACAAGCTGATGACCGTAGCCGGCACCTGCTCTGTGTACAGTGTAGTGACAAGCTGATGACCGTAGCCGGTACCTACTCTGTGTACAGTGTAGTGACAAGCTGATGACCGTAGCCGGCACCTGCTCTGTGTACAGTGTAGTGACAAGCTGATGACCGTAGCCGTTACCTACTCTGTGTACAGTGTAGTGACAAGCTGATGACCGTAGCCGGCACCTGCTCTGTGTACAGTGTAGTGACAAGCTGATCACCGTAGCCGGTACCTACTCTGTGTACAGTGTAGTGACAAGCTGATGACCGTAGCCGGCACCTGCTCTGTGTACAGTGTAGTGACAAGCTGATGACCGTAGCCGGCACCTGCTCTGTGTACAGTGTAGTGACAAGCTGATGACCGTAGCCGGTACCTACTCTGTGTACAGTGTAGTGACAAGCTGATCACCGTAGCCGGTACCTACTCTGTGTACAGTGTAGTGACAAGCTGATGACCGTAGCCGGCACCTGCTCTGTGTATAGTGATAAGCTGATGACCGAAGCCGGCACCTACTCCGTGTACAGTGTATCGACAAGCTGATCAGCGTAGCCGGTACCTACTCTGTGAACAGTGTAGTGACAAGCTGATGACCGTAGCCGGCACCTGCTCTGTGTATAGTGATAAGCTGATGACCGAAGCCGGCACCTACTCCGTGTACAGTGTATCGACAAGCTGATCACCGTAGCCGGTACCTACTCTGTGTACAGTGTAGTGACAAGCTGATGACCGTAGCCGGCACCTGCTCTGTGTACAGTGTAGTGACAAGCTGATCACCGTAGCCGGTACCTACTCTGTGTACAGTGTAGTGACAAGCTGATGACCGTAGCCGGCACCTGCTCTGTGTACAGTGTAGTGACAAGCTGATGACCGTAGCCGGCACCTGCTCTGTGTACAGTGTAGTGACAAGCTGATCACCGTAGCCGGTACCTACTCTGTGTACAGTGTAGTGACAAGCTGATGACCGTAGCCGGCACCTGCTCTGTGTATAGTGATAAGCTGATGACCGTAGCCGGCACCTGCTCTGTGTACAGTGTAGTGACAAGCTGATGACCGTAGCCGGCACCTGCTCTGTGTACAGTGTAGTGACAAGCTGATGACCGTAGCCGGTACCTACTCTGTGTACAGTGTAGTGACAAGCTGATGACCGTAGCCGGCACCTGCTCTGTGTATAGTGATAAGCTGATGACCGAAGCCGGCACCTACTCCGTGTACAGTGTATCGACAAGCTGATCAGCGTAGCCGGTACCTACTCTGTGAACAGTGTAGTGACAAGCTGATGACCGTAGCCGGCACCTGCTCTGTGTATAGTGATAAGCTGATGACCGAAGCCGGCACCTACTCCGTGTACAGTGTATCGACAAGCTGATCACCGTAGCCGGTACCTACTCTGTGTACAGTGTAGTGACAAGCTGATGACCGTAGCCGGCACCTGCTCTGTGTACAGTGTAGTGACAAGCTGATCACCGTAGCCGGTACCTACTCTGTGTACAGTGTAGTGACAAGCTGATGACCGTAGCCGGCACCTGCTCTGTGTACAGTGTAGTGACAAGCTGATGACCGTAGCCGGCACCTGCTCTGTGTACAGTGTAGTGACAAGCTGATCACCGTAGCCGGTACCTACTCTGTGTACAGTGTAGTGACAAGCTGATGACCGTAGCCGGCACCTGCTCTGTGTATAGTGATAAGCTGATGACCGTAGCCGGCACCTGCTCTGTGTACAGTGTAGTGACAAGCTGATGACCGTAGCCGGCACCTGCTCTGTGTACAGTGTAGTGACAAGCTGATGACCGTAGCCAGTACCTACTCTGTGTACAGTGTAGTGACAAGCTGATGACCGTAGCCGGCACCTGCTCTGTGTATAGTGATAAGCTGATGACCGAAGCCGGCACCTACTCCGTGTACAGTGTATCGACAAGCTGATCAGCGTAGCCGGTACCTACTCTGTGAACAGTGTAGTGACAAGCTGATGACCGTAGCCGGCACCTGCTCTGTGTATAGTGATAAGCTGATGACCGAAGCCGGCACCTACTCCGTGTACAGTGTATCGACAAGCTGATCACCGTAGCCGGTACCTACTCTGTGTACAGTGTAGTGACAAGCTGATGACCGTAGCCGGCACCTGCTCTGTGTACAGTGTAGTGACAAGCTGATCACCGTAGCCGGTACCTACTCTGTGTACAGTGTAGTGACAAGCTGATGACCGTAGCCGGCACCTGCTCTGTGTACAGTGTAGTGACAAGCTGATGACCGTAGCCGGCACCTGCTCTGTGTACAGTGTAGTGACAAGCTGATGACCGTAGCCGGTACCTACTCTGTGTACAGTGTAGTGACAAGCTGATGACCGTAGCCGGCACCTGCTCTGTGTATAGTGATAAGCTGATGACCGTAGCCGGCACCTGCTCTGTGTACAGTGTAGTGACAAGCTGATGACCGTAGCCGGCACCTGCTCTGTGTACAGTGTAGTGACAAGCTGATCACCGTAGCCGGTACCTACTCTGTGTACAGTGTAGTGACAAGCTGATGACCGTAGCCGGCACCTGCTCTGTGTACAGTGTAGTGACAAGCTGATGACCGTAGCCGGCACCTGCTCTGTGTACAGTGTAGTGACAAGCTGATGACCGTAGCCGGTACCTACTCTGTGTACAGTGTAGTGACAAGCTGATGACCGTAGCCGGCACCTGCTCTGTGTATAGTGATAAGCTGATGACCGAAGCCGGCACCTACTCCGTGTACAGTGTATCGACAAGCTGATCAGCGTAGCCGGCACCTACTCTGTGAACAGTGAACCTTTTGTAGCTTTTACGTTTCATGTAGGAGTAGGTAATAACGCGCATTGATTGGTGTGATGGTCATTGCGCGCGCGCTGGTGAAGTCATCGATGGCGATAATATGTAGTTACAGCGTAAGGACACCTCAATACTGGCCATAAAGTTGTGTGACATGTCACTCTTATTTTAAGTTCTTTTTTATATTTAAATTTTATACAATTTGTATTTATCCCACTTTACATAAGTTTCTCAATTTCCTGTGGTTTCCCTTACATGGAAATAATTACATTCAATGAAGCAAAATTTTTGAGCTTGGTACCGATTTACCAAGTAAGTGTCGAATGCAATGGATGCGTAGGCTCTTGTTACCAGAGGCTCTCCATTCCATCCATGCAGCGTCTTCGTCAAGTAGATCGAACTGGCTGGACCATGATGACGTTGACCACCATCACCTAGGGGATCACCCAGCTTTTGATGTGTAGACATTATTTTATTTTATTAACTTAAGAAAACTTACAGCTAGATTATGGATAGGATGACATTAGTGAAAGAAGGCCAATTACAAGTTTTCACTGACAAAATTAGGATAGAACAAGAGACAGTAGACAGGTAAGAAAAAGTAAAAAGTAAAAGAACTCGGAGTGAAAAACTAAAACATGAGAAGTGTCAGTGATTTTCGAAAAAGCGGTTACATAGTATTTTTGTTAGTTTACTGACACTGGTGGTGAATAAATCAAGATCATCAACACTGACACATCGAGTTGTATGATCTGCTCGCTCTTATATGTGAATAATCAAAAGAGCCTTCACACCTGTATGTCTCCAACGGACTACCAGTGAAGCAGATGTTAGTGCTACACATTCCGACACTTTCGTTTTGCTCCCAAACCATAATACTTAATTATAGATGATGCCTGGGTAAAAAAAAAGAAATTCTATTTACAATATTTTTTGCTTATAAAAATAAAACGCATTAAAGTTGGGGAGTGGGGACCTGGGGACTCAATACGTCACAACTCTAACAAACTACGTATAAAGTTGGGGACTGGGGACTCACTACGTCACAACTCTAACAAACTACGCATAAAGTTGCGGAGTGGGGACTCACACGTCACAACTCTAACAAACTATGTATAAACTTGGGGAGTGGGGACTCACTACGTCACAACTCTAACAAACTACGTATAAAGTTGGGGAGTGGGGACTCACTACGTCACAACTCTAACAAACTACGTATAAAGTTGGGGACTGGGGACTCACTACGTCACAACTCTAACAAACTACGTATAAAGTTGGGGAGTGGGGACTCACTACGTCACAACTCTAACAAACTACGTATAAAGTTGGGGAGTGGGGACTCACACGTCACAACTCTAACAAACTACGTATAAAGTTGGGGAGTGGGGACTCCCTACGTCACAACTCTAACAAACTACGTATAAAGTTGGGGAGTGGGGACTCACACGTCACAACTCTAACAAACTACGTATAAAGTTGGGGAGTGGGGACTCACTACGTCACAACTCTAACAAACTACGTATAAAGTTGGGGAGTGGGGACTCACACGTCACAACTCTAACAAACTACGTATAAAGTTGGGGAGTGGGGACTCACTACGTCACAACTCTAACAAACTACGTATAAAGTTGGGGAGTGGGGACTCACACGTCACAACTCTAACAAACTACGTATAAAGTTGGGGAGTGGGGACTCACTACGTCACAACTCTAACAAACTACGTATAAAGTTGGGGAGTGGGGACTCACACGTCACAACTCTAACAAACTACGTATAAAGTTGGGGAGTGGGGACTCACTACGTCACAACTCTAACAAACTACGTATAAAGTTGGGGAGTGGGGACTCACACGTCACAACTCTAACAAACTACGTATAAAGTTGGGGAGTGGGGACTCACACGTCACAACTCTAACAAACTACGTATAAAGTTGGGGAGTGGGGACTCACACGTCACAACTCTAACAAACTACGTATAAAGTTGGAGAGTGGGGACTCCCTACGTCACAACTCTAACAAACTACGTATAAAGTTGGGGAGTGGGGACTCACTACGTCACAACTCTAACAAACTACGTATAAAGTTGGGGAGTGGGGACTCACACGTCACAACTCTAACAAACTACGTATAAAGTTGGGGAGTGGGGACTCACACGTCACAACTCTAACAAACTACGTATAAAGTTCGGGAGTGGGGACTCCCTACGTCACAACTCTAACAAACTACGTATAAAATCTGGTATTGTCTTGTTTTCCATATAATAATTTGTACTATTATTGTTTTCCATAATCGTCCCCCCTCGTAATATTTACTTGCACTATTATCATTTATTTATTTCATTTATTTATTTATTTATTAAAACTTTATGCGCAAGTAAAAAAATTACCGTACAAAGGCGGACTTAATGCCTGAGGCATTTTCTACCAGTCAACCTTAGGGTAGTGCAGAGAGAAGACATGGCAGGTGCAACATAAAGGATAGATAACAAGAAAATAACTATAAAATATAAGAATAAATACATAGATATTATATAATTACATAAATACATACATACATATATATAAACGGAATAAACTTTGTAAGGAGAAACAACGACCAGTCTCTACTGGTCGTTGAAAATGAAACCAGCAAATCAGCGCAGGGATGCTTCTGCCAACTTCTTACGTATATACTCACGTGCCATCACTTTAAAAGACAACCGATTGGTTGCCATCCTGATGTTCAGAGGGAGCGCGTTCCAAAGAAAGACCGCCTGGACAAAGAAAGAAGAGTGAATGAATCCAGAGCGGTGAGAAGGACATCGTAGAAGACGATTATTGGAGGACCTAAGGTTTTTACTATGGGCAGAGCATAAGTATTGAATATGGGAAGTCAGATAAGAAGGAGAAGTGGGATTGTCGAGAATAGAAAACAACATAGACAGAGCCCTCAGCTCTCTGCGCTGACGAATGGGTAACTATTTTAACAGCAATCGGTGCGCGGATACATGGTCATACTTACGAAGATTGAAGACGAATCGAATGCAATTATTGAGAAGGCGGTCAAGTTTATTGAGGAGATCTGCATTCAGGTCATAGTAACACATATCACCGTAGTCAATTATGGGAAAGATTAGGGACTGTACAAGCATTGCCTTTATGTATGATGGGAGAAGGTTTTTCAACCGATAGAGCGACCGCAACGTTCCGGTGACTTTTTTACTAACAGTAGTGACCTGCTTTCGCCAGTCAAGACGAGTGTCGACATGCAGACCAAGATCCTTAACATCGGAGCTAAACGGAATGATAGAGCCGTCAAAGATTATAGGTGGTACAGTTAAGTCATCCAGGTTTCTTATACAGTAGGGGCTCCCTATTATAATAGCCTGACACTTGGTAGGACGAATAACGCTTGTCATATCAACTTACTAGTCGTAATTTTTTTTGCCATAAAATAAGTTTCCTTAGTAATTTATGTGTCATTTATATATTTATGATCATTAGTTTCTATAAGTAACACATTGCATAAGTAATCGATTTGACATAAGCAACATTTAATTTAATTAAAAACCCTAATCCTAGACGGTCGACGTCAGGGGCACCCCGAGATTCAGTTTGGTTAGTACATGGCAACGATTATTACGTGGCGATTTGAGTTTACAGTTATATCGGCCGGCCCTATGTATGTACACATCAAGCTACTACAATCTGTCAAATTTCTTTAATAGATTTTCATCTTTATCACTTAAGCATTAGGTTCAAGGTTGATTGGGATAATTTGACAGTTTCGGATGGCTTGACCTGCTGGCGTCTGTATATTCCCATGGGATATTTTCCGACATCCACGCGGGCGAAGCCGCGAGCAAAAGCTAGTGGTATATAAAATTATTGCATTTTAAATTATGGCAAACAGTAGTAAACCTAGCAAGGAGGACGTCATACCACATTTTAACTGAAATATATCGCCGTAATCTTTTGATTACTTACTTACATTAAAAAAAAAATACGTGTCCAATATTTTTTAATATAATCTACATGACGGACGGAAAAAAATTTTTAGTGTGCATCCCTATTGCCTTTATGTAGGCAATTAATCAAATGTTCCAGCACAAGTAGATATCAACATTACCTATCTATGTAGATCTGTGTAACAAGCCAAGTGAGCTGACTCCACTAGCTGCCGGTGATCGCTATCGCCAATCATTTTGCACTTACTGTTTCATCACACTAATATTATAAAGGCGAAAGTTTGTGTGTGTTTGTATGTTTGTTACTTCTTCACGCTCAAACGGCTGAACGCTTATACCCTGGATTAACACATAAGCTACTTTTTATCCCGGTCTACGCGGGTGAAACCGCAGGGCGCAGCTAGAAGATTATAAGAAAGAACAGTTTTTATATTTCTATGGTTTTGCCACAGTTGTGCGCATATCGTAATGAGTGCGCATCATTATCTAAAGCTGACGCGTCGGATGACAACAGTAATGACAGCACCGAGGCGAGTCTTACATAACTCTGTGCATCCTAGTACTTATAATGTAAGTACCTACTTATCATTCTATAGACGCTAGTTATGTAGCTCCACATTCAGGTTTAGATAATAATCGTTGCACGCTTGGTTGGGTTCAAAATCGAGTACTACCTGCCTACTCCTCGCCTAGCCACATTAATTAAGTGTGCTAGGTTATAAAACAAAGTATTTTTCTTGGTCTGCCCGTCAACTTCGTATGAATATCAAACCATCAAGCTAAGCCTGAGTCATAGAGGACAGGCCTGAGGACTTTTTGTCAAATCTAGTACGTAAATGTAGAGCTACAGAAATGCCCATACTTAGGTATTTAACTTAGTTCATTCTATATCTCCAGTCTGTTGCAATATCGGCGTACCAAATAGGAAATTACTCGAGTTTACCACCTACCACGAGATTGACTCTCACGGATAAACTCTACCTACATAACAAAAAGTACCTAGGTATTGGCATAATTATGTAAATACACCGCGAGGGAGTCTATACGTGTTAGTTGCACCGAGTTAAGTGTAAATGATATTCGAAACAGCTTTATGATCTCATTGCGACTGGTGGGCGGTGACCCACAAGCGATACAGCCTCTCAGGCAGTATGACTTCGTGCCTTTGCCTGCCCTGTGCTTTCCTCGTTGTCTCTGACGCGCGGAAATTTTTCGCGCGCTTAATTTGAATTTCGAATTATTATTTTTTTACTTTTAAGTTTGTTTGACCTTATGTAAGCTAATTTAATTTTTGTGTTTCAAGTGTGCATAGTGGATATTATTATATTGCTCAAATAAACTGTTGAGTGGTAGTGTGAATATTGTTCTCATGGGAATTGCATGGTCTGTTGGATTCTAATGTGTGGACTACGGAGTGCTGAAGAAAGCTTTTTTAAACGTAAGTGGACTCAGAATAATTAGTAGGTAAAAGCGTTTCGCCATACACATATTTAAAACATAATTCTGACTCAATTATTATCTTCAAACGACTGACAGAAAAACGATGTTTTAAATTCGTTTAGTGCTAAACGTATTTAATTATGTGTGGTGCAAGCAGGCATGTGCAATTCACGACTAATTAAGTCTAATTTTTCATTCTTAAGTTTACTTTAAGATAACTATTCCAGAAGACCGATACCTATAGAACTAACGTATGTAACACTGGATGACTCTTGAAAACGTGGCGTTACGAAAGTAAGTAGGTAAGGACCTTCAGGGGCTTGTAGTTGAGTAGATGAAAATGTACAATGGTACAATCCCAGCGGGAGAGAGAATAGGAAACTTACGTTCAATATTC
The DNA here is from genome assembly GCA_946251885.1 of Cosmia pyralina. Classification (NCBI taxonomy): domain Eukaryota; kingdom Metazoa; phylum Arthropoda; class Insecta; order Lepidoptera; family Noctuidae; genus Cosmia; species Cosmia pyralina. The sequence continues at coordinate 593,392 of OX276363.1, forward strand.
AATAACTGTAGGTAAAGTCGGAACTGAGGATAGAACCCAGGACCTTCTGCTCAGCAATCAGCAGTCGCGTCTGCGACCATTAGCGCAAAGAGCCAGTGAAGAGAACACTAGTTTAAAAATAGAAACAAAATTTACTTAAAAAAAAGTAAAAACCGAATTCAAAACCAAAAACGAATAAAATAACTTTCATAAAACACTTAACAGCTTCTGAAGTCGGTGTCTTCAATTCTTCAATGCACTTTAGCTTGACACCGACTTCAGAAGCTGTTAAGTGTTTTATGAAAGTTATTTTATTCGTTTTTGGTTTTGAATTCGGTTTTTACTTTTTTTTAAGTAAATTTATTTTTTAATTTTTAGTTGAATATACAATTACATAATTAGGTAAGCCCAACTCGAACGAAAAGAAGAATCATTAAAAATCCGTATAGAAATGCCGGAGATACAGTGCATTTATGCAAGAATAATTACATAATGTATTATATACTCGTACTAAAACCTTCCTGAAAGTATGTAGATCACGGTAGTGAAAGAATCATCAAAATTGATTCATTAGTTTTTGAGAAAATTGCGGACGAACATACATACATACATAATATAAATATTTAAACGAAATTTTATATAAAAGCAAAAAGAAGTTTGCGAACATTTATTTATTGCCGTTTATCTACATGAAATGTAAATAGCTTTGGAATGTACATACGGGTCGAATACAGGACCTGCTTTTTTGAAGTCGGTTAAAAATAAATCGTTGAATTTTCTCATAAGGCAGTTACAAAAACAAATCACTAAGGACCTGCGCCCACTCGCGGCACGGAACGGCAAGGGATTTTTATTTGATGAATAGGAATACCCGTATCTTAACAGTATGACAATAAAATTTAAATTTCCATGATAATCATCGTAGGTACAAAAACAAAGCTGCGGTACCTATGCTTAGGCATGCCGTGTCATTGAAATTAAAATTTTATTACCTACAATCGTCGTATACAAATCCCTTGCCGTGCCGTGCGGTGCCGTGCTGCCAGTGCACAGTGGCCCTAACCCTGTGCTAACACGCCCAGTGTTAGTGATAACGGGCATTAGTACCTACCTACCACAGAAATATAAAAAGGTAGGTAGGTAGGTACCTTTTTATATTTCTATGCCAATATGGTAGATATGGTGGATGGTAGTAATGCCCGTTTTCGTTATAACTTTATCAATAGTTTATGATTTACAGTGCGTGTATCCTCGTATTATGTTTAGCTAATATGATTTATCTACGTGCGTGTGTGATAAATTAAATTAATAATATCAAATTATGTTATATTTTCCTTTTGTACTATTTCACAGTTGTAGGTACACACCGACGTATTATGATTTTATGATTTGTGTTACCTTTAACTAATAATACTTACGAGTGGGTACTTACCTACTCACTGCTGTAGTAAGTAAAGATAGTAGGGTAACTGCCAGTAAAGAACAGCTTGCAGCTTGCAGCTTGCTTCTTCTCCTTGTTTCTACCTCTTTTTTTAGGGTTCCGTACCCAAAGGGTAAAACGGGACCCTATTACTAAGACTCCGCTGTCCGTTCGTCTGTCTGTCCGTCTATCATCAGGCTGTATCTCATGAACCGTGATAGTTAGACAGTTGAAATTTTCACAGATGATGTATTTCTGTTGCCGCTATAATAACAAATACTAAAAAACAGTATAGAATAAATATTTAAAGGGGCTCCCTGTTGGCAACACAACATTTAGTGTCATTACTGTCATATTACGTTACTGTCAATGTCACGTGCCACTGTACTGTACAAAGGAACATTATATGGACCACACGTCTTTTGCCTTAAATCTGCATTTTTTATTAATTATAAACACACAAGTTTCCCAACACTCCCATACAACAAACGTGATTTTTTTGCGTTTTTATAGATAATGGTACGGACTTCGTGCGCGAGTTCGACTCGCACTTGGTCGGTTTTTATGAGTGGCCAGTTGCTAAAGCGTGGCTAATCACTACAGCAATTACACTACAAAGTACAAAAATATATAATACCCTGTAAGGGCACAGCAACAGGAAAACATTGTATTACGGAATTAATACATTGTTTACACCTGGATTAACACATCATCATCATCTGCCTGCCTTCCCGCAACTATGTTGGGGTCGGCTGCCAGTCTAACCGGATGCAGCTGAATAACAGTGTTTTACATGGAGCGACTGCCTATCTGACACATAGGGTACTTTTAATCCCGATAGTACGTTCCTATGGGAAATTTTTCCGACATCCACGCGGGCGAAGCCGCGAGCAAAAGCTAGTGTTATGTAATTACAACATAATATAGCATATTTTATTAGTAATAATGAGATCCATTGATAAACCATGTAATTTAAAAATTTTCACTTACTAATAGTTCATACTTTGCATGCTATAATACCTACGTTACATTATGTTAGTAAAGACAACGAACATGTGTACTCCCATGTGTAAGGTACCAGGTATCGAGTAACGCAACGAACCTCGAACCTCTAGTTAGGTACTGGCTTTGATGCCCAGCTCGGGCATGTTATGGTTTATTGGCGTCTAGAATTGTGCCTGGTTGATGGGAATATAGGCTTACGTCCTATTAACATAAACTGGCAAAAGGAGGGTTTAGTAACCACTCTACTACCACCTTCAGCGAATTCCATCTCCACCTGGGCGTTCTCCGCTCGGCAATCTTAGAAAGTTGTTTAAAACGCCTCGCTTACTTATTACCTAATCGTCACAAACATTAGCATACCGCAAATATTAGTGTTTCACTCACAATCCTGCATATTTACGTCCATGTCCACCGCCCACCTCGGCTAGGGTAACGAGCCTACGTACGTACAATTATACCTGAACAAGGCAATAACACAGTCCTTGAGGGGCAATCATCGTAAAGCCTCGAAGGATTTGCACTCCATTTGCATAACTTGACGACGCTAGTTCGAAATGTAGGAATACTACACTACAATACAAGTAGATAATAGTATGTAGTACCTACTACATAATCTGGGAAAATTCGCCGCCTTGAAGACATTCTTTGTTTGCATAACAAAATTATTTTTCGAATAAATCGTCTGTGATCAAGTTTACTCTAAGAAAGATTATAACGATGCAATCCAATGATAAGGCATGGTTTTTGAACTGGCATTTAAAAAATGATAATGTAGCTATAGTATGTCCGTAGGTAGGTAGGTAGGCAAATCTCCTATAAACTGGCAATTCTCATCAGCAAAATACCACTAAAATATGGCCCCACAACGCGTGCTGCTGGGAGTGTTCTACTCTCAATAGGCCGCCATGTGACGACTTTACAATATAAAATATGGCCCCACAACGCGTGCTGCTGGGAGTGTTCTACTCTCAATAGGCCGCCATGTGACGACTTTACAATATAAAATATGGCCCCACAACGCGTGCTGCTGGGAGTGTTCTACTCTCAATAGGCCGCCATGTGACGACTTTACAATATAAAATCGTGCTTATATCCCAAGTTAGACACTAAATCAATAAAAAAGGGATGTTTTAAAAACTAGACATATTCAATTATAAAGTCAGCGTCTTTTTTAAAATTTATTTTTAGTTTACTTTAGTTACTTCGATCAGTTATTGATCGAAGCTTAGGTACTTATCAAAAAATGAGTTAAAAATTTTTATTAGTACGACTAGTGCGTTGGTCTGTGCACTTGTTTGTTTACACGTTTTAGAAAAATATACGCAATTAATTGTAATATATCCTTTTGAATAATTTTTCATTCATCTTGAGGGTGAATCCTATTTCTTACCGTTACTGAACTAATAACAGTTACAAAGATATTTATGAAATTCAATGGATTTACTGGGTTTCTTTCGTGAAAATTATCACCGACTATTTCATCTCTCTCCTATTACATGAACACCTACGTACTTCTTTACCTTTCTTACGTATTTTATATGTAAGTATTTATACCTGAAAATTTTTACAATTTACAAAAATTTTTACAGTTTTTAGAATATTTTCGATTCGCGATTCTTTTGAACGAATCAACCAATCGAGACACGGCTTATGGCGTTTTTTATTTTAATTTTTTCAAAAAACTAAGTTTTCAATAAGTTTCCCTTTTAGTCAATTAATTTCAATTTGTAATACCTACAATAAGCGTGTGAGGCGTGCACTTTTGGATTTTCTAATTTTTTACAAATATTTATAAGAATTGCTAATAAATATAAATAATAATAAATAATAAATCCAAATGTGTTGTTCTGGTATTAAAGATATTTAATTAACATCTAAGTTTTACTAAATTAAATATAAACTTAAATGATTTATTAGGCATACCTGGAATTAAAGAAACGATATTTTAAGTATTTTAATACACCTACGTCGATTCTCCTTCTAATAAAAATTATATAAATAAAATTCATTTGTTTCAGATATCTTGATACATACAGTCCGATTTCATTTTAAAAATTTAAAATAATAAAATTAAATAAAAACATATTATAATAAAATAAAATTAAAACACATAAAAATTACCCGCTTAACAAAGGATCTCCATAACAGAGAAGAGATCCTATGTGCAGTCTTCACAATTCCGTTGCAGCTGCCACGCATTCTGCAGATCAGGGATACAGTTTTCTTGCGGATGACGGCATAAAAGTCAGCAGTGCGATACCACACAAACATCCCCGATCCCGACAAAAGCGAGGCAGCCACAACATCATCCTGAAGATGTTATTATACTGGACGCGCAGGACATCCAGCGATCTTTTGGTGTGACTGACCCACAAATTTCCCGTATGAAAGCTTTGACGAACAACGTTATCTTTACTTGTTCAGATTCAGAGCAACGGGAGAATCTGCGGGCCACTCGGGGCCAGCATGTTACCTCTGACCGCTAAAGCTCTGCGTTCCCTCTCAGTATCCTGATCGTCAACAAGAGCTTCGGTAATTAAATGTCCCAGCCAGGTATTTAAATTTCGTGACACGATTTATGCACAAGCCATTTAGGGTAATATTATGTTAATACTCGGGGCATCCACCAGCGGCCATAAAGACCATAAATATTCGGTTTTTGGACTTTGTATACAAGGCCATGTACAGCAGCATAGGCCACACACACCCGAGACCTTTCCCAGTCGGGCTCGGCAGCACCATGTCGTCCGCGTAGCTAATGTTGTTGATGCAGACGCCATAGATCGAGCAACCGACACGCTTGCTACTAAGCTCGACGATGTGGTCATTTCTGTATAGGTAGGTAGGCAGGTGTAGGCTTGGGCGACGTCAAATCTCCCCGTCTCACAACGCTTTCCAGCGTATATGCCTCAGAGACAGTATTATTCCACCTCACAAAATTTATTTGCTGAGAATACCAATATTTAAGCATATTGAGCACCCCCAACGGCACACCCGCGTTCCTCAACTTTCTCCAGAGATGTCGTATGAGACAAGATCAAAAGCTTTGGAAAGGTCAAGAAAACATGCATACCGGTATCCTGCGGTCTATATAGTATTGGACAGTATGCTTGAGACCTACGATGGCAGCTTCCGTGGATAGCTCGGGTCTAAATTCAAACTGCGCGTCATGTAATTTCATAAATTAGTCAGTGTTCTGCTGTCAGTGCTGCCACTATGATACCAAAAACCTTTTAGTAAAAAACTGTATTATTTACGTACATACGTATACAAAAAATGGCAAAAAACACGTTTGAAAGTACAATGAAATTATTTTAAAAGATTAAACTAGGAGTAAAGGAATTTATTAATCGGAGTTGTAAGTGTAATGTATTGTACGTAGGTATGTGTGTGTGTAGTGTATTTATCCAGGCAGGAATCAAGCAATCCGTCAGCACTTTAGCAATTATTGTTGCTTCACAATAGGCACTACGATGGTACGTATGAGTGACTCATGCACATCGTGAAAAACATGGCCAGGACCCTGGGTAGGTGAACATGCATGCATGCCGCAGATGCTCCACACTAAGCCGCCTCACATTCTCTTTAAAACGCATCTTACTTGAGTAGCCGTAAACTGCACAGACGACTTCTCCCCCTCATATGCGGGCACAGACCGAATAAATTAATTTAATTTAATTTATTTATCACACACGTTTCCTTTGTCATTACAGATATCAATAAATCTAATGCGACAAAGTCAAATGACGCTGAAGGGCCCAGCGGGGAGCGTAGGTACCTTAAAATGTTCCTTGAACATAATTATTCGCAATATCGAATGGTTCGCTTTCTCCGTTCACACTCACCGGGAGGATGCTTACCAATACTTAGCTTTCCAAAAATTAGAGAGAAGTCCTTTGCCGATCTGTGTTTAGCCAGGATGTCCATGTTTAGTTGCTCTTGATTATTCCGGCACCACTTCAAGCGACTTTTGAATACTTTATGCGACTCGAGCATTTCTTCATAAATAGGTATATCTAAGTTATTAATATATTTAGCAACTTAACATTAATATTGTATTTTTTCATGTCATCTTGTAATCTCTACCTTTTTCTAGTTGGCCTCTGTAATACAGTAAAAAGTACTAATAACAGTCATAAAGTGAAAATATTACGCGGAACGCGATTAAATAATAAGAAATACATTTTATTTACATATCTATTGGTTTCTACAGGCCATCTATTTGAGTAGCAACACGAGGAATCACAAAACATCGTCCAAAGCCATGTATAGCGTCGCTTTGTTCCAAACTCGTAACAGTATGTAAATATTGACAGGTTGTTACTTCTTCTGCGGAAGAAATGTGATCAAAATATGCCTTTTATCGAGTTTTGCACGCGGCTCCGCCTGCGTGGGGGCGAGAGCTAACTGTAGCAAATTGGACTATTAGCATCATCGGTATTCATTTGATTGATAGCCGCAGAACTAGTGAAAGCCGCGGAGTGTCGACGGGGAGGGTGTCAGGAGTGTCACGAGTGTCTGACGAGTGTCGCGAGTGTCAGAGCAGAGTGTCATGCGAGTCTATTTATTTATTTATTCATGAAACAATATACACTGTGTTCGAATTTTACAAAATAATAGGTACTTACAAATAACAATAATAAAATAATTACCTTTATACTAAATTTAAATAAAAGAAAATTAAATACTAAAAAGATATAAATTAAATGCGAATTAAATACCAACCATACACATTATTTACATAACTATCCAACCAATCAATCTGCCTAGCCTTTTCCCACCTATGTTGGGGTCGGCTTCCAGTCTAACCGGATGAAGCTGAATACCTGTATTTTACATGGAGCGACTGCCTATCTGACCTCCACAACCCAGTAATTGGGTAATATGATACCCCCTGGTAAGACAGGTTGTCAGACTTTCGGGCTTCTGACGACCTGTAACGACTGTCAAAGATCCACGAATGACAGCCGGGACCAACGGCTTAACGTGCTTTCCGAGGCACGGAGGAGTCTCGGTATGTAAAGATGGTCACCCATCCAGTGACCAACCCCGGCAAGCGTAGCTTAACCTGATGGATCGTCCCGTGCGGCTGTTATTACTTAGCCACGAGCTCCATAACTATCCATAATAACCACATAATTATCTATTCCATGTTGCGTAAAATGTAAAAGAATTAAAATGAATTAAATGCCAGTCAAAATTAATTAAATTTCAATTAAATGCAAACCAAGTGTCAATTAAATGCAAATTAAATGTCAGTCATATTCAAATTACATGTCAATAAAATTGGATATCAACTAAATCAAATGTTAAATAAAATAAATGTCATAATCATATCAAATAATTCATACACAAATTATCTGGAATCATTCGACATCAAATCGGATACAGAATATAAACATTTTTCTAATAGGAAGGCTTTCAGCTTTGCCTTAAATAAGTATGTGTTATAGACCAAAGCTTAAATCAGTAGGTAACTTATTATATAACTCTACCGCTTGGTAACGTGAACAATGCTTTGCTATGTTCAATTTAGGCACCATTTTATTTTTAATAACTTTCCTTCGTGTGCTCTCTCTCAGCTCTATTTCTTTTTGTGATTTATATTGATGTATATATTTTGCGAACTTGCTTAACAGAACTAGTATATACAAACTTGGAACTAAGAACGCCTAATTTCTTAAAATATTCTTTGCATGAATCACGCTGTGAGATTTTGACAATGGTTCGAATGGCACGCTTCTGAAGGATAAATGCTCTTTGGCTGTTGTAGTTATAGCTATTTCCCCAAAACATGATGCTGTACCTCAACCTAGATTCAACCAAAGCATGATAACATACTTTAAGTTGTTTCAAATTTTTTTCATCCCTGAGGCTCCTAAGTGCATAACATGCAGAGGATACAGAGGAATCAATAGCAGCAAGCTCCTGTTTCCAGTTTAGATTTGAATCAATGATTATGCCTAAGAATTTTACCTCATTTACCAATCCTATCTTGTCTCCTTGCACTGTCACATCTATAGTGTCAGTGTTACGAGATGTGGTCTTAAATAACATTATACCTACTTAGTATATATAAATGAGATATCATCCCATTATGCCCCGTTCATTTTGTCCCAAATATTACTTTTTTCAAATTGGTCGGCCATTTCTAACCTCAATAGAAATTATCAAAAACAAATTAGAATTTGAGTAAGTTAATACCACTCCCACTGACATATGGTATAAAAGTTAATGCAGGTCATGTACTTACCTCACTATACAAGAGTTAAATAAATAACAATACCCTCAAAAACTGTTTTTGTTAGCTACGACCTACGACACTAAAACACTCACCGACACGTTTCGCTTGCTCTGACACACGTGCGGCGACTGAACAACGAACGAATGGCGCCGCTGTCGACTTGTATACGCGTGTGTACGCACAAAAGCTAACTTCCCGTTGTGCCCCGAGCCTCATTTTGCCCCACCCTCCCCTAGTCACTTATTTACCTACCTACTTCTTATATCTTAAGGCCAATTCTCGTACCTAAAAACGTTCAAATTCAAGTCGCAATCTCATGCCAGCGACAATCAAATATCAAAAATGTAGGTAAACGCTATACAATTTTGACATATTGAGACTGAGATGAGATTGCGAACGTTTTCAAAAGTTCTGGAATTGCCCCTCTGGTTTAGGTATCTAATCGTTTGCGTATTCGTTATCATGTGAGTTACTTATGACTTCTAATGGATAAGTTCGCTATTGTCTTTAAGTACTTAGATTTTTTATGCAAATATTTTTTGTTATGAAAATCCCAGAACTTTCACTCCATAGCGCCACTGTGTGTCTCGTAAGAGGACGCCGAATTACCGGACCCAACTGATAGTGTCTTGGCGGTAAGCTTAAATTAGGGCGGTTTTTATGTTTCTTTACGAATGGCGAATAGAGGGCTGATGTAGTGAACGCATCAGAAGACACACAACTAGTGACTAGTGTGTTGTGTGATACACAACTAGTGCAATAATCCGCTAGCCAATAAACTTGCAGCAACCGGAGAACATAGTTAGCTTTGCGTAAAATATTCATTGGAAAACGTGCATCTATGGTGCCTGATCTATAGTTCAGTTATTGGCCAAGAGTGCTATATCTGATTTGGAGCAGGACTTTAGAGAACCCAGGTACTTTTAATCCCGAGGTACAGACAGACATAGCCTGAACTTTGAGCTATATGTGTCCCAGTTGTACGAACCATCAGTTTTGGTAAACATTTTAAAGCATGTTATTATGATGAAATCCTCTTGGAATTGTGTGCAGACTACCATCATCTGAAATCTCAATAATTAGGCAAGTTATGGGATACCCACATACCTACATAGATATATATTTATGTAAGTAAAGCTGATACCTACACTTTATTCTTATCTATCTTCTTATTATTTTTTTAGGTACCTACATTAATGAAAAACTCGGAAATTCTATATAATAATTAGCTGTAAGATAAGCGTGGGTGAACCTGCGCAAGCGACGATCGTAATGAGACTGCGATGTGAATGTAATGCACATAGGTACGTACATAGCTTAGCTATACATAGTAGGTACGCATTATACGGAACCGTTTTGTAGGAATTTCAGTTATTTTAATTAAGTAAATTATCGTCCAGTTTCTGCATCGTTGAAGAAGAAAGTATTCATAATAATTACGAGTATTAGTTAATACACAACGATCATTGATTAATTACACAGTAGGCACACAACGAATGGTACACGATGCGTCAGAATGGATTGTGTTGCTCAAAGTTAGTCAAGTAAAAGAGTGTTTAGGATTTCACTTTGTAAAAGTGAATGCGAAATTGTTGTGAGACACTGTGACGTTATTTATTAGCTAACAATTAAAAAATAATAATAATAATAAAATGTTTACAAAAAAGTATAAATTTAGCCAAACAGTAATAAAATTTTCCAATACAAATAAAGTTCCTAATAATAAACTAAAGCTAAAATATTTTTATTACTGGTGCAAGTAATGATGGTTCGGAGTTAGAACAATAGGTAGCGACCCACCCGATCTAGGTTTAAACAAACCTGTGTTTCAGGCCATCACTTTACATTTAAATTACATTGGACATTAAAATTTTAAGTAAAACCGATAATAATCTATTAACAACTATGAGAAAAGCATATTTGATACATAAATACCTAAAACTAGCATAATTATGTAAATACACAAAAGTGAACTCACACTGACAATCAATCTGCTTAGCCTTTTCCCAACTCCGTTGGGGTCGGCTTCCAGTCTAACTGGATGCAGCTGAATACCATTATTTTACATGGAGCGGCCTATCTGACCTCCACAACCCATTACCTGGGTAATACGTACGTTACCCCTTGGTAAGACTGATTGTCAGACTTTCGGGCTTCTGACGACCCGTAACGACTGTCAAAGATCCACGACTGATAGCCGGGACCAACGGCTTAACGTGCTTTCCGAGGCACGGAGGAGTCTCGGTATGTAAAGATGGTCACCCATCCACTGACCAACCCCGGCAAGCGTAGCTTAACCTGATGGATCGACCCGTGCGGCTGTTATTACTTAGCCACGAGCTCCTTATTGAACTCACACTGACAAGGGAATAAAATTATCATCATGACAAAATTTCTAGCTTAGCTAACAATGCTCACATTATTCTAGTAGGTAAGCAAGTAGGTACCTACTTATTTATTTTGTTCGCGAAATATTAGCACAGCTCTTGTTATGACAGCTACAAGACTCTTGAGATCGTAACGGACAAGAGCATAGTTAGAGGAAATAAGACAAGTGTTTCTATATTTCTATGGACAAGATATTAACCCGTCGCCTACTCACAGAGTTAATAAATTACCTATCGATGTCAAACGTATGACAAGTAATATAGCGCAGACACCGGCTCATTACAAAACATTAACACATTTTACTGGCTCACATTATCAACTAATGAATCCGTCGTTGTTTTTGCTCAATATTATTTATAAGTTGCCCATAACTGTGCACAATGTGATTCACAACGCCGTGGGTGCTTCCCACGTGCGCTCAGCATCATTATTACAATAAACACAATAAAAACACGCGTTTTGGTTCATAATGTTGGCAACACACGCATTATGGTTGAATATAGCACATTATTTGAAGCACGCCTCTGACTGACAAATTGATTTTTTTTAGCTAGCGATCATGTAATTATAGAGTCGGATTATGGTCGGATTGTTTCGGACTAGTGATGTATTATCCTCCTTGTAAAAAGCAATAAATTATATTTCTATATATAAGTGCAGATAATATACATAAGTACCTAAGTATATTAGGTATTATATTATATTATTATTATATATTATATTATATATTATTATTATATTACATTATATTACCATACCTAGCCATATTTTAGTTTTTTAATAGTTTTAGTTATAGTAGGTACCTAAGTACTCTTCAATGTTATTGTGTTTTAAATCTCAAACATTAGGTATCAGTTATCCGCGATAACCCTTGAGCCAAGGGACTCAGTTTCAACGGGAATCCGGGACCACCAATGCCTGATGACTACGGAACACCTATATACCTATTACCCCAAAGTCTTCATCAGATGGGCGTGGTGTGAAATAGGCCCCAACTAGGAGTGGGTGAGAAACCCCTGAACTCCTAAACAACGTCTTACTAACAACACAAGTTAACTATTTGGAAACCGACGTATACCTAATATCAACTTTACCTACTTGTAGGTTCCTTCATATTTAAACATAGGTTTATCTTGGGCCTTCTACATTAGCATGGAAATTATTTCCTTTACTTAGTAACTTAGCATTTGAGCGCATAATTGGAGTCATAACGTTATGCAGCCACAGGCAGTGACGCACAGCTTACAGTCTAGACATCTATCTTGCAGTTGTATCAGATTCTTTCAATAATCAGATTGTTAAGTAACTGATAAAGGACTACGATTGCTCAAAGCGTAAGCTAAAGTGATCAGTTTCCATCGCAGCCAAGTACCTAGATGACTTTTTTTACCATCTTGAAAAAAATAGGCTATAATACGTGAACGGAGTAGATCAGGAGCTCGTGGCTAAGTAATAACAGCCGCACGGGTCAAACGCTTGCCGGGGTCGGTCCGTGGATGGGTGACCATCTTTACTTACGGTAGAATGGTTACTTTGATACTACGGGGTTACTTTGATAACAACTTTCATCTTATAGAAAAATCTGTAAGTAGGTTTAGATTTTTGGAGGCATCAAAAGTTTTTTTTACCTTAAAAATGCCCATTATCCGGTACACCAACAAAAACCTTATTCACACACCGAATAAAATTAGTTTTTCTTAAGTCGAAAGTTGTTACCAAAGTAACCCCATTCTGTATAGGTACCATACGGAGACTCCTCCGTGCCTCGGAAAGCAGGTTAAGCCGTTGGTCCCGGCTGTCATTTGTGGATCTTTGACAGTCGTTACGGGTCGTCAGAAGCCCGAAAGTCTGACAACCAGTCTTACCAAGGGGTTTCGTATTACCCAGTTAATGGGCTGTGGAGGTCAGATAGGCAGTCGCTCCATATAAAATACTGGTATTCAGCTGCATCCGGTTAGACTGGAAGCCGACCCCAACATAGTTGGGAAAAGGCTAGGCAGATTGATATTATTTTGGAGTAGATCAGTAGCCTATGGCATACCTAGTTTTTTTTTTCAATCAATTAAAAAAAAATCGAAATTCAAATCGTATGCAGGGTACTTACAAAATTATTTGAATTTCGATTTTTTTTAACGATGTATTTATTGTTCTAAGATGAAAAGTTTACTTCGAATTTGTAGTAATAGTAATTTATTTTCCAAATTGCAGTATAGGTACGTTACATCAATGAGATTTCGACCCCTGAACTAGGACATCCTATGACATTCATCCTATGATGATGGGGTCGAGGTTTCTCCAGTTACATGGATCAGTATAGGCTTAGACTAAATACAAGTATATAGTATTTATTGATACGTTAATCAATTTCTGTCTAAGCTATTAACAAAAAAAACTAGATATGCCACGGGCTTCTATACTCCGTTCACCTACTCGTATACTCTATTTTTCTCAAAACCGTAAAAAGTCATCCGGTCAAAAGTATTGAAAACTGCACCCCGAAAATAACTTACTAACCGAAACTACTGTCTGTACTGTCTGTGTGTTACTGTCTTAAATATTTTCCTTCGTACATAAAGTGAAAAGCATACAATACATCTCGTTATGTAAAGTCTAGATAGAGCGCATCTAAAGTACCTAGGTACCATGTTAGTTGTGCCTACACGCACAAAGCAATGTTAATGTAGGTAATTCATTAAATCCATTTAACTCCTCCATACAGTTCTGAGATTACAATTAGACATGTTTACAAGCTGGATCGCCGTTTTCAGATAATAATAGAATTTGAATTGAGTCACTATTCCCTGTTATAATGCGCGAGCGCATGTTGATGGTGCTCGGTGGACAATAACGAGGAGCGAAAAGGTTTCATGAAAACGGATGGTACGGATTTAGTGGGTCATACATAAACTAATAGGCGTTTTTAGTATTAGTGTAAGGTTTAAGCCCTACGTATGGCTTAAAATTATTTTAATATTAATGAGCGCTGCAGCATACCTAGGTACAGCAGACAACAGAAATCCTACTGTTGCTTTTCCACCGTTGTTGGTCGGCAATTAGGCGATGGCGGCAATAGAATTCAGATTAGATCTAAATCACAAATAATGTACTTACATCCGAAAGTACCATATACCAAAAGATACGGCAGCCAATGGTCGCGAAGAGTGCAGGTCACCGCGCGGCACTATGACACCCGAACATGAGCGATAATGTTCTGGTCCCTGATCTGGACTTACAATGATGTCACTTGCAGACAGCACTGCTTTACGGTAAATATAATGCGATGTATCGTAAGGTGCTTTTTAGGGTTCAGTACCTCAAAAGTAAAAACAGAACCCTTAGGATCACTTCGTTGTCCGTTCGCTTGTCTGTCTGTCAAGAACCTTGTTTCTCAGCAACGCGTGGAGGTATCAATAAGAGTAGATTAAAATAACAAGAAAAATTGAAATTAATATCAAATACTTAGGTCTACGGTCCCTTGGAGCTCTAAAAAAATCAAGCTTCTAAGCCAACGCAATAAAAAAATACGGCCATTTATGCGACATATTTTGATACTCGCATATACATCAAAACGTGCCGTTGACCTAGAATCATGAAATTTGGCAAGACGCAAGTTCTCACAGCACAAGTAAAGGAAAAAGTACAAAAATAGTTAACTAATTTGTAGTTTTATCACATAAAAAAATGCGATTACAAACTTACATTTCAGTTGGAGAATTGACCGTGACATCGGCGACAAGCGACAACGGACGTTATGTGTATGGGAGAACGAACATTTTTGAAACTACAATCCTAAGGGCACGTCTTCCCTACCATTACCGCGCCCCCCGGTCTACTCCTTGATATGCAATGGTCTCTGTTGCACCATGTAACATGAGGCAACAGGGGCTAGTGTGAATCTTTGGGTTCATTCGAGTCTGGTTAAACCACGCTGGGGTCGGGGCGTTTCATCAATTAATTAATTCATATTCTTGGGATAAATTCATCTCAACTACGGGACCTACTAAACCCTTCATTGTGCGTGGTCCGACACGCACACGGCAATTTTTTGTATTCAGTATCATTTTAATTTGTAACTGTAACCCTCAAATCCGATTGAGTCGGATTTCAATGTTTTGCGAGATTGAGGATTGCAATGGATGCAGTTAGTCAAATACAAATGCAAATGCAAATGCATACATACATCCAGAGGCTGGTTAGACTGGAAGCCGACCACAATATGGGAGGGTAAAGTGAGGCAGACAACTTGCTTATCATCTGAACCCCAAAAATTAAAAGCTAGAACTCGCAAGTGCAAGAGGTCATTGTAAATGTCGCAGTAATGAGATGAGTTTAATGTAATGTACTTAATTCTATCCGAAGATGGTGTCGATAAGAACTACAAGCGATGCCACGTTGCCATGGAAGCACATCGAGTTTATAGGGCTGCAGAAAAGTTATAAGTTGGGCAAATTGAGTGCTTCTTTTTATGTTCCGTAGGACATGAAGCAAAAGCAGTTAAGATTTTGATCGAGAGTCAACGAAGTTTTACTTTTATTAGAACTCACTCGCAAAATCAATTCAGGAACTAACCCAGATTAGTATCCTATCTTTATTAAAACCATGGAAACACCATCAAACCGGTAATTGAGTCCGAAGCGAAATTGTTTCATAAACATCCCATATTGGTCCACAATCGCACCGCTTATTCGGAACAACGAAAGCGTCAAGATACGATATTCGGAACACAACGCAGCCCTATTCTGAGCAGTATAAGTGGTTTAAGGAAATAACGACGAGGCC
Organism: Cosmia pyralina; assembly: GCA_946251885.1. Classification (NCBI taxonomy): domain Eukaryota; kingdom Metazoa; phylum Arthropoda; class Insecta; order Lepidoptera; family Noctuidae; genus Cosmia; species Cosmia pyralina. The sequence goes on from OX276363.1 coordinate 609,207, forward strand.
GCTGGGCCTTGTGGGGCAACAACTAAAATGTATTTATATTTATTGGTTCCTGGTTTTGGCCGAAGCTGCGTACGCGCAGGCCGGATCGTGCCAATATGGCGTTTCATCGATCTCTGATGGCGATGGCGAGTTATTTAAATAAATTATAGCTTATTAAGACAAGTCAGAATGCCTTTATGAAATCGCTGGAAAATTGTTCAAGTTTGTATCGGTGCATTTTGTCGGGTAAAACCATTATTTATATTTTTATTTCATTCCATATTTACCTTATTAATATTGTCTCTGTTTTGAGCCCAATTCAAGTTTGATCCTGTCCCTGAATATTTAAAACTTACCCTGACTGATCTCATCGAGCTCGCGTATTGGGAAATTATTTGTGTGAAAACGTAACGAGTTTCCCCGAGGGGATAATAAAACGTAACGAGTTTCCCCGAGGAAAAAATAAAACAAACCGCGACGCGAATCGCGCGCGACATATCAGGCACCGCTCTTCGCGTGACACGCGGTGCCTTTGTGTCGATGTCGAGTCGCGTGTCGCGCTTATCTGCATGAGCCCTTAAGTGCAATTCGACGGTGATTTAAGTTTTTAAGTTTTTTAGTAGGTATCTATTGATGGAAATTGATAGAGCGCAACGCTCACATAGCCGTAATAAGCAATCTCCTCTTACTCAATTCATAAACAGTCCAAAAGAAAATAATTGTTATTCTTCTCATTTACAAAATGTTTGCCGAAATGACGTGATCGTTGCAAGTATTCGTTGACTTCATGAAATAATATAAAATCTGTGTAGTTGGTGGCTTGCCAATTATTACGCGACGCAACAGCCCTTGAGAGTTGAGGAAACGGTGAAAGACAACAAACATGGAAAATACGAATGATTTCTTTTTTTGCGATCTTATTCAATACAAGATCTCGCTTATCTAAATATTTACCTACTCAGTGAATCTAATCTGCTGTTACTAGAAATATTACCTAAATACTGTCTGGTTTACTTTTCAGCGAGATAACACGGCATTTTTCCTTGATCTTGCTCTAATTTATCAGTATAGGTGCCGGCACAAGTCGTGAGCACAAACTCTACTCTACCTAACCTAACTAATTTCCTATCCCGGCAGGTTGCACACGGGCGGGAGCAATGAAATCAATATATAATCAAGCATATTTAGATACAGATAGAAAACAGAATACAAGAGCACGCTGACGAGGGCAGTTATAAGTTAACGTGGAATTAGTGCTCACGACTCGTACGGAAAATTAAGGATGACGATTTTTCCTCTATACTCTTTCGACAGCCAACAGCTAGCCCCTCCCACAGTAAACAATAACTAACAGACGAGCAGAACATTAGCCACATGTCGTTATAATAACTACTAATATGGAGTACGTTTTTGCGGTAGTGTGGCGTGGGCCACAGTTTTGGCCAGCGCGTGCCAGCTAATGATGGACGCTGGCCCACGACCCAAGTTCCATGGCCCATCACGTAGGAAGCCATAAACTATAACGTGCTATGATCGTCCGGTTATCTGATAGAAGCCTCTTTAGGATAAATATAGCTGTTGAAGCTATTTTCGGATGGTTTACCTTGTCACGTCAGTATGTGGACGTTGTGATGAACGAGGGCCACCCACAGAGCCCTAATCCCTTCGGTAACTCTGTCTACCCACGACATGGTCTTTGTTGAAGCGACATCGTTATTAAAATTAATTTATGTTCACCTTAAACAGAGTTTTATTATAGAGCAAACTGTCCCTAAAGAACTCTGTGATGGGGTTCCGTTGAGCACACCTGGCACTCATGTCGCGAGCCCTCTCTCTCAGCACAAGCGTCTAGGCGGCATCGTACGGGGCTGCTAGCAAGCTGAAACAGTCAAATGTCCCATGTTAACAAAGTTGAAATGGCTCAATGCCTGATCCAGCTGTAACTCACTAAACATATTCCACGCTAATTAATTTAATTCATAAAGTAATTTTGTAGTCACTCTACTACTTATTTAGTAATACTTTATGTTCGAATTACACAAATGATTGGAACACCTCGCGCGCGAGTCGCGGTGCGATGTCGGTGGGCGGACAGGCGAGGCGCGGAGCGCTCGGAGCGGAAACAATACTGCACTAAGTTTTCCCGTGTGGGTAGTTCGCTATTTTTATTGCGAAGAGATTCACTGAATTGAAACAATACTAAGAGACTTAATTATAGCCTTTCGTCAGTTTTGAATTGTAGATAATACAGTACATAACTGTATATTACCTATAAGTAATTATTATCAGGTATATGTTTATTGAATGTTATGGCTGGTTTACACAGTGCGAGCTGCTTACTAGACATCCGACAGCTGCTCGCATTGTGTACTCGTATGCGTAGTAGCTCGGCTTGTCTCGGCTGTTTTCATTCATTCATTAGTTTTCATTAGCTGCCTAGTCTCTTGAGAGTTGTGTGCACTATGCTGTGTGTACGTGTTGTGTGTACTGGCATAGTGATTTAATAAAAAAAAAACATAGTCACAGGACCACAATACTAAGCTTTGAATTAGAAAATGGTTATAAAAAAACTTTAAAAAAAGAGAGAATAACAAGGATTTGGATTAGAGATTCGAATAAGTGGCGAGCTACAGCCGAACGCGTCCAGACGATACGAGTGATGAACGACCTGCTGCCATACGAGTGGTGGGGGAAGGCGAGCACGCGAGTGAAAACCAAAAATTTTTAAGTTATTCGGATACGAGCTATTGTCCAACTCGCAAGTGCGAGTAACTCGCATGATACGGCCACGGTCCGCACAGGGCGAGTTGCTGCACAGCAGATACTCGGTAGGCCGAGTCGCACGTTAGCTCGCATCATGTAAACTTGTCAGTATAGTTACTTTCTGGAAAAAGGAAAATGCAAAATGTCAATTTAATATTAACCGTGTTAAAATTGAATACTTACTACTGATTATTTATATTATATTGTAGCATTGTTGTTATTGTATTGTATTATATTGTAGTTGTTAGCATTGTTGAAGATTTTTGTATAAAATAAAGATTTTTATATACATACTTAGCGCAAATTTCACCAATAAAAATTATCAGTAAGTAGGAACATTTAAACCACGTTCAAGAGCTGTCAGTGTCAATATTCGACAACAATGATGACACTAACAGCTGTTGACCGCGGTTTGGATTTGCTGTTTCATTGGTTTAACTCGTCCTTAGTTGTTGCATGTGTAGAATACGACCGAGCTTAGCTCTACAGTGGGCTAGAAGAGTATCTAAAAAAAAACGTGAATTTATTTCGAGAATGAACGATAACTAAACTGTTTGTAAATTATTTAATGAAGACAGTAAGAGATCTTGATCTTGTAAAGACAGTGGAGCCATCACATCAGCTGTTCATTACTCGCTTCAACATGATGGCCGTAGTTCCAATTTTCGCCATTTCACAGATAAGTTGGTAGGAGTGTACACACCACTGACATAACATAAGTCAGTGGTGTCAGTCATGGTGATTTGCGTGTATTGGTACTTCTTACACGTCATAATTTATGAAATGGTTTCTTCTGTATAAATTATTGACGTCTGGCAGATTCTTCCCCCGAAAGAGCGCCGAATCAGGCAAAATCACAGCTTACTGAATAAATAAATAAATAAATAATAAATAAACCATTTATTTCAGGCGACACAGGCCCATAGATAAAACCACAGAAAAGATAAAGAGGTCTGTTCTGTGGATAAAACATACATATTTGAATATAAACAAAACTTTTGTTAATAAATAAGGCTTAAGACTGTTAGTAGCACTTCACTTTGCACTATAATAGCTTGACTTTGTGCTGTCCTGTGGTACTTGTTCGCGGAAGCGACGGAACACTACGTCCTGCGGCCAAAAGTCTTCTTCCATGACGAGGGCAGATAATAGTTCGGTACACGCACCGCGAACAGCTTACTGAATGAGGGAAATAGGTACTTACAGTCGACCATATCTATACATATACATACTCACATATCTGTGATAACACATGCACTACGAAAATCGTTCTTTTTTGCCATGAGTCTGTGACATCGACATCCTTAAGGCCCTGTCAATGTGTGTCTATTGAAAGGACAGACGGTTAGCACTCCCCTTGACAAGGGCGAAACACAAAAATGGTTAAGGCACAACTTGACCACATTTTTTTTGCCGCCGGGGTCGCGGGTTGTTCGAAAGAGATACCGTGGCCCTGGCAAGGCAACTGAAGGAACACGGGAGGGTTTTAGTCAGTAAAAGTCTGACACGCCCCTCCCGCTCCGCCCAGAGCGGGAGAAGTCATTTGATGATTTTCCATCCACAAAAAAAAAACGGCCTGTTAATGTCAAATTGTTACCACTGATGCGCGGATGACTGTACTTCCTGTTTGCAGTCAGTATAGTATTATTTTATAAATAGTAAGTAATGGAAAGGAGGCTAGATCAAATCCTCTCTAAGATTCGACAAATGTTGCTCTACCAGCTTGAGGCCGCAATACAATACCGTGACGAAACCTCTCACAGAACCTATTCATCATAATAAAAACACAATAGAACCGAACCGGTCTCAATAATATTAATTAATATAATCGTCTGTCAGCTCGCGTTACATCGCCGCTATGTACAGTCAGATAAATTAATAACAGTAACCAGACACACCACGTAAATCTGCCGTGTTATAGCCATTTCATAGAACTGACAAAGAATGGCAGTTGTGATTCGAATATACGAACAATTCAAGTTGATAGTCCATTTGCTCAAAAATCCGATTCCCTGACTGTACATAAATTTGTCAGGGGAGTGGGTTCGTGGACCGATGGGCTAATGTACCCGGTGTGGGCGCAGCTGACGCGGCCGATCAATAACACGCACTGCTATAATTGGTAGCATTCAATGAAGTATTGTGGAGTTGTCGTGAGAGACCTCATGTGGGATGGAACTGTATTATGAATAAAAAAAATTAAACCGACTTCAGAAATAAATGAACTCAAAATTACGAAATAAATAAGTAACTAACTTTAATTTCGGAAGTCGGTGTCTTAGGATCTTTATTTTAGTTAGTTGCCACCAACTTCCGAAATTAAAGTTATTTCATACCTACTTTTGAGTTAATTTCATTTTTTGAAGTCGGTTTATGTTTTTTTAAATTATGTAGGTACCTACTTTTTATTTCGTAATTTTTAGTTCTAAGTTAAAACTGGAATATTTGTTTGTAATAAGTAGATTAGTTTTGTTGTAAATATTGGACTAGAGTTTGACCAAGGGTTTGACAAGTTTACCCTTTGACAACACACAGACCGTCACACACCCCCCCGATGGGTTTCCGCATTGTCGTGGCGGGGGGGCACAGTAGCCGTGGCTTGGTCACCCACGGTGAAGCGAAGAGGAACCCGAGGAGGGGCCGCTCGTCAGGGCTTTTCCCGGTAAGCCGACGACGTAGCGGCCAACAAGTAGGTTGAGGTGCCGCTTGGGCGACATTGCAACTGAGGCGGGCCGCGATGTCGTATGGGAGGCATCGCGGCTGAGGGTTGGAGGCCGCGGCGGGAGAGGAGTGCCGGTATTGCGGTGCGCCGCTCTCCCTACCTTCCGCGGCCTTGACGGGGTTGCCACCGTCTGATGGCGGACGCGGTGGGTCCGCAGGGTAGGAGGAGTGTCAGTATGACGTTGGCCGCTCTCCCTATCCTCTGCGGCCGAAAATTGGCAGGCAGCGGGGCTAATGACCTGACCCGTCGCAGGGGGATCAAGGGTGCCCAGACACGGGGTCGTCTGGCGCCCATGTGCTGGTTTGGTCCCCGAGGTGGTCACGGCGTGCAATGTGTTCTGGTGCGCCGGTGATGGGGAGTACTCCCCAGGGTCCGGTGACGGACAGTCGCGGCGGGTTCACGGATGAGTGCTAATGCTAACGCGTGCCCGTGTTCCCGCCGCGCCGTAAGCGGCAGAGGAGGACATCACCGTGGAGTTTTAGTGGGTTAGAGTCCCAGTTATGTGGGACTCTAACCCACTAAAACTACTACCTCCACTATCTCCTCACACTATCACCTCCCACTCGCACTATCTCCTCTCCTCGTGGTAGTGCAGTACGCATGAGCATTTCTGCACGATAAAAATAAAGGCCGTCACACACGTATAGGTCCATATCATGAATACTACTAAACCGATGTTGATGAAACTTGCGCTGTTCCCTAACTTGAACAAAGTGTAAGCCAATAAAAAAATGGTCGCAATGCAATTAATAGTTTCTGAGAAATGCGTGGACAACCATACATACATACATACACGTCTATGAAATTTTGTATTCCTGCTAGGAAGCCCTAATAGATTATCATAAGTGAATATATTGCAATGCCAATAATATAATTACATACATATACGTGTCGAATTGATTTATCAATTCAATCAATCAATCTGCCTAGCCTTTCCCCAACTATGTTGGGGTCGGCTTCCAGTCTAACCGGATGCAGCTGAATACCATTATTTTACATGGAGCGACTGCCTATCTGACCTCCACAACCCATTAACTGGGTAATACGATAAGTACCCCTTGGTAAGACTGATTGTCAGACTTTCGGGCTTCATTGATTATCAATTAAGGAGGTTATTATAATCTCCTTTTTTTGAAGTCGGTTAAAAAATTGAATTTTCAGTTGCGGTTATAAGGGACTATCAGGCAATGCAACGGGCAGATAACAAAATAGCTCTTACTTACTTAATAAGAGCTATTTTTCCATTATTATTACTCCATTATTTTATGAAAATTTTATTTAGTTTTTTTTTGTTTACCTAGTAACGTAAAAATAATAGGGTGTAGTTTTCAAAACTGAAAACTACAAAAACCACTGAAAACATTTAATTTCTTACAATATAACTATGGCGCCGCGGAAACTAAAATAGAAATAGAACAAGAGAAAATAGTTTCAGATATGAGTTACGCACAAGTACGCGAGATGCCAACATAACTACCTTGTGACTAAATATATTACGGCATAATAACAATATTTTACTACTTATAATGAATGCTCAGAAGTAATTCTTCGTTCAATACCATTTGTTATTGTCGCGGCAGTAACGTGAATGTAAATGTTCGTGGTAGCGAATGAACTGGCAGATTACAAACATCTCACCGGGCGTCTATTTGATTAGGCATTATGATATTACAAAAGCTATTTGTGCAGTGTCGTGGGCTCGCAGTGAAATCATAGCGGGGGTGTGGGCAGAGCACTGAGCTGCGGGGCACGCCTTGCGAGTTGCGCTGGCGCAGTGAAAGGCCTATACACTCGCTTACGTATCTATTTACATTTTTTATAGCGCAATAACGATGTAAAGAGATTTATCTCAACGTTAACATTTTCGCAAGGAATACTATTTGTTTTCATCTAGAGTAAGTTTACAGTTTTTTTATGGGTTTCAGCATGGCTGTAATGGTTATGAAAATGTCTGTAATATAATGAATTTATTCGTCAGCCTCTCAATATTAGAGCACTTTTCACGTCTCATTGCAAACATTGCAGATTAATTGTCAGTTCTGTAACGACTCACTGTAGGTAAACTGTCAACTCCGAGAGATCGTGCGACATACTGCTACGATAAGTTTTCTCATAAAAGGCAGCAATTATTTAGATATTACTTATACATGACATCTCATTAATATGTATGTGTCTAATTAAACTTATTGACACCTAAATGCGAGCGTAACTCCTACTAGTGGAATTAGGTCAGTTTGTGAAGAGTGAGTGGGCGCGACCGGCTGCGACCAGAAACATTGCATTCGTTTTAATATACCATAAGTACTAAGCTGTATTTGTAATTGATCCTGGCTAGATGATAAACTTCTTTGAACTATCTATATATACTATACCTCCTCTTGGTCATTTGCCTTCTAAGAACAAACACATCAGTAAATAACAGTATTTTGGTGCTTTCCGAGGAATGAACCACCTCGTCTGTTCTTGATAAAAAAAACATTGATAAGTATACACCACTAATTTTTAATTAGTCAAATACTTAAAGGGCTTATTAGAGAAGGTCTTGTTATTATATATGTAAAGTCTCAATAAATAATATTCATAAACAGCAAAGTTATTAGCGTTTGTTTATATCCCAAAATGTCATTCAGTTTATGGAAATATTGTACAGGCTACATACTAGTAGGTATTCATTAATCATAGAAAAGCAATACGCGTAGTTTTTCTATAAGCAATTGTCCGAATGATTGATTCAGTTATGAATTTACCAATTATGACAATTTTCGTGGACAATTTTGGGATTTAATTTTTTTTACTTTTGACTACATAAATATGACCAGTAACGGGTACGGATAAAGCCCCATTTTTTTTGTACTAATAAAAAAATAGCCTCTAACTATCTTTAGAGCTAAATAAAGCTTATGGGATAAGAGGACTGTCGCATTTTGTCACCTCTCTCACTCACACGGGACCAAATTTTTAAATGCTTTTTTAAAAATGTACATAGTCAATTAGCGGACTAGTAAATAATCTTAATTGAATAGTTAATTATTAAAAACACATTTCTATTTGTTACTCAGCTTAAAAGTTGTTATGATCCTGTTTTTGAGAAGAGTTAAATAAATGAATAAATAGATTTATCATGCATAGGTAAGAAATAAAAAAAAAATAAAAAAAAAAACCATCAAAAACCAAACAAAAAAAACATCAAAAAAAAAAAATAAAAAAAAAACAAAAAAAAAATCATGAAAAACTCTTGACTTTTTTTTCCAGTCAAAAGTTTTTGGTCTTTTGACTGGAATTCAAAATATAGGTAGGTATATTTTGAATTCCAGTCAAAATAAAGCTCGTAAAGTCCAAATGAATCACAAAACACATCAGGGCACGTCTAAATGAGTCAAACCTTGGACAACATTTTTCTCACGATTAAAATAAGATATTTATGTTGAATTTCGGCGGAATCTGTGGATTGAACAACGAATAGCGAAGTGCTTGAAATGGTGCCAATCACGGCGTTCTCACTTTCCGCCACTCTCTTTAAATTAAAAATATTCTGTTCTACCAACGCATATTTATTTGTAAAAAATTTATCAAGCAAATATAAAATATAGAGCAGTGGTGGCGCAGTGGTAACGGCCGCTACTTACGAGTTGTGGTCGTGGGTTCGAACCCAGGCACGCGCTTCACTTTGTGTAAATAATTTCATCACCACTGCTCTCAAAACGGTGAAGGAAAACATCGTGAGGAAACCATCATGTCCTAGAACTAAAAAATCACATGAAAAGACATGTGACACCTACCAACCCGCACTGCTGGGCTCGCGTGGTAGAATATAGCCCACTCCGTCTCATCGAGAGGAGGCCTGTGTCCCAGCAGTGGGAACATAGATATAAGAAAGAAGATTTCTATGAGTGGGAACATTAAGGCTGATTATGCTGTACAAGCAAAAAAAAAACTATTTCTCAAACACTTTCTACTAAGTAGCACGTTTCAAACAAATACCTGTCCCACAGCGGGCGCATATCACCTTTTCGAACTGTCATTTTTTTTTCAAAATGTTGACAAGACGTAAGTAATAGTGAGAAAAATTATAAGAAGCTAACGTAGGTAACTAAAAAGGTGCTTAATTTAATTTGATTTAATTTCATTTAATTATCCAGCTTCATATTTAAGTAAGCTTAACATCTTTACTGTAACACTGTACTGTATGAATTATCCTACGATAATCGTATATTTTTTCGCTTACAGGTACTCATTCATTTTGGTGAAGCATACACACTTATATTTATCTTGGCTATTTTTCTCTCAATTTTTTTCTCTTGATTTTAAAATTCGGATGACAGATCATTCCGCTTGTTTTGTCAGATTTTTTTCAATTTCACATCCAAAGACTACAGTATAATTGGTCACATGGGTCACATCCGAATTTTCCTTCAGACCAGGAAGACTGGTACCTATATTTTTGCCATATTAAAATGTTTTGCCATAACAATTGTTGCGGCGGCCTAAAGCCTTGGGGTGAAAATCGAAATTTTCTTAGTGGACTGTATGAGGGGCGGTTCGGTGACACAAGTAGGTGTTTTGGTGGTGTGGGAAAATGATGATGGTACCTGCCTGGTGAGCTATGGCGACACGACGTGAAGGGTTTCCTTAGCCACGTGGCTGGCGCGTCCAGGATATCACGTACGGACGAGAATCTGCACTTTCCACAACACACATACACGCACTTGCACTGTTCAATAGCAATCTTCGTTCTTCGCGGTGAAAATATGAGTCCTTTTTCGACTTGGGATTAATTTTACCCAACAGGCGTCGATGTTGATTGAGAACTGGCGGATCTTCTTGGCGGCAGCGTATGCGCGCCATTGCGGATCTTCCTTCTCGCTCTCACTTAGGCATTATAAGGGTTGTGGAAGGGAGAAGGAAAGCGGAAGGAACTTTATGTTACACAGATACTAATTAATTAGAGTTGCCAGTAATTAGGCATGAAATATAAAACTAAAGAAAGTAATGGCGTTAACATTCCTCGCGGCCTTAAAGGGTCACCTTTAAAGAGAATGATATAATAATATATACAGTGAAATTACACTTAAATCTAACTAAAGAGGGAATGGACTGAATAAGATATTACTGAGTAGGAATGGGGCATAAGCGGACCACAGGTCGCACAAGAATCCCATTAGAAGTGCGTACTGAAACGACTCGCGCGTGCTACCGTCTATAGACGTATGCAACTTCTCAATAACACCTAGAGGCCAGGATAGAGGAGGCGCATTATCATTAACTATCACTACTACAGTGCCTTCCTTAATCATGTCTCCATCAGGTTTATTCCATTTTAAGCGTGATTGTAAACTATGAAGATACTCGCTTCGCCATCTTTTCCAGTACGACTGGACTAATTTATCCATAAGAGAGTGTCTTTGAAGCAGGTGATCAGACAGTAAACCTACTTCCGCGGCGGGTAATGAGTTAAGCGGTACAGTATGTAAAAAATGCGAAGGGGTAAGAGCTTTAGGCTCTTCCGGATCAGCGCTAAGAACAGTAAGAGGTCTGGAGTTCAACAGGCACTCTATTTGAGAGAGAATTGTAACTAATTCTTCATAAGATAGAAGTTGTTGACCTATTGTCTTGAAAAGGTGAGTCTTCACGGCCTTCACCATGGACTCCCAACATCCACCAAAGTGCGGTGACGCGGGCGGAATAAAATGCCAATTAATGCGATGCTCAGCGAGCTCCTCTTCAAAGCGCGGGCGGTATTCTTTATTTATGAAAGTATACAAGTCGCGTAAAAACGAATTAGCTCCTCGAAAATTGGTCGCGTTGTCCGAATACAAGCATTGTACCGGTCCACGGCGGGATAAAAACCGTTTCAACGCGGCTATGAACGACACAGTCGTAAGATCTGTAGCTAATTCAATATGAACAGCGCGAGTAGTCATACAGGTAAAGATACATAAATAACCCTTGCGACTCTTCGCACCTCGAGTGCGTATGGGCACATACTGTATAGGGCCAGCGTAATCACACCCTGTATGAGAAAAAGCTTTGGTTGCAACATTTACTCTAGATTTAGGGAGATCGCCCATAATCGGCGGACCATGAGGTCGCGGTCTCCACCTGTGACATGCGTTACACTTGTGGATTCTATGACGAATAATGCGTCTAGCGGACAAAATCCAATACTTATGGCGCAATAACGACATAGTGAGTTCTGGACCTGCATGTAAATATTTTATATGATTATAGTCTACGAGGATTTCAACTATGCGATCATTTCGGGGTAACACTACCGGGTGTTTAGTACTATAGGCCTCAGCCGAATGAGTTAATCGACCCCCAACGCGGATTAAATCATCACCATCTACAAATGGCTTGAGTTTAATAAGAGCGGGTGAACAAATTTTATTATTTTTTAACTCGGAATAATCTTCCATGAAGTGTTTTGTTTGAACATGACGCAACAAAATGGCTTCAGCGAACTCGAGGTCGCTAGCGGTAACGGCGTCAGTCCGACGCGGGAGTTTTTTCATGAAGCGGTATATGAAAACAACAATACGCAGCAGTTTAGTCCACGACGACGTACGTTCTGCGAGTGCGAGTAGAAGCGAATTGTCCGAACTTGAATCTGCGACTATGGGGTGCGCGTGGACCTTTTCTTCCGGAATGGGTTCCGAATTCAAGTCTGTAACCTTATGTATGGGCCATTCGGAAGGGTCGCGCTTAGCCCAAGCGGGTCCGTGCAACCATAATGGGTGCTCAATGAATTTGTCAGGTGTTAAACCACGTGACAAACAGTCCGCTGGGTTTTCAGTACCAGGTACGTGGTAGAAATGTTCCGCGGGGACGTTGTCTACGATGCGAACGACACGATTGGCCACAAACGTGTGCCAACGATGCGGAGAAGAATTTATCCAGCAAAGAGTCACCTTTGAATCGGTGAATGCGTAAATAGCGGTAACATTATAACGCGGATTATAAGTGTCATGAACACGGCGAAGAAGTTTAGCGAGGAGTTCGGCACCACAGAGCTCCAGTCGAGCAATAGTCAATGGTTTAACCGGCGATACCTTCGACTTGGCACAAACCAGCTGAACGACTACGTCCTCGTTGCGAGTGACATGCGCATAGATGACAGCGCCGTAGGCGCTTTCGCTGGCGTCGGAAAATCCAATGAGGCGAAGAATACAATTTTCAAAAATACCTAAATGGCGCGGGATTTTAAAATCATTTAAAAGCGGCAGGGCAGAGCGAAAAGTTTGCCAAATATTTATGATGTGACGCGGGGGAGTGTCATCCCAATCGAGCTTCAGTAACCACAATTCTTTGATAAGTAGTTTAGCATAGAGAACTACAGGCGCGACAAGCCCCATGATGTCCCACAGTCTAGCTACGGCCGACAGAATAGCACGTTTAGTACACGTGTCTGGCGGTGCGGAAATAAGAAATTCAAAACAATCATTTGACCTACACCAGCGCAAGCCGAGAACCTTTTGTTCTACCGACTTGTCGAATTCTAGTTGTTCGGTCAACCTATGCGACGCGGGAATACTGTTTAGTACAGATTGAGAGTTACTGGTCCACTTGACCAACTCGAACTGACCTCCTCTAAAGAGTTTAATCAGTTCGTGCGAAACCTGGACTGCACGTGATTCGGAGCTTACGCTGTAGACTACGTCATCCATATACAGCGAATCCGCGATGATAGCGCTGGCGCGCGGGAAGTGATGACCATCGTCTTGAACCAACTGTTGTACTGTGCGGATCGCATGGTAGGGACTTGACTTGAGACCAAAACAGACACGGTTAAACTGATATAGAACCAGAGGATCGTTTGGACTAAAACGATATAAGATGCGTTGAAAGCGACGATCGCTTTCTCTTACTTCAATCTGTAAGAACATTTGTCGGCAATCAGCCGAGAGCGCGAATGCGAACAATCGAAAATTCAGAATTATAGTAAACAAGTCACCCTGTAAATTCGGGCCACTGTGTAAAATATCGTTGAGAGATAATCCAGTACTCGTTTTAGCACTAGCGTCTAACACGGAGCGTAGTTTTGTTGTTGTCTTATCTAAACGTACAACTGCGTGATGCGGAATTACATAGTCAGGACAACTACTGTCTGAACTATCGAGCGGAGCAGGGGATAAATATCCTTTATCAATATATTCGCGAATGACGTCATCATACGCAGTACGTAACTCGGGTGCGGATTCTAATTTCTTTTCTAGGCAGAAAAAACGTTTTTTCGCGATCTCGAGTGAGTTCCCCAATGAGAACACATCGCTGCGAAACGGTAGGGCTACAGAGTATCTACCTGTGTCCCCATCGCGTTCCGTGGTCGAATTATAAAAGTACTCGCACTCAAGTTCGTCGAGCGATTTGCTCGTCGAAAGAGTGACGGGCGCTTCATCGACCTGCCAGAATTTTTTCAACGCCGATTCTAACGAGTCTTTGTCGGATGGTTGCGAAATATGTGAGTAACAAGACTGTGGAGGCTTATTACGACGTACAGGCAGCGCGGGCACAGTGCCCATGATGACGTAACCGAGTACCGTCTGCATGGCGGGCGGCGCGGAGGAGTTACTGCTAACTACGCGGGGCAGCATAAGATGCGGGAAAAGCGAAGCCCCGATCAACACATCGATGCGACCGGGTTTGCCAAACGATTCGTCGGCGAGCGGTAAACCTTTTAAGTAAGGCAAGGCGGAAGTATCTACGGGAGCGGTGGGTAAATTATCGGTGATTGCATCGACAACTAGCGAATTAACGTTAAAAGTAACGTTCGGATTAAAACGGGAAAAGAAAGCGAATTGTACGGAACCCTTAACGGATTTTTCCGTACCACCGATACCCTTAACGGAAGGCGTATCAGATGAATGTCTAGTCAAACCTAATCGTTTGCAACATTCTGCGGTAATAAAATTAATTTGTGAGCCACTGTCTAATAGACAGCGAATAAAATGCTCCTTACCAAATGAATCTCGAACTATTACAGTAGCGGTTGACAACAAAATAGTAGTATTCGTATTACATTGCGGCTTTGATACGCGGGAGTTCGAGTCGTAAAAGATCGACGCAGCAATGGATGCATTACATTGCGGGGCGCTCTGAGCGGTGGCGGCGAGCGGCACGGCGGCGGCGTGAGCATCTTGCTCGCTCGAAGCCGTGGAGTTTGAACCCGATTGTGTACGTGCGGTATCATCAACACCGTTCGATAATACAGTCGCGTGCGATTCGCGATTAAAGTGTAAAAGCGTATGATGTTTATTTTTACAAGATTTACATCTATATTGAGACTGACAGACTCTGGCCTTATGTTTAATACTTAAACAGTTAGTACATGCATCGTTTTGCTTCACCGATTTGAAACGATCACTTGGTGTCATTTTAGAAAAGGCAGGACATTTAAATAAATGTTCATGAACAAAGCTATCACACAAACATTTAGCGGATTTATCAATTACAGTGTAAGATTGCGGTTGCGGAGTTTTGGACGTTTTTTTATTTACAGGATTGTTGTTAGACTGAGTGAAACTCAAGCTGTTTAAAGCTTTAGTATTTTGTAAAATGCGAGATTGATTTTTAATGAACTGTACTAAATTGTCGAATTTAGGAATTTCGTCTTTTGAGTTCATTTCAAAAAGTCGAGCGGTTTCAGAATCAACCTTTTTTATAGCGACATGGAAAAAAATCAAATCTGATAAATCATTTATTTTAAGGTTTTTTAATGCGTTTGCGGCGGAAACAAAATTATCAGAAAAGGATTCGAAATTTTGAATAGATGCGGTATTAAAAGATTTATGTTCAAACATCCGATTAAGGTAACTAGAAGCTAATATACGTTTGTCTTCGTACTTGTTTATGAGTGAATTAAAAATTAATTGGTAGTTATCGCCATTAGGGCAAACTCCTGAGAACGCGGTTTGAGCCTTATCTTTCAATTTCCCCATCAAATAATATAATTTCTCCGAATCAGTCAATGTATTATTTTCGTGTACCGTGCTTTTAAAATTAGCATAGAACAGGGGCCAGTTACGAATATCGCCATCGAATGACATAATTTCAATGGGAGGCAAGCGAACTGTTTGCTTATTGACACCACTACCACTAGAAGTAGGAGCCGATGTGGCTGATGATTTTGAGTAACTTGAATAATTATATTTAACGCAGCAATATAATTCCTCAAAACTAAACCACGACTGATCATCAATATTATTTTCCGGGTCTTGTCTTAGAAGAAGCGAGTTATATTTATTAAATGCCTCGAGGAACTCGGTGCGCAACGCATCAACATTGACACACGCACACAAGAACTTCTCTACCGGTTCCATACCGGACTTCATTTTTTCCATTAAATCGTAAATGATTTGCATGCGGGCAAAAATCATATTACGACATGACAGTGCTATTTGAATCGCGGATTCTATCTGATCATCCGAATCCATGGTCACTTTCTTAGGCATTTTCGATATTTTTGTAGGTTTTTATAATAGCTAAAATAAATCGCAAACTTCAACGAGTTGCGCGCGGTGCGGGATTGGTAGGTGGTACCTACGAATATAGTACCGAACGATAGCGAAGCGAGCGAGCGGTAGATTTTGCTTCTACCTACGTATATTAAAATATTAAGTTGAGCGGGATGCGAAATACCTGTGAATGTACGCAATGACAAGTAGGTACTGTAATAAATGAATAAATGAAAGCGGTTTAGTATAAGAGTATAAGGAACGAAGATTGAAATGAAATATAGTTGCGGGATGATGATATACGGATATAATATTGATATCCGTTATCAAGAGGATAAAGAAAAATAGGTATCCGTGATCATGGGACCAAAACTGTTGGATATCTGTGATCGTAGGACCAAAAACTGTTGGATATCCGTGATCGTAGGACCAAAAAATGTCGGATATCCGGCTCGAAGGACCAAAAATGTTGCGGCGGCCTAAAGCCTTGGGGTGAAAATCGAAATTTTCTTAGTGGACTGTATGAGGGGCGGTTCGGTGACACAAGTAGGTGTTTTGGTGGTGTGGGAAAATGATGATGGTACCTGCCTGGTGAGCTATGGCGACACGACGTGAAGGGTTTCCTTAGCCACGTGGCTGGCGCGTCCAGGATATCACGTACGGACGAGAATCTGCACTTTCCACAACACACATACACGCACTTGCACTGTTCAATAGCAATCTTCGTTCTTCGCGGTGAAAATATGAGTCCTTTTTCGACTTGGGATTAATTTTACCCAACAGGCGTCGATGTTGATTGAGAACTGGCGGATCTTCTTGGCGGCAGCGTATGCGCGCCATTGCGGATCTTCCTTCTCGCTCTCACTTAGGCATTATAAGGGTTGTGGAAGGGAGAAGGAAAGCGGAAGGAACTTTATGTTACACAGATACTAATTAATTAGAGTTGCCAGTAATTAGGCATGAAATATAAAACTAAAGAAAGTAATGGCGTTAACAACAATGATGTGAAGCCTTTTCAATAATTGAATACTTAACAGTTGTTTACGTGAAAATGGTTTGACTTGAATATTCGTATACCTATAGTTATTCTTTTGGGAACTCATCTTGTGTTTTGATCATAATCGTTGTTCTCCTTTCCCATAGAAATTATAATTCTATGATATCTATAATCAATCCTTTTCACCTACGCCGTGATGATCACAGTCGTTATCGTTGGTGATAACTAAAGGGGGGTAGTTCCATCTTCGAAGAGGTACGCATTTCCCTTTTAATTATTTTACACATTACAGAATCTTGGGTATTACTTGGTATTTACCGATCCATCGTTTTCATTTAGGAAGATATCAAGCCAGATTTTTGGTTTCCCCCTCTAGCTTACCAGAGATGACGGAAGAGACGATGGGAGACACGTCAACTTACTTCCCGTCCACACATCGAGTAGGTACCGACACTTCGTCTGATTGGGTGATTCCGGACCCCACGTCTGCACTCTACTTACGCCAGGAGCACCAGATAACTCATTGTTTATTACTTTCAACCCTTAGTTTCAACCACTAAATTCTAAAAGATTTTTTCCTATTTTATATTCGCACACTTGTAATGGTATTAGTATCACTGTTCCATTCAACATAAGTCTTCGATTGAGTATCAACTTTTGGCCGTACTTTTATAAAGGATACCTATCTATTTACTTACTTGACTAAGCGGCCTAACTCAGGGAGATTGCAATCTTTCAAATTAGGTCGTTATACCTAAATTTGTACAAAGTAAAACGCGCGACTAAAATTTAACCGATCGATTTCTTTTAATAATATATTATTAGTTATTACCTATAATGTCACGTCGGAAAATTCCGTAAAAATCATGTAAGTAACCTCTTCTTACTTATATTTTTTTTTGCTTTCCGTGTTTCGATAATTTTTAAAACCGGCCAAGTGCGTGTCGGACCACGCACAATAAAGGGTTCCGAAGTTAAAAATAATTTATCCCAAAAACAAACTTAAAATTGTAATTCCAAAAAAAAATTTTTTTTGTGTCATCAAATTACAAATTAACAATTTTCGGATTTTTTCTTTTACTTGTGCTGGAAGACCTTGCTTCTTGCCAAATTTAATTATTCTAAGGCAACGGGAAGTACCATAGAGGTTTTGATTTACTTGCGACAGTTGCGATGTGTCACAAAATTGCCGTATTTTTTTATTGCGTTGACTTAGAAGCTTGATTTTTTTAGAATCCTAAGGGGCCATAGACTTACGTATTCGATATTAATTTCAACATGATATCTCTACGCGTCCCTGAGAAAAAGGGTCATGACAGACTGACAGAGTTGAAAATTTATTTTATATGATAGAATTACAAATTAAATAATAAAAATTATATTATTATTTCGTTTATTAATTTTTCTTCTTATCAAATACATTTTTAAATATTTCTTAAAAAATATATAAAAAACATTTAAAAATATAAAAAATAGTAGCCCACCGGTATCAGGAACAGGGTCCAAGCTACCGGCGGTCAGGACTCCAGAGAGAGGAACCTCCTAACAATGCGGGCCGTGTCCAGAAGTACTGCTTTCTGAATCAAGCCCTTGATCCAGCCACCTAACGAGAGCCTCCTATATTATTATTATTATTATTATTTTTTTATATTATTATTATTATTTTTTTATTTATTTATTTTTTTAATTATTATTATTATTTATTTTTTTACGGACTTTTTCCTTTATTTGTGCTATGAGAGATTGCTTCTTGCCAAACATGATTCTAGGACAACGGGAAGTACCCTATGTTGTGATTTACTTGCGAGTATCAAAATATGTCGCATAAATGGCCGTATGTTTTTATTGCGTTGACTTAGAAGCTTGAGTTTTTTAGGACTCCAAGAGACCATAGACTTACGTATTTGATATTAATTTCATCTTGATACCTCCTCGCGTTCCTGAGAGAAAGGGTCTTGACAGACAGACAGACGGACAACGAAGTGATCCTATAAGGGTTTTATCCTTTTGAGGTTCGGAACCCTAAAAAATAAATAAACGTATTCTAAAGTGGCAAAATACCTACCTATTTTTTATTTATTTTGCTACAATAGGTTGATAAATTTATGACCGAACCATGGCCGAACCATTATTATATTTACGCGCAGTAATAATTTTATTCAAATTAATAGTTTAGTTGATATCGTTTCACGATTTATGATAGTAAGAATAAAACTAGAAAGTTGTGTTACTGTTGGACGTAAGTTAAAAGTGACAACGACAAATATACTTCGCCGGCGCCAAATATAATTATAACGATTTAGAACAGTATATCATTGTGCCAGCCCAGACACCGAGTATTCAGTAATAAAATGATAATTCGGTTGTAAGCATTGATAAACAAACCACATCACTCTTACCTCGCATTACGAAAAAACTGAATAATGTGTATGTCGCAGCCAACTGGTTTAATTAGCCATTTGGTCAACCGCCTAGCCATTTCACTAAATGCCGCCATTCAAATTCAATCAACGGCCTGAATGATATTCAGTCATTCAATCAAACGGCTAGGCAAATTACTAGGATCGAAAGCGAGAGCGTTTAACTACTACTTGCCTAGTCCAGACATTTAAATTTAAAATTAGTTCTATTTTCTGCCACCTGGCGCTGAAATCCACACTGTCAATATTTCTCGACAAGCCACAAAAATGCGTTTACGCAAAACCGAATCGGGCAACCCGACTCCACAGTCTTTTGGCTGCTACTCTTAAAAATCCGGAGGCGCGAAGGGAGGGCAGCCCCCGCCCGCTGTGACAAAGCATGGGTGCCTATCCTTTGTTACGTAAGGGACGAAGCTGTTGCACTTCCCGCAGCGTCGGGCGGCGCTGGAAACGTTGCAGAATCAACTTTAAAGTGCAATAATTTGTTTTTGTCAAGAACGTTACACTGTAATTTTAAATTGGAATGAAATAATATATTTAGATGACCTACCGAAATACCCTATTGCAAGGCCCTATTGTATAAAATAGCCTAAGCAACAGCCAGCCAGTTCATTAATTGTTTTTTAATTGTTTTTGAATATCATTTAGGCCGTTGGTTGAATTTGAATGGCGGCGTTTAGTGAAATGGCTAGGCGGTTGACCAAACGGCTAATTCTTTGTAGTTGGCCTGCGACATGTATGTACATCGTGTGTTAGATCAGACACATGTTCAAGATTTATTGGGAATGAGGTTGAGGAGCTGAAAATAACAGACATGTGTTAATTACACCATTTTGTATTAGAATTCGGTCCAAGTTAATAGAATAACGACGCGACGCAAGCTCTAGAATCCACAATATCTAAATGGATCGTCTATGGCTGTCTGCACGGAAGTGATTCATATTTGTGAATGTGCTCGGTCTGGTCGGGTGTGACATTCCTGTAAGAGAATACCATATATGGCACCTAGTCGCCGTCAGGTAATGCATCCCCGATCAGTGAGCGATTATAACGCAACGGAAGCGGCTGAAATTAGCAGCGCGCGCGCATCGGGCGGTCGGGGCCGGTGCCAGCCAGGCCGCGCCGAAACTAAATACCCAAAAGCGTTTGTGATCGCGCGAGCGGCTGCCAAATATGGCACGAATCTCGGGTTTCGCGAGGCGCGCGCGGCGCGTCGCTGGCACACCACCAGCCACTGCAAAATCGCTCTCTGTTCCCGACTAAAAACACGTAAAAAACGTTTTTATTTCTGTAGCGAGCGGCCTCTAATTTTAGGCCGTATGGAAACCGAAAGTAATACGGGCGATTTTGGTTGGGGCCGCGTTGTCTGTATTTAGATTAGAGCGGCGCGGGCGCAGTGGCGCGACTCGCGACTCGGGAGTCGGCGCGCGACTCGCGACCTCCTCAACCCGCACGCACCGGCCGCACTCGCCGCGCACGCCACCGCGCAACTGTCGCGCACTGACTGCATTGTGAGCCCACTGTGATACAATATGCGCGCGCGTTAACAGTTTATCAATGAAAAGTTTCGTGTTCTAAGTGCTACAGTTAAAAGGATTTGGATGTCACAGATGTTACCCGAGGGCGGAGGTAAATACTACATCGCTTCACTTTCACACTGTGTTTATAATATTCATGTGCCCGCTTAGGTTATTGCACTGTAAGTATATTATGCATGTCAATCACTACTGTAACATTAAACTGCCTGAAGGAAACAATTACTTATTCAGTCAATGTTCACCGAGTTATTAATCATTTTAAAACACCAAACTCTGCTAAAATAGAGCAGTCCGTTAAAAAATAGGTATTAAATTAAACAAACAGTGTAGATAACGGCGCACGCTCATTTGTTATCTATCGAAGCGGAGTGCTTCAGTTAAAGTAACCTGGGGGCATTATCTAAGTCGGCGGTGTGTACCTACCACTAGCACTACATGTTGTATGTGCTGCAGCTATCTGCCGCCGCGTATCACTATCACGCGCGATACGCTGAACTATTGATTCGTTACACTAGCCTTATCATCAGTCACTACTGCCGCCGGTAAATACTCTTTACTCATATTAGCTAACTCTAAATCATTATGCTTAACTTTTTTTTTTAATTAATCATTTATTTGAGTAACGTTGAATATAATTACATACATAACATTTTTAAATGCTAATGAGTAACTATTGGTCATGCTGAATCATGTTTCCCTGAAAAAGTAAACCGCAGGTCGTAGGTTATCTGCTAGTGAACAGGTATTGTTGAGAGCGGTAGCATTTACTATGTGTTGAATTGATTCATAATACGAGGTACTTACTACAGCTATATTAGTAATATTTTAGTAAAAAAATAATTAATCCCCTATGGATAAATTTGTAAACTATTGTTGTACAGTCAGGGAAAGTAAATGTTATTCAAAATTGACTATCAATTTAATTATTATTAACATAATATTTGACAATCACACACTGATGTGTGTTTGTCTCAATCTGCTTATCATTACATTTCAATGACTGTGTATTGTGTGATTGTGACAGCAGAATCAGCTACGGGGTAAGCGAGACAGCAACACATGCGAGTGATGCGACACTACAGAACTTTAACCGTTGGGCTTTTCATTAAATAGGAACAACACGCACGAGCCAACGTCCTTCTCAAACGATTTAATGCTTAACATTGAACACCAATTCAGACACAAGAAAGAGGTGAATTTTATCACTTATGTCATCCAGTTCCACCGAGCTTCCCTTCTCCACCACTGACATCCGTTTCGGATGCTTCATTATTTTATCTGTGTCATGTGTGCAGATCCAATCACGCTGTGTGCGTTTGCTCTTACCGCAGAAAGCCCTGGTGTACGCTGCTCCTTATACGGAGAGTGTCAAATTGTCTCCGCTGCGAACAGTACGATCGTGAACCGTTGTGTAAACAAAGAGATCGAGGTGGCTTCTGTTATCACTGGCCGGTTTCGGCGATACCGAGGTGATTGTATGTTGCCATTATTTGAATAGTTGCAACTTGCGACAAACTTGACAGTAGGTATTTCCACGCTTTTTTGGGTTTCAGGGTTTTTTGGTGTGACCAATGTTAGCTGTTGAAATATTTAGACTGAATATTTCAGTATTGCTCGTGGTAGCGTCTGCTGCTGCAGACTAGGGCCGCAACAGGGAGACAAATTGAATTAGCTCTAAAAGGGTTTCGTCACGCTTTATTGGCTAAACTAACATTTGTCTTCGTTCAAAAAGTAGCTCGTTATTTTATACGTAGGTATGATAGCCAGGCTGACAGATTTATTGGTCAGGGTCTCAAGCAAGAGCTCCTCTGTCTCATACCATTTGACTAAGAGCCTAAAAGCTTAATCTGCTAAGATAACCAAAATGGAACTGACCATAACTGTCGGATATCGGATAGTTAATATTGTTATGTAAAACAATAAGACCATAGCAGTATGTTTTGGTCAACCGTTCGCAATTCGTTACCAAAACGGTAATAAATAAGTTCTCGTCTCCTACGCCTCGTCGATATGATTCATGCCTACAGCGCGCTATACCCTACAAGGCAGCTATTAGCGTTCCCTGTATGCCGATCTTAAATTAATAGTTGTTAAGCCGCGGTTCGGCTCAAGTTTTTGGAAAGTTAAAATAATAAAAATGACCACATTTGTTGTTATTTATGTTTGTCGTTTAATTCGGACTACATTCTTGTAAATGATGATGTAATTAATTGGTTCTTCTCAGTAACAGCTGTTTGTTGCCGAGGCTCAAAGGGCATTTTCAATTTCGTTAGAATTTCATGATTCAAGCTTCTGGGTTCATTAGTACCTACTTACGTACCTAAGTCAGCGCACCACAGTTCCCACACGTTCCGTTCCGTGCATTTCGTTCAGCAAAACACAAGTAACTACAGTAGGTACATATTTGTAAAGTGAAGGAAATAAAATGGGATTTTTACTTTTGCAATTTATTGTTTTCCGGCGAAGTATAACGACTATTTTAAACGAAAATGACAGTTCTAAAAGGTGACATGCGCCCGCTGAGAATGGCTCCTTGACCGTACATAGGATTCAAGGAATCTTCATCCGTTATCTCGCTGTTTCAGTAATATTACAAGTAGCTTGATCCAAAAGTTCATTAAACCAAGCCAAGCATAAAGGCAACAAAATTTCTATTAAATCAAATATAACATTATTATGGTGTTCTTTAAGTAAAATTGATGACGAACAACACAATTAACTCTTGGCACTCCTCGACTATGTTGGCGCCGGTGATTCACTTATAAGCCGGCAGGTGGCGCCTTGTTACCACCATAAAGCTTCCCGACACCTGCCGGAAAATTCACATTTTTTCCTAAAGAAAAAGTTGATTTGTAGTAACCTATTCTTGGAAAACTAAGCCAAGAACCTGTAATCACGTATTATGGACAGTGAACTGTTAACATAGTTGTGTAGAAACGTCGCATGCGCCACATGGCCAGCTGGTAGTGCCCACGTAGTGACGTATGTCTGGCGGAGTGCCAGCGAGTGGCAGTGTGGCAGTGCGCCGTAACAGCGCGGAGTAAACACTTGCCCGAATGTAGGTGATGATGAGTCAGGCAGGAACGAGCGAGTCAAAATACAGTTTAAGTTGTGGGGGGCATTCTGATGCCCCCCACAACTTAAACTGTATTTACTGTGTTAATTCTGATTAGGAATTTAAATATTGCAAATAGTAGGTAGGTAGGTATTCAATTGCTCCTAATATTTTGTTCAACAACTTGCTATGATTTTTGAGAATTTCCTCCTGTTTCAGTGTTATGGACTCAATGTACCTACGTACTTAGATACCTATATTATACATACCTTATGATTTCCCTTTAGAAGCGATATCTTTGGGATTTTCCTGTAAACTTTTCAGTTACCTACCAATTATAAGTAGGTACGTGGAATAGGCAGAATAAACAAAAATAACGAGGATCTCAGAAACAGCTCGGACTTGGGATATTCCTAATCAAAGCTTCAATTCCATAAAAATATATGTAAGTAGGCAGTTTTCCTCCTCATTAGTCTAACTTGGAAGGCAGAGTTATTACTTATTTGTATTTCATGCACTTTATGGTATAACACAGAATTAGGAAACGTACCTACCTACCTATATAGTATGTTACATCGTATAAGTCAAGCCACGCCTACTTAGGTACATTGGTATTTTTAGGGTTTTTACCTCAAAAAGCTAAAACGGGGTTCCGTACATAACTATATGATCACTTCGTCGTCAGTCTGTCAAGACCCTTTTTCTCAGGCAAGCGTGGAGGTATCAAGTTGAAACGAATATCAAATACTTAGCTAATGGTCCCTTAGAACTCTAAAAAATCAAACTTCTAATACTTAAGTCAACGCAACAAAAAAATACGACTTATTGTGATACTTGCAACTAAATCAAAACCTATAGTACTTCCTGTTGACCTAAAATCATGAAATTTAGCAGAACCAAGGTCTCAAAATTTTAGTTTTTTCACCTAAATTTTTTTTTTTGCGATTACAATAAATTTTACGTAACGTTCATAATTAACGTTGTACGTATTTTTTTTTGTATGGGAGAACATGTTGTTGAACTATAATGTTGAGTTTGTTTTGTACCTAATGCTATACTTAGTCAGAATTAAAATAATATTTATGTACGTAAATAATAACTTATATAATTCAATAATAACAATAACAAAATTATATCCTAACTTAATTAAACTAAGTACTTCATCACATTTTCAAACTAAAATATGGCGTCGAAAAATTCATCCGCATCGCTTTCCACTGGTAATGTATCTACTTACCCTTCTTGTTGGAAGACTAGAAATACAAAATGTTTATTTCTGTACCAACTAGTTTAGATTAGTTTATGATTGGAGCCTCCTTTTAAGCATATAGCACCTGTGTTAGGAGACTCCGCTCTTCCATAGCTTTGGCTGTTTGTACAACTTACAAAAATACAATAATAACTTACAAAAAAAAAAATTTTTTTTTTACTTTCTTAAAAATGTTTAGGTATACTTACTCGGTATCAGAATTTATGTCAAACTAGCTAACCCGACAAAAACGTTGTCCTATCAAAATTTCAATAATTCATACATAATTCCCATAGAAAAAGCACTTTCGGTTTTCCCAAATTTTCCAATTTTCCTAGAACATTTTATTTCATACAAACCTTGTCCTGACAATTACAAACGCAACAAAAAAAGATTTAGGCCAAATAGGTGCAACCGTTCTGAAGTGATGCGCGTACATACATTCGGCAATTGATTTTGATTTATATATACACAATACTTTAGTCACTTTTAATAATAGCAGTGAACAAGCTTTAAAGCAGTCACAAACGTTCGCTTAGCTGATATAGGTACCTATTAATATTTTTATAGAGAATGTATCTTTTGCACCTTTGTCTCATTTCTGAGAAAATTCGTTTTCTCTATTTTCACTCGCGCAGAGCTCGGTTGCCCGAGTAGGTACTTTTTGTAGGGAATATAATAGGTTGGGGAAAAAGTTTCTTCGCATTTTTTAAGAAAATTCAAAACATTTTTTAATATACATTATTTACATTTATCTAAAGTATGTAGGTACCATTTTGTTCGATAACTTTTTGGCATCTTGTAGGTAGGGACATGATCCCATTGCTATAGAAATTTTTGGACTTCTGATCAAAATACCGCGACAAGTGGTTTTGGCACTCCTCTCGTGATGTTAACCTGACACTGCCTAAAGAATTCTGAAGAGACCGAAACAGGTGGAAATCTGAAGGTGCAAGGTCAGTATTATACGGCGGATGCATTAACACCTCCCAGCCAAACTCTCTTAATTTTTGCTGAGTGGCTAAAGATGTGTGAGGTCTAGCGTTATCATGATGAAAAACCACACCCCTTCTGTTGATTAATTCCGGCCGCTTTCTCTCAACTTCTTGCTTTAATCTCATCAGTTTTTCACAGTAGAGTTCAAAATCGATGGTCCTGCCTGGTGGTAACAGCTCATAATGAATAATGCCCTTCCAATCCCACCACACACACAGCATCACCTTGTTGCGAGTTAACCCGGGTTTCGCCACAGTCTGTGAAGCCTGACCAGCCTTTGACCACGACCTTTTTCGCACGTTCTTGTCGTACGTGATCCACTTTTCATCACCAGTTATCAGCTTCGTCAAAAATGGTTCGGTTTCATTACGTCGTAATAAAGAATCACAAATGAGTACACGGTTCATTAGGTTTCTTTCAGTGAGCTCGTGAGGTACCCAAATATCGAGCTTTTTTGTGTACCCAGTTTTTTTCAAATGCGCCAAAACTGTTTTGTGGTCATTTCCCAGTTCTTCAGCTACGTTGTAACTACTGATATGCCGATCTTGCTCCACTTTTTCATAAATGGCATCCATTTTATCCGTAATAGGGCGACCAGAGCGACGTGCATCTTTGACATCAAAATTTCCGGATTGAAAACGCTTATACCAAATTTGTGCTACTCTCACAGACACTGCACTGGGTCCATAAACATCGCAAATTTTTTTCGCCGCTTGCGTTGCATTTTTACCTTTTTTGTAGTCAAATTTTAAAATGTATCGAATTTCTTCATTAGATTCACTCATCTTGACAGTACGAAAAACAAATGAAAATCACATATTTTCCTAATTTGAATTTGGAATAATGTTCTTTAAAATTTATACTTTCAATGATACCAAAACCAGCCAGATACAAATAGTATAGCCAAAGAGATTTTATTTTAAGTTCATACATACTATAATGCGAAAAGCCTTTTTCCCCAACCTAATATATTCCTATATATTTGTAATCACGTTCTCGAAAATGGCTCTAACGATTTCGATGAAACTTGCAGTAAGTATAGGGGTTTACACGGGGGCGATCTGGTAAAATTAAAAAATAATCGTTTTCTCTATTTGAGCTCGGTTGCCCAAGTACTTTTAAATTAATTGACTCTTGAACATTTCAAATCAATTTTAATTAGGCTTTTAAGGCGCGGACTGACTACGATTTTAAACGGCACACAACCGCCTAATCTATTGTCACCTTTAGCTGGCTTGAAATAAGGTTGAAAATTGAAAATAATATTTGTGTTGCCGAGATGTGACTAAGCTGCGAATGTTCATTTATTTTCCGGGTTTTCTTTAGATTATTCAGAATATACACAATAAATTAAATTATTGTCCGGTTAAAGTTAAAAAAAAATGCTAATTCTATTAAATTCTTAAAGTTTATTTTTGTGGAGCAACTTCCAAATTTTTTATTGGGAATATCAAACTATTTTTTACTATTCTATTCGGTTAAAATTTGTCTTTAAACCCTTCTCTTGTCCACTGTATTTTTTGAGTCGGATAGTTTCATTGCGTTACGTCATACTCGACAATCCATGCAAGAAACCAATTTTTGTGAATATTGAGCTAATAGCGCCTTAAATGTATTTTTTCTGCATGTGATAATTTTATTTAACACTAGCACTTCCCGCGCGGCTTCGCCAGCGTGGATGTCGAAAAATATCCCACGGGAACGCTACCGGGAAATTCTTCCTCAATCCTTGTCTACACTATAAAGGGAACCTCTGTGCAAAATTTAGCTTTCTAGGTTCAAGCCAAGGGTTTGGGCTGGGCGTTGATGAGTCAGTCAGGACTTATAGATGTAGATAATGTTCGGTTTTTGTCTGTATAGGTATACCTACCTATCTAAGTGCCTACCGACTTTGAATGAACTGTTTTCAGCAACTGAACTTAGGATTAAAAATTGCGGTTAAATTCAAAGCCGCAGTTTAGTTTTGAACTGAAAAACTCGTGACGCTGTGACGCCTTTACCTAGTATTGTTGTTATTGTGGTACTGATAACAGGCGCGCGCTGGTTTGTACACTTTTTATTTTACCATCCATTTGTGAGTAATTATGTATTAAGTACCTAAGTATTTTCCACTTTATTATTAGGCAGTACCTAGGCCTTTGGTGCGGATTCCATAACAATCACAGTTATGTAAGTATAAGATGATAATTATGTAGGTAGGTATATGATGATGGCCGGCCGCCTCACTACTGTTATGGACACAAAACTCTAAAGTTAAGGTTAATCCATAACCTACTTTAAAATATCTACGAGCTTCTGAGTGTGGGAATTACTAGCCATTTTTAATTTAGCTCTGACTAACGTGGAAGTTATGATTAATGTTTTCCTCCTTCCTCTACCTAGTGGGTTTTTAATTTAATGAAACAATTATAAATTATTCATTAGCTATCTAAGTAATGTTATCTTCTACCTAGTTATAACACAAACAGAACCACAGAACAGATAACGAGATCTGTTCTGTGGACAGAAGTGTGTACGTACGTCCTGTACCTAGTTACACACTTAGCTCCTAGTGAAAGTTTGAGTAGCGGAAGATAGAGCTACAACATGGATTAGGCGCGCGAACTAGTGGCATATTACAATAAATAATTTTATCACTAAATAAATTGCTTTCGTAAAATTTCAGGACTCGCAAAAATTCCTCCAGGTTTCGCATGCAGGTGCAGACTACTCGAGCTAGTCAGTCAGATAGATGTAGATTGCCTAGATATGAGTACTAGGTGGTAGATTTCAGTAGATACCTAATACCTATTATTTTAGAACATGGTCAGTAGGTAGGTCCTACCTACAATAAAATAAATAAAGCAATGACTTCATTATCTGACATCGTAATTTTAGAGTTTATTGCAAACGTTATCTAAGTACTTATATAATGTTATGTGCCAGATGAGCCGGAACAGATTGTACTGAGTGAGAGAGTACGAGAGTATTAGAGTGCCTGGCTCTGGCTGGCTATTTCACGTTGTAAATTTAGGGGAGTCTCTTGTTATTTAAAATTGATACAACACAATAACAAATCGGTGCTACTCCTCAACGGCCTGCTGAAAAGGCCACACATAATAATATATTATGATAATTTTATTAATCTACCTAAATGTGGCGCTCGTCCGATTAATGCCTTAAAAGCGAAGGGTTCGTCTGTATCCGTATATCTGCACGCTTTAGCCGGCCCGGCCAGTCTGTTTTGTTATGTTATGACTCACTTCATATTGTTGTGATTTGTGCGAATAAATCTCGTTCGGATCGGTAGGATTCGGTATCGAAACGTTTGGTATTTATAGCAGTTCTGTGCTAAACGCGCGCCAATTTTTATGTTTAGGATTCCTTCCTATGTTTGGTGGCAGGTTGCCACTGCCAACCCAGCGGGGCGTGGTTCACTGAGTGTGCTGCAACTAGAGATATAGCAAATACCTACTTACTAAGTTATCTTGATTTGTTCTGTTCATTTCAATATACTTAGGTAAGTACTAGGTATGTACCGAAGTTTGGCACAATTTTCCTTTTCTGAACTTTGTCCTCCATTCATCTGCTGCTAATGAGTGGATCACATAACTACTCACGGACGCGTTGATATGTAGCTAGGTACAATAGCTGTA
This sequence comes from Cosmia pyralina, assembly GCA_946251885.1. Classification (NCBI taxonomy): domain Eukaryota; kingdom Metazoa; phylum Arthropoda; class Insecta; order Lepidoptera; family Noctuidae; genus Cosmia; species Cosmia pyralina. Next base: position 639,012 of record OX276363.1, read on the forward strand.
AAACTACATTAAATTATTTTCAATAAAAGCATTGATAAAAACCGTCGCTGCTCGCCTGTCTGGATGGATGAGCATGTCTGCTGCGAACAGTCCCAACAGCGAAAGTGTTGAGTAAACAAGCCGCTCGTCAGCAGTCACGGAGAATAAATTACTGTGAGAAGCGACGCCCGCGCAACGCAATCACAGTAGCAGACCCGATCGAAACACTCGGGGAAGAAATACAGAATATCCAGTCTGTGGAGCGCTTGAATATTGCATAATATTATTATAAAAAATCTAACATTTATCTTAAATATAACATTTACACGCAATTCAGACTAAACTGAAAAAAACTCATCCGCTCACAAGTGAATGTTCCTTAAGCCTTCAATCGAAGAACCTACCCACCTACTAATAGGTAGACACTTGCTTGCTTAGTTAACATTGTATAAAATCATCTTTCTCTGAATCATTGTGAGAGCAAGTTATAATACCTATCTATCGTTTAACAAAAGGAAGCACTGAATAGTGAGTTTCACAATTCCTCAGTTTTCCTATGGGACGTTGCTTTTCTACGGTTGATATCATCGTAGCGCCCCTCCACGCGTAGATAGGCACCTACTTATATGCCTAGCAGCGCGCAGCGTCTCCGCTACTGAAAGAACCAAATTATTTAACTTTTTCTGAAAGGACCAAACTTTAGATTACTGGAATAGAGTGCAGTGTCGTATGTCATAATAAAACATTCCTGTAATAACTAGGTACTTACTACAAACGTGAGGCTTCTTCACCTCACTGTTTGGTATTCATGTCATGCTACCGAACACTCATAAGTATAACTGGCAGTTCTCTGCCGTTTCTGAGAATGTTAATTAAGTATTTCACTAATTCCAGCCCCACGCACTCGCGGGGTGGTATCGATGACAAATAGTGTCCTTCCTATTATATAGCTACTGCTCGCATTACTTACCTACAATTTCCTTACTTTATTACGCTTGGGTAGGATTTTTTGTATCGCGAGCTTCGATCAATATTGATCGAAGCTCGCGAGTGCGTAGGTATGCGTCAGGTTGTGTTCCTGAATTATGTCATGGTTGTAAGTGTCATCATGTTTCGATTTAGGCACACCGTGTGTGATTCACAACGGCTATGGAAACTTTAATTGTGTTTCAGATGTTCACAGAACATTATCACTGAAGTTATTGTAAATAGGTACCTGGAGCCGGTTGTTTATTAAGTAACAATCATTTTAACGGGTAGGAACCTAGTCTGCTGAGGTTCGCAGAAAGTTATATATTAGGTTGGGGAAAAAGTCTTTTCGCATTATAGTATGTATGAATTTAAAATAAAATCTCTTTGGCTATACTATTTGTATCTGGCTGGTTTTGGTATCATTGAAAGTTTAAATTTTAAAGAACATTATTCCAAATTCAAATTAGAAAAATGTGTGATTTTCATTTGTTTTTCGTACTGTCAAGATGAGTGAATCTAATGAAGAAATTCGATACATTTTAAAATTTTACTACAAAAAAGGTAAAAATGCAACGCAAGCCGCAAAACAAAATTGCGATATTTATGGACCCAGTGCAGTGTCTGTGAGAGTAGCACAAATTTGGTTTAAGCGTTTTCAATCCGGAAATTTTGATGTCAAAGATGCACGTCGCTCTGGTCGCCCTATTACGCATAAAATGGATGCCATTTTTGAAAACGTGGAGCAATATCAGTAGTTACGACGTAGCTGAAAAACTGGGAATTGACCACAAAACAGTTTTGGCGCATTTGAAAAAACTGGGTACACAAAAAAGCTCGAAATTTGGGTACCTCACGAGCTCACTGAATGAAACCTAATGAACCGTGTACTCATTTGTGATTCTTTATTACGACGTAATAAATCCGAACCATTTTTAAAGAAGCTGATAACTGGTGATGAAAAGTGGATCACGAACGACAAGAACGTGCGAAAAAAGTCGTGGTCAAAGGCCGGTCAGGCTTCACAGACTGTGGCGAAACCCGTGTTAACTCGCAACATGATGTGATGCTGTGTGTGTGGTGGGATTGGAAGGGCATTATTCATTATGAGCTGTTACCACCAGGCAGGACCATCAATTCTGAACTCTACTGCGAACAACTGATGAGATTAAAGCAAGAAGTTGAGAGAAAGCGGCCGGAATTAATCAACAGAAGGGGTGTGGTTTTTCATCATGATAACGCTAGACCTCACACATCTTTAGCCACTCAGCAAAAATTACGAGAGTTTGGCTGGGAGGTGTTAATGCATCCGCCGTATAGTCCTGACCTTGCACCTTCAGATTTCCACCTGTTTCGGTCTCTTCAAAGTTCTTTAGGCAGTGTCAGGTTAATATCACGAGAGGACTGCCAAAACCACTTGTTGCGGTATTTTGATCAGAAGTCCCAAAATTTCTATAGCAATGGGATCATGTCCCTGCCTACAAGATGGCAAAAAGTTATCAAACAAAATGGTACATACATACTTTAGATAAATGTAAATAATGTATATTAAAAATGTTTTGAATTTTCTTAAAAAATGCGAAGAAACTTTTTCCCCAACCTATTATATTTTCTGGATATTTCGCCCCGTAATCCACCCTGCATGTATTTGCTACTTCCTTGTGGTTGGCTATAAACGGACAGCACTAGGGTGATCCGCACTAACTTCATTGTTTTGGTTTGTGTTCGGTTTCCCCACGGGTTTTACGCGCGGATACATTGCACAGTCGAGTAATTAGCGTGCTTTGTTCGTGAAAACTTGATAATTTATTTGAACAGTTAATTTGACTGTAACACCTAGCTCGTGTACTCTGAAATGACGCAGCCCGTACCGCACTTACCGTATCTAGTGTACGTAGGTAATTAAGTAGTGGCGCACGACATTTCAGCTTAAACGAGCTTAATGAAAATAAATAAGGTACGTAATGCTTTTAAAAGTGCGTAGATACTTACTTATTTACTTAATTGACTGTAACTATACTTACATAAATAATATTGTGATGTCCTTTCCTTGTTTCGGCTCAGTCGGTTAAGATTGCCTGAACCAGTGAGTAGTGTGACAAGTGCGAGCTTTTGTTTACAATGAAAGGAAAACGTGCAGGAAATTAAATATTAGTGAGTAGGCAAGAGTGGGGCAGGCACTTTCTGATAGTCGCTTGGTGTCCTACCTTTCTATGATTCAGTCGACTATTGTCTAAAATATTATTTTTAACCGACTTCAAAAAGGAGGAGGAGGTTCTCAATTCGTCGGAACCTTTTTTATGTATGTTCCCCGATTACTCGAAGATGGCTGGACCGATTTGGATTTTTTTTTGTTTTATTCGAGAGGTTGGTCCCATATAAAATTGATTAACATTGCTTCGGTAGTTTTTGAGTTAGCTTCAATAATACGTATTTTTTCCCCACTTTTATATGGACGATGTTCTAGTTTGTTTTGCAGATAGTGGTATTAGAATTTATGTGGGATAGGTATACAACTAAAAAGTGAAAAATAAAAACTTTTTTACAAAAAAATACAACCGACTTCCAAAAACAACACTACAAAGTGAAAAATAACTTTAATTTAGGAAGTCGGTGGCAAAAAACGAAAATACATTTAAATGTAAAATGTGTGTCGGTGTCTAGTTAACTAGACACCGACTTCCGAAATCAAAGTTATTTTTCACTTTGTAGTGTTGTTTTTGGAAGTCGGTTGTATTTTTTTGTAAAAAAGTTTTTTCTTTGTCCTATATCTGCGTAGTTAAAAAAAAAATACTCCGATTAGGAATGTTGAATTTCCGCAAACAAATAAAAAGATTCTAATGAATACTGAAACAATCCCTCCAGATTGAACAGTGTATTTATCTACTCTCAAAACAAGAGAAAACCTACACCTTACAAAACAGATCTGTCATAGCTTCTCAACCATTACAGGCCGCATCAACTGAAAGCTTGTTGCGAAACATGCGCGCGCGTTGTTTCAGTTGCGCTGGCTGCGCGCGCGCAGGCCATTCGTGGCGCGAGTATTTCGGGCCGCACTCGAGGCGCTTCGGGTTTCACGCCTTCTGCCGAGGCGTACCCACTGACACACAAACACGCTGTATTTTCGGGCATGAGGGTATGATAAGCACGCTTAGAACAGTTTAGATGCCCTAATTCCGACACACACTAATGGGAAATGTAAGTACTCATTTCTGGCGAATGCGGCGTTATATGTCATCTTGGTTCTCGCAGCAATGCTCCGAAATAATTGCATAATTTAAATTCTACCTTATTTTCTGTGAAATAGTACTTAAATGTTTATCGTAAGTACCTAATTCCTTACCATTAGATGTTATTAGGTGATTTATTTACCTATACCTACCTATAGGTAGGTACCTACATTATTTATATATCATGCATTGGATTTATCCCATTGACTAATCCAAGAATTTCCCTGGAGTCATAGGCCATACTGCAGGAAACATCAATGTATAACTTTCACGTTGTGCCTAGGTAGGTAGGTAGGTAGGTACTATCGTATATCTATCTACTTACGTTATCAGTAACATAATGTACTAAATAAGTTCAATACAAGATTTATTACCCGAGTGTAACTGTAATCTGATGATGATCTCGAGCGCATGCGTAGTAAACACCAATGATTTACGATTGAGACTACGTTACACTTTTTACGTTTTACCTGACGTGACGCAGGTGCGTCTTAAAATCAAAACACATTAAACATTTTGTTTAAGTTAACTGTAGATATTGAATCGTTCGTTTTGTACATTAGATACTTTTACACGAATTCGTTAATGAGTAAATAAACAATACATTTATTATGATAATTTTTTGGAGGTTTTCTAGGACCATGTTTAGGAAAAATTGACATGGGCAGTAGCAGTAGGTACCAACGAACGTTAGGGTTCGAACCCAAGACATCACTCAATCAGCAACTCGTCACATCACATAGCAGTAGTACGGTCAGCAACAGAAGTCGGTTAATACTGCTAATTTTTGACATCATCTAAATTAACACAAAATGATTCGATAAACTGCTTTTTTTTCGTTTAACTGTTAAAGAGTTAATGTTCTTAAAATTTTAAGTACTTCTGGTCCGATTTGAATTAAATATTTCGCTTAATAATTAAGATTTAAAAACTGCAACTGTTAATCAACTTTTGTTGCTGACTGTACCTAGCTGTCCGCAAGATAGTTTTACCTACCAGGAATCAGCACTGGCTATATCTAAAATAATGTACCAAAAATTGTGCTTTATTATTATGTCAGTGCAACAATAAAACCTGTGTGTCGTACTCACGCGGCCGCTGTCGGCCGATGTGGGCAGTAGCATTCAGACAACCATATTTGTACAATGATCTATAATAGCTCATACATCATTTTGCAATGAAATCGATTGCAAATTGTTTCAATATTGAAACTTAGCCAAATCTGACAAATTGCTTTCCATTTGTCACTGCTTTGTGCAGCAGTCACAACTACCTACCTCCGTACCTCCCGAATCATTTTCGATCTTGATTTTGACTGCGAGCTGTCTAGTGCACCTTGATATTTGGCATTGCGTTCAATATATTTTGGTATTTTTGCATAGCTTTCGGCCTAGCAAAAAATTTGAAGCGATATACAGTACCTACTAACTTCCGTGACGTCATGATGGCGTGCACGTACAGTTGTTCAACATACTAAAGCTTGTGTCTGTTGTTTCAGAAGTGATGCGGCGCGTGGTGTGCGGCGACGTGTGCCCTACGCCGCCACCCGCACCCACAGCGCAGCACAGGTACAGATATACATCTATTCAGACTGTATGTTGACATCGGTGGTGGGTACTAGTGGGAACAAAGGCTTAATTAAGGGGTAGGCAGCGGGTTATACAGTTGTTTTCTAAATATCCAGCACACTGCAAGGGCCTTCTACGTGAAACGCTGTGAATAGAACATGCTACATAAACAATCCTTGCTAAGATCCCCAAAGTAGTCTACCTAAAGTTTGTGTTTGCAGAATAATCTTATAATTTATGAGATGTAACTGTATTGTCAGATCAATCCTAAAAATATGTAAGTATATTCTGTAACTGAAGCATTTCAGTGGCCAACAACACCGAACACACAATGTGAGTCATGTCCAGTCTCCTCAATCACTGTCGTTAACTTGCACAACATCGCTGCAATCGTGCAAGCGCCTGCCAACTCCAGACGTGATTGTGTTGTGTCCAGTCATGAGTGTGAAGACGTAATGTCGTGGCGTACATGTGATGCAAATAACCTCGTGGTTGTTCGTATACCTCATGCAGCATCTTCAGAAGTATTGATCGGTGACTTTTTGCTATTTCCAGGACATCGGAGAACAAGGAGTTGTTGCGTCAACAGCTCCTGTCAGCCAGCAAAGAGCGTCTTGAGAAGCAGGAGTCTCCTAAACCGAAGCACGTGCGCAACAGACAGAAGAACCGATGGAAGCTAAAGTTCCATCACCAAGCGCTGCCTCAGGAGTACCTCGACCACTACGAGCAGAGCCTGCAGAAGGCCAACGCAGCTAAACAAGTGCAACAGAAACAGAAGCCCGCTGAGAAACCCAAAGCAGAACCAAACTTTGACATCAACAACTTTACCAACGAAACGTTCAAGATCTGGGCGCAGAGACTAGCGGGCATACAGCATGAGACGGGCACGCTGACCGTGCCGCAAGTGTCCTCCATGCTCAACATGGCAGCCAAGCCGCCCAGCAAGGACGAGAGGAAGAAGAGGAACCCCGCCATTGCTCCCAGCAAGATCGTAACGTACGACGACCTGCCGTACATGGGAGAGATGACCCTGAACAACTCCAAGCCGAGGAGAGGACGCAAGCCGAAGAAGGCCGACATCTGTCACCTCATATACGAGAACTACGGCACCGTCGTGCCCGGCCAGCCACCTGCCTCACAAGACAGGCTGAACCAACTGAACATGTGTCCTCCCTTCAGAGACCACCCGCCCATGAGCAGCCCTAAAACTGACTTACAGAACAAAATCATCTCCAGCTTGCTGGAAAGGAAGTTATCGCAAGAAAACAAAAAGCGACTAGAATCTCTGACACCACCGAAGTTCGCCAGTCCGGACGAGCCGATGCCCGAGGCGCCGGTCACCATCGCGGGCCCCCTGCACAGCGACGACGAGCCCCTCAACCTGTGCATCCGCGACCTGCACGACCTCAAGATACAGATACAGAAGAAGTTCGGGAACATTTACTCGTCGCTACCTGAAGTTAAGACTGAAGTGGAGGCTGAGAGCTCAGAGCAAGACGGGACGAAAGCTGAGCAGCCTCCCAACGCGATCTCTGTGATACAGAGGAACACGAACCTCACGCCCACCGCCAGCAGCTCGCCCGACCTGTCGCGGCCGCGGAACGTGTCGCCCACGCTGTCAGAACCCGCGCAGCCAACGTGCAGCCCGGACAGTGACGGCAAGTTCCCCGGCTACGTATACTGGCCCAACGCAGGCATCTACATGCACCCCTTAGCTCTGCAAACGCAGCTCCTGTACTACCAGAGGCTAGCGGCCGCCGGACAACTGCCCTTCTCCGCTGAAGGAGACAACAGGGCGCCGACGTCCACGCCCAACAGTGTCAGTGAAGTGTCAGAGAACTCATCGATAGACGATAACAAAAATAAATTAGTGCTCAAACAAATATCAGAACTGTTAGACCCTAAAGTGATTAAGCAAGTGGAGGAGGCGAAGCGGAGCCCCGATCAAACTAAAATGAAGAGGGTGTCCCCTAACCCCGTGCAGGGGCCGGTCAAGAGGAAGCGCTCGGCGATCTTCATCCCGCCGATGCCCACCAAGACCAGCTCCACCACCCCTACCACAGAGGTCAGCATCTGCAAGTTCAAGTTCACGGGAGGCTCCAAACCTTCGTTACAAGAGAAGAAGATGCTCTCTGTGGACTCAGGAGGCAACTTCAGGTACTACAGTGGCACCGGGAACAAGGGAAACAAAGGCTACGAATATCTACAGCGGGACTCAAACCAAGGCAAAAACGCTAAAACCGCACCAGAAACATCAACGTCGCAGCCAAAACTGGCAGAACAGACCACAGCTCTAAGTAAAGAAGACCTCAGTAAAAAGAAGAGGAAATCTAGGAAAAGTCTGCAGAGAGAGAAGCTGGAACAGACGTTCAAAGAGAAGGGGTTTCTGATTCAGACGCAGCAGCTGCAGTCGGCGGAGGGCGCGACGTACTGCAAGTTCAGGCAGCTGAGGAAGTTCACCAGGTACCTGTTCAGGAGTTGGAAGGATTACCTTCCGGGGGAATTGGAGGAGAATCAGACTACTGAAGCCACTGCACCACAACCCTCGCCTGCGAACGACGGTGCGGCCGCAGGAGAGTGGGGCTGACTGGATGAAACCAGGACTTAGAAATCACTGTGGTGCCTTTGTTCAGGCCAGCGTCGACCGGAAGACGGACTTAAGGAGTTCATATTGACATCAGGCTGCTGTACTTATGTAGGTCATAGTGACCAAGGAAACCTAAGATTGTATATAATGTGAAGTAATTCGGTTATCGGAAGCTGGAGAATTAACATGGCCGCTCAGCGGTACAATAATGCATTTAATAATAATCGTGTTTAGTGAGATTTTAAAACTATTAATTTGTGTTGTTTTGTTCTTGATCGCCACTCCGTCCATATTGAATGGTTATTAAATTAACGTATCTTCGCTTCGGTGTACATTAATTGTTGAATATGTAATGTTTTATACGATGGACTTATAACTGAGATGTATGATTGTGTGTTGTCGTCAAATATCAACGTGCACGAATTTATAAGTTAGTTACCAACAACCTATAACAGCGTGCATGTTGTGTTGCTGCACAAAGTACTGAAAATGTGTAATGATACTGTACTTTAGTATAAACAAATATTTATTTCATGTTAGTCCAAGTTTTGTGAATACCGCTGTTGTGAAGTATTATCTCGGGCGCTAATAATGTTGTTAAACCATAGTTAAATGTACGAATACTAACTAAACTAGTCACGTGACACCTCTAACTTAGCTGTACGTAGTACGTGGGGGCGGCAGGACTATCGGCAAACTGTACATATTGCGAACCAGAGGCATTCTAGTCATTAATGTTAAGTTTTACATCGTTGTTATTAACTGCTGCTGTATTTAATATTATCATTTTATTTAAAAATGTTTTCGTAATTTTATACATAAAGTAAAACAAATAAATTGTATACAATAAACTTTATTACAAAAAAAAAAAAACTTGATTCCGACAAAAATATAAAGTGAAACAATGAAAACAGGAATGTAATATACCAATTAAAAACATTTAACCGAATCAATATGTTGTATGATTTTAACAATAGGAAAACCCGTTCGCAGATATACTCGACGTAGTTGCATCACAACCTTCATATTTACGTTACAAATATTCAAGAGTCGTGCAACTAAGTCAGTATTAACATATTAGTAAACGAATGTAATCTTTGCTGACGAAAATGGAACGTGCGTAAGTTTATATACGTAAAATATATAAACTTCAAACAGTACTCTATATTCCAGCATAGGCAACAAAGTATCACCATATACCAGTCAACAATAGTTCGGTAGGAGGCGAACCCCCTACATTTTGATACAAAAATAACTATAAAATATACTCTTACACACTAACCTTCAAAAATCCATCTAAAACACTTCACCTGCGCAACTTGTGCGAAACATCACACTAAACAAAGGCACAGATATTATATAATTCAATATTTTATATAAAGTATAGTTATAAGATCTTTAACATTCGTAATTTTATTATTACGTGTTACTTCACTTAACATTAGACAATGTCCGTAGGAACTAAATCATTTTCTCGAGCTGCCGCTCAAAATATTGGACCATTTAAACCATAGATTTCGGCGGAATGTCTGCCTGCAGGAATGTTAATTTTGATAATTTGTAGGCCAAACATCTATGGTTGCAATTTTGCTGATATTTCACAGTTAAAACTTTGTGCACAAACAATCAATAGATAACGTTTACCCATTTACGAATCATTATAACAATAGAGTATCAAATCGATATAAAAGTTGAACAACGAGGCGAGCGGATAATCGATTATTCGTAGGTGGAACCGAGTTTTTAAGAATTTTATCACATTATAAATGCGAACAGCTGTTCGCCTAAAAATGGCTACTTAATAGGCAACACAATTATGCAATTCTCGGCGACTCCGACCAATTTTTAGCTATTTCAAGATATACAGTCCTTTCAGTTATTTTACCAGTGACAGCAGCAACCCAATAGCAACCTTATTGTAGCGAAAATAAAAATCACTATGATTTTGCCGGACTTGTCAGTGGCAGCAACCATATGGTGACGGGAATAAAGATCACTGTTGAAAGTGACGCCAAGTCAGAGGTGAAATAACTGAAGGATTGTAGACATTGCTTGCGTGTGTAAGCGTAGCTGTGATGTAAGAACACATCAATCTTTACCTAAAGCGTATCACTAACTGCTCGTGTTAGCCCGCTTCGCGTCCGCTCGCCTGTAGGTCGGCTGCAGTGTTACGCCTTCAGCACTGCGTGCGCCGCAGCCTGCACGTGCGGCGCGGAGATGCCGTACTTGTCCAGCAGCGCGGCGGGCGGGCCGGAGCGCGGCACCTCGCGCACGCACACGTGCTTCACGACCACGTCGCGCTCCAGCGCCAGCGCAGACAGCACGGCCTCGCCTACTCCACCTGTAATATGATTGTGAGTCTGTTAGTAAATTCACATGTTGATTAGCATAATCAGATCGATATCAATCTGCCTAGCCTTTTTCCAACATGTTGTGTCGGCTTCCAGTCTAACCGGATGCAGCTGAATACCAGTATTTTATATGGAGCAACTGCCTATCTGAGCTCCACAACCCAATTACTGCGTAATACGATACCCCTTGGTAAGACTGCTTGTCAGACTTTCGGGCTTCTGACGACCCGTAACGACTGTCAAAGATCCGCGAATGACAGCCGGGACCAACGGCTTAACGTGCTTTCCGAAGGCACGGAGGAGTCCGTATGTAAAGATGGTCACCCATCCACGGACCAACCCCGGCAAGGTAGCTTAACCTGATGGATCAACCCGTACGGATGTTATTACTTAGCTACGAGCTCCTTTAGCATAATCAAATAAGTAATCATTTGTGTCTAAAAGAATAATGGATTTAAAGCCGCGTTCACACTAAACGCATAGTCGGCCGCAGACTGTGAGCGTCTAATTGCAAAATGTATGAAAAATATTTTTTTGCCGCTGACGAGCTTGGTGTAGTTGCGTTCTAGATGTTCGGTTCGGAGAATATGCAGCAGGCACGCAAGTACCTGCCCGCAGCAGCACGTCTGACCCTACAACACTAACGTTTAAATGTGTATTGTGCGCGAGGATTCATTTTTGATTGTACAAATCAATTATATTTTTGAGAAATTTTTGATCTGTATTCACAGATTTTGAAAAAAAAAAAAAAGTAAAAACAGGAAAAAGTTTTTGAAAACTGCCCAATTCCTTGCAGACTATTTTTAAAATATATGAATGCAGATCAAAATGTCTCTAAAAGTAAGGACAGTCTCCTAAGGCCGTTTTCCTGTAGCTACAACGGTTAACGTAGTACGTTACGTGGTTTATTATAAGCTTGCTTGCTTATATTATAAAATGCTTGAGAATGCTAATTGTTTGAAGAAGAAATATTAATTTCTTCAAAACGGTTACGAGCTGGTATGGCGTGGGGATTTTTTTTACATTTCATTTATTATTGAAAATATACTTTTAGGTTAATAGTATTATTTTTTCTTGTTAGTACTTTTAGCGTTTGTCTGTATGCTACTGCCCACATCGGCCGACAGCGGCCGCGTGAGTACGACACACAGTTACTGTTGCACGACCACAGACAATGTACTACTGACAATACATCATTACACAATGTAGCGAGTGCTGCACATATAATATGATAAGGTTAGTTTATTGTTCTTCAACAGCGTCAACAGCGGTTCAAGTTATAGATTAGTGATTCTAGCATCTGCCCACGAATTCGTTCGCATGAAAGTCGTAAAATACACAATACACTAAAATAACAGCCACATTTTTATAAAATTCCCTCGGCCCGCCGCATCGCGACGCATCGCCCGCCCGCACTGTTACTTCGCTATTGCTTAGCAATCTTTCCGACTTCTTTTCATTTTGCTCGGCTCCTAAGGGTCGTAGCGTGATGTAAAATAGCCTTCCACCCTCAAGAATTTTTCAAATCCGACTTTTCCCGAGATTAGCGGGTTCAAACAAACGAACCCTTCAGCTTTAATTAAGTATAGATTTGTGTATCATAAGTTCATAACCTATACATAATAATGTATTTGTGTACCTATTTTATTAGTTATTACAGTACTTTTTAAATATTTTTTTCCACTCACAAATAGTACCTGCCATGTTCTCTCCACCACCCTTGGTTGGCAGGTAGAGAACGCCTGAGGCATAAATAAGTGCGCCTTGCACGCAGTTTGATACAGAAATAAAGTGTGTACTGACCAGCCTGGTAGTGGTCCTCTACGACGACAACTCTGCCGCCGACAGCCTTGGCGTGCTGCTGTACGGCTGCCTCGTCCAGCGGCTTGATCGTGAACGGGTCCAGCACGCGCGCCTCGATACCTGCACCACACACATTCATTCAATTCTAAATATTTTATTTCACATAAACCTATTATGGACACTTATGATTTTATGATGAAACTTTTCCTATTGGTCGTTTCCTATGGAGAAAAGCCGCCAAGAAACTCCACCGACTCCACGGTTACTCTTCTAATTAAATGAAAAGAAGTTATAGTTATAACAAATACACAATAATAAAATTTCTAAAATCTTTCAAAAGAAAGAGCTAAAGAGTTTCTGAAGTTATCAGTGTCGCACAGTCGGTAGTAGTGACGGCCGTCATGAACATGGCGGCACCGGTGTTTGCTTTTACGGTGTCAAAAAACGCTCCACACACCTTCTTACTATAAATAGTGTTTTGGTGTTATTCACCGCTTAATTGCGGCCGCTACAGCAGGCTCCCTTAGGAAACCCTAGCTTAGAGGTGCTTACACTAGTAACTGCACGCTGCTAAATCATTTTATGAGAGCGTCAGTATCATTTGCGTTTGTGCTCGAACGAAGTCATCACACGACGCTCAAGCACGCTTGTTCAAGCTTGTGGAGGCACGTTTAGTTGAGACGACGAACTGCACTTTTCCCTTGTACTAACTAATAACATCATAATGTGTACGTTACCTTCAGTCTTGAGTTTATCCGCGGCGAGCAGACACTCGTGCAGAGTGACTCCTGCGCCGATCAGCAATACGCGGTCCTTCGGAGACTGGCGAACTATCTTCGCCTGACCCACCTGAAGACATGAACGACTAATGTTAGTACTCGGTACAGACAATTTTTAAACAGGTAATCTTGTTAATAACATGTAATGCCTTTGTAGTATGTTTAGTTAGTTGGAACATCACTAGTGAGTAGTTGAGGATATATGTCTCCAAGTTCGATTTCCTCCGGATTCGTTTATTTCCGAAATCCGACCAATCCGTACGAAATCTAACTAAGATAAATGTATTGATGATTTTTATGGTTAAAATTATGTGAATACATATTTTTTATTGTCGCTAATCAAAATGCAACCTGACACTGACCGGCAAATTGCAAAAAACGCAAGAAAATTTGAATTTCGCGGGCTACACACCTTAAATAAAAGCACATACAGTATTGCTGCATTGTTTTATTGTAATCAACGTAATACAGCCTGTGTTCCCCAGGGCTGGCCAGAGCTGTTTAATAGCCCAGCTGTTATAATAATTGCGTGTCCAAGTTCACAGCGTGTAGCATCACACGCAATGAATATCATTACAAAGCTGTAGCTGGCCTGATTTGTCAATTTTATTGGTTTATTAGACGATACGAATCGCACGCGCTGATCAATCAAGGCTTACTTTGAGTGAACAGTTAGTAACTGTTGCTGCGGTTTCCCTCGCATTCTAAGGAAGCTGCTGCTGCACGTACCCCGATAAAATGTATCGTACATGTTAACATCCAGGTCAAAGCCAAATCATTTACTTTAATTAGACCAAAAGACATTTCTGAATGTCAAAACTGACAAGAAAAAGAACAATCAAATTGCCCCTTTCACAAGGTACGATGATTTGTGTTAAAATATAAAGTGAGTTACTTACTTTGAAGACCTCATCGTTGGCGTACAGAATGGCGGTGTTGGGTCGCGAGGTGCGGATGTAACAGATGCCCTTTGTGTTGGCGGCCAGTTCTACTGCGCGCTCCGTCGACACTGCGTCACTGAGGATATTGCAATGAAAAGGTTAGACATAATTCAAGTATACTGTGTTCGCGATTTAATTTTCAAACATGTAAACAAATATGTGTTTTTGGAAAAACAACTTTAATTCCCAGTCAGAAAGATCAGTTTTTCGGAATGCACTCTACCCGTTATACTTTTCATACAAACGCTCTTACGTGATTATGGCGTTGTAACACATCTTTTTTTGAAATTTTTGAACTAATAAGTATCTATAGGTACACTATATTATTATCTAGGTTTCTCCGAAAGCAAAAAATAGAAATTTAGAGAAACAAATTCAGTATAAGCATCCAAAAATCTGCTTATTTGCACAAATTTTACCTGAATTTTGGCCGTTCATAATGTACTCATAAATTGTAAAAGTAAAGAAAACATCTTCGACAAAACCTCGCACATGTACTCGTAATGGAGATTCTAAATGGCAAACATTTATTTCACAAACTTGTAAGCCTTAATCAAAAACACGTATTTTCTGGAGCAAGTTTTATGAAATTTCCGCACTATTTTTCGTTCAATGTTATCGCGTCCTCACTTGCTCGTTAGTAATTCTCACTTACGCTGGATGAAACAACAAGCTTTTCGACCATGCTCGCGTTAACGATAGACGGACCGGGAAGGGCAAGAGGAAATAACATAAATTGGAACAAGGATGTGAATAGACTCTAGCTCTGTACTCACGAGGGGTAGAAGACGGTAGCAGTAGGCACAGCCCTGAAGAGCGCGATGTCCTCCAGCCCCATCTGCGACGGGCCATCCTCGCCGATGGACACGCCGCAGTGCGAGCCCGCCAGGTTCATGTTCGACTGGCTGATGGCGCCCATGCGGATCTACACCAAATAGTTGCTCGTTATTGAAACCTGCTTGCAAAAATCACATGTCGCCAAATCCTCGATGCTAAAAGTACCGTGTATGTACCGTGTGTCAGCGGTAGCCGCGGTCATAA
Organism: Cosmia pyralina; assembly: GCA_946251885.1. Classification (NCBI taxonomy): domain Eukaryota; kingdom Metazoa; phylum Arthropoda; class Insecta; order Lepidoptera; family Noctuidae; genus Cosmia; species Cosmia pyralina. The sequence goes on from OX276363.1 coordinate 654,260, forward strand.
AACGTGTGAGTAAGACGGTGAATATTTAGTAAAGGATTTTTAAAACTTCAGTACTGAATCTCGTGTCGTCTCGCTCCTACATTTTATGACTTCCTCTGCTACGGACGTTGGCGTTTAAAAATAGATATCGTTTTAGTAGGTTCATCGTATTTTTTTTGGAACGAAGTTCTTTAACGCTGCTTGTGGTAGGAGTGAACTGGCAGAACATGTGACGTCACGAAAAAGCGTTATGCCTGTTGACCCCCAAGTATTTTAATACAAAAACTTGTGACACTTGTAGCTTGAGACCATACTAGATGGCTCTGTATTATACATAACATCGAGCAAAAGGAACTTTGTTGCAACCGGGTGCCCCACGACACTTCCCGTTTTTTTTAATTCTTAGTAGGTACTTGCAATTATAATTTATCTTAAAAAAAGTTTGTCTGTATGCTACTGCCCACATCGGCCGACAGCGGCCGCGTGAGTACGACACACAGTTACTGTTGCACGACCACAGACAATGTACTACTGACAGTACATCATTACACAATGTAGCGAGTGCTGCACATAAATCAATCTGCCTAGTTAAGATTTAAATAAAGGCCTTTCAATAACATATTTAATTGAAATGTAAGGCTTCAACAGTTAGAGCGTTCTGTGGTCATTGACCCCGTAATCATCATCACTCTCCTGCCCTTATCGCAATTTATCGACCCACCACAAATGGCGCGACATGTCTTTTTCTTCCATGCTTCTCTATTAGTGGTCACCTCGGAAGTCACCCTCCTTCTAACCATAATAAATCATCTTTCACACAGTCCTTCCTTCTTTTCTTGACCTTCCCCTTACAGCCATTGACTCCGTATTCATGATTAGACAATGATACCTAGATAGACCTGTGCTCACCTGGTCGAAGGTCCTGGTGAAGAAGGCGGCGAAGGTGGACACGAAGACCACAGCGCGGTCGCGGCATGCGGCGCCTGTCGCCACGCCCACCAGGTTCTGTTCCGCGATGAAGCACTCGATGTATCTGTCAACAACCATTAACTATTAAAAGCTCCTGCTTTCAGTCACTGGCTTGTCACTAGCCACGTTTACAAATTTTGAAGACAGTTCAGTGCTGACTGGATTCATGTCCTCGTCAGTCAGCGGCACAAGCGGCTGACTGACTGGACTCAACTGAGCTGCCCGTATCCGGAGCCCATTAGGCACGTGATTGTATGAATGTGTCGAGTCCTGTTATTATTTACATACCTGTCGGGGTACGCGTTGCGCAGCTTGTCACTGAAGGTGGAGTTCTTGGTGTCGCCGTCCAACGCGATCACACTGGGAATTAGAAAATTAAAACGTAAATAACAACATTTTTACTAATAATAATATACAAATACAAATACAAAATCTTTATTGCAACAACAAGTATTTACATTTCATGTGCAAGCCCTGTTTCCCAAACTAGCGTGAGCTGTATGTTGGGAATCAGTTCCTTCCAGATAAATATGTCGATCTAGTGTTACAATCATAACTTATAATAATTTATCTACTAATTAAGTTTATAACCAAAAGTTTACAATCTGCGAACTAAAAATAGTGTGTGTGTGTTTGTGTGTGTGTGTGGGTGAGTGTGTGTGTGCATGTGCATGTTTGTGGTTGTGGGAGTGCGTGTGTGTATGTGGCAATTTGAGAGTGGGTTTTGTGTTTTACTGCTTTATTTTTATTTTAAAATTAGGAATAGATTTTCTATTTCGTCGTAATTTAATGGTTTCAGCCATAATTTTATTTTATTTTTAAACTGATAGTTAGATAATTGTTTGGTTTTATGAGCTATATTAAGTTTATTGTACAATCTAGGTGCTACATTGTTATAATGATGTTGGGCAAATTTGCTTTTTACTCTAGGGATTGGGCATTCGTCTCTTCTTTTGCCAGAAGGTATTAGATAGGGTACTGTGTTTTTATGATATTTACGTAAACATTGATACACAAACAACTTTCTGACAGACAGAACATCGGCCTTATCATAAACAGAATCTGTAGGATGTTGAAACGGTAGCGAGAGAAGTACTTTGAGCACAACACGCTGCGCCCTCTCAAGTTCAAGAAGATGTGTTTTGGCTGCCGAACCCCAGGAACATATACAATAGGTTATTACGCATTCTGCCAAGGCTTTGTAGGTGTGAATCAAAAGTTTTAAATCTGGTATCAATCTCAAGTCTTTAAAAATGTAAATGAGTTTCCTTAGTCGGTTGCTAACTGCAGTTATGTGCTTCTTCCAACATAGTTTGTCGTCAATATTTACTCCTAAGTATTTAATTTCTGTGGATCTAACTAACGTGGCGCAGTTACAGCGTGGCAAAAGAGTATTGTAAGATCTGTTACAAGGGTAGGAATGTATGCGAACTAGGAAGTTTTTTGGTGAAGATGCTTTGGTTTTGCTGAAACATAGAACTTTTGTTTTGTCAGTGTTTAGCGTTAATAAACTATCTTCAAGCCAAGAGGTGACCACAGACATGCCTTCTTCAGCAATTTGTTTAACACTCTCCCAAGTGTCACTATGAAACAGTATGACAGTGTCATCAGCAAACATTTGAATATCAGCACCCTTTATTTGACATTTACAGAGTTCGTTAATGTAGGTTAGAAACAATGTCGGGGCTAGCGTACTGCCCTGTGGCACGCCATATGATCCCCCACTAAAATTACTGAAACAATCTTCAACTCTAACGCATTGTTGCCTTTCTACAAGGTAATCCTCTAACCACAAAAGAGCATTCCCCCTGATACCAACGTTCTCTAATCGTGTTAGGAGGATTGGAATAGATACAGTATCGAACGCCTTCTGTAAGTCTAGAAAGACTCCTATACATTTGCTGTTCTTATCAAGATGAGCCGTAATCTTAGATGTAAGCTCTAAAACAGCATCATCTGTGGAACGATTGGCACGAAATCCATGCTGATTTTCGCTTAGGAATTTATTGCTTTCCAGGTAGTTGATTAGTCGTTTGTTCATAATTTTTTCTATTATCTTAGAGAGGGTACTTAATAGAGAAATGGGCCTATAGTTGGTGGCCATAAACTTATCCCCTGATTTGAAAATGGGGCAAACTATAGCACGTTTAAATATTTTAGGGAAAACTCCGTGTTCAAAGCTCAAATTAGTTAAGTAAGCTATTGGCTCAGCAACGACAGTACGAAAAGTTTTAAGGATAGATGCTGTGATTTTGTCTTGACCTGGAGCGCTATGCGTCTTAAGGCTACTGATAACTTCCATCACTTCAGCTGGGTCTGAAAAGCGTAGTCCCATGGAGTTTATGGGATCCTTCTGTGTTTTGGCTTTTTGAGACAGAGTTACCTCATCCGTGCCCAATTTTTGTAGGGTCTTATTAGCAAGATTGGCTCCCACCGACGTAAAGAACTCATTTACTTCGTCTAGAGACTCAGTAGCATTCGTTTTTAAATTGAGTAGTTCTTTGGCTGATACATTGGACTTCTTCATATTGCATAATTCCTTAATCGTATTCCAGGTTTCTTTAAGATTATTTTTACTTTTTTGTAGTTTGTCAGTGTAGTAGTTTTTTTTTAGTGCTTTTATAATTTTTTTTAAAGTATTTCTGTAAGCTGTGTATTTATCTCTAATTTCTTTATTATTAGCATTAGTTTTTAAGGTTTTATGCATTTTATTTCGTTTTCTTATAGATTTTACAACTCCTATGGTAATCCACGGTTTTAGTGGACTGTTACGTCTAGAAATTTTTCTTACTTTAGTGTTAGCATTTATCACGTTTTCAAGTTTTGTTGTTAACACTATAGCTGCCTGGTTAACATCTGTTGTCGAATATAATTCGTTCCATGATTCATTTGCCAGGTCGTCATTTATACCGTCAAGATCGATATCAATCTTACGAACGAACGTATTTTTTTTGGAAATAGAACCATAATCTATACGTAATAAAATCGGTGAGTGATCCGTTAGTTCATCAAAAACAAAACATTGTGTCTTAGCAAATGATTTTATCATAAAATGATCAAGACATGCATTTAATCTCGTGGGACAGTCAACCCCTTGCCTTAGGCCATGACTGGCCATTAGATTGAGGTATTTAGCAGAATTGGCATTTATATTATTAAGCATGATATCCAGGTTTAAATCACCAGTTAGAATGACATTGCTAGTTCCAGAGCATTGGTTTAATCTAGCGAATTTAGGTAGTTGAGTGTGTTTTTGAAACTGGGTGGACGATAAGTACATATAATATTTATCTCATCCTTGATGTTAACTACAATACAATTTCCTTCAGAACATACTGGTTCAAACGAAGTCGCCTCAAGTTCCTCACGGACATACACCACTACCCCGTCATTCTGATTTAGAGAGACACAAGATTTAAACAGCTTATAGTTATTTATATTTGGTATCAATAGGTGTTCATTTGTCCAACATTCCGTTAAAACTAGGACATCAATCATATTGTTAAATTGTGTAAGAAAAATAAGAAATATATCAAGATTGGCTTTTATACTTCTTATGTTAACAGTCAGAATTGAAAACGATTTATTACTAGAACAAGGTATTAGTTGCGAATATTCAGCAGGATCTTTTAGCCGTTTGCACTCAATACCTTGGCTATCAACGTCTTGAATAATTGTAGAATTAATTGTATTGAATTTTTATACAAAAAAAAAAAAGTTCTGTGACACAGTTAATTTTCAATGAAATTGATTTAGCTTTGTTCTCAATAAACAAGATATTTTCTTTGCAATTCAAAGTAATTAGAGTTTGTTTACAGTACTTAGTTTTAATGGACTTTAAGTTATAAAAAGTATTCACATAAATGCTAGGTAAATAAAGACAGTAATTAAGGTTTGGTTGCGAATTAATTGTGTTTGTGTTGTTAGGTGATTTAATTAGGTGATAGGTACGTGTTTCGTGTGATATTGTTACTGAATGTATGATTAAGAAAAATGTTAGCCTGTGTGAGTGGTGTGAATAGTGTGAATGTGTTGACGTATGCGAAAAAATGGAGATTGCAAACTTGAATAACAGTAAATCAAAAAAATATAAAATAATGTAAAAAAATGAAAGAGAGTACAATATGCAGCAGGATCCCGTCGTGTTTATTAGAAATATACTCACTAGTCATTCCTTTTTAGCGAGATTATCTAGGTCTGCTTCAGTTTTTATCATGACATATCGGTCTCCATCAGCTTTCTTGATTAAGATTTTTCCAAAAGAGGTCCAACAATACTTGAAATTATTATTTTCAGCAAAACAGCGCGCTAGGTAGTACAGTCGTTGTGCTTTCGGAGTGAGTTTTTCAGATAAAAATATAGGTTTCGGGGGTCCTTCAATTTTAAAATGCGTAGTGTTTAGCTTGTTGTTCTTGTTAGTGTTGTTGAATTTACGTGCCTTTTTTATTATTAGTTCTTTAGTTACTGTGCTTATAAAGTCTACATTTATTGTCGAGGAGTTGTTTTTGTTTTTAACACGGTATACCTCCTTAATTTCATTTGGTAATAATATATCTATAGTTACAACTCCGCCTAACCCTTCGGGATTGCGGGGGTGGTGTTATGTCTAGTTATAAATTAAAGAGTTAGAAACGCTTTTGCAATCACTGGCCATCACCACAAACCAGATTTTTAAATGGCATCCAGCATCCTGATTGCATAACATACTTTCAATCACAATCTGAATGATTTTGAAGCATATTGCTAATCAATTGCTTCAAATGTTCGAAAAATTTGTCTGCTCAACAACGTAAATAACGCAATGAATGTTGTTGATCTTTCAAAATGAAAGACATTCCTACTGTTAGCGTGTTATGTAATCACCCCACTGTTGTGTCACAGACAGGTCATAGATTTAGCATTAAGGTTGTGTTATGCTTAATTGGTGATTATTTTAACAAAAAAAAAACAAAAAAAAAATATTCCTGTAGACAGATCTGAAGCTATAGACTTACTAAGCACAAAATTATCATCTGCCTAGTATTGTCCCTACTATGATAGGGTCGGTTTCCAGAATAACCGGATGCAACGGACCAGTGTTTGACATGGAACGAGAGGTCCTGAGCACATGGCGTTCTTTAACTTCGACTACCCTCATAAAATATGCAATTAAGTATTATGTATTAGCCAAGTAATTTTCTGTTTTATCAGTTATCTTTGAAGCGTTTGTCTGTATGCTACTGCCCACATCGGCCGACAGCGGCCGCGTGAGTACGACACACAGTTACTGTTGCACGACCACAGACAATGTACTACTGACAGTACATCATTACACAATGTAGCGAGTGCTGCACATATAATACGTTAGTGGTTAGTACTTACACATATTTCGTTCATAATGGTTTGATAAGAGTAACCAAACGGTATTGATTAGTCAAGCAATAATAGGTTAAGTTGTTAGTATTATATTAGTAATATTTAACATATTTTATATATTTTGGACTTGTTATTACTATGTTATATGACAGATTTTGATATCTTTGATAGTGCTATTGCTTCGTAATCTTAACACAAAGCGTTTCTGATCTGTGAGCTAAGGAAGAACTTGAGCATAAATAGATAAAAGAAACCGCGCATAATTTGGCCTGTATAGTCGAACAAGAAGATTGATGTGCAAGCAGCTTACTTGCAACTACATTATTTAACATTGCGAGTGTAATCAATTCTTTTACATCACTTCTTATGTAGATATAAATAAACCGGTCAAGAGCGAGGCGGACTCGCGCACCGAGGGGTCCGTACCATCATTTATATTAGGTTGGGGAAAAAGTCTTTTCGCATTATAGTATGTATGAACTTAAAATAAAATCTCTTTGGCTATACTATTTGTATCTGGCTGGTTTTGGTATCATTGAAAGTTTAAATTTTAAAGAACATAATTCTAAATTCAAATTAGGAAAATGTGTGATTTTCATTTGTTTTTCGTACTGTCAAGATGAGTAAATCTAATGAAGAAATTCGATACATTTTAAAATTTTACTACAAAAAAGGTAACAACGCAACGCAAGCCGCGAAAAAAATTTGCGATGTTTATGGACCCAGTGCAGTATCTGTGAGGGTAGTACAAATTTGGTTTAAGCGTTTTCAATCCGGAAATTTTGATGTCAAAGATGCACGTCGCTCTGGTCGCCCTATTACGGATAAAATGGATGCCATTTTTGAAAAAGTGGAGCAAGATCGGCATATCAGTAGTTACGACGTAGCTGAAGAACTGGGAATTGACCACACAACAGTTTTGGCGCATTTGAAAAAAACTGGGTACACAAAAAAGCTCGATATTTGCGTACCCCACGAGCTCACTCAAAGAAACCTAATGAACCGTGTACTCATTTGTGATTTTTTATTACCACGTAATGAAACCGAACCATTTTTGAAGAAGCTGATAACTGATGATGAAAGGTGGATCACGTACGACAAGAACGTGCGAAAAAGGTCGTGGTCAAAGGCCGGTCAGGCTTCACATACTGTGGCGAAACCCGGGTTAACTCGCAACAAGGTGATGCTGTGTGTGTGATGGGATTGGAAGGGCATTATTCATTATGAACTGTTACCGCCAGGCAGGAACATCGATTCTGAATTCTACTTCGAACAACTAATGAGATTAAAGCAAGAAGTTGAGAGAAAGCGGCCGGAATTAATCAACAGAAGGGGTGTGGTTTTTCATCATGATAACGCTAGACCTCACACATCTTTAGCCACTCAGCAAAAATTAAGAGAGTTTCGCTGGGAGGTGTTAATGCATCCGCCGTATAGTCCTGACCTTGCACCTTCAGATTTCCACCTGTTTCGGTCTTTTCAGAATTCTTTAGGCAGTGTCAGGTTAACATCACGAGAGGACTGCCAAAACCACTTGTCGCGGTATTTTGATCAGAAGTCCCAAAATTTCTATAGCAATGGGATCATGTCCCTACCTACAAGATGGCAAAAAGTTATCGAACAAAATGGTACCTATATACTTTTGATAAATGTAAATAATGTATATTAAAAAATGTTTTGAATTTTCTTAAAAAATGCGAAGAAACTTTTTCCCCAACCTATTATGTAATTTTTGTTAATGATTTCTAAAATCTGTACTATTTTGAGACATCGTTTTATTTTCCTGTAATCTAAACATAAACTTCTATCACATAGAACAATTTCAGATTTTTCTATAACATCGCAAACTGCGGAGATAGGGGGGGGGGGGGGGGGTATATTTTTTTTACATTTTTCATCAAAAGACGAAAACTATGCTGCCTAAAAAAAAAAAAAGATGTTTGAGAATTGCATATAATACCCCACATGCCCTAGTAGCCCCACTTCGAATTTTTCGGACAGACAGACAGACAGACCGAGTCACACCATAAGGGTTCCTTTTTACCAGTTTGGTATGAAACCCTAAAAATATTAATTTATTTATTTATCCTGTTACTGGAACACCATATACAACAACAACACCAACCAACCCACCAATTACACCAACGGAGTAAAATTTTACTTCATCTGCTTTTTTTATCCATCCTGTGTGCAGTTGGCATTGAAAAAGTTATTAGGCACACAATAAACATGAATATTGGCAGTGTAGTGGAAAGATGGTTATGTTTACCTGTAAACCAAATAGCATGTTCGACTGTACACGTACATAAAACCGGAAGTAACACTCACCGCATATTGGTATCAGCGATCTTCTTCAAGCCAGTTCCGTAGGCAAGGCGGGTAGCGACCAGCTCGCCTGCCTTGTACGCGGGCGGAGAGGAGAGCGTGATGTCGCCGATGTGCACCTTGGGAGCCTCGCTGATGGGGGGCTTGGCTTTCAAGGTGATGGTGTTGTTCTTGATCTGGGATTGTAGGTGCTGTGGGATGTATGGGACGATTACTGGACTGTAACGTGACATAACATCACGTTCGCGTCTGCTATCCCAGAAAGGTTAGTGTAAACGACGTAATTCCTATTAGTACTTTTTGTTGTAGACTAAATACTTTTTTGTAAAAGGTCAAATTAATACTACTTATTTAATTTTTTGCCGTCAAATTGATCGCCACTTTCTATGCTGTCTGTCATCTTTCGGTTATTTTTGCTATACTAAATGTATTTATTTGTTTGCATTGGAAATTCACCTATTTTATTCCGTTTTGAGCCCTTTCTGACCACAACTATTAGGCAAATGCGGAGGTGTACGTAGTACAACCCAACACAGTTTCACCAGTCATGTTTAAGTCACTCGTAACAGGGGATGGGACTAAATATACATAGATACCTCTACGAAATAAATACACATGTATGTATGCTACTGCCCACATCGGCCGACGGCGGCCGCGTGAGTACGACACACAGTCAATGTTGCACTCACAAATAATAATGCATCATAATTTATCCATGCAATATTTAATATTGAGTTAGTGCAGAGTTTAATCTATACTAATATTATAAAGAGGAAAGGTTTTTTTGTTTGTTTGTTTGTTTGTACCGAATAGGCTCCGAAACTACTGGACCGATTTGAATAATTTTTTCTTACCAATAGAAAGCTAAATTATTAGGAAGTAACATAGGCTATAATTTGTTTTCAAAAAATTTAGAGATTCTTAAGAAAATTGCAATAATGTAACCCCAAGTAGCAAAATTTTCCCAATAAAATTCATTATTTGGCGTGCGCTGAGAAAACTATTGATGATACATAAAAACTATGTATTACATGATTAATGTACTCATTATCACCTTCAAAAAAGTCCGCGAGGCAATATATCTATCATTGTTAAGTCACAATAGAAGCTTTTGTGTTCTAAAATGTAATTAGATCGCCGGTAGAAACAAAAGTTGGTTACATTCGTATCGTAGTATTAATTCTTATTCAAATAAATAGTTTTATCATCAAGGGTTATGTAGCAATAAAATACTTTTTAATTCATTCGAATCGGACATTTAATTTCGAAGTTATGACGAGTATAAAAATGCCATACGCGTTCCGTTCGATGTCGCGCCGCGATTAACTAAATATTTTTATACTTGAGACCAAAAACCGGCCAAGTGCGTGTCAGACCACACACAATGAAGGGTTCCGCAATTGGGATGAATTCGAGAACAAACTTAACATTGTAGTTGAAAAACATGTTCTCCCATACATTCCAACTGTAAATGTAAGTTTGTACTCACAATATTGAGAGATTGATCATGTTATTTTAAGACCACAGCCTTCTTATAGATTTTCCTGTAATCTACACGTAAAGATCTATTTTCTGTATTTTTTCCAAAATTTCAGGCTCAGTAGTTTCAGACATAGGGGGGGGAACGGTCAATTTTCGTCTTTTTACTTAAATAACTTCAAAACAATTGATTTAAAAATTATAAAAAAATACATTTGATACCCTCATAGTAAGCCTTTTAGCCCTTTCATTTGATATGTCACACGGTATAGTTTGCAAAACTTTTTTTTTTTAATTTTCTTATTTGCCCCCCGAAACTGACCCCCATATTCAAAATTCATTTATTTACTTTACCCGTTCGTGTTGGGTCACAGAAATTCATATGTGTACCAAATTTCAACTAAATCGGCCCTGTAGATTCAGAGCAAATTGGCTGTGACAGACGGACAGATAAGGGTTCCGTTTTTTTCCTTTTGAGGTACGGAACCCTAAAAATGAAGAATAGCGTGGTTTTTTCAAAATCTATCCATAATGGGGTGAAAAGGGGTACTAAATTTTTCAGGGGAGGATTTTACTGCGGGGCTTGATTAAATCGAAAATTGATGTAAATAATCTTTCAGTCAAGTTATGGAAACATCCGAAACGATTCTTTAAAATTCCATTCCTGTGGGAACGAAAACAGGGAATACAGTTTATATTAATACATTTTATATGAAAAATCTTATTCATTTGGTTAATTAATTTAAAACTTGGCACAGATACTTGCCTAAGTAATAAAGTTTGTCATTAATAGTTTTTCAAAACTACCCTGCAGGGAGGGTTACAGGGGGAGGGGAGGAGTTGGTGAGCGGGGGGTGGAAGTTGGGAGAGAGGAAGGGGAAGTGATGAAGGGGGTGTTAGAGTGGGTGAGAGGGGCAGAGAGGTTAGCGGGCCCATACGGTGAACGAAAGTGCTAATCTCTGGAACTACCAGTCGGACTTTAAAAATTCTTTTTGCATTTTATAGCCCAAATCTTAAGGAAGGCTATAGGCATATTTAACATCACTAGGACCTTTACGTGCCGAAATAAAAGAAAAAAAGGCAGAAGTAACCCCTAAGCGAAAACGAAGTAATAGCGCGGGCAGGCAATGCGATGCGACGGACGCGGTGGGTCGGGGGAACAAGAAATTTCACGCGGACGAAGTCGCGGGTACCAGCTGTATGATATAATATAATCACACTAATATTATAAAGGCGAATGTTTGTGAGTGTGTGTGCGCGTATATTTGTATGTTTGTTACTTTTTCACGCTCATATTTGGTATGTAGATAGCATAACCTATTCAATGTGATGGCCATTTTCTTTTTGTGGGGTTTTGTGTGAGAGTATTTCTGGGTGGTCTCGCGCGGTGGACGATATCTGTAAACTTTTGTATGAGAGCTGTATATTAAACTGTCGTTGGAATCGTTATGAAATAAGCTACCATATCTCGCAGTTAGAAGGTTTAAAACATAGGCTGCTTTTTATCCCGGTCTACGCGGGTGAAACCGCGGGGCGCAGCTAGTAGTATAATAAAATGGTTTTTGAGAAATCTTCTGACAAACGGGTTTAATACAGAACTTCTTTATTTAAAGTTGATTAAAAAACAACAAAGTTGGTCCAGTAGTTTTTGAAAAAACCGCAGGAGTACTATCATAAACACTTACTGGTCGGATATACACAACCTCCTTCTATGAAATCAGTTAATAATCTAAACAGTAATTGTGACGTCACTTATAGTTATCACACTTCAAGCTTGTCATGTCCAGCCAATGGTTTGTCTTGTGACGAACTTTTGGTTGGACAAGATAACAGAAGGCCAATTCCCGTGATTAAATACGTTCGAAATCTCATGAGTCTCATCCCAGCGATAATCTGTCAAAACTTGTCAGAAATGTAGGGAATTGTGAGGTTTCATGACAGATTTAGACTTAGATTACTATTGGAACATTCTCATAAGCACAGGAATTGCCTGTTTGTTGTGTTCTGCAGCTCCAGCTTCGACTGGTTTTCCTTATGACGAACTTTCGCCAATTTTAAGTAACTGCGAATAAAAAAATTGGTTTAAAACATACCTTAATAATCTTGTCTCCTTCTCCGCCCAAGGCCTTTCCGTGCCAGTTCTCCAGATCCTCAATCCCGGGGAAGCCTTTACCCTTGAAGGTCTTGGCGACGATCGCGGTGGGCTTGCCGGCGACAGAAGCGGCCTCGTCGAAAGCCTTCACCAGCTCCGACACGTCGTGCCCGTCCACCACCAGCGAGTGCAAGCCGAAGGCCTTCATGCGGGCGTCGTACACCTCCAACTAGAGAAGGGATTTTTGTGGTGAATATTTTTTGAGCAGTTGATAAAATGATAACGATAAATGATATTCTGTGGATTGGTTCAAAAAACACTTTTACACGTCAAAAATAAATTATGTTAAAAAGATGAGGTAGGTTTTCCTATCCGACTCTCCAAGATGAAAGGCCGAAACAAACTCCAGGTCACAGTCTCTTAAAGTCCAGTCCAGACAACCTTGGTATATGAGGACTAAGTAGATTAATAGTAAAACTTGATCAGTTTTATTACAAACGAGTTCTAATTTAAGTTCAAGCTTATTAAATCTTCGAGCCAGTTACAATAGTTGTACTGTATTTTGAACTTTATTACAGAACTTGGTTTGTAATGAGACGGGATAAGTTTTTGGTTGTTGTAAGTACATCAATAATGCGTACGTATGTTATAAGAATTTGCAGTTGGCAGACGAAATTATTCTTTAAATTATGTTTAGCGTGAATTGTACCCGACATTACATTGCAAAATTCGTAAAATTACCTAAAACACACCGGTTGAACGATGTTCCGTGACGTCGTATATGATGATTTTTGTTTGTTTATTAACATGTGGTAGGCGGTAACTATTATTCCTTGTATTTGAAAAACGCACAAAAATACGCTTCGTCATTCTAAAACCGTTGGCATCGTCATACTCTTTCATCAATAAAAGATGACATAATACAGTATTCAAGGTCATGAGCATGACTAGCATCTACTTTAAGTTACCGCATATCAACAAATGTGAATGATCATTCATCGATGGAATCATACTCGATAGAGAGCTAAATACGTAAATGCTGTGCATCAAATGTCAGTATAACGTACCACGCATGCTCACTAAACGTAATGTTATCTAATCTGTGGTGAAGGTGCACACGGCTGGTCTGGCACAACGTAGGCCGACCTGACAACACTCGCTATTTGTCGCTAGCTCATTGTGCCTTACTTAACTGTTGCGATGACAAATATGTTGCCTTTTGCATGCAGAAGAAAATTGTTCGAGCCAATTTAAGTTGAAATAGAACTTCCATAAAAAGGCCTGAATTTCTAAATGAATGTGCGATTATTTAAGGCGAAAGCACCTTTTCCCAACTATGTTGGGGTCGGCTTGCTGTGTAACCGGATGCAGCTGAATACCAGTGTTTTACATGGAACGACTGGTGCCTAAGCACAAGGCGTTCTATAACTTTTTTCTACCCTCATATAATAATTATGTAATTAATATTATTACAGTTTCTTAAAAAAGAGGTGTTAATAAAAAAAAATGTATTAGTCAAGTTTTTTCTTGTATATGTAAGTACATAATTATTCCTTTTATAAATGGAACTATCATTTTTAAAAAGTTTGTCTGTATGCTACTGCCCACATCGGCCGACAGCGGCCGCGTGAGTACGACACACAGTTACTGTTGCACGACCACAGACAATGTACTACTGACAGTACATCATTACACAATGTAGCGAGTGCTGCACATGAGGTATAAAGGTACGTTAGTGTATGGTTAGTACTTATATTCCATTTAAAATGGTTTGATAAGGATTTACTAATCATTAGATTAGTCAATGAATGCTGGAGCAACTTGTTAGGTTAGGTTAGTAATAGATTAAAAATGAATAGCTTGTTTGTTATTATTTCATTGATATGAATGTTAGTAAGTTACTTTAAACCTGTTATAACCATTAAGCTGTACTTATCGGGTTTTGTCTATTGGACAGTGTTGTTGGTTCGAAATCTTGAGACGTAGCGTTTCATAATTGTCAAAATCGAATCAGACTAGAATTAGAGACAAATGAGTAAATGCAGTGAATCAAATGTCTATATCACACGACGTACCACGCATGCTCACTAATCACAATGTTATCTAATCGGGTGGTGCAGGTACACACGGCACAATCTGGCACGACTAAAGCGCAGGGCACACTGATAACGAAGCTAAGTACGTTTAGCTTCGCTCGTGCAGCTATCGCGTCTTTTCATACTTCGGTTCATAGTTCGCGGTGTGAACCGAAGAATGCACACACGCGGTAGCTACACGACCGAAACTAAACGAACTTAGATTCGTTCCCAGTGTGGCCTGCGCTTTAGGACGAACCGACACACAGGGAGCTTAAAAAACTAAACATTTGTTTTGAACTAAACTGCAGCAAATGGTTGTTTTCTGCGTCCAGATGAAACAAAACACAGAGGATTGTTGTTGTCAAACTACGTTGAAATAAAATTTCAGCATAAAGGCCTGTATTTCAAAGTACCTAATTCAACAGTTTTGCCTGTTTAAACTTGTACCGGAGAGATTAGCTGAACTGATAATGCTGCTGATTTGATTTTAGGTTGTTTGATTTGATTTTAGTTTTTGCTGCTGCGGCCGTACGTGAAAAAAGACGACCTATAGCTCCATCCTTTTTTCTCAACGCAACCATGAAGGATCCATGTTCTTTTTTCACGTCATAGTATGGCCCCTAATTCTTTTCTATTGCTTTTAAGACTATCAAACAAAAAAGAAAGGACAAACAATTCTTCCATTCCATTTCAATTTTGCGTTTGTGAGTTCCTACTCAACACAGGAAAGCGTATCAAAACACCGTTTCCCCAAAACATGCCTCAGGTACAGTCAGCAACAAAAATCTATTGACACTTGCAGTTTTTTAATCTTAATTATTAAGCGAAATATTTAATTCAAACCGAACAGAAGTACTTAAAATTTTAAGAACATTAACTCTTAACAGTTAAACGAAAAAAAAGCAGTTTATCGAATCATTTTGTGTTAATTTAGATGATGTCAAAAAGTAGCAGTGTTAACTGACTTCTGTTGCTGACCGTATACCTCCAATATTTTATTCTGTAGCCAGCCTACTATATCTACTGTGTTGAATTTGAGCAAAACAAAAACTTTGTTTTCCTCTTCGACATACCTGATGCTGCAGCGAGGTAGGTTCGGACTGGCCCAGCCGGTTGACGTCGAAGATGACGACCAGGTTGTCTAGCTTGTAGTGGCTCGCGAAGTGCAGCGACTCCCAGATGCTGCCCTCGGCCGCCTCGCCGTCTCCCACCAGGCAGTACACCCTGGAATATGGACACATTAGTACGGCCTACAGAAAGAAACATAACCCTCTCCCTTGGGCTTTGCCGTCGAAAGAAGAATTTAAAAAATAGTTTGTAAGTATACAGGGTGTTAGGTTAAACGAGGGACATACTTTAACGGAGTGTAGTATTCATGAAAACAAATCACTTTTACCATGGAACCAACCCTGAAATATGAAAAAAAAATCTGCTGTCTCGTACATTTTGATTGCGTAGGTTTTTGCACTTTGTAGAGAACAGCTGATTTTCTTTTTCATATCTCAGGGTTAGTTACATGGTAAAAGTCGTTAGGAGCGAGTACTACACTCCGTTAAAGTATGTCCCTCGTTTAACATAACACCCTGTATAACTTTAACGGGTAAAAGTGCTCCTTTTGCTTTCCAATTTCGCGGATAGAGCATGTAATGTAAAATATCCGTGTTATCTAGATAAGACTGGTATAGTATGTAATATAACTACGATTAATCATTTTATACAAATATATTTTATTTTTTTATTTCTATTCCACTGTTCTTTTTCTTAATTTTTTTTAAATTAAAACTTTATGCACACTTATTGACTGTACAAAGGCGGACATAATGCCTCAGACATTTTCTACTTTAGGCTGCCTTCTCAGTATTTTTTTGGAGTTTTTAGATTTATTACTACATTTTTCAAAAGTCAACTTATTTATAATCCACTACAGCCTCACCTGTAAGGCGCCTGGTCGAAGTACTTGCCGACATAGGCCATGCCGGCTGCCACAGCGAGCCCCTGGCCTAGCGAGCCAGTGCCCACATCCACGAAGTTCAGACGAGGAGTGGGGTGGCCCTCCAAGTCGGAGTCCAGCTTGCGAAGGTTCTTCAGATCCTCCACGGGGAAGAGGCCGGCCTCAGCCCAGGCCGCGTATAGGATGGGGGCGGCGTGGCCCTGGCAGGGGGAACTTACATTAGTGACGGCACATGAACTTCAGTTTCTGCTGCAACTTAAATATTTATAAGTAATCTTAGAATGTAGTTCTGAATGCATCTAACTTCATAAGTATGTACGCAGCCATGAGTGAAAAAGAAAGCGTGTCATGTGTCACGTGTAAAAGAGAAGAGCGTGCTAACGAGTAACAACGTCAACATGTAATTATTATAATTGAAAAATAAAATAAGTTTTCAAATATTTTATTCCGGTCATAGTTTCCCACATGAGTAAAGTTTGTATCACTTGAACACAGTATTTGAATCGTCAACTGCACTGTTTGTACGAGTCAGTAGACATTTAAACATGTATCAAGGGCATACAATTTACATTACACTAGACCTCTTGATCAAAATACAAGAAGTTTCAAATTAAAGCCGTATCACTGCAATACGACACTTAGCGCAACACGACACGGCGCCAATTTAATGGAGACGTCGCAATGTCTCTGCCATGAGGTGCATTTTATAACATGCAATATGACATGATCAAGATACCGCATTGCTTTGACCAGATAGGATTAAGGGGGAAGCGCCAGGACAGCCCGCGAAATTCAAATTTTCTTACGTTTTTTGCAATTTGTAAGTCAGTCTTAGGTTGTATGTTGATTAAAGTATGATTCGCTACCGTAACAAATATGTATTTACAGAATTATAATCATTAGAATCAGTAATACAACTCCTTAAGTTAGTACAATCCTCAAATGTCAAGATTTCATGAAATAGTCATTCAACAGGATTACCTGGTCTTAAAGAGTAATTGTATTGACGACTTTAATGATTATAATTCTGTAAATACATACTTGTTACGGTCGCGAGTCAAATTTTGATCAACATAAAACCTAATACTGACTTGCTAATTGCAAAAAACGTAAGTAAATTTTGAATTTCGCGGGCTACCCTGGCGCTTTCGCCTTAATCTGACAACATAACCATCCTTCTTTTACACCAGAGTCCACGTGTGAGTGTGCGATCACCTTACGACAATGTTGATCACTTTTTAGACTTTGTCAAATTAAACACGTTGCTTGTCAATTGATGTAATAGTCACACTTTGATGTCGCCATTTCCATCATATAACATGACAATAAGGTTTTCGAAGTAAAGTATTTACCTTGGACAGAACGAACCGGTCGGCCGAGGCGTCGCGGGGCGCGGAGATCTTGTAGCGCATCGTGTGGAAGAACAGCACGGACATGATCTCTGCCATGGACGAGCATGATGTCGGGTGGCTGTAACAACAGAGGCCGTTAGTTAAAGGATTAAAATAAACTCAATTTTAGGTCGTTTACGTAGAGCTTAAATTGGTATAACGTGTGAGAGCAACAAGTTTTGTTAAAAAACTTCCTTTACTAAAAAAAAAAAACAATCGACTTCCAAAAAAAACCACTACAAAGTGAAAAATAACCTAATTTCGGAAGTTGGTGTCTTTCTGTTTGTATTTTCGTTTTTTGCCACCGATTTCAGATATTAGAGTTATTTTTCACTTTGTAGTGTTTTTTTTTTATAAAAAAGTTTATTTTATTCACTTTATAGTCGTAGTACCTACCCCAGACAAATTCGAATGCCACTACCTGCTGCTATGTTAATTACAGTGACAGGAAATTATTATTAAATAAACCGGTCAAGAGCGAGTCGGACTCGGGCACCGAGGGTTCCGTACCAACATTTATATGTAATTTTTGTTGATGATTTCTGAAAAACTGTGCTATTTAGAGACATCGTTTTATTTTTCCTGTAATACATAGACTTCATTTTTTCTCTATGCAAAATTCAGAGATAAGGTATTTTTTTAATCATTTTTCATCAACAGTCGAAAACTATGCGGTCTAAATAAAGAAAAAAAAAATGTTTGGGAATGTGCAAACAGCGCTCTTTCATATGATACCCCACATGCCCCAGTAGCCGCACTTCGAATTTTTAAGACCCTTTCAGTCCCTGTTGCAAGAAAAACAATACATTCTGAATTTTTATTTCTTTCTTATTTGCAAAATAGTTGGGCAAACATCATCGAAAACTGTTCCAAATTTCAAGTTGATAACATTAGTAGTTCTTGAGATATCCAGCTGTGACAGACAGACAGACTGAGTCACACCATAAGGGTTCCTTTTTACCATTTTGGTACGGAACCCTAACAAGACTAAGGGCTGAGTTTACAATAGTCAGATAACTCTAATCTGAAGAATAAATATGACAGTGTGATATATTTATTTTCTATACAAAAGCTGTCAAATTGAAATATTTATTCTTCAGATAAGAGTTATCTGATTATTGAAATATTAGCCGTTAATGGAAAAAATGCGAATTTTTGAAGTTACCTCAAAAACTACCCAAGCAAAGTTAGTAAATTTTACATGGGACCAAACTTCGAGGTCTCCCGAATAAAACAAGAATCGTTCAAATCGGACTATTAAGCCGACCTTCGCACGGACGTAAAAATATCGTGGCGATTTTTTTTTCGCGCACTGGATCTTCAACGCTCGCCGAGAGTTGAAAATCGAACAGTGTTTTTTTCGACGCGCTGGAATGCACTCTGTTGGATTATCGAAGTTCGGTTCAAACACCGAGAGTTGAAAATCCAGTGCGCGATAAAATCCCGCCACGATATTTTGATATATTTACGTCCGTGCGAACGTCGGCTTACTCTGTAACGTAGAAAGTGATGCGCGGTCAAACATAAAAAAATAATACAGGCGAGCGACTTGAGAACCTCCTCCTTTTTTTTCGTCGGGTAAAAAGGGGTAATAGAAGTAACCGAAACTAAAGCGTAGGTATCTGATGAAACTGTAAACATACCCGTTTCGGTACAATTTATGCGCAATCACTCACTGAAGGGAATTAGTAACACATTCGTCTGTATCTAGGTCTCCACTTTAGATCTCACTACTTTCTCCAACAATTAGTTAGTTTTTATTAAATAGTATACACATCATTTACATTTAACTGTAAACATAACCTAAAAATAACAAAATTATATACTAACATAACAAAAACTAAAATATGGCGTCGAAAAATTCCTCCGCATCGTTGTCGACTGGTGAAGTACCCAAGAGACTGGCGGCATTGCCACGTTGCTTGGGTCACGGGAAGTGTCAACCAGCCGTTTGGAGATTTCGTTTAACAAACAATGAACACTCGGACACCACGGCCCAAGGGTTTCAACCCCAAACGGCTCGAAAATATAATTACCGATAAGGTTATACTTCCGCCACTTAAGGTTTTCCGCAGCAGTGCCAGCACAGCACGCAGAGCCAGGAAGATGGGATGGCGCAAGAGTATCGACACACGTTGCGTCCCACACTAAAGGCCTTCCCAACTTCCATGGAAATAAAGACATGCCGTCCGGTCTCTTGCCATCGTCGCGTGCCAAGCCATTGGGTTCTAATACAGCTGGAACGCCGACGGTGACAAGGGCTCGTCGGATGATGTCATTGATGTTCGCGTGCCGTGCTAAGCGACCCGCACTTCGGCTGCAAGACAGGCCGTGGTGTCCGAGGCTGTTGACAACTTCGCCACAGTGACAGCGATGAGAACAAGAAGGAGCTCCTAGTCGCAGGGAAGCAGCGAGGCGGAAAGTAAATTACAATAATAGTAATTTACAATTAGTTTGAATAACATTAAATTGTATTTGTAATTGTAACGTTATTGATATTATCTTGATTCTGCCTTGGCGTTGTTGTCGGTCATTCACCTTGGATTTCATTTGTTACATATTTTGGCGAAATAGCGTACTTTTTTGTGCAAAACCTTGTAACCATGAACAAGTGATGTAGACCGAGACTTTTTAATTTAATTATAACTATGTATAGTTAGTCTAGGTAGCAACAATTGCTTAGGTATATGAGCTACGATTTATATCACTACAACAATGATTAGATTAAATAGTATTATCAGAATAAATCAACTTGAATTCATTAAAATACTCTAGTATGTGTTAAGGCTGTAATCAAAAAAAGTTGTGATACACACAAAAAGTATTGCATCGACCGGGAATCGAACCCGGGCCGCCCGCGTGGCAGGCGAGCATTCTACCACTGAACCATCGATGCTTATACAATCATGCTCAAAATTATGATTTGCTTTCTAAAAATAACTAACAGCCGCATGGATCAATCGAAGGTTAAGCTAAGCTTGCCGCGGTCGGTTCGTAGATGGGTGACCATCCAGTATCGTGTTACTCAGTAACTGGGTTGTGGAGGTCAGATAGGCAGTAGCTCCATATAAAATACTTTTAGTCAGCTGCATCCGGTTAGACTGGAAGCTAACCTCAACATACTTAGTTACAATATTATTATTAGGTAATAGTCGAGACAAATTCTACATAAGTAGCCGCACGGGTCGATCCATCAGGCTAAGCTTCGCTTGCCGGGGTTGGTCAGTGGATGGGTGACCATCTTTACATACCGAGACTCCTCCGTACCTCGGAAAGCACGTTAAGCCGTTGTTGGTCCCGGATGTCATTCGTGGATCTTTGACAGTCATTATGGGTCGTCAGAAGCCCGAAAGTCTGACAACCAGTCTTACCAAGGGGTATCGTATTACCCTGTTACCGGGTTGTGGAGATCAGACAGGCAGTAGCTCCATGTAAAATACTGGTATTCAGCTGCTGCATCCGGTTAGACTAGAAGCCGACCCTAACATAGTTGGGAAAAGGCTAGGCAGATTGACTTGAGACAAATTCTAATAAATAAGTAGGTAGTTATTATTAGAAGTACGCAACAAGCGAACATTTTGTCACTATGCTTAATGTAAGTACCTACCTAGCTAATTAATAGAGTACATTCTAACTCGATATGTGCTACTGCTAAGTAAGAGATAATGTAAACAAGTGTGTGAATGCTACTGCCCGCGGCCGACAAGGCACCGGCGCGGGTACGACAAACAGCTTGCTGTGGCACTCAAACTGTACACTCATCTATGACATGCAGATTTTGTGTAGCTATGAGTTTTCGTGCAGTAGTGTGTAAGAACATCCTATAACTGAAATGGTGTTACAACTAATGCCCTGTCAGTGTCACTACTGGCGTGATCATTTCAAGGGTGTTAGCATATTGGAAATTCATGCACGTTTTCACTAATAATAGCCGACATTTATCTGAATGCCTAAATAAAAGCGGGCTGATAGATTGGAACGCGCTTTTTGATTTTCAATTTTCGGCTCACCGTCGAAAGTTTTTATTTATTATGCATTCATTTAGATGTCGCCTAGTTTTAGTGAAAACTGGCATTAGGTTAGCATAATATAGTTATGATAAAAAATACTTACAAAAAAAAATAATCATAAGTAAATTTTTTAATGACTTCCAAATTCAAATGTGCAGATTCTCTACAGAAATAAATAAAAAAACTAAAACGCTTTATAAACCTATTTTAGTTAAAAAAGTGTTTTGTCTTCTTCTTTCAAACTCAAATTCGAAAGAAATTGACAAAACAGTTTTTAACTAAAATAGGTATATTAGGCGTTTGAGTTTTTTGATTGATGAACAATACGGTTAGTCTTTGGCATGTATGTGAAACATTGCTATGTCCTTGCGTTGCATAGAGAATCAAAATATCTTGTTTGAAATGTCAAGAAAACAATTAGAGCTCATTCAGGCTTTACTTACATCACCTTTCCTTTGATAATACAATAGACATTCGTCATGCTACAAATGTAAATAATATGTGACTTGGTACACTTCATTAAACATCTATATGTTACTTCAGCTATCATTATAACTGTTTATGAAAGTGTAATAACTTTATATTCCTAAGATAACATCTAGGTACTGATAATAATGAGTATTGCAAATGCTATAATAATAATAATTATAAATGATAAACAATTCAAAGAACCTTCAAAGAGGTAAGTTGCCTAGAATTTATCCAGATTTCATGTACCTATGTAGACTTCAAGGAATCAGAGAAATGAATTGTTAATGCTTTCAAGGACAAAAACGAGACAATAGAAGTTTTATTGTTACTACTGCTATGGCAGTATAGTATAGTGTCCTTCAAGCGCTAAGCAAATTGAGATCCTACGTCAGTTGGTTGTGTCGTAGCTATTGCATACAACTGTCAAAGAATGACAGATGTTATTTGAATATACTGACAATGTAAGTTGCTAGGCAATTTGATTAACAATCAATTTATACCTGACTTTACATTATTGTGAAAGAATCAAAATGACAAAAGTATCTTTGCAGTTAGTACCGCTGGACATGCAGAGGTGTCTTGGAAAGATCTTGTAAATTGCATGCATGTGCTGGATCTCAGACTCGTGGTTCACGCAACAGCCAAGTTGAAAGTCAAATAAAAACATCTGCTTATGATGGCACTTGCAAGCAAGTGATCTTCGACTACCCAGCCTTTTCCCAACTATGTTGGAGTCGGCTTCGTCTTACCAGATGCAGCTGAATACTAGTATTTTACATACAGTGCCTCTCTCACCTCCACAACTTACTGGCCAACACAATACTCCTTTATTATTGCTTCAAAATAATTATGTGTACCTTTCCAATATTTTACAGAATTTAATTTAAACTATCAAATAAATGGGCATCAGTAACCTTAACTTGACATTACGGAGCACCTTGACAGTTGACGTCTGCTATCAGTTGACCTTCTGTGTTACATAACTATGTTATTAAATCTTATCGATAACCGAGTTAATATTAACTTAATGATTGAACGGAAACAAGCAGGGAAGTGTTATGCAAGGCAGACTGAACTAGTAAGCATTCTCTACCTATGTGTTAAAATCATAAACATTCACAAGTATTTTGTCATAGTTACTAGAATACTGGCTTCTGCGCACGGCTTTGCCCGTGTGGAGGTCTTAATTACCCCATGTTAGCCAAATTTCATCGCAAACCGTCTAGCGGATAAGGAGTGAAGAGATAACAGACAGACAGACTTATTTTCGCCTTTTTAATATTGGTATGGAAGACTGAAAGTTCAATAAGTACTAAAATAAAATTATTTAAATTAATTGAGTACCTTATTTCTCAGAAAGTACTATTCTAGATTTAGTATTCACTATTAATTTCGACTTTCAGAAATGTGATGATGATTCATGACAAGTCATGATTTGGCAAATCATGTTACTATTTGACAAATCTATTTATCTTATCAAGAATCATGACGAATACACACAAAATAGAAAGCTGATGCAATCTAAAAAAAAACTAATTGATCAAGCCATTTTTGAGTTTTAGCAAGACTATTGCAAGGCAATTGATTTATCAAAATACAGATTTATTATCTTTGTTGGTTTTATCTTGTTTATTCATTGAAATGCTAAATAAATTGTAAAATCTTATCGGATAACTACTCATTAAGCTCTCTTATTGCATACTGTAATGCATTCAACTTAATTGAATGCACTCGGCATTCTTATTAATTGCTATTGCTAGTGACTAGAAGTGTAGATACACTTAGAATTTGTATTCAGTTTGCAGGATGTTACAAAACACTAACATTACAATTAAATAGATAATACAAAGGCCATCATTTTAATTCTTAAAATATTTCAGCGCCTATCCAACAGCACATTTAAGAAAAATACTAGAAAAAAAAATGTTGTAGGTAGTTGATACATAGGTACAAGTTATGGAAAATTATTTTTAGCATTACTTAACATGCATAACATAATCCAATACAATAACACAATCGATTTCTGATAGTGACATAATTTTAAGGGCGATGACCTTGGAGCCATGGCGTGATAGCAACGGCTTCACCTATCACGTGGTCGCGTCCCGTCCTAACCTACAACGGAAAATTATGCGACCGCCGCCGACAAACGTAGCGAGTGGCCAAGTATTGTTATGTAAGTGACCTATGAACCCAATGTACTGTGATGCCGGCCGGCAGGTATACGATAAACCGAATAATTAATCGAAAATACAAGAAAAAATATTGAAAAAAGTATGTCAATCTGTCGACTGACCTTGTTGATTTTATCTAATATCATGTTCAGATTGTACAGAAATAGTAAGAATAAACGCTATAGATTAGAATAGGCTAGAAATCGGCAAAATAACCTTCATTGGACCTTCAATCAAGCGGCGAAAGTAATAAGGTTATCCACTCACCCCGATTTGGAAGCGTTAGTAGCAACGATACTGTCGATCCTCAGCTTGTTGGCGATGTCTTTCAGTGCCTGGATGTCAACGTTCTTGTCGCCTTTCATATTGGCTATGTTTTTAGCGTTAGTTATTCAAACAAAAATTAATAACCACGTTGTTTACGACCGGTCGCTTGCCCGCCGCCGGATTCAATGACAGATAAACGCCAAACAAATGACAACAGTTGTCACTTTACTCGTGTTTTTTTAATTATCGGTCAACGAACTGCGATAGAAATAATGCAACAGGTGGTGCAATAAATACTTTCAAAATTAAATTCAATAAAGTAGTATAGTTTTTTTAAATTAAGAAACATTTTACTAAAAATATATGTAATCATGTTATTTTCAAATTAAAATGTTAAGTGCTGCCATCTATAACAAGAGAGCAAACACCACTTTTAACTAGTGCTGCTGGTGAAGCCGAGATGGCGCTCTATGTAGTAAATACATGTTGTTTAATAAAGGTAGGTCGACGAGGGAGTGTAGTACGCTCCGTACATACGTAGCACAGACTACTTAGGGGATACTACGTATATACGTAGCTACCTGTACCTATGAATTTTTGCATTACTATTAATCTAAATGGACAATCAGCGCCAATCAGCTGCCTGCTACCTATGTATGCTACATCTACATATACAGAATTCAACGTATTCCTTGCAGGATGTCATGGTAGGGTTAAAATGCAACAAATGGACGGCCTACCGGAACAGCCACCAAATGTTCTACCGAAATTCAAGTAGGTACTTACCTACTTACGTTGAGTTAGTTACATATTAAGTTTTTCTTATGAACAATACAATTAAAAAATTATTACGGCGCGACTTTAGTAGAATTTAAATTATTATCACAGCTGATGCCGTAGCAGATCAATCTGCCTAGCCGTTTTAGCAACTATGTTGGGGTCGGCTTCCAGTCTAATCGGATGCAGCTGAATACCAGTATTTTATTTGGAGTGACTGCCTATCTGACCTCTACAACCCAATTACTGGGTAATACGATACCCCATGCTAAGACTGGTTGTCAGACTTTCGGGCTTCTGACGACCCGTAACGACTGTCAAAGATCCACGAATGACAGCCGGGACCAACGGCTTAGCGTGCTTTCCGAGGCACGGTGGAGTCTCGTCTCGGTATATAAAGATGGTCACCCATCCACGGACCAACCCCAGCATGCGTAGCTTAACCTGATGGATCGATCCATATGTCTGTTATGACTTAGCCACGAGCTCCTCTTTAGCAGGTCTTTTAAAAAAATTAAAAGTTGAAAAATGCCTGAAACTTTGGCAAAGATACCACTAAGGATGCGCTAAGGTAGCCCGCGAAATACAAATTTTCTTACGTTGTTTTGCAAAACAAAAATCGCTAGATTTGAGGTCAATTCTAACTTATGGAGTTGTATTGCTGATTCTAATGATTATAATTCTGTAAAGCCATATTATCTACGGCCACGTATCATATTTTTTCAACATACAACCTGACACCGACTTGCAAATTGCAAAACAACATAAGAAAATTTGTATTTCGCGGGCTACCTTAGCGCATCCCACTTAAT
Organism: Cosmia pyralina; assembly: GCA_946251885.1. NCBI lineage: Eukaryota > Metazoa > Arthropoda > Insecta > Lepidoptera > Noctuidae > Cosmia > Cosmia pyralina. The sequence continues at coordinate 680,390 of OX276363.1, forward strand.
TAAACATTTTATTTTTCGTAATTTATATTTTTTTTAGATAAAAATTACAAATAATACTGAATTTCAGTAGAAGATTAATTTGGTGGCTTAATTTGTTGCATTTTAACCCTACTATGACGTCCTGCCAGGAATAGGTACCTCGAATTGCAAGTAGGTACATAATCCTAATTGGTACAATATTAATTAGGCTGACAGTTTCATCATGCCTTTAATTTCATGCAGACCTCAGATACAGACAATATTAATGGCACATATTTATAGTACGTCGAATTATTAAAAGGGAAAAACAAAAGAAACCTTCAAGAAAAGTCGTCCAGAAAAATATACAAAGCGTCAAATAACCAATAGCATTTGTATTAAAAGCACTTGAACATTGTTTGAGTAATATCCGCCAACGACGCGATCAAACGCCTGTCATATTGAATTGAATCCGAACTACCGGACGCGGGGACATCACTACCACAACATTATATCTACACCTAATAACACTCTTAACACAACTCTATGAAGCTCAAAATCGAACGAACCATATTGATAAAAACGTCATATACATGTCAAAGTTATATGTGCAGTTATCTCAACTCTTCTAGCGTTGCAGTAAGGTTGTTTTTCCAGTGGTGGTATGTAGAGAGTAACGTGGTGGAGTTTACGATAAAACGAGGGTGGCTATTCTAAATCGCGCTGACGTATCAAGCCGGACCTTTGTTCACCTGACTGCGTCGGCATAGTGTGGATGAGACGACAACGTTACGGGAATCATTTTGTGGATTTCGTTTAACGATTACCTACAGAGATAAAATAATATCTTACTTTTGAAACCTGATAAAGTCTATAAAAACAAAATAAGAAAAATATCTTATATCTTGTGATTGTGTGTGGAACTGTGGATGAATACTTACTAACTTATACGTTTTTCCCACCTTGCCAAAGTTGGTAAAATCAATTTGATAATTTAGTTTCGAATAACAAGAAAATAGAGTACCTACCTTTTTTTATAGGTACTAGGTACCAAACAGAATCATTTTTGCATTTACATAGTAATAGTTATGAAGTATGACAAATCAGTGGTCACATCTTCAACATCCCACCGCTTGTCCACCTCGCATTGCCAATATTGCCATTTGCTACGTCATAGAGCGATACGCCAGCATTCAGCTACGCGACTACGCCGCTACGATGCTACGCAGCTACGCGAGTATAACGCAAAAACGCCGTCTGATAAATAAATATTAAAACAATAAAACTGTTGTCTATGGGCAGGGAAATGGCCGCGCTGGGCACACGGTGGCAATGGTGTCCATGATTGCGAAGGACGGGGGATAGTTTTCTCAACAATAAATGCACTACGTAATGATGGTTTGATAAGTGAAGAATGCATTATCGTTACGACCTTTGTTTTCTTCTTAGGAGGAAGCTAAGGTAGGCCAAGCTAAAGCATGTGTAAGTAATACCTATGTTACCATAGGTATTACTTACACATGCTTTAGCTTGGCCTACCTTAGCTTCCTCCTAAGGTACATTTTTTTTTTTCGGGACTATAATGATCTGGGTGAAGACAAAAAATTTAAAGAAATGTCTAATCATGTCAATGATTATTTGTATAGTCCGTCACTTTATCCTCAAACTTTCCTGCTCCATGGTGCATCCACGTTGGGGCATCTCTGTTGGAGGGTGGCTCGCAGGGGGAGGGGCGGGGGGAGGGCGCGTTCGATGTTCTGTTTTCAAATTCAATTGGCCGCTGTCCCGGGGCGATCTTTCTCCGCGCGATTCCGAATTGAATATCAATAGAACGATACGACGAACGATTGTATGGACATGGCCAGTATGTTTTTATGGGAGATTGTTTATGGACAAAATATTTCATAATACTTTTATAGTTTTAAGCCTTCTGTATTGCTAATTGGATGATTTTAGAGAAAATTGACTCGCTTACATATTGTTTTACATGTGCTTAAAATTTTGCAGTAGGGTTTTCCAGTACAGGTAGGCATGTGTTAAGCAAGTCTTGAAAAACTAACAGTTACAACAATAGTAACCGTACAAAACGAACTCCAAAATTATATTTATTGACGGTACACAAGGATTTAGGTAAACAAAAAGCGAAGAAAGTAAGCATAATACAGAACTTTAAAAGAAAAATAAAGATTTTTTTAATAGGAAAATGCCGATTTTCATTCAATCACCAAATATTTGAATGACATGTTGATATAAAATTTCTGAAATTTCGTAAGTAGCAATTATTGATCTTCTTATTGACATTTAATTTGAATATATGACATCACAATGACAATTTCTTTGACATTCTATAAAATAAGTAAGTGCTGACTATTTTAATTTTAAATAACTGCGGACATTTTTTTTTTTTTCTTAAGTCACTTATCTAATTATCTAATTTCCATTGTTCAGTGTGATCTAATTTATTTAAATGTTTATTTATAATTCATATGTTTTTAGTATTTCTCTTGTTGTTAATTATATTGCATGTGTCACTACTTTTGTATGCCCTAGAGGCAAAACATAGCGCCCTCAATGTACGAGTAAGAACTTATAATCTACTTAAGTTTCACAATAAATATATGAATATGAATATGAAGAGTATGTGCATCCGTGTTATAAACTCTTTTTTTTTTCTATTATATTTTTTATTATGACAAGCAAATCCGATGTCGACCATTCTGCCAATGTCAAAAGTGAATTGGAAAAGCAAGTGTGTATTCTTGTATAATGTTAAAAATGAAATAAGTAAAAAAAGAAATGATAAAAATCTTCGATGATACATTGAACTTAATGTAGATCTTCGGAGTTAGTACTGGACTGAAACAAACAAAAAGATAAAATTACATAAATATTATAATTGTTAGAACATTAATTAATTATACCTACTTATTACCATATCCACCACACAGACAGAATTTATGAGGAAACAAATTACAATTTTATATTATTGTGACGGAGGAGCTCGTGGCAAAGTAATAAAAGCCGCATGGGTTGATCCATCAGGTTAAGCTACGCTTGCCGGGGTCGGTCCGTGGATGGGTGACCATCTTTACATACCGAGATTCCTCCGTGCCTCGGAGAGCACGTTAAGCCGTTGGTCCCGGCTGTCATTCGTGGATCTTTGACAGTCGTTACGGGTCGTCAGAAGCTCGAAAGTCTGACATCCAGTCTTACCAAGGGTTATCGTGTTACTCAGTTACCGGGTTTTGGAGTTCAGATAGGCAGTCGCTCCATGTAAAATACTGGTATTCAGCTGCTTCCGGTTAGACTAGAAGCCGACCCCAACATAGTTGGAAAAGGCTAGACAGATTGATTATTGTGACGGATGAAAATCATCAGCGCCACAAGCAGTTCAGGGGAGGAATATGTTAAAAGGAGGGGAAATTAATAGGAAAGAGGGATCTTAAATTTAAGGAGACGGCTATACAAATCTAGAGGTGGGATGTTGTTAGAACTCTCAAAAAATATGTGATCCAGCGTGCCCTCCCAACCCGCACACGCAGAGAGAGGTGTCACGGACATGGAAGTTGTGTAAAAAGACGAGAGTGCAACAAAAACCTAAGCGGATTCTGCAGAGAACAGAAATAACAGTTTTCGATACTTTCTTGTGACCGAAAAATCATGGTTTTGGTTTTCTTCTTCCCGGACATTTTCCACTGCTCCTACCAGCAACACTGCAGATTCAGTCTTGGAAGGGACAGTGGGTCGTAACCCTGATAGGTATTGTGCGTGAGATCTGAAGATGAAGATGAACAAGCATCTTTAGCCAAAGCATCAACACGATTGGCCCATGTTTAACAATGTGCCTTTACTTACATTTTATTTAGGGCCTTAGTAGATACCTAAGTATACTTATTTTATTAAAAATGAAAGACACCACTAGAACTAAACGCGCCGCAACGTGATGTACGAGTATAAGCAGAAGTTACTATTATAACATAAACTCTTCTTCTTACTTATTCCCAAAAAAAAAATCGCCTCATCCACATTCAGACAATCAGAATGCATGATACTAACGGTCGGCGCAAATATAAATTCAGATTTGTAAAATTGTTAAAGGGCGAAGTTCTCGAAGTGTCGCCATCTTCGTTCTGTGTCGGTATTCGAACGGATCAGAGGATCGCATATATCCGAACAGACCAGGATGCGGCTGCCAGTGGCACTGTCATCGCCTGGGGACTTGATGTTTCAATCTGAATACTTTGATTCCTTTGCTAATGTTTTTGTGATAAAAGTAAACACTTAGTCTTTGGGTTATTGGACGTCTTTGATGTGTTATTGTAATTTTTGTTGTGATGTTATTTTGATTTTAATAAAATAAAGCCATTTACCCGCAAATTCGCTTTCTCTCTCGTACTTTTCGGTCTGCTGTATTTACTGCACAACTGAATACGGAACGCTCAGTCCATTCTCGATGTCTGTGGCTTAGTTTAGAGAGACGATGCAACTTTTGTTGGTGCTTCAACTTATTGATGCCACTCGTAATTAAATCGCACCGTGTACTCGGAAGTCAGGTTTCCTGGTAGTATAACATTGCTTCTTTTCTTTATAAGGACTGACCTTACCCACTGAACTTTCTGATTTACACCGTGAAATAGAAAGTAAGTATATATTATATTATTATTTTTTATTATACACTTCTGGACACATCTTTTGGCCCACCTTGTATTTTCAGTTTCGTTTGGTCCTAGCTAAAATTGTATATTAGGTCGAGTAAAAAGTTTTTATGCAGTTTTGAACCTGGCACATTCACAATTTCATTCAATAGTCTTTTTTTGAATTTCGAACACAGAATTTAAAGAAACAAAAGACAATTTGGAGCCTGTTTGTTGATATCAAACAATCGAATACTAAGAAAACTTGGTTTTATTGGTTTACTTGGATTTAATTCTTGAAAAAGTGATTGATATCTTTGGTTTTGCAACAAACATTACTTATTCTTAACATTAAGGTGAGGTTCTATCAATAATCTATGGATACTTCACCTGAAGTCGCCGCCCAAGCTGTGGCACTTATTCAGGCCGGACACAGCCAAAGAAACGTGAGTGCTCAACTTAATTTATGTCGATCTGCGGTCCGAAATGTTTATCGGAGGTACCTAGAGACTGGCGGCTTTGTTCGTCGCCAAGGAAGGCCACGATCTCGGGTCACAACTGAAAGGCAGGATCGATTCATCGTGACGACCAGCTTGAGAAATTGTAACCTTATCTCCATTGAGATACAAAACCAACTTCGCGACTTCCACGGAGTATCTGAGAGCGCTCGAACTGTTCGGAGAAGGTTAAAAGAACGCGATATGGTACCACACAAGCCAGCTAATGGCCCCAAACTAACGCGAGCCCACCGAACAGCGCGTCTTCATTTCGCACGCAGTCATTTAAATTGGACACAGCAAGATTGGAGCCGTGTACTCTTTTCTGATGAGTCTAAAATTGTGTTACATGGCAATGATGGAAGGAAGAAGGTCTACTGACGTAAGGGAGAGCGTTTTGCACAATGCTGCTTTGAAGAGAGGGTTGCTTATGGCGGTGGCTCATGGACTGTCTGGGGCGGTATATCCGCGAGCGGCAAAACTCAACTTGAGGTTGTTACAGGACCACGGCTGCCAACATTAAATGCTGAAAGGTACATTCGTGAGTGCTTAGAACCTCACGTGATACCATACGCGGACTATGTGGGCCCAAATTTCCTTTTTATGCATGATAATGCAAGAGCCCATGCGGCCGGCATCGTCAGGGAATATCTTCGGGATGTGAACATCACAGTTATGGACTGGCCAGCCAGAAGCCCAGACATGAACCCCATTGAGCACATGTGGGACGAGCTAAAAAGACGTGTTAGGGCTCGTCAGCCAGTTGCCCAGACGATGCAGGAGTTGAAAACTGCCATAGAAGAGGAATGGGAGATGATCCCTCAAAATTTCATAGAGCGGTTGATAAACTCTATGCCTAATCGTATGAGAGCTGTGGTAGATGCCCATGGAGGCAACACGCGTTATTAAATTAAACCTTTATTTGATAAAACATGTTTTTTATTCAAAAATCAATTGCCTTTAACAAGGCGCATATCCGACTTGTTAGGCGTAGCTCCATGTCGTATGGTATTCTGAATTCAAATTTAAAACAATACGATTGAAAAAGATGGTAAAATGTATCAGGTTTAAAACTGCATCAACAGTTTTTGTTCAATCTAGCAATCATATTTCGGTAGGGGCCATCGAAACCTAAACTCTAAGGTGGGCCAATAGATGTGTCCAGAAGTGTAATTTTTTTTTTTATTATTTTATTGTTTTTTTTTTTACTGTATGTATTTTTAGTGTTCTTTTTATAAGTTTTCCTCTCATACTGAGCACCTGCTATCTAATCTCTTCACCACCCTTGGTTGACTGGTAGAGAATGCCTAAGGCATTAAGTCCGCCTTGTACGTTTTAAGTGCGAAAAGTTTAAATAAATAAATAAATAAAACCTATTACAATAAAATTAGTACCTACAGATGATTGGGATTATGTCTTCGTCAAGAAGTAGGTGCCATCAGCCGCGTAACACAGCTGGCAGCTGCCGCTGGGAAGTTCTATGCGTCTTCGTGTCGTCTTCCTTTTGCACCTGTTAGAAAGAAGGAAAGCGTTTGTTATTATTTGTACTTGTATGAAAACACGAGCTCGTGGACACATCGACTTGCCGTACTATGGAGCTACTAGTTATTACCGAAACGAAAGCAGGTTAATGTTCCCTAATTCCCATATCAACAGACTTATTCGATAACAACTAATAAATTCGTTAACACGCCAACATCAATCATGCGTGTAATCCTGTAACATAATTACAAGTATTACTTCGTTCACGCCACGCGTTGCGTGCGTGTGGCGCGTGGCGGCCGCGTGCGACGCGTGGCGTGCGGGCGCCGGCGGTGACGGCAATGGCGCCTGAAAGGGTAACTGTTTGTAAACAGTGTGTAATGTTTGCCATGGCGGCGATATTAAAGGGTATTTGATTAGGATAATAGGTATCTATTGGGGGCGAAGTAAGATAAACGGGGATTACATTTGTAGCATATTTGATTATGTTTTCTGTTGTTGTAAGTTACTACGTACTGGTATGGGAATGACAGATTCTGATAGGGTAGAAGTCGCAGAAAACTTTTAAATATTTCGGAGCTGTTTAATTTTATGATTTTTGTTTATTTTTTAAATTCTATGATTGTATACATTTTTGCATGCCTTACGGTAGAATCACTTGAAACCTGTAAATTTCTATAACATCATTGTAACAGTGTTTTCAGCAAAAATAAATGACTATGAACTATGACTATGAACTATGCTGATACTTTCCCTGCTCCTTATATTTTGCTTGATATTAGTCATCATTATTATCATCATTCTCCTGCCCTTATCCCAATCTATATTATTTGTTGTCGGCGCAACATGTCCCTTTTTCCATACTTCTCTATTAGTCGTCACCTCGGTAGTCACTCCCTTTCTAGCCATATCATCTTTCACACAGTCTATGCATCGTTTCTTTGGTCTTCCCCTACTCGTATAGCCATCGACATTCATACTCAAAACTTTCCTCTCACGACATTTTCCTCATTCCTCTACGTCACAACACATACACACAAAACAAAGACATCCTACCAGAAAGTAGATCGACAGTAAGTACGTACAGAAATCGTGTTTATAATAATCTAATGCCCACACACACACCCACCATATTATTATACAATGACACGTTGCGTCAGACGTTATGACAGACATGTTTACATAACTATTTCATAGTGATAACTAGTCTTTACAACTTGTTTTAGGTGTAAACGGTAAACGAAAATAATAGATCATACTATCAATAAAAAACCGGCCAAGTGCGTGTCGAATCACGTACAATGAAGGGTTCCGTAGTTGGGATGAATAATCCCAAGAACAAACTTAACATTGTAGTTGAAAACATGTTCTTCCATACATTCCAACTGTAAATGGAAGTTTGTACTCACAATATTGAGAGATTTACCATGTTATTTTAAGACCACAGACTTCTTATAGGTTTTCCTGTAATCTACAGGTAAAGGTCTATTTTCTGTATTTTTTTCAAAATTTTAGAGTCAGTAGTTTCGGAGATAACGGGGGGGCAGAGGGGAATGGTCCAATTTCGTCTATTTTCTTAAATAACTTTAAAACAATTTATTTTAAAATTATAAAAAAAAAAATATATTTGAGACCCTCATAGTAAGTCCTTTCATTTGACACGACACACGGTATACTTTGCAAAACTTTTTTTTAATTTTCTTATTTGTCCCCCGAAAGTGACCCCATATTCAAAATTATTTTATTTACTTTACCCGTCCGTGTTTGGGTCACAGAAATTCATATGTGTACCAAATTTCACCTTAATCGGTCCATTAGATTCGGAGCAAATTGGCTGTGACAGATGGACAGACAGACAGACACACGAGTGATCCTATAAGGGTTCCGTTTTTCCTTTTGAGGTACGGAACCCTAAAAATTGTTACTTCTAAACATTTATATAACAACGTCGGTCGCAACGTGCCACGATGCGACGTCGTGTCGTGTGTATGTGTTTCAGCCGTACACCTACCATCGCAGCAGCTTTAGCGTCATATCAAGAGTAGGTACCTACCTATAGGAATATTAATTAAATACAGTTAACCACCCACTAACTAAACAAGAACGTCCACCCTTCAACTACTTACAAACTAACTGTTATAAGTACTCGTACGTACCAGAACTTCCTGAACTTAAACTTAGTAGTTTCATATCAATAAGTCTTTCACAAAAGGCCTCTGTTCTAGAGCCTATAGTTACTAAGCTTACGTGCGAATGCCTCCCTCTCTGCTTGCCTCGGTGACAGAAGGTACGTCTCCTGTCTCAGCCCTATTAATTATCAATAAATAATGTTCGTCTTTAGTACACAGTTGACAAGTTTGAAGAAGTTGTTAAGGGTTTTACTTGAACATACTATTTTGAATGGAAATACAACTTCAGTGAAGTAATAACAGCCGTAAGGGTTGATCGATCAGGTTAAGCTACGCTTGCCGCAGTCGGTCCGTGGATGGGTGACCATCTTTACATACCGAGCCTCGGAACCCTCCGTGCCTCGGAAGGCACGTTAAGCCGTTGGTCCCGGCTGTCATTCGTGGATTTTTGACAGTCCTTACGGGTCATCAGAATCCCGAAAGTCTGATAACCAGTCTTATCAAGGGGTATCGTCGTATTACCCAGTAACTGGGTTGCAGAGGCCAGTAGAGGATTTCGACTCCTAAGTCACAGGAACTTACACCTAGTTTAGGAGTCAGAGTGTTTAAATAATAGGTCTTTACCTATGAAATTGCCGTTTTGTATGAAAAAATTTAAACGAATTTTTTTCATGCATTTTTTATTTGTATTAATCGAAGTAATCACCCATGCAATCAATGCATCTTTGCCAACGCAGTGGCAGTTTATTGATGCCCCTCTTAATGAAATCAGCTGGAGGGGAGGCAACAAATTCTTCAAAGGCATTTTGTACTGCCTCTCGGGTATTGAATTTGTTTCCCGCCAAGAAGTTATCCAAATTCTGGAAAAAGTAGTAGTCTGTAGGCGCAAGGTCTGGTGAGTAGGGCGGATGACGGAGAGCTTCCAACCCCAGTTCTTGCAACTTGGAGACCGTCTGCTGTGCAGTATGAGGTCGCGCGTTGTCGTGCAGGAGCAGCGGAGACGAGCGATTGACCAATGCTGGTTGGAGATGTGCCAGCTTCTCCATCATTGTGTTCAGTTCTTCACAGTACACATCTGAAGTAATGCTCACCCCGTTTGGTAAGAAGCTGTGATGAATCACACCGGCGCTAGACCACCAAACAGTGTCCATCACTTTTCTAGGGGTAAGTTTTCGTTTAGGACATTGTTTAGGTGCTGAACCAGGATCCAACCAACTTGCTGAGCGCTTGCGGTTATCAAACAGAATCCATTTTTCATCGCAGGTAACAATGCGGTTCAAAATTCCTTCATTTGTGTGTCTCTTGAGCAGTGCAAGGCACGTCTCGTCACGTTTCTAGGGGTAAGTTTTCGTTTAGGACATTGTTTAGGTGCTGAACCAGGATCCAACCAACTTGCTGAGCGCTTGCGGTTATCAAACAGAATCCATTTTTCATCGCAGGTAACAATGCGGTTCAAAATTCCTTCATTTGTGTGTCTCTTGAGCAGTGCAAGGCACGTCTCGACGCGTACTTCGCGCTGGCGATCATTGAGTTCGTGGGGCACCCATTTGTCAAGCTTTTTTACCTTGCCAATTTGACGCAAATGGACCAATATTGTTTTGACGCTAACGTCGAAAGCTGCTGCTAATTCAGCCGTAGATTGTGTATCATCAGCTTCCACAATCGCCTTTAATTCGTCATTGTCAACCAAAGTCTTCGGACGACCGCGAGGTTCATTTTTCAGGTCGAAATTTCCAGAACGGAAGCGAGCAAACCAATAACAAGTGGTGCGTTGGTTTGGTGTTAGCTCCGTAAACGTCGTTGATGTTGCGTGCCGCTTGTGCCGCGTTGCTGCCACGACGGTACTCATATTCCATAATTACTCGAATTTTTAACGTATCCATGATGACGATTTACGATTATTGCAGTCGTCTTACGTGAAATGGATTTTCAGTTTAATTTTGGTGTGATTATTGTGCGTCAGTTGCGTTAATGGTCGCGCCGGGGTTGGACTGGGAAACTATTACTTATTAATTTAATTAAGTAAATTTGATGTTGTATTTTTTTTGCCGTCTTCCATTGTAACAAAAAATTAGTTTCTTTTTTTTTTTTAATCACTTTTAACATGTCCATCTTATAATTTGTGTATATATTATAATTATGTTTAAGCTGTGTACTTCTGTAAGTGACGAATTCACCATAATAATATGTATACTTATAAGTTCATTTATGTAATATGTATTAGTGAACAAGTCGTTGGAGTACCTTTAAATAAATAAATAAAATAAAATATATGACGAAAAAGATTGAAATGCGATGAAAATGTAACACTAATCAATAAACAAATGACTACTTTTGGAAAAAAAATCCATGTTTTTAAAATAAAATTAATTTGAAATTAGAATTCTTAGCCAAACAAAAAATATTTTGATTTGAAATGGCCAGTACTGCAGAACGGCAATTTCATAGGTAAAGACCTAATATTGACCTTTATAATAGGTTGGGGAAAAAGTTTCTTCGCATTTTTTAAGAAAATTCAAAACATTTTTTAATATACATTATTTACATTTATCTAAAGTATGTAGGTACCATTTTGTTCGATAACTTTTTGCCATCTTGTAGGTAGGGACATGATCTCATTGCTATAGAAATTTTGGGACTTCTGATCAAAATACCGCGACAAGTGGTTTTGGCAGTCCTCTCGTGATGTTAACCTGACACTACCTAAAGAATTCTGAAGAGACCGAAACAGGTGGAAATCTGAAGGTGCAAGGTCAGGACTATACGGTGGAGGCATTAACACCTCCCAGCCAAACTCTCTTAATTTTTGCTGAGTGGCTAAAGATGTGTGAGGTCTAGCGTTATCATGATGAAAAACCACACCCCTTTTTGTTGATTAATTCCGACCGCTTTCTCTCAACTTCGTGCTTTAATCTCATCAGTTGTTCGCAGTAGAGTTCAGAATCAATGGTCCTGCCTGGTGGTAACAGCTCAAAATGAATAATGCCCTTCCAATCCCACCACACACACAGCATCACCTTGTTGCGAGTTAACCCGGGTTTCGCCACAGTCTGTGAAGCCTGACCGGCCTTTGACCACGACCTTTTTCGCACGTTCTTGTCGTACGTGATCCACTTTTCATTACCAGTTATCAGCTTCTTCAAAAATGGTTCGGTTTCATTACGTCGTAATAAAGAATCACAAATGAGTACACGGTTCATTAGGTTTATTTTAGTGAGCTCGTGAGGTACCCAAATATCGAGCTTTTTTGTGTACCCAGTTTTTTTCAAATGCGCCAAAACTGTTTTGTAGTCAATTCCCAGTTCTTCAGCTACGTCGTAACTACTGATATGCCGATCTTGCTCCACTTTTTCAAAAATGGTATCCATTTTATCCGTAATAGGGCGACCAGAGCGACGTGCATCTTTGACATCAAAATTTCCGGATTGAAAACGCTTAAACCAAATTTGTGCTACTCTCACAGACACTGCACTGGGTCCATAAACATCGCAAATTTTTTTCGCGGCTTGCTTTGCATTTTTACCTTTTTTGTAGTAAAATTTTAAAATGTATCGAATTTCTTCATTACATTCACTCATCTTGACAGTACGAAAAACAAATGAAAATCACACATTTTCCTATTTTGAATTTGGAATTATGTTCTTTAAAATTTAAACTTTCAATGATACCAAAACCAGCCAGATACAAATAGTATAGCCAAAGAGATTTTATTTTAAGTTCATACATACTATAATGCGAAAAGACTTTTTCCCCAACCTAATATATTATTAATCCATAATGTGTTAGTCATAAGGATATTGTTAAGGGCTTTTTTGGTGAAATAAAGAATTTATTATTATTTAGATAGGCAGTCGCTCCATATAAAATACTGGTATTCAGCTGCATCCGGTTAGACTGCAAGCTGACCTCAACATAGTTGGGAAAAGGCTAGGCAGATGAGACTGAAAAAATATTAAAATAAGGTACTTAGGTGCCTGCCTACCGCCAGTTTCTGGAACGGAAATCAACCCAAAAGCTCGCTCTTAAACTACTTACTGTGATTTGTTGACTGAATTATCAACAGTCAATCGGATCACTTGACTTACGTTTAATATTGACACATCGATAATTTTGGTTCCAGAAATCGAGTGTAAGTAAGCTATAAACTCTTACCTATAGTTTGCGCTGCATTTGTTCTGAACCCCAGACATGATGGACCGAAGTGCGCAACTCCTCATAAACTAAAACTCAAAGCATTGTTTTAATTATACCATGTACCTACAGGCATTTACATAAGCAGTATCTAAACTATTACCACAGTATCATCATCATTCTCCTGCCCTTATCCCAATCTATTTGGGGTCGGCGCAACATGTCCTTTTTTTCCATACTTCTCTATTATTCGTCATCTCGGTAGTCACCCCCTTTCTAGCCATGTCATCTTTCACACAATCCATCCATCGTTTCTTTGGTCTTCCCCTACTCTTATAGCCATCGACATTCATACTCAAACTATTACCACAGTATAAAAAATGTTATATTATTGTGCTATTACGGAAGTATAAAACGAAGGAAAATAGTTCGCAGTTATGCATTCAAGATGTGATTTGATTATTAATCATTGCATAGTTCATTCTGATAAGTCAGTGAAGCCTTCTTACAGTAGTTGCAAAAACTTGCAAGTTCCATAGTTAAGTTGGGCGGGCATTAACTGGCATTAAGTGACAGTTAATTTATTGGCCACACTCATTGTTTGTCTATTTTGTCACTACACTTACTTAAGAGCTGAATACTTAGTTATGTATTAGTTTGTGAAGTAAGTCTCGCTGGCTCTTACGGAGTATTCAGAATGTAGGTATCAGGGATGTACCGACTAGCGGGGAGCGCCGATAGCGAGGCCGAGATGGAGGTGAAAGAATAAACAGACACAGATTAATTAAAGAAAAACATTACCTTTTAGTATCTAATTAAAATTAAGAAAGGGCAAACCATATTTCACAGAATACAGTTTGCGCAGTTTTCGATGGGATTTCTTAAGAGTTCCTTAAATTATACCGGCTTCCCCAAACAGTCGCTCACTTGATACTGAGCATAGACTACCTAATACTGTGCCTGGCGGCGGCGGCGCGGCGGGGCGGGGCGGCGCGTGCGCGGGCGCGGGCAGGGTGACATGGGAGCACAAACTGGAAACTTCGGGTTATGTCTCCAACAAATTAATGGGTCATCGCTTAGTTATGGAGACGATTTTCTTTATTAGACCTCCGTTAAAATTTGCGGAGGAGGATGCGGAGGGAGAGGGATGATGTGTTGGCGGAGGGGAGGTTCCGTTAAAACACTATTATGTAGGTATAAAGAGCTTTCTAATGTAGATAGCTCGGCGGCAGCTACCTACCTGCACAGCCAGAACGACCTAAAACTGGATTTTCTAGAAAAGAAGAACAAAGTGCGGTTTCTGTTTGAACTGTTAAGTTAATGGTTGATTTGAGATAGACATAGTATTTTTTAAAATAATTTAGGCAATAAAATGACTAACCATGCAGTGTCGGGTACGTACTCAACTAAATAACTACTTATTTGGTACAACGTAAGGCACAAAATTGTAGCTAGCCTGTGTTACTATCATGATTACCATGTTGTGTTCATCATCATCATACTTCAGCCAAAAGACGTCCCCTGCTGGACATAGGCCTCCCCCAAGTACCGCCACTTCGACCGGTTCTGTGTTTCTCGCACCCAGCCTTCATAATGCCGCGGGAATCCGCCCACAGCCACTAATGAAGTTTGGCAATTCTTCAGGCTGTCGGATACCTTGGTTCTCCTGCGGATCTCTGTAAAAGTTAAATTTTGAAGTACTTCTTCCTTTCTATTCGTTCATTATAAATTTATAATGCACGTTGTTGTTTTTTTAATAATATCTTACTTAAACTGTTTTGTCATAATAACTTAACTAAGCAAAAGAAGGCCGAAGTACTAGAAATTAAATATAATTACTCCGTTATGAGTGCCGCATCGGAATTAAGATCGGTCTTAAAATAATTATCAAGTCATCGATAAATCAATCTGCCTAGCCTTTTCCCAACTATGTTGGGGTCGGCTTCCAGTCTAACCGGATGCAGCTGAATACCAGTATTTTAAATGCGACTGCCTATCTGACCTCCACAACCCATTAACTGGGTAATACGATACCCCTTGGTAAGACTGATTGTCAGACTTTTGGGCTTCTGACGACCCGTAACGACTGTCAAAGATCCACGAATGACAGCCGGGACCAAAGGCTTAACGTGCTCGTGCGGAGGAGTCTCGGTATATAAAGATGGTCACCCATCCACGGACCTACCCCGGCAAGCGTAGCTTAACCTGATGGATCGACCCGTGCGGCTGTTATTATCCATGATCCATGCGTCATGTTCGTGAACGGGCGCCGTCAGTTGGGACTGGTCGTCTCTTAGCTGCCATGGCTTATTTTTAATTTTAATATTTAATTTAGTTGTTTTAGTTATTATCTTTTTATTACGGACGCTTTTTAACATGCACGTCTTTCTACATTGTTCTCACATGTATATTTTCAACTTGAACGATGTAACCAATATTTTATAAAAATATTATGATTTAAAAGAGTGTCCGTGGAGTTTCTTGCCCGTTCTTCTCCATAGGGATCTACTAGGTACGCTTTGGAATGGGCAACTAGCTTCATCTTTCTGACTGACCGACCCATTGACAATTCAAAAGTGCCTGTAATTGGTTTATTTGAAATAAATGCTTTGAGTTTGAGTTCTCCCATACATTACTTAGCCACGAGCTCCTCAATTATCAAGTCATCGATAGTAAGGTAAATATTTTAATTCAAAAATAAACATAATTATTATAATTTATCATAAAAATTAAACTCATTAAACTTTAATATACGGAAGTATTGATTTACTTATAGGAATGAGAAGCTTTCCTTTCTATAGCAATGAGAATAACTACGTATTTATTAAGTACGTCTATTTAGAAAGACAAAGACAGACAAACAGACGGACAGCGAAGTGATCCATAAGGGTTCCGTCTTTTCCTTTTGAGGTACGGAATCGTAAAAACAATTAAACGTTTATCTATACCTACTGGATAAAATTTGGTAACGAGTTTTAAAGATGTAAACTTTTAAACCCTTTTTTTTCAAATTGACGTTTTACACATTACAGCGTTTTTTCCTAACAGGGCCGATAAAGAAACACCAGTAAAGAGAAATGAATAAAAAAGTACCCAGTTATGCCAAAACAGAACAACCCACAACACAATCTCCCAATAATTCAGTTAATTTCGTTAAACCAAACCAATATCCTAAAATGTAGTAGGCAGATTATTTATGAAGCAAAAACAGATTCAATTTACATCCTAAACTTATGTATAGAACAGATTTCCCACATTTTTGATTATCAAAAATCATAATCTATTTAAATGCAAATTTTCCGAAAGTGGGAGAAAATTTGTATGCTTGGGTATATTTTGGCATAAGCGCATAACGCTAAAAGAAAACTGGACAATTATGTATTGCATTGTACTTATTGTGTAGTACAGCATATGTGGCTGAACAGAAGCATGTACTTACTCTTCATACACATACACAGAGACATGTGGGCTCGTGGGGGGTAGGTAGACGATCAGGCTCGGCAAATAAGTACAGGTGTGGAATTAACCTCGGTCCGGTTGTTTCGCCGGTTACGACCTAAACCATAACCCGCGTTATAGCTTGTATTATTATAACTTGTACCGCCGACATCATCGTCTAGATGTGGCTGAGGAATTCTGTTTGCAGAACCATTTCATTTCTACAAATGACATGACTTCTTCTTAGCTAAAACACTAGGAAGTGAGGAGTGAAGGGCGGCCGTTTTGAGGGACTGTCTTATATAATTTTGATGTCAAAAAAGTGCTGATAGGCAAGGCATAGTTTAGGCGACAAACAATTACAATGATGTATACTTGATTGTATCTTATTGTACGTATTCGGTCGTGAATTAGTTTCTGTGTGACAAACACTCCCACAATTAACCATTAAACCCACTCAATAAATATGTTAACATCAGAATTATTACGCAATTGTAAATATTATTATTTAAATCCCACTAAAGTACAGTCTTCCAAGATACAGGATTATCCTGGTTTGAAAGTCAGGGGTCTTATTCATGTCGCGTTGTTCGAAAGAGATACCGTGGCCCTGGCACAGGCTGCTGAAGGAACACGGGTGGGTATTAGTCAGTAAAAGTCTGACACGCCCTTCCGCTCCGCCCAGAGCGGAAGAAGTCATTTGATGATTTTCCATCCACAAAAAAAAGGGGTCTTACTCATATATAATAGCTGTACACATCTTTTATTGAAACAATACTGATGTTACCTAGGCTAAGATGTTTGGTAAATCAATCTGCCCAGCCTTTTTCCAACATTATTGGGGTCGGCTATCAGTCTATCCAGATGAATATTTGAATATTTTACATTGAGCGACTGCCAATCAGACCTCCAGAACTCAGAAAAACTGGTTGTCCGATTTTTGGGTTTCTGATTACCCGTAACGACTGTCAAAGATCTACGAATGACAGCCGGGACCAACGGCTTAACATGCTTTCCGAGGCAAGGAGGATCTCGAAATGTAAGGGATGGTCACCCATCCATGAACCAAATGCGGCAAGCGTAGCTTAGCCTTCGATCGATCCGACACGATTTTTGGTAGATAAATGATTACTGACCGACTCAGTGTGTTCCCACTGCCTCTTCTAGCATATTGGCAGTACATCATGCTCCCTGAGGTTATAAGTTACAGAGGTCTGATATTTATTCGTACGGTTCGATTGTAGTTTTATGTTCGGCCGTAAATGGTGTTATTGGTGCACATTTGAATAATACGACCAACGCCGAATGTTACTTGTAACGCGCAAAAATATTTACTTCTTACTTCGCCTGTGGCCAATGTTGGACAAACATTATGTTACGGATACTCATAAACTTGATAATTGTGGGGCTGATGTCAAAAGAAGAAAAACATCTTCATGATTGTGTGAAATAGAGTTACTTGCAGGTTTATGTTGTTGTTGTAAGTAGAGCATTTAAGTAGAGCGTTGTAACTTGTAAGTAGAGCACTGAACGAGTACTAGTGTAACTAGATTTGTGTACTAAGGTAAACATTTACCTACCTTTTAACCTACAACGCTTATCTTATGTATCTAAGATAATGGTTTCAAGAATATGAGGTACAAAAATATCGAGTCGAAACTGGCCAAAAACCAGGCGAGCCTTTGTTTAGAGGAACTATCCCTTATTCTGTTGCACAAGACTAGCTAGGTTAGATATCTGATTTTATAAACACTCAAATAACGGATAGTGATTGGTTTAGCTATCTTTAGTTCAAACAATAGAAAGTAGTTCAATTCACCGATAGAACATTAGCGTACCTAAGTAAATCTAAATATATAAGTATACCTACAGAGTGACAGTCCCCCCACACAGCAGAGCACACCCATCTTACACAAGTATTGTGATAACACTTTGACAATCTCCCTGTTTCCATACGATGAATCTGACACGAGTAGAATCATAAGTAGCTGATGTAGCTACCCATACCTACTTTACATTCTGCATCCTCACGATGAAATCATGTTGTAAGTATCTGATTTGATTTCGATTCATATTCTAACAATAGTGTAATTTTCTTTTTTAAATTGTGGAAACCCACAATTACTGATTGATTCATTGAGCTTCTCTACCGGCAACCTAACTGCGAAATACTTTCAATCATTACTAAGCTATGGCCTCATATGTTCGAAAAATCTGTCTACTCAGCAACGTAAATAACGCAATGAATGTTGTTGATCTGTCAAAATGAAAGCCCGGCTTTCATTTTGATACCCAGATGACTGTTTCACATAAATCAAATGGATTTTATTTATGGCATTGGATATTGACGGGAAGTGGTCAGTCGGTCTCCTGCACCTCACCACCCCCGATGGATGAGACATCGTAGACGCGTTGCCATCGCAGATACCATATCAACGTCTGTAATTGCATCATTGCATCGGCACTTCTTGTGCTTCTTCTTCTTCTTCACTTGCACACACTTCATGTGGCTAAATAATAATAGACGCACGGGCCGATCGATCAGGTTAAGCTACGCTTGCCACAGTTGGTCCGTGGATGGGTGACCATCTTTTCATGTTAAGACTTCTCCGTGCCTCGGAAAGCACATTAAGCCGTTGGTCCCGGCTGTCATTCGTGCATTTTTGACAGTCGTCACGAGTCGTCAGAAGCCCGAAAGTCTGACAACCAGTCTTACCAAGGGATATCGTATTACCCAGTAAACGGATTGTAGAGGTCAGATGGGCAGTAGCTCAATGTAAAATACTGGTATTCAGCTGCATCCGGTTAGACTGGAAGCCGACCCCAACCCAACATCGTTGGGGGCAGGCGGCAGAAGATGATTGTCACATTGTTTCTCAGTACATCTATCACTGCTAACTCCATGAAACCTGATTTACACTACCTAATAGAACATATGAGATACAATTACATGTGCTACCCGTATCTAACAATATAGTTAGATATTAAACCCTCCGAGCATCGCGCCAGGTGAGCCGAACTCCTAAACCATTTATATACAGGGTTACAGGAAAAGTCGACCTAGATCCGTTAAGGGCGTGTAGTACACATCATTTCTGAATGATTTTACTATGGAACCCCCCATCCTAAACTTAACCGTTTTCGAGATATTCGAGTTTTAATTTTTTTTATGAAAATGCCCAATTTTTCGGCTATTGAATTGAATATTTTGTATTTATTTGACTCTTATGATTATTTTTTTGGTTTTTTACATGAAGAATGAGATGCTTAATGACCTCAATGACTAAAATTGCACGTAAGTTAACTAAATAGGTCATTGTAGACGATCGAAACTTAAGAAAAAAAGTAAAAATTATAAAAACATATTTTTCTTTTCTGGATATCTCAAAAAATAATTATCGCACTTGCTCTGCAGGTGTGCTTAAAAACATCTACATTTTATCAGCTATCCAACGAGGTATAACAACCTAGGGTTGTATTTAAACTCATATAAAAAAACATAGTTGAAAAGGTTCAGGTAGTAGGTCTAACGGGTCCCTCGGCTATTGTCCTTCAAGTTAATCCGGTGCGTGTGAGCGAGACAACTTACGATTTATGCAGGTGAGAGTGAGAAAAATAATGTGCAAAAACAAGTTTGGGGATACAACATGCCCATTGTTTTGTATTTGGTCGTTGGTTTGCTTGCCATCCATTTTAGTCTGCTCATGCGATTCGTCCATGGTAGATGCGAATTATTGTGCTTTCGGATTCCCACACGGCTTGGCTTTGTTTCTGGACTGATTTTTCTAACTGTGACTACTGTGCTTGTTTACTGGACTCTGATTTGTGCTTGTGATACTGGACTATTGAAAATGGCAACATACTCGAACGAAGAATATGCGGATATGCTTATCTGCTACGGATACTGCAATTGCGTGTCCGCACAAGCTCGGACTGAGTACATACGACGCTATCCCGACCGTCGAGTACCTGATGTGAGCGTTTTCGACGGAGTTTACCGACGACTTCGTGAAACTGGCTCTGTTTCGCGACGACGTTCGGACTTAGGAAGACCACGTGTCTCAAACTCAAACTCAAACTCAAAGCATTTATTTCAATTAAACCAATTACAGGCACTTTTGAATTGTCAAGGAATGAAATGGTGTCAAGGAATGAAATGGTGTCAAAGAAATGGTGTCATTGATGACGACGAGGAACAAGACAACGAAATCGTAGAACGGTTCAGAAGAGACCCAACCACTTCGACCAATATTGTTGCCCGTGAACTGGGTCTAACTCAGTGGAAAGTGTGGTTTACGGTTCATACGGCAGGCCTGTATCCATACCACTACACGCCGGTACATGTAATTGAAGAAGGAGATCCCGCGAGACGCATGGACTTCTGCAGATTCATGCTCAATGCAGATATCGAGGACCCGAATTTCCTAAAATTAATATTGTGGACAGATGAATCCAAATTCGATAAGGACGGGATTACTAATTACCATAACGCACACTATTGGGCTCCTAAAGAACTAGGTAATCCAAATAAGAAAAGAGTAAAGGGGTCACAACGACGATTTAGTGTAAATGTGTGGATGGGCATCATTTCCAACCATTTGATTGGGCTTTACTTTCTTCCAGACAACCTCAATGGTGAAACTTATGAAAATTTCTTAAGAGGTGACTTAGGTGACCTACTAGATGATCTCTCATTAGAATTACTGCGGGACATGTGGTTTCAACATGATGGCTGCCCTGCTCATTTCAGAAGAAGCGTTAGGGAATGGTTGGACATTAACTATCCTAACAAATGGATTGGACGAGGTGGGCCTTTACCCTGGCCAGCCAGATGTCCTGACCTGACCCCCATGGATTTTTATGTATGGGGGCACATGAAGAGCCTCGTTTACAGTGAGCCCAACCCCATATCGTCAGTGGAAGTTCTCAAAGAAAGGATAATTAATGCTGCTAACGACATAAGAAGAACATTAACCACTGGTGTAGTGAAAAGTGGACTACGTGAAAGAATGAGAAAATGTGTGCGAAAAAGAGGTGGACACGTAGAACATGAACTATAAAATGTTATTCAAAAACATTAGGTGAATAAATGTTATTTTGAACTGATTTATTGTTTCATTTAGCTTACTACAATCACCGACGATCTGTACGCCAACTATGAGATTTGAACTATGAGATGATTTATTCTGACTGCCATGTAGCCTTAGAAACTAAGTTTCACCTTTGAGGTTAATAAATACCCTAGAGTGTTATACCTCGTTGGATAGCTGATAAAATGTAGATGTTTTTAAGCACATCTGCAGAGCAAGTGCGATAATTATTTTTTGAGATATCCAGAAAAGAAAAATATGTTTTTATAATTTTTACTTTTTTCTTAAGTTTCGATCGTCTACAATGACCTATTTAGTTAACTTACGTGCAATTTTAGTCATTGAGGTCATTAAGCATCTCATTCTTCATGTAAAAAACCAAAAAAATAATCATAAGAGTCAAATAAATACAAAATATTCAATTCAATAGCCGAAAAATTGGGCATTTTCATAAAAAAAATTAAAACTCGAATATCTCGAAAACGGTTAAGTTTAGGATGGGGGGTTCCATAGTAAAATCATTCAGAAATGATGTGTACTACACGCCCTTAACGGATCTAGGTCGACTTTTCCTGTAACCCTGTATAAATATATTTTTATACCTCTTTATGTTATTTTGTTTCTTTTATAGCGCGCGCGAGTGTTGCCATATTTAAATTTTATTCGCCTTAATGTTGCCACACACACGACTCCTTGCAATCTCATACCTATAACATTGCCATCTTTATTTATCTGCTGTGAATTTCGAAATTAAACTCTATCGCCTTTACCACAAGGTTGTGTTTGATATTTGCGATGGTAAAGATAGTGTGGTTTCAGATACAGATGCTGGGGAAATAGAACCGATTTGGGAGCAATGTTTTTATTTAGAACGAGGCCGTTTGAATGTGGAAGGTAGGGTGACCAACTGAAACATACTTTGGAGATAAGTTTCCTATTGTTATAGACATTTTGGAATTACTCGCTCAGTGTATAAGTGGCGAACCACATTCCAATTAAAATGGTATTTAATTATTTACTTTATAGATACATATACAGGATATTTTTTAAGCAGTGCGCAAATTATCACAGGACGTTCTACCCATGAATATGAACAACTTTTACTATGGGACCAAACCTGAAATCGCAAAAAAATAATCAGCTGCTCCCTACATTTTGACGAGTTTGGTGTAAATAAATGTACTGAACAGCTGAATTTTTTTCGCGGTTTCCGAGTTAGTCCCATAGTGAAAGTTGTTTATATATTAAGCAGTGCGCAAATTTTCACAGGTTCTACCCATGTAGAACCTGTGAAAATTTGCGCACTGCTTAAAAAATTATCCTGTACCTAGACTTAGATAAACTATAGCGAGTACAGTACCTATGGTCCCGATTTTGATTTTGTTAATAAAGGATTGTTTTCTTAAATGTTTGTGCACCTAAGTAAGTACTTCGACAATGACACCGCATTTACTCGTAAGCGTACCTATGTGATTAAACCTGGAAGAGAGAACACAATTCTAGCGCATCATGTCACGAGGCCACTTCATCATTCCACATTTATCTAATAACAAAACTTCTTAGAGGAACAATGTAAGCTTGACTACCCTCAGCATAGTTACCCTAGTTTAAGGGGATGTTTGATATATTCCTACCTGTATGTTTTGATTTGAGCGCGAGTGGCCACCGAGCCACCGAGCCACGGAGCCACGGAGCCGCGGAGCCGCGGTGCTCGGGTGGGATCAAACGCCGACCACAGCATGTTATCATTAGCCAAGCGACAACCCTACGGCTGTTTGCTATCGCTATTTTGTTAGAACGTCAATGGAATCAGGGATGTCGATGTTTTGTTAGTTTTGATTGTGAGATCACAAAGAAGCGGTATAATTTTTATTTGATTTATTTTTATATTGGTAGAGATTGAGTAACGTTTTTCTATTTTTGTTGTTGTTGTAGATGTGCTTGAAAATCAATGAAGATAATTATCTAATGGTATAATAAATCTAATAATAAAGACGAAGTGTTGGTTTTTTTTTTAGTTTGAACGCACTAATCTCTGGAACTGCTAGTCGGATTTGAAATTTTTTTTTTGTATTTTGCTAGCTCAATTCTTATGGAAAGCTAAAAGTTATTTAGCATCACGCTTGGACCCTTAAGAGGCCGTACATGAAATTTTGCTGATTTCGCTGATTTACGTGATTTGAAAATTATAATACTGTTTTTCTATAAGTTTTATTGCACAAAGTGAAAGATCATTTCAATTATGATCTAATGTATGAGCTAATTTATTATTTTTATTATATAATTTTGATTAATCGACCTAAACTGTTTTGTGAATTTTTGCTGTAAGAGGTTTAGAATATCACATATTTACGAAACGTTTTGACGTTTATAGGGTAAAAATTACAATGTATTCTTGTGAAAGTTGTGTGCCTATACAATGCATGGATCACTTTTTACCATTTTCATATAAAATTTTTGAGTAAAAAATATTTAACTAAGGCAAATTTTAGAGAAAATTGGCAAACAATTGCTTTTGATTTCGGCAACTTAGAACTCTCATTCATAATTAAAACAACAGAAATAAACTTCAATTCAAAATCAATCCAATTTCTGACAAAAAAAATGCAAAAAATTAAAGATTTAACTTAAAAATCTTTTAAAACAAACTAATTCTCGCATATTATGTGTAAACTCGACGCAAAATAAAAAAGTAGCTCATTCATTAGATCATAATCTTTCATGTTGTGCATTAAAATTTATAGAAATACAGTATTTTAACTGTAACATTACACCCATAAAATCACGCAAATCAGAGCAATCGGCCAAACTTCGTATAGTTAAGAACCGAGCAAAAAGAAAAAAAAAGTCCGAAAAACGCTAAGGAAAAATGAAGTTATAGCGCGGGCAGGCGATGCGATGCGACGCGGTGGATCGGGAGACAAGAAATTTCACGCGGACGAAGTCGCGGGCAGAAGCTAGTACAGAATAAACTAATCACGAATAACACCTACTTAATTTTGACTTGAAGTTGAATAAAATGCTCATAAAAGTTTATCGTCAAGGAAACTGTTTTAATATGTTGATATTAAGTTCGGAAAAATTTCAATTTCATCTCTCAATTTTCAATAATCCGCATTCATTCCAACGCCTATCGACATAAACATTTATTACGCTGGCAACAAAAAAAATAATTTTCAAATTATTCCAACCGCCCTAAAAATACGTCATAAATTCCGCCATTCAATATTTAATACACAGGAAATCATTCGCAGTCGCGACCTTAGCTTTTATATTAAAAAGCATTACTTTTCCGATAGCAAATCTTATACAGGAACATACGCGATGATTGCCTGGCAACACTGCCGTTGGAATGTCAGCTTTAGCTGTCAAATTTTAAAGTGGGCTTTTCTTTGTGTTTGAGAGAAGGAGGTTGGAATCTTAAAGAGGTTCGATTCGTAGAGAATTCTTTTAATAAGTCGAGATGATTTACGCGACGCCAAGCGCACTCGGTGCGGACTCCCCCTTAATTAGAGGAGGAAAAAATTCGCGAACACCTTCGTACGACGTGATGTCACACGGTAATTAGCTGCAACATTTGAATGCAGGGATTTTGTAAGAGCTGAGTTGTCTTGATGCTTGGTGCTCTTCGTTATTAGAGGTTATGATAGAGACAGCGATTTTACAACATGGAAAGTCTAATGGTGACAGGAAAGGTAGAGGGCAAAAGACCCAGAGGCCGGAGCCCAAAACGTATGAAACGAATCCGGTGGTCGGATCAGACGTCTGCATGAACTGCCTGGCGATACCTGTCAGCGCCGCACTCCACCAGGCTACCGATCGTTACAGGTGGAGAAAGACCGTTGACAATTTGAAACGGAGTCACGATTCTCAGCAGTGAGAGAGCGATTCAGAAGTAAGAAGTCACTTGATTGAGGTTGAGTTCTGTCACTCATGTCGTCAACAACCTGCTACTGTAGTGCTATTCTGTAAATATCTCACCGTGAAAACATGAGTGAAGTGATCATAACGTGAGCTGTCAATAGTGTCAACCCCTAGCATCAGGTGGAATTACAGAATAGCACTACAGATCATCAAGGTATGGTCAGCGGTTGGTGCGGTTGCGCAGTCGTTAGATCTGTTATACCTATTACCTGGACTTAGAAGAGACTGAAACCTCTGAGTTTATTTCGTTCTTTCTTCTCAGAGTAGTCAGACAGGAAACGTCGACCTCATCTAGTTTTAATTATCTATAACTTAAATCATTTATTTTTGACGAGTAAAAGTGTTTTTTTGAAGCAATTTTTTCCTACAGAAGTAAATAGGTATTGTTTATCATTTACAATAGGGCAGATAGATTAGTTGGCAAACCTCCATCGATGTCTTTACGTTCTACATTAATATCTGTAAAGCAACTACAGTTTAAAAATCCCGGAAGTGTTACACAACAGGCTGATCACAATTAGGCGGTGCCATCGGAGTGCGCGTCCGTTATTAGGCGTCGCTGTCGAGTGGCGCGGTCGGAAACCATTGCAGTACAGGGTGGATGTTATAATGGTGGCAGTATTTTGCTTGTATATTGGGTAAGAAAGGTAAACTTTATTTATTTAATTATTTAGGTATGCACCTACACACAGTAAAATACATTGAGAAACAACATAGGTGTACACTTTTAAGTATCCTATAAAGGTACGTTCTTAATCATTTGATAGATAAAGTTAGGATAAGTAGGTATATTATACAGATCTATTTTTCAAATTAATCGAAAATATTGTAATCTTATGTACCTACCCTTAAAATCTTAGTTACCAAATTCAACAACATTGAGAATGAAATCCCTAACCCTTTCTAACAAAGCTACAGCTAAATGATAATAATATTCATATTACTTAGTACAATAAAGTAATATTACTTTGCACAATTTAATGTCACAATTCCGAGCGTCCCGTACAGCGCGCCCTCCATCCGAGCATATTTTCATAAATGCAAACATTCACAAAGAATTTCCTTCCAAAGCTCATAAATATTGCCCACTTTTACTACCTCCACTCAACCAGCAACCATTTAAAAACCACCTTAGCACGAATATCATAGAGTCGCCTTTCCCTTGGTAAACAAACTCATAAGCGCGTTTTAAACCGGATCACAAGAGGGCAGATTAAAGATTAATCCGAATATCCAATAAATATCAGAATGGATTCATTCTGGAATTGGAATCGAAGAATTGGAACTTATTCCAATTCCATTTTGTAGATGAGCTGTTTTTTCGAGTACCTATGAGTTATAGTTGACCAGTTAGATTTAGTGCGCACTTAGTGAACGCACTTTTTACCATGTTTTCGTACTAATGGAAAAGGATTAGGTGTTTTTCGATTTTATTAATTTTCTTAATTGACTTTCTTGATTGGTAAAGGGCTGGAGTTTTGAGTGTGGTTTGAGTGAGAGTGTTCTTTTTATTGAAATTAGTGAAATTGGACTGAATTGAAGTGAATTTTTCCAGGATCTACGTAGCTGACCGACGGGCAACTCAATACTATACGATTGAGTCAGAGTTGTAATATACATCTAATAGTTGTGTCATTATCATGAATTCTAATTAGAATGATGATGGTAGTCTTAGTAGGCTACCATCATTCTAATTAGAAGTCATGATAATAAAAGATGAAGAAGAGATGATGATGATAATGATGAAGTGATGAAAAAATTCTAGTGAATTTTCTTGGAAGATGTATTCAATACTCAATTCTTTATTTTCATTCCATATGTTTTAAATAGATGGTGTAATAAAGCAAAATATCAATATGGACGCTATTGGGCACAGCAAAATTAGGAGAGAGGAAGAGGGCAAGAGTAGTAGTAGTAATTCAAGCCATTCAATCTAAAAATATAAATAAAAGAAGAAACTGACTGACTGACATATCAACGCACAGCCCATATCGCTGGGTCTAGAGATTCCAAATTTGGCACGTAGGTTCCTTATGACGTCTAGGGGTGCACTAAGAAAGGATTTTTCAAAATTCACCCTCTAAAGGGGTGAAACGATGGGGCCAAAGTTTGTATGAAAAATCTTAATGCTTGAGTTAATAGACTTGAAACTTGGCACGAATAAGTAAATTATAAAGTTTGTCATTTTTAGTTTTTCTAAACTACCCCCTAAAAAGGGATACAGGGGGTGCCAAAGTTTGTATGGAGTAATTTTAACGCGTGGTCCGATTAACTCGAAATTTAGTATTTATACTTGAGATCAAAAATTAAGAATAACGTGTATAAGGGTTTTTCGAAAATCTACCCCTGAGGGGGTGAAGAGGGGTAGTCAATTTTACAGAGCAAGTTTTACTGTGGGGCTTGATTAACTCGAAAATTGGTGGTAATAATCCTTCAGTCAAATTACGGAAATATCCCAAGTGGTTTTTTTAAATTCCACCCTTGTGGGGGTGAAAACAGGGAATATGTTTTTTAGGAAATATCTTATCCATTTAGTTAATTAATTTGAAACTTGGCACAAATACTTACCTAAGCAAGTAATAAAATTTGTCATTCATAGTTTTTCCTCGAGAGGGAAGGGTAGAGGGTGAGAAAAGCAGGGGAGGGGGTGGTGAGGAGGGAAAGGGGGAAGGGGAGAGAGAACTGAGAAGGGAGAGGGGGAGGATGATCAAAGGAGGGGGAGAGGGATAGGAGGGTGTGAGGGGGAAGGAGGTGGAGAGGGGGTAGAGGAGGAGAAGAGGAGTTGTTGAGTGTAGAGGGGAAACCGGTGAAAGGGGTTAGGTTAAGGTTAGCGGGAAAGGTATGTAGTGAGGGGTTGAAAGGGATGAGAGGAGGTGGTGAGAGGTGGGAAGGAGAGATGGGTGAGAGGGGGTTAGAGGGAGAGGGGGAGGGAGGGAGTGACGCGTGTCTTTACACCTTAAATTTGCTTTTTGTATAGCACTGATTCATTGAAGAGAGATTGAGTTGAGACTTTGACTGATTGATTGGAGAGCGGGAAGAGTTGGAGAAGGATAAGAGGTTGTAGTGAGGGGGAGGGTGTAGTGAGTGCGGAGGGTATGGAGAGGGGGGTGAAGGTGTTGGCGAGGATAGAAGGGGAGGGGAAAGCGGTGAACGGGGTGTGAGAGGGGGTAAAAGGGGGAGGGGGAGGTTAGCGGCAAGGGGATGTGGTGAGGGGGTGAGAGGGAGAGAGGATGGGGTGGGTGAGGGAGTGGGGGGGCAGTGAGGGGGATGGTAGAGGAGGGTGAGAGGGAAGGGGAGGGGGTTGAGAGGAGGATTAGAGGGAGAGGAGGAGGGGCGAAAGGGGGCTTAGAGGGAGACAGGGAGGGATGACGAGTGTCTTTATATCTTAAAGTTGCATTTTGTATAGTATTGATGCATTGAAGAAACCCTGCCCGACAGAAATGACCGAAAAATACACGAGTAAACTTCAGTCTGCGTCGGAACTGACACAAACACTTTTTTTGTTTGTTTGAACGCGCTAATCTCTGGAATGACCGTAAGGATTTTAATAATTATTTTTGCATTTGATAGCCCAATTCTTAAGGAAGGCTATAGGCATATTTAACATCACTCTATGACTCTTAGGTGCCGAGCAAAAAGAAAAAAAGTCAGAAAGAACCCTAAGCAAATCGAAATCTAGCGTGGTCAGGTAATGCATCAGTAGCAAGGAATTTCAGAATTTTGGCAGAATAATAATAATAATAATAACCCCACCGCCGTATCTCTACGTTGACGTCGTGGTGGGGCTTGCGCGCTCCGAACTCTGGGTCTGTGCCGGTGGAGTTTACTTTGCCGAAACAGGTCTAGGGTGAGGAGCCAGACCAAGAGAGATACGTGAACCCGCAGGGCAGCATGTGGCGAGCTGTTGGGCAGTAGCGACCCCACGGACCCTATTTC
This sequence comes from Cosmia pyralina, assembly GCA_946251885.1. NCBI lineage: Eukaryota > Metazoa > Arthropoda > Insecta > Lepidoptera > Noctuidae > Cosmia > Cosmia pyralina. Next base: position 709,609 of record OX276363.1, read on the forward strand.
CCGGGAGAAGTCTTGTTCTTCACCTCTGGCTTGCCCTTATTGGCCGGCTGGAGTGAACACTGACGGGAACAGAGCTCCCACCTCATTCTTGCCTTTATTGGCCGGCTTGAGTGGAGATTCGCAAGAGCAAACGTGCTCGGAGGAAGGAAGTATTCCAGTAAGTGCTTGTAGGGATCTTGACCATCTTCCGGGCTCTGGGATTGTTCTGAGAGCCGTGGAATACCTCTCCACTCCTCAAGCACCTCAGGACATGTTGCCCCTTGTCGCTACGTCACTATGTGCTAGCGACCGTTTCCGGGGGCCCATTATTGAGTGTGCAAGTCACCCTCTGCCAATTTATCTGTGTATATTATATAACATTGGTCAGGCAGGGGACATAGTTCTTCCATAGTTCAAGGTACCAAATCCATGTAGCCACCCAAACCCATAGGCCCAATGTGTTTTGTTTCCATGTTCTGCAATAGTCCTGCACCAACCGGGGGTTGTCCTTGGGTGCACTTGCATAGTGCATACAGGGATAATCGTCGGCTGGTGCCTCCTCGTCATTTGAAATTGTCTAAGGGGCCTCTGCGAGTTGGCTTCGGCCCCTCGTACGCCTTCCAAAGGTCCGGGACCCCAGGGTCCCGAGATAAGCCAAAGATAATAATAATAATAATAATGGCTGGCAACACCAACGTCAACAAACGTCTTGGAATTTGATTTTATAATATACAAATATTTTATCAGTTTTAACGATTACCAACAATATTTTGAATTTTATAAGTGCTTTTAAAAAAAAACCCAGCAATATACTCGTACCTACAATCAATTAAATCCAAAAAGAGCATTTCGACATGAATAAAAAACTACCGAATAGGAGATGACATCTGTCATGTCATCTCCGAAAATAACATCGATGAAAAATTCCGAAAAAATATGTTGACAAGATCAGCCGCACGAAGAGCACGCCTACCACCTCCGGACTCTTCGCTCAGCTCCGCCTCGCCGCCGCCGGTATCCAGCCTCACTGTGAGCGCTGTGACGACACTGGCCGCGGTAGTTGCGTCGAGCTCGAGCGACGAGTATTTCTCCCCGCCCACGACACCACCACCTGCTCGTCGACGGGGAGGACGCCGGCCGCCGGACGGTTTAGGACCTCGAGGCCCACCGGCCTCTGATAGGGTCCCAGCTCCCGGCGGAAGTGTGCAGCGCATGAGATGGACACGATCCATTAATGAGAACGTCATGCGCTCATACTATGGGGCTACAGAGGGGGGAAACAATCTGACCGCGTACCGTGTTCGGATGCTCTCTCTTTTTCAGGTGCTTGAGCCAGTTGTCAACGTTTCGGCACAACGACTGTCGGATCAGGTGCGGGTCATCCAGCGTAATCATATGTTGGATGACACTGTACTTGATCGCTTGCGAATTGAAATGCTGAGTAGCCATGTCATTGCCCCCCCGTCGCAGACTAATATAGAACCACCACAGTCGGACACAAACCAAGCTGATGAGGGAAGTGATGACAGGGCTATAAACGTAAGTACCCAGTGCAATGAAGAATTGAGGAGTGCTTTGGAAGGTGCGATTCGGGAATATCGATTCATGTCTCCCGAACTTAGACCACGCTTACCTCGTTTGCCCATGCATAACAAAAATAGGGCGCTTGTGGCGGCTCTGGATTCGCAGTTGTCAAACTATTTTGATGACTGCGAAGACCTCACCGATACTCATTCGATTCTGTACTGCGCGGCTGTAGCGGCATGTCGTGTAGCTCACATCAAATTTGCTAATGACTCTAGAGCTACACGACCGAAACCAGCCGTACCAGCTTGGCAGTGCAGAATTGAGCGCCGTATTGGTGGGGCCAGAGCACTCATCGGCAAACTAATCTGCTTCAGGGAGGGCAATACTCGCCCTAGAGTGATGCGCTTTGTGAGACGGGCGTTCTCAGGGACTGATGTCAGCCCTCAGGACTATATGTCCCGTGTCACAGAGCGCATCGACTTCCTGAAGCAGAAAGTCTATGCATGGGCAAACCGTATTCGTAGGTATAAGCGGCGAGTGGAACGATACACTCAGAATCGCACCTTCCAGAGCGATGAAAGGTGGGTTTATAGGAGTTGGGAGCGACCGGACCAAGGTGTGACTGACACGCACCTGCCGGATGATGATGCCATGTGTTCTTTCTGGCGCAGTATCTGGGCGGTGCCTGTCAGTCACACCGAAGGTGATTGGGCTCGGGAAGTCGAGCGAGCCTGCGATCCAATACGAGAAATGGAGGCTATTACCATCTGTCCCCAAGATGTAGCTCGTGCAGTCCGTCCGTTGCCTAACTGGAAGTCTCCAGGGCCGGACGGACTGCACAACTTCTGGATCAAATGGTTTCTTGGATCGCACGCTCGCTTGGCGGCTCAGTACCAGTCTGCTTTAGAGTCTGGTTCGCTACCCCAGTTCCTAACGACAGGAGTTACCCACCTGCTCCATAAATCCGGTAGCACCGCGGAACCCAAAAATTATAGACCGATCACGTGTTTACCGACGGTCTATAAAGTTCTTACATCCATTTTGAGAGCTAAAATTAACGAACATATAGACACCAACTCCATCATGTCTGCCTCTCAAAATGGATGTAGGAATGGGTCCCGTGGTACTAAGGAGCTACTCCTCATTGATATGGCCATAAGCCAACAGGTTCGTCGTTCCCGAAAGGATCTATCGACATGTTGGATAGATTATAAGAAGGCCTATGACTCGGTGCCACATACATGGCTCATGAGGGTGTTGGAGTTGTATAAAGTAGATGCAACTCTGCGCACCTTCCTGATGTCGTGTATGAGGCAATGGAGGACGGTCCTTCGCTATCCAGGATGTCGAAATATCCAGAGGAACAGCGAGCCGATAAGGATCGAGCGAGGCATATTTCAGGGCGATAGTTTGAGTCCGCTTTGGTTCTGCTTAGCCTTGAATCCTCTTAGCACACTGCTGGAGGATTCAGGTCTAGGATATCGGCTGCGGAGAGGTGGTCAGGTTATATCCCACCTCCTCTACATGGATGACCTAAAACTCTTTGCCCCCAACAATTTGCAACTGATGGAGCTACTGAAAGTAACTGAAACATTCAGTAGCGCCATCAGGATGGAATTTGGTGTGGACAAATGTGCGGTCATGCATGTAAAGCGAGGAGAGATTGTGGAATCCGTGGGAACCCAACTCTCGGATTCCATAAACCTTAGAGCCCTCTCCGCACCCGAAACCTATAAGTATTTGGGTATGTCGGAAGCGTTGGGCATCAATGTTACTGACATGAAGCAATCGTTGAAGGAGCGCTTCTTTGGCCGCCTGAAGAAAGTATTTAATAGTCTTCTATCAGGCGGAAACAAGGTGCGTGCCTTCAACGGTTGGGTCATGCCGGTTTTGATGTACTCTTTCGGCGTACTCAAATGGACTCAGACGGAACTCGACGCCCTGGATCAGAGGGTCCGTACGCTGTTGACTGCATATCGAATGCATCACCCACGGTCATCGGTAATGAGACTGTATATCCCGCGAAAGTGTGGAGGCCGAGGCTTTTTAAACGCTAAGACTCTCCACAACCGCGAGATATGCAGTCTCAGGGAATATTTCCTAGAAGCCGATGTGGGGATGCATCGAGATGTGGTCGCGGTGGACAAGGGCCTCACTCCGCTCTCCTTGGCTAAAGAGAACTGGCGCAAACCTGTAGTGCTTGACACTAACGATCGCAGGGAGATATGGCAGAGTAAGGAACTTCACGGACGCTTTTTCCGGGCCCTACATGGACCCGACGTAGATTTGTTAGCGTCCGTAGCCTGGCTGCGTTCCGGTGACCTCTTTGGGGAAACCGAAGGTTTTGTCTGTGCAATTATGGACGAAGTTATGATGACGAACAACTACCGGAAATATATTGTGAAAGACGGCACGGTTGACATCTGTCGGGCATGCCACCGTCCGGGAGAATCAATCCGACACATTATCTCCGGGTGTTCTCGTCTTGCTAACGAAGAGTACTTGCATAGACACAATCTTGTAGCCAGGATTATCCATCAGCAACTTGCACTGAAATACAACCTTGCGGAATCGGAAGTGCCGTACTATAGGTATGTGCCCGACCCAGTTCTCGAAAATGGAAATATCACATTGTACTGGGATCGATCCATCATCACTGACAGGACTATTGTTGCCAATAAGCCTGATATAGTGGTGGTGGATCGAACAGAGCGGCGCACAATGATTATTGACATAACAGTCCCGCATGACGGGAACCTCGTGAAAGCCGAGAAAGATAAACAAATCAAGTATCTTGACTTGGCTCGCGAGGTTGTCGACATGTGGGATGTGGACTCAGCGATCATTGTGCCGATAGTCGTATCAGCCAATGGCTTAATCGCCAAGAGCCTCGACCAACATCTAAGGAGGCTCTCGTTGGGTAGCTGGATTAAGGGCCTGATTCAGAGAGCGGTACTTCTGGACACGGCGCGCATTGTTAGGAGGTTCCTCTCTCTGGAGCCCTGACCGCCGGTAGCTTGGACCCTGTTCCCGATACCGGTGGGCTACTATGTTTTATATTTTTAAATGTTTTTTTTTTTATTTCATGTTTTTATAAAAAAATATTTAAAAATGTGAAATATATGTATATAAATGGAATAAAGGATAATAATAAAATTTATTTATTTCAACTAACTTTACAGACGAAAAGATAAAATTAGGTAAAAATGGATTACAACTGTTTGGCACACGAGTACCGACAGGTATTACATATTTTTGCTGTAACCACAAAGTCTGTACATGAATTGGTTGAGCCCTGCCTCTTAAACTAGGGTGACCCTGTATCTTAAGAGACAGTGATCAGCTATAAGGTAACTTATAAAGTAAAACAAAAACTTGTGAAGTGTGTCCGTTTGCCATGTACGAGTATGTGTCTATATAATAACTAATTTTGTATAGTAGTAGTAGTAGTAATGTAATTTTGTGTCTTGCATAGTATGTATTTTCCTAAAATATTTACAGTAAAAAGGAGGAGAAGGGAGGCCAACTCAAAAATGTGAATGGAGAGTGTGTGTGAATGTATGTATGTAACTGCACACCCATTTGTAAATAGAAGCTATATAACTATATAAATAAAAAGAGAAGTCCTGACTGACTGACTGATTGACTGACTCATCAACGCCTAGCCCTAACCCTTGGACCTAGAAAGCTGAAATTTTAACAAGTAGACAAGGAATAAGGAAGGAATTCCCGGTAGTACGTTCCTGTGGATATTTCCCGACATCCACGCTGGCGAAGCTGCGGGCAAAAGCTAGTATTATTATAAATTATTAGATGTAGTTAATTGAGTGTATAATTATATATATTATTAGGTTTGTGTATAGGTATAGTATATTAGTTATTTTTATTTTATACATAAGTAAGTAGGTACTACATTAATTTACGCCCGAATTCTGGAACGAAAATCAACACACAAGCTAACAAATTGTCAAGCGTACGTGAACTGTTGTGATTGGTTGACTGAATGATTAACAGCCAATCGGATCACTTGACTTACGTTTAATTTTAACGCATCGATAATTTTCGTTCCAGAAACCAGGTATTTGACTTTTTTTTGATTGATAACTATTACTATGTCCAGCAGTGGGCTGATGTAGGCTGACAATGATGACGTCAGTCAATGCTACCTCCGAGAACTTGTAACAGCCCGCTCTATCTGCTATGTTCAGCAAGACATTAACAGTGTACCATGATGAAGAGCACACCGCATTAACAAGCGATCCCTCCCGCTGTCCAGCGCCACATGAACCGGCGCTAAGTGTGGAAGTTGGGCCGCTAATGACCGCCGACTGTCGCTAACTGCCTGTTTTGCGCTAATCTACACATAAACCTACACTATTGCAAGATTACTCGGTGTAGGGATGTGTGTACGTGACTTTTGCGAGGGTTTCATTCTGTTTTATAAATACAAATTGTGTTGATCACCAGCAAATGTGAGATTTGATGACGTACTGGTCAAACGTTAGACTTTCAGAGGCCGATATTGATGCTCCTGTGAGAAAGAGAGAGTGCACCTGGTCTGCGCTGCACTAAGTATATTATCTCCCGTGCCGCTGCTATTAGTCTCCGGAGAGATTGGTCGCCACGGTTTATAATCGGTCTGGAGGACTAAGTGGGTATATTGTTTCAGTTGCATTTATGAAAAAGTTTTCTATGCTTTGTTGCTTAAGCGCTCGTGTAAACAATTGAAACTAGAGTTAGTTGTAAGTTATCTACTAATTTGTAGAGTAAGATTATTCTTTTGTAACAGTTTCTGCAATATTAATTTGGTAATGCTTGTAATTGCTTGTAATGAGTTTATAACACAACACAGAGAAATATCGCTGTGACAACTTCACTTATCTTCATAAACACTTTCGATAATTTAAATTACTGCATCTTTCTGTACTAATTATGTGATTCGATTAGCTATTGTTATTTCAGTCACAGTCGCAGCAGTTACAGTCCGTTCAGAGTTATTTTGCCTCTGACAGCAGCAATCCAACGTCAACCTTGTTGCGAAGAAACTAATGATCACTTTGATTTTGACAGACTTGACAGTGGCAGCAAACCAACAGCAACTTTATTGTAATGAAAATAAAGATAACTTAATTTTGACAGCGATGCAAGATCAGAGGTAAATTAAGTGTGAACGGTCTGTAACATGAGTTTTACAGTCTGTTCGATAGTATTTGTGTTGATTAGCCTCTCAGAGACCGCGTGTGAGTCGATGGCCTAGTCGATGCCCACCACTACCGTGTCCCCTCACTAACGTCGCAATAAACCTCGGTGACCGCGGTCAGCTCCAGACATTACGTTCATTCCTCTCTCTTACGATTTACAATCACTGTTCGCTCCACAATATTCAGCTCACTTATACAAGAGGTTATGATATGCCCGTTAGAACACTGTCGTTTGAGAATAGTTTAATTGTTATAACTTGATTGAACTTGGAGTAGGTTTTAAATGGCCTGTGATTGATTGAGGTCTTAAACAGTCTTCAAGATGGTAGTCATTAGTGTTGTCAATTAGTAAGAAATGTCAGTTGGTTTCGAAGACTATTGAAAATTGTTCCAATTGTTTAAGAATTGTTTTTAAATTAGCTTCATCAGCCCATGAAGATCAAAGTCAGTTATAGAAAACGACCGCATTATAATTTAACTGAGCTATTAGTAAACTGTACATCGATCTATGGAAGAGTTTCAATTCCCTTCTAAAATAAGATGAACATAAGTAGGTACCTACTCGTACAAATTGTCTTCCTGCGGCTCTGGATAGATATCACTCGCCCACGATACCTACTCGTACATAAGAAAATATTATGGGACCTTATATAAATAGAGAAGACCTATATAAATTGAAAAATAAAATAAGGCAACAAACTGTGATGTTAGTTTGGAATAGAATATTATTTGTTGTTGCAACATAATAATACATTTTTTTGTTTGATAGCATTGTTTGTTTGGCAAGCTGTTAACTTGAACACGCAGCATACACAATGCTCTTGCGCCTGTACTTCACACATCGGAGGAGATTCCTCTCTTGTTCACCATAGAAAACAATTAGAACCTACACAAGCCAACCAGTTCTCTCCTACAACATGCTTCCCCATTAGTTTTCGTACTAAAGTGTCAGTACGTACATTAGAGTCAAGTGTCAAGTGGCAGTCGACCGCGCCACTAAATCTGCCATTAAGTGACACTTAGCCCCCGGAGCGGGGTGCAGGGGGAGGGGTAGCAAATAAATTAAATTAGAAACCCCTTAGAACACGATGATGTTTGTACGATCTAATTAACTAAGCTGTTACTGTTCCTTGAGTGGTGTGATGAGAGAATTTTCTTGCTTAGCAAATGTTTTGAGAAAACATTTTTACAAAAAAATACAACCGACTTACAAAAACAACGCTACAAAGTGAAAAATAACTTTAATTTCGGAAGTCGGTGTCTAGTATGTATTTTCGTTTTTTGCCACCGACTTCCGAAATTAAAGTTATTTTTCACTTTGTAGTGTTGTTTTTGGAAGTCGGTTGTATTATTTGTAAAAAAGTTTTTATTTTTCACTTTTTAGTTGCAATAGCTACCCCACACAAATTCTAATACCACTACCTGCAAAACAAACTAGAACATCATCCATATAAAAGTGGGGAAAAAAATACGTATTATTGAAGCTAACTCAAAAACTACCGAAGCAAAGTTAATCAATTTTATATGGGACCAACTGTGATGTATACCCTCTCGAATAAAACAAAAAAAAAATCCAAATCGGTCCAGCCATCTTCGAGTAATCGGGGAACATACATAAAAAAAAAATTAAAAAAAAAAGGTTCCGACAAATTGATAACCTCCTCCTTTTTGAAGTCGGTCAAAAATGTGTGAGTGTGGTTCAGTTGTGACAACTTAATATTTTCCATACAGAAATGGTCTGAGAATGATGATTCTACAAACAACAAAAATAAAAAAAAAAACAATAAATTGATCAATTCAACCGATTCCTAAATTTATATTTGTAATGTATGTCAATCAATCCGCCTAGTCTTTTCCCAACTATGTTGGGGTCGGCTTCCAGTCTAGCCGGATGCAGCTGAATACCAGTATTTTACATGGAGCGACTGCCTACCTGACTTCCACAACCCAGTAAGCCAGTCACTGGGTAACACAATACCCCTTGGTAAGACTGGTTGTCCGACTTTCGAGCTTCTGACGACCCGTAACGACTGTCAAAGATTCAAGAATGACAGCCGGGACCAACGGCTTAACGTGCTTTCCGAGGCACGAAGGGGTCTCGGTATGTAAAGATGGTCACCCATCCATGGACCGACCGCGGCAAGCGCAGCTTAACCTGATCGATCTACCCGTGCGGCTGTTATTACTTAGCCACGAGTCCCTGTTTGTAATGTATGTGATCCTGCTTTCTATTTCTATTACACACTGAATAATATTCTTTTGATTTAAATTATGGCTGAATTTATACTAATAGCCAAGCAACACCCGGATTCTCTATGGCCATCAAAACTAAAATTACCTGTCAGACTGTCAATCTCATGTTAACTGCTGGGGTTGCCTGACAATCACTCACTTGACATGAGAATGGACAGCTTTTAGCCCTTTTTTAAAAGCCTGCTGACATTCTGCCCGTCTTTTCTGTGACAATTACTTAGGTGAAGTGAGCTTGCTGGTAGCTGTTATTCCACGTGATGCTAGGGATTGACACTATTGACAGCTCACTGTTTCTCTCAGCTCTCGGCTCAGGGTGAGTGAGTCTTTAACATTTACTCTTTTTTTAATAGATACTCTTACTTACAAAGTACTTCGGTAGACCTAATAAGGACAACCATCTAAATGGGAAGTATAAATAAAAATCCCATTGAAACAACATTACCTACCGTATGGAGTGCTCTCGTGCCAAAAATACACTTATGGTGCTATATTGGTGTTCTATATGGTGATGGTGTGGTAGTGTGGCACGGTGGGGGAAGGGGGGGGTGTCAAATTAGCGAATATTGTAACGTTCGGAGACAAAGGAAGTACGCTGGGTTAAAAGCCAATCGTATAGAGTAAGGAGTGTATAGAGGTGTTGAGTAACATTGGTATTTGTGGTAAATTGAGTAACTTTTAGTTTCAGGGAAAGCTAGCCAGAAACCAGGTATTAATTTAACCGATAGCACTAGAATAGAGAGATATTCATAATCATTGAATAGAAATACCTGTTGTCACCCTATGTAAAATGTCTTTATTTATATATTGAATCCATACAGCAAAGACTACGGCAAAGCCAAAAAGAAGGGTTATGATTTTAGCAGTCTACACATAGGTATATACTTATGTAAGTATATAGACTGCTAAGTATGTATAATATTTACGTGTGTTCCACCGTAGCGCCTAAATTACTGAACCGATTTTAATGAATGAGATATCAATAGATTCTTAATAACGGTCCGGGTGACAGGCTATATAAATTCTCCCTAAATTTAATATGGTGGAATTTACACGTAAATTTCTGACCACGAAAAAAATTAAATTGAGATAATAATGACATGTTTGGTATCAAAAGAAAGGTGTTTTACATTACATTACAAATATGTATATATTGTTTAAGCGTATAAATATGTTTAAATTGTTAAAATTAAGTAAAAGTGGAGCTAAATAATATTATGTTAATTGCTTACACACCAACCGCGGCGAGCGTGATTTTTCAGTAGTCGGGTTTTAGTTTTTGAACTTACTTTTCATTATAGGTACTTCTACAGAGAACAAATTCGCCACTACGCGCCTGAAATCCTTGGACCGCTGCAACACAGGCAAAACAAGAATAGCTACACTAGAAAGAAAGATTACAATCGTAATTTCTACAAAGTATTTTTTTGATTTTGCAATTTTAGTTAAGTACGTCTTCTAAGTAATAAACCTTTGCTTAACTAATAACTCCAGTTCGAACTTCTACCACATTCCGAACTCTATAAAGAAGCAAACGCGTCGATCTCAACTCGCGACAAATTGCGATTTACGAGCGCGCGTTTTAGCCGCGCGTCTAGCAGGCGCCTGCGGTCGCCCGCGCGGTTTATTATACGTTGGACGGCTTCCACGCTAAGTGTCTGGCCGGCATTACCATAAGTTAGCACATAATTGGCTGATTGATATAAAGTAGGGTCTGCAATTGTGGGATATGCGGAATAGATGTGTGGTTATAGGAAAGAATAATTGTTGCCAAAAATGTGAACGTGAATGGTAAGGGGTCCTAAATGTGTTGAGAAAATAAAGATTCCATTTTGTGAGTTTTTGTTTCAGGATAAAATTCTTATCATTTCTTAAATGAAGAGAGATTTCGAGGCCATCACTTCGGATACTGTACTTATCCTCTCAAACTCAAACCATTTATTTCAATTAAACCAATTCCAGGCACTTTTGAACTGTCAAGGAGTCGATCAGTCAGAAAGATGAAGTTATGGTTGCCAATACCATAGCAGAGTACAGTAGGTCCCTGCAGATGAACGGGCGCAAAACTCCATGGACACTCTTTTAAACCAAAATCAGTGGTTAACAACTTCAATGTTATCAATCAACCAACCAACCTTATCAACCTTGCATGATCCCTCAAAATATTATGTCTTTAAAATGTGAAATAGTACGTAGAAAGTAACTTTACATGAGAAGATAAAAACTGTCTGAAAAAAACGTACGCCATTGACGCTCTCCGCGGTTCATTACCATCAATAGAAGGCGTAAGAACAGCCGCACGGGTCCAGCCATCAGGTTAAGCTACGCTTGCCGGGGTCGGTCCGTGGATGGGTGACCATCTTTACTTAACGAGACCCCTACGTGCCTCGGAAAGCACGTTAAGCCGTTGGTCCCGGCTGTCATTCGCGGATCTTTGACCGTCGTTACGAGTCGTCAGAAGCCCGAAAGTCTGACAACCGTCTTACCAAGGGGTATCGTATTACCCAGATACTGGGTTATGGAGGTCAGATAAGCAGTCGCTCCATGTAAAATACTGGTTTTCAGCTGCATCCGGTTAGACTGGAAGCCGACCTCAACATAGTTGGGAAAAGGCTAGGCAGATTGATTGAGAAGGCGTAAGAAGCATCTGAGTTGTACAATTTGTTCATGGTTTGAGATCTACACAACAAATATTATGAAACAAGCGCTCTCCAAGCAGGTGACGCTGCGGGGTCAGCCCGCAGCGTCACCTGCTTGGAGAGCGGACAATATCTCCCGGGAACGGTCTACCGGCATAAAAAGTGTCCTATGTCCTAACCACGACGTGCTCTACATCATGGTCTACTTATTTATCAAATTCATCGAAATCCGTTCAACCGTTAAGGCCTGAAAAGGTGATAGACAGACAGACAGAGTTATTTCGCATTTATGATAAAGTATGGTTTCACTAGCTTTAATGCGTTTTATCTCTCTCACCTTATGTTAATCAATGATGTGCTTGACTATGGTGCCCACTTACCTAGAGGCTAGAAGTAACCTATTCATTCGACGTTTGACCCGGCCGGCCCTGCTTCGCACGAATTTTACGACTTGACAAAACATGAAGGTTTCTATATTTTATCTAAGTTAAATATGTATGTATTATACATATAAGCCTTCAAAAATAAATTCTCTGAATGATAGTGAAAACCGCATCAAAATCCGTTGCCTAGTTTAGAAGAACAACGCGGCCACACAGACAGACACGAAAAGCGACTTTATTTTATAGTAAGTATTAAGTATAGAAGAAAAAAAAATCTTCCTCACAGGGTTTTCAATGCACGGTAACGCAATGCTTTCAATAAATCAATCTGGTAAGCCTTTTCCCAACTATTATGGGGTTAAATTATCCAAATTTCAACTATGTTGGGGTCGGCTTCAGTCTAACTGGATGCAGCTGAATACCGGTATTTTACATGGAGCGACTGCCTATCTGATCTCCACAACCAATTAACTGGGTAATACGATACCCCTTGGTAAGACTGGTTGTCATACTTTCGGGCTACTGACGACCCGTAACGACTGTCAAAGATCCACGAATGTCAGCCGGGACCAACGGCTTAACGTGCTTTCCGAGGCACGGAGGAGTCTCAGTATTAAATATGGTCATCCATCCACGGACCGACCCCGGCAAGCGTAGCTTAACCTGATGGATCGACCCGTGCGGCTGTTATTTACGCAATGCTTTCAATAATAGTCTGTTAATAATAATAAGTTCCTCGCAATCTTTTACCAGACCTAGAAGAAACACTGGTAACGTTACACATTCAAAATAAAACTTGAAACAAAAACAGCCTTATTGGCAACGTTATAGGGGAAATATACCCATTATTTAAAAACACCCTAATTTATAGTCAAAACCAAATTAGACGGTAATAATTTAGAAATCGATAAATATAAACAATTTTTTTGGAAACTTTTTTAATAGAAAACTTCTGAGTCTTAAGTTTCATTTGCTCGGGGGTCTGTGAGGGGTGTGCGAGGGGGTGCAGGGGGTGTTGTCGACAATTTATTGTTTTTAATTCAGGTGGCGGCGATACGGAGGCGCGCAATCACTCGATACGCCATCAAATAAATGTTTAGCTATTGCGCTGTGGCTAGGGATGGGGGAAGTGTCGCATCGATAGTTTGAGGTTTCATATAACGATAACACTACACTACGCTACGTTAACAATCGCTACGCAGTTTTAAAGCTGGGCTACGAGAACGCTACGCCATGCTACGCAAGTACTACGGCACTGTTTCGAAAACTCACCAAAAGTTACAAATGTCTGACAGTTATTGAGATTCAACACTCATAATTATTAAACGTCTTCTTCGTCATGTTTGTGTATCTTGTAAAATAACAAAATATCCCAATTATATTCAGATTAAACACACACCTACTGGGCCTTTAATGTTTGTTAATTAAAATACATAACATAACATCACGCCTTGTATCCCCGAAGTATTTAGCAGAGGTGTATCTGTAGTTTAGGTACCCACATGGGGCTCGCTATTGCCATCAATCGGGCACAAATCCTCCGGGCTGCTACAGAGAAATTCCTGATATAAAAAACACTTTGCCCGACCTGGAAATCGAACCCAAGTAGCGCTTGCGACCACTAGACCAACGTGGCAGATGTTAATTAGCAGACATACTTAATTTTTTCATAAAAAGTATGGTGAGAACAGGAGAATGTATTGTGTTTTGTCTTAGTTTCTTGATATCACAAAACATATCGATGTCTCCCCGCCACATCCCTCTCCGCCTCGCACCGTTCGTTAACTGGGCAAGTTTTCCAATAGATGGCGGCACCTGCGCCATGTTTATTGTGTGCCGGATTACGATTCATTAACAACGACTAATTCCTTGTGGCGTGATGCTAGCATGGTGGTGAGCTGGTGAGCGAGTCAGCACACTCTGAGGGTTGGAAGGTTTGAAGTAATGTAGTTTGTATGAAGAGTGAAGTTTTTATGTAGCTTGTTATTCAAGAGATCGCAAAATCGTCAAGTGATTCTGTGGTTGAACCCCGAAAAAAAATAATATTTTTACTAAGTACACTTTATAAATATAAGAAACCAGAACGGGACAAGAACACGAGCAGCGCCACGTTATAGCTCTATATTCTACACGGAACTAACTCTAAAATGCATTGCCGTGTGCTTAAAAAACTTTCTACATCTAAAAAGTGCAAATAGGTGGCGTGCCAAGCAACTTTCGGAAATAACATTAAATATTATTTTTATCTAGTTTGCAATCGACTTCCGTTCTTTAACCGGAGACAGTATTTTTAAGCACCGGAAGTCGGCTGCAGAAACTCTCAAATATAAACAAACTCTCAAATAAAACTTTTACAAAATAATCTGCACCCAATCAACATCAATCAGTTACATTAAAAAAAAGCTAACATAAACAACAACTTTTCTTTAAAATGTTGTGTTTACTTGTAAAGGACCTTTTCACATTGAAAATTGTTGATCAAAGTTTAGTTTTGTGCTTGAGTTTTGTTTTTACAAGTTCAGTATCTAGCTCGATTTCAAACAGACTCAACTCCTTATCACTCTCACACAACACTTACTTATCAGTTGTCCAGTTTCCGATAGGTAAGCCTTTTAAGAATAATGCAGACTTGCAGGGGTCGACTCAGCCCAGCTCAACTCGTAACAAACTAAATTTAATTCCAACTTAATACTACGAAAACGACTCGAAAATAATTGAATATCATTGACAAAACATAATTGAATTATCCATTTCATTAATCTGTTTACAAAACTGTGAGTAAATGGTGCGTTATAATTACATTGAACGACAATGGATATATCCTCTAACTTTTAACACGGGAGGGTTGCGGAACCCTAAATAATGGTATTATACAGAACCCGGGGGTTCGGCAGATTTAATTTGAGTTTGTTTAGTATTGCTGCGATTGATTCTACTTCGTTTCGTAGATTAAATATTAAATGGAGTATGGTATTTGAGGGTTAGTTGGTTGGAAATCATTTTTAAAGTACTTACGAGATGCACCAAATGTTTGGAAGTGCCACTTGCCGTTTTTATAAGCATTGTCTTTGGAATATCAGTGGCATTAGGTACGGACGCTTGCATTATTTGGTTACCAGCTATGAATGAGGGGTACCTACCCAATTAATGCAGTAGGTACTTGAGAAGACGTCCACTCCTTGATAATGCCCAGCTGACTTATTTACCTCAAACGGAGACAAGTGCAGTGGATGATGCATTTACGAGTATACCGGATGAATACTTACTCGTTAAATGGGAGACTTAGGTCAGTCTTTTTCTTCAACTTTACTCATTTCTAAAGGCTTTATCTATAAAATCGAGTACAAAATTGAGAAAAACTGTTAAGATACACTTGTCTTATAAGTACGTTTGTGAATGAGTATCTGCGTAATCACCGATACTAGTGTACCTACTACCTAAGTAGGTACTCACAATATCTAAAACCATAAATATTTGCTAAAGTAGATAGTGTTAGTGTGGGTTCAGCGTAACAGATTCAAACAACCGTACAGAAAGTATAGCATTAAATGCTTACTTCAAAACAAGGGTGAAATAGGCCGGTTCCTTGGAGGATAGCGATCATAAGGGTGGCTGTGGTCTGAGTGCGGACCCATGTGCTTGATATTACTTGCGAATAACTAAAGATAACATTAGAAAAATGTTGAAATATTAACTATATTTTCGTGAAAAGTATTGTGTTGTTTTTGATCGAGGGAGCTTTTCTTGTGGCTTTCACTATTACACCCCATTGACACGATGCAGTTTCTTGCATACGGCATACAATAAAATTGAAGGAAAAAATGACTTGAATCAACCAAACATTGTTTAGACCGTGCTCTTTTATTGTAGCTTCAACTTATGGTATATATGCCACGGGCTAGTAAATCGCATCTTGTAAATGAGGCTTTAAGGGACTCTTAATTTGCCTATTTGATAAGGTATCCTTAAGGGCTCAGTTACACACTTAGTGTAATTTAAAAATATAAATATCTTTAATATTTTAAAAGTCCTTTTCTCATTAGATAGGTAGATTCTGTTAATTTTCTTTTAAGTAGGTTTGACGAGAATACCTACACCTACTAATTCCATTATATTTTTAGATCGTAATAATTGGAACAAAGGTAAAAATTACAAAATAGTTATACTGCAGCATACTAAAGTAGGTTCGTCTTTGTTCTAAATATCGTAACAAAACATTTCTCTTACATGCACGATAAACTCCACCTGTGCATAAAATACTTTATATGGACGTAAACTCCTGAAAGTTTTGCAGAGCATCGTCACGTCCGGCCTCGACTGCGGCCAAACATCGTCTGAGCGCAACAAAAACACGTGGGGTACTCCACACCACGGGGCGGGGCTTACGTTAACAACCAACCAATGAAGGTGTAGGATTTGTCCCTTCTCTCGCTCGCACGGGTGGTTGTCTCCCTCCAATTCGTAGATTACTGTAGTCGATTCTTCATACTGAAGTATGATTTTTTTAGTATCATTTTAAAGTTGGCAAATATGGTGGAGTCCGCAGTTTGTGTTTAAATGTTGCCAAATTGTAAAGTGTGTTTGTGTTACGTTAAGAGCTTCTTATGAGATAAACTTTTGTTAAATGCTTTTGTTTTATAGAGACTGGCAGTTTTATTTGGCATTTCTGCCATATGTTTTTTGTAAACTGAATTTGTTTTTTTATCGTTTTTCTATGAAAATGTAGGTACGAATTGAACTATTTTTTTGTGGTTGAATAAAAGCCAAGTCATTCGGGTTTCATTCTAAAACTCTCACGCTGCTAATAACCTCTATTTTCATTTATTTTCATTGATCACTTTTTTCTTATTAAATATAGCTAAAGTTAACTAATTTGAATGATATGTACCACATCCACGTTCTGCAGGATCTAGTTTCTGCACTACAAAGTTGAACAGTTGATAGAGCTGTAAATATAAATTGATAACGACAGTTATGACATCAATCTTCGTCTATTGAAAGAGCTATATATCACGAGGAAAAGTAGTTTAGTAAAATGGCGACCAGTCGATTGACTGCAGCTAGTTATTACAAGAAAATATATTAACACAGATTTAACGAGTTTTGTAATTTACAGCTAACTAAAGTTCTGTCTGGCAATTTTTATATATCTATATTTTTTTATAATTTCAACAATAGCAATTAAACCCAGGCAGGGTTTAATTGTTATTATTTTTATTGAATTTAATTATTTTAACATAAAACGGTCAAACAAAAACACATTATTTAAGTACAATAACAAAAGTATGTATACAACTTCTCGACATTCATACCTACGCTCTTCTCACAATACTCCAGCATACTGACAAGATTTCTTCCGCTCATCCGCGAGCACATCAGTCAGAACTTAGCACCCTCAGTAGGTAAGTAGTAGGCATACTTAGTACCTACCACTTACACACTATACTAAGTACCTACTTAGTATACATAATGATAAGATAAGCCAGATCCATGATCATGCAAGACACACGACCTGTCAAGGCCCACAGACATTACTACATATTCCGTAGTACCTTATGTATATACTAAATTAAAATTATTTATTTTCAGGTCATTGACCTATATTAAATACAAAAACAATACACAATACGTACACAATTAAACAAATACAATATCTTTATCAATAAATTGAAGCTTTTGCTTGTAAGCAAATGCTACTATAGTCTAACTAAGTGAATACTTTGATGATAAATTATAAGTAATTTCATGATTATCTATTTGTATCTACAAATACTCACTAATAAAGATAAGCCTACCTACTCATAATACGAAAAAATATATATATATTTTATTATATATATATATATATATATATATATATATATATATATTAAAATAAATAGAGTGTCCAATAAATACATTACCTTAGGGATAATTTAAAATTAAAAAAAAAATAATGAATTTTACAGTTTACCATATTATTATTAAATAAATCAATAAATGTATCTATTTTAAACAAACAGTCATTATAATTCATAAATTATATATAATTCTAATCTGAAATAATAAAACAAACGCTAACT
Organism: Cosmia pyralina; assembly: GCA_946251885.1. NCBI lineage: Eukaryota > Metazoa > Arthropoda > Insecta > Lepidoptera > Noctuidae > Cosmia > Cosmia pyralina. The sequence continues at coordinate 727,650 of OX276363.1, forward strand.
ACATAACTAATAATTCAATTTATCACATTCAGCACCCAGTTTTCTTCCTCCTCTCTCCTACATTGATCTATGCTGTGCCCGACAGGGTCCTTATTTGTTACTAATAAATAATTTCCCTACCAACTTCATACATTATGGTACACAATAATGAATTGACGATTGAATTGAATCGACAATTTTGTCATATTGTATGTGTCAGAATACAAAAACAATACACAATTTGAAATTAAATAAGTAGTAATTAGTTGATTGATTAATAATTAAATTCGTAAAAAATATAAATAACACATAAATGTCTGATCAAATCAGTTAATGTCACAGCACAAAGCAAAATAAAAATTAATTAAATATGACAATTAATTAAATTAAGTAAATGAAGTTATGTCAGAAGCAAAAGCAGTATTGAGTATGTTTTACCAATCGATAGCATTGCTGGAGTATCTACGTTCACTATAACATTCAACGCATCATGAAAATATGACTTACTTATAATGAGTTTATTGTTGGAGTTTACTGCATATATTTTAAAAACATGTTTCATTAACATCTCTATCTCTCCAACAGTCTCAAATAAAACTTCATTCATTCCACAAATTGTAAGGAAGTAACACATTATTGTGAAAACGTTTATACTACCAACTTCCTACTCATTAACATAAAATCTAATTACAGAAACATATCGACCGATTGATGACATAAAAATTAACCTTAATCTAAATTGAACATTAGTAACGGTGCTATAAATATTTCGTATAATAAATATCGGACCAATTTATATTTCAAGTCAATAAATACCTTTATTCCAACAACACACACCCTACTCTCAACTCTAACACTATCATTATAGGGTGTGGTTTAGAGTGTAATAGTGTTGTATGAGGTGTGTAATAGGCAGATGATAAAAGGCCGACAAAGCAAAGGTGTTGGCTAATTGACGCGGCGAGAAGGAAACCAGGACCTGCGGAGAGGATGTGGCTGCAGTGATAGCGTGTAGCGGGGTGATGAGCGGAGTGGGTAAGGTGGTTAGTGGAGATAACTTGAGGATTTGGTAAGAAAATTGACAAAAAACAACAGTTAATTTAGGGCTAATTTTTCAATAGTCAGATAACTTTTATCTAAAGAATAAATATGACAGTTTGATATATGTATATAATGTTTTATCTATCTATCTATCTACATATTTTCTGTACAAAAGCTGTCAAATTGAAATGTTTGTTCTTCAGATAAGTTATCTGACTATTGACAAATTAGCCCTTAGTGAAATATTTGATTGGTTAAGGATTATGGGAACTAGTGGATACGGGTTTTGGAACAAAAGTGAACCAAGAGAGAAACAAAATGAAACACCTGAGAGTCTACTAGCCATTCTGGACATGAAATCCATCTGTTTTAGTCTTCTATAAGTGAATCACCTGGATACACACGGTAACTGATAGGTTAACTTTCGCCATTTTTTTTTTTCTAGGCTTGTATTCATATTATGAATAAAAGCCCTAGAAAAAAAATAAATCTTGCTTTAGAATGAAATCTTGGTGCACCTAAAGGAATAAATAGACTGTGCCCACTCCCAGATTCTTTATCACTCTTTTAAGCCTAAGATATGAAGACAGATATATTGCAAGCATTTAAGGGAAATCTTACTGTCTTGACTCTGCAATAAGTTATCTATTGCAGAAATTGCTGGAACAAGTTCTTAGCCGCTCTCAGTGGCACCTGTCTCCAATTCCTGTGTTATATTACATCCGGTGTGTACAATACCACGGCCGGTTAGCCGCGGTCCATCCTCGGCCGTTGTGTGAGGAGCGGAACCCGGTCCAAGGACCATTATGTGGCCCGCAGTTGGAGATATTTATCTCATGTTGTGATGGTCAGCTTGATGTGTTGTTATTTCATATGAGGATTAAGATGGGGCATGTTGTGATTTAGGCGATTAATAGCGACAGCATAAGTACTCCTGGTCGTATTAAACTCGCTACAGGAAAAGTAAAAATAAGTTTCTTCGTTTGTATTATTATTTCAGTCAAATTCAGCTAATTCAATGTCGAATTTTTGAAGAATAGTTAGTTTATAATTGACATAGGTAGGTATATGTTACCATCTTCATAATAGTGGTCAAATGATTTTTATAAGAATCAACCATTTTAAAAAGCACCGAATAATATGTGTACTTACAAACACATTTGATTACCTTCCTACAATCAGACAACAAAAAACAAAAATCAAAAACAACAAACAAAAATCTTACCAGAAATAAGCTGATTAGAAATAAAAATAAAAATTTACATAAAAAAAAACTGTTAGAAGGTATTAGCTAGAAAATACCAATATCAATATAAAAACATCCTGCGTCTGCGCTGGTCGGTCAAACCAAACCCGAATAATACCAGACAGGATGCGCAAGCGATTCCGTTTATTAATAGTTTAAAAACCGTTTATTATTCCGCCATCTTTATATTTGGGGGCCGCCATTATTGGGGGATTTAAAAAACGAATTATAGACGTCAAAGTGTGGCTTTGTGATGAGATTTTGATTGTTTGTGTTTGTGTGTGTGTGTTATTTTATTGTTGGTGATACGATCGGTTATTTTAAAATGTAACTGTAGATAATTTTATTTTTTGGAGATTATTTTTTGCGGTTTTTTCTATTGTTGTTGATATTATTTTGGGTTTGTAAAGAATAATGTTGAGTATGGTGACATTAAACATTTATAAAGCCATTTAGCCCATCGCTAAATTATAGATTGGTACTCAGATAATTAAATTAATTTCTAAACTAATTCATCTTTAATTGTTTTAATGGAGACCATAACAAAGTGTTAGCACAGACAAGGAAATTATTTTCAGACGTCTACAGAAACTGGAAGGCGGTACTATTTCAACGAACTTTGCTATTCAATTTAAAAATAAGTAGGATTTATTACTGTAAATATTTATTTTTTAATATTAATAATGAACTGCCATGACGTACCTATTAGGTACCTACTTATTTTATAGCTCATCATAGCTTTCATTTAACAAAAAAAAAAAAAAAAAAAAAATACAAAAGCAATTTCACAAGTCCATTCAAATAGCTATCTCGAGTGTATAATATTAAAAACTGAGACGACAAGCAATTAATCAAGTTCAATATCTGCCAACTCCGGCGACCGACAGTGTGCGGCGCCCTTAGCAAGTTAGCAGATGTCTAATTCTATGGGTGTTTTATATCTTAACAAATCGAGTGCCGTGTCAATTAATATTATATTTGTCACATAAATTACCGGAGATCCTTCCGCTATTATCCGAACGCGTAAACTCTGCCATTCCAGCTTATTATTCGTGGCACAATAGTTTTAGCGGGCGCGGGGTGGAGGGGGGGGGGGGGGGGGGGCGGCCCGCAAAAACTGCACCCGACTTAATTATAAAGAGACAAGAAGCGCCATTAAATAGCGATTCGTTAAATCTACGCTCTCGTGTTAACACCACACGTGCTCTCTCCCGCTCTAACGTATGCGGAACAGAGCGGGACGCACGTAGGTTCGGGGCGACAGCTTGGTTTAGGGGCGGACTCCGCGATATAAGGTTTAGATTGACTGGGCGGCGTTCTCTATTCAAGTTTTTTTCTGTTTGCGAGCAAAAGCGTCGGTGAGAGCTTTTCATTTGGTGTCGGGTCGCGCTCGCGGGCGGACGGTTGCTCTGACGAGTGCAATGACCGAGTGACGTTCATCGGACTCTGTGGTGTTATAGTATATGCAGTGAACTGTCTAAGATGTCTGAGCTGCGTGGTTCGCCGCCCTTGTCTCGTGGTTTGGAGAATGGTTTCGGGGCTCCTCTGGCGGCGTTGAGTTCTCTGGCGGAGGCAGCTCCTCCTGCGCCGAATCCTCACGGGATCGACCACATCCTGTCGCGGCCGACGGTGGGCGCCAGCGTGGGCGCCGGGCTGCTGGCGCCGCGGCTGTCGCTGGCGGCGGCGGCGGCCGGCATGGCCCACTACCTGCAGCACAAGCCACTGTACTGGCCGGGCTTCCAGGGACTGGTGTCCAACCCAATGGCGTGGAGGGAGCGGTTACAGTCAAGTGAGTACACATGACTTTTACAATTTCCATCTTATAAATTAGTTCTTCAAGTTACCTATCGGTTGTGGTCGCGCCATTAGGTACCTACCCTCGTTCATACGTAGGTACTCTCCATCCAAAGAAGGCAGAAATTGCTGATCAGTATAAGGCCGTCCAATGCTGCACCATTTTAAAAACCCATTTGATTCTTTTTCCTTTCTATGGTGTTTCTCCTTGAAGTTATGTTGGATGATTAACACAATATAGTAGTAAGGTATATGAGTACCTAGTGATGGTATATGGTAGGTTAGGTAGGTAGTAAAGCGCTTCATAGAGCTCGTTATAGTTTTGTGTTCAGTTAATTGAATACTTGGATGATCTACAGGTGGACAATGAAATAGATCTCTTTGACATAGATATTATAGCAAATTAATAATTCTAAAAATAGCGTGCACAATACTCGTAAGCTTATCATATTATAACATCTTCTTATCAGAATTTTAAATGATTTCATTAATTGGATGGTTCACTAGAGTGTTTTATGTATGCAAATAACACAAATAGTCAATAGTCGTATAAAAGACATCAACGCGTCACGATGGATAATCTTATGAAACTAAATGACTATTTAATGTTGTTTTTATACCTTCTTACTAATTATTTTTGAATATCGCCAAATAACAATGAATAAATTAAAAATAACAAACATGTTTTTTAAAAATTTGATGTTGATTAGGAATGATTCTGAAAAGTTTTATTGGCGATTAACTTTTGATTTTTAAATGGATTTACTAATAATAATTTATTCTCTATAAAAAATCCTTTAAACATAGGTAGGTATACTTAATAGGAAAAGCTCTAACTTAAGATCATAATTACTTACCTTATGTACGCCTACTTTTATCACTCCACTTCAGATTACAAATTATACTTATTTGATTTTATTTGACACACCGAAAGCGGCTGTAGAATGAATAGTTTCGTAGGAAACTGCTACGTGAGTACTTACACTGAGTAATTACTTAAAATTCAAAACAATTATTTCAATTAAACAATTTACAGGAGCTTTTGAATTATCATTCTTTAAATTATATTGTTAAAAAATATTAGTTAAATCATTAATGTTGAATTTATTAGTAAAGCACATTACTCGTAAAATTTTACATAATATCATCAATATGTAACAAATGAAACGCGAACCAAATACATTATTAAGTAAGAACACCTAACCAGCCCACACGATATGCCACTTAAATCTCAGCCTGTAACAATCTTACCCGCAAACCGGAACTACGTCACGACACAGCCTCCTTCCTTGTTCCGGTGGCCGTCGGTCGTGTTCCGTCGGCCCTTAGCGGCCGGTTATAGCCCTAGGGCCGTTTGTGGCCGTTTGGTCGGCATTACGGCTTTGTACACGTGCGGGTGGTTGTTGTGTGTGGAGTTGGTTTACTTGGGCTACGTTATTGAAGCTTGTGGAAGAATTGGTTTGATTTTTGGCTATAAAACATAGATTTAATTTATTATGAGGGATGAAAATGTTATGATTCAGATTTCGGGGCGAGACTGGGTTTTTCTTAGAGAACTTTCACGGATTACAAAAATACTGTATATAAACATTATTTTTATCATTGCTTCTTAATGATTGCTTAAACATATACGTCGGTATACATACCCTGTTATTTTAGTAAAGTAACAACCAGTATAAACTTCAGTATTTACTAAAAAGGCGGTAATATATTGATCACATATATAATGACATAATTAATGTATAGAAAATATTGTAAAACAGTTTAAAAACAGTAACAGTGGAGCTTCTTGCCCATTCTTTTCCATACGAAAATACTTTTTGGAAGGGGCGACTAGATTCAATTCCATGGTTTTGTTAATTTTGACGTTTAAAATTGCCTTTTATGTGCCTATCTATATATCTATATAAATAAAAAGTGAAGTCCTGACTGACTCACTCATCAACGCCCAGCCCAAACCCTTGGACCTAGAAATCTGAAATTTTACACAGAGGTTTCTTTTATAATGTAGACAAGGAATAAGGAAAAATTTCCCGGTAGTATGTTCCCGTGGGATGTTTTCCGACATCCACGCGGGCGAAGCCGTTGGCAAAAGCTAGTTTGAAATCAATGGTAAGGCTTTAACTGTGACGTACACTATTACCATATCATTATCAGCATTGCATATATTTAGTGTGGATGCATGAAAAATACTGGTTTTAAGTTCCATTTGAAGGCACACTGGAAGGCAGAATAATGTACTCAATAAAACAATAAGGTAAAGGATCCCCTTTACCTTATTGTTTTATTGAGTACATTATTCTGCCTTCCAGTGTGCTTAGTGAGAATAACCTTTCAAGCAGCGACTGCCGTCTGGACCTAGGAATTAAAATAAAAAGCAATCTTTTGAAAAAATAATTTTGCTGCACATACAGAAATTAAAAATATCTGTATGGTCCGCCGCATATCCTATCCCTAAGATACAAAGGAAATGACGCAAACAAACGAACAAATTAATTAACTAATAAAAAAGAAAAAGAATAAAACTTTATGTCGTACAAAATTGAGATTACAAATAAAATAAAAAGCAACCTTCTGCGTAACAATCAACATTTGTTATCGATCGAAAAATAATAAATATTCAGACAAGTCATTTGTTCTCGGAATTAATAAATTCGCCCACAGAGCCGATCGATTGATTTGTAGCTAATACTTATCGATGTAGGTATATTGTAATCGTGATACATTCACTCAAGATTTTGATGAAGTCTCTTTTAATCCGGTAATGGATGTGGCGTTTTCATTTTCGAATGATCTTACTTTTTGCGTTGATTGTATCTTGGAAAAAAAGGATAAAGGACAATACAGTTTTTGTAATTATAAGTTTGAATTATTTGATCTTATTGTTGTGTCGATTGCATGAGATTATACAATAAACAATTTTGAAGACTAAGTACCTACCTGCTTATTTTAACATTAGTTACATAAGTTGCAACATGCAAATGCGAATAATATTCCTTAGAATTAAATTGTATTTTGCTTTTTGTTTTGTTATAAAATAAAAACAGAACAAAAAATCTAGGTCCAATATACATTCTTCATTCGACACTAATATGTATTATAATGTGGTAAAGTTTGCAAGTTTGTACCTATCTAGGAGGTAGAGCGTGTCCACTCTGATGACCGCACTTTACGGTAGTGCACGTATACGAAAAGTAGTGGGGTAAGTAAGTAAAAGTAGTGGGGGAAAAGTAGTCATATCAGGGTAGACAATCTTATCTCTGAAAGAACTGATACGATTTCGAAAATTCTTTCACTGATATATACGTTACTATATCCACGTGGAAGAAGTCGCGGGCTGAAGCTAGTTAGAAAAAAACGGAACCCTTACAAGATCACTCGTGTGTCTTTCTGTCTGTCTGTCCGTCTGTCACAGCCGATTTGCTCCGAATCTACTAGACCGATTAAGTTGAAATTTGTAACACATATGAAATTCTGTGACACAAACACGGATGTATAACCTAAATAAATGAATTTTGAATATGGGGTTCACTGTTGGAGGAAAAAATTGAAAAAAAAAGTGTTTTACAAACTGTACCGTGTTACATACCTACAAATAAAAGGAATTGTTATGAGAATTTCAAATATATTTTTTTATAATTTTAAAATAAATAGTTTTGAAGTTATTATAAGAAAATTTATGAAAATTGACCTAATTACAGAAATTGCTGACCCTAAAGTTAAAAAAAAATACAGAGAATAGTTCTATAAGTAAATAAATTCTTTATTGCCACAAATAGGTTACAGAACAATTTGAGACCAATTTCATTCTGGCATCAGAGCTAGGTTTAGAGTACTTACCTGTATTTCAGGAGCCAGTGACTTCTTCTTCGTCTTTTTTCTTCTTCTTCTATACTTATTACATTTACAAGAAAATTTATAAGAAGTCTAAGGTATTAATATAACATGGTAAACCACTCGATATTGTGCGTACAAACTTACATTTGCAGTTAGAATGGGGAACATGATTTTCAACTACAATGTTATAAGTTTGTTCTTAGGATAAATTCATCCCATCTACGGAACCCTTCATTGTGCGTGGTCCGACATGCTGGTTTAAAAAAAAAATAAAAATGACTTGACTCTATGAGAGAGTTTTCGCCTATCACCTATTCGTAGAGGTTTTTAAAGTAAGATGACACATTCATTAAATCAATAGGTAGATTTTGATTTGGATGTCGGCGGCGAACTATTCTTTCAACTGTCGACTTAAATTGGATTATTTTACAAATGACAACTTGACAAGCTTTTTAGAATTAGTTAGGTATGAATATTAATTCGCGGAAAGTGACAATTTGTCAAACGAATCCATAATTTATTGTGTCAATAAAAGAGATCAGTTTCAAATAACAGAGGATCCTATGAGTTATGGCAGTTAGCTGGGTGTGGCCGGTGTTCATCAATGAAGTTGTGACTATTTTTACAAAGGTATTATGACAACTTTGATATATTCATAATCAGCCTATAATGTTTCCACTGCGGGTTGGTAAATGTCACATGTCTTCGATTTTTGGTTCTAGGAAATGCCAGTTTCCTCACGATATCAGTGGTGATGAAATAATTTACACAAAGTAAAGCGCCCGTCTGGGTTCAAACCTACAACTCGTCGGGCAGTTACCACTGGACCACCACTGCTCTGTTATACAAGGAAGAAATAAAGCTGATAGTGTTTAAAAGAGAATACAAATACAAATAGTTTATTTTCTTTAACATGGTATGTACTACATAGCTAGTGATAGAAATGTCCTTTTAAGCAAATAAATGCCTGTATTAGGACACTCCGCTCTTCCGCAACTTAAATTTACGTAATGTACATTCACAAACAAAATTAAGCCAATGTTTACTATTTATACAATTTTGAAAAACTAAAGTAAAATAAAGTAAATTAAAATTATTAGAATGCGCGTAGTTTTGTAATATTTTCCGTTCTGGTTACTGTGATGCATCGCTTTTCTCGAATTTCTCTATAAAATAGACAAGAAGGGAAATCAGTGTCCATTTAAACTAGACTGAGAAATTCATTTTACGTTTACATACTTGCAAGCGTTGCGGTGCGTGAAAAAACAATTGATAAACATTGTGATCTAAATATTTGATTTAGGTACTTACGTGGGGGTCCCAGCAGCACGCTGAACGCATTATTATATTGTACTCGGAGAGCGTCGACGGCCCGCTGCGTATAGTTGCCCCACAGATTGCAGGTGAGAGAGTGTAGGTAACTAGCTTTTGCCCGCAGTTTCACCCGCGTGGAAGTCTGAAATTATCACACGGGAACGTATTATATCGGGATAAAAAGTCTTCTATGTCCTAATACAGGTCTACCTATATATGCCAAATAAATTTCATACAAATCCATTCAGCCGTTTTAGCGTGAAAGCATAACAAACAAACTCACTTTCACATTTATAATATTAGTTAAGATAGTAAGTAATAATGTAATTTTCAAGAAAAAATCATCATTAATGAGTATTAATTGATGCATATTTTCCAGTGTGCTCAAATACCAATACATTACCAAAATAAACAATCAAATGTCACAAAAACATCGTTAAATTATCCCAATTCACATCACGCCACCTTAACGAGGGTAACAAGTGTTCTTACACGAGAACAGCTTCTTAAATTAATTTATAACTTGTACTCGGTTAATTCGAGCGACGATGCCGCCAATCGATATAGTTCCGAGTCGAATACGATGTGATATAACGCGCTAATCTCGACACTCGAGATAACCGCATATCGGTATTCGTTGCAATTGTGTAATGAGAAGTTTGTACAATGATGGTAATACCCCATACACGATAACGTAGAATAATTCTTGCCAAGGCTTTGAAAATATCTAACATTAAGTGAACATTCTTTGATGGTTCCCAAAATTGGAATAAAATGACATCGTATTTGAGATTTTTGTTTGGATGCCTGGACTGTGTGAAAGATGATAATATGGCTGGAAGGGGTGACTACCGAGATGACGACTAATATTATGGACGAAAAAGACATGTTGCGCCGACCCCAAATAAAATAGGTGCAGGGGAATGATGATGATGATTTGAGATTTTTGTTTAAATAATCAGTTAGTGGCCATATTCAGTGCATAATACTAACCACGTTTAATATAGATATCCATACAGTTAGCATTCGTGAAAAAGTACAGTCACTCCCGAAAGTTATCGTCAGAATTTGACGCGCTGATCACATTTTCGACACAAACTAATATGTTATTCGCTATACCTCCAATCAATTATATTATTATTGATAAACTCACAAAATTCCCTATATCTCATCGTATCAGTTTTATTAAAAACACACAAAATATAATAACATTTGATGTCGCTGCGTCACGGATCGCGACAGATTTTAATAAAAAGCTAAACACATCGAGTTATAGATAGTCACGGCGAGAGCTTATTAAATGACACACGATAACATAATACTACTATCAGTTGATAAGTGATCAGGTAATAATGTGTAAACTCAAGTATTTGACGTTTGACACAACGCAATTACTTTGTCAATGTTGCCTCGTATCATTAGAGGGTTATGATATTGACAACGCGTAGAGTGCAGTCATAAACAGACAATATAATTAAATTGTACGTCAATATGTTTATCTATGATAATATTAGATGTGTCAAAATATGATGTTATTAAAACTGAGTGGAATATTTTGAGAGCGACTGTACTTATTGCTACCGAATTTGAAGGGAACTTGATAGAATTTTTGGCAACAAAAGGTACCTTACTTAAACATGCTTTATCGCAGACTTTAGATTATTTTTAAGTTTAAATAATGATTGTGAGTAGGTGTTCTGATTTAGAAATACCTTAAGATAATGCAGGAGGCACCACTTATACTGTCTGCGACAAATATCAATTCGACGACGGCGACGTTACCGTATCACAATCTAGTCTATTAGAGAACTCATAAACCCTTGAATATAACCTTACATACATTATTACATAATACAAATGTTTTAAAACATAACTCGGATAGTAAATTATTACAAAAACTGAAAACCCTGACTATGATGCAGCCAATGAATGCTGCGCCATATCGGTTGCAATCGCTAGTTGCATCGTAGAGTAAAGTGTAAAGCTGAACATGATAACGGATTTAAAGTGAAAACGACTTAAATTATAGTCAAAATTATCCAAACTCCAAATATTTAAATGAACTTTCCCAATTACCTACATAAACAGAAACAAACAGCACTACACAAAACATTAAGAGATTATTATTAAAATCCCAAAAACATTGGGAAATTATTAATTAGTTAGGGCGAGGCGCGTTAGGCTGCGGTCGCACTGGCGCGCACGAATGAAGTGCCACACATTTTTTTAATTACAGTATGTCCCCACACTCACCTCGGCCCACCCCCGAGGGGCCCAGGGGCCCAGGGGCCGGGGGCCAGCATATGTCGCCCGGAATTAAAATTCACGTTTGTGATGCAACATTCAATTGTGTCCAGTTATTCGATAGTGGGACAGTTCAATGAAGTGTTTTTTGGCAAAAAGTATGTTTTTGTTAGTAGTTGGTAGGTGAAGTATGGTAATTGGTCGCCGGTCGCCGTTCGTCGGTCGTTGGTCGCCAGAGAACCGCAAATTGGTTCGTTTTATTAGTTTTTGTTGCAACTGTTTTATGTGCTACTGCTGCGGCCATATTTTCAACTGGGAAGTCGAAGTTTGTCTCGCAAAAAGATAACACCTGAACTGGGAACTCTACATTATTACAGCAGACAGCTGCGCCGCTCCAGCTTGCTGACTGACTAATATTTTGAACACGACATGGAGGAAAGTTAACAATGTGTATAGACTTGTGCAAAGAATCTGGTTTTTATTTTGATAACAAATGTAACAACGGAGGGTTGTTCGCTATTATAACTTTTATTTATTTGCAATAAAGCCAACTCTTATTAGGTACGTATTTTACAAATGGCTAACAATGAATAGCCATTAATAACATCTTGCTGATAATCAACGTTGTATCCACAATACTTACCTTTATAAAACTTGTTTAACATTATAACAACCAGAGGTTGTAAAATACAACGGTAGATTTACTACTTACATAAAAATATCGTCGTATAATTAAAAAATGTATTAGGTAACAGCCCTCACGAATAATTGTAGGTAGGTACTTTAATTAATTATTGTACTAATTATTACTTTTTCATCATACTTATCTTTCAAAAGTGCGATCCTGCAAGAGGAATTGTATCTAAGCTTACGAACGAGAGGAGATGTATCTAAACCAAATAACAGCTTGTATGTCGTAAAAAACAGAAATAATCGTAGCTGTGGTCGCCCAAACTGTACTGTATACAGGACTCGGTGCGCCTCTAATTGATATTACATCCATAGCTGTTAATAGTCAGTAAGAAACATAACTTCTACAGACCTCAAGTGAGTTTCATAAGCCGTGAATCTTTACTGCCTCATTGGTTTGCGTATTTCCCCCCATATTATAATGCTTCAATACTTTTACAGGTCACTTTTACTGGTAAGTCTTTATCTGGAGGTATCTTAGAAAACAGCCACTAGCTATAGCGACAGACTGTTCGAGTACAGTATTCGACCGTAAAACTGAACATCGAGTTCAAAAAAAGAATTGACTTAGTATAGCCACTACATTTACCAACAATTTTTTGAACTCGAGGTGACGCTATACTATAGTATCGCCTCTGTTGCTACCATAACTGTGTCTACTCGAATCAGTCGCACAGTTATGACAGTTATTGACAGAGGTGATACTTGTGTGTGTGTGTGTGTTTCTAAAGCTCTTTGTCAATTAATTATTTTCTAACAATCCATCTTTCCATTGCGATTGTATAAATAATCATAGCTCAATAATTTCTCCTGAAATAGATCATTGTTTTCATAGCCGTTTCATGGCGGTCATGAAAGGCCCGGCCGGCACAATTACACGTCGGACATAAAGGCACAATCTCTGCCACCCCACTCCCCCGCACCGCGCCGGCCTAATGAAATTAAATTAAGAAATAACATAATTCCGCCCGCCGGCACCGCCCGCTCACCGCACATTTTCGCGTACACCCCTAGATATAGGGCTGACAAAAATGTAATATTTCGAATTATTATGGAAATGATAAGTTGAGTATTCAAACTCAAAGATTTCAAAAATAAAATATTTGGAATTTAATATTTCTAACATTCGATTGGTGAGCTACCGAAAATCGTTTTTTAAATGAATATTAAATGATCAAAAGATCAATTTATTTTGTGAACAATACAAACAACAACAACGACAAGACAATGACAAGAACAACAATGACAATGACAATGATGACAATGTGTAATTATGACAAGTTGTCATCTTGTCAAGTTTGGAAATATAATTCTATTTTCTACAACCTCACTAACCTTAATTTAACCCTAACCTTAAACTTATTATTTTAACTCAAAACTATACATAAACCATATCTCTTCAAAATCCTCTGTACACTAGCATACGTACAGCCCTGCAGCTCTCTCGGTGAGGGGTAGGAGGGGGGACCCCGGACCTCCATCTTTGTTTTTCGCGATGAGGTGACGGTTATTACGGCGCTGTGTCGTTGTATTATGTTGTTTTCTTCAGGGTATAATGGACGCCCATAGTTTTACTGTTAGGCAAATCATTTTGTGTGCCTTGGCAGTTGATTGCGGGTATCTAGTGAGCACTAACAACAAAACAGTTTTGTCTATCGTGGAGGGCACATTTTTTCTTTTGTTAACGGATATTTTAGTACATTTTGATAACTTTAAACTATGTTTTTTCGCGTGTTTTTTCTGTGAAAACAATGAACACGTGACACACTAGCGCTCTATAGTGATTGTGATGTCTATTTTTTATTATTTATCGTAAATATTGTTATAGTTGTGAAAAACAAGTTTCATAGATTATCAGTTGGTAGTACTGTTGGTTGAGCATGCCACGCAGCGGCGGTCGAACAAAGCTTGAGCAAAAACTAAAGTAGCTTTACAGTGCTGCTAAGTAAGGAGAAGAGGCTTTATAACGACCAACATAAGACACACAACATTTAATCAAGTTATAATCATGAGTGATATCCAAAAAGTATTTTTGATTTTCTATTTACCCAATCGCAGGTACTGTCTCTTTACCCAAGAGAAGCGCAAATATTGATGATATCGTAACATGAAACCAGTACAAAGTATTATTGCAACTCTTTCCTCTACTACGCGTATAACAATTCCTAAACTCAGCAATACACTTAGGAGACATTTTATAAGGCCATATGTACACGAAGATAAAACGTCTCTTAATACACCCATATCGTTATATGAGATGGTCGCAGCCCGCAAGTTGTCCGGCGTCCGATGTCCGGTGTCCAGCCGGACAAAAAGTGGACAGTTATCAAAGTGATATCAGAGAGGATGGCGCGCGGCGGATGGCGGACACAAAAACTGCGCTTATGAGGGGATAACGATCGATGTAAACAGGGATAGTTTTAAAGGATTATAGCAGTTTGGCGCTTTTAAAAGGATATTTTAGAGGTGATTTTAAGGTTTTTTAAGTAATACTAAAAACGGTTTTGATAAGACTCTTTAGATGCTTTTTAGAATGTAAAATAGCTGCCAACGTCATTAAATTATATTTGTTTCATAATAATAATAATCATTTATTGACCAGATTAAAAAATCCAATTTTTTATTTATTACATGAATAACTTAAACAATAGTGTTAATGCGTAAATTAGGCACAAAATCTATAAAGTTTGACATACAACTATAAACTAACATAAAATGCGTGTAAATGGTTAAAGTTTGTCTATTTTGTTTATTTTGATTTGTTGTTTATTTAAAAAGTATCTTTTATTTGTGTAAATTAAATTTAAAGTAAAATGGAATTGTTTTTATTGTACGATAAGTTATAGTAAATCCATGACTATATTTAAGCAAACACCTCAGTAACCACTCAATAATTCCCAAAAACGAACATATTTCAAACCAATATCGTACACAAAATAAACTTGTTCAAGATAATACAATCAACACATACACGATACCGAAAAATATAAAAAGCGAAATAAAAAGCGTAGCATTTTAATAATGTGCTACGAAGCTTTGATGCGCCGCTACGTATCTCGTAGCGCTACGAACAACTGTCACGCTACGGCGTAGCGATAAGGGCGCCTATACGCTCACTGCATACACTTATCAGAATAGTTTTCAGGGACTTTATTTTGTTGAGTTTGTTTTCTTAGCACTAAATCTTCGGAATATTGTTTTCAAAATAAAATTCGTTTATTTCGGTGTTAAAAATATATTGTTAAGTGAAAAACTTAACTTATTTTAAAAGTATTGTAATACGATTTGGCGATGCTTTATTGAGAAATAATACAAATACAATAAAATTATTTTGGTACAATGAATACAAAGTGACGTCCGTACTTCCCGAAAGACTAGTTAAGTGCCTGTGATGGTTTTCGGTTCCATGTAAATGTTTTATCTATTACAATCTCAAAGATAGTCAATATTTTACAAATAATTCCACACAATTTCAACCACAATTGAAAAACCTTATCTCTACAAATATAACCAAAATACCCAATCTTTATCAGTCGCGCTTGTGTGTCAAACCTAACGTTATCTGAACACAGGTGTGTTGCTTGTCGGCGCCACACGGCGCGACATATCGCGACACATCGCTTTATTACAAGCCATCGCTTGTACGACACGCGTATCGTCTGTCGCTACGTTTATGGCGCTCCTTATGATCGCGCGTGCCATGAATAGCAAGCTTTACGAATAAGGAAGTGATGACGTCGACTTGCCTTTATTGTCATTGTAGCCGAAATGGAAGTGTTTTGACTTTTATGTTTGAACATGGTTTGAACGGTTTTTGGGATTTTTTTTGGGAAATAGGAAAATACATATTCGTTTTGGTAAAATATATTATGTCATTTCCTACCAAATACTATCTCAAGAGGATTTTCTTTCCTGATAAAAAGCTTGGTAGTTATGTCTATAATGTTTGTGACCATTTGTAACGGTTAATGAAAGACCTATGGAATTTAAGCGCTGATAAAGTGATCACTAAACTAATTGCAAGTTTCAGCTTAAACATTAATCACTCAGTAGATAGAGTGACAAAAAGTTCCATTTATTATAATATTTCCGTTATCATTCATTCACCACCTTTTTGTAACACATCCAAAATTATAAACTGTACAAAAATAGGCAGCACTCAAGTTTATGTTACGAAACCTTTTCAACAAAAATAAACAGCCACCAATTTGAACTTTGTTTCGCATACAGTTGTTCAGTCACACCGCTACTCTCAAAAGAGTTATAAAGCCTCTTTCCTGTAACAAGCTCTCTGTAGCCTCCGCGCAATCAAAGCCTGCGGTTTGGTTATAAACAGGGACAACTGAAGAACTCTGTGACAAACATTAAGTGTAAACTACCCTCCGAAGTCCCCGTACAATTAAAACGTTTCGAGAGCACGCTGTATCACCCCCGCGTAGATACAGCGTGCGGTAAGCGTGGGGGTGTGGGGGTGGGGGGGTGGGAAGGGGAGTTATTTGTAGATGATAGAGCACAGATTTTGTGTGTTTGTCTGTTGTTTGAATTAATTTGTGTGTTGAAGGTGTGTTGCGTTTGTAAGTTTATTAGGTGTTGAGCATTTGTTCTTAAGATAGAAATTAATAGGTTTTTCATGTTTAATTTATTTTATCCGAAACTTTCCATCAGGCGAAAACGTGGCCAAGAGCAGCCCATTCCTTACTAAAAGTAAAATCTGTGAATTAGTGAAAGTTTTTTATGTAATTGTGCCTCTCAAAAACTTTGGGTTTACAGTTTACACGGATTTATATCGTTTCTGACCTAAGTAGCGCAAGTTTGAAATTAATGCAATGACAATGGAAGACATACTTTATTCAGAAAACGAAGACCAACATTATTAAAAAAAAAGAACTCGTCACATCGTACAACCTTCTCTTTCAGTCAACTTTAACTAAAAATACCGTCCCACTTCTCACACTGTCTTAGTACCTACCTAACAAGAACATAAAATAGATCCTACCAACACATGCATACACATACAACCTACACATTTTCATGGGGCACCACAAAAGGTCTGCCCTAAAGAAGGCTTGCTCCGGGCACGTTAACAGGGGCGCCCTAGGGCTCCCCTGGGCAATGCCTCCTCGTTAGCCCTCCAATTGAGACGCCCTCCGTAGGGCTGATGGAACACCGACATGGGCTTTTTATGTAGGATTGTAGGCCATTTTTGTTTTGTTTAAGTCCCTTATCAGTAGCGAGGATGGTGGCGGATGGTGGAAATTGTTTTTCGCAGTGTTGATATTCTTGTGCTTTTAGGATTTTATGTTATTTAGAGTGTGAGAAAACATGAGAATATTATCATCTTATTAATCATTGAACAGATTTGGTACTTACAGATATTTTAAGTAAGTTTTGTTTGTATATTCAGTTTTTTACTGTCTTTATTACTATCATAATTATTAATGTTTGTAACATATATGTGTATACATTATTACCTGTAACACTAGTTTATATTATTTTCAGCAGCAGGTTATATGCACC
The DNA here is from genome assembly GCA_946251885.1 of Cosmia pyralina. Classification (NCBI taxonomy): domain Eukaryota; kingdom Metazoa; phylum Arthropoda; class Insecta; order Lepidoptera; family Noctuidae; genus Cosmia; species Cosmia pyralina. Next base: position 745,312 of record OX276363.1, read on the forward strand.
AATTTTCCAGATTGTTTATTTTTACGTTGTGTAGGTATTGAAGCACAATAACGATATCTTTTTACCAAACTGTGATTAACACTATCACAACATACGTCACTTCAGACATATTCACCCCTGAAAACCTTCTCAGCACAGCCCTAGATGGTACTCCCAGCGCGAAGGGGTTGCGGTCACCCCCTCCCCCCACCTGTGCCTGCCCCCCACAGGCACGGATTTGTACGTAATTGTGTATTTCATATAATTGTTTCACAACTCGTGAAGGAAGATGGTTCTGTTCACTCTTCTTGTCATAATAATATGTAAATGTAAGGTGGGTTGTGGAGGGAGAGTGATTCTGTTGGAGTTGGTTTTGATGAGGTGTGTAGGTGATTTTACTTTCGAGTAAAATAGATGAGATTTTTAAAATGGTTTTAAGTTTTTAGTACCTAGAGAAATATTTAAGAACTAGCTTTTGCCCGCGGCCTCGCTCGCGTGGATGTCGGAAAAAGTATTCTTCGGCAACCTGCTACCGGGAAATCCTTCCTTATTCCTTGTCTACATTATAAAGGGAACCTCTGTACAAAATTTCAGCTTTCAAGGTCCAAGGGTTTGGGCTGGGCGTTGATGACTCAGTCAGTCAGTCAAGACTTCTCTATATATATAGAGATGAAAATGCTGGCGTGGTGGTTTTTCAGCCCTTATTTTAAATTAACCGAAGAAGGCTATCGATGAAAAGGACTGGTACAGTCAGCAACAAAAGTTGATTAACACTTGCAGTTTTTTTATCTTAATTATTAAGCGAAATATTTAATTCAAATCGGAACAGAAGTACTTAACATTTTAAGAACATTAACTCTTAACAGTTAAACGTAAAAAAAGCAGTTTATCGAATCATTTTGTGTTAATTTAGATGATGTCAAAAAGTAGCAGTGTTAACCGACTTTTGTTGCTGACCGTACGTAAAATGTAGGATATTATAAGTGGAAACTTGTTACCTACCACAAATAAGGCGTTATTGTATTTACTTATAATATACCTACCTACTGATATTATACTGTAAGCTTTAAAATACAATAAATAAATTACGCGTCACGGTAGCGCGTGGTATACACCCCGTTTCACCAGAGGAGAACTATCATATCAAAATCTAAATGACACTAGAGTGACTTGTACGCAGCTATTTTCCGTAAACCGGCTACACACTACAGATATCGAAATCAAATATCCGCCACCACATGTCGCCCAAACATTTCAGAATCAAAAATATATCTATTTGAAATTGTGTGCAAGTTATTCAGAAACTCCGGTCAGCGAGCACAATATTAACGAAGCGGTGCATAATGCATGGCGCACAATATGGCGGACAAAAAGTGACGTCACTGATATTGGCGCGAACTTCGCTGCAGTTTGTTCACGAGTTTCATGGTGGAATGAAAATGTGGGATGTTTTGTGAAGGTTTAGAGTTTAGTTATAGATAACAGTAGCAATTTGTTGTGACTTTGTTAGGTAGGTACAAAGTTTTTACAAAATTAAAACTTAATTCATCTGACAAATGAATCATCCGAACGAATACCAAAAAGATGTCAGTCGTTGGTATGTTTGTAAGGGTTGATTCTAAAAACAATGATTTGATTTAAAAAAATCATTCTCTGATGGAAAGCTGCACTGTTACCGATTGTCTTAAGTAGTACTAGCTATTGCCAGCGGCTTCGCCGGAAATTTTCCCACGGGAACCGTAAAATTTTCCGGGATAAAATATCTCTGTGCCAAATTTCATTAAGATCCGTTCAGCTGTTCTGGCGTGATTGAGTAACAAACATCCACCCATCCAAACTTTCGCATTTATAATAGTAGTAAGATACTTACGTTTAATTGTAAAAAAGACAACAGAAAAATAAGCAACTATGAAATAACTAAATTTTGGAAGTCGATTGCAAAAAATAAAACAATTCCAATACAAAGACTTCCAATAGAAGTTATTTTTCACGTTGCTGTAGCTTTTTCAATAGGTTTTTATTTAGCACAGGTTTTATACCAATTTGTATATCATGATAGCACAAAGGATTGATTATACAGCAGTTAAAACTCTTTTCAGTATGATTATATATGTTATGTACCAAAACTATTCCGCCGTCATTACCACCCATCCGACATCCGGCCTCAACAACATGCTGTAACGTTAACATAAGTGAATCAATTAACTACAAATACAGCCATTGTACACCAAACACGAAATTAAATGAAGGCTGTACTGCTGATCAACCCGAATTTATACCTTAATCACTTGTCATAAAGTTTATATTGCAGTGTGAAAAGCTAAGTTCATAGGTGAAATGATTTCGAACTTTATGTAGAAGGAAGTAAAGTTGGTTGTGCTTTGTTTTGATGAGGTTTCGGTTGGCTATTGGGTGTAATGTGTTATTTGTCGGCTGTCCATTGTTCTCGTCGGGTGAAAGTGGACTGTTCGTGTATTATTGTAGTACTAATGTTTGGACACATCGCTTTTAACGAGCTTTTCTTTTTGGAAGGATACATGGCGCTTGTCCGGCTTGCTGGGATCTATTTTGGTGTTGTTATACATAAGCGTATAGCAATTCCATTTATCTTCTATTATCCAGCTCGGTAGCCACAACTATAAAAAGAAGCCGACAAAAGGATCCAGTTGGTTTGGGCAGCGTTTGGAAAACATCATCAAGTCTTCTCGTTACCTATCTCGCAATGTCTGAAGACTAAGGTTTTCAGTGCATCCTGCCGGCTATGACATACGAGTATGACAGTCGAGCTGGGTTACAAATTCAAGGTCGCTCAGCGCGCATGGAGCGGCTATTCTCAGAGTTTCTTTGAAGGATAAAAAATCAGGAATGAAGTTATCCGGAAAAGAACCGGAGTAACCGACATAGCTTGCAGAGTAAGCAAACTGAAGTGGCAGTGAGCTGGCCATGTTTGTCGAAGGATCGATGGCCGGTAGAGTAGACGAGTCCCGGAGTGGAGACTCGGTATCGGCAAGCGTTGTGTGGGACGCCCCCTAGCGACGATGGACCGACGACCTTAAGAAGGTGGCTGGGACAGACTGGATGCGAAAGGCGGACGACAGGGTGTTGTGGCGCAGCCTGGGAGAGGCTTATGTCCAGCAGTGCACTGCGATAGGCTGAGTTGGTTGATTGATCTATTATCGGTCAGTTTCTTGATCTTGATTATTAACTGCCTACGATGTGAATATTCTAACTTTATCTGAATAATATTCTCCCACAATAGTTTCCTATATCGTTTGAGTTCTAATTGTAATATGCTGAGATCCAAGCAGAGAGGCTTGTTTTTCTTCTTTGTCTACCTATTTCTACCACAGCCGCATGGTTTATTTGACAGGGACTAAAAAGCTATGGCAGGGTCTTGCAGACTGCATAATATCACTTCTTTCTTCTTTTTCTATAATTTTAGCATAGGCATTACTGTTTCATTTAGCTTCTGAAATTCTTCCTTGCCAAAATCAAACCATTGTTTATTCGAGTAAAGAGGTGACTTTTAGGAACAAATATGAAACAATATTGTAAATAATTCAACACATGCACATACCAAATGATAATAACTCATGTTTGTACAACAAACGTAAATATAACTGAAGAAATAAAATTAATATTTATATGTTATTACAATATGTCTTGCGGACAGATATAAATAATGTTGATAGAATGTGGAGTTACCTCGCTTTGTTGATAATAAATAAAATATTTTTCGGCAAAAGCTTTGCCACAATTTTATTTACTACACGTGTCTTTCAGAAGGGCTGCCTACATGTTAAAATATGTATAAGTATGTATAACATTTAACGGAGGACCTAGACAACAATGACATTCCAGACATCACGACGGTGATCATATTAGATCAGTGTGCAACATATCCAGCATAACATCACGACGATGATCATATTAGATCAGTGTGCAACATGTCCAGCATAACATCACGACGATGATCATATTAGATCAGTGTGCAACATGTCCAGCATAACATCACGACGATGATCATATTAGATCAGTGTGCAACATGTCCAGCATAACATCACGACGATGATCATATTAGATCAGTGTGCAACATGTCCAGCATAACATCACGACGATGATCATATTAGATCAGTGTGCAACATGTCCAGCATAACATCACGACGATGATCATATGAAATCAGTGTGCAACATGTCCAGCATAACATCACGATGATGATCATATTAGATCAGTGTGCAACATGTGCAGCATAACATCACGACGATGATCATATTAGATCAGTGTGCAACATGTCCAGCATAACATCACGACGATGATCATATTAGATCAGTGTGCAACATGTGCAGCATAACATCACACCTGTATGCCCCGAAGAGTTAAGTAGAGGTGGGGCTGTGGTACACCCACATTGCGCCAGTTAAAGTTACTTAGTAGGTTTGACTTACGGTGATGACTTAATATTATAAAGGGTGTCCCAATATTTACGCAAGATTTGAAGAAAACACGGTTTTTTTTTTCTTTTATTATAATTTATTTATTGAATCGTAAAGTACAAATGGCAAATGGCATCTACGGCTTAGCTGGCACATACGGACTCTTTTGTCGAAAATTTCCATGACTTTTTTGCATAAATGTGACTGAATTTCGTTGATGCAGAGTTGAATCTTCTCTTTCAATTGCACGGGTGGTTGTGGGCTTGTTGGCATACTTTTGACTTGAAATAACCACATAACCAGAAATCCAGTGGTAACACCACTGGATTTCTTTTTATGTGGTCATCACATGATCTAGGGGCCCAATTCTGATCACCAAAAAGAGAGAGTACACGACCAGGAAATGTCTCACTCCCAGGCCATTTGGCCGATGTGCTATTCCATACACAACCCTAGCCTACGTACTTTATGTTTGAAAATTATAATAAAAGAAAAATAATCTGTATTTTCTATTTAATTCAAATCTTGCGTAAATGGAACATCCGATATAAACAAAATCTTTTTTTTTAATATGCCTAAACTTAAAAGTATTCCAATTATATCAGACTAGCGTCTCTTACAGTCTATAGAAGCATTAAAACAATATACAAGCTTGTATTTTTACAATAAAATAAAACAAACACCGATACAGCTACAACTTTTTCCATCGGCCAATAAATTCAATCTCTCGCCAGACTCATTTTATTCCATTTCCAATACCGTTCAAAAACTAGAGTGTACATAACAGTACATCAATATAAAAGGCACATAAAGAATAACCTCCCGGCGTCGCACCGCAGTGTCAACGCACAGGATACATGCAAAAGGACCACTAAAATGTATCTATTTAAAGTTGTGTGGAAATCGGTTATCATGGTATGGGGGGGGCTCATGGCTAAATAATAACAGCTGCACGGATCGATCGAAGGCTAGGCTACGCCTGCCGCGGTCGGTTCGTGGATGGGATTCATTACATACCAAGACCCCTCCGTGCTTCGGAAAGCACGTTAAGCTTTTGGTCCCCGCTGTCGTTACGGGTCGTCAAAAGCCCAAAAGTCTGACAATCAGTAAACTGGTTGTCAGCCAGTATATCCCTTGGTATTATAATACCAAGGGATATCGTGTTACCAAGGAACTGGGTTGCAGAGGTCAGTTAGGCAGTCGCTCCACGTAAAATACTGGTATTCAGCTGCATCCGGTTAGACTGGAAGCCGACTCCAAGATAGTTGGGAAAAGGCACGTAAATTATTTGGTATGAGCATGTGATGCGGAGGAATGAGGAAAATGTCGTCAGAAAAGTTTCGAGTATGAATGTGGGTTACGAGTAGGGGAAGACGAAAGAAACGATGGATGGACTGTCTGAAAGATGAGATGGCTAGAAAGGTAGTGATTACCGAGATGACGACTAATAGAGAAGTGTGGAAGAAAAAGTATGTTGTAAATATATAAATAATATGTATATATCCCAAATAAATTGAGATAAGGACCTGCCCTTCATCATTTAAAATATATTTATTAAATTATATTTATTTCTGCAAATTGATTCAAAAAAACGCTTTTACACGTCAAACATACAATATGTTTTAAAACTAGAAGTCAGACACACCGAGGAGAAGGATCGAAAAAAAAGTCCAGAAATAATCTTGATCAGGCCTTAAGAGGACACACAGATTTGAGTGGAACTGTCCACTCAGTGCACGCATTTGTCATTTTAGTAGTACTTACATAGTTACTCGTTCCAAAAAGTAATGTGTGGTTCCAGTGGCTAAGTTAAGACATTAGTTAAGAGATAATTTAAGCGAATTGCAAATTTTATACCTCGCTTTTAAAGTTATACAATACGCAATGTGCGAACGTGGTGTTTAATGTTAGTACCTGCCCTAAAGAACGCTTTAAATAGCCCTTTAGTGGAAACAATCATGTCGATTGACAGGTGGTTGCATATTAAATTGCAGCATCTGCTTTTACTGTGTTTAGCGGCTAGATCCGTAGCAGTTCGTAACCGCGTAGGCGAGAAGCACTGTAGCAAACATTTCAACAAAATGGGACTTCTTCATCATTCTCCCATTGTGTAGCCGTATCATCGCGTATAAAATTGTTTTGATGAAGCGACGCCTGTCGCGTCACCGCCCCTCGGGGACCAGCGGGGGGATGGAGGGGAAGGATGAGTAGCAGGCGCGAGGGGGGGGGGGGGAGACGAGTGGAAAAATGAAATGAAAATAATGATAAAAACGTCGACACGATGTCAAGGGACCGGCGGCCCTTCGAATGAGTAGGTAAATTGATTTTTGTTAAGGTTGCTCGTTTTTTTGTTTTTTAGATTTAGCGTTGGTGTGTTAGAATGATGAAGAAGTGAATTTAGTATTTCGCTTATAGACCTGGTTGTAGATCTTTTGAAATAATGATTCATTGAGTTCTCAACAGGACAACAACAAAAACAACAAGTTGTTGTTCAGCAAACATGACGCAGTTGTCAACACCCCGGTGGGGTGGGGGCGTCTCTTGCGGTTACTGGTGTTCGCGTTTGTGATCTCTGAATGTTTTTCATAAATATAAATATTGAGGCATAGACAATCCAATTGTGTATGTTACGAAACTGCATCTAATGCGATACCGGGTTGATTTTATTATAAGCCCCAGCAGCATGAAATGCAAACAAATCACCCGGCAATCGTTAATTAGTTTGATTTATACAGAGGTTACAAAACTCATTATATTTAAATCTTTCTTTCTTTACAAAAGTCGTTTCAAAAGAGATTACATCTGTTTCAAATGATTGTTTCATAACATAATTATATTTCAGCCTCCAAATACATAGAGCCTTCAAATAATTGATGCTGAATTACATACAACAGCAATATGGCGTGACGCTTGATCATCGGTAGCGCTTGTTAATGACGTCATCGGCTACAATGATGTTGTACTCCCAGCTCTATGGGCGCCTGGTACTGGCTATCTGATGTAAATTGTTAATTAAGTAATTAATGCTAACTAGGGTACTACATTGTTTGGTGATTTCATTTTAGCGTTTTGATGAGGGAAACATTTATGATTATGAACTGAATGCGTGTGTACTTACGCATAAAATTGTATAAAAATACCGTTTCATCTACAAGCATGGAAGCTAACGAGGATTGCGGAACTCAGTTTGTTCAATGATAGTAAAAATAATATTTATTTCTGTAAATTGGTTTTAAAAACACTTTTACACGTCAAAAAGAAATAGTACTTAATGTTTTAAAACTGGACTTGCTTGACACAACTCCTTCTATGCTTATGCTGCCTCTGTCACCCTCGTATTCATGGTAAACGAATGTTGATCAACAGTTACTCAACGCCATTTATTATTATTATTATTTATTTATTTATTTCCAATACACGTATTAATTATGTACAATTGGTTTTAGCCACACAACGAAAACCTCTCAGGGTTGATAGTATCTTGTAGATAAAAACATTGTTTGACATATTCAACCCTTCTTATCCACACAGCAACACACTGCTGCAACACACAAACATGTTGCTGCAACAATGTTGCGTCACATTTGTTGACCATGAACAGGGGGTCAACCACCACTTCTTAAAGCAGTATTATTTTAATGTTACTTCAGTGTGAGAAAGAGATGGAGCTATACAGGACGTCTAGCTCCATCGCTTTCCCACACTCATGTAAGATTAAAATAATATTGCTTTAAGAGGTGGTGGTCTAGCTCCTGTTCACCTTCACTCATAATACTATTTCCACAAGTTCAAATCTTACCCTATTTTTTTCTCACCCCAGATTTTGTTGCAGTGAGCAACGGCGCGTTGAGCGCTTGCTCGCAGGGGGGCATGGACAAGGATGGTAAGAAGAAACACACCAGGCCCACCTTCTCTGGCCAGCAGATCTTCGCGCTGGAGAAGACCTTCGAGCAGACCAAGTATCTGGCGGGGCCCGAGCGGGCGAAGCTGGCGTACGCGCTCGGCATGACCGAGTCGCAAGTTAAGGTTAGCTTGATTTTATTTCTTGGCGTGTCGATGGTAATCTACAGCACAGTTCGGCTGCGAGATCACGAGATTACAAGCGTTTACTTAACCCATCGCGCGTCCATCAATTTGTATAAAGTTCAGACAACAGGACATATTATTAACATAATGAACGCTGTCCCGGTCAAATTGTCCAACTATTTGAAGCAGCGCTAAGCTTGGGTTCAAAGCCGTTTTATTTTATTTTATTAGAACATCAATAGCATAAACATTCAGTTTGATATATACCAATGCCAGCAAAATATATTGACTAAAGATAAAACCGCGCTCCTATAGGACAGACATCAAATTAGGTACCTACTTACCTACGTACATATTTTTGGCAGTCACACAGTCGAAGGTCAATATAATTGGTCGTGACTATACAAGTAGCAATCTGAACCCAATAGTGGAACAAAATAAATTAATATCGAACTTAACACAATTACCACTAGTACCGACGAGTAGGGTACAAGCACCAACACGCGGCACTCCGGTATAATCCGATTACACAGATTGAAAAGTCAATCACTTAGCCGGGCGGTGCAATCAAACGCAGCTCTATTACTGAGGATTAAACTACGCGACATGTGGACGAAAGACTTTGTTTTATTGTTACACACGATGCTATTTAATATCGTGATTCACAGTTTTACCAATCACTGCCACGGTTTTGATGATGGTGTACTTTTTTAGTAGGTATTACATTTCATTTTCTAATGGCATTTGCTATGAGAATTTTATTACCTATGGCGTGTTTTATGTGTTAGAAATTATTAATACTTAGGTATTTATATAAATATTACTTTCCAATTTTTAATGTAGCTACATTACGCCATGTAATAAAAATTATCTTCGTATAAGCTGTAAAACCCAACATTAACTACCGGATCATCACTAAACTTTACGAGATACAAATTACCATCTTAATTTAAGCGTCTACTGCACAGTGAACTAAACACATCATGCAAAAGGATCTTTCAATTAAACCAAACACATAAAATAGGCGTAAAAAGGCGCAGTTATATGAATCTAATTGGGGTGCGACGTGAGTAGGGGCGGTGGCGCGGCGGTCGCCGAGGGGATGGACGACAACTGCGGCGCTCACCCTGCCGCAAGCGGTCACGGTTGCGATTTCAAGTGAAACTTTATTGAATGGCGATGTTCAGCGTTTGTTGTTTTACATTGGTGACGTTCTCATTTAATTTTTGGATATAATTATCAGAAATCGAGTGTATATTAGTTAACACTTAATTGTTGAAATGCTCTTGTTTTTTCACTGCCATGTTAGGCCAAAGACTTAACGTGGTTATCTTTATATAATAAATAAAAATGATCAAATTCTTTCTAAAATAACTGAACCCGTAAAAGCCTGTGTACCTATTATGTCAATTCCTGTACTTCTTCGAGTATACGATTCATTACAGTTCTTCTAATTTGAGCCTATTAGACTTTTCTGATTGTACCACTTCACTAAACTATGACTCAAGACCAAGACAGCTCAACTATTTCTACTTAGAACATAGATCGATATCACACCGCGTTACAGTTTCAATAATCGCCGTCAACTGTGATGAGGTGCCCACTGCAGTGAGCACATCTTCCCTATTCTCCTCCGTTTGACGCGAGGGGAACAATCATATTATACTAAGTGATATGCGCTATTAGGGGACTGTGACTGTTAGGACGGCTGTATAGCGCGCGATGGAAAGTTGAAAAGTTTGATTTTGAAAGTTTTGAAGACGTTATGTTTTTATGTTATGTTGTACAGTCAACCGCACATCCAAAGTAACAACTTGACTTCGAAAGCGCCTTGTTTTGTAGTAATGACGGTGGTTTGCTGGCCGTTCTGCTGGGCGTACAGTAACGTTAGCTCCTCCTTATGTAAAAATAATTGGGCTGTTATTATCTAATTGCTGAGTAAAGGCTTCCATTCTACTAGTTATGTTTACTTAATACAACAGCAGCCTGCATGGCGCTATCACTTTATCAATATACCTACATATCAAGTAATTCCCTGCCAACACATTCATGCTCAAGAAAAATAAAGTCTTGACAAAACATTATCAAAATTCAAAAAGAAAGTAATTTGAATAGTGAAACCAAGCACTTTAAACTTAAATACTTACTATCAATAAAGCAAGCAACAAAATAGTATCTACGTGTGCAGCCGGCCTAAATAAAGTTGCGCACAATAGTAAGTGTAGCGAGTGAAATGAAGCGCACACAATGAGATTAATGGACGAGCCTCATGGCGTGGAAACTGTTGCCATACTTATAGTTGCGTCGTGCGCAATAATCATGAATCTTCAATATTTTCGGACGAGTTTGGAAGGATATAAGTTAGGAATACATCTGCCGTGCAGTACGAAAATCTACGGTGATTTAATTTGAAATTTATCAATTTAAATAAAAAGAATTAAGTTACATTTTCTTTTAAACTAAAGTTATTGCAGCCATTACGCTTAATTGAATCTTATTAAAATGTCACTAAAATTGGTACATTTCGCAAAACCATCTCGAAAAGGTAAAAGTACTTATTCTCGTCACACACAAAAGAATAGATTAAACTAGAATACCCCAATACCGAAGCTTTTAAGCTCCATACGCGACCTAATGGTATCAATACACAAAGACCAACAATCCTTTACAATACTAAATACGTATCACACAATACACATTCACAAATTGGACTCAAAAGCCAATGTGCGAAGGGATAATCTACCACTTTATTTCTGAACAACCCACGCGATTTTCAACTGTAAAACTGTGTGTTAAGAGTGTGATCAAGTGCAAAGTTAAGTTGGTAGGGTCTTTCAATTCCCCTGCATGGGTGTCATTGCTCATTTGGCATTCGATAAAATTAATCCATGGGGAAGATTAACAGAGAGGGAACTGTGTTTACACATGTGCGCAGTGCGATGCAGGCGATGCAACGGGAATACGTAATGCAATTAATTCTTGACGACTGTTTATTCAATAACTATATTTCATACTTTCATAGTTTTAATGTCGTTTAATTGTTTCGTTTATTGAGTTAATGGATTGGCTTTTCGTTTGATCTTATTATTGTTATCCTTGCTTTGTTTTGAAAGTGAGTTTGTTCATTTGATCGTACCTACTGATTTTGCATGTCTCGACTGAGTGCCTTAATGTTGGCATTTTATAAAGACTGAAATAGGCATATAGGTATTTAAAAATTTATGAAGACGAGTTTTCAAATAAAAAAGAAAAAAAAAACATGGTTGTCAAAAGATCTTATTAAAATCCAGCATACCGAGAATAAGTATCCTGACTCACCTTAGCATCTATTCCCCTCTAATTCAATACTCACTATCATTATTTTAGTATCCTGACTCAACTATGGCATCCATCTATGAATGATTCACTCCAGTATTTCATAGAATCAGACATTTATACGATCCACATTAAAACTGATTGATCCCCGCTTCCCATAACTCAAAACGAAAAAAGCCTCAAATGCATCCAATCTCCCTTTTATTCCCTCTGAAACTATACAGCACCAATAATAAAAATAATAAAAGATAATCTTATAATCCGCACTCGCACGAGGTGTTCGTTATTTTACAACTATGATATACAGCAGTCGTAACAAGTCGCCCTTTAGGCAATAACTCGTGTCACGTTCAAAATGCAAATCACTGTGTGTCGCTATCATTCCTTTTATTGTGGCTGTAAAGCTGCGTCGAATTAGTTGCCAGCCAGCGATGGATGGTTCCCACAGCGATAGATGCGTTTAGATAATTTTATTGCGTGTTATCTTGTTTTTTTTTTATTTCAACGCTGATTCGGGTTATATGGCCCTGTTTCGCGAATTTTATATTAGGTATTATGATGCAGCTCGCAATAATTTAGTTGTAAAAATTGATTAAATAATTTTAATGGTGTGCTCATAATTGGTGTTTTCACCTTTATACATCAGAATAAAATGTGTTATTATGACAAATTAACTTAAACATCAATATGGAGGTTTTAATAATTGTTCATTTTATTTATAGCGTTGTCATTTAATGTTGTCATTTAAAAAAATATAAATTGGCAAAATTTTACAGTACACTCACCAAAAAGCCCTTCACCACGTAACTCTAAACGTTTAACAATCACAAACCGTACTTACACATAATAAAAGCAATCCAGTTTATGATCAGCGCCTAATGACGTCAAAGATAAGACAAAATTAAATGCAGTTCACAATCATGCAGATGAGCTCAAGGGGAACACTGCAGCATATTAAATTATTTTGATAGATGACGCTATAATTTAATTTTAATGTGTTTTGATAAAACGACCCTTTATACCCCTCTTAGTGAATTTTAAATGTTCGACCCTTAATATTGTTCTATTAAAAACGTTTTTTTGCAAATTGTGAAGTGATTGAGTATGAATCAAAATGGGTGACGCGGCGCGTTGTTGTGCGATGGCAACACTAAACGGTTGTGATGGACATTTGCATACAAGTCATTAACTTGATGAAGCGATCAATGTGCTTTGTGATGTTTTTAGTTTGTTTACGCTTTATTTCGTTTTTGGGGTGAGCAGAATTTAGGCGATATTATGCAAAACTATGAACAGCATAATGTATGTAATATGTATTACAGATAATACAGATATGTTCTGTGGCGGAGCATGCCGTTTGATTCAAGTTATTATTTGACCTAGATATTTACAAAATTCAAATAATATTTTAAATGTGGTCTTCTATGACGTATGCAAGTTTATTATTTGCATCTATTTACATATTAAGCTGTATAAAAATGCATTAAGAATTAAACTGTTTTATTCACCACTATTAAACGTTTTTATTATTTTCATATTAGTAGGCACAAATTAGGTATGTATCTTCTTTCGTACATCATATTATAGCATTCAAATTGGATGTAGTTTGTCCTATCCACAGCCATTACTGTCACACCGCACCGTCACACGTAGTGACGTAGTGACGTAGATGATCCAACAACTCAATCAACAACAATATATTGTTATGAAGCTGTCGGTTCAGTTTACGATGGCATTAGCATACTGTGAGCTATCGTTGCATACCTAGGTAGAGGCTAAACCAGTCTGTGCTCCTGTCGCGACAGAGTACCGGGAGCACAGGAAGGACTTCTGAACATTTCACAAAACTCACAAAAAAAATCTTCTGATCTTTGCCTAAAAATTTATAGAGTATTCTATCATTGAAAAATGCTAACTTCCACGCAAATTTACGAAATCTTATCGTAATATACACTTCTGGACACATCTATTGGCCCACCTTAGAGTTTAGGTTTCGATGGCCCCTACCGAAATATGATTGCTAGATTGAACAAAAACTGTTGATGCAGTTTTAAACCTGATACATTTTACCATCTTTTTCGATCGTATTGTTTTAAATTTGAATTCAGAATACCATACGACATGGAGCTACGCCTAACAAGTCGGATATGCGCCTTGTTAAAGGCAATTGATTTTTGAATAAAAAACATGTTTTATCAAATAAAGGTTTAATTTAATAACGCGTGTTGCCTCCATGGGCATCTACCACAGCTCTCATACGATTAGGCATAGAGTTTATCAACCGCTCTATGAAATTTTGAGGGATCATCTCCCATTCCTCTTTTATGGCAGTTTTCAACTCCTGCTTCGTCTGGGCAACTGGCTGACGAGCCCTAACGCGTCTTTTTAGCTCGTCCCACATGTGCTCAATGGGGTTCATGTCTGGGCTTCTGGCTGGCCAGTCCATAACTGTGATGTTCACATCCCGAAGATATTCCCTGACGATGCCGGCCGCATGGGCTCTTGCATTATCATGCATAAAAAGGAAATTTGGGCCCACATAGTCCGCGTATGGTATCACGTGAGGTTCTAAGCACTCACGAATGTACCTTTCAGCATTTAATGTTGGCAGCCGTGGTCCTGTAACAACCTCAAGTTGAGTTTTGCCGCTCGCGGATATACCGCCCCAGACAGTCCATGAGCCACCGCCATAAGCAACCCTCTCTTCAAAGCAGCATTGTGCGAAACGCTCTCCCTTACGTCGGTAGACCTTCTTCCTTCCATCATTGCCATGTAACACAATTTTAGACTCATCAGAAAAGAGTACACGGCTCCAATCTTGCTGTGTCCAATTTAAATGACTGCGTGCGAAATGAAGGCGCGCTGTTCGGTGGGCTCGCGTTAGTTTGGGGCCATTAGCTGGCTTGTGTGGTACCATATCGCGTTCTTTTAACCTTCTCCGAACAGTTCGAGCGCTCACAGATACTCCGTGGAAGTCGCGAAGTTGGTTTTGTATCTCAATGGAGGTAAGGTGACGATTTCTCAAGCTGGTCGTCACGATGAATCGATCCTGCCTTTCAGCTGTGACCCGAGATCGTGGCCTTCCTTGGCGACGAACAAAGCCGCCAGTCTCTAGGTACCTCCGATAAACATTTCGGACCGCAGATCGACTTAAATTAAGTTGAGCACTCACGTTTCTTTGGCTGTGTCCGGCCTGAATAAGTGCCACAGCTTGGGCGGCGACTTCAGGTGAAGTATCCATAGATTATTGATAGAACCTCACCTTAATGTTAAGAATAAGTAATGTTTGTTGCAAAACCAAAGATATCAATCACTTTTTCAAGAATTAAATCCAAGTAAACCAATAAAACCAAGTTTTCTTAGTATTCGATTGTTTGATATCAACAAACAGGCTCCAAATTGTCTTTTGTTTCTTTAAATTCTGTGTTCGAAATTCAAAAAAAGACTATTGAATGAAATTGTGAATGTGCCAGGTTCAAAACTGCATAAAAACTTTTTGCTCGACCTAATATAAAATTTTAGCTAGGACCAAACGAAACTGAAAATACAAGGTGGGCCAAAAGATGTGTCCAGAAGTGTATTTTTTATCTCTTTTCACATGTCCACTATCCATGACCAACGTCCAATTTCGGGTTTCTGCTAAGATTATGATGCTTATTTAAAAAGTTTCAATATTCAGTACTCAAAAGTAGCTCAATTATAAATAAATCTATTATTATTAAACATTAGTTTGCCAATAGATGATATTACTGGACCAATGTACTGGACCTATCTCCTCTTGGTCATCATCATCAGTTATTATTGTGACGTGATGGTACCACGAACAGATTCCTCGATTACAATCAGCACGCGGTAGCACTGTGCACGTCATAATTAAATTACCATAATATTCAATGTTCGTACATTACAGTATGAATATGTTGCCAACTAGTGTTTCATGTGCAGATTACAGCTGAATGAGTGTGTGTAATGGTTCAATGGCTGTTACACAGTGGCTCATGTTGGCTACTCTCTTCATCAGATATATATGCTTAGATAAAATTTGACTTTGGGTCTTCTTTGTTAGCAAAAATCATATGAAATACTTTTCATCTCTAGTATAAAGCTTCAAGGACATTTTGAGATAACTTCTACTCAGTAAAAAATATGGAAAATCTTAGTTATTTGTCGCATTTTCAAAGAAGAGTTTTGTGCATCAATTTATTTTAGAAACCATGACAAAATTCCTGAATTATCTCCAATAAATCATATCGCTATCACTACAGTCCAGAGCCAACTAGTAACCAATTCAAATATTATACAATCGAAAAACAACTGGCATCCCAATCCGACTGTTATTTGTCAAAACAACTGTCAGCCATGTTTTGCTTCCAATCGATTTGTTTAAACGCGACACCGATGACGTATATCTGCCTAAATTCCGCTAAATCTATCCGACAGACATCCATGATTCCATTCAGCCTGTATACACAATACAACACAAATGGAAACTGTACTTTGTGTTGACGAGAGTAAAGTTCAATATTGTTTGAGTGGCAGGAGGTTAGTGAAGTGATCAATCGATTGATTCGATGACAGGCGAGAGCGAACGATAATCGCCGCTCATTAGTCGAATGCGAGTGCCAGTGAATCGATTCGGTGTGACATCTGCGTTTTGGAATATAATCCGCGAGTGGGATATTTTTAGTGTAGTAGCACTGATTGCGATTCTATTCAGTTGTTGTTGGATGCTGTTTGAACAATTTGTAGAGATAGAAATATTTCAATGAGTTAGCATTACGTACCAGTGATTGACTCAAGATTTTATGAAAGCTCCCTCTGAGGTTACTTATTGTATCTCTACAGCAGCCTTCTTAAGAAAAGAGGATGCCACAGTACATTTTGATACAAGTGGAGGATTTTTGTTATTGCATTCGAGGCGGAATTAACACCCGAGCCGTAGGTGAGGTTGTTTTTGAGCCGAGAACTGCAATAACAAATGTCCACGTGTATCAAACGACGTTTTTCAATACACTTTTGAAGAAATAAAATAAAATAACGAAACATATTTTTGTCATGAATGATTAGGAAACTATGATTTAAATTTTCTTTTTTTTTCCGCGCTTTGCTTTCGCCAGGTTGAAGGAGAAGCAAAGGTATAAAGCCGATAAACAGCCTAATATGAAAAATTGAAAATTCAAATATTTTTGAGTTTAGAACACAAATAAATGTTAATTTGTTCATAAACGTTTTTTTTTTTATTGTAATAAAAAAGTGGTTATTTGATGATATTCTATTATTAAACATTATTTAAATATTCAAAAAATAAAAAAAAAAAACGCCGTAAAGACGCATATCTATTTGCCGAGATTTTCAATACACTTCCTCGAAAACTGGTTCATATCGCACTACGATTAGGTTCACAATGCAATATATTTCACACGCGTGCGACTTTTCATTTTCCAACAATTTTTTTCCATTTCCAATTCCAAATATTTTTCGTTATTTTATTTTATTTCTTCAAAAGTTATTGCAGTTCTCGGCTCAAAAACAACCTCGCCTACGGCTCTGGTGTTAATTCCGCCTCGAATGCAATAATAAAAATTCTCTACTTGTATCAAAATGTACTATAATATACAGTCGATAATATGTAGAGTGATTGGTTAGATGAGATATTAATTAAGCTGACACTGAACCAAATGAGATCTACAAACTCTTCACAATAAAAATAAGTAGGCGAAAACAACATCAGAGCGTGTCTGATGCAATAAAATAAATACCACAAACATAGTAGAGTTATGTACTTGTCAATGAGGCCGTTACAAGGGGCCACGTGTGGTACGGAACCCTAATTGATTGGCGCGCTAACGACGAGTTTTTAGGGTTCCGTAGTCGCGACCATCGCCTTATTTATTGTCTATAAATTATTTTGATGGCTGCAAGGGTTTTTATGTGTACTTACTGTGAGGATGTGCTAAACTGTAACAGTGCGTGCTTCAGTATTCGTTGTTTGTGTTTTATAGGCAAAGTATCTGATGCTGTGAGGATTTATGATTCAATCATGATGAGCAAAATGTGGAATGAAGTACAGATGTTATACCTAAATATTATGGTTTTTCTTAACTTTGAACAATTAAATAAACCACACAAGATTACATTTTAAAGCGTTAATGAAGAAGAGTTCATAGAAAGAGTCAACGCCAATAAGCACAAAATTATTGTAAAATGCAAAAAACACCGCGACGAAAGAACCTCAAAAACCAGGATTTGACACAGCGTGTCATCAGCACTAATACCCTCACATCTGTCCATTGCGAGGGTATATGCTGAAGGCTAGACTGATGAGGATCACGCACCTGTCCTGACGTGATTAGCGACAGAAATTAGCGGGTTTGGGGAAGTGGAAATAAAAAAAAGGCAAGATCAAAGAGAAAATGAAAAGTAAGCGGTTTCGTGTTTTTGGAAAGTTTTGCACGATTTCAGGCTGATGGTGAATTATTCTTGAAAGGAGAAATTTCCACTTACCACAAGCCGAAGCTGTATTGTGTTTAACATTATGAAACTTATCGATAAGCGGGTTTTAGTTGCGTAAAATTAAGTGAAATGTTAAATTATAACTTATCGTGTTACGGTTTCAAACAGATTATAACATCTTGACCTGGATTGATTGGATCTATCCTTTCAAACATCTTCGTGCATCAAGAGAAATGCCTCATAATAACAAATTCTCCCAGCGTAACAATCTTCAATGGCGATTGCGGAGGAATCACTGATGGTAGGCTGCGCACAGCTGGCCACAATGATTAGGGGCTTTGACGAAATGTCCGACAAGGAAAAATACCCCGCTGCTCTTTGAATATTGTTTTGTTTATAAATCGTTACGCGAATTGTATTTTATTCCTTTTGGCTGTTTCCCACGAGTTCGTCAGCGAGTATTTTGTATTTATATTTTTTCAAAAAGCCAATGCTCAGGTCTCAGGTTACCTATCTGACAAACATAACGATCGGTCCAGACGTTTAGGCGTGAAAATGTAACAAACAGACAGACAAAGTTACGTTTGCATAAATTATAATATTATTATGGATGTGATTTGCTCACATCCCAAAAAAAAAGGAAAGTACAAATCAAGAAAATCTACTAGGTAGTAGATTCAGTGAAAGGTTTCAGGCCTTAGCACATCTCTGCAGCGAAACAGCGAATCCGCATGATGTTTCGCTGTTTTTCCGCTGACATTCGGCTACTCGAGTAGCGGAACGTCATAGGAGTCAGTTGAATTGAACTACTGCGTTTTTCCCGGCTATGATTTGGCGGCGGCGGTGTGCTAAGGACCTTAGTAAACGATCATATTGTCCGTAATAAATAGGTTCTTTAGTACATTCTTAAACACAAAAATATAAGGAACACTCAATTGTACAAGTACAACTCGCACTTATTCGATTTTTAAATATTCTTATTTTTTTAACCGAAAACACAGTTTACCATTTTTATTAAATCCGCGAAATATAAGGGCAACATCACACCAAAAACTTCTCTCCCGCCTCCCCCACGAATCGTAGGCGTGTCGCAAGTCGCAGTTGTGCGGCCTCAAGCGATTAGAGCAGCAACAACTGTTGTCCGCAACATTAACATGACAATGCGCGCGCGCCTGCGACAAATAAGTCGCATGATGAATGGATGTGATCGGTCGCGGTGTGACTGGCCAAATATTGCAGCTTTATTTGATTTTAATTGTATTATTAGTGGGGTCCTGTTTATTTTGCAATTGATTGGAGAAATAACATGTGTGGTTTATGTTGACATTACGAAATGATTTTTTGTAAAAGGATTAGTTATTTGTTGAATAAAGAGACGTTTAATAAATTATAAATTAATCACTTTATAGCTAGCAAAGTAAACAAACACTAAAGACTGATTGTGTTAAGTTGTTGAATAATGTAGAATTGTGTCGTTAGGTACCACCTACGTCGCTCCACTAATATTTTGTAACATATGTATAGTTAATGTCACTTGCCTGTGCCTGAGATACTTTTAACTAGTTACTGTCATCTTAGATTGTTCGAGTCATTGTTAGTCTTTGGGGGCGATCATAATTACGTGAGGCGATTATGCAGATTTTTCGACCCCTCCTTGATAATGTGATCCCCGACCTTGGTAAGATGTTGTGAGATTTTTCTCAACCCCTTCCATAATCTCACGTGAAAATTTTCAAAACGCGTATTTTTAGTGCAGAGTGTAAATGCTTACGTTAATCTGTACTTGATTGCGTTGGATTTATGTAATTAAACATAACTTGCTTAATTAAATTTTAGAATACTTATTTTTTATATTATTTACCCTGTTCGTCCCATTTTTAAAAAGTATTTTGCGAAAAAAAAATTACGTGTTATTTGCCGAGAACCCCCCTCTCCCTCACGTGAGATTGGGTAAGATTCGGTTCGAACTCCCCCCCCTCCCCCCAAACGCCTCACGTAATAATGAACGCCCCCTAAGTGTGAAATTACAGTGGCAGCGGGGCGGGCAGCGGAATCCGCTGGCGGGTAACGCAAACACATAGTTTTTGTCTAAGGTGTACCAAGCGCGGGCGGGGCGGGTGAGCGGGAATCGCAGCGGGACAAGCGGGTATCGCGAGCGGGGCGGGTGGACGCAAGTCAGTTTGCGTTTCCCACTCGATTCGTTCGGACATGCCGCTGACGACTGAAGATTTAATAAGCGCCGTATTGGCTCGGCCACCTTTGTGGAGTTCTAGTGATTCAAATCATTCGAATCGACAAGTAATTAAAAATTCTCCATATCTACACCAATCACTATTGATATCTTGGCGATTGCTTTTAGAAAAAAAAAGGTCCCGCTTTATATGTATAAGCACTAGCTTTCAAATAATCTGACATTATTATTATTATTTCCAATATCTCACGGAGTAGGTACGTCCGGACCGCTCAATCGCCCCGCTGCTACTGTGTTCATCCATGGAAATGTGCGTTTTCCGCTTGACCCGCCACCCGCTCCCGCTGCCCGCCCCGCGCCACTGTAATCGCACACTAAGAAGTGAGATAATTTACCGGTAATGGTAATTGTCTGTTAAGATGGTCTTTCCAGAGTCAAAAGCACTGAACGCGTATGGCTAATATTATACGGTTATTATGGCTGTGCGTAGGTGGGATTATCTGATGCTGCGTCACTGGTCGGACTTCATACGTTTACAAGTATGTACTACTACTACGCGGCTAGTGTGAGATCCGACTCCAGACTTTAGCATAAGAGTATGATTAGGATACCAACATTAGTTTTATGTTTTGTTTTACTAACACTGTATGGATCCCTGTGGTCTGACAATAAAGGTTTTATTTATTCCATTCACTAACAACGAATCAACAGTTCAGTACAACAAAACAAAATCCTTCCACAACTACAATATTGTGTAAACTACTACATAACACAGAGAATCATTATCACATACCCATAGAGACAACTCAAGCCTCCCCGTGGGCGGGCGGGCTGGGCGCTAGGGCGGGCGGGCAGGGCGCTAGGGCGGGCGCCCATAAAAATGCAAATGGCGTGTCGACGGGATCCCGAGTATCAATCACTGCAGGCCTTATTATTGCCGGATTTGGGAACAACTGAACAACGTGTGATTATTGTTTTCGTGTGTAAGATAGGTGTAAGACTGTTGTAAGTTGTTGACTTGTGTAGTTGTCAGGTGTTGTTCAGTAAGCGCTGGCTTATCTTTTTGTTTGTCTGATGTGTGAATGTGGTATATCAAAACATTAATTTGTTTCGAGGACCAAAAATTCTATAGAATGGAACTACAATGTTTCAGATAGCTACAATTACATGCATGAGTTACAAATCTATCGGCTAAATAATTCAGAAAGCTTTTTTTACTATCTATTAAGTTTGGATACTCGTACACTCGAGAGCAATGAATTAGGGTGACATAAAGATACCTCAAAGTGTCGGAAATGAATGCTAGTTTAATGATGAATGAAATAAATTGTGTTTATAATATGGCATCCTAGGGAAGGACATAGGCTACTTTTTTTCTCAAAAATAATCCTACAGCGGCTGGTATAGGATGGAGGATGAAAGCTTGTATGGGAAGCCCAGCATTTCTTAAGTTAGGGAGGAATATGAAAATTAAAATGTATGCTTTTGGTAGGAAATAAAGAAATATGCGGTTCAGCGTTTCTGAAAAAAAAATATTTAAATATTTAAATAATATTTTAAAATGTTTGTGTAAGTTTCCCTTTTTAAGAGATTTAAGGGATTGGAGAATGTATCATAGTTCGTATCTTGAGGTAACGTTTAGAAAGAACATTTAATTGTCTAATAAACACAATCAATCAATCTGCGTAGCCTTTTCCCAACTATGTTGGGGTCGGCTTCCAGTCTAACCGGATGCAGCTGAATACCATTATTGTACATGGAGCGACTGCCTATCTGACCTCCACAACCCAGTAACTGGGCTTCTGACGACCCGTAACGACTGTCAAAGATCCACGAATGACAGCCGGGACCAACGGCTTAACGTGCTTTCCGAGGCACGGAGGAGTCTCGGTATGTAAAGATGGTCACCCATCCACTGACCAACCCCGGCAAGCGTAGCTTAACCTGATGGATCGACCCGTGCGGCTGTTATTACTTAGCCACGAGCTCCTAATAAACACAATTTATTTAATTTAGCTAGCTTTTAGTTTCCGAGACTTTCAGGTGGGAATCTTTAAGTGACCCTAATTCATTGCTCTCGAGTGTATTTGAGAATAGTCAATAGTAGGTACTTGAGAATTGATAACTACTTACTTTGATACTTAGATATGTTTAAAAGCTTTTGCATAACAGGCGCGTACATAAGTACATAAGTACGCAGGGCGAATTTCACCAATGAAACTGAACGCGATCGGTATATAATCGAGAAGCGCCAGGGTAGCCAGCGAAATTCAAGTTTTCTTGGGTTTTTTGCAATTTGTAAGTCAGTCTTAGGTTGTATGTATATTAAAGTATGATTCGCTACCGTAACAAATATGTATTTACAGAATTATATTATAATCATTAGAATCAGTAATACAACTCCTTAAGTTAGTACAATCCTCAAATGTCAAGATTTCATGAAATAGTCATTCAACAGGATTACCTGGTCTTAAAGAGTTGTATTGATGACTTTAATGATTATAATTCTGTAAATACATACTTGTTACGGTCGCGAATCAAATTTTGATCAACATAAAACCTAATACTGACTTGCAAATTGCGAAAAACGTAAGAAATTTTGAATTTCGCGGGCTACCCTGGCGCTTTCGCCTTAAGAGCTGTTAGTGTCATTATTGTCTGTGGAATATTGACACTGACAGCTGGTGAAAGCGGTTTTATGTGCTGATCGCGGGCAGTTTCATTGGTGAAATTCGCACTTAATGATATTGCTTCAGACATAATTTATTCGCGACAAATAATCCACTATAGGATTTTTAGGGTTCCGCACCTCAAAAGGAAAAAAATGGAACCGTTATAGAATTAGTTCGTTGGCCGTCTGTCTGTCAGTCTGTCAAAACCCTTTTTCTCAGGAACGCGTGGAGGTATCAAGTTGAAATCAAATACGGCGTAGGTCCCTTGGAGCTCTATAAAATAAAAATCACGCTTCTAAGTCAACACAATAAAAAATACGGCCATATGCGACTTTTTTTGATACTCGCAAGTAAATCAAAACCTATAGGGTACTTCCCGTTGTGCTAGAATCATGAAATTTGGCGAGGAGCAAATAAGTGAAGTAATTAAGTTTAACTTTATTAGGCAGTGCGCAAACATTGATACGGTAAGTGGGTTTATTATGTGGGCAGATCCTAGATCCAAATCAATCAATCTGCCTAGCCTTTTCCCAGCTATGTTGGGGTCGGCTTCCAATCTAACCGGATGCAGCTGAATACCAGTATTTGACATGGAGCGACTGCCTACCTGACCTCCACAACCCAGTAACTGGGTAATACGATACTCTTAGGTAAGACTGGTTGTCAGACTTTCGGGCTTCTGACGACCCGTAACGACTGTCAAAGATCCACCAATGACAGCCGAGGCACGGAGGAATCTCGGTATGCAAAGATGGTCACCCATGGTCTGACCAACCCCGGCAAGCGTAGCTTAACCTGATGGATCGACCCGTGCGGCTGTTATTACTTAGCCACAAGCTGAAAAGAAATTATCACAAAAACAGCAAAAGTAAAGGAATAAGTCCAAAAATCGTTAATTTATAGTTTAATCACATTAAAATAAAATTGCAATTACTATCATTTTGCAGTTGGAGAATTGACCGTGACGTATTCAACTACAATGTTTTCAACTACGGAACCCTTCATTGTGCGTGGTCAGACGCGCACTTGGCCGGTTTGTTTTCATAAGTCATTTGGATCTAGGATCTGCCCACATAATATCTCACCCACTTCCCACTTACTCGGTATCAATGTTTGCTTACTACCTAATAAAGTTAAACTTAATTACTGAATACACGCCGATAAAATATCCAATTAATTTTCTTCAATGAAACCGACGTAAGCGTCAATTATTATAATTTTTAATTAACATTTGTCAGAGAGAAGCGAGGCTTCCGGCTTACTCGACGTATACGAACATATTCGATGTCACTGCTCATTCAAGTAATCGACTTTGCATTCGATTAGTGTAGGAATCGATTGGATTAATCGTATTGATGGAATAAAGAGAGGTGTGAAGTTGATGTTCGGTTTTGTAACAGGCAGTCGAGTAGCTCAAAGCTGTTTTAGAGTGTGATCAAAATTAAGAAAAGGTGAGTGATATCGTAGGGATGAGTTAACAACGTGCACATGAGCCAGAGGTATGTAGGTCGTGATACCTATTAATTTATTAATTATTTATTGAACCATTTATTTATTTTTATATTAAAAAACACCAACCCCCCAAACCAACCAACCAACCAACCAACCAACCACCAACCTCCCGTTTTTTTTTTATTTTTGTTTTTGTTTTTTTTTTAATTTTTTTTTATTTTAGATTACAATTATTTTAATTATTTTTTTATTTTTTCTTACCTATAATTGTAATTTAACGAATAACACGAGAACATAATTTATTTAGCTGTATACATAATTATATACCAGAAGACTTTTTACCGTCTTGAAAAAAATAGGGTATAATAGGTGAACGGAGTAGAAGCAGATGGCATACCTAGTTTTTTTTTTTTAATAACTTAGCCAGAAATTGATCTAAATATCAATAAATACTACAAATTCGTAGTTAACTTTTCATACTAGATCAATAAAAACAGAAACTTTGAAACAATTAACAAATATTTAAAAAATATTCAAATTCAAATCATGTTCAAATCATCTACAGGGTGTACATGATTTGAATTTCAATTTTCTTTATATACCTAGTTTTTGAAAAAAAATAACTAGGTAGGTATGCCATAGGCGTCTACTCCGTTCACCTATTATAGCCTATTTTTTTCAAGACTGTAAAAAACTCATCTAGTAAGTATATTCTGTTGTCTTATTCTCAGTAATATTCAGTTATCTTTCAAGCTATCGTATTTATTATTCGATTTTCATTGAACATCATTTTTAGAAGTTCAGCCCTGAACCATTCAATTTGCATACCTACCCTTAAAACAAAAGCCATTTTTCTCATAATATCATACTTAATCACGCTTAACGCAACGATATAAATGGTGTTCAGTTGTTCAGCTCGCGATGCTCTGCTCAAACACTTAGAGCGTACAAACAGACAATCAGTCAGTTTTGACACGTGTTTACGAGCCGCTCCGTCGAGTCGCGGGCGCCTCGTTATCCCAGATTACCTTAAACGTCGCCAAATAAAACGATCCCTGGCTACGTACAAACGGCACTACAGTTTTACGCGAACAAACAATTATTTATTGCTCGGAACACCCTATATAACACACAAAACTAACCAATATCAACTCTAATAGAACTAAATAGAGCACAGAATTGAACAGCGCGGCTCCGATCTACAGTCGAGCAAGATTAATAGGGCATAAAACGTAAGATAATACAATATACAAGAAGACACGTTGTTAACCGTTCCGTTTTGAGACGGTGTTGAGTGGCTTCATCTGTCTCTTTCGCTCGTATGTGGAGTAGTGTGTCTGTCTCGGTCGCACAGTTTCAATTATCTGCCTAATCCTTCAATTACGTCGACAGATGTCGCGCGCGTCTTCGAGCTTATGTGCCAGTTTAAAGTACCGTCCGCAGAGCAATTACTGTGATCGGACCAGATTTTGTAGGCTTTTATTGGTGGAATATAATTAAATTTTCATTGATTTCGTAATGTAATTTATTTGTTATTGGTAACTTAAGTCTCAGCTTGACAGCGATGTTCAATTTCTAAGATAGAATGAATATTCTAAATAAATATAGGCTTATCTTACAATTGAACCAATTTATTTTATAATTTTTGTGTATTGTTAAACGAGTGATTGTATTTGCGTTTTATTTAGAGCTGTAGGTAGTTACTGCAGTACCGTCCATAATCATACATAAAATATCCGAAGAAGATAGAAGAAAGAAAGAAGAAGAAGAAAGAAGAAGAAGAAAAAAAAAAGAAAAATTAAAAAAAAGAAAAATTAAAAAAAAAAGAAAAAGAAGAAAGAAAAAAAAGAAAGAAAGAAAAAAGAAAAAAAATAGAAAAAAAGAGAAAAGAAAGAAAGAAAGAAAAAGAAAGTAGAAGGAAGAAGAAGAGAAAGAGGAGAAAGAAGAGAGAGAGAGAGAGGAGAGGAGGAGGAAGATAGAGTTGTAATGAATAGTGACAGGTTATTACTCTACAGGAAGAAAGTAGGTGTCTCTCCTTGACTTTGTGTAAGCCCTGATGGGTTCCAGTGCCTATTAATTTGCCAACAATCTATTCCAAACAGTCATACTTAGTAGGCATGGCTTTGTACTTCATTTGATAGACTATAGCAATCGTTATTTAAAGGGCATAAAGCAAGCCATTATATTTCTAGGTATTGTCCACCAAAACATGAGCATCCTCCAACCCAATTAGTATTTAAACAAATACAGATTAATGATCAAAGTTTCTGCTGTCGCTACTCTGCGGCGTCCCTTAAGGGTACACGAGTTAGCTAATAATTAATATTATAATTAATGTTGCAATAACTGGAACCGCGGCACGCTATTAATCCGACCCCCCACTTCCCTTACAACTGCCCCCACTGGGTACTGACTAGATAGCTGCAGAAGGTCAGCTCTGTACAACGAGCGAGACCTTACGCACGCACACATATGGTCTATTCCAAAAGTATGATCTGATGTACGAGCACGAGTAAGTGTAAACAAATTCTGTTCAGGTTATTTTTTTACGCAATCACTCGCTAAAGGTAGTTAGTAACACATTCATCTGTATTTAGAAGGTTTCAATTTTATGGTTCTCCATTTCTTCTAACAATTATTGTTTGGACAAATTGTAATGCGGAAAAATCATTACTAACATTGAAGTTACAAAATTAACGTCAATTGTCAAATTTATGAAACATATCTTTAAGGTGATTTAAAATTAGAATATCGGGTTAAAGTATTCATGAAAATGTTCAAATTAAAGCACTCAATTTGTAAGTAAGTGGCACTAATAAATTGGCTTCCGCGAGTACACTTTCTGGTCCATTTGCTTACATTTTAATCAGATACTTTTTGAATAGACTTTAGACGCGATCTCAAAAAATGCCAGTCGCTAGTGCGCTTGCATTCGCTGTAGGAGACATGTCTATGTGTGCATGCGTTTTCGATCGCTGCACGGATCCAACCTTCTGTATCTATCTATCCTGTGCCACCGGGTTCATTAGGATGTTTTTACAATGTCACACTTAATTTAATTATGACATTTGTATAATTGTCCGTGAATTGTGAGTCAAAGGGTGTCTTAATGTTCTTGCGGAGTTTTGATTGGAGTCAAAGTGAGGAGACTGATTTTTATAGCTTCACGTAAACGTAGCCTGGGCGTACTCCATGACTGATGAGATGTTCATCAGTCGAGGAGTTACTAGGAAGGAGGAATTGACGAGATGCGGAGCGAAGGATCAGTTAGTGTAATGTGTGTGTGTGTCTGTGTAAAGTGTAGTGTGGTAGCTCAGGTGACTCTCGCAGGTGATTGTGGAGAAGTTAATTGTCGTTTTAACAGCATGAGTGGATAGTAAATAAAATAGAAACAGGAAAAACACGTATTACTTTGCGGTTTGCACTGAATGCGAGTGTCACTGTAGTATGTTAAGTAGGTACCTAGAGCCGATAATCAATAGAAACTATTTTAATTTGAATATTACATTCCACTTACGAACAGATCTTATCTCCCCACCGCGACCTGATTATCACAAAAAACGCAACAAACAGAAATCAATTAAAACTAATCTCGAACAAGATGTCTAAACGAACGAAATTAACTCTCTGCTAATAATGGTAGCCGCCTTATCTGAGCATCGGTTTAATATATCACTGGCTAAACACGGACAATCTGTCCGTCTGCCGTCTGTCCGGCCGTCCGTTCGACAGCCCTGACAAATGAAAGCAGCCGACTGCCTCATCGAAATAACGCTGATAATTATCTAGGCACACATCTGTGATCTAAATTAAACCTTAAATTGTAGTGGAGACAGATTAAAATTAATCGCTGTGTCGAATTTTAAGATGTTTCAAGCTTCTTATAAAATTCTGTACCCCACACATTGAAATTACAACTCTATTTTAACAAAAATTAAGTTTAAATTCAAAAGTATCGCTTCTGAACTTAAGCTCGGTGTAGACCATCGGCGGCGGCTATGGTCGATTGTCGTGTCAGAATGGTAATGATGGCGGGCGACAAGGCGGAATGGCGTTCGGTAGCGGTCGACGATTTCATTAATGACATTAGACACAGTAATGAGAATTTAAGTCGGCTCTGGAAGCTAAACGCGCGCGATTGAGATAAGGCACTGCCTTAATACTTGTAGAACATGCCTTAGAGGCTTTCTCTGGGTTTAAGTAAGGATCATTCTACTTAATGCCGCTTTGATTTTAAGGTTTTTTTTAAGTTCAATTTACTGGTCACCGAATGGGAATAGGTGTAATAAAATGCACATTTAATTTTTCTTTAATAAACTTTCTTAAGTAGAAATGATAGATATGACTAGGCAATAATATGACGAATTAATCTTAATAACTTCTCCCAGTCACTGTATCCACTAGCTGCCTGCACTATGCTTTACAAAACATGACCTCTTCAATCATCGTTACCTTTTCTAAACATGTAACATTAGTCTCTGTAATAGACTTGGCAGCCGTGCTCATTAATTAGTTCTTATTAATATTGAGTCGTACTTACGACAGCGTGTGAGTCGACACGCTTTACACGCTTCA
The DNA here is from genome assembly GCA_946251885.1 of Cosmia pyralina. Lineage (NCBI taxonomy): Eukaryota > Metazoa > Arthropoda > Insecta > Lepidoptera > Noctuidae > Cosmia > Cosmia pyralina. Next base: position 774,409 of record OX276363.1, read on the forward strand.
CTGTAGCACGCGCTGCACGCTTGACACGTAATCGTTCAGATCACTCGGTCAATCTGATCGCGACAGATCAGATGATAAGCTTGAGCGTATGGAAATTGAACCGTGTGCTTAGTCTTAGAGAGACATTTTCTTAATCTGTGTCAGGTTTAATTCGGATTTTTTAATTGTTACTCGTATTTCTGAGGCGTGAAGCAACAGTTATATTGTAAAGAAGACCCCTTTTTAACCGACTTCAAAAAGGAGGAGGTTCTCAATTCGTTCCCCGATTACTCGAAGATGCCTGAACCTATTTGGATTTTTTTTTGTTTTATTCGAGAGGGTATACATCACAGTTGGTCCCATATAAAATTGATTAACTTTGCTTCGGTAGTTTTTGAGTTAGCTTCAATAATACGTATTTTTTCCCCACTTTTATATGGATGATGTTCTAGTTTGTTTTGCAGTACCAACTAAAAAGTGAAAAATAAAAACTTTTTTACAAAAAAATACAACCGACTTCCAAAAACAACACTACAAAGTGAAAAATAACTTTAATTTCGGAAGTCGGTGGCAAAAAACGAAAATAAATTTAACTAGACACCGACTTCCGAAATTAAAGTTATTTTTCACTTTGTAGTGTTGTTCTTGGAAGTCGGTTGTATTTTTTTCAGTATATCATTATAATAAATAAAAAAAAATAAAAATAAAAAAATAAAAATCGTTTATTTTCAGGCGTCGACGGCCCATAGCGTGTTAGTAATCAGTACAAACTTAAAAAACTATGTTAGTAGTAACACTTAAACACACATGAGTACAACAATAAAAACACAAATACACACTAAAAATACAGCCAAGATAAGACGAGGAAGATTTATCAAGTCCCATGTCTGACATGCAGTTTGATAAATCTATCCATTGTAGGCCCTTCTAGCCTTTCTGCAAACACCTTCAGAATGCTATTGCTGTTTCCCCTCAATCTACGTATCACTGATGCCACTTTTTTGCGCATAATCGCGAAATAATCATCAGTGTGCGCATCCGCGAACATCCCTGACGCACTACAGTAAGGTGGAAGCCTCAACAGCGCCCTGAAGGCGTTATTATATTGAATGCGCAGTGCGCTGTCTGCTTTTTGGGTATGATTAGCCCACAGACTGCTGGTGTAAAATATTTGACAAAACGCCTTAAAAAGCGTTATTTTAACCGGTGCTGAACAATCAGCAAACCTGCGTGCCAGCATGTTTCCCCTCACAGCCAGCGCCCTGCGCTCCCTTTCCATGTCTAAGTCATCTTTTAGATCCTCGGTAACAATATGGCCCAAATATTTAAATTTTGACACCCTGTTCAAGGGTAAACCGTTCAGTTCTACGGGTGGGACATTTGAGGGACATTTATTTCTTCCTCTAAAAACCAATAACTCACTTTTCGTGGGATTATATCTTAGCCCATGCTGCTCCGCGTATCTTTCACAGATAGTGAGTAACTTTCTGATTCCCCCGATTGTGGGGCTCAGCAGCACCATATCGTCTGCGTAACTTAAATTATTTAAACTAACTCCGTCTACATGGCAACCGACATGAGTGCTGCTGAGCTCAACAAGCAAGTTGTTAACATAAATATTAAATATTCTCGGGGAAGTCAGACCCCCCTGCCTCACACCACATTTCAGTTTATAAGGGTCTGATAGTGCATTGGCCCATTTTACAAAGTTCCTCTGCTTTTCATACCAGATAGATAATATTATTATCATAATTCAAAAGTTGCACCAATTTTGCTACATCTGTAAATGCAGTTCAATCTCTTCAAAAGCTAATAGCCAGACTGGTACGTAATATGAACCTTACCTGCTAGGTGCTACTTATTTCATTTTATAGCTTCGTAATATTTGCAGATTCCATACAAACAAACGTTTTGAAAAACTAAAAACCTACACATTTTGATCATCATTAAACTTGAACATAACGTTTCATGAGACTTTATAACTTGTAGTAACTGATGACTGGCTGGTGGTGGTGGTGATCTATGCATGCTCGGAATTTAATTAGCTGCAGTAAAATGACACTTCTCAATGAAAAAAAAAAAAAAAAATGTCATTAAAAAGTAAAATGTCATTTCGTTAAAAAATGTTCTCATTTCATAGCGAAAAATGACATTAGAAGTGTCAGTTTACTGCAGATAATTAAAAGTCCGACTATAGGTACTATATACCATTGCCTGTGCCCAACCCTTGGGAGTAAACACGCGTGATGTTATGTTATATTGTAAACTTGGAAACAACAACTAGATCAAAAGAATTGGAGTTCCTATCTTTAAAGTGTAGCAGACTACAACTGTTGGTCGCGGTCACACAATCGATAGCACAACTCGTACTAGACGTGCTATATAACTTATCTTGTAGAGAAAACCAGGAGTCAGGAGACATTGTTATTTACCTACTTTACATCACGCCTGTAATCCTCGAAGGGTTAGCAGAGTTGCTGTAGCACACCCACTCTTCGTCAGTTGTGTTTAAGTCCATGTAATAGGGGGCAAGCCTATTGCCATCAACCGGACACAAATCCCGAGCTGCTACTGAGAAATTCCTGATGGAAAACCCAGTAACACTGTGCCTGACCCGGGAATCGAACCCAGGACCTCATGCTCAGCAGTAGCGCTTGCGACCACTAGACCACCGAGGCTACCATCTACTTGTACTTATACAAAAATATTGTTATTAAGAAAGAGTTGAAGAAGGTTACAAAGAAATATTTGCCCACTGAAATAACGTAACCAAACATAATAGGCGAAATGTGGGTGTACTGCAGGTAGGTCACACGTCTGCCTAACCCTGCGAGGATTACAAGCGTGATGTGCTATTATTATAAAATAATATAAGTAGAAGCGAATAAAACTATCTTCTCCAAGACGACTTGCTGTTCTGTGAGCAGATCAGATGACCGATGGGGTTGAAAGGTTCTGGAGTGGTGGCCGCGTACAGAAGGCGTAACGTTGGAAGGTCTCCCGCAAGGTGGACTGATGACCTTGTAAAGGCCGCAGGAATCCGCTGGATGCGTGAAGTACAGAACTGGTCGAATATGTCTAGCAGTGAACGTCTTTCGGCTGAAATGATGATGATGAATGAAACGACTTGTTTACGTTGTATTCCAGTATCTAAACATAAGTCAGATTGTCATCCAGTACTCAACTCAAAGGCAGAATAGACTGAAAGGACTTGGATGAATTGAGGTCGACATGCCCAAAAGTGAAATTTTTCCATAATAATAACCAGCTTATTAGTTACTAACGCTCTAAGCAATCTCTCCTATTTCATAAAATACCAACTGTAGTAGTCCGCGAAATGTCGCTCAGATCAATAAGTATGCAGTTGTAAGAATGGCGAAGACAAGGAGCTGGTGCAGGCGCGCCGGTCGACACAATCGATAGCACATTATTCATAGGAGACGCCACGCACACTGCCTTGTGGCACAGCGGAAACTGTGGGGACGACTCTATGATCTTGTCTTCACTTTAGAATCTACAGTGTAGAATTTGTGGGAAAGGGAGTTTTTCTTATTAGGTATCTAAAGTTTAGATAATAAGGAAAAGTCCGTTTTCCACTTTCATCTGCTTTCCGTCTTATAAAATTCTTTTAATCTGTAAAAAAAAGAAATTGTATTCAGTCCGTCAGTCAGTTAATAAAAAAATATTAGACACGTATTTTTTGCTTTATAATATTAATAAAAAAATTACTTAGATAAAACGCATTAAAGTTGGGGAGTAGGGGCTCGCTACGTCACAACTATAACAAACTACGTATAAAATCTAGCAAGGAGTGACGTCATGCCACATTTTAACTCAATGTATCACCGTAATCTAGGAGGAGCTAGTGGCTAAGTAATAACAGCTGCACGGGTCGATCCATCAGGTTAAGCTACGCTTCCCGGGGTCGGCCTGTGGATGGGTGAACATCTTTACATACCGAGACTCTTCCGTGCCTCGGAAAACACGTTAAGCTATTGGTCCCGGCTGTCATTCGTGGATCTTTGATAGTCGTTACGGCTTGTCAGAAGCCCAAAAGTCTGACAACCAGCCTTACCAAGGGGTATCGTATTACCCAGTTAATGGGTTGTGGACGTCAGATAGTCAGTCGCTCCATGTAAAATACTGGTATTCAGCTGCATCTGGTTAGACTGGAAGCCGACCCCAACATTATTGGGAAAAGACTAGGCAGATTGATTGTATCGCCGTAATCTTTTGATTACGAAAAAAAAGAAAAAATACGACGATGACGGACGAAAAATAATTTAGTCATCATCCCTATTATATTAATTTATAATTTTTATATTAAAATACGAGCATAGAAAGCAATACATAAAGTAGGTATATACTTATACAAATTATTAGCACCTATACAAATAAAACTGTAGTGGCATTATTGTATCGTTGGTGACTGAAGAGCGGAATTCATCAACAATTCTGGGGTTCATACTTTCATGCTTCACATAGCAAGGTGTTCTTTGTCTTGTGTTAAATAATATTTTGGATCATAATAATTGTCACATTACTTTCGTCTCCACGGCTTCCCTGCCCGGCGCGGAAGTTAGGACGGTAACAGGAGTAGCCGCGGCGGGTCGCGTCACGATGTGCCACCGTCTACAAATGTTACTGCCCTTACATACAGCTTCACGTATATAATACACTTCCTAGATTTGGTATCATTTTGATATCGTTTTATTTGAAGCTTATGGAAAAAAGATTGAAACTGGTTTCATTATTATCTGCATAGCTTTTTCTCATTTATGTGATGGGCATCGGTTAACAAGACTTTCAGGTTTTTGACTACTTACTGTAAACACCGCAGGGCCCTATAGCACAAATCTATACAAGTCTACTCGAACAGATTGCATAACACACAAATTACAAATACATATGAGTTACACTACTTGAATGAGTGATTCTGACATAAACACATAACACTGATGAATAAACAAAATGTTGTTAATTCAATTATTCCTCACAAAAACAGTTTGTGATGGAACAAATAAGAGGTATTGTGGTTGGATCCACTTCCTAGTATCAACAAACCTTATCATAACTCTTCTGGTCTATTCTGAGCCCAACATATAATAAGTCCTTCTACAACGTAACGTATTATTAGGATCTTGTACATGTAAGCATATATAACACTCCTCATCTGACATCCACCACTATAGTCCCAACAAAGGCTCGCACACACGGTGCCAATCTTAAACACATTAGCTATCGATTCGTCCAAACATGTGTACCGCCCTTATAGACAACGCAAACTCAATATGTGGAAATAATAATAAAAGGAGACGGCTCCCGCATACATATCGTATTATTATCGTTATATTATCGGCGATGTATCGGCCGGTTTAACTTAGTAATATTGCTTGTTTCAGTATGTTGTATGAAGCAGTTCAGATTATTACAGATAAGTTAAGATTATGGTCCTCTATCCTGTACTACTTGTTATCTTTGCTCACCAATTTATTTATCATGTGTGGTGATTAGTGATTAGGTAACATAACAATGTATCACGCCAGTTCTCCTCGAAGAGTTAGGCAGAGGTGTACCTACCTACAGTAGAGAGTAGTGCAGGCCCAGTTGTAAGACCGCGATTTACGATTTGTAGGTCGTGGGTTCGATCCCAGCAGGCGCTTTACTTTGTGTAAATAATTTCATCACCACTGCTCTCAGAACGGTGAAGGAAAACATCGTGAGGAAACTGGCGTGCCCTAGAACCAAAAATTCAAAGACATGTGACATCTACCAACCCGCACTGGGTCCGTGTGGTAGATTACAGCCCACTCCCTCTCGAAGGGAGGAGGCTTGTGTCCCAGCAGTTAGAACGTTATGGGCTTATTATACCTACAGTACACCCACATCTTGCCACTCAGTGATTAGGCATCAAGTAGGTCTCGTACAGCAGGGGTTCCTAAACTTTTAATGGAACACTCACCAAATCGCTTTTATTTTATGGAACCCAACATATAATAACAGATTACTAATCAAAGACAATCAATGCAATTTAAATAAGAATAAAAATTTCTATTCGAAATATTTTAAAAGTGAAATATTTATCTAAATCTATGAGCACCTATCTAAGTGAAATATTTTAAATGTTAAAAAACTTTTGTACAAAAAAATACAACCGACTTCCAAAAACAACACTACAAAGTGAAAAATAACTTTAATTTCGGAAGTCGGTGTCGGTGTCGGTGATAAATGTATTTTCGTTTTTTGCCACCGACTTCCGAAATTAAAGTTATTTTTCACTTTGTAGTGTTGTTTTTGGAAGTCGGTTGTATTTTTTTGTAAAAAAGTTTTTATTTTTCACTTTTTAGTTGTGTACCTACCCCACACAAATTCTAATACCACTATCTGCAAAACAAACTAGAACATCATCCATATAAAAGTGGGGAAAAAATACGTATTATTGAAGCTAACTCAAAAACTACCAAAGCAAAGTTAATCAATTTTATATGGGACCAACTGTGATGTATACCCTCTCGAATAAAACAAAAAAAAATCCAAATCGGTCCAGGCATCTTCGAGTAATCGGGGAACATACATAAAAAAAAAAAATAAAAAAAAAAAAGAAGGTTCCGACGAATTGAGAACCTCCTCCTTTTTGAAGTCGGTTAAAAATTGCAAGTCAATGTACGAGCTACGCTGTACATTGACCTTTGTAGTAGTTTGTACGTCACACTTATTATGCACATCAATATTGTTTAGCAGTGCATCTCTGTAACATAGCATTTATGTGTAATATTTGTGTAATTATACTCAGTAGCAATAAATCCATGAAGGGACTCGTTCGTCTACTCATTTACATAACATTCTACATAACATAACATAACAAGTACATAACATTTTCACTGTTGGGAGTTACGCCCCAACAATCATGAAAAAATAAACATTCTTAAGAATTCATTCTTGAGAATGGAATTACTTTATAGATCGGTGTTATGTCCGATTGTGTATTTGATAAATAATGTCGCGGAACCCTGGTGACTTTTGCTTAGCACCCTTAGGTAAAGCGGAACCCTGGTGACTTTTGCTTAGCACCCTTAGGTAAAGCGGAACCCTGGTGACTTTTGCTTAGCACCCTTAGGAAAAGCGGAACCCTGGTGACTTTTGCTTAGCACCCTTAGTTAGGTAAAGCGTAACCCTGGTGACTTTTGCTTAGCACCCTCAGGTAAAGCGTAACCCTGGTGACTTTTGCTTAGCACCCTCAGGTAAAGCGGAACCCTAGTGACTTTTGCTTAGCACCCTCAGGTAAAGCGGAACCCTAGTGACTTTTGCTTAGCACCCTCAGGTAAAGCGGAACCCTAGTGACTTTTGCTTAGCACCCTCAGGTAAAGCGGAACCCTGGTGACTTTTGCTTAGCACCCTCAGGTAAAGCGGAACCCTGGTGACTTTTGCTTAGCACCCTCAGGTAAAGCGGAACCCACTTTAGGAATCTCTGTTCTTACAATCTGTTGTTTATATTTCTATGGATACAATATTATTGTGTGCCTCTTAATGTAGGGAGGACGAACAGTACAGATAAATTACTTTACACTAATACCTCGACAAACATCTCTTCAAATTGTTAGAATGGTGTAAGTATCCGACTATTGCAAATGATAGGGAATATTGTAGTTGATCGCCGCCATTCATTTCCATAAACGAGAAGAAAGTAATACACAGAGCCAGTAGGCCACAGACAAAATATTATTGTAAACATCAAAGATGTCTAGACACATTCGTATCTTGTGTGTCCTAATTAATGCTGGGATCACAAAATAAATTAATTATCTTGTATCATGCTTGTTTTTGCGCTCGGTTTCGACCACGTGAAGGTCAGTAAATATCCTACATCCTAACCCAGGTCATTGTCTATCCAAGTGCCAAATTTTATCCAAATCCGTTCAGCAGTTATGATATGAAAAGTTAGCAGATGGACAGAGAGTTACTTTCGCATTTATTATATTAATTTAGATATATCTAGATCATTCCGTTAATTATTTCTTGTTATTCTATAACATACTTAGATATAATAAAGGTACCTTAATCCTTTTCTTTTCGCTTAATGTGTACAATAAAGAGTACCTATTCTATTTACCATTATACACAATCTGCTTAGGTATTATCTCAAAACAATACCAAACCAATCAAAACAATCTTTCAGCAATTCTTTCCGAACAGAATCCAGGAAAACATCCCCAAGTAGGTATGATGTACCTACATCAACATAGCAAGAACATGAAAATCCGATGAGGCATCATATCGATATTACGGCATCCCGACTCGATGCCACTCGATCCAATCGATTCATGAATACATATCGATATGTGCTCGCACTATAATGAATACTTTGCACTGATTACGTTCCTGTTCTATGACTGGACGCGATTTAAAAGGGAGAGTACTTTGATGAGGAAAAGTTTTGAGAAAATCTTCGCAAAATAATGTTTACATTATTTACTTAGAGATCATTAAAAAGTACAATTAGTTCATTATTGTTAGTACTAAAATTTTAAAAAGTATTATTTCCGAGTTTAAAGAAAACATAAAAACCGGCCAAGTCCGTGTCGGGCCACGCACAATGAAGGGTTCCGTATTTGAAAAGAATTTATCCCAAAAACAAAGTTAACAATGTAATCCCAATTTTTTTTTTATGTTATAAAATTACAAATTAACAATTTTCGGACTTTTTCCTTTACTTGTGCTGTGAGGCCTTGCTTCTTGCCAATTTTCATGATTCTAAGACAACGGGATATACTTGTGAGTATAGGTTTTGATTTACTTGTGAATATCAAAATATGTCGCTTAAATGGCCGTATTTTTTTATTGCGTTGACTTAGAAGCTTCATTTTTTTAGAACTCCTAGGGACCATAGACTTACGTATTTTATATCAATTTCAACTTGATACCTCCAGGCGTTACTGAGAAAAAAGGTGTTGACAGACTGACAGACAAACGGACAACGACGTGATCATATAAGGGTTCCGTTTTTTCCTTTTGAGGTACGGAAACCTAAAAATGAACTAGTTTATGTAATAGCATTTGTGAATCAGAGTGAATCTTAACAAGTTGCTTATAAGCGACAAAGTCTGGATCTAATTCACAAATGTTTTTCTGTAAATGGAAGCGATTACATAATCACTATCAACAGCTGCTCGAAATAAATAACTATGTGTCATAGGAAAAATGCCTATGTAATTAGAAACAATAATTACAAAAAAAAGGATTCGAACTTTCGTAGCATTATTCGTAGCCGCGCTACGCCGTAGCAGTCTACGAAAAACACGTAGAATGATAGTGAATAGTTACGAACTACAATGTGTAGTTATTTATGTAACGTTATAACATAGATTGTCGGTGAATATCGACACTACGCTTCACTAAAAGTGCCGTCGCTGTAACTTGTAAACAGCACACGTGTGCCGTACACTGCTGGCCAACATTGTAGATGCATGATAAAATGTTTTAGTTTTGTTTGTAGTTTGCAACAATGTGACATGTGTATTCAATCTGTCAAATAAATACATAGCTAGGTCTATGATTACAATAAATATTATTAAATTCTACAGTCGGACTGACAGGCTCCATCGTTAATCTTCGGAAAAAACCGAAATATAACGAATAAAATGTGACTGCCGACCAATTGAAATTGATTTATATTCCCACCTAAATTATTACAGATTGACGCACTAATTCTATCACTCTCATAATGGACCAGCCACATTTAATTCGACAAACTTCGGTTTTATAAACGATGGAACCTCTAGGATCCTGTCGTATTGCTCTGTAGAAACTTGGAAAATAACGCATAAGTTTTAGACAAGTGTGTTGTGTGTGTACAAAATAAACTGTTCTCTACCCCACTTAACATTCCGTATAGATTACAGCATCAGACGCAAGCAAACCAAAGAATAATACACAAGAGACCTAACAAACTAGATTTTATCACATCACCAACTTTCTTACTAAGTAAGTAAAAATAAATAAAGCGGTATACTTCCCGTGGCCCGAAGTGTAATACGTGTGTTACTGATGTTATTGGAAAACTTGGAGCTGAGCGCTATACAATGTAGCTGGAATCGCTCGGATGGCTCGCATCGCTCGAATAGCTCCGCTTTATGCGCTCACTTCGCTCACCGCGGTCACTCGCTTCCTTAACAATGCTGTTTATATGCTAATGTTTGCGTTTTTATTGAATTTGGATATTAGGTTCTGTGTAGCTTTGAGAGGTGTTTTAAAACTAACGTTATACGTATTTTTATAATTTACGCAATAACGAGGTCTATTGAAAGAAGTACTCTTCTACTTATTCTTCATTTCTCAATGTTTAAGCTTGTTTAAAAGCTCTCCGTGTTGAATGTGTTGACTCTTTCGTATGTTTGACCCACGGAGTAGGTTTGACCCTTTGAAAATATTATTTATTTTTTTGCTCAATACTTTATTTGCATTGTAAATAAGTACAAAGCCTCGCTTACCTATTTACTCTGGTAACATTTAATCATTTTGTCGTTAAGCTGTCGTATTATTACTATAAGTAAGAACAAAACAGAACAGAACTTAAACATTATCTTAGTAAATCACTTTATGAATGAGGGAGAGGAGAGCTAAGTATAAAAACTTCCATTAATGAGGATGAGAAGTACTTATTTTTAAGTAAAGTTAATGTGACAGACTATTAGCTCTTCATAGGTAAATTAATCGCAACAATTGATAAACTCAAAACTCAAGCTCAAAGCATTTATTTCAAATAAAACCAATTACAGGCACTTTTGAATTGTCAATGGGTCGGTCAATCAGAAAGATGAAGCTACAGTTGCCCATTCCAAAGCGTTGTAAGTCCTTATGGGAAAAAAAGGGCAAGAAGCTCCACGGACACTCTTTTAAATCAAAAGATGAATTAAACATTTCCTTGTCACGTTTTACCTACGTTATAATCCCATTAAATAAATACTATTTAACAATAAATTGTCCAGCCCAACAGTCCTCCATTTCCGATCATAACAAGTAATAAAGTACAACAGATACCTCGGTAAGCAAGTCGGATACGGCGCGTAAATCTCTCGTAAAAAGATGGCTGACTGGACGCGATAGCGTGTTCTGTCGCAGTTGATCTACTGCTGTTTGGATGTTCTGTGGGCCGTGATCAAACTGTGTATGTCTTGTAGAATATGGGACATTATTATGAGGCTTCGTTATGTAGTAACGTTATGATTTTTACCTTTGTTTTGATTGGAGTTTTGATTTTGTTCTTTTCTGTAATGTTCTTCTCGTTAAACAACTTATATTATTACTTGTAAAAAGCTCTTTTTTGAAGCACAAAATGTTTTCATTATAGATGGAAGTAAAATAATGTAGTTTTTACTTTTCACAGATCTTCTTTTCTCATAGTTTTGATTTCGTGTGTATATTGATATTGTAGTTGTTTTTAATTTCAACTTTTGCCCTATATTCTGCTAAATAGATTATTGGGATAAGGGCAGGGCATGACTATGGGATAAGGGCAGGAGAATGATGATACAGCACGCACCAATTGAAGACACATTGACATACATTGTTTGAATACTGACTGCTTAAATAACCTTTATACAAATTTAGACTACTACAATCAAACTGATAGAGAATATACTTGTAGAAACAAAAAGGTGTATCAATTAGATTTGAAATATTTTTATTCATGTCTGTTTATACCACGCTTATTTTGACAGAGACGGAAACTAGCTTCTGACATCTGCTCACAGACTAACAATTAATTTATCAACAACTTAAACCTTATTTCTCAGTATATATAAATAACTCGTCTAGCTGAACAACAAATCAGAATTGTTTGGTATTTTAGCAAAATATCCAAACGCTCATACGCTATCGGGCAACTGTCACGTTTAACAAATTTGTTAGGCAAAAAAAACTCGGGGCCACATCCATTTATTATCCATTTTGTCGTGTGTATCGCGGGTCCATTAATAACCAGGACTTATCCGACTCTAATCTGCCTCTCATTGCTTTCCGCGGATGATTCTTTTTCGCGCCAAAAACTCCGCCATATTGGTATCCGAACAGATTTATTGCGCGGATTAAATATTTGATAAATAATAAAACAGAGTTTTATGTGTGTTTTGTTTATTGCCGTGTGGCTTTTGTTTAGTTCGAGTAAATGTTTCTAGGATAAACAAACCCAAATGAACCATTGTTTAGTTGCCCAGTGGAGTAAAGCTGAAACGAGCCGAATATCTATTAAATAATACGTAATTAATTAAAATTAAATTTCCTGTATCGGGTGTCTTCTGCACAAAATTTTGATCCAAATTGTTTGTCCTTCCTGTTTACAAAACAAATTAAGATTTCACACCAAATAATTGAATTAAAACAGATAGATATATTTGACCATAAACGAAGCTAAAAGTACTCTATGTAAGGGTCGTAGCAGGTGGCGTTCTGTAGTTTCTGCCTACCGCCATGGGAAAAGGTGTGAGTTTATGTATGTATGTGCACACAATAATTTTATGAAAGCAAACCAAACCCTGCAACCACAAGACTGATTCACAAAAGCTCCAGCTCCACACCTCCTCAACAAACAAAACACACAACACTTTACATACATATGTGTAAGATTTTCAATTTGTACCGGCTTGATCCCATTTTATCGGGGATCCTCGCTCGGGGACTGAGGGCTCGTAAGCCGTATCCTCGTATGTGGATGACTGAGGGATCACACGAGGATGTTTTTGTGAAATCCGAGGACGTTATTGGATGCCAAATGAGTGATTGAAGTGTTTGTTCGCTAGTTAAGATAGGGTTCCAATGTTTTCGCGAATGCTATTTATGTTGGCTATCTGTTTTATTATGTTATTGTGGTTAGTGGTTAGGTTATGGGGATAGGGATGGGGATAGGGATGGCGATGAAATTGGTTTGGATAGCTGTGAGTTATGTCTGTTTAAAAATTAATCGATTCGCAATCGATTAATTTTATTATTTTAATTAATTAATTGTATTAAATTAGTTGTTTTTTTTAAAACATTACTTTTAAAACTTATCTTCAACATCAAAATGTTTTTCATTTCATGAAGAGAACATAGAGAGATAAAGTTATTGAAAGATTTTTTTTCTTTTGTTTTTATAAGTTGTTAAATTATTGCTTAAAAATATAAGTAAGCTATGAAGGCTTAGTTAATGTTAGAACATTAACTAAGCCTTCAACCGAACATTTAAACAACAAAATCTCCCATTAAAACATTCGTACCTAACAAAGCACTTAAACCATTATAAGGCTGGTTACACACAATTTAAAATTCACCCACAATCGGCCGCCGCCGATAAGAGAACGAACGCGCATTAGCAATCCGGCGACGGCTCATAACAACACTGTAATACCTTAATTTAAATTTAAATGACATCTAAGCTCCGGCCGATTGTATCGCCGCGTCATGGACGAGGGGCCGATGATGAGTTATCTGAATGTTTTCATGTATTAAAGTGGTTGTTTAATGTTTTGTAGCAGTTGGTGGGCTTTAGCTTTTGGCTAAAGAAAAGTAGAAGTAGTCCTCTTTTTATGTAAACTTTTATTTTACCTACTTACTTTAAAGCTAGTACGTATAAACGTACCAGAGTCAAAGCTGAAGTAAAAGCAAACTATGTGTATATTTTTTTTGAATAAAATTGGAACTTTCTTTCTTTCTTTTTGCATAAAAGTTTCCATCAATATTACCTAAGTAATATCGAAAAAGTTGCTAATAATACGCCATAAAAAAATAATTCACACTATACCAATTCGAAAACATATCTAAAGTTTATTCCAAAAAGATTTCAATGAAATACTGCGACACAAAATCACTTTATTTCCCTTAAATTATATTCGGTTATGCTCAATTTATTCCCCCAACGCTTGTGTAGAACAGTTTGTAGACGCGGCTAACGGCGACTGATGAGCAGCTTACACGCGCGATAAGCGGGATTACGGTGGCCGTGTGTGCACCCACCCTTAGTTTAAAATTTCAAGATCTGTTGATAGATAAGGAAATACAGTGAGACCGTGACGTATGTGTTGTAGAATGTGTAAAAGATAAAAAGATTTGATGGCTGGGATTCCATGAGCAGTTTTATAGTTTTCGACTACCTAGGAACACATAATTACCCTTATCTACTAAATAATTATATTGAGTTTAGTTCTGGATTCATTAAATTCTCAGAGTACCTAATAATTTTTATTTCCTACAAAAAATCTAAACTTTCTGTATTTTTGTGGTTAGACCCCGAAATATTTTTAAGGGTCGGAATACCCAAGAGGTAGTCTACAAACACAGAAATATTCATAATTCACAAAAATTAAATTGCACTCCAATTCTTAACTTCCAAAAAAAACTGATACCAAACTTCTCAATTACAGAAAAAAAGTAATCACAAAAGAAACGCAGAAATTAATAACAAAGGTAGGCTGAATTCATTAGTTGCCGTCGTCTCCTATCAAAAAAATCTCTGCCGTTTTATTAACTTAAAAAAAAAAAACGAAAAAAAAAGAAACTGTCACCAAAAGAGCAGAGATTAAATTTTAAAGGCACTTTTTCTAAATTAATTAATAGGGGTGAGGTGACTTGAGGGAAAAAATTAAATGTCAAAATTACAACAAGATTCGCCTTAATTATGTCGGCGGGGCTCGCACTAATTACATTTTCTTAATTTGCAAAGTTCGGGCTCTTTGTGTTTCGAGCTGGTAGGTTTTTTTCGTTTTGTGCCGTTTTAGTACATCTATGGGATTTAAGTTGTGGTGCTGTCTTGAAGAACCATAGATAAGTGATTAAATGCTGAGCATCTATTTTTGGTTGGAAAATAGATGCTTACTGTCCACTAAAGAAATGTTCCCAATAAAGACTGATCATTTAAACATCTTGACCAGTTATTGGGAAACCGTTTTCTTGACTAAAATAAAGGCTCTCCCCCACAGGCGCGTTATTATCGGGCGATAATATGAAATGCGTTATTTCAGTACATATTGTATTAGGACGGCCACGAAGTTACACACAGCTGCGATAATAACGACGCAATAGAAGTAGGACGCTTGCGTTCCTACGTCCTGCGATATTCCGGTATGAGCTCTTAGAACATTTTGTATTAGGACGCATACGATCTTACACACCTGCGTTAATAACTTTAGTACTAGTAGTACCTCAATAATTTGGTTTGTACACGCACGACGCACATGTTAGAAATATCGGACGAAAAAAAACGCAAATGTGTGGCAAGGAATCGGGACGCATTATCGCAATAATTCATCCGATATTATCGACCGATAATAACGCGCGTGTGGGGAAGAACTTTAATGGTATAATACGTCAAAATGCAAAAGTGATAGAGCCGCTTCAAGTGTTCCATACAGCTAGATTGTTAGCATAGTAGATCTCGCAGGATGTAGGCAAAAGAAAAGAGTATAAAACATCAACAGTATCTTATTACAAGAACAACATCTTAAACGATCACTTGAGCGTGTCTTAAGTCATTCCGAGTTCCTTACCAAAACGCAATATCCCGGAGACCATTATCTGTATAGAGCGAATGACACCCCACGACTTTACGGCCGAGCCCTCGCTAAACGCGCCACGTTAAATTTTTTATTTTCACTTCAAGTTTGCACAAAAAAGGGGTGTGTTTTTTCTCATAGCCCACCGGGGACGTCCAAATTGAAGATAATTCAGTTTATCGCTTTAATATCTCTTTGTCTTTCAAAATTTGCAAATGAGTTTTTTTAATAACGCCAAATTTGTAGCGGCCGTGCCTTCCTCTAATCCTTTTATGATTTATAGCCGTCATGCGGATAGATACTTGGATAATGAAGTTTGTGCTCCAATTCTTTTTGTTTTGTTTATTAGATTCAACCCTTTATTTTTTAATCGTAATCTGTTTTATCTGCGAAATGTGTTTCTCCGTTTTTCTTAGTTGGCTAGTACTTTAGATTTATTTACTTAGGTGAGTGTTATGTTAGTAATAACATTTAAAAGTATGACTTCAAAAGTCAATTTCCACAGCAAGTAACTGCAAAAAAAGTCCCCCGACACAGAATAAAAATAAAAACACAAAACAGAGCCAATAACAATTTAAAAAAAAACAATGTTTGCATATCAATAGGATGCATCGGATGCGTTTGCCTGCCCTCGTCCATTAGTGGCGAGCCATCGATCAAATACACAATTCCAATTTACCCGAAGCCACAAATTCTTCAAAACGACTGTCCGATCTCGCGCAAATAAAGATAAAAAATAAATTGGCGTGCCGCGGTGGTTTTTGCAGCTCTATGTTATATTTGTGTGTAGATAGCAATTGCAATGTATGGGCGGGGCGATTGGCTTTTTATGGGCTGTCCTATTCGGCGATAGCGTGATATATGTTACTTAGTACGGTCCTGAATATGTGTACTAGGTGCTAACGTAAGAAGGAAACATACGTAGCTACACTTTTTTTTTACAAAATTGTGACTAGCAAAGCAATCAGTAAGTTTGGTCTTACTAGCTGTTGCCCGCGACTTCTTCTGCGTGTATTTTGTATTAAATACAAATATCCGGGATGAAAAGTAGCGCATGTTCTTCCCCAGGCCCCAGGTTACCTATCTGTCAAAGGAGATCATTTATTTTGGGCTAAATTATGAAAGTGCCGGCCAAACAAAAAAAAAGTTATATTCCGTTACAAAATGTTATTCTTTTCACTTTTCACCACGGGACCAAATCTGGGGCCATTCCCTGCGTTGATAAACGAGTTTGAAAAATGCTGTTTTCAAACTCGAAAAATCTTTCACATTTAACCCAAAAATGTATGGACGGTGAATGCTCTCCTCTAATAAAGACCGGTTCAGTGCTTTAGCTTACACATAATTATATACAGAGTTACTTTCGCATTTATTAACCGACTTCAAAAAGGAGGAGGTTATCAATTCGTCGGAACTTTTTTTTTTTTTTTATGTATGTTCCCCGATTACTCGAAGATGGCTGGACCGATTTGGATTGTTTCTGTTTTATTCGAGAGGGTATACATCACACTTGGTCCCATATAAAATTGATTAACTTTGCTTCGGTAGTTTTTGAGTTAGCTTCAATAATACGTATTTTTTCCCCACTTTTATATGGATGATGTTCTAGTTTGTTTTGCAGGTAGTGGTATTAGAATTTGTGTGGGGTAGGTACCACAACTAAAAAGTGAAAAATAAAAACTTTTTTACAAAAAAAATACAACCGACTTCCAAAAACAACTACAAAGTGAAAAATAACTTTAATTTCGGAAGTCGGTGGCAAAAAACGAAAATACATTTAACTAGACACCGACTTCCAAAATTAAAGTTATTTTCCACTTTGTAGTTGTTTTTGGAAGTCGGTTGTATTTTTTTTTTGTAAAAAAGTTTTTAATATTAGTATAAGCATTCATTTAAAATACTAATGGTCTGTTCTACCGGTTCCAGATAATTTTCATTCATGGATGTCTAAAAATCCCAACACGATGAAACAGGCCCTAACCTTTACCCCTAACTTAATTACATTACGAAATATACAGGGTGGAATTGTTTAATCTCACCTGGAGGGAAAGTACTGTAAATACTGGAGATAGCTTTTACTCAAAGGAAATATTCCTTTATTTAAAAAAAAAAAAAACATCTAACTTCAAAGATTTTTGAAAATTTTAAAGAAAGAAAGAAAAATGTTTATTTGGACACAGTTCGTGAAACAAAAAAAAAAGAAAACAAAAAAAAACAATGTGAATAATGTTTTAACAACAATAGTGTGTGCCTCACGGCTGCGACAAGAAGGTTCATGTCAGCATTAATGCCAGACAGGTGCTGCCTGACGCTGGTTTTCTAATGAACCTTTAGCGACAAGTGACGGGGAGTACAAACAGTTTCAACATACAATAGATATTTTTTATATTTATAAATAAATAAACTAGTAATCAAAATACAAAATTTGCTAGCCACACTCGGGAATCGAACCGGCTAAAATCCGAAAATGTACTTTTATGGAATCAATTGATAGGGTCATTCATAAGGATCAAACTCTTTAATAAACATGTATAGGTAATATGTTTTGGGGTTGTACTTTATGTAACCTCTGTTTATCTTCGGGGATTCCAGGCGTGATGCTGTGTTGTGATAATTTTTTAAACAATATTCATGAAGTGAACATCTGAATAACGCTTTATACATAAGTAAATAGTTATACAATCATCTCTCACTGACGTTGTATAATACATACCTACATACATTTAATAGCACATACATCCCAATGATCTTAAGCAATGATCGTTGAACACAAGAACTTTTTCACAGAATGTGTAATTGAAGTGATTACAGCTACAATTAACATTCGACCGCGCTTCAATTAAAATAACTGTTGATGGTTCAACGCGCATTTATTATAGTAAATGATTTATAGTTAACAATTTTTCTATGCATTTATTCTCATCGTTTCTTTGTGCTGTGCGCGTGCTTAGACTAAGCTGTAATCATCATTATATCAGCCGAGATGTCCACTGCTGGACATACGCGTCCCCAAGCCCAAGCGTCACTACCTCAAAACTAAACTGTTCCCTTTAATTTTATAAATGAGTAGGAGCATAGGTGAGCATGTATCTAAGAATGAGTATAAACAAAAATTGGATGCTATTATCCAGATCTAAATCATCTTTGTGTAGTTATGAACTAATTTAAATACCTAAGAATAAGTAGTTTCTGATATTACACATTATCAAAATTATTTGTTACAGCTTCAAAGAACTATAATGATTCAATCTAACAAGAATTATTCGACTACCCTACAACTTATTAAAATTTAATTTATTACTAATTTGCATAATTAATTATCCCAAAGCACTTGTCAATCGCAACGTTCTAGTTCGCACAGTAGCTAATAAGAAAGATGTGACATTCTAAGAACATTGTGCTATGACTTGCGTAAGCGCATAGATAGGTATAGACAGGTATACTGTATAGATGTGTAGCAATCATTGCACGTTAACTTGTCATTACCGTTAAGTTTACAAGGTGTAAGCGGTAGCGGGATAAAACATGGAAATATTGTGAGTTTGTGAAACTTCAATATTGTGAGTTTGTGTAACCTGGCATGGTTACCGAAGTTTAATAAAATCACAATATTTCCCTTGTCCTTTCTGACTTTCATCCTTTCTTTTTGTTCTTTGACAAACGTCAAATAGGATAAGAGAAAAGCTTTTAAAAACAAATTAAAGACTTAATTTTACGAATTGTATGGCTTTTAATTACACATTGTATCTCTATATATTTTTCTGTGTGTACACAAACAGTAAAATAAATAAATAAAGTTTTTTTATATATACTTACTTATTTATATACCTAAATCGGACAAGTACCTACTGCGACGCTTAAGTGCCCTTTTGTTTTTTAATTCATTTGTATAGTTAGTTAGTCATTTACTTTAGTACCTACCTAGTGTAAATAGTGTTAAGTTGTATATTTTATTTTAATAAATTAGAAAATAAAACCTAATCATTTAAAATTCATGATGTGATAAGACAACGGTGTGGTTTAAAAGAAGATGTAGTAAATATTGAAAAGAGTATGCTTAAATGGTTTGGTCATGTTGAGAGGATGAATGAAAGGCGACTTTCAAAAGGTAAAAAGGTCAAAGGTGAAAGGCAGATTAGATTATGAGTTAGTGGAAACGCCGCCTGGGAGGGAAGACGTATTGACTTTATGTGCGATTATGGTGTGGGTGGTTTCCGAGAGTCAATTTTCCGTAACTGTACGTGGTATAAGTTATATACCAAGCAAATATTTTTTTACTTTTAACTTTGTTCCACCAGTATTAAGTAGTACTATCAAATTCCATGCATTTACTATGATAGATTATC
The DNA here is from genome assembly GCA_946251885.1 of Cosmia pyralina. Lineage (NCBI taxonomy): Eukaryota > Metazoa > Arthropoda > Insecta > Lepidoptera > Noctuidae > Cosmia > Cosmia pyralina. Next base: position 794,255 of record OX276363.1, read on the forward strand.
TGTGTCCGAACCTTTTGAGATACGACAACATTCACTGAACTAGTCTATGACATTAAAAAAATATTATTTTCGCTGTCATAAAATCTAAAGTACCTAAACAATAACAAGTTTTTGTCTCAACTTCGGAAGCTTGTAAATAATGAATATTGTACTGTGTTAAGTGGTTTCATTTATGATTTACGTTAAGAATCAACACAGCATGCATTTTAAACCATAAAATATATAGGTCATCACTTGTTTTTTCTTTCTAAAAAATCTAGAGTCTAGACATCTGAAGCTAGCTGTATTTGCTCTTTACATACCCATTTTTGTGAATTTTATACGATCATACATTCAAACGAAACGCATTCCAAAATATAGCTCTGATTACTGGTATTTTAAAAACATAAGGTCATAGTCTTCCGAGAAACACTTGGTCGGTTATCGGTATGTTAATACAAGTGGCGCACGCGCAGCCGGATGACGTCAGCGGCCCGTTCAATGGACGGGTTCTATTTTGACGCGGCCGAGCGCTTCGCTCGCGCAATTGACCTTATTGGTGATGTGCTTCAGAAAGGTCAGGTGCGTAGTACTCGCAAACCATGTAAGTATCGTATATCAATCTGCCTAGCCTTTTCCCAACCATGTTGGGGTCGGCTTCCAGTCTAACCGGATGCAGCTGAATACCATTATTTTACATGGAGCGACTGCCTATCTGACCTCCACAACCCAGTAACTGGGTAATACGATACCCCTTGGTAAGACTGGTTGTCAGACTTTCGGGCTTCTGACGACCCGTAACGACTGTCAAAGATCCACGAATGACAGCCGGGACCAACGGCTTAACGTGCTTTCCGAGGCACGGAGGAGTCTCGGTATGTAAAGATGGTCACCCATCCACTGACCAACCCCGGCAAGCGTAGCTTAACCTGATGGATCGACCCGTGCGGCTGTTATTACTTAGCCACGAGCTCCTCCATGTAAGTATCGTATGTATGAACGTAAACGAGGTGAAAGGCGTTCTGTAGTTTCTGCCTACAGCCATGGGAAGAAGACATGAGTTTATGTATGTGTGTGTTTGTGTACTTATTTAAAGTTAAATGGCTTTCGTTTTGAATATAAAACGTCAGCACGGTCTGTCGATAGACACAGGCATCAAAAAGCTGACGCTAAGTTCCAATGCTCATGCGCATACATATGTTACCTAATTAAAACTTATCCAGCGGCAGATATTTAAATCAAATCATTTATTTGCATATTATCAGGGTTAATGATGATAGCAGTGCTTATATTTTTTTAATTGAGGAACGACGCTGCTTGCCTTCCCTTTGACATAAAAATACAGTATGTATATATACCATACATAGTTATTTTAGTTAAATAATTTCAAATCAGGCAATATAAAATGAAAAAAACTATAAAATAGATCGCGCTACCTCCTACAGTGTACACCACACAACCCACTGACCACAACTTAATGACTGCAAGTGAAGCGTAAACCTTATTAATAATTATTATTTCGCTATTAGCGGCCGCCGGATTGGCCCCGATCTCTTATTGATTGCTACATGATAGACAAAAAATATATTATAAGGAAAATTAATGGAATATCGCTACTTGGTTTATCGTTCACACGCAGATTAAAAAGGAGAGGAAGTACTGAGGGACTATAGACTAGTGGAAATCGCTTCCAAAGCGTTTAGTATTTCTACAAAGTCTTTCAACAGGATTGGCAATAGCTTTTCGGTAGCTTAGGTATGTCAATCCAATAGATTTTCGACATTTCCGTCATCGTTATCGCCGGTAGAATATCACTTTGTCCAGGCTCTCAGGATTATCTACCAACTCATCATTATCATTTTGATTTCACTGGTTGCCTCACAAACCGACCCCAGAGGAAATGCTGTATCCACTATTTGGAGTAGCGCCAGCAGAAGTTCGTAGAGTGGTGGCAAGCTCAAGTGAACGACTCAAGATGGTTTCCGACGCACGACTGATGACACCCTTTGCACGATGACATCATCCTGCATCCTCGTGGCACAAAGGCTAAAAATCCGCAACAGCTTTTTAAAGTGTGTCCTCCCACTTGGCGAACGGTCTAAGGAAAGGCTGAAGCTGTGGCAAGGTAGTGCTTACCTACCCAACTCATTCGTTCCATCTGCTGAAAACCTCCCACCTGGACTTGAGTTGCCCTGGCTTGCCTGTAAGTCTTTAAATAAACTCCGGACTCAGGTAGGCCGAAGCAAAGAAAACCTGCTCAGGACTCACAGATGACTTCGCCCTGGAGTGTAAATGTGGTACTGCCCCACAAGCATTGGGGCGTGTCGTGTCCAGCGTGTCCAGTCTGCATGCTACAGGAGCTGATGGACGCTACTGAAGGTGCCAAGCTCGTAGCTAAATTCCGGGCTGACTCTAATCGACACGCTAAGAAAAATATTATCATTTTCACAAAATAGAGAAAGAAAGAAATTACTTTTATTTGCGGTAAACACGACGCAAAAAAAGAACACAAACACGAAAAGAATAAGATGGAACAAATACTTTCTCAATCTAAGCTATACTTAGCTTCAGAAAGTATTTTATAAAAATGATAATGTAGAGTTTACAGCTATTCTGTTAGAATGAAGAATATACGCGTTGTATGGAGAAGCCCATGACTAGCAGCCCAGTGTTATCCAATAGCCTTAATCAAGTTAAACAGCACATCTGCTGGACAGTTTGTTGCGCCACTTCCTCTTCCCAGCTGAAGCACTAGGAAGTGGTGAAGGGCGGGCGTGTTGTGGGACTATAAGTGCTGATTCTCATCCTAGTTTAAGAATAAATAACTATTGATAACTAAAACTATTAAAAAACTAAAATATGGCGTCGAAAAATTCCTCCGCATCGCTGTCGACTGGTAAAGTACCCAAGAGATTGGCGGCATTGCCACGTTGTATGACAATGCTAAGCCGCTGGCCAAGGTAAAAGCCAGCCCTTGGGTCACGGGAAGTGTCAACCAGCCGTTTGGAGATTTCGTTGAAAATTGATTGAAACTATTGATTGATCTAAAGCTTTTGAAAAACCACTAAATACCTTCATTGTCCTCACATAAAAACTTATAATGAAGTGTACAAAAAATACGACCAAACAAACAAATAACTATAAAAGATTTAATGAACTATGCGATCAAACCAATCCTTCACAAAAAACGTCTACTAGTTCAAACTTATGTATTAGGGTTGTTCACAATTAGCTTACAAGATGACATGCGAAAAAATCGCGGTGATTAAGGCTCGGCACACATTAGGCTCGGCGACAAATCGCCGCGACTATTAACTGGAGCAAGGGGTGCGATAAGTCGCGCGTGACAAATGACGCCTCGGCTAATGATGTCGGGGCTTAGTCGCGATGTGCTGGCCTTTGATTACATCTGTTTTACGGGAATGCGTGAATATTGTTAGTGGGGAAGAGGTTACTGGCTAGATATGTATTGAAGGGACACTGTTTGGACCTACAACTGTTTGAAACTCAAAGCATTTATTTGAATTTAACCATTTACGGGCACAGAAAAATGAAGCTAGTTGCCCGTCCGAAAGTGTAGTAGTACCTATGGAGAAGAACAAAGTTCACGGACACTTTTTAAATCAAAATATAGTTACAAAATATACATTTGTAAAAATGTTTTTTCAAAAAGGATTTATGTACTTATTAGCATATCCCTACTTGTCGACTGCTATATTGTTGCTATTCAGAAACCATTCACAGGCTATAGACATCAGTAGCGCCTCTAAATGACCTGCAGCTTTTGCTTTTGCGCGCGGATGTCGGAAAATATCCCACGGGAACGTATTACCGGGAATTCCTTACATATTCCTTGTCTACATTATAAAGGGAACATCTGTGCAAAATTTCAGCTTTCCAGGTCTACTAGGGTTTGGGCTGGGCGTTGATGAGTCAGTCAATCAGTCAGTCAGTCAGGACTTCTCTCTTTATATAAGTAGATAAGTCACATATTCTTGCAGTTGTATAAACCTTTCAAACACCACTAAACAACAGAACCCCATCTACCGCCAAAACCATAACGTAACAATGTTATAAAGCTGTCAATACCTACATATCGTATAAATCAAACATCTCATCTTGTGAGAGAAGTTGCGGTACGTGACCTGTCTGCTGACGTCATACTTGAAATATATATTTCAAGTATGACGTCAGCAGACAACAGACAGATTTTAATGTTTTGCATTACCACGCAAACAATTTTAAAATAAGAGGCTGCTTAACAACATATTAATTTTGATGACAGCCAATCATGACTTATTTGAGTGAATAATGAATCGTAAAGCTTCAAAAACGCTACATAAAAATCGTTAAAAATGTATAAACGCAACTAAATCCTTGTAATATTCCCAAAAAATATATATTTAAAAGTATACTTTCGTTCCATAAATTAAAGCTAAAGCCCATAGTTACGTTAACCTACACACGTGAACCGAGTGCATCAACTTATGAAGCAACACACGTAATTACAACGCGCACAAAAACATCAATTCATTCAAATTAATTACCTGTATAACAACATGGCCGCTGTTTATTCGACATGGCTACTGAAACACCATTATCCCTATCAAGCCATTACCGAGCTCTCTTGTGAAAAATAATAGTAGTTCACATAATTACCCGACCCTACCCTGAGCGAACAAGACAGACTCACTTCATTCAAACGTTGGAAAGGGACAAGCATATTCTCGGCGGGCCGTCTTCGAACACTTAAGTAATTGAATGGTACGGAGGGTAAGACGGGTATAAAAGTATGAACGAAAAATGGAAAATAATATTATAAGTAAGGGTATCGTGTGAAGGGGTCGGGCATCATCGGGAATTGTCGGATTGGTCGTAAAATGCTTTGATGAGCGTATGTTTGGACGGAGGTGTTTACTCGTAGGCTGCCGTTGGCACTAAATATACACTTACGTAGATGACACATTCTGAAGTTCAGAACACTCTCGTGTAATGTATTTTCAGTAAGTGCGTAGGTATATAATATAATGTTGTTTTGATAACAAATGCTTCGCGTTGAGTATGTATGTAAATGAACTCGCTATCTCGGTATCAGAGTGGAGTATTTTGTAAAATAGTTTTATTTTACGTGTCATTTCTTACAACCAATCTAAGTTCATTTCTTTGTTGGTAACAAAATATTAGAAGTTCAATTAAATGAGTTATTTTTAATCAGTTTCAATAACTACCATTATACATTATACATACTTTGAAATTACCTTTGAATGTGCTCATTCACATTGTTTACCTATCTATTGTTATTTTTAATGACGGACTAAACATTCAATCAAATCTCAATAAGACATTTCATTATCACCACCGTCATCATTTCAGCTGAAAGACATCCACTGCTGGACATAGGGCTCCCTCAAGGCTCCGCCATCGCGCCACTTCGATTCGTTCGGAGCTTTTTGCATGCAGCGACTTCCTGCGGCCTTAGAATAAAACATTTGTACAATCTTAATTCATACAGTCATAAAGCCTTCTTCTCAAATCAGAAAATTGTAATCTACTCAACATACACAGCATTAGATCCATCTCCATTTAACGTAAGTTGTACAAGACTGCTCCATGCGTCAAGTCGCAGCAAGTCGTGTCATAAACTAAGTCTGCCATCAACTCCGCGAATATAAAACCAAATGGCCCAATGATAATACGTATATATTACTATTGTGTTGTTTTGTCGACGCATATTTTTTATTGCGACTGTGTATCGAGCCGGCCGATTTATTTTTATAACTTTATGTAACGTCGTGCTGTCGTAAATGTGTAGCGGGACTTATTTATAGTGTCAATAGTTGTCTTGGATTGTCGCAGTTTTGAGTGAGAAGTTTTGATGTAGTTGCGAGCTGGTTTGTTTGGTAATGAGATTATTAATATAATTTTATTATGGCTGATTATTATTTTAGAGAGATATTGGAACCATTGTGGTATTTGGATATAGGAAGTAAGGCTCTCCCACACAGGCGCGTTATCGGTCGATAATATCGGATGCGCACACGTTAGAAATATCGGACGCAAAACACGCAGTTGTGTGGCAAGGAATCGGGACGCATTATCGCATCCGATATTGTCGACCTTAATTATTAGACCCTTAATGCCTTAATGAGAATTAAATTTACCTGAACGCCTCGACAAGTGACAATCACTTTCAAAGCGTTTCGTATTTCTACAACGACTTTCAACCGGTTTCGGTAGCTGAGGTCATCCAATACATTGTTGACTGTTCCATCACCGATTTCGCTGATAAGTCAAAATCATTTATTTCAAATAGGAAAATAAAAATACTTGAACGTCAAAATTTACAAATTGAATTAAGTCTAGTCGCCCCTTGCAAAAGGTAGTTTCGTATGGTGAAGAATGGGCAAGAAACTCCACCAATCTTTTAAAACTATTTTACAATATTTTGTATACGTTGACTTTATCATTATTATTTATGATGAAATGTCACTTTGTGTGGGCCCTCTGGATAACGTGTCATACAAACCTTTTTAAGGGAATTGTGAGCAACAACCTATCCCTGTACGTTTTAGCATAAAACAGCTAGTAGTGCTACCATTCGATATCCTAACTAATATTATAATTATGCGAAAGTGAGTTTTTTGTTTGTTACGCTTTCACGCTAAAACGGCTGAATGGATTTGAATGAAATTTGGCACACGGTTAGACCATTGACCTGGGTTAGGACATACAATACTTTTATCCCGGTGGTAGTTCGTTCCTTAGACCTCCTCGCGGGCGAAGCCACGGGAAAAAACTAGTAGCTAATAATTTTATCATGTCTACATTTTAATGACGGCAACTGGTATATTTACGAGTACCTACGTTGTGTCGTTAAACGAGACCTCTCTCTCTCCGTATTTATACACAGAAACATGAACTTATATGTTTGAGGCTATCAGCAATGAGGGCTAAAATATAGCCAATAAAGTTGCTGTAATTATGTCTTAAATCATTACTTAGCCCGCTTACTTAGTCATTATAAGGCCCGCTACTGTAGGCTACCTAATTGCGACTGACTATATTTAAGCAGGAAACAATTTCTACTGACTCCTACTCTAAGATCCTGTTTAGTCCACTGTCGGCCCCTCAATCCCCAATAAACAATGTGTCCACCAGACCTCTGACTATAGTTTATTCTCGAGTCTTGGGGGTCGAGAGTGGATTTTATTTTCCAGCCAAGATTTAGTTGCCTCTCGACCCCCAAAGTACAGTTACGATGATAAAATCATTTGCGTTTTAGTAGTCATTAACTTGATTGATGCATGCATAAGTTATATTTGCAAACATGGCTGATATACCGACTATAAGTGATAGCATTTAAAATTTATAACTTTATCCCCACCCCACCTATAATCTAAAACTTAACTAACAAAAAAAAAATGTTTTTTTTTTTTTTTTTTTGTATAAGTACTTAGTTGTTTTTGTTTTAGTTAGTTTAGTTGGTTTGTACCTTTCTGTACCAAAATATTAATTTTAGGTACTTGAACTAGGAGTTGAAAGTGGACGAGATATGCCTGTCCTTTGTATGAAAATTCAGTCTCCCCCCTGGGGGTCGAGTGTGAACTATGTTTAAGGGTTGAGAGGAAACAAATAAGCAAATCTTGTTTTAGGGGTCGAGGGGCCAAGAGTGGACCAAACATAAGATTCTGATGGTCAGAGAGACCCAGATTCATTCATGATTCATCAAATTCATTCATTTTAATTGATTCGTGGAACTCATGATTTGACAATTCAAGCCTCGAAAAGGAACCCTATATAACTCATTTCCACCTCTTGTCTCTCTGTCTCTTGTCTCTCTGTCTCTGTCTCTTTGATCTGATAACTCATAACGCATCATATTTACAACAAAAACGTTAATCAACTCCCACCCACCAGTACCAAATATTATCGATGTGCCAATATCAACTAAAATTTTATCCAATTAAGTGGTGTTGTTAACATAACGAGGAGAGCTAACTCCGTGCAGCCATGATACCCTCATAATGACATCGACATCTGCTCCAAATACCCAACCTTCAGTGCAATCGACGACCGTCCTACGGGCTAATCATGAAAACGTATTTATGACCTAATTAAACTCATGTCGACCCGAGCGACAAGGACGGAACATATCAACCTCAACAGGAGCAAAAGAGACAGCCAACTCCCCAGGCCAGTGATTAATGATCGTTATATGGCTGGTTAAGTACCGTGTAATTTGCAAAACGACCCTTAATTACCGTAGAACACGGCTACTATCGCCGTCTTTGTCGTCTGTAAAGATTTCACGGGCGTGCGAGCGGGATGGCGGGTAGTTCGTGGTGCGACTTTAAAGGCGGTATTTAATGAGGCATTATGATGTCGACCGCGCAGATTAGGTCCTCATGGAGATGAAAATTGTTTGCTGTTCTCTTTATATTTGGCTTGGCTGGTGAACAAACATGAGAATTTAGTGCTGAGTTAAAGCAAGACCGTCTTGTTTGACTTTCAGTCCACTGAATAACGGGGTTTTAAAATTGCGCTAAGTTTAATGCTCTTGCTAAATGTATTAAAGTTTTATTGTTCCGAATGTATCTTTGTTTTGTCAACTTTGGCATTTATTTCAGCTCAACCTTGCCTCATATAACTTCCCTCGGGAAATATATCTCTTTAAGATGATATTTTTCCATTGTATAATAAATTGTACTACCTATCATACGCACTACAGCATAGGGAAATACAAGAGCGTAATAATAGCTTGCTGCTTCGGTAGCATTAAAATGTTTTATGGAAGTCACCGCACCGTTGTACCATGTGATTTCCAGTGTACCCAAATTGGACTAAAAATCATCATTTCAACAATCCAACTTAAAAACTGCGCTGTAGCTATCTACTTGTACTTATTAACCCTCTATTTCTCCCGCAGGTCTGGTTCCAAAACAGAAGAACAAAATGGCGGAAAAAGCACGCGGCTGAGATGGCGACCGCGAAACGTAAGCAAGAGGAGCTCGGCGAGGAGTGCGACGACCAGGAGCAGCACGACAACGAGTGCAGTGACGAGGAGGAGGCCAAGAGGCCGAGACTCGACATCCACCACATGCACCACCAGCTGCCGCACCGACAGTGATCACAAACCCCGGGCGAAGTCCCCGCCCGCGACATGAACATTCCCAGTGCCACGTTCACCCAGAACGATTCCTACTACCAGGAATACTCTGGCTACAAGGAAGAGGAAGCTCCTTGTGACCTGTCCAACTGGCAAGTCCGCCGGTTTGAGGACATGACCAGATCTGGTGACAGTGACAATATAAACAGTGACGGCGTCAGTGTTGACGAGGAGCAACCGATTAACTTCGCGTATTATCACTTTTAACGAGTTGTGGACGAATTGTGTTGCAAAAGCATGGGTTCTGTCGGTTTCAGTAGCCATTAAAGACTTTTACGAACTATTATTGTAATTATCATTCAATTGATATCTTTTTACAGTCACATTATTTGTTAAAACTTTAACACGAGTGTCGTGGATACTGTACGAATAAGCGCTAAGTATGTAAAAACAATTATATTAAAGTAATTAGCTTTACTTAAGTGTAAATATTTATTGTATAAGTAGTCATGTGATAAATTATAAGTAATTTATTGATAATCTTAGATTTTACATGTATTTTGTGAGCATAAACGTGTAAATTGTATGAATCTTGATACCGGTGCCAATTTCCTATGTGTAGTTATATTCGAGTATAAAATTAGATGTTGTTTTGAAGTTTTTATGTTTTTCCTGTTTTTCGTATAGCCAGAGTAATTATGAAAAGTAATTATAGATCATATTATCCCCGCTCTCCCCTTACAAACAAGCTTGTTCACATTATGATTCTATGGGCTTTATTTTTATTGTCCTTTTAAAATTATCCTGCTATAAATATTTATTCTGGATGACTTTTTCACCGTCTGAAAAAACTAGGCTATTATAGGTGAACGGAGTAGAAGTCTAGTACACCTATTTTTTTTTTTCAAGCAAATTAAATTAAAAATCGTCATCGCATAATAATACTTTTTCTGAGTGCATCCACCTTATTCAATTAGCATACTGCAAAAATAATGACAGGTAGTTTAAGATAATGTTAATGGTGTGAACAAATCGTTATTAGTCAGAAGTTTTCATTCCGTTAGGTACAGTCAGCAACAAAAGTATATTAACACTTGCAGTTTTTTAATCTTAATTACTAAGCGAAATATTTAATTCAAATCGGAACAAAAGTACTTAAAATTTTAAGAACAATAACTCAGTTAAACGAAAAAAAGCAGTTTATCGAATTATTTTGTGTTAATTTAGATGATGTCAAATAGTAGCAGTGTTAACCGACTTCTGTTGTTGACCGTACTCGAAACTTGCTGGAAAATCATGAAAGCTGGATTTTCTTGCCTGCCGTCGGGAAACTCAAACAGAACCTGAAAGTATTTTTACTTATAATTCATTAGGTTTTCAACTCAACACTTTCTATTATTAACTGTGTTGGCATTTTAAATTAGATCTAAATACATATTTAAAGTTTTATAAAGAAAATTTTATCAGTCCGCTTTTCCTAAAATCCTTTGAAAACATAATTTTGTAATCATTAAATTATTATTTTTCATATTCAAAATTATTAAAGTCACACCATTAGGGTACGACAAAAACTTGTACAGGTTTCTTCCTTAATTACTGTAAATAATAATATTTGTAACACTATTATGTCATCGAGGCATCGCAATATGTATATTGTACATTTTACCTATAAAAGATGTAAATAGATATTTAAACGAATTTAACTATTGTAACTAAATTACGAGTAGTGAAGACCACGCGACAGTATTACTATTTAAAAGCTAAATGTGCATTATTTGTTAATACTATTTGATGCCACAAACGATGTTACAATTTTGAAATGTAACTATAGGCACCTATGCTTTTATTTTGAACACTCCTGTGTATGTTAAAACATAAAAAAGTTAACATTGCTTATAAAAGTCTTTTATGACTAATAACATTGAACTTATGTAATGCTCAAAAGTTTTCATAATACCAAAGAAAGTCAGTAGACTTTCTTTTGGCACTGCAATATATATATTTTGTATGTTTTGTCGCAAATAGTTGGTTAAAACTCACAAAACTGTAACATATATAAAATGAGTTTGTAACACAAATACTGCACAGTTAACTCACTCACATCTATAAGTAACACTAACACTATAAATTTATAGAAAATGAGCTTCAAAAATAACGAGATTAATTCGCTTATAAATGCACAAAGTATGAATAACTGTAAATGTCTGTAAAGCTTTGAACAATGAGCACTGGTGGCAATGACCTGTGCAGTTACAGAAAGAAACTGCGTTTAAAGAATCATGTTTAGATGTAAAGAGCGGCGTGGACATTCTGCGTACTGTGGTTGCAATAAACAGTTAGTAAAAATATTATATGGTTTTGATTTTATTTTTATCATCCATCATCACTTTCCTGAACAAGTAATATATAAAATAAAATACATTTTTATAAACGCTAGTAGACACTGAAAAGCACAAGGCACAAAGTTTCATGATATCATTGTAATTTTCTTTGAACCAAAGCAATAAGTAACAAAAGAGTAATTACCTTTTTTTCACAAAGTCTAAATGGATAAAGGCGTTTTTGATGCCAAAGAAAGAAAACTGAATATTTTAGTCTCAAATAATGTAATTATCTAAATTTGAAAAAAGGAAAACATGGAAGGAGAGCTCCATAGTATGTTAGAAATTTTTATACACACTCTGTCTTTAAGCCTGTGGATAACCATAATAACATTTAAACGGTCAATAAGGTATAAAGAACCAGAGGAATCATGAACCAAACTGAAAAACATTCATGAAAATACATGTGTTACAACGGCTGAAAATCCAAGCACCTTGCAATTTGGATGAACACATTACATGAATATATAGTAGGCGTAATGTTGCCGAGAAGTAGCCGATATTGAATGTGATGTAGATAGTCCGTGTAATGAGCTGGAGAGGCTGTTCAATGTGGCTCGCACAGTTTTATGGACTGACAAAGGTGTATTATTGCAGTAAAACAAACTACATAATAGATGGGAAAGAGATATCTATCAAAATATTATCTAGTCAAGACAAAGAAAAACCAGTAAATTCAACAGAATCTCAACCTTTATTCAAATAATCAGCCATCGCACAATGTAGAGACGGTAAGATTACCTCACTGAACAACATTCTCAAGCAAAATTCATTCCCGACACAATTCTCTCAAGAAAATCCGCATCTCTCCACCAAACAAAGAAAATTCGCGCAATCCTCAATTTTGAACCGTTTCAAATCTGTCAATAAAACATTGTACGCATCGACGGCGTCCCGTTTATCGAACCGATACGTATGTACCAGCCTTACATCGGAAAAACCTTTAGGTAATCGAAGGCGGCGCAAGCGGGCAAAAATCGCGACGCTACCCGTTGCTATGGCTACGAACCAAGACGGTAAACAAGCACTTGGAGAAAATCAAACTTTATCTAAAGTAAAATAGAGTTGGCTTTTGAATGCTGGAGTTGGAGTTGTACTACTTGCGAAGCGGCTTGTAGTTATAAATGTAAAACATCGTTTACTGGCTGTTAGAGCGAGAGATCGGAGGGGGTGAAAAGGGGGTATTCTTTCATCTGTTGTGGCGAGCTCCATGCGATAAGGTGCCGCTTCTACCTTTTATTTATGACTACATTTTAAAGCGGGGGTGAGTATGTTACGCAATTCGGCGTGTGATTTGACGGTGGGGTTGTAGATAATGTTTCTACTGATTTTGGAGATAGCACTTCTTTCTGCGTGGAGTTCGTGAGGGAGGGACTCTGGGTTATGTAGGGACCACCGGGGCAAATGTACACGACTTTTATGTAAAGGAAGACATAAACAGCCGAAAAGAAGTGTGTAATACTGAGGTGGTATCGATTCCACTGAGTTGTGATATGTAAGATGTAGGTGCGTTGCTGTAGTAGAAACAGATGAATTTATTTAGATGTTATAATTCCTAGAAGACTGGATCGTATAATGGGTGATGTAGGGTGCAAATGCAAACACACCCTAACATTAATTATAGAATGTCAGTGCAATTGTCAATGAGTGCCAACGGGCTCGAATCAGGAAATAAAAATGCAAGTTGTCCGACCCAAACCGCGTCTAATTGAACACTACATTAAATATTGGTACAGAAAGCATCATCCGTGCCCTGCATGCTGCTGCTGCATGATTGTCATGCTTTCTAATGTAGGTCGCGCATGTAAGTGCAAAGATGCTAGCCTACTTATTGCACAACTCATTGCTTACTACATCATTTTAAAAACCATGTACGTGCACCGTACAATGGGGAATTAAGAATTAGGAGCTAGTACCTACAGAGTATAAAAATTGTTAGACTAACTGAATCCATAAAGATCTGAAAAGAATGCCAAATAAGAATAGGACTGATATTAGACTATCAGTAGGTAACTGCCCAAAATAATAAAGTCACATTTATACAATATCCTGACTCACTCACTACAAGGCTAATAGAGACAGATAAGCGATGAACTATATAGGCGACCGGGTGGACAGGAGCCACAGGTAAGAGACTGCCAGAGCGGCCTAGGAAGCGCTGGATAGGTGACATACCAGCAGTAGCAGGAAAACAATGAACAAAGGAAGCCGCAGACAGAGAAAACTGGAGTAAAGCTGGACGAGGCCTATACCTGAGAAGGAGCTCCTATCCCTAAGACATAGATATAATTATATGACAAGAATATAATATATAAGAAAAAACACAGATACAGCACAACTGAAAAAAGTGTCTTATAATTATAACTTTGTAATAATCTTGGTGATAATTATATTAAGAAGTGCTATTTAAATATTGTAAGTGAATAAGAAATTAAAAGGCTTTTTAGGGGGTAGTTTAGAAAAACTCAAAATGACAAACTTTTTATTTTACTTAGATATGTATCCGTGCAAAGTTTCAAGTTTATTAACTCAAGGAATAAGATTTGTCAATCAAACAATATCCCCTCTTTTCGCTCTCTTAAAGGTCTAATTTCCAAAAATCCCTTTTTAGCGAATGCCTGCGTCATAATAACTAGGGTACCTATATGTGTGCCAAATTTTAGGCCAATCCGTTCAGTGGTTTGAGTTGTATCTGTCACATAGTACATCTGCCTGTGTTAGTCTTCTGTATGTTTCAATTTTACTGAATAACTTCAAATAAAGAATCACATCATTGACTTTAAATAGACATCCATATCATAAATCACCTCTATCTCAAATCAAAACATACATAATTACGATCAAACCTTATTTAAAAACATACATTTATTATCAAATCTAAAACATTATAGAAACTTCCATGTTGCAAGTTGACAATACATTTAAAGAGATTTAATACTCAAGTTCACACCTACAATGGATATTAATTACGAAACAAAAGAAGATTAATGTCAAAGAACAATATATCAACATCGATGATTATGTCAATTTATTACTACAATGATACTGACGAATATGGAGAGAATGAAATATAATAGCTATCGGAAATCGCTAGGCAAATGCCGAATAAAAACACATAATATAATATGTTCATCTAAATCTGACTGACTGAGTCATCCACGCCCAGCCCAAACCCTTGAACCTAGAAAGCTGAAATTTTGCACAGAGGATCCCTATATTATCTAGACAAGGGATAAGGAAGAATTTCCCGGTAGTACGTTCCCGTGTAATATTTTCCGACATTCACGTGGGCGAAGCCACTGGCAAAAGCTAGTATATAAATGAAAAGAGTAGACAGACTGTCTGACTCATCAACGCCCAGCAAAACTCTTGAACCTAGAAAGCTGAAATTTTGCACAAAGGTTCCCTTTATAATGTACTGTACAAAATAAAGAAGGATTTTCCGGTAGTATGTACGTTCCCGTGGGATATTTTCCGACATCTACGCGGGCGAACACGCGGGAAAAAGCTATTGATAGAATAAAGTAACTATACAGGCTCAAACTAAATTAGCTAGCGAAACTTCGCAAACGTGATGGGTATTATCTTGTTATATTGATATCTAAACAGTAAACATAAAAAATATGATGTACAGTGGGCTGCATCAATTGGGTACCGCAGTTGTATTAAAATTTGAATAAAACTGGGGTACCCAATTTGATGCAGTCCACTGTACAGTGGGGCTAATGCCCGTTTTTAGGGGGCGACTACCGAGATGACCACTAAAAAGAGAAGTATGGAAGAAAAAGACATGTTGCGTCGATCCCAAATAAATTGGGCAGGAGAAAGATGACTTTTAGTCTTTCAACTTTCAGCGCTGAACGAATCGCTGGATATTCTCCAGCAACGCGATTTCATCTAGTGTTAGTGAAAGCAGGCAATATACCGGCTGATATTAATATCTAAGTTACGAATATGTGGTGTGCCGACCACAAGTGACACACACAAGTGACACACACAAGTGACACACACAAGTGATACACACAAGTGACACACACAAGTGACACACACAAGTGACACACACAAGTGACACACACAAGGACAGAATGATGATGATGAGATTAATACCTAAGTTAGACCTACGAGCTAGCAGAGTTTACCTACCGTAACGTAAAGACGCACAATAGAACACACATTAATTTGATCTTCGCCATTTTAATCGCCAAAACTAAAACGCTATATCTTCCACCTACATCATGACAGAAATAAAACGAGCCAATATGGGTTAACTTCGAAACAAAGAGCGTGTCATAGTCGATACAGTCGTAACAGTCGTAGAACACACGTCAGTCATAAAGATCCTACGTGAACATAAAACTTGTGTTTAGTGTGGTAGACCCGCTGGCCACACAGAGCTGCAGGCTTATTCTGGATAAAACTTGAGAAGTCGCTTCGATCTCGACTGTCTAATGAGGCCCAGCTCGCACTAGAGACGGCCGATACACATTCTTCTTCTTTTTTACGTGTCTAATAGACTCGAGTGTCCGACCAGAATGTAGCCACCTGGACAGCACATTGGCTTCGTTCAAACAGAAAGGTGGCTGTACATGATGGGCTTGAAAGAAGGTGAAGTATGTCCTGAGAGGCTCCACACTGGCACTGTATTTAGGATGGGTCGAGGATACCCCATATATATTAGGAAGTAGGTATGGTTTGTATCAGTACGAGTTAAAGAAGAATAGTTCATGCTTAGTTGTACGTTTAATAAACAAGTTATGCGTGCTGTGATAATGGTTGCGCGGTGGAGGGATTGTGGAGCAGTGCGCCGCACTCAGTGCTGTGCGAGTGGTCGTTGCGACAGCGCGACTAACGCAGTGATATTGCAAACTGTGTTTTATTATGTATACCTAAACCAAGACAACACACTAATGCCCGGTTTCTGTGGTATTTAAACGGAGTTTATCAATTCTATAGTGATTATTGCTCCGATATCATGTTTCTGAACTATACGCTAAGGAAGAATTTCGCTTAAAAGTCGAGTGAATTAATAGCGAGGATCTGAGGATCTCAAAAACTGAGCATAAGGAAGACCTACCCACAAAACCCACCACCACCACCTATATGCTTATTCTATTGTATTGATTTGTTTTTGAACTGTGTCTGTGTGTATTTATTTTGGATAAATAAACAATTTATTATTTTTTTTTATTTTTTTTTTTTTAAGGAAGGAATTCGCTTAAGTAGATAATTTTGTCGAATCAATAGCAATTGAGAGTTTAAACTACGTTTAAGAATTGTTCAGAAACGGGCATTAGTCATTTAGTCAGTTCCTTCACACCTCGGTTGTGGGGTTCTGTGTGAACCTGGTGGGTTTGTCACTAGTGAAGGCTACTCGGGCTACTTTAAAGCAAACCCAGAATTAATAAAAGTTCCAGTAAAGTATTTACAAGTTTTTTTTTAGGTACTCCCTTGTCTCCAGAATAACCCGTCCAATTGTGAAATAACTCACATCATTCCAAGTCAGTGAGTGATAGACGCACGTATATAAAGCATGTCGCTTGTGATTTACGCGTATATATCCCACGCACCATCACCGGCCGCAACGACCATCGGCCGGCCGGCATTAGGAACCGACCGATTTATTGAATGACAATAATCGTCAAATAAGACTTTAGTTCTGTTGCGGTTTTCTTACGCTGCGGTAGAGAAGACATTGGGAGGTCTAAGTTTATGCGCATTTCCGATTAAGTAGATGAAAGTGGTCAGCAGGGCGGTAAGTGTAGGCTCTCAATCTGACCATACATTTGGATTAAAGAGGTATGGTGGCGTACTGAATAAGATTATGGTCTGTCGTGTGTGTTTTGTCTCGTGTGTGGTTCAAATATAAAGAATGTGACCAAAGCCATAGGTTGGTATAATGAAATCATTATCTCTTTGACTGTTCATTACCTATTTCTATCACTGTGAGAGACTTATTCAGAAATCAAATATTCGTACTTCTAACATCAATTAATACCGAATGGCTGCACATAACATAACATCACGCTGTAATCCCAGGGTTAGGCAGAGGTGTAGCAATACACATTTCGCCAGTTTGAGTCCCATGTAGTAGGGGCAGCCTATTGCCATCAACCGGGCACAAATCCAGACTCCGGGCGGAACCGAATGGCTATTGATTGTTGCTGTATGAATTCGGTAAATTGACATGCTAAGATATTGTCAATGAATTTAATAGATATCTTGCACTTCAAGCAGATCTAAGAGCAGAACTAGCCAAGAAAAGTCTGGAAGAAAATTAAGAAACAAATGTCATTTTCCATGAGTTGCGACTCAGGGTAATTAGCTAGCAGGGCATTTCAGCATAAGTTATACTGATTGTGCTAGCTTATGCTAACATGCCAGAAGAAGATAAAACCACATTGAAAAGAGACAATCGATCAAAATCAATGAATGTTAATCATGAACCGACACACACACATAAACTTTTAATAGTAAATAATGTGGCATCACATAAATAAGACATCAATACAGTCAGTTTGAGTGGCACACGTCGCCCGCGGCTGTCGTAATCGCAAATCAAACTGAGACAAACGTATCGAATAACGGCTTGTATAATTACAAGATTCAAAGTAATGATGCTGGAGTTTATGACCTGGAGTTGGTTGAGATTGATTCCTACATTCTCTACACATAGTGATAAAATCCGTCGTATCGACAAGATACAACGCAACTAATGCTATTGTGATTGTGAGGCATGCTGCATTGTCGATACAGAAAGGACGAATCACCCCAAGCTAACTAAAGAACTGGCCGAATCACTTATGCTTTTTTTACAATTTCAACGACTCCAGCAGTACAAATTCATTGGAAAAGCTCAAGCGGTCACCAGATCAACTGGAATTGTATTGTTCTTCTTACGAGTATAGCGTGTCGGTGGCACTCTAAATGGAGTCAGCCCGGAATTTAGCTACAAGTTTGGCACCTTCAGTAGCATCCATCAGCTCATGTAGCGTGCAGACAGGACACCCTGGGCACAACACGCCCCAATGTTTGTGGGGCAGCACCACATTTACACTCCAGGGCAGAGTTGTCTGTGAGTCTCCACTTGTATTGTAATTCTTGAAGTTTAAAATAGGATTGACCAATCCTCTTTTATGTTTCTACAAGGCTGTAAATCCCAAATATTAGTTCATCAAATCACCAATTAATAGTAGGTTAGCTATAGTCATAATGAACGATTAGAACATCATTTAATTACTCGTTTAACGACTGTTATTAAAGGCCAAATAATAAACTAAAACACAGTCTGAGGGTAACTGACACTAACTGAGGGTAATTAAGAGTAATCGAAGGCTATGATGTTTAATTGCCATCCATACATGACTTCTGTGTAATTGCCACCTTTGATTTTACTCTACTATAAAGAATAATTGACGTATCAATTGGCCCGGGATTATGATACCAGAATAAAGTTTTCTGCATGATGTACCTATAACATATTACAAGACATGGAGGAATAAGGAAAAGGAGTGCAAATAAACTTGTAGAAAGATGAAACTCAACCAAAAGCATGAGACGTGTCTTTCAATAGTGGTGTTGGTCAATAGTGGAAACGTTTTTTATGAGCATTCCATTTATTACCTATTTTTTTATACCTACTCTCTATGTAGGGTTGAAGTATTCTTAATTATTCAACGATCTTATTAAAAGCCTTATAATCCCAGATTTTATAATCAAAAAAACTATTTATCAAAATAAATACAGACCGTAACCAACAAATGTCATTCTTGATGACCAGTACAAACCACACGGGGGTCAATATAACCCCTCACATTTAACTTTTATTTGCCATCAAAATTCGCCAAATTGATTTTTTAAACCCTTCAGTGTCCGATAATTTTAAGGGTGATAATTCTGGTCATCAATCGACACTAGGGGCTTTAAAGTGTTTGACACTAAACGGTTTATGGCCACAATAAACCGATGGCCGGCAGTTCATTCACTTGGAGACGGACGGGCTTGGAGGAATTTTGTTTAATTAGCTTCGGATTGAGACTCGTGGATGCGAAGGGTTTTGTCTGTTTCAAAAATTTAATACGGAGGTGAGTAAAATTTTAAACACTGGTAACTAAAAACTGCATTAACCTATGAAAAAAAAAAGAAAACTGATTGACTGATGATTCTGATCACAATACTTATCTGAGTGATGACTCAGATAAGTATTGTGATCAGAATTATCAGTCAATCAGTTTTCTTGCACTCTGTCTGGTTTTGAGAAAAATGAGCCGGAGGTAAGACGATTCCTTTATCTTATTTATCTAACTGTGGAATTAGTTAGGAGCAGTGGTGGCCCAGTGGTAACGGTTGCGACTTACGAGTTGTAGGTCGTAGGTTCGAACCCAGGCAGGCGCTTTACTTTGTGTAAATTATTTCATCACCACTGCTCTCAAAACGGTGAAGGAAAATAGCGTGAGGAAACCGGCATGTCCTAGAATCAAAAATTCGAAGACTTGTGACATCTGCCAACCCGCACTGGGCCCGCGTGGTGGATTACGGCCCACTCCCTCTCACAGAGAGGAGGCCTGTGTCCCAGCAGTGCGAACGTTATAGGCTGATTATGTGTGGAATTAGTTTGCTTCATACACAAGACAAGTTGGTAGAAAACCATTTATTCTGTGTTTGGTATACAAAAATGGTAGATATAACTCGGGCCACGATTCCAGAAATAAACTATTCTTAAATAAGTATTTACAACGACATAATATGTGCCAAAGATCAGCAAATAAATTCAATAGTAATTCCCACCAATTACCAGGAGATCATTACAGCGAGGAGGTGCTCAATCCATCAACAGCAATAGCAACAATCACCGCGCGGCGATAGTTGCAACCCGCTCGCCCCGCTCGCCCCGCTCGCCCCGGTCTGTCCCGGTGCGGTTGGCGATTTTATTAAAATTAATAACTCGACTGGACGTGGGCTGTAAATGAGAGTATAATTCTTTGAGATGTAGGAATGGCGTCTGTCTATTTGCAAATATTGTTAAACCTACGATAGTTTCCAAACACCTCTTTATTAGACCTAAAACGTGTTCGCATATCGTAGGAACAAATTTAAAAATGGCGGTCCTCATGTTCTCCACTGCCGGGTGTAAGTACTTACACTGTACTTAGTAAGTACATCAGCTTGATAAACTTATTTTGATGTCAATTGCATACAAAATTGTTGCTAGCCAAATGCAAAATGCCCCAAAGCCAATACAGTCTCTATTCCGATTTTACAAAATTAATTAATACCTAAAATACACTAGGTCCAATTAGGGCTTATTTCACGATGTCCGAATAGCCACTACTTACCGAATAAATAAAAAAATGGAACAGAATTTGTATGTAATTATCTGCCAAGTAAGTTAATAGGAACTTAGTCATAGGTGGTGAAACAGGCCCCAGGAATTTGCTGTTGTCTGAAAGAAAATAAATCTGAAAGGTTTACAAGATATTTTTAACGAACCTAATTTAGTTATAAGTTACTGATTTAGCAAGCGAACCTTGGAACCTTTACTTGTAGTAAGTTATACAGCCACTGAATAATCCCGAGGCGTCGGGATTTAACAACAGTAATACGATCGCGTATTGTAATTAACAATTTGCAGGCGACCGCCGATCTATGGAGTCCTAACGAGCGCCTGTTGCGTCATTATACTGCTATATGACGTCATTATTTTAATTAAAACAATCCCAAATTATTGTGTTTTATTGCCCACTGTTTTGGTATTCTGATGACTATATGAATGTATCAGTCAGTCAGAGTGAGTTGCTGTGCACCTAATGCCATTATAAAAACTTTTTTACCAAATAATTTACTTAAAAAAAAGTAAAAACCGACTTCGAAAACGTTTCATAAAACACTTAACAGCTTCTGAAGTCGGTGTCAAGCTATAGTGCATTGGAAGAATTGAAGACACCGACTTCAGAAGGTGTTAAGTGTTTTATGAAAGTTATTTTATTCGTTTTTGGTTTTGAAGTCGGTTTTTACTTTTTTTTAAGTAAATTTATTTTTCCATTTTTAGTTGAATATACAATTACATAAGTAGGTAAGCCCAAGTCGAACCAAAAGAAGAATCATCAAAATCCGCTTAGAAATGCCGGATATACAGTGCATTTATGCATATAACTTCGTACATAGAACAATTACATAATGTAATATATACTAAAACCTTGCTGAAAGTATGGAGATCACGTTAGTGAAAAAATCATCAAAATCGGTTCATTAGTTTTTGAGAAAATCGCGGACAAACAAACATACATAGGTACATACATATACACATACATCCAAACATACATACATACATACGGGTCGAATACAGAACCTCCTTTTTTGAAGTCGGTTAAAAATACAACCGACTTCCAAAAACAACACTACAAAGTTAAAAATAACTTTAGTTTCGAAAGTCGGTGTCTGGTTAAATGTATTTTCGTTTTTTGCCACCGACTTCCGAAATTAAAGTTATTTTTTACTTTGTAGTGTTGTTTTGGAAGTGGTTTGTATTTTTTTGTAAAAAAGTTTTTATTTTTCACTTTTTAGTTGTGGTACTTACCCCACAAAATTAAAAAAAAAAACGTATTATTGAAGTGAACTGAAAAACTACCCAAGCAAAAAAAAAGCAATTTTATATGGGACCAACTTTGATGTATAATATTCTCGCATAAAACAAAAATTTTTCAAATCGGACGACTTTGTAAAAAGTTATGCGTGGTCATAAATAAAAAAAAAAAACGTACGTGTCGAATTGGTGTCGGTTAAAAACGAAACTAATCGAGAGATTTCCTTTCTTATTTTCATTATTATTCATCGCAAGAATAAGAACTGACGACCTAAACAAGGCAGATGTGGTTCACTAGGGAAAAACCGGCCAAGTGCGTGACGGACCTCGCACAATGAAGGGTTCCGTAGTTGAAAAGAACTTATTTCAAAAATAATCTTAACATTGTAGTTCCAAAAAAAATTTTTTTTATGTGATAAAATTACAAATTAAATTTTTTTGGACTTTTTCCTTTACTTGTGCTGTGAGTCCTTGCTTCTTGCCACATTTACATTATTCTAGGTCAATGGGAAGTACCCTACAAGTTTTGATTTACTTGCGAGTATAAAAATATGTCGCATAAATGGCCGTATTTTTTTATTGCATTGACTTAGAAGCTTGATTTTTTTAGCACTATAAGGGACTTACGTATTTGATATTAATATCAACTTGATTCCTCCACGCGTTCGTGAGACGAAGGGTCTTGACAGACCCTTTGGGTCTTGGTCTTGAAAATATTTGTTTATGTCATAAAATTCCAAATTAACAATTTTCGGACTTTTTTCATTACTTGTGCTGTAAGACCTTGGTGCTTGCCAAATTTCATGATTCTAGGTCAACGGGAAGTACCCTTACTACCCTACCTCCACGCGTTCCTGAGAATAAGGGTCTTGACAGACAGACAGACAGACGGACAACGAAGTAATTCTATAAGGGTTCCGTTTTTTCCTTTTGAGGTACGGAACCCTAAAAAGGTGAACAACAAGTGCGACACAGCCTGAAACAGTGACACCTACAGAGGGGTACGTATCAAAATCCCGAATTTTAAAATACCAATGGACGAAATCCCGAAAATTGAAACGCCGAATGGTTGTTTGGTCGAAAGTTTAAAATCCCGAAAGTTCATTTGCCCGAAAGTTTAAAATCCCGAAATTGTCAAAAAATTCAATTGTCGAATTGTTGAAATTCTGTGTAAAGGGTTTAAAGTAACCTTACCAAATCTAATCTCGGGGTGCCCTTCGCTCGCTCTTGTCTCCTATGTTGACGAAGCCCCGCTTCGCGGGGCTCTGTATAAAGGGTTTAAAGTAACCTAAGCAAACCTAACCTCGGGGTGCCCATCTATGAGTAATCGCGGGAACTACGTCGCCGCTCTTTGGGATTTCATCCATCGGTATTTCGTCCATTCGGGATTTCATACATTCGGGATTTCGTGTTTCGATATAACGACTATCGACATTTAAAACTTTCGGTATTTTGAATTTCGGTGTTATGGACGTCGGTATTTCAATCATGGGTATTATGAACTTTCGGGATTTTGATACGTACCCCTACAGAGTGATAGGCTGTAATAACGAAATAAAAGAAACTGTATTAATTCTGGCTGCTGTTCACAATCTGTTTGACTACATGAGTGTCTGTGTGAGAGCAAGACGACGTGACCACGCGTCATTAAGATGAAACATGACTCAACTACACGGACCTAATAAGAAGTCCTTAGATGGAGTTGAGGACAATGCTTTTGAAAGTATATCGCTTTAGAGACCTAATTACTTTAATGATCATTATTGGCTACGAAATTAATATTCTGTTTATGCTGTTCACTTAACACAACCAAACTGACTTGTCATTTCAGACCGGATCTCGTGTCAATCCAGCAAACACTGAAGATATCCGTGCTGGAGAGCGAGTTATTGGCGCCAGTATATCGACACGTATATCGTTGTATACTGCAGTGCAGATTAAATGATATAACCAAATAAATCAAGAGTTATGTAGTTATTTCTGTCATAAGTATTCAGGTACGTATGCTCTTTCTATGCACTTTACGTAAATCATTCCGGGTAACATGAGCTACTTGATGTATTTTGTGTAGGTACTCGTATAGGCTGCAAGCAGTTTCCTAATGAATGTTGAGGATGCGCTGGATCTTCCTAACCAAGAGCATGTTTTCTGTAGAACATCGATTTGTAAACCGTAAGTTTTGTTCATTAAGAAAAGAATAGTCCAGTGCCTTGTATTGTTACTCGCATAATACCATACTTCAAAAAAGAGAACATGATCTCCGAGTGTGTTTCAGCATTTCTTTTCAAAGATGAATCAACCAGGAAATGCCGGCGCCATTTACTTAGTTTTTAAATATTGACTAAAACATTCACGTATACAAGGTTTAACTTAAATAACTTAACCTCTTAAGGGGTCATTGTATTATGAACAACTTTTACTATGGGACCAAACCTTAAATCGCAAAAAAAAAATTCTGCTGTTCCCTACATGTTGAAGAGTTGTGCGAACATAAAATAATGTAGGGAACATCTGTTTTTTTTTCGCGATTTCAGGTTCGGTCCCACGGTAAAAGTTGTTCATAATACAACGACCCCTTAAGAGGTTGTGCGTTATTTAAGTTACACCTTTTATTGAGTGTTTTAAAAGATATACTTACAGAAATAAATATATTTTCACTATCAGCATTTCATTTCAACAACAGAATCAAAGATCAGAGCAAATTTGAAACAAACAGCATACTTACAGAGTTTCAGGCGCGGTGCCTGAAATTCAATTTCTAAAGAACAGAATTATTAGGTACATAGACTGTCAAAGGTACTCATAGGCAAAAAAAACACCTAAAAGTGAAAACAGCACCTATTCCCTGTCCCGCATCCCGCGTCCCGCACTGTACCACATCGATCAAAAGCCAAGATCTGGTACCTCCGATAAAGCCTGACGGGACATTAAAACATTTTAAAATGCAATAAATAATTCCCTTAACGACGTTCAGTTCGGCGGCCATTAATCAAGTGCTCACTTCAAGCTACTTTTTATTACATGTAAATGAGTACCTCGTAATGCCGAGGTTTATGCTTACCATGGAGATGAGGATGTGTGAGTAGGGTGAGGTGAAGAGTGAAGCTGATCTGTTGTGAGGATGAAACTTTGTTGGCTCTAGTGGAAAACTTCATCATTGTACTAATGAGGTTATTTGTATCAGAATTACATACGAGATAAATCGAGCTGCTGTTTAACGACACTATGGTTTTTAGGGTTTCGTACCTCGAAAGGAAGAAATAGAACCCTTATAGGATCACTTCGTTGTCCGTCTGTCTGTCTGTCAAGACCCTTTATCTCAGGAACGCGTGGAGTTATCAAGTTAAAATTAATATCAAAGACGTAGTTCTACGGTCCCTTATTAGAGGTCTAAAAATTCAAGCTTCTAAGTCAACGCTATAAAAAATAGGGCCATTTAATTCTCATATTTTGGTACTCGCAAATAAATCAAAACCTATACCTAGGGTACTTCCCGTTGTCCTAGAATCATGAAATTTGGCGAAAAGCAAGGTCTCACAGCACAGGTAAAAGAAAAAGTGTGAAAATGCTTAATTTGTAGTTTTATCACATAAATAAATATGTTTTGCGATCACATGAATAAAATGGGAGAATATGTTTTTCAACTAGAATGTTAAGTTTGTTCTTAGGATTTTCATCCCAACTACGGAACCTTTCATATTGCGCGTGGTCCGACTCGTACTTGGCAGGTTTTGTTTTTAGATCTGGTATTAAATCGTTGTAGGATTTGATGAAAACTCCACGCGAAAGGTTTTTCTTATAGGCGAAGAATTTTCATGCGCCGTTTCTTTCTATAGGTATTATGAAATTATAAAATAATAATTAAGTGTGGTCCTATCACTCAAAATATATATATTTTTTTGTGACATGCATTGTATGGCCGAACTTCAAAATAAGGCATCACCAAAAAGACTAAATTCTTCCTTACGCTTTCAGATCAATTCGAGGTTCGTAAACAAAACGAACCCAGCATCGTGAGACCTCCGAGACATGCAGATACATCACCATCACACGTGTAAATGACCTCACTTCTTAACATCTAAAGCTCGGTGCACACGAGCCCAGCTTTATTACAAATATCACTAACAATCCGTCGGCCGGCGTCATTAAACCCCCATCGGCTCACAATGGCATAAATAACGACGGATTTATTCCTATATTTATTTATTTATATGTGTTATTTATTTATTGCCCGTCCGGTCTGCACTCGGCTTTATAGATTTTTTTTATACTTGTCCTCTTGATCGAGATGTATTAAAATGTTTATTGTCTAATCTATTTGGGGGTATTAAACAAACTTTTAATTTGGGTAAACATTCTTATTTGATTTCAATAAAGATAAGGATTTTGTTAAGGAATGCCTTATTTTTATGTCGTATTATGGATTAGTTGAGAGGGATAACAAAAACTGAAGATTTATTCGTTCCTGGCAATAACATAAGCTACTAATATCTTGACAGCTGCACTGCTTTACATTAGGAACGTTTTTATTCGTCAAATAAATACTTTTTCAATACACTTCCTCGAAAACTGGTTCATATCCCACTACGATTAGGTTCACAATGCAATATATTTCACATGCGTGCGATTTTTCATTTTCCAACACGTGTGCGGGAATAAAAATTGCCACAGATAACTTATGCCTATACTTAGTCCAAATTGGTTCAAGGCCTCTATTCACACCGTCTCTATTCGGAGGTGAATGTTTTTTTTTAATCTCGGCAAAGAGATATGCGTCTTTACGGCATTAATATTTTTTGAATATTTAAATAATGTTTATAAATAGAATATCATCAAAAACCATGATTAGTACAAAAAAAAAGTTTATGAACAAATTAACATTTATTTGTGTTCTAAACTCAAAAATATTTGAATTTTCTTTGAATTTTCTATTTTTCATATTAGGCTGTCTATCGGCTTTATACCTTTGCTTTTCCTTCAACCTGGCGAAAGCAAAGCGCGGAAAAAAAAGAAAATTTGAATCATAGTTTCCTAATAAATCAGTACAAAAATATTTTTCGTTATTTTATTTTATTTTTTCAAAAGTGTATTGAAAAACGTCGTTTGATACACGTGGACATTTGTTATTGCAGTTCTCGGTTCATTCCGCCTCGAATAAAATAACAAAAATTCTCCACTGTATCAAAATGTACTATTCTCAAATGTCACAGGGTACATGAGTAGCTAGTCTGTTATGTAAAAATCTCACCATGAAAGCATAGGTGAAGTGAGCTTGCATCCCACCTGATGCGAATGACACTATTTTTTTTTATTGACAGTTCACTTCAAGCTTACTTCACCTAAGTTTTCACGACGAGATTTTTACAGAAGAGCACACACAGCAGGTCAAATTACTACAAACTGTAAAATTTTCTCATTCGATTTTGAACTTAACCATCAAAATTGTATGGTTTAAAATCATTTGGCGAAATTTGACAGTTTGGAACTGTAATTGAAAACTTTTTACAAAAAAATACAACAGATATCCAAAGTGAAAAATAACTTTAATTTCGGAAGTCGGTGTCTGGTTAAATGTATTTTTGTTTTTTGCCACCGACTTCCGAAATTAAAGTTATTTTTCACTTTGTAGTGTTGTTTTTGGAAGTCGGTTTATTTTTTTAACCGACTTCAAAAAGGAGGAGGTTCAATTCGTCGGAACCTTTTTGTTTTTCTTTTTTTTTATGTACTTATGTTCCCCGATTACTGGAATATGGCTGGACCGATTTGGATTTTTTTTTTGTTTTATTCGAGAGGGTAGGTATATATACATCACAGTTGGTCCCATATAAAATTGATTAACTTTGCTTCGGTAGGTTTTGAGATAGCTTCAATAATACGTATTTTTTCCCCACTTTTATATGGATGATGTTCTAGTTTGTTTTGCAGATAGTGGTATTAGAATTTGTGTGGGGTAAGTACACAACTAGAAAATTAAAAATAAAAACTTTTTTACAAAAAAATACAACCGACTTCCAAAAACAACACTACAAAGTGAAAAATAACTTTAATTTCAGAAGTCGGTGGCAAAAAACGAAAATACATTTAACTAGACACCGACTTCCGAAATTAAAGTTATTTTTCACTTTGTAGTGTTGTTCTTGGAAGTCGGTTGTATTTTATTGTAAAAAAGTTTTTATTGTAAAGAAGTTTTTATTTTTCACGTTTTAGTTGTAGTACACTATCCCACACAAATTCTAATACCATTTCCTGCAAAAGAAATTAGAACATTATCCACATAAAAGGTGGGGAAAAATACGTATTCTTGAAGCTAACTCAAAACGTAGGTACCAAAGCAATGTTAATAAATTTTATATGAGACCATTTTGAGGGGTATATCTCAAATAAAACAAAAAAAAATTCAAATCTGACTTCTCTATAAAAAGTTGTGCGTGGTCGTATATAAAAAAAAAATTACCTACGTGTCGACTTGTGAACCTGCTCCTTTTTTTTCGACAATTAAAAATAACACAAAAACTAAAATTGCATCTATTGTGTGTTCGATCAGTCGTTGTTACAAACCTATTACGAGTCAGTAATGGAAGAAGTTTTGGCAAAACTTGCAGCTGGTAATAAGTCAGTAATTATCTGTGGTGACTTTAATATTAATATTTTAGAAAACAATTCAAATACCAGTAGATTGTTAAATTTGTTTAAATCATTCAATTTGTCAAATGTGTTTGTAGAACCAACCCGAATTACTACGACTACTGCTACATGTATTGATAATGTTTTTTGTTGCTGTGACTATTTAGATAAATCCATCGTTAATTATCTCCCTTCTGATCACAGCGGTCAAACTGTAACTTTTGAGTCCAACATACCAATACAAAAAGTGCAGATACAATCCAGACCAATAACATCTGCTAATTTAAAAAAATTTAATAGCACTTTAATTGGTAAGTTAAATGACCAAGAACTAACAATGAACAATGTTAATATTTTGTATGAAGAATTCTTTTCGGTAGTCCAAACAGAGTTCGATAAATCTTTTAAGAAGATCACAAAAACTATAAGCCCTAAGTTTTTATTTAGTGACTGGGCAACTAGAGGACTCAGGAAAAGTAGGGAAAGACTTTTCGAGCTGTATGGCCTTAAGCCTTATATTAACACGGAATCTTTTAATAAGTATGTTTCTACTTACTCTAGAATTTTTAAGAATACTTGTAAGGCA
The DNA here is from genome assembly GCA_946251885.1 of Cosmia pyralina. Classification (NCBI taxonomy): domain Eukaryota; kingdom Metazoa; phylum Arthropoda; class Insecta; order Lepidoptera; family Noctuidae; genus Cosmia; species Cosmia pyralina. Next base: position 823,510 of record OX276363.1, read on the forward strand.
GCTAAAGCTTTATACATTAGCAACAAGGTTAAATCAGCAGAGAATAAAATTAAGACAGTTTGGAAAATTATCAATAATGAAACTAATAGGATCAAAAAGCATAATTTTGATTACACACTGGAGACGTCATGTGGTCTCATTTGCGATAGCAAAGAAGTTGCTCAAGAATTTGTAAATTTCTTTACCAGTATCCCACTTAAAACTACTGAAATATTAAACTCCTCGCCCTCACTTTCTTTTAATTTAGTAAAGGCGAACGTTTCGGCCTGCCCGATTGAATTTAACTTTAAGCACATTAACCCCATAACAGTAATAAAAGCTTTTAAGCAAATTAAGATCAAACCGACCGAAGATCTTTGGGGAATGTCTATTAAAGTCTGTACCTCCATAATTGAGACTATAGCGCCTTACTTAGCCTTAATATTTAATTTGTGTGTGGATCAGGGAGTTTTCCCGGATTTAATGAAATACAGTAAGGTAATACCACTTTTTAAATCCGGGGACAGTAAGGACACAAATAATTATAGACCCGTATCCGTGTTGCCAGTTTTCAGCAAGGTTTTTGAAAAAGTAATGCTTAATCAAATGCTCAATCATTTTAACACGAATAAAATACTTCACGATCAACAGTTTGGTTTCACCAAAGGACGTTGTACGACCGACGCCGGTGTAACCTTATTAAAACACATTTTTAACGCGTGGGAAGAGGCCCAAGACGCCATAGGAATTTTTTGTGACCTCTCCAAGGCATTTGATTGCGTTGATCACGAAACCCTACTCTTGAAACTTGAGCATTACGGACTTGGAAAACTTGCGCTCAGTTTAGTAAAATCTTATTTAAATGATAGACAACAGCAAGTTCAAATAAATGGTATCACTTCACTTGGTTTAAATGTAAAAATGGGTGTTCCACAAGGCTCAATATTGGGTCCTTTCCTCTTTTTAGTGTATATTAATGATTTACTCCATTTATTAAAAAATCAACCACAAATGGTGTTATTTGCTGACGATACTTCCTTGATTTTTAAGGTAGGTAGACGTGATACAAATTTTGACGAAGTTAATAACGCCCTACTGCAGGTCCAAAATTGGTTCACTGCTAATAATTTAGTATTAAATGGGAAAAAAACTAAGTGCATTAGATTTTCTTTACCAAATGTAAAAAGTAGTGATTGTGAGATAGTATTGAATCAAGAGAAACTAGAATTCGTCGATAAAACCGTTTTCTTGGGGATCACGCTCGACTCTAGGCTACAATGGGGTCCTCATTTAACATCACTTGCAGGACGGCTAAGTTCAGCAGCATATGCTGTCAGAAAAATCCGTCAATTTACTGATGTAGATACTGCGCGGCTAGTCTATTTTAGTTACTTTCATAGTATCATGTCTTACGGTATTTTACTTTGGGGACGGGCTGCAGACATCGAGTCAATTTTTATTCTGCAGAAAAGAGCCATTAGAGCCATATATAATCTCCGCAAGCGCGATTCCCTAAGGGAACTGTTTAAGGAAATTAACATCATGACGGTACCTTGTCAATATATCTACGAAAATATCATGTACGTAAGGAAAAATTTACATCTTTTTAGTAAAAGAGGTGAAAGGCATAATTATAGTACTAGAAAAAGGGACCTATTAGCTCAACCAGGTTTCAGACTTGCTAAAGTAGACACGTCGTTCATGGGATACTGTTTAAAATGTTACAATAAAATACCTCCACACATACTTCAGCTCAATGAGACTAAATTCAAAACTTGTATAAAACGCACACTATGCAGGCAGGCATATTATAAGTTTGGGGATTACATAACCGATAAAAATGCTTGGCTCAATGCTGGTCCTGCTCCACAACCACAACTAATTAATTAACATTTGAAGATACTGTTGGAGATGCTGAAGATTGTAAGACTATCATTGCATTGTATAGACTCAATCTCCTTTGTATTATATAATTGCATAGCACATGTGTGAGTACTATGTACATACTCTAAAGCTACCATTTACTGGGTACGTCTTTGTTTGACTTGAATGTGCCCTGGCGACTGAGAGTATGTGACGCTCACACTAATGTCTCGCTGATGGTGGTGCGTGTTGGATCATTTAGCCAATCCATGCGTCAGGTTCGTGAATAAGCGCTGTCAGTGAAGGCTGGGCATACCTTAGCGGTCAGGGCTTATTTTAATTTAATTTAAATATTTGAATTGTTTTTTTTTTTAAGGACGCTTTTAACGTTCTGCATCGTTCTCACATATGAAATTTCAACATGAATGATGTAACCATTATTTTGTAACCATATCTTGATTTAAAAGAGTGTCCGTGGAGTTTCTTGCCCGTTCTTGTCCATAGGTACCTACTATGCTTTGGAATGGGCGCCTAGCTTCATCTTTCTGACTGACCGACCCCTTGACAATTCAAAAGTGCCTGTAATTGGTTTAATTGAAATAAATGCTTTGAGTTTGAGTTGAGTTTGAGTTTGAAATACACATTAAATGCAAAAAATATTAAATTTTTCCATTAATTACAATAATATCTCATATTGCTAAACCTATTTACATCGAACAATCTATTACCTATAGGGTAAAACCGGGATAGATGCCGCGCTGGGATAGATGCCTCGTTTCTAAAAACTCAACTACCAGAGAACGAAACAGCAAATTCGTTGTTTACATACGCGCCACATGCACCCCCCACCTCAGTGACGCGCGAGTTGTTGTGCTAGCTAGACGGACGTTTCTCGCTTGTGTGTCGAATTACATTCGCAGCGGACGCGACGAACGCTTCAAAATTTCAAACGTAAGTATTCACTATTCCATATCTTTATAAACAGTTAAATGATTACATTTTATTTGAATGGTTTTAATACATTGGTTCTTTAAGAATACATTTAAGAGTCAATTACTGATGTTTGCATTTATTTTATATAAAAAATAATGAGAGGCATCTATCCCTAGTGAAAAGGATAGTTGGCCCGAGTTTACAAGGGATAGTTGACTTTAGGGGCATCTATCCCTCTATACTGCAAGAGCCTTATCAAAGTATTTAAAAGTCATAGTCGTGAATATTTTGGTATTTCCTAATAGTAGAATATTAAAAAAACACCAAAAAAAAATGTATCCAACTTTAATTTCATAATTCGAATGTAAAGAAATGAGTGTAGATACTGTGTTTTATTTATACTTACTTTGCTTATTGTAGGTGAGCCATGCCAAGGAAATACAAAAGAAAGGAGGGCGTACGAGCTCGAGTAGTTTCTTGGACAACAGAGCAGTTACAGTCAGCTTTTCATGAATTGGATAAAAAAGAATTGGGGATCAATGAAATATCCAGACAATTTGGGATTCCATCCAGAACATTGCGAAGGCGTTACGCTATTAAAAGCCAAACTAAGTTGACTTTGGGAAAACATCCTGTCCTGGGTTTTGAACACGAAAAAAGGTTGGTAGCGCACATTTTGAAGCTTAGCGACGCGGGATTTCCCCCAGATAGACGATCTATACGTACGTTAGCATACCAATTTGCCGAAAAGCTACAGATTCAACACAATTTTGATAATGGAAACCAGATAGCTGGGAATGAATGGTTCAAAAGTTTTATTGAGCGAAATCCAGAGTTGTCTATTAGGCAAGCAGAAGGTTTATCTGTCGCTAGGGCTAAAGGTCTTAGCAGAGAAGAAGTGAATAATTTTCATGAACTTCTGACAAAAGTCTTGGCCGATAATGATCTCTTGGATAAGCCTGAAAGGATTTATAATATGGACGAATCAGGAGTTCAGCTTAACAATAAGCCTGGCAAAGTTGTTGCAAAGAAAGGTGCAAAAGTAGTAAATTCAGTTACATCTGCGGAGAAAGGTGAAACAATGACTATCGTAGCCTGTTGCAATGCCATTGGTAATTTTCTCCCACCAGTAGTAATAATTAAAGGTGTAAATAAGAAACCACCACCACCAAAACCACCAACAAAAGTGTACAAAAGTGTGTGCTCAAAAGTGTACATGAACAAAAAGTCGGCATACATAAATACCGATCTTTTCTATAAGTGGCTTACGGAACACTTCATAGCTTTGAAACCGCAAGGTAAGGTTCTGCTTATTTTAGACGGGCACTCATCTCATTCATCCGCACCAGACATGCTGCAAGTTGCTTCTGATAACGATATTATTTTGTTATGTTTACCCAGCCACACTACCTCAGCTTTACAACCATTAGACGTAGCGGTGTTTGGGCCATTTAAAACATACTTTAATCATGAGACTAATCAGTTTATGCGCGCAAATCCAAATAAAAAGATAAGCCGTTATAATGCTGGAACCCTTATACGCAACGCATGGATACGCGCTACTACACCTGCAAATGCTCTTGCTGGCTTTCGAAGAAGTGGGATTTATCCACTAAATCCTAATGCTTTGCCCGATTCTGTTTTCACTATATCTGATATTGCACATCGCAGTGACAATGATCCTGATCAACCCTGTGTGCTACATCAAACTACAACAGCGCTTCTTCAAACATCTTCTTTAAACGAAAATGCAGAACCTTGTGAGCATGTTGAAGTTGAACACAGAACACAAACAACTATACCTCCGATTTCTTCAATTGATTGTCCAACTACATTTGAAAACGAATATTTGTATGTCGCAGACCTGAACATAACACCACCCAATATGCCATCAACTTCATTCAACCGAAACTCACCTAGCCTTTTGATCGACCCTCAGATTTTAGAAGATACGATTATTGATATTGTTGATATAGGTGATGATTCACTAATACGGATTCTAAATAACGAAGAAAAAGAAACACCTTCTAAATTTTTAGTCGAAGCATCACCAATACCACAAATTCCTCTGACTTTAGCAAGGAGAGCTAAACAATCGGCAGATATTCTCAATTCTAGAGAAAAAATAAAAGAAAAAAGGGATATTGCTGACAGGAAAAAGAAACAAATAGAATCTAAGATAAACAAGACTGAAGCTACCAAAAAAAGACGAACAATAAAAAAAGCAAATAAAAAAGCCAAAGAACAAATACAAAAAAATAAAAATAAGAAAGGAAAACCAAAGAAAAACTATGACTCAAGTGAAGAAACAGATGGTGACGTGACTGATTGCAGTCATAAAGAAAATGATTATTATTTAAAAGTAAACAAGGATCGTGGATTACGTAAAAGACTAGCTATTTATAGCTCAAACAGTGAAAATGAAGATCACCTCTCACCTAATGCCGAAAAAGGTAAAAAAACCATAGGACTACCCGTGAAAAAAACTAAAAAAAAAAAATTATATAATATAAAATATAAATAGATGAAAATGTTTGCGTAGAATGCTTCGATACCTATAATAACACGAAGTCTAAATCTGATTGGATCCAGTGTATTATGTGTCAGAAGTGGCTGCACGAAACATGCACACTTTTTAAGAACTATTGCTCAAGATGTGGAAAACTTAAAATGTCCGGTTCCACTTAATGAAGGATAGTTCCTTACGAATATGTTGATTTTTTTGAATGTTTAAATAATTACTAAGGTTAAACGAAATTATTAATTTTTATTTTGTTAGAGATTCATATGAATGTTGATTTTTTTTTAATGTTAAATAATTATTTCTACGTTAAAACGGGAATGTTTCGTTTGAGATGATTCTATATGATAGTTTTAATATGTTATCGCTTAAACAGTTTTTTTGTATTTTTTGTTAAAGACATGCATAAATATAATTATGGTTAAGCATTTTATATTACCTACACATGAAGATAATAAATAAATATTACATTGTGATTACGTATTCTTGTTGATTATTTAAAAAGGCATCTATCCCGCATCACAGGCATCTATCCTCCTAAGTGATTTCATAGTGGGGCATCTATCCATATAGGTAGGCACCTATCCCCAAAAAATGTGTTTCGCAAGAATTACATTTTTGCAAAACCAGTAATGGTTAGGTAAATAAATACAGTTTCTAAAGCTTTATGAATGATTAAACTAACTATATTACAGGGTCAATCTAAGCAAATATGTTTGGTATTCAAATAATGAAACAGTTTCGAAAAGTGGGGCATCTATCCCGGTTTTACCCTACAGAAACAAACACAAGAGTAACTTATGGAGCTGGATACCTTTTTTTGTCCCGCCACAAATCCTAAAGGAATATTTACTTTGAAAACAAAGTTTGTCAACTCGTCAAGGAAGCGAAACCAAAGAACCATCTTAGTATGTTATTGTTTATAATAAACCATCTTTTACCTTTTTCAAGCAATCAAGTTTTCATCGGTTCAATAAAAACATTCAGACGCTATTTCCTATTAAAAACATTGATAGTTTTTTACTTCCTCATTTAAAAAAATCTATCCTCGACCCGCGGGTTTGTCTACGTACCTACGTAGATTTAGTTCTATGATAATATGTTTAATGTTTTCACATAATAATAGGTACACATACTGATAGCATACTCGCTACTGGGTACTATTCCCGGGTCGGGCAAAGTGTTGTTTCAACAGATAAATTATTTTTACGTGTACGAGTATAAACAACAAAATAGGAATCTTTAAAATGACGATAAACCTCCTACGGAAAAATGAACGTTAACTTTTTTTTTTTATAATCTTAACCAAACTAATCAATCTACCTGCCTTTCCCCAACTATGTTGTGGTCGGCTTCCATTCTAACCGGATGCTTCTGAATACTAGTATCTACTTTACGTGGAGCGACTGCCTATCTTACCTCCACAAGTCAGTTACTGGGCAACACGATAGCCCTTGGTAAGACTGGTTGTCAGACTTGTGGGCTTCTGACTACCCGTAACGACTGTCTACGAGTGACAGCCGGGATCAACGGCTAAATGTGGCTTCCGAGTCTCAATCCGGGACTCGATATGTAATGGATGATCACGCATCCACGAACCAACCGCGGCAAGCGTAGCTTAACCTTCGATCGACCTATGCTGCTGTCATCATTTAGCCAGAAGCTTTAACCGAACCAATGTCTTCCAAAATTCAAAGTCTTGCGACAAACAAACCAACCTCCTCACAATGTCTGCACAATAAACACAATTAATTTGCTTGCAACGTCCTCGATTGAGTCCGTGTTCTTTTCACGGTGATTTAGTAAAGAGGTGTAAAAGAACTGCCGTGCTAATTGACGAGAACGAATCACAATAAAGTTTGTAAATAATGACGTATATAGTATGTACTGTGCTCATGTAACTTGTAATCTTGTTGATAAGTTGTACCTACAGTGCGAACCAATTTATTGGAAGCAATTAATTTGGTGAAGTTATACAATGATTAACATCAACAGTGATGGACTGTCGTTCTTCCTCACCTTTAATTGTTATTTTATTGTTTGGATATTGGAGAGTTTCTATCGATTTCATGTTCAAGGAGGAATAGGAGAAGACGAAAAATAAAACGAGTTCATAGTTACCTACATAAAATTAAATGGGTGTTAAATAAAGTTAAAAGAAACTGTTTGTTGAAAGATCTTGTTTTATATCTTAGGTTTGTTGATAAAAATACATTTTTGATTGTACGAGAAATCGTGTTATTTTCAGACGTGACAAAATTTTATTTGAGTAAAAACGGGTATGGTCAACACTAAAAAAAATATTATAGGCACTGTCAAAGTAAAATTGTTACCATGGACGGAGGTACAGTTGAATGTAGTGTACTGGACAATCAGCAATTTAAGTTCTGAAAATGAGAAGAAAATAATAGAAACATGGAAAATCCTTCGCCTAATCCAATTACCCAACCAGTCCAGCCTACCCAGGCAAACCAATGGGACCAGCATCCACTGCATCAACAATAATCTATAAGTCAGTTAATTCCAACCGTATCTGCTCATTAAGTCCGGCCCGATATCCGGTCACACAATACAGAACTCATCATAATTCAACCGACATCAAAGATCCAATAAATCTAACATTAATAACTCTATTCGTTTGTTGTGCCAGATTTATGCCCATCTAAAATCAATTTAAACTTACAGTGGATAAGGTTGGTTTTCGAGTGAGGAAATGGGGTATTTTAATCCCTGGCAATAAAAAGGTGTGGTATAAAACGGTAGCCAACAGGATTACCTATAGGTTTTGTATCAAAGTAGCGCTGACGGGTTGATTTTAGGGATGTGCTGGAGTTTGTCGATTCATTCGGTTTGGTTTTGTGTTATTTTGATTACTGTAAATACATATTTCATCCAGTTCAGGAAGAATCCAGTTGGGTTGGACAGCGTTTGGAAAACTTTGTCATGTCTTCTCGTCGCTAATCCTGCAATGTTTGAAGACTTAAGGTCTTTAACCAGTGAGTCCTGCCCGTTATAACATACGGTGCCGCAACGTGGACACTGACAGTCAGACTGGTCCACAGCGGCTATGCTCGGAGTTTCTTTGAAGGATGAAATCAGGAATGAAGTTATCAGGAAAAGAACCGGAGTTACCGACATAACCTGCAGAGTAAGCAAGTGAAGTGGCAGTGAGCTGGCCATGTTTGTCGAAGGACCGATGGTCGGTGGAGCAGACGAATCCTGGAGTGGAGACCACGTAACGGAAGTTTAGTGTGGGACGCCCCCCAGCTAGATGGACGTCGCTCCATCTCGGACCTCGAATGGTGTCTGGGACAGACTGGATGCGGAAGGCGGGGGACAGGGTGTTGTGGCGCAGCCTGGGAGATGATTTGTCCAGCAGTGGACTGCGATAGTCTGCGTTGACCTATTTTATACTTACTTTGTCAGTTTCAGACAATAGGTAGGCTAATTAAGGTAAGTACCTACCTAATTTTAATTGCATAAGGGTAAAACCAAACAAGTTTTATACAAATTAGCTAAATCTGCATAAACCCAGTTTGTTAGTTTGTTTGTAAATTTGTAGTTTGTTTGTTGCTTATTGGTAGACCTAAATTGAATCAACGCTAAGTATTTTAATGAAGAAAAAAAAAAGTAAGATATTAATGAACTAAAGAGGTACTTAGTTAGTTATCTTGTGTTCGTATCCGAACATAGATTTTAAGTTTAATTTGTTTTATTATGCTGACGTTAATTTAAGGTGGGTGTTTTTACTGGCAACATTATAGAGATGGATTCTCATACTAATGATTCCCATTTAAATCAAAACCTAAAAGTTAAATCTGTAATCTTCCATAACTCTCGATTCTCGATATCGAGCTCGATGCTCGATATTGTCCCACCACTAGCTACTAATATTAATTATAAATGATTCAGGCGTCATTAGCGGTGGCAAAGATCTTGTGGCGATACAAAGACTATCGCCGTCTCGCTCGTACGCACTGCTGCATGGGACCTTGTTTATTGTAACGTGAGAACAGACTGGCACTTGTGACATCTTGGACTTGGTGATACAAGCTGGATGGAACCGACATGTAAGAAGAAGAGGAGAAAGTAGGGACGTTTCTGGACCTTTTCCCCCGACTCTTAGGAACCATTTGGTCTGTCTATCAAGTCAGTCTAAGATAAACTAATGTTTATAGTAAATGGAATACTCGTAAAAACAATGGAAGCAACAATGATCAAAACAATTGTTAGGACCTTTCAAAATAAATTAGTCATACCAGTAAGGTCTAAATTCCAAAAGAAAAATATAAAATCTAGATGGTATGTAAATATGTACTATTGGTCTGGTCTGCCGAGATGGTGTTTTTAATAGGGTTGATAAATTGAGTAATAGTGCCACAGCAGGCTTCAGTCATGAGCTCACGACTCTTGCTTGCCACACTGAGGTGCAGCAGTACAACATACGTACAATCTATAAAGTTTCACCGATTACTGTTTATTATTAGATACATAAACATTGATACACTTTAAACTTATCTTCTAATTGCATTTATGAGTTCACTTGAACAAAGTCCAAATCTCCAGCCGCTAACGGTTACACCCTATTATTAAAACCGTGCTTATAAAACCCGCTCCACACCGCTCAAAGTCATTTAATTTTTTTCTCCATCCTAATAACATAAACTTATTAACTGCAATAGCAATAAAAACCATGAATGGACGCATAGAAACGGCTGGATCCCACAAAATCCACCCCCTATACAAGCCTGCGCGCGCGCATCCATTCATGTTGTTTTTTCTGCACGTTTACCTGCAACTTCCTTCCTACAACGATCCATTACCATGAATGACATTCCTACGGTCTGACAGTTAAATGGATACCCTGACACTTACGTGGTGATACATTATAAACACCATTACGAAACTCTACCTTATCACTAAACAAACAAAGTTAAAATTTGGTCAAAGGACCAATTTCTGATTGATGACGTAACAACATTAGATTAGGCACGCAACCAAACAACTCCTTGCTCTTTTTCACCTCCGAATAAGGTGCAATTTAGAATGAATTTTCATTTTCCAACAGCAATGCTTCGTTATTATTTTTCCTAGCGCGTAAACGATACGTACTCGCCCGACGTATACTCCTGCGCATTGTTGAGCGGTGCCACACTGTCTGCCGAGACGGTTTTTGTTCAAATTTAGAACGCGTTTTTTTGACGGTTATCTTAAAGCTAATGATAGTTGACGTTGACGATACGGTGTCAAGTTAGTTAAGTAATTATGGAGAAAATAAATGGTCAGGAACTTAGATTAATGTTATTATGGAAGCTCACTAATGATCTTGATGAGTGATATGCTAGCACTTGTTGTTATTGTTATTTTTTAATATTAAAAATGACAAAATAAGCTGTAGGTACTTTATGGTCTTTGCGTCCATATGATACCGGGTCGTTTAACTAAAAGCACAGAATAAATAATAGTACTATCGTACTAAAAGATATAATTTAGAATTAAACTCCAAGTAATTTATATGAAAATAATCTATAACATTTTCCAAGTGGACACACTGTCAGCTCACCAAGATGAGTTCCTATTATTGTCTAATATTCCTAATACGAAATAGTGTTTGTTTAATTGTGCCATCAACTTATATAATAGGTACTATCAGAGGTTACATGGAGACGCCATTAAGACATTATAGGTACTCTCTACAGTATTCACCTGGCCTCGTTTCGTAGGACCAACACTTTCACAATGTGGTCCTTTATAAATCTTAGTCGCAGTAGTATTTAAAATTGTTTCTTTTAGTTAATAATCGGTAAAAAAGTCAGATAAATTAATTTTATTATTTCTGGTATATTCGTATAAATCCTTAAATAAATCGTATAAGTCCTTATTTATACGTGTGCACTCAATTAAATTCCGTTTCACCGTCTCTAACAAATATTTTTAATTAAATATATCACTTCACAAATTCTTTTATATCTACAATAGATAATTCGTTTGTGTCCGATCTGCCCCAACAATTAGCTGTCACATTACGTGCGGCATCAAATAAATTAATCCGGTCAAAGCCAATAATTCCTAAGAAGTATCTGTAACTGTCGAAGTGACGAATAAAGTCAACTACACAATAGAAGTTGTCGATTGTTGCAAATACACTACTTCCTATGCGTGTTGCAGCTGGTTGGGACATATTGGACTTTTTGAATTAGGCCAATTTTAACTAAAATTAAACCATTTTTTTTTTTCGATTGATTAGGTAGGAGAAGCTAATACCTAAGTATTGTTAATAATTAATGTGTACAGGCGCTTAAAAACGCTATTAAGAAAAATCTTATATTTATAAAACCATAGCTCACGACAACTCTGTCCCAAAATGCGAATAATAAAATTAATGTCAACAAAATGCATGTGTTTCTTCTTTTATGACACTGAAGCCCATAACCGCTATTCTGTTACTGTAATTTTCAGTTAGAAAGTTTGCAAAAAGACCAGATTCGCTCCACCACAGTCACCAGTACCGGTAACAACAGCGACACTTCCACAAAGCAACCGGAGCGGAAATACGTCACACAAAGGTGCTATCAAAGAATCACGTTTTTTCCATCCTACCCACCCCCTGTTATAATAGTCAATAGCTTTAAGAGTCCATTCTTACTACTTAAATGTCGCGTAAAATTATTGTTCCGCTTTTTTGTCCAAAACTCGGATTTTGGATAATTGTATGAAAGTGCGTTATGATTGCAACATGCGACTTTTACGTGAAAAAATGTTTTTGTGCAGACGATATTAATTTGGGCAAACATACACCCTAATAATGTTCAGTTTCCCCATATAATGACATAAAGGTGATTTAAAGATTGTGTGATAGCTGATGGAAGAAATATAAAAGCCGGCGTATTTACTCCAGATCAAATAATTTTATTCTGACCCAGTGCAGTGACTGTAAACCGACCCTTCTAGAACCTTCCAGAACTATCATTATTTGCGCAGTTGGTTAATACAGACAGTTATTTAATTAATTTTGAAAATAGGTACAAGATTTAAAAAGTCACATTTGAAGTATTTGTCTCTTGAGCGTCCTTCCAGCGCGTCCTTGCGTCGAACCCAGGCAAGCGCTTTACCTTGTGTAAATAATTTCATCACCACTGCTCTCAAAACGGTGAAAGAAAACATCGTGAGGAAACCGGCATGTCCTAGAACAAAAATTCGAAGACATGTGACATCTACCAACCCGCACTGGGCCCGCGTGGTGGATTACAGCCCACTCGAAAAGAGGAGGCCTGTGTCCCAGCAGTGGGAATATTATAGGCTGATTACGCTAGCTTAAATTAGTACATATCTACAGCATTGCTTGGTTAGACAGGCTAACGAAAATTCTTGTATCATGGCAACATTGGAACTCACATACACATACTTTTTAAATTCTCAATCACACCTAAAACACCATCAGATTCTTACATTAGTAAAATAATAATTAGGACACCTAATAACAATTAGCAGGTCTATCAGAGGAAACTAAAGGTCACGACACATGTCACATGTCAGCGACATATCTCGCATGCACAGTGACAGCTTGTTGACGTTGAACATCCTAAGACAACAAGGATGTCGTGACAGCATCCAAGCCAATGTTACGAGTTGTTTTTGTTGAGAAAGATGACGAAATTAACTTAATTTTAATTATTTCAGACATATCTCTTTATACAGAATATGATTTTTACGATCTATCAGTCTTTTATGTCATCAGACATTTTTCTTGATGCAAATTATTGTTTTGGATACTGAAAACTTGTAAGTACGCCCCTTTCAGACATTTAATAAAAACTAATAAACTTTGTGCCCCGTGGGTGTGTCCCGTTCGCACCAGGTAGATTGACTAACATTGGTTTCGCACATTTTGAGGATAAAGAACATCTTCAAAACGTGCGAGTCTTTTGTTGCGCACAGACGTAGGAAAACAAAACAGAAAAAGGCAGATTAAAAAAAAGTTCAAACTAACATTTCGATCTTCTTGACATCTTCAGCAACCTATCGCAATAAGAATAATTTTGTAACACATTAGCCCTAATGTAAAACGTATGCATACGATTTCCCCTTATTATAATACCCTGGAAAGTTCGTTAGTTAATTGGCCATATAATATAAAATCACGTGGTCAACAATAAGTCCCTCGGGGCTCTGGACCAGTCTTTGTACGAGAGTGTCAATAAACTCGCCTCGACGTTTAATACACCGCCCGGACAAAAGCTACGGAACTCTTTTATTTTTCATACGCTTAGGGGCCCGTGAGTTTACGGACGATTACAGATATTTTATATTTATAGATTTGGAATGGGGTTGTTTGTAAGTGAGGATTTAGTTTAAGGTTTTTATGAAATGCAACGGTATAATTAGATCTTGCTGCTGAGTGGAGGATTCGAAATTCAAAAGATGGCGGGATAAAAATATCCAGGCGATTATTAAAATGTATGCACAGCACAGAAAAACATATTTATCTTTCCATTGGCTGCACTCAACAGCTTCGGTTGAATAGAATCCGTACGAAAGGACTTTTTTTTTTCATAAAAAACATATATTAATTAACTAACCTACGGAACCACACATTGAAGCAGCCTACCGAATTCTCCGTCAATACCAGTAGCCGACAATAGACGGTCATTTATCAGACTCAACTTAGCCCTTTTTCTTTTATCAGGTAGCGCGTTCGACGCCGCGGCGTCGAACGCGCTACCTGATCACTGGCAACCGCTACTTATGCTCCGAATTAATGACCACTATATACCTTTTGTGAGGTTAAGTTGTGTATGATAAGGTCGGGAAAATGATGGGTGGCAGTTATTACCTTCAATTAATGAGAGATTTTAGTTTATGTGAAATTCATTGTAAAGTTTGGAAGTATTCACTGTAATCACCATTCTTTGTTGGGGGATTTCTGGTGGTGGTACTTAAAATTATTATTGGACATGCTGAGAGAGCTCTAGCTGTTCTATCTCACTTTACGGAAGCTGTATACACTAGATAAGGCCAGTTAGTGAAATTATGTAATAAAAAACCATTATGAACATTCGCCGGCAAACATAATAGTTATGATTTAAAAATTAAACATTCGGCCACTTTTGCTTCATTTTTATTTCTAACAATTAAAACTACATACTTAATAAATAATTACATACATTATTATTGTTATAATAATAGGTAGCCTCCTGGAAGCCGACCCCAGCATAGCTGGGAAAAGGGTAGGCAGGATAACCTCCTATGTGTAAACACATTCTACATACCTCCCAATTTTGATTGAAGAATTATAGATGAATTACCAGATTCAACCAATAGTAGCAGGTGACATGTAACAAACCCTGATAATGGTTTCATTTTGTCTCTGTTCAACGGTGTCTACAACAACCCATCCCTTCCATTAACCATGGGGGAGTCTTATTTTCAAAAGATTTATTCTCACTTCATCATCTGCCTAGCCTTTTGCCAACTATGTTGGGGTCGGCTTCCAGTCTAACCGGATGCAGCTGAATACCGGATGCGACTGCTTATCTGCCCTCCACAACCCAGTAACTGGATAATATGATACCCCTTGGTAAGACTGGTTGTCAGACTGTCGAGCTTCTGACGACCCATAACGGCTGTCAAAGATCCACGAATTACAGCTGGGACCAACGGCGAGGCACGGAGGAGTCTCGGTATGTATGTTGTATAAAACGCACACTATGCAGGCAGGCATATTATAAGTTTGGGGATTACATAACCGATAAAAATGCTTGGCTCAATGCTGGTCCTGCTCCACAACCACAACTAATTAATTAACATTTGAAGATACTGTTGGAGATGCTGAAGATTGTAAGACTATCATTGCATTGTATAGACTCAATCTCCTTTGTATTATATAATTGCATAGCACATGTGTGAGTACTATGTACATACTCTAAAGCTACCATTTACTGGGTACGTCTTTGTTTGACTTGAATGTGCCCTGGCGACTGAGAGTATGTGACGCTCACACTAATGTCTCGCTGATGGTGGCGCGTGTTGGATCATTTAGCCAATCCATGCGTCAGGTTCGTGAATAAGCGCTGTCAGTGAAGGCTGGGCATACCTTAGCGGTCAGGGCTTATTTTAATTTAATTTAAATATTTGAATTGTTTTTTTTTAAGGACGATGTTAACATTCTGCATCGTTCTCACATATGAAATTTCAACATGAATGATGTAACCATTATTTTGTAACCATATCTTGATTTAAAAGAGTGTCCGTGGAGTTTCTTGCCCGTTCTTCTCCATAGGTACCTACTATGCTTTGGAATGGGCGCCTAGCTTCATCTTTCTGACTGACCGACCCCTTGACAATTCAAAAGTGCCTGTAATTGGTTTAATTGAAATAAATGCTTTGAGTTTGAGTTTGAGTTTTGATGTAAAGACGGTCACCCATCCACGGACCAACCCCGGCAAACGTAGTCGACTCATGCGGCTGTTATTACTTAGCCACGAGCTCCTCTAATATTTATCTAAGATTTATTCTCACTTATATTTCACAATATATCACCTCAGTTTTAGTCTCATATTTATGTTTGACCTAGAATCTAGGTCAAACATAAATATGATTTAATAATATGATTTTGATCCTTCATCAAAGTATAATCTAGGTCCTAGATTATACTTTGATGAAGGATCAAAATCAATTCTTTGGAAATATAATAGTGTCGTTATATGTTATTCTGTCTTTTTTGTCAACAATATGGTTCAATACGGACTCGGTATCATTTGGTATTTCCGTAGTGGTCACAAGCGGTTGCGACCCCTTAGCTTCAGTCCCAAGTCTCTCAGATTTTCTATCTAATGGAAACGTAATAACAGTACTAAGATCTTCATTGGTATCTCTAAAAACTTTATCGTTTTCAAGATCTTCTCCAGCGAGAGGTAGCACTCCCGGGCTTTGGCTGTTATTGAATCTTCTATTAAAGTGCCTGAGATGTGATTCAGAAGAACTATCTTTAAGTTTTTGTAACCTAATGCCTTCGGTGAACTTGTCGTATGATCGTCTGAAATAATTTGGATGTTTTATTATATTTCTATTTCTCAAGTAAGGGTGGACGTAGAAGGGGTCAGGTATACGGACAGCTGTCTTTTTATTAGAAGGTTTGTCAGGACTTGGCTTGGCATTTCCAGGGAACTCAAGTTTAAGCTCGTCTTTTGGTTCTTTGTCTTGACTATCTGATTGGCTCCTTAAAAGTGATAGAGATTTCTGTTCACCTGTTTGACTTTCGTCAGAACTTAGTTCGTCATTCCATGGAAACTCAAGACGTAGTGTATTAGTAGTATCCTTAGTGTTATCATTTTGTTTATGGCTCCTTAACTGTGATTTGCCTTTATCACTATTAGAGCTCAGTTGGTCGTTCCATGGGAATTCAAGAAGTAGTGTATCAGTAGTATCCTTAACATTTTCTTTTTCTTTAGAGTTCCTTAACTGTGATTTTGATTTGAGAGCAGATAGTTTACTAATTTTGTCATTATCAGAGCTCAGTTGATCATTCCACGGAAATTTAAGATGCACTGTGTCATTAGTGTCCTTAGTGATATATTTTTCTTCCGGGCTTCTTAACTGCAATTTAAGTTTATGAAGTGCTGATAGATTGCTGGTTTTCGCCTTGCTAGGGCTCAGTTGGTCATTCCATGGAAACTCAAGATGTAGTATATCGGTGTCATCTTTTTGTTCGGGGCCTCTTAACTGTGTTTGTGATCTGAGTCCACCAGCTATATTTTTATTAGGGCTCAGTGGGTCATTCCATGGGAACTCAAGATGTAGTATATCGGTAGTATCTTTAGTGTCATCTTTTTGTTCGGGGCTTCGTAACTGCGTTTGCGATCTGAGTTCACCAGCTTTATTTTTATTAGGGTTCAGTGGGACATTCCATGGAAACTCAAGATGTAGTACATCAGTGGTATCCTTTGTGGAATCTTTTTGTTTAGTGTCCCTTAACGCCGCTTGTGATCTAAGTCTACCAGTTTTACTTTTATTATGGCTTAGTTGGCCAATCCAAGGAAATTCAAGATGAAGTGTGCCATTAGTATCCTTTGACTTGGATGGGTTGTCAACAGAACTTCTGAGGAGCGGTGGTTGAAGGCTCAAATGGTTCTGGTTTGTTGAACGTAAGACTGATAAATCACTTAAAAAACTATCAACAAGATCCAGTCTGTCATTACGATCTTCTTTTCGGAAGTTGAACAACGTGTCCAGACTGAATTCATCGGGGAAATCATCTCTCCTATTATTATTTAGTTTCTCACTTCTTCTACTATTAGGAAGTTTGTTACCTTTGACGTTATGATAAGGTACTAGATTCTTAACAGGATTGTCACCAAACAACTTTTTAAGAGCTTCTCTGTTATTCCCTTGTTGTCTTAGATTTTTGTTATTCCTACGATTGACAAGTTCGTGGTATCTTCGAGGTGGTAATTCAGCGTTTGGAATATCTACACTTCCTAAGCGTAAAACGTGAAGCTTCTTAAGATTGTCCTCTTCAGCACTAAGCCTATTATTTTCTCTTCTACTATACTTGTTATTCGATGATCCAGTCCTTCTTAAAGTTACTGGTACGAGGTTTAATTTATCAAAAGTCTCTGAAAGTAAATCAGACAACTCTGAGACGACACGTTCATCAAGGGTTAGTTTGTTATTAGGTGATGGTGAAAGTCTCGAGTTTCTACGATTACTTTTTCTATTGTTACGATTTTTCCGATCACTGCTTCTTAGCAATGGAGACTCAAGGTGCAAGTCCTCCAAGCTGGCTAAGCGCAAAAGTGTTAATTGTCCAGTTTTATCGTCATCGGGAAACAATTCATCGTTCAATGACGATTCAAGGCCAGCATTGTCATCACTCTCCTTATTGACCTTTCGAGTTAACGGACTATCATTTGTCAATTTACGACTTCTTAATTGCGGTTTGAGTCCACGGAAGGGTGACAGATTATTGGAAATGTCGTCATCAAGGTTAAGTCCATCACCATGTCTTCTATTGTAAAGATTGTTATTACCAAGACCTGTTGATTCCGGGCTTCCTAGTTTTGGTTTTCCGATGGGTACTTCATCTGGTTTATCATCATCAGTTACAAGAAGAATTGTATCTATATAGGCATCGGGAATATCTTTTGCAGGAGACGGCTCGCGGATACGTAAGTCATTGTATTCTTTGCGATAATTTCGTCTCCAGTTTGGAGAACTTAGCAGACTGTTGACAGCATCTTCATCAGTTTCTAATTTATCAACTGGAGACACATGAGGGCTTAAGCTGTTTGCTTTTCTATAGTATTTCCGATTTTGGCCTCTTCTATTATTTGGTTGTTCGATAAGTGACAGGAGTGATCGAAGATAGCTGGCCTCTTCTCCTAGACGAGATGCGTCCTCAGGGTCAGTACTTTCTAAAGATGAAACTTCGAGGCTGAAGTCATCGTTTGCTCTTCTATAATATTTGCGAGTTTGACCCTGTCTAATATTTGATGGTCCATATCTTAAGTATGGTCGTCTGAGGTTCAGATCTGTCCGACGTGATAAGGAAGAAGATGATTGAAGGCTATCAGCATAGTTATTAGAGTTAATTCTACCAACAGGGGCTGATTCGAGGCTAACGTCGTTTTCTGGTCCATTGTTATATCTTAGATAATCATTTCGCCTCTGATTGGGACTGCTTTGTAGTGGTCGGACTGATCTAAAACTGTAGTCTTCATAGCTTGAATATTCATCATCTAATTGTTCACTGTCACTGGCTGGTATACCTCTTGAAGATAATTGCTGGTAACCGTCAGACTCCGGAAGTCTTCGTGTTTGCCCGGAATTTACGTAACGTGCTGACGGTATCAATGGGTTACTATTGTTACCACGACTGTTCAGCGCAGCGTTAAATCCAATTTGTAAAACCTGTAAACGTAATGCGAATGAAATTAAAACCTGTTCTCAATAACATTATGAACATAATATTATGTTGTGTTAAATAACAAATGAGGTGCTTTTGACGTAACTTTATGTGGTGAGTGTGAAATTAAATTAATTTGTTGTTTAGTTGATTTTAAAATTCGCCACGGTTAGAGTGTGGCATGTAAACACTTTTGTATTAGCTACATAATTGTACCTATACGTAATTTATGTCCAAACGTAATCAATCATTGAAAAGCCGTTGAAAATTCGTTCGATTGTTTAAACATAAGATTAATCTATTATTAAAATCTTCACACTATGAATACTAGACACATTGGAAATAAAGTCATCAGACTTAAGTTAGGATGATTAATTAAAAGAGACAGTGAAAGCTCAATATGGAATTAAAGAGTCAAAGCAACATTGAAACGTACCTAAACACTACTAAAAAGTTTTTTATTTTTTTTATTAGCCTACATCGTGTCCCACTGCTGGACCTGGACAAAGGCCGCCCCTATTTCCTTCCAAACATCCCTGTGTTGTGCGATCTCTAGCCATGTTGGTCCTGCAAACCTTATCTATTAATAATAATAATATTAAATTAAATTTTTAAATGTTATTTACTTTGTTTTTACAAAAATATTTAAAAATGTAAGTAATATATTATGTTTTTAAATGAAATAAAGGATATAATATAATAATTATAATACTACCTAATTGCTTATGAAAGATCATGTATTACAAAATAATTTGAAACAATTGTTTTATCAAATAAAATATAATAATATTAATTCATATTGTAAATCACAAATCTTAAATGACATTGAATATTTGTACACCATAATGTTGTGGTAGAATGTATAGAACTTATCATACATCAACTCATCAACTTATCATCATACTACTGACAAATAAATAAATTCTGATTCTGATCCCTATGACAAACAGGGTACGTTATAGGATATCTATCTTTAGCGACAAAGATCTACGAAGTCACTACAGACATCTCATCAAATTACTAGTTCAGAGATATTGATGACGACAGACGAAAAAAAGCTAAGGTATGATGCAAACCCCAAAAAACTAAAGAACTTTGGAAAATATTAAAATAAAAAAATGACAAATCAACGTCTGGTCTGTACTACATCGAAAACGAAGAATGAACCAAACCCTACGATGTGCAGTCATCATTCTGAGAGTGGGGAACTAAAAAATTTGTAAATAAACAAGGTAAGTAAGTAAACACGGACTTAAGAAGATAGGAGAAGAACATGTCATAAGTTTAAAGCAAATATTTTCCTGAAATCTGAAAAATAGGTAAAAACAAACCAAGTTGGTTTGGCAGAATTCAGAAGAGGTTTATTAAACAGGTGATAATTACGAATGTAGAAATTTAAGAGAAAAACTTACCAAAACAAACAAAGGTATTTCCATTTTCTTTCAATATTTAAAACATAATTTGCATACAATGACACTTATGTGCGATCGACGGAACACGTCGATCGCACTCCGCGAATGTTGCACGAAGTAGCTATTCCTCACTCACGGCAAATCAAATCCAACTTCTGTTTAATAAGTAATGTTTTTTGTACGTATCGACATGTTAAGGAAATTAAAACATGCATCACCAAACCAAACTGATTAACTTGTTAATATTTAAGTTAGGGTTTTTGTTCCAATATTTGTAATAATTGGCAATATGACGTGGGGAGTTAAGGAAATGGTACATTATTAGTAACATGTGTATCATACGTAGGTCTACATAATGCTACAGAATAATAAAGCTAGCTAAGCAGTAGTTTATCTGGGCAGTGCCCTTGAATTAATTACCTACGGCCGCTCGGTACATAAATACGCCTCCGTGCGTGCGTACTTACCTAACTGCCGCGCACTCGAACTGTTGCCTACTGGTGTATACTGAGATTTCGAAGCGCGTCGTTTCGGCTGTTTTCTATGAAGAGGTAATACTGCTTACTTTATTATACTGTGGTAATGCCCACTAGAGTTATGTCACGCATTATGGCAGCTAACGTACTGGCTAGTGCATTACTTACTACGGTTGAATGCTTTTACATGAATACGTCATAATCGTTTACATGTAATACGTATTCGTAAATCGGTTAGCGCAATATTGATCGAGGAGCTGAGCAGCACCAGAGTCGGATGCCAAGTTGGCGGTGTGCGCGTTAATAACCTTAGCTAAACTAATAGACATCTGTGAGAGGTATGCAACTCAACACCACCTGACATACAATGTAAATAAAACGGAAGTTATGATTTTTAAATATAAGAAAGGCCCTGATGTAATACTGCCTATTAATTTAGGTGGAACTAATTTAAAAATAGTTACAAATTTTAAATATCTCGGGCATATTGTAACAGAAAACTTATCGGATGTTGATGATTTGGAACGACAGAGACGCAGTATCGCCTGTAGAAGCAATATGCTAGCTAGACGTTTTTATCACTGCTCGAATCAAGTTAAGGTGACGCTATTCAGAGCCTACTGTCAGTCGTTGTACACCAGCCTACTTTGGTACCGGTACACGAGGAGTGCGTATAACACACTTCGTGTACAGTATAATAATGCTTACCGGGCTACGATGAACTTGCCCTGGCGGTGTAGTGCGACTGACATGTTCGCCGAGAGCAACGTTGCCGGCTTTTCCGCGCTGCTAAGTAAGCTCAGAGTGTCATTCTACACAAGGGTGACCCTGAGTAGGAATGAAATTGTAAATGCTGTGTACCGTGTCGTCCATCTTGCAAGAGAGGCAAAAGACTTTTAATATATATTTTTTTCTTTTTAGCTATTCTATTGTGTATTTTAATATTCTATCTGTGTTATTATGTTAATGCATATGGTATTTAAGAGTATGTGTATGTATGGTATGGGTTTAGTAATTGCCTGAAATAAATTATATTTAATTTAATTTAATATCTAAGTCAAATTCGTAAACACGAGGGACGTCAAGGTATTTCTCATTTCGTTTGATTTAAAAAAAATACGCATTATGAAAAGAATACTATTAAAATTGGGATACTTACATTCCTGTCATCCAGCAATAGTCAGATATAATATGATATTATGTTAAAGTAAAATAAATAAATGATTACCCCTCGATGTAAAGCAGACTAAACTCTTGAAGACGATGTTTTTAGTGACACCAGTTTCGATGTCTCGCCTAAGAGATACAACTTATTTTAATTAGAATTTATTGTACTGTAACATCGTAAAGTGAAAAGTTCACACAATTTTGAAGTGCATGGGAAAATGCTCTATTTTTGTCCATCAACTTTACAAGCACTTTTGCGATATCATTGATCAATAAGGGGAGCCTTAGAAGAAGACGTAGTGGGTTGGTATTGATGAAAGAAACTGTTCCAAAGAAATCTTCACCTTCATCACAATAATAAAAATATCTCAGTAGGTAAATCATTTGACAATTCATCGCATGCGCAGGGTAAGTTCTATGCCCAGCTAAACAGAGGTATTATATTTTAATTTAGTTCAAGTATGTCGTTTTGTGATGTGATGTGTATAAAACTAAGCTGGTATAAAGTACGACTCCTGCGCAGGTATTAAAGCACCCAGGTTTTAAATAAAGTGCGTTTACATGGGAAGGAGTTGTGTCAAGTAGTTCAGAAGAATGTTAGTAAACTAATAGTAAACTGATAATAGAAATTTAAGAAGGAACCACCAATAGCTCGCGAAATTCTAATTTTCATACGTTTTTTGCAATTTGCAAGTTGAGTTGAGTTTGTTTTATTGTTATTTTTTGAGTTGAGTTGTTTGAGTTTGTATTTGATTCGCGACCGTAACAAAAAGGTTACGGTTATTTACAGAATTATTATCATTAGAATCAGTAATACATCTCCTTAAATTAGTGTAATTCTCAAATGTCAAGATTTCATGAAATAGTCATTCAATAGGATTACCTGGTCTTAAAGAGTTCTATTTATTTATTTATTTTAGTACAGTATTAAACTTTAATGATTATTTTTTACAGAATTGCAAGATGGCTTCAACTTATCTATTATAACTTATACGCCTTTTGGTCATGTTTGCCTTTGACTTCATTTAAATTAACTTTTTTTCTCTCCCTTTTTTGTAGCGTAACGTTATATAATTATTTTATTATCGTTTGGAATTTGTTAATTGCAGAAGAAGTAATGCAGTTAACGGGTAGATACATGTTACGCGATACTAAGGCAGAAAACGGCACAACACCCTACATATTCCAGCGCCATATAAACCCCAACTAACAGCACTGCACCGCTGCAACATTGCCAGTAAACAAAATATACATTTAATAAGTTTTTATTGCCGTAATCTGGACATAATTTACGTTGATAAGCAGATCATACTGCCGTAAGTCTGGGGCCACAATGAGCAGTTTGTTTTATTTTAATTCACCTTTATAATCTTTTGAATTCACTGAACTCATCCGTTTATATTTGCGTGTGCTATATTTAATTTTGTACTGTGGAGTAGTGGCCTGGATGTACGTGGGTATCCGTTTACTGAATGCCAGCGATGCGGTTTCAACACCTGGATAACAATATGACTTTTCAATTTCATTTTTGGGTCCCAGATTGCCTAATCTTGGACAATATTAATAGCTTGAAGACACCTGAACGTAATGTGCTGAAAATATAATATCTACTACTGTCTGTGCACCACTACAAAAAAAGTTGTAATACTTGTCATGATTTGTAATGTAAGTAATTGTAATTTTTAATGGTGAGAAATAAAAGATTTTTTTTTATTTATTTTATTTTATACTCATGTAGTCCGCAGTTGTCATGTGTTCCGCTTTTTTGCAAACCTAAATCTCCTGTTCACAAGCTATGTTTTTATGCTTATTCTATTGTATTGATTTGTTTTGAACTGTGTCTGTGTGTATTTATTTTGGATAAATAAACAATTTATTTATTTTATTTATTTATTTAGTTACCAATATAATAGGCTGAGGCTTGTATTCCTCATTAAAAAAGCGATTTCCATGTCCGAAGGATTGGAAATAAGTATTTTTTTAGTATTAAGAACTGGTTAGGTACCTACCTAAACAGTTCTTAATACAAAAAAAAAATACTTAAACAATTATTTAAATAGTCGTCTTTTTCATCTGCAGAGTACCTGGTCTACTCTGCAGATAAAAAAGACGACTATTTAAATAATTGTCTTTTTTTAACTGCAGTGCATGCACACACAGACACACAATATTATGTCGATGAAACATTTCAAAAGTGAATACAAGTCAGTCAGAAAGCGTCAATTGCAACATATGCGACATATTATGTCCCAAACAGTCAAACCAAACAAACGCTATTGTGTCCCAGATTGCTTCACAAACCCAATTAATACTAACATTAGCACACGATCACAAATATGTTCGAAAAACACATTTTATACAGAAAAACTACGCACATTGCGATCATATACAACTATCAATCGAAACGTCAGTTTTGGAAAATCGACAAAATCCTATTATAGTATCCATAACAATTGTGTGGGTGATATTACACCCGCCAACATTACTTATACACCCCGCTAAGCTCAAGTTAACTTTATGGCAAAACAATAAGGGTGTTTACAACTGTTTATGCTAACTATGTTTGTAGTGGAATATTTAGGGACAATCGGTGTGAAAAGTGGTGCCGATCTATTACGGGTAATCGGATTAGGTGGACGTGTCATTTCTATGGGATTAAGGTAAAATGGCTGCAAGTAATAATTGTGTATATTTTGCGAAGTACAGTGAAAGGAATCGTCATTGATTCTGTTAGTTCACGCCTTTTAAAGTAGGTGACAAAGTTACAATGAGCCTCTTAACTTGTATTGTAAACAGAGGCAGCTATAGATGTTGAAGTTGATACTTATTTATAATAAAAGGGCAACGTGCGTGTCTTTATACAGTAGGTACCTAAATTATATCAAAATTCACCTTTATTAATTTTTTACGAGAGATCCATGTTGATTTTAACTAAAAACTACAAATCAATCTGCCTAGCCTTTTCCCAACTATGTTGGGGTCGGCTTCCAGTCTAACCGGATGCAGCTGAATACCATTATTTTACATGGAGCGACTGCCTATCTGACCTCCATAACCCAGTAACTGGGTAATACGATACCCCTAGGTAAGACTGGTTGTCAGACTTTTGGGCTTCTGACGACCCGTATCGACTGTCAAAGATCCACGAATGACAGCCGGGACCAACGGCTTAACGTGCTTTCCGAGGCACGGAGGAGTCTCGGTATGTAAAGATGGTCACCTATCCACGGACCAACCCCGGCAAGCGTAGCTTAACCTGATGGATTGACCCGTGCGGCTGTTATTACTTAGCCACGAGCTCCTCTAAACTAAAAACTACAAATACAGATTGTTTTTTAAAAAGACACTGCAATCTAGTCCTATCCATTTTAACCTTTCACCAAACTAAATTAGTAGCGCCATCTAGGACCAAAATCGGAACCAATTCATCCAAAGTGTTCTCAAGCTACTTAACAATAAAAGTCAACCTATAGTAAACGCTAAATACTTATTTTTTGTAACAATTTGTCAATATACACATCTGCTGTACCGGGTTCGATTCCCGACCCGATTGTTATAGCTCAGACAAATTGTCGGTCAATGAATGCGCGTAATGGCACGCATGATTTCATGCTCAAGTGTGAACACCCATTCATCACGCGATTGACTTTTAACGACATTTTACTTTGCAAGAGATTAACTGTTAAGGACAGAAAACACTGTCGCAACTGTTAACTGTTGTTCTGGTACTGTTATTGAAGAATGTTTACTTTCTGTAAACTAGTACCTACTCACAATGTAAAAAGTCTTCAATGTATGGGTAGTAAACAAATAGTATAAATATAATAAGTTTTTTTTTTTATTATTTTTTTATTTTTTATAATAAGTTGTTATTGCATTTAATGTAGTACTTACCAACTGAAGACGAAATACATACTCGTACTACCGATTAGTCAATATTTCTAAAGATTATGTTGCTTCCAATCAATAAATCTAAGTATAAAAGATCAACAATATTGCGCTAAAAGTCCAACACTGACTGATGCTCAAATATATCACATAAAAAGTCCGAGCATCCGCTCAGGAAGTCCATTATATTCACTAAACTCATTATTTATTGTTACCCAACTAAATAACAACTTCGTCAACAAAAGATGCGACTTCACGCGGCAATCGCACAAGTTTAGCGCAGCATGAATGGCATGCTTTAGAAGTGCGAGTTACAGGCATATGTTCGGTAAAGGTGCCTGAATGTGCCTGTTTATTGCACCGAGAGTAATTTATTGGAGAGCAAAATATTGAATTTGTAACTGTTACAGAATTAATTGCCGAGTCAATGAAGTGACGATTAGTGAAATAATTTATTGATAGCAACGTAGTAGTCCAACGACTAATAGGTTGGAGTTGCTGATAAACCGTTGTTGGGTCGAGTTTTATTTGCATTTGTTATTACAAATGAATATAACATAACATCACGCCTTGTATCCCCGAAGGGTTGGGCAGAGGTGTAAGTACGAGTACCTAAGTACCATATTTCGCTTATACCTACACCAATATTTCGTTATGAAAAAAAAAATAATAGTAAAAACTTTATTGTTTAAGAACTAAGCATTCAATATTCACACAACACTAGCCTCCACACTAGGATTCCCTGTGTCGTGGAGACTAGTCTCTTTCGTCTTACAAGATTAGGTACTAATGAGTAGGTACTTCAATAATCGAATGTTCTTCTAGGTTCTTCTAGAATAAAAAATAAGTAAAACAATAATTTAAAAAAAAATGTATAAAAAAACTGAATGATGATTGATGTGAATATGTGTTTGAAATTTTATGTTAAGTACGCACGGCTACAGATCAAGCTATACAGTTCCAGTATAAGCTGATCTCGCATTGTATAGGATTTTCTTACAATGAGAGGTCAGTGTAAACTGGAAATGTATAGTTTGATGTGTAGCCGTGTGTACTATTACTTTATGTGGTCACCTAAGTACCAGTTTAAGTAATGTTTTACAATATAGATAAGTAAAATTGAGATATTAAGCGTCCGCTTAAACGGTCAAATTAAAGAGGCTGATGGTGTACTTTAAATCTGAAAATACGTACAGGAATAAACATTTACCTATAGGTAAGTACAAGTCCAAGGGGTCCCCCATTTACCCCACAGGGCTATTACCCTTTGTTTTCCCACTTAACGTTACGACGGTTAAGATTTACCGTCATGTGCAGACCGGCGACTGCCCGACTAATCGCAGCGACTAACGACTAGTCGTATAAGGGGTGTGAGCGTGCTCAATTAGATAGGGGTAACTGAGTGGTCAAGATGTTAAATGGGCTCCTAATTTGTTGTGCCCTTTTAAATCCCCCTTTAGACAAAACATAATATATTCTTTTGTTTGTTAACCAACTTCAAAAAGGAGGAGGTTCTCAATTCGTCGGAACCTTTTTTTTTTTTTTTATTTTTTTTTTTTTATGTATGTTCCCCGATTACTCGAAGATGGCTGGACCGATTTGGATTTATTTTTGTTTTGTCCGAGAGTGTATACATCACAGTTGGTCCCATATTAAATTGATTAACTTTGCTTCGGTAGTTTTTGAGTTAGCTTCAATAATACGTATTTTTTCCCCACTTTTATATGGATGATGTTCTAGTTTGTTTTGCAGGTATTTGAATTTGTGTGGGGTAGGTACACAACTAAAAAGTGAAAAATAAAAACTTTTTTACAAAAAAATACAACCGACTTCCAAAAACAACACTACAAAGTGAAAAATTACTTTAATTTCGGAAGTCGGTGGCAAAAAACGAAAATACATTTAACTAGACACCGACTTCCGAAATTAAAGTTATTTTTCACTTTGTAGTGTTGTTTTTGGAAGTCGGTTGTATTTTTTTGTAAAAAAGTTTTTATTTGTCTATTGCAATAGATATTTAGCAATAGACAAACAAACTTGACTGCCTCGATGATCTTGGTCGCAAGCACTGCTGCTGAGCATGAGGTCCTGGGTTCGATTCCCGGGTCGGGCAAAGTGTTTTTAGGTTTTTCTTTAGGGAATTTCCCAGTAGCAGCCCGGAGTCAGGATTTGTGCCCGGTTGATGGCAATAAGCTCGCCCCCTGACATAGGAGACTTAAAAACATAACTCACGAAGTGTGGGAGTACTAATAAGTACAGGTAGGTCACCTCTGCTTAACCCTTGACAACACTAACTCACATCGCGAGTAAACTACATTAGTTAATATAAGTAAATACGTAAATAATTTACAGTTTATATTCCTTGATTTTGAGAGGGGCTTGTGGCTAAGTAATAACGGTCGCACGGGTCGATCGATCAGGTTAAGCTAAGCTTCCCGCGGTTGGTCCGTAGATGGGTGATCATCCTTACATACCGAGATCCCTCCGTGCCTCGAAAAGCACGTTAAGCCGTTGGTCCCGACTGTCATTTATAGATCTCTAACAGTCGTTACGGGTCGTCAGAAGCCCGAAATTCTGACAACCAGTCTTACCAAGGGATATCGTATTACCCAGTAACTGGGTTGTGGAGGCCAGATAGGCAGTCGCTCCATGTAAATGATATTCAGCTGCATCCGGTTAGACTGGAAGCCAACCCCAACATTATTGGGAAAAGGCTAGGCAGGCAGATGATTTCTAGATTTTTAAATTTTATCCTCTCTCGTTTTTCTAACTTATCTAAATAAATAAAAGAAATAATAATACTAATGTATTTAGCCCAGGTTAGGGCACACAATATTCACATAGAAACATAAAAACTTAAAATAGTACCTATTAATTAACCTTTAACTATTAGTAAGTAACTAAGTATAAGGTATTAGGTAAAAGATGCTTACCTACTAGTTGGCTGCTAAGTGCATTTAAATTAAAACGATGCATAACATGACAATACAATAAAACTCAGTTCCCGTAGGACTTCTGCAGGAATATAAACGTACCTACCTACAAGTATAACAAAAATGTTGTTAAGAAATGAGTTTCCTCAAATCAAGAGGATTCCGTTGACAACAAACAAATAGCTGAAGGAATTTAAATTCAAAAACTAATAAAAGTGTTTTCAGCGAGAAACGGAACCTTCATATTATCGCATAAAGTGAACGAATGAGCGGAATGTAGCGTCAGCAACGCAAACAGTATGGAACACTTATTAAATACATTATTAAAACATCCTATTTAGCAATAGCAATAGAATAGGCAACAACATTTGTCAGTTAATAACATAAAAGTTCAACTACCAAGGTAACGATTATGCAATGTGTTCCTATGAAACTGTAATAATCACCGAATCGCCGGCGCCGGCGCAGACTGTTACTACTTATGTAATCTTTGTGGCCATTTTCTGTTTGACCATCCACTGTAATGATCAATGAGAACCCAATGTCTAATTCACTAAAAATAACTCCTGAATTTTCAAAATACCTAACCCAAACTGATATCATAATATTCATCACTTTCGCGGGCAAGTGACGTCTATAGCCGTAATAACAATAAAACTTCTATTGTGTCTTAATTAAAAACGTCCGCGAACCGATTAAACAATGTTTAAAAAACCACACAAAAATTCCCCATCTTATGCAAACCGTACAGCAAAAGATAGATTTTTCAAAAATTTAACAGCCTGTCATTGGGGCTCTGGTAGGGGACTCGCGGGGGCGCGGGGGTTGGGGGACGGAAAGTAATCAACAATTTAAAATTGGGGGCTAATCTCGCGCCCGTCGTAATCGCTGGTGATCGGTCTCCGCCGGATAAGGGAGGATGCTCATGTAGACACACTTGACAGGTGGCAAGTTGGTTTTACAAGGTTTTGGGTATCTAGTTAAGAATATTGTCAGGTTGTGGTGAATTAGTTTTCACAATGTAGTAGTGGACAAGGCAGATAACCTTCGATTTCAGTGAAGGTGATAAGAAACATTATGAAATCAGCTCAACAAAATTTTCTTTAGATCCGCAGATTTGATTGTCAAGTTGGTAAGTGAATCAAAACCAATAAATCTGCCTAGCCTGCCCCCAACCATGTTGGGGTCAGCGTCCACTCTAATCAAATGCAGCTGAATACCAGTATTTTACTTGGAGCGACTGCCTGTCTGACCTCCACGACCCAGTTAAGTACTGGGTAACACCATATACCATTGGTAAGATCGGACTTTTTGGCTTCTGATTACCCGAAACGACTGCCAAAGTTCTACGAATGACAGCCGGGATCAACGGCTTAGCATGGTTTCCGAGGCACGAAGGAGTCTCGGAATGTAATGGATGGTTACCCATCCACGAACCGACCGCGGCAAGCGTAGCTTAATCTTCGACCGACCCGTGCGGCTGTTATTACTTAGCCACAAGCCCCTGCAAGTAGGTAAATCAAAATAATTTCCATATTTTAGAACTTACATGAACTTTTAAACGGTCATAGAGTCAACTAAAGACCTATTTGGCTCGCCTCATTCCAAATTGACTTTTGAAAAAAAAGAAAATCAACAAGACATCCGTTTTGAAAATGAGTTTCCAATGAGGAAGGCGTCAGAAGGCAAACAGCCGCCAGAGTTAACACGTGTCCCCACTTATCTCACTCATTTGTAAAACACAGTCCTCACAACTTTACTTTGAGCAACTTCCTATTCTAAAATCTTTGTTAAAATAATAAAAGATCCTCTCATGAGAAAACCCCTCAAGGTGTTTGTTTTTCCGACAAATTGACGCGTCACTTATCTTACGTCCTTCTCATACATAAACGCCACCCTGAATAAGGTTTATCTTCGTCCCTTTCTCACTAAATAACGAATAACAAACATAATCCTCGCTTAATGGTCAGTCGGATTATTTTGGCTATCGCGATGTTTGACGGGAGAGGCCGTTTGAGCGAATAGGCTGTTGTAACCTACCTAACGAGGCACAGGATTGCCATACTTGAAGCTTTAGTGATGATTCTTATAAGTTCACAAGTCCTTACGACCTACGATTTGAACGTGTGCTTAGTTGTTTCAAAATTCCATTACTACCCAGCACCCTAATTGCGTAACACATTATCAATCGGAGTAGGTTTCATTTTGACAGTTCAGCAATGTTGTTGAACTGTCAAAATGAAACCAAAAAATGCAAAAATGTTCATTGCGTTATTTACGTTGTCGACCAGACAAATTTTTCGAACATAACATGAAGCAATGGATTAGCAA
The DNA here is from genome assembly GCA_946251885.1 of Cosmia pyralina. Taxonomy (NCBI): domain Eukaryota; kingdom Metazoa; phylum Arthropoda; class Insecta; order Lepidoptera; family Noctuidae; genus Cosmia; species Cosmia pyralina. Next base: position 854,916 of record OX276363.1, read on the forward strand.
CTTGTTTCAAAATGAAACCAACTCCGATCGATAATGTGTTACGCAATTAGTGTGCTGGTCCCTGTTCGTTTTAGGGCTCCGTACCTCAAAAGGAAAAAACGGAACCCTTATAGGATCACTTCGTTGTCTGTTCGTCCGTCTGTCTGTCTGTCAGACTGTCAAAACCCTTTTTCTCCGAAACGCGTGGAGGTACCAAGTAGGAAATGGTCCAAAAAAAATGGGATGAATTTCATCCCAGTTCGCGTCAGCGGTTGTAAATAAAAAGAGAGTCCTGACTGACCGACTGACTCACTCATCAACGCCCCGCCCAAACCCTTGAACCTACAAGTAGAAAGCTGAAATTTTACACATAGTAGGTTCCCTATGTAATGTAGACAAGGAATAAGGAAGGATTTCCCGGTAGTACGTTCCCGTGGGATATTTTTCGACATCCACTCGGGCGAAGCCGCGGGCAAAAGCTAGTGAGACATATTTTGATACTCGCAAGTAAATCAAAACCTATACCTAGGGTTTTTCCCGTTGACAATAAAATCAATCAATCAAAAATCAAATCAATTGAAATCATGAAATTTAACAAGAAGCAAGGTCTCACAGCACAAGTAATGGAAAAAGTCCGAAAATTGTTAATTTGTAATTTTATTACATAAAAAAATGATTTTTTTTTTCGGGATTACAATATTAAGTTCGTTTTTAGGATAAATTCTTTTGAACTGCGGAACTCTTCATTGTGCGTGGTCCGACACGCACTAGGTCGGTTTTTTAATAAATCTTGCTAACCAGACCGATTTCAGGTTATACGTTTATCAGATTAACCTGACCTATTTTATTTACGTATTTATTAGGCAACTGTAAGTTAGTATTTTCCATAGATTCCTTTCCAATGAAAGCAATAAGAAAAATAGATGACTACAGCAGTTACAATGTAATAAGGTGTTGCAGCAATTATTTCACTACAAGAATAGATCGTTTGGGACTAAACCTCACTGTCCTCGTCCTCACTGTCCTCGTCCTCGCTAGTATCACTGCATGACGGACGCACGGTAGGACAGTCCTCACCTTCCACGGCAACTAACATTATTACGTAATAATCAATTATTTGCAATAAACACTACTGTATAATTCTAAGCAGGGATGTCGCGGATATTCGCATCCGCAATCGCGCGGAGCTTTCGCATTTATTTACTTATATTCACCCTGTTCAACCCACATCTGCATCCGCATTACTCAATGCGGATGCAGATGTGGGTTGAACAGGGTGAATATCAGTAAAATCATAATTAAAAAAATGGAAATTATAACCATTTAAAATTGATGTTAAAGCTCTAAATCGTCACATTTTCACGAAATAGTCAGATTATATCCATCAAACACATAATAATTTCAAGAGCTAAGTCCGGTAGAATTCGCCATAGTTATTTTAAGGACATTTTACTTTTATAATTAGAGCAAATTAAAGTCAGTTTAAATAGTTATCAAAACTTTATTTACTTCTACTTCTACACATTAGTTTTCAATCGTAATACAATTATGAAAAGAGATAAAGGGTAAAAAAATAATAATAAAAAAAACTCAATTGGCCATCTCTCCCGGAATGTCCGGTATAGATGGCCATGGTACTAAGGGAGTGATGGCCACACCTATTTCACAGTCTTCTTGCCCTTTCCCTTGCCTTTTTCATAACAGTCTGCATTTCGTTGTAATCCCAAGTCCTTACGGCCGCATGGATGGCACATATCCGGAAACTTCAATTCAATTTCAATTTTGTGCAATTTTCATGCAACTAATTGTGGCACAAATTGTATCCAGTCTTCCGTTTTTTGAGTTTCATAGTAATTTTCTCTAAAGGTACCTAGGTACACCTCTGTCTGACCCTTCGGGGAATACAGAACAGATGTTATGTCTTGCATGTTATGGCTTCACATACCTAACCAACGTAGGGACCCTACATAATGTAGTAACTAATATAATATTAATGTACTATGTAACACCTACGTAGGTACCTAGATAATGATCATTAGCAAAGTATAAAGCAGAGACATTACTCAATAAAATACAATACAAATCAATACAAGTTCAAAACTGACCTTGTACTGTCATCATTAAGAGAGAGACCAACTGTTCCAAAAATTAATTAGTAATTAACGGTAAGACTGATCAATCCGTTCTGACGGCTTGACAGCTCTATGTTGGGGTTGATGTCAAGGCCAATGTCGCACAGTTGATTGATACATAATGCTATTAAAACAATGTTATTGTGAATTTAATTATAATTTACCAGTATCTGATAATATAGTGCTACAATACGTTTATTATGAAAACGGTCCCCCCAAAATTATGAACTTGTTGCATTGCAATCTTGTTTTTTGGGGTTTTTAAAACGACTTGACAACAAAGTTAAATTTTATTAATAATACCAACAAAAACATTAGACGACAAAAATAAGGGTATGTAAAATAAGCAATAGAATAAACGAGAGAGAAGGGGATATAAAGTAGTGATGTTACTATACTTTCTTTCCTCCTTGGGATAATATTATATGTAGGTACTATAGCGTATATTTCGCTACTGAAATCACACGTAGCGACATCTAGGTGTCTTGAGAAGAACTACTTACTAAGAATTACTACTGAAAACATTATTTAGCTTAATCATAGCCTACCTTTAAAATCTTAAGAAGAAACACATTTTATTATTATTGTAATGTATAACTATTACAAATTATGGTTTTGTTTAATATAAAGTTAGTCTAAAATTTAGAATACAACCATCGTTCTTAGTTCTAACAGCATAACATAGATGGAGCTTTAATTGAAAACGTAAGACGATGACTGCACAGTACCACCACTACAAAATAGATGGCGTTACTAAATGCGAGTCGTGTCAATGTACTAACAAATAAAAACTTTTTGCTACAACTTGTAAGTTCATCGAAACCTGGATAAAAAAAAAAAAATAACAAAAAAAAAATCGTCTTGTTTATCAAAGTCAAATCAACGACGGGTCGAATTCTAAATGAAACATATGTCACGTTATTTAATATGCAGTTGAAGCCAGCCAATATCCGCAACAGTTGACATTACTATTATTTGTTTTGAAAGTAATGTAAGCTGAACTTTGGCCTAACTTCTCTATATATTTTTTTTTTAACCAATTACTTTTAATAATAATAATAATAACCTAAAAATAACAAAATTATATCCTAACAACTAAAACTATCAAAAAACTAAAATATGGCATCGAAAAATTCCTCCGCATCGTTGTCGACTGGTAAAGTACCCAAAAGACTGGCGGCATTGTCACGTTGTATGGCAATGCTAAGCCTCTGGCCAAGGTAAAAGCCAGCCCTTGGGTCATGGGAAGTGTCAACCAGCCGCTTGGAGATTTCGTTGAATAAACCATGAGCACTCGGACCCCAAGGCCCAAGGGTTTCAACCCGAAACGGCTCGAAAATATAATTACCGATAAGGTTATTATACTTTCGCCGCTTGAGGTTTTCCGCAGCCGCAGCAGCAGTGCCAGCACAGCACGCCGAGCCAGGAAGATGGGATAGCGCAATAGTATCGACGCACGTTGCGTCCCACACTAAAGGCCTTCCCACCTTCCATGGAAATAAAGACATGCCGTCCGGTCTCTTGCCATCGTCGCGTGCCAAGCCATTGGGTTCTAAAACAGCTGGAACGCCGACGGTGACAAGGGCTCGTCGGATGATGTCATTGATGTTCGCGTGCCGCGCAAAGCGACCCGCACTTCGTCTGCAAGACAGGCCGTGGTGTCCGAGGCTGTTGACAACTTCACCACAGTGACAGCGATGAGAAGAACAAGAAGGAGCTCCTAGTTGCAGTGAAGCAGCGAGGCGGAAAGTAGTGTCGTCGAACAAAGTGCCTATGTTCGACGACGGTAGTGCATCAAGCCACAGACCCGACTGACTCCCACTTACTCACAGCCAGCAGGCGCGCACGCTCCGCAGTAGTAGCAGACGTATCAAGTAAATTGTTCTGTACTACTCCGCAGAGCGGCTCATCCCACCGTCTCTGGGGAGATGGATTGTCGGGTGGATCTGAATTCGGACAAGCAAGTCTCCAGGCATCCATAGCCTCGGTGAAACAAGGCACATCAAAATTAACCAGTGTGGAGGCTAGGATTTTCCTGATTAATTTCTCTGTGCCGTGGGCCGAGGATATGAATGCCGGTAAACTAATACTAGAAATTTTGCGGACGCCGAGGCCTCCCATACGAATGGGAAGAGTAGCTTATGCCCAAGCGCGGTCGTCCATGGCCACATTTAAGATCGAAGATAAAGTACCTATGCCGGATAATTTTGTCCATTTTGTCTAAAAGGTGAATGTGCTTCCATAAATGGGAAGCGCGAAGGAAATATGTTAATTTAGAGCCGAAACAGTAGTAACGGATTAATGTTATGGCCGAATGCATGTTAATTTGGAGTAATCTTTCCGAAACGTCATTGAAATGTTGAATTTTTTCCTCAATGAAAACAGGAAATGAATTTTCATATATTGGATACCCAAGGAGTCGAAGACAGTTCTTTTCAATAATTTTGATTTCTGGGGCTATTGCGTTAAATTTGGGAAGTGTTAGATGTCTGTCAGTATCGTCCGCTAAGAAAAGTTCATATTTCGAAAGGTTGAGATCAAGGCCAATGGAATGAAGTTAATTTTTTAAGAATTGAAGGTCACTTAAAACAGTTTCTACATCGCCTCCCAAGGTACCATCATCAAGATACCAAACATTAAATTTGGAATTTAGTTGTCGAATAATTACATTGATCTGGAAATCGAACACAGTCCTCTTCGCTGCCTTTAGACCAACCCTTACAATGGCAATGCCTTTAATTTTGGCAGTTCAACAACATTCATTGCGTTATACGTCGTCGAGCAGACGCATTTTTCAAACATACCTATTTATGAAGCAGTGGATTAGGAATTTCCTTGTAAAGCCTTGGATTGTGATTGAAAGTTTTTAACACAATTGGGAAGTACGTATTATTGCCATAATTGTTTCTATTTATCCTGTATACCTACTTAACTCCATTTATTTCTTTCGCACTGGAAACAAAGACCTAGCCCGCACTGCGAATTTTATTCGCGCGGTTTATATTCAGTGTACGGCATTGCAACGAGCGCGTATTTAAATCGCCAGTGCGTGTAGATACATAGGTATATAAGATACTATGTTTCATAGAATTGCGATAAAAATTTCGCGCGATTTTTTATCGAGGTGTCCTAAAGCCGGGTCTCCCGCGCGTCTTTTTGCGAAACAGTACTTACACAGAAAACCTTACACTTGTTCATTTGTCTTCTTAGGCAAGCTGTCTCCTACGTATTCAAATATATTTAAGCCACGCCTCTTTGTTTCGATGTTGTTGTGTAATGTTTCGCAAAAAGACGCGCAGGAGGGGTCTCCTGCGCGTCTTTTTGCGGTGTAAGTAAAGCCGGGTGGCTTTACTTACACCGACATTTCGCTATAGTTATGTTGTAGTTATTTTTATACTTATGTTAAGGACGCTGTTACAAATGGGTAGTCAAATCAATACTTTTTTACACAAAAGTATATTTATTAAGTAAAATGCTTTACATTCTTAAAATGTTTTTTGGCCAAACTGTTGATAAATAAGTACATTTTCTCAATAAATGTACCGAAGTAAAAATTTTCACTCCGGTACATTTATTGAGAAACTGTACCTATCTAAAATTATATTTATAGTTCAGAATCGTGCCATGCACATCTATCAACAGTTTGGCAAAAAAACGTTTTATTTAATAAACATACTTTTGTGAAAAAAAAGGATTGATTTGACTACCGATTTGTAACAGATGTAATAGGGAACGAGCCTATTGCCATCAAGCGGGCAAAAATCCAGACTCCGGATGCTATTGAGTAATTCCTGATGGAAGAAACCAATAAGTAACACTTTGTCCGACCCGGGAATCGAACCCAGGACGTCATGCTCAGCAGCAGCGCTTGCGGCCACTAGACAATTATTTACTTTACAATGAAATCTCTTTCTTTGGGAGCAGTAAAACAAGCTAAAATTATGGAAAACTATTTATTTCTCATCCTGACTATACGTACACTAGAGTACATGATACAGAGTAGGTGCAGCTCGCCGGGCACTAAATAATACTATTTATTATTCTAATGATATCAATTTACAATTTTGTGTTTTTGACTTTTTTCCCTTATGTACAAAGGACACTAAGTTATTAAGCTTCAAAAAATATTTCTTGAGTTATTTTTCTGAAAACTAGGTAAGGTAAGATGTAGGTATTATAGACATTTTATTACAATATAAAAAATATTCGTAGGTAATTAGTGTAACTTATAGTGACAGGTTTTCAGTTTTAGCACAGAATACTCATAATAGTACTAACACGTTTTAGTGGAAATTATGATAAATGTATAAATAACGATTTGGCCCTAGAGGAATAGAATCAGACAACTTAGTTATTTGCCTCGAACGCCTTGTTAGGCCAATACCAAGGATGGTGGTGGTATTTTTAAGTGAAATGAACATTGACTTGTGAATTGTGATTTAGTATTTTGGGCTAAGTTCAGCGCTGGGATAAGACCGTACAAATCAAATTCAGTGCCATTTTATTCAGCCCCGACTTCCGCGTCATGGCAAAGTTAAATGGCGCAAAACAGTGTTGTTAGCTTGAAAAAATATTGTAAAATTAACCGAAAATTTGATTCGTACGGTTTTATCCTAATGCTGAACTTACCCCAACTCACTATTTAACACATTGATATTTCACATTGACATTACGAAGCACAAAATACAGAGTATTTCTTTAAAATATTGAACTACAATGTCGTACTTATGCTTATTGATACACTTTGTTGCTTGAGTAAACAAACAATGCTAACTTATTTATTTTACACGGTGGCTAACAGAATAGACCTACAGAGCGATGGATCATACAAGTTGGTGCGGCCCGCCTGTAGTGTCATGGTTCATACGAAATGTACAAACGTAAGTAACGCGTAGTAGAATTTTTAAGTTGCGTTGTTGCCAGCCAAATGTGTATTGCCTTACCTAAATGTCATGTCTTTACTGGTTGTATTTTGTTTCAGTCAGCCAATGTCAGCAGTTAATATGAGTTTGATAAACTGTCAGATAAGTACAGATAAGACATAGGATACTTTTTATGCCGTGGCATAATTTTCGACTTCCACGCGGGCGAAGCCACTCGCATATAAGCTAGATTTTAATGTTTTTGTTAGTTGACCTGTAGTAAACAGGGCGTTTGACTTTGCTCAAGGGTGGAATTGGGTCGTAGCAGGTGGCGTTCTGTAGTTTGTGCCTACTCCCATTGGAAGAAGGCGAGTTCATATTTGGTACCTACGTTTTGGTGCTAATGCTAATCTGGTTCATTGTAAATAGCTTATAAACAAAAAAATGTGGCGTTGTTTTTTACAATTGTATCTACATAGTTGTGGTAAGATTATGAAAAGCGTAAAAACGCGCAATTACTTATTATTGATTTTCGTTTGTACTATTTTATCAGCTGAATGAGTACTTTAAGAACCATGATATTGTTTTAAAAAATTAGCATGGCATACTTATAAAATAAATATCTAATACAATACAATATCAATATTCGTCTGTCTAACTTCAAACAACGGCTCTATTTTTTTTTTTGTAGTTTTCCAAAAGTAAGTAGGTACTTATAATCTATATAATACGATTATTGCACAAAATTAATAAACACATAACGTAGTTTATTACAATCACTGTATAAAAACTGCAAAAAAGCTTTAAAAAACTACTAATTAGTGCTGCCAAATTAAATTACGAACACAAAATATTTTGTACTTACAAAGTTAAAAACACTATTTTAAATAACCGCTTTTATTTTTATTTTTAATCTGGCAACACTCGTATACATATAGTTCTGAGATTTGTCCAACAGATGGCGTTATTATAAGTTTCCTAAGTTATTAGCGAACATCAAACCGAAACGAAAAAGTTATTCGTATCTAAACTACATACACAACGTAAGCTTGTACAAAAACTTTAATAGCCCACACAAACTCAAAAATATTTACAAAAAGGGCTCCCAAACATTATTGTACTTTATTTTTCGTCCAAACAATTTTTGAGTGCACGGTAGAGCACCCACAATTTTTTTAAACTTACACAATTATTTTTGCAACAATTTCAAATGATAGAACAATGAATTTCCTAATAAATACCTTCTATGGTGTTCAGTAATATCAAACAATCTTATAAACTTGAAACAATGCGATGGAGCCCTCAGACTTATGGGATCAGTCACCACAAAGATTTTGATGAAAACGATAACATCATTATTTGAATTGGTGATCTTTCAACCTAAAACAACACCTAATCTACTATCAAATCCATTTGTCTCCGTATGACCCTGATAATTTTGCTGTCCAAGAATTTAACGCTCAGTTTACCTATATCAGGCAAATCAACACAAAAACTAGCTGACAAAAGTTACAGATTGACAAACTTCTGCAGTTATTTTTTTTTTGCTGTGGTTACCTATTTCTGTCAGCCAGTCACAGCATTTGTAGCTTAGTAACATTAGTTTGACAATCCGTCACCTTTGTCAGCAGCTGTTGAGTGGCCAGAAACCGAGTGTGTAGAATTCGTAATTAAACGTTTATTACCAAAAGGTTTCTAAGAAAGCAGTCACTGATCTCAAGTTCATTTCCTAACCTAAACTTTACATCTCAACATTACTCAGACTATCAAACTTCATCTCTTTAACTTCCTCAGGGTTAAAACTCTTCACGGACACCTTACCATCCCCCGATAGGTCTGTACTCGATAACTTATTCGTAATCTTAGTTATCGATATCCGACTCTCGATATCATTCGAATCACATATAGTTTCTAATATCACACCTTTTTCTACCTTCCTTGGCTTCGGTAGAACTTGGCTCACTTTTGTGTTTCTCAACTTTTCACTTAGAAGTTTGTTACAATTTTTCCGGGACATGTCTAGTGCTAAAGGGTCTTCTTGAGGAGTTTCCTTCTTGTCTTCTGGCTTGTTCTGTTGCTTCATCTCCGCTACTTCTGCGTTCGACACGTTGTCCTTCTTCTTCCATTTCGTTCTTCTATTTTGGAACCAGATTTTTACCTGGAATTAAGAGAAGAGAATTTATTAATAGGTGGACGTAGAAAATTACTTGCGTTGATTCTTTAAAAGAGCGTACAATATGTCCGTTATAAATACGTAAGTGAGTTTTTTTGTTAGGTACACTTTCACGCTAAACTGGCTGAACGGATTTGGATGTAATTTAGCATATGGATAGACCATAACCTGGATTAGGACATAGGATACTTTTTATCCTGGTAGTACGTTCCCGTGGGATATTTTCCGACATCCACGCGAGCGAAGCCGCGGGCAAAAGCTACCACGTGGTAACAGTACCTACATAACAATTAAATTCAACAAACACAAGATATTAACCTTTGAACTTTCTGCAGTGTAACAATAATCAGAGGTGCTCCCTAATTCTGACAGTTGCCATGGGACTTAGCACAAGCTTGTGCGAGTGAGTTTCGAGTGTGTGCGAGTGTATCGGTTAACAAACAGTTAATTACGAGCTGATCGATCTCAGCCCGGGGGAACTACTAGTGAGGGGATGTTGTCGATGTCGATGTTTGTAAGTGGAGAATTGAGGAGGATTATCACGTTTCTGTTTTAAGTAAGATTTAGAATGAACTAAGATGAATTTTAAGGCCATGACTTCATCGCCATTTAGTAAAAAAGGCATCACAAAAACGAGCATTGTAAATAAACAAGGGTTACAAAGTTACAAGTTTTCTAACAAGCAGTCAATACTAGTCTAACGAAGTAGCTGCACCTAATAAAACATCTAGTTAGATATAAAAAAATAACATAAAAAAAAAATAGTTAGATGTCTCCAAATATTATTCAAAAACTTTCGCAAATAAAAATATTTCTAATAAAGTAGCAGAAACCATTTCTCCGACCACGGCAACTACAAAACATTAAAAGAGTTCTACAATAAAACCAATAAATAAAATAAGCACACATAACTAAGTACTATAACTACAGTAAGTAGTTGAGCAAGGCGTGAACTTATCTCGTAAAATAATCGTAAAAACAACACCACTTGATGCACTTGTGTGGAGTTGTGGGGATCGTTAGCACCCCTATTGCATCTCGTGGTAGAAATATAACTCGTCTGATTTTCCTAACAATATTTTGTACAAATCGATGCTGCGTCCGGTTAGACTGGAAGCCGACCCCAACATAGTTGATTTTGTACACAACGATGATTTTTCTCAATGAATGAATACGTATAATGTAATCTAATCGTGTTTAATTTATTTAAACATAGCTAGGAACTTTTTGATCACTTCTTTTTACATGTGCTGCATGTTGTCGCGTGTTTCATTGGAAAATAAACCATTTTTTTTCCTTCGTGTTTCCCAGATTCCTGGAATACCTACCTATCTCCGTAGTTTCAACACGTGAACAGCAGGTGATTCTTCAAAGAATGCAAAGAGGAAAATGAAGTTTTCTATTCCGTTCTGCGTAGTTAACATTCCGGTATTTGTAAAAGTTTTTTCGCCATTTGATATTTTATAATTTCGATGCTCTACTGAAGACGAAAATGTAGGAATCAAACTCGCGACTCGTAGCACGGCTGCACTTTGTGAGAGCCGCTGCACTAACCTAGCAGTATCGTGCATCGTCTATCGAACTAACCCGCGAATATATAAACGACACTCTATTACTACAACTTCAAGTGACAGTAAAGTAAAGAGTGACGTACTCGTAGATTTGGATGGGCCGCACAACGTTGCAAAAATCCTCCTTTCGTATGCGTCTTTCATCTTTTGTATGCGCTGCGGCCGCCCGATGCGGCTGTAATGTTCAACATGAGCCGCGAGAGTAGTCAGCGGTATGTCGGCCACATTGATCAGTTTGCCCACTTAGCTGCGATCAAATTGTGTTCATTGCACCGCCACTGATTACTTTGATCGGCTCGCATTAGTCGGTCAAGTAGTGCGTTTGACTATTGGCGCTAATTAGAGAAAGCGGGCTTTACTCGTAGCTAATACTGACATATTTATCCTATAGTATCGACCAACATGACTAATGATTGACATTACAAATGGTCAAAGGAGAAATTACTATTATTTATTATAGCCAATAAGGTTAGTGTAGGGATTGGTGACCGCAGTTTTGTCGAAAGGAAGTGGACAGGTACAGAGATAAAGTTACAATTAATGTCTCGTATTTCTATAACCACCCCTTTGAACCCACACCTTTAAAATCAGAACACATCAACGCTTCGTAGTACCGTTTCTTGGCCACTGTTCCGTCTGTGATACCAAAATCTGAGTTAAAGTTACCTCTAGCAATAGTAAAACGCCTAAGGAAGAGTGAATGATGCCCGTTTTACCTACTAGTCACCAGTGTGCCAAGTGTGATGACACCACCACCACCAACCACACCACCCCACCACCCCCGTCACACCCCCACCACACCAACCACACCAAAGACAACGTCAATGCCCATCATCGCCATAAACGTCGCAGAAATTGTTCCGATAATAATCGCGATAAATTGAGTAGTAGTACTTGAACGCCGCCACCGAGTGAGTTATCGCCACGTCAATCGGCAATATGAATGCCGTTGTAAAATTATCGCGATAAGTTGTGGCTACACCTACGGCCTACGTCCATCATCGCGATAATCAACGGCGTTTCCCGTTGGTGTAGCCCGGACATTAGCGAAAAACTTAGGAAAAACATACTTAGTCAACATTTCTGTGCAACTATTCGCGCCACCCCCTCCCCCGTCCACCTCAGGTCACGCACTCTCGCCACAGATGATAAACGCGGCTGTATGATTTACAACGATGGCTGCACACAGACGCGCGGACACATGCCACACAATGGCGCGCCATGTAATTGCCGAGCAAATTAATCCGGCTAACATGTGACATTTGACTCCGACAGTATACACAGTACACCTTTAGTTAGGATGGGGTTATAATGGGGCTAAAATGTTATCCGGGTTCTTAGTTAAGAGGCTTCATAAAAAGAATTAAACTGAACTTAGGTATATTACTCCAGGTGCCACACAAGAATGAATGAATGAATGATATATTTTTAAACAACAACACAGTACATGGCATATGGAAACAGTAGGTTGTACTACCAAGTTTAAAATTATAGTCAGCTTTCCGTGCTCCTAAACTAGGTACGCAGACCTGTATCTTAGGAGTCGGAGATTTTACAGTTTCAATTTATAAAATACAACCGTGACTTTACTATTAGTTAGAAGACATAACATCATGTCTGTATTCTCCGAACGGTTAGGCAGAGGTGTACCAGCACCTGGCGGCCTTTTTTTTTTTTTTTTTCTTCTCCCGCTCTGGGCAGAGCGGGAGGGCGTGTCAGACTTTCCTGACTAAAACCCACCCATGTTCCTTCAGCTGCCCGTGCCAGGGCCACGGTACCTCTTTCGAACTACCCGCGACCCCGGCGGCATCGGCCCAATTGACCCCGTCACTGCTGACATCTCTTTGAGGCGCGCGTGGAACACAACGCGCCGTCGACCCGGGCCTGGTCCTTACCGGACGGCGAGCTGCCCATTACTCGTCGTCCGCAAGCCCGCGCCTACGGTGGCCGGGAATCGGCAATCGATTCCCGCCGCCCAGGGCGTCTCCTACGGCGGGTAGGGGCGCGAGGGCGCGGCTGTTGCCTCTCCCTCACGCGTTCCGCTTCCTCCTTCGCGAGCATTACTGCTTCGCAGAAGGAGGTGACGGCTTCCCATGCACTCTCGCTCCGCACCATGGCCTGGACCAGGTTTGGACGCGAGAGATCGCCGCCGCCGATCGCCTCCGTGAGAACACGGCGGTGCTCCGCCCAAGCCGGGCAGACCTCCAGCACCTGGCGGCCTGGGTGTGGCAGCTGGCATCTGGTGGTGGTGGCCAGATGCCAGCTAGGTAAAGACTGCACCCAAAATTACCGATTAGCCTGTACCGTTTTTAGGTTTCCGTACCAAAATGGTAAAGGGAACCCTTTTGGTGCGACTCAGTCCGTCTGTCTGTCCGTCTGTCACATATTGATATCTCAAGAATTACTAATGCTATCACCGGAACAGTTTTAGATGACGTTTGCCCAATTATTTTGCAAATTAGATAGAATTTCTGTTTTTTTGCAACAGGTACTGAATGGGGATCTTAAAAATTCGAAGTAGGGCTTCTAGGGTATGTGGGGTGTCATATGAAAGAGCACTGTTCGCACATTCTCAAACATTTTTTTTTTTCTTTTCTTAGGCCGCATAGGTTTCGACTTTTGATGAAAAATGTAATAAAAATACTGTTCCCCCCTTATCTCCAAAGTTTACATAGAGAAAAATCTGAAATTATTCTATGTGATAGAAGTTTATGTAAAGATTACAGGAAAAATTTTTTTTTTCAGAAATCAGAACGAAACCCTCGGTGCGCGAATCCGACTCGCTCTTGACCGGTTTTTTTTTTCACAAAAGTGCCAACTTGGTGATATAGGACACGTTCTAGCTACAGTGAAAAGTCCAGCCCTTTAAATTCCGTAAACTGCTGACTAATGCCCTCCTAATTATCGTTTCGAAAGGGTGTAATGTGAGCAAGATAAATATTTTCCATGAACTCCATAAAAAATATTTCCCCCGCTGTGCCCACACCCTAACCTCACAATGCAATCCACTTGCTTGCAAACATGAAGATAATTATTATTGATTGCACATTAGCACGCGTGACTGAAACAGATATACACAACGCCGTATGTGTGAGTGAGAGGTCAGAGGTCCGAGATGGATTGATAGTGTTATATGTCAGAAGAGCGCTAATTGGACGTTTGTGTCAAATGAGGGTAGGCAGGACGAGAGGTGTTATGATGGAGTTACAGCCGCGGGTGCGGGTGTAATCTTTGGTGGAAGGGACAGATGAATGAATTTGGTAGGATAGTTCAAGACAAACATATCTGTTAACTTATTGCCGGCGTTGCTTCTCCCTGAAATAACGAGGGAGAAGCAACTCTGGCAATAAATTACAGCAATGTGAAGTACCTAGAGCATGCAGAACTTAACAGTCGGGTAAAATGTAGTCATTCCTGGTATTGGAACCTGTCTCTCCATTGATACGTCACTGAGCTCGGCAGGCCTCGGTATGGTTGAGGCAGGATCTAGTCACAATATGAATATTTATTTCAGAACAAACGAATCAAAGACCAACCCCCAAGATACAGGTATGACTAGTTTGGGGGTCACCATCCAATCTGTTCTTGTACAACCTGATTGTTGATAAATAAAATTTGAATTTGAAAGGTTTTCAGGAATGTCCTGCGTCATGCTGAAGTTACCGTTTCGTTTACAGTTTACAGGTCAACATTAATATAATGTACTTAAGTGAAGTTACTACAGTTTCAGTAGGTGTAGCCCAGTTCTTGTTTCCATCACAAAATATTCGCTGACCAAAAGAATCGAACCCAGCCAGAACGCCATCCGCACAATCATTAAACTACGTGCAATTCGTTTAATATAATAACCGAGCAGCAGATTCCTATTAATTAGTAACACGTGAGTAATGAACACAGTTCTAGGAATAGTAGCAAGTTCCTCAGCTCTGTATAACCCACACTGAATATTTATTATTCTGCAGTAACACAATAAGACGCAGACACGAGGAGATTCGCGTAGATATCAAACAATAAGCGAGGGAATGTCAACTAATTGGAAATGTTTAAAGGCCATTACTTTAATCACAGTTCAATAATGTTACAGTAGTTTATCTTCACAGAGAACGGCCGAAATGACGAGCTTCGAAATATGAGTCGGTCGCAGTTACGCAACAGTTCGCGGCAGTTACCTACGCATGGACGGACACGTCTAGCGGATCTACCGAACGGTTAAATAATTCAAGGTCACTGCCCAGATAACCTACTGAAGCTTTATTACTCTGTGCTTTAATGTAAAGTTATTTATTGACTGACATTTTACACGTGTTTTAAGTGTATTTCAAACGGAAATTTAGTTTATTCCTGTCTAACATGTTCAATTATAAATTAGCTTCATTTACTGACACTTTCAGCATTTTCACTTGCGTAGCGAAGATATAATAAAAATTTAAAACATACTGTTCGTTTTGATTGCTGAATTTTGCTTTGAGTTTTAATATTTTTGAAAATTAATCATTGACTCTTATTAACTGCAAGCGTTGCTATTAACATCCATGTAATTGGTTTGTGGTTAAGTAAAAATATTTGAACATGTAAATAGTCTGAAAAATAAATACATAACTGATTGTATAATTCAGTTAACACTATACCCAAACCAACAACCAACATTTTCCTCATCTACACTGTCAGTTGGGATCACCAACAATACATCTCAAGTCCTAAACCCTCTATCCGACTGACTAATCAAACACAACGTTTCCAGATTATCGAGCACTGCGCCGCCGCATCAATTAGCCGCACAATAACATCACTATCATAAGGCCCGCTGTTCACGGTAGTTCAGGCAATCAATATTACCGCGGAGCCTCGCTTTGTTCGGGAGATCAGTGCACAGGACCCTATTAGTCCGGACAGCCGTGTAGGGACGGGCAAGTGTCGAGGGATTTGTCGATGATTCAGTCGTTATGGGCTTATGTGTATTGAGGTTTTGTGTTCGGTTTGGTATCATGGTATGATTAAAGTTTTGATTAAGTTATGTTTAGGAACATGTTGCTCAGCTAGGTGCGTGTTCTAGGTACTTCCTAATTAATCAACCTTTCGACTGGAAAAAAATAACAAAAACAAACTTTAAAAAAGGCGCAATGTAACTTGTTATCCTTAACATATAATTTTAATTTCTGTACTGAACTTAGGTATAAATAAATAAGGCATTTTTTCTCAAAAGCTATATTTTGGTACTTAAATTAACTCATAAGAACTACCTACTTTCACACACTAACATTAAAAACATCAATCTCACTATACCTACCTAATTAAATAACAATATATAGATACACACATTAACCCACATAATAAGGAAGCAGCTATCAATAGCGCTGTCTCCAACGTCTTGTTCGCAAGATCACTGTACATGACCCTATTAGTGCAGGCAATTGACTAGAGAGGGGACAATATCGATATAATGCTAACAGTCGACGGATTCTCGCAATTGAGGTTTGTATTTTTTCAGTATAAATACAGGATGGGGGAGTGAAAGCCGCTGACCTACACACAATCCTATTATTGTAGATTTTCGGATAGGGTTGCTACATCAAAACAAAATAAAAAAGTTCGTTTTTTTTTTGTCTCGAATAACCAAATTAACCAAAAATTATGTACCTAGGTAGCTTGTTAATAATCAAGATAACTATTTTCATTTAACTGAACTTTGGCTTAACTTAAGTAACCAATGTAATTTGCACCAAGTTATTCCTTCAGGTAACTCTTCAGCCAGTACTTTTTAATTATATTAAATACTTACACATTGACCTACGTTTAATTACAAAATTATTGGTAAATAAGTTAAACAATTAGTAGAAAGACACACAATACACAAACTGAGCAGTCAATAGCACACGGTGTCGCAAGCGGCGTGTTCGCGAGATTATTGTAGACGCTACACGACCCTATTAGTGACGGATTTGAGTAGGGAGGGGACACTGTCGATAAATTAATATCGATAGTTTTATTATTTTTTAATTTAATGTTTCTATTTGATGTGGCGGGAGAATATTGATGGTAATGTTTTATAGATAATGTAGCTATAAAAAAGAACTAGTTTTTGTTGCTTCAGGATTACCTACTAGAAAAATCAGCAACCGTAACTGAAAGTAACTATGCAAATAAGTTTTAAAATAAAAACATTTTAAAACTTATTTGAGTGCACCACTTTGAGTCAGGTTTATTTTATCGTATAAGCGTATGATTTATATGAAATCGTTATAAAATCAATTAACAGTTTATAGCCAATATTTGATTACAGATTGCAAATGAATTTATGGCCTGACAGGAATATTATTAACACTGAACTGATATTGCACATTTACTGAATATGATTAACAAAGTGATTGTATTGTTGATATACTTAGCAGGGATTAACATGTAATAGTTTAATTGCCCGGCTCTATAAATTCGCGACAAGTCTATACTTAAGTATTTAGGATATACTTGTGTGCACCTGTAATTGGTATATACATAAGAACCCATAGCTGTTAATGTTTAGTATTTAATGTAGAATGTATATGCTGTTGGCCAGTGGCGTGCACTCCATACATGCAAATAAGCTCTGCATACCCACATACATACATGCCCCTCGAAATGATAAATAACTTTAACGCAAGAAAAATCATGGTAATAACTATATTAATCTAACTTATTCGCTATCTCACTGTTTATAACGCGATTTACGCGCCATCTATTACTTTTATTTGAAACTAATTTCATGAAGCGAGCGGCGACAACCGCGCAGGCAGCGCTCCCGGTGAGCTAAGCAGAACAACGCCGTGCTTATTTTTCATACAACGCAACCCGTGTAGTACACAGCAAAAGTGTGACTGTGTGCGTGAAAATGTATGCGTGTGTTTAAGTTCTGGAAGCACAGCTTATTTTGCAACCCGTCCAAATTAAGAAGCCGTAAAAGCACCGCTTAGTTGTTGATTACAGAGGGTTGACTTTTTTAGTCGGATTGACCAAGATTAGTTCGTATTATTTTGTAATTGTAAAGTTTTTACACGCTTTTATTCATCTTGCAATGTTTGTTTGTTTTTTCGCCTTAATGTTTTGATTTGATTGTTTTTCTTGGCGCAAGTGATTGACTGTAGGTATATTATTATGTAATTATTTTAATCATTTGTAAAAAATTGAAAATTATACCTGTGAGACCTGTGCTGCCGAAGTGTGTTAAATAAATTAAAATTTGCCGCTTTTCGACGTTATATTTTGAGGAAAAAGTTAAATTCATTGTAAACGGAAGGTGTGAACCCGGGTTTTATTTAACTCAAAAAAAAGGTAATGCCTCTCGTTATATTCATAGAAAAGTTTTGTGATACCTAATTATTACCTACTGGCAAACATGTTGTGTATAACACAAACACATTGTATTTTATCCCTTGCTTTTTGTTTACAAATCAAGATAAAAATAATATTTGGACCTTTATCGGATATTCAGATTAAAATATTTTAGATATTCGCTGTGGTCGCAAACAAACATCATGCGAAGCCAATGGCGCCGTGCGGTAAGAGTCAGTGTAAGATTAGGGTTATGGCCCACCATAACCCTAATCTTACACTGACTCTTACCCGACCGACCGTTCCGACCGTTGTTCGACCGTTTGTTTTACCCGACCTCACCTAGAGGTCGGGTAAAACAAACGGTCGGGAAAAAAAAAACTTAGGTACTAGTTTCAGCTTGTTAAAGTTTTTATTTTTATTTTAGACGTGCATACCCTTTCTGAAATCTCTGTGCACGCCACTGCTGTTGGCGTACCTATTTTAAATAAATAAATAAATACTTATGTACCCTTCGATCAATAATATTATTGATCGAAGTATGTACCAACCTAAAAGTGAAGTTTTACGAAAAGTGAATCTTTCTTCTCATAGTGTCTTGAAAACATTTTTAAAGGAATATTACGCGAAGTTTTCCCAACAAACAGAGAAATGTTGAGTTGTTGACGTAGGTAACAAATTTGATTCATAATACTGCCACTAAACGTATAAAACTGACCTTCGAAAATACTTCTAAACGAAAATATTTATGATAAAAAAAAAAAGAAATACCCTTCCGCAAAACATCGACGCAATAAAAAAATCGTTAAAATGACATCGATCCATCGAACAAGCCGTCCATCACTACGCTTATCTAAGCCGCCGGCGATCGAAGCCAATGACTAAGCCCCGTTAATCGAACAATTATTCATTGAAGATAGTCATCCCTCCTCATCCCCGCCCCCCACCTGACCCCGGGAGGACGAACAATCAATTATTTCATCCCCCTTTGTTCTTTTGGGACTGTTTGCAAGGAATAGGCTGCGTAACTTTTGGTGCAAGGTAGCTTTTTCTTGATGTTTCAGTTCGTAGATTCCATTTCTAAGGGGCTGAATAGAAACTTTTGGTGGCTCGGAGATTTACAGGCCAGCTCGAAGCATCGGTTTCTTTTTTGATATCACAGTAATTTGTAAGGTTATAAAAACTTCATAAAGAAATCTGGTAAATTGAGCACATTTATAACAGTAAGCATTTACTCTGAGTGATGACTTGATGAGTAAAATAATGAATGCAGTCATATACGAGTACAAAATGCAATTCAAACACAAAATAGCAAGTATGTACACATAGGAATCAGGAACCTAATTGTTATATAACTTACATAACACAATTAAGCTCTTATTACACTATAATTACCATCAAATTAGTGAAAGTTTATACCCTACATACCATTAACAGTTAATAGATATCGATGCAACGTTAATCGTGACAGAAAGCGAGTCTGCTCGATTCAATCGGTAACCAGTATCGATTCTATCGATCAATCGGTTTAGATAAGCTAATCGATTTGAGTAATTAAATTATTATCGTTTTGCGTTCCAATGAGTTTGTAAGTGGTTTGTGATTCGTTAATTATGTATCGATTTGATTACATTAATTTGTTTCACACAGGTAAGCTTGTTTTGGCATATAATTTAGAATATGAAGATAATTATTTTGTGTGAAAGTGAGGAATTTATTATGTTACAAAAGTTAGGTTTGGGCTCTGTTTATTATGTTTCAAAGTAAGTAGGTACCTACATTAGCTATTAGGTAGGCTGTAGAGATTATGTCCTACATGGTTTGTAAAATGCAGTGTTGTTTTTTTGCAATCATAAAATAATGGAACAAAATTATGGGTTAGTTAAAGCTAATACGAATTTAGAAAGCAGAAAAAGTGTCAAGTTTAAGAGAAAAAGCGTATGTCATGATATAAAAAACCGGCCAAGTGCGTGTCGGACCACGCACAATGAAGGGTTCCGTAGTTGGGATTAATTTATACCAAGAAAAAACTTAATATTGTAGTTGAAAAGCATGTTCTCAAATACATTTCAACTGCAAATGTAAGTTGGTCGATTATTACTCGTAAACTTGAAAAGCCTACTTAGCTGCGATTGGTTTCCTTTTAACTTCGTTATATATACTACTACCGTGAACTTTATAGCTTAATATAACTTAATATTTCACAAACGGATTACTTAATCAAAAAATTGTTTTCACAAACCCGCAATATTTGGAAAGACCCATCCATCATCCCACACCATGGGGTAGACGAGAAAAAAAAAACATCCCCACTTTACGTGTACAGGAGGTACCCTAAAAAAATGTTTTTTTCATGATTCTATTTTACCACTTTGTCGGCGTGATTGATATGTATATCTATGCCAAATTATAGCTTTCTAGTACTAATAGTCTCTGAGCTAAGCTGCGGACAAACAGACCGACGGACATGGCGAAACTATAAGGGTTCCTTGTTGACTACGGAACCCTAAAATCGTCTGATTCTAGAAATAATTATCAAAGTTATTCTACAAATTTGCGTTTGATTTACTTCTGTACCGGTAGCTCACCGAGAGCTAACAGTACCATGCCTTCAGCTAAACTAAGGCCTCTTGAATGGTCAAACGAGAATCTATTATGTCACCAGGCTTAGCAGACAGAATGCTGTCATTGGTAATCATAGTTTGTTTTTATTAGCAGGCAGGAGGATACTACCACAGTCTACATCATACAGTCGCCCGACGAAGCCCGAGCTGCTTACGAAGTTCGGCGAACTACGTATGCAGCTCGGGCTCTCGTGTGACCACTGTATGATGTATAGGCCGCGATCTATTATCTATCCTTTTTAACTCATTGAAGTCATATGACAGAAAAGGATAACCTTTCTTTGCTAAAGCCGGGTTTCCACCGCGAGTTGAGCGGACCCATTAAGGACTCCATTTAACTCGCAAGAGTAAAATGCATAAGTACTTGTATTTCCATTCCATTCCAACAAATAGTCCAATAGTATGCAGTTTACTCTTGCATGGGTCCGCTCCGCTCAGCTTATACTGGAAATATATAGCTTGATATGTAGCCGTGTGAACATAAATAACGATCAAATATCATCTTACCGACAATCAATACCAAAAACATGTCAAAAATTTTGGAAAATTAGTTTTCTTTTTGAAAAATTGAGATTCGAATGCGAACGTCTTGTTGCGTCTGTTTTTTAGCAAGATAGAGGAATTAGTCACTTCCTATTAACCATAGATACAGTCGATCAAATCCCCTATTCTCAACTGAGACCACGATAATTACAAGTGAACACAGCTATAGTAATGTCCTTAACAATATAATCTGGATGAGCTGTCAGACTTGACAGCTGAACGGCTGTTAGCATTGACGCCAAATGACAGTACTCCATTGGCATTGTATCAACTGGGATGTTGTTAGCCTAGAGAATAGAATTGATAGATGGCAAGTAAGGCAGTAAGATTGGTAGTTAGTTGGTTAGGTAGCAATGTATTATAGCGTGCATTGTAGCACAGGATGAAAGAGTCTAGTTAGAGAATTCGATAGGCTAATTTGATTAAATAAAGCATTGAATTAAATCGATTTTCTTACAGAAAAATTAATAATATTTGTGACCATAAAAATGAACTCATACTTCTTATACATCAAACTCTACCTCTTCGTAAAGTCATTTTATTGCAATTATTATTAACCAAAGAAAAAGTTAAAATTACAAAAAAAAAGAAAATAAAAGCTACAGTACTGAAAAAAGACAAAGTAAATCTTAAACTTATAACAAGAAAAAAAAACGTAGGTATAGCAGACGTGATCACGTGGACGTGGCCAGGTCATGTATAAAAGCGGAAGATGGGCCAGAGACGGAACAGAAAGAGAAGGAAAGAGAAATAGAGGACGACCATTTCAAAAATGGAAGGTGTCTTGAAAACTATTGCGGGAGCATGGAGGAGAAAAACTCGCGACTGTGAGCTACGGAAAAGCCTGGGTGGGGGAGGCCTATGCTAAAGAGCAAAGCAATCTGGCGATTTCTGGTGACTAAACCTTCAATCTAAATTAATTGTAAAGCTTGTTTTAATATTGTTAATAAAGGCAAATTGAAATTACATGGAAGACTGTACCATTTTTGCGCTAGGTAGGTACCAGGCTCCCATAAAATCTAGCAGTTCACCAACTCAAATTCATTGATCAATGAAACAGAAAACAATATCGCATCACATCGATATTCCGTAGTTGAAAACGCATTATAATGAACAAGCCTGATAAATAACTGTTACATATTCAATTAAACAGTTGTGCACATATTTCCGGATCGCGGACATATTTTACGGTCAATTAACTTTTCATTATTATAAAGCCTTATAAAGTTGGGTGGACGGACGCGATTTCAGTTTATTTTTGCTTTATATTACTCAGACAGGCCCTTGTAGAAGTGCCATGTTTAAAGCTGCTCTGCCTTTGGATAAAAAAAAAACCCTTCATCATTGTCAGGACTTCATTCCAGAAGGCATAAGACATGTATACATTGTCGTTGAGACTTAAAATAATTGTCACATTAATTCGGCCAGTAAAAGTGTAACGTATTATTATTATTTATTTTGACAATCAGCGTTGTTGAGGGAACAGACGGAAGATGTTTCGGTACGTATTACTCATATGATGTAAGATCAAGAAATATCGCTTATTCTTTAGCTCAATATGAAGCTATAAGATCACAGTTTTGAGAGGTAAACTTTTCAGCAGCCATAATTATCGACATAACGAGGATCTAGTACCTAGTCAATCAAAGAATCTCATTGTGTATCTAAGGTTATAAGTTACTACCGTCAATGTATCACATATTAACAAAGGATGAAATTAGATGCAGAACATGATATGCTAAACCAAAAACTATTCCCGCAAGCAAATCCGCGGATTTTCCCAGGATAACATACCTACTTAAAAGCGCAAGCTTGCTCATCGTTCAATGTATGTGTATTTGTATTTATGTGTGTGCACTACCGTACCGACTACACAGCCACACAATATCCCTTATTGTGTGTGTGTGTGCGTAGTCGGTATGTTGTTTGTATGTGTGCGTGCGATCTGTTTATAATTAAGTGCAGATATTATTCCGCGCCGTATGAACGATCAAAGCTTGCGAAGAGGTAGAGTGCGGCTGGAAGAGGCGCGGTATTCGATATCAGTTTTAAAATTATATAGGTAGGTTATTTGTATGTTCGTACGAGACTGGATTATTGAAAACTCCAAAGATGTAGTAGTAACAATAACCTATTATTGTCACACCGCAGGAAAAAAGCTTTTCTCATCCAAAGAAGAAACGAACATTCATTGTGACGGTTGCTTCTGCGTGCTTGCGGCTTCAGGCTGTTATGTGAAAGGTCCTCACGATATTGTATCGTATAATGGTCCACCAGGGGGCCTAGACAAAATCCCATTTCTGTAAGCGTTAATTCCAACGGAAAGATCAAATTGTAAGGAGTTGACATTAGCTTCAGAGTTGTCACGTGGCTGCTGTTGTCATCTCCATACAATTCGATCTTTCCGTTGGCGAGAAAAGGGATTTTGTTTGCCCCCTAAGCATTTTATTAACTTTAATATGCTGGTGTCATAAATTAACATAATAAAAGGAAAAGTCACTTTGAAGGTACCTACAACCCACGAGATGCTCTAAGAATAAGAATCATTTATTTAGATATGAGTAAGTACAGAGTACGTAAGTTGACAAATATAACATAATATTATATTGTACATACTACAACGTATAATGTAACTGTTAGAAAAAAAAAAACTGGTAGACAGTTTAATTGAAGCAAGCTTTTAAAAAACGTTCAGGTCAAGTAGAGCAACATCCTAGATCCAAGAGCCACTTCCATTCCTGCAACATCGTAGTACGGGAGGGTGCGTATAATTCATTTAGTTGCCACATTATTTCATCTCATTAAGCGGCTCGTTACAGGTGAATACCGTCCAATTATAGCAGCGTGTGGAACTGAGGACCTGGCACTGATAGGATGGGTGCTTCCGTCCTTCTTAATAAGGAGATCACAAAATTGGTTATAATTGAGAAGACTGGGGAAACACTGTGATAATGACGCTAGGTTTTTTTTTAATTGACTTTAAATTAAATTTGATAGGTTATGAACTTATGACACGATCGAACATCACCTAACTGAGTAACCGGCGCCTGCTTCGCCCGGGTGCAATGGAGACATATTAAAACATCGGAATTTATGTGTTAATCATCGAGATTGTTTCATCGAGATTTCAATGTTAATGTGCTTAAAATACACATAAACCTTCCAGAATGAATTTTCTCTCTCAACTCTCCCACTCCTCCTTCTTATCTTGTGTTCCACTTCCAATATCTATATTCTTCACACGCTTAAAAATCAGCGTTCTTCTAACCATCTTCTCCTACTCTGTCCTTCTTATACTTTTGACTTTGTTCATCTTTCCTTTCATATTCAGTCCATTCTTCTTTAGAATGTGCTTCGTCTTGATATCCGGACCAGGACCAGTCGGTATGCATTTAAGCAGAAATTACAGTTATTTCAGCACCTTTCTCTCTTGAATTTGTATATAATTATATAGTAAAGGTATCTATTAAAGTAAATATTTATGTACTTGTGTATGTACAGTCAACAAAAGAAATATCTAGGCTGGGTATATTAACTTATTTGTACGTGATTTGCTTCATGTTCAATTTCGTGACAATATTTAATTTTGTGTTGGTGTGTTACAATGTAGGAGTATTGGAAAAACAGAGTAATATAGATAAAATTGAACATGAAGCAATTTACATACAAATATGTTACTCTGCCCTGCCTAGATATCTCTTTTGTTGACTGCACATAGTCTATTTATAATTAATTAAGATATATTTTTAGTGTTCTTTTTATAATTATTTCTCTCATACTGGCTCCTGCCATCAATCTCTTCACCACTTTTGGTTGACTGGTAGAGAATGCCTAAGGCATTAAGTCCGCCTTTGTGCCTTTTTCAGTTTGAAAAGTTTAAATAAATGAATGCTCTAAATGATAGTAAAAACCGTTTTAAAAGCCATTGTGTAGTTCAGAAGATCTAAGTGGTCACACAAAAAGACACAAAAAGCGAGTTTGTTTCATACTATGTACTTACCTACCTATAATGTAGGTAGATTAGAAAACAAAGGCCGAGAATTTGATTTGGACATGTGAATTATTATCGAGTTCCTTTATGAATGTGACAGTATCTGTAAATGCAGTTATCTAGACAGTTGACTAATGCAATACTCGTATCGCTTTTTCCAAAAGTATAACAAAACTAGTTTTTTTAAAGCATATTAAGTTCAAAGCTAGGAAGTAGTGGGATTTCCGGTACCGTCGCTACAAGGTGATCTTCGGAAAAAAACAGTTAGCTACATGTTTATGCTGTGTGAGCGCATAAGTTAACACAGGACTATATCACTCGCACCGATCAGTACCGACTTGTCTTTACAGGGAAACGCTTCTTTATGCAATCACCCTTAGGCAAGATACCTCGACACAGCTATCCCGGTTGAAGTATAGTCGGTAATTGATGCGTTGTGTAAGATATAGTTCTGTAACAATATTCTCTGGCTCAGGAAGCACGCCGGATGCTGTGTAGATGCGTCCATCCATCTCCCGACTATATACATACGTTTGTACTGTAGTCTAGTACCTACATACATAGTGATAACATTATCTGTAGGTATATCGTTTGATATACCTACAGTTAATCATTTACATCTATTCTGCCTGGTTCCCCAAAGTTAGCCCCAAATTCTTAGAAAAGATTTTGCTGTCAATTAAATATCATCCTCCTGGCATGCCCTTATCCCAATGCATCTTTATTAGTTCTCATCGTGACAGTTTGGTCTTCGGGCTGCGTACAGCCTTAACAGATCTAATATCTGTAGATCTAGGTAGGATATAGGTTTAGGCAAAAATCCCGGTTTCAATCTAAAAGATTTCGTTCAAATCTGTATATACCAAGTCCAAAGTCTAGTGTCAAATCCAATACAGAACACCTTAGAAGGCTTAAACCCCTGCCCTCTCACAACAAACATAGTTTGCAAGATTCATTAATACACGTTTGATCGGCATCGATCTGTCATGGCCGACTAGCTGTTTAAAAATACATCAGTATCGAGTCGTTAGCTGCGTTCAGGCAATTTGTGAGGCATTTCCTGAAACTAGACGATACTACAGCTTCAAATTGCTAGTTTATTTGTGTAGTTCAGTTAAATGAAGAGGCAGCTATGAAGAAGAACATGATTTGTTGAACTTAATTTGTTGAAATCAGCTTAAACCGCTTTTCAAATCCCACAGATATATCTGCCTGCCGTTTTCTAACTATGTCGGGGTCTGCTTCCATTCTAACCAGCTACAGATGAATACCAGTATTTTACATGGAGCTACTGCCTATCTGACTGCAAACATAAGTATTTAAAATACACAAAAAATATAGAGCAGCTTTATTCCTCTTTAAAAGAAAGATCTATTACAAGTGCGATAAAAATCCCCGCGTCACATAAATAGCGGCAGATGACAGATTGATGCTACAGCCTACAGCGAGTTAACGAGACAATAAAGTCATTCCAGTCAATTGTCCTCATCACTTGCGGCCAGTTCACTTCGTGTTAATGCTATTGTTTTTATGTGAGGTCTGTTTAAATTGTCACCAAATATAGATAATGAATGTAGAACATAAAATACATTGAGAGTGACTTCCATACGATGCTGATGAGAATGGGACCAAGGAATCTATTTTTGGTGCTAAAGCAGGATACGTAATGTTGTACCTAACTGCTTACCTATTTATTTGAATAAAAAAACTTTTTTACAAAAAAATACAATCGACTTCCAAAAACAACACTACAAAGTGAAAAATAACTAATTTCGGAAGTCGGTGTCTGATTAAATGTATTTTCGTTTTTGCCACCAACTTCCGAAATTAAAGTTATTTTTCACTTTGTAGTGTTGTTTTTGGAAGTCGGTTGTATTTTTTTGTAAAAAAGTTTTTATTTTTCACTTTTTAGTGGTTCACATGTGCTTACCCCTTCACAGCGTACTGGCGTGATGTTATGTTATGAACTGGTGTGAACAACAAACAGACATGAGATTTCAGCAATCCCAGTCCATTTGCTATCATTTATTGAGGAGTTCCGTTGCCTATCTCAAAAGTTCTTCATCAGATCTTCACCAAATTGAAATGGGACCACTCCAAGAAAGTACTCTTCCAAAAACTATCCAAATCGCTTCAAGTGTGCCTATAAAATTGGAAGAGTTCTCTCTATTTCTCCAGGATCCCATCATTAGATCCTGACTTGATGATCATGGGACCACCTGGGAAGTATACCCTTTCAAACAAAAAAAAAAATAATCCAAATCGGTCCAGCCATCTTCGAGTAATCGGGGAACATACATAAAAAAAAATGGTTCCGACGAATTGAGAACCTCCTCCTTTTTGAAGTCGGTTAAAAATAGGTAAGAAAGATTAAATGTTATATGCAAAATAAATAAAAATCGGTAAACCATATCTTCCTGCTTTCCTCAGCGTGCATTTCGGCAAAGGTCTCCCACAAATCTTTGCATTGAGCTGTGCCCCAAGTTTATCTTACTGATAACACAACTTTCTAAAGTATATTAGCCGAAGAAAATATTAACGATACAGTGTATTCCGATTGTGTGTGTGTATTGTGTGTTGTATTTTTTAAAAATAATATTTTTTTTTTAAAACAAGCTTTTATTAGTCTAAATATCATCTAGGACCAGAGATCTTGTTAAGACAAATCAAACGAGCCAAAACTCGATAGGGTTGCGTCGCTTTATTGAGTTCCTGTAGTCACCTTCCGGCTCCATCATCAGATCAGCTCGATGGTGCCAAAATATTGTATTGTCACGGATTTTATACACATAATATGCCAAATTTCAGCTCAATCGAACACCGGGAAGTGGGTCTTTAACTTGCAAATTTTGCAAGGACAATACTTATGAATATTGCAAGATAAATAAAAGCTTGTAAAAATAAAGAGCTGTAGCTGTAGCTACACTTCTGCTTCACCTGCGGGGAGAGAAACGCGTCATGTTACTTGTTTGATTTGGGTTGATTTCCAGATTGGTTCACTCACTCCCTATATCAATACTATGATGTAAATTACCTTTATTCTTGCCCAAAAACAACATTGAACTTTCAGTGAATCAATGTACGAGTAAATGATCACAACTTGATTAAATCGGTAACTTGCACGAGTTATACGTAGCCCGGGCACTGGGCAGTCAGTGTCAGCCAGCCAGCCCCCAGCCAACTTGCTGACGGGCCAAAATGTTTTTTGAACGTTCATGTCGACATGAGAGCAGAAGTACCTACACTCTAAAGTAAAGTAAAGTAAAGTTTATTTATTTGCATAGATTGTAGGTACATGACATAAGGTATTAAAAAAACAATTGTGATCCCTGTACAACCTACCTTAAATTAGGCATGCAAACATTAATTAATTAAAATTAAAACATTAAATTCGTAGATAATTTAAAAAAGAATAGTGTCAAAATAAAAAATACAAAATTACGAATTACATGTCAAATCAGGTACCATTAAAGCAAACAATTAATTAAATAAAATAAAACAAATAAGTTGGTATGTCATTAAATTGCATATAAGTATTACAATTATCTTAAATTAGAAATTTACTTTAGAATTTATTTAAGTCATTGTCATTTAGGTAATCGTTAATCGAGTAGTAACATTTTTCAATCAATAATGCTGTCAACTTAATTTTAAAATACCAATTCTAAGTACTAACACCTTTACACGTACTAAACATCCTCAATTGAACTCAACAAAGTGTTCGATATTAGTTCAAGATAGCGCTGGAGATGATAGCTGAAGCGCTGCAGCGCTGCAAAGCTGAGCAGACATCAAAGTCGGCCTCTTGAGAGGCGCGCCGTGATACAAATGTTGTGCGGATGCAATCTCGATGCTTATGGACCACGGATGTTGGAGTACTGGATGGGGCTTGTTATCTGAATAATATTGTAGACTGGTGCTAAAAGTAAGTTTCTATTGAGTGAATGTTTTCAAACTTATCTTTGTCTTTAACTTAATTAAACAAATAAAACAAACAATAAATTATTGTTATTCTTCTTATTCTTAACAATCCGGAATAAAGAAATGATAAGACTAAATTATTAGCTGGAAATATTGCTCGAATCTGTTGGCATACGGATAGTTAGTGAACGCAGTAGGTTGTTTAAAGGGGGAATTGCAGCTCAACATTCAAAAGAAGAAGGTTTACAGAGGTCACAAGCAACTCACATTTTAAAAACATTCTTAGGTAGGTACCTACTTTATGCAAAAAAAAAAATTGGTTGTTAGTTGTTTTTTATTTGAATTGTAAGTGACTGTTGGTGTTGGTGTTGTGGTGGTGATCTTCTGTATAAATAAAAATGAATGGCTAAATGTGTTGCTAAGCGCAAAACTCAAGAACGGCTGGACCACTTCGGCTATTTTTTTTCAAATATTCGTTGTAGTCCGAGGAAGATTCATATGAAAAGAAAAGTTGGAAAAGTTGGAAAAGTTGCCGGGAAAATTGTAAAATTCGGGAAAACTGAAAGTACATTTGTATTCTATGGGAATTTTGTAAGAATTATTGAAATTTGGACAGGGCAACGTCTGTCAGGTCAGCTAGTATCTAAACAAAGTCGGGTTAGATATTAGCATTTATAACTTAAGAACGTCTGGACCGATTTTTATGATATCTATGATTTGTTGGATTTGTCTCTGCCCCGAATAGCAGAGTAGGTAACTATTAATTTAAAACATTAAATTTATATAACTATTAATTTAAAACATTAAATTTGTATGTTAATGTACAACTGCATGAAAATTTTAAATTATGTACTATGAATTTATTAATTAATTAATTTTTTAAACATTTACAATTTTAAATTTAAAATGTTATGAATTTATTTTAAGCAGATACAGATAAATACAGTAGATAGTTATTAAAAAAATATTTAAGTATTGCAATTATCAATTATTAGGAATTAACTGGATCTTGTATGTAGACTCGACATATTAATATAACTAAATGACCAAATTGATTTTAATGACTTATTAAGCTATTGTTAATCAAGTATAGTATATAATGTAATTTAATTCTAATTTTAAAATGTCAATGATTCACAATAATTTAATTTTACTTAACATTTGCACAACCGAAAGGTTGAATATAGTGTATCAAACAAACTGTATAACATCTAATGTACATCCTATATTCTAGCAAATAAAGTTATCATTCATTAAATCAACGGAAAAATTCACGAAAAAAAAAGTTATAAAGAAAATTAATTTTCTCATACAAGAAATTTGGACAGCACAAATGCCTATCGGGTCAGCTAGTCCTAACTAACTAATATTATAAATGCGAAAGTAAGTTTGTTTGTTTGTTTGTTACCTTTTCACGCCTAAACCAAAGAACCGATCATCCTGACATTTTGCATACACGTTGTCAGGTGTACAGAAACAGACATAGGGTACCTTTCATCCCGAAAAAAAGTGCTGTTCCTGAGAAAAACAACAATAACGTTCTTATGATAATAGATGGCGCCACGTGTCTTTCGAATCATGATTATATTACTTATATTATTACAATCAGAGTACAACACGAATTTATTGTCAAATTCTAAATTAACGCTAGCAGAGCCGCGGGCAAAAGATAGTTACAAAAAAATAAAACTCATTCTTGTGCAATACCACCGAAGGACGAGGACCTCGACCTCCGGAGGTCTTGCGCAGGTATACTACTTATTTATAAATAACGGAAACCCTAACCCTAGCCGCTCAATCACTAGTCATGCATGTCACGTCTTCAAGTTCAAGGTTAGACCTAAGCGAATTGGGCGAAGATTGCCAGGCTCCTCAGTCACAGCCGGACAGTGACGGAGGTGTCCCACTTGCAGTCTAGATCACATGCCAAATTAAATCTAAATTATAGCGCATTTAGACGATAGTAAATACTGGCAAGCTTTTAACTTGTCATGGTGGCATTTGAAAAATGTTTATGTATCTAAATGATGACTGGTATTTAAATGGCGTCGTATGATATTGCGCTGGGTGCAAATTTATTGTTTATGTGATTCGTTTTTGAATTGAAATATTCCGCTTTGCTATTGGTTTGGTATTATAAACAGTGGGGCTTTTCCAAAGCAACTCATTTATCTATTTAAAAAAAATGTTCTTTGTATTTCTTACAGCTTCTTTAATTTTCCCGGATGAAAGTAGGTACCCCATAGTCTTTTTCAATGTCCAGCTACAAACGTAGAAAACATAAATCTGTTTAGTAATTTAACAGCCAATTGAGATAGGTACCCAACCACGCTCACCGCCTAACATCTTCAACTCCCTACCACATCCAGTCCCTCTAACCCCACGTTCAGCACTCCTCTATCGCAATATCTGCAAGTGTATGCGCCGAGCAGTTTTTGGCACCGTCGGACTTGCCAACTTGCGGAGTGGCACAAACTTGGCACTCCACCAATTTATATTTAAACTCTATTAAATAAAATGCCACTTTGTACTAACATGCTTTTGATAAATTTTATTAGGGATCTGTACACGGATGAGGTACATATCATGCAATGTTGTTTGAGTGCGGGCGAGGCGATTAGGTACCTACACATATTATGAGGTAGGCGATAAATTGTTGGGCGTTGAATACACAATTATGATAACTTGTTATCATAATTGTGTATTCAAAAATCATGTGGCTATTAAATAAATAATACTTTAGAAATGATTTTCAACTGTGTTACCTACTTAGTATGTATCTACTTATGTAGGTATGGAGATTGTTAAGTAATAATGCAGCGGAAGCTTCGTTCGATCCTCGCAGTAAACGTTTGCAGTTAAATTCAAACCACTTCTCCAATCAAATAAAAATAATTTATGGTTCCATGAAATCCAATACAAGCCAAAATATATCATTCCACAAAATTCTTTGACACAGAAACAAGTTTAACGAGAATCAAGACATTCGACAAATAACCGTCACTTCCTCTCGTCAGCCATCAAGAGCCACATAATTACCGCTCATTAACGAACATCATCAATACTCGAATCAATGCCAAACAAAACATCAATTAGACAACTCATTGAATTGCAAAACGAAAACCTGCGCCAACGCAGCCCGCGCTCGACGCTCATTGGCCGGCAGAAACTGGGCCTACCGTTCTCCCCTCCCATTGATAGAACAGAACAATTTGGCAAACTTTCAAACGGGCGGGGCTTGAGAAAAGTTTGAAACAAATGAGTTTCTATACTAATATGATGACAGACGAAGTTATCTAGTGTGTTAGGGTTAGTGTGCACTAGCCGTCGTTTATTTGTGACAGATGACACTCTCATTTGGGACATGTGGTTATTTGATGATAGTTTATTTTGTCGGCAATGCTAATGAGCCAGTAATTTTAAAAGCATTTTATTATTAAGAAGCGTTTTATGAGATCTTTTTTCTTTGAGGAAGTAATTGATTAGTTTCATATTGGGTTTTTTTTATAAACACGTTTATTTAATTAGCATTTCCGCTGCATAAATATAGTTTGAGATATAGCGTGAAAACAATTAGTCATGTTCCGAGAAAATCTGTTAGCTATTGCGCTAGAAAACACAATAAAGCGCAACAATTTTCACTTCAAATCCAAACGAACAATACAAAAACAGTTTCTAAACTAAAAACAACATTCCTTTAAACGTTTTAAACGACAATTACAATTCATTCTCATTATAAATACCTCTAAAATAAAACAATTCACCCTCGCGACGAGAAAGTCGCATTTATCGGCCCTTAAAATAACTCGCGGGCAATCTCCGAGGTGCTAATTAGGTAACCCTAATCGGGAATGGTCACTCGTGAGTACCGGGCCTTATGCAGATAAGATGCTGTAGATAAAGGACTTACTCTTAAGTGGATTCTGCTGAAATGGGAAGTGTAGTAGCATTTATAATGCCTGGAGTTTGTTGTTAAGTGGAAAATAAAAGGCACAGGAAAATAGAACGTGATTTTGATGTGAAGTTTACGTTAATGATTTTCCGATTACAGAAGCCAACACTAGTGCTGTAAAGGTGGACCATAGGAAGACACTTGTGGGGTAATAGGCTAGTTGACAGTAATACCTTATGACACTTGTGGGGTGTTCGTTCTGGCTCACTTTCGTGCAATGGTCGTTTCAGTGGTTAAATTAATATTTTTGAGAAATAATTACATGAAAATATAGCCATTGGTCACTTAACATTGAACGTCAATCAGAGCGCGACACGTCTCACTTTTCAATCATGTCACTTTGACAAAATAACATTGTTTCAGGGTTCCCACCTCTAGATATTTTCCCCTAAATTTAGGGTATTTTTTTAGAAAAAGTAAATAGCACTCGCATGTTTTTTGTTTATTTAAGGAATACTCAGAAAAAATATGATTGAAATGTATGATTTTAAGAAATATCAAAACGAAAACGTCACGCTTTGAAAAACGAGTTGTTGAGTGTCCGTTCCGTTTGCGTTTTAGATATTTAGATCACTGTCATCACACTTCTTTATTTTGAAATCGCATGTAATCGATTTGATTCGACAGTAATAATCGATGATTTAAATGTTGGTGGAACACAGGCCTATGAGAATGATGACATCACCCGAGCCACCGTTACTGTGTGCCCCGTTTTGACTACGAAAATTAAATTGAGTTTTATAAATTAAAAACTATTGATGAAATATTCATGTTTTAAGAAAAATAGACTACAAGGAACATTTTTAATCGGTTTCCTAAAAACTACCAACTAGCATAATATTGCGTAACATAAATAAAAACTGACAATTGATCGCAATTCCTTTCATTTTCACGGTTCAGCCACGTTCCTTGCGTTATTTACGTTGCTGAGCATTTTTCAACCATATGAAGCAATGCATTAGGAATTTCCTTCAAAACCCTCTTTCTTATGTCTGTGGAAAGAACCATAAGGAATGATGCGCACCTAATTATAATTTCTTAATTTATCTAAAATCCTGTTAAAAAAAAAAACTTTATCTTAACGCAAAATTAAAGCAATTAATTTCTAAAGTTATAGAAACAAACTCATATTAATTATCTGTTCGTTATCAATACAATATAATCTGAAACTAAACCAACGGGTCTATTAATATTTAAACGATCGCTTTGCTAATAGCTTTATCGATACTCGTTCAATAAAATCGATAGATTATCGAATCATCTGAGACTTCCTAATATCGAAAGCAGATAATAATCTAATTGATGTTTCTAAATCAATGACGAGGGTTTGTATGTATATTGTATTCGAAACCGGATGGCAGAGACCGTAGAGTAAATCATAAAATAAGGCAGATGAGTCATTGATAACTGAGAGAAAAACAGGTACAATATATTATAGTTCGGAGTTTTATTATTTTCTTCTAATAACTTGAGATTACTTTTATTCGTGTTTTGTTTTCTGACTTGATTTAATTTTGAAATTGAATCCTACTACATTTTTTAATATAATAAATAAAATTAAAATTAAAAATCTTTTAATATCAGACACAAAGGCCCATAGAATGTTAGTAACAAAAAATTACTTAAAACCTTAATATGTTATTTTAGATATAAATGTAACTTAATTTAGAAAAAAATACAACACAAACATCACAAAAATGAAAAAAAGCATCGTTCACAAGTAGGTTTATCGAGCTGAATGTATTATATAACATGCAGCTTGATAAACCTATCCAGCGCAGGCCCATCTAGTCTATCCGTAAACACCGTAAGGAGCATCCTTGTTGGTGCTTCCCCTAAAATATGCCTTGCTTAGTAAAAAAATATAGAGTGTAACTGAGTGTAACAGTGTGTGACTTACACCTTCAGACGTAGGGTGGGTTCAGACACCGTTCTAAATTGAGCAGTTTTATCCAAAATCCAAATCTAAGCAATCTTAGTGCCTACCTAAGTACCTAAGTCGAATACTCTTCATACAATCAGTTGCAGTTTTCGTGATAGCACTACTGCCATTATAATCTGCCTAATCGATTACTTGCCCTTTCACCTACTCCATAGGCACAAACGATTACAGCTCATACCTTTATCCTTACAACTCCTATACTCTTTGTCTGCTACCCCGGACGCCGGCTCCTCGGGACCACCGGCGGAGATATTAGCATAAAAATGCCCGGACACGCGCCTTAATTGATCGCGACTGTACCTACTACCTACCTGGGTTGCCTTGTTCGAGTGCGAGTATTAAATTATATTCTAAGTGGGCTTAATTGGCGCGTGTTTAGACTACGTGCTAGTGTCTGACTGTCTGTTTTGCGTGCCTGGTCTTTTTTTTTAGTCTTTGTTGGATTGGTATATTGTTTTCTGGGTTTATGGATCGATTAAAAAGGCTCTTAGAGTGGATAGTTTCATAGAGTCGAGTACTTATTTACCTGCAGTTGGAAAACTTTGATTTAAGTTGACGTTTTAGGTGATGACCTCTTTCTTCTTCTTCGTGTCGATGGCGCGACGGTATATTAGATTTTGTTGGCCCAACATTCCGCCACTTCCACGGCATCGTCGGTGGCTGCGTAGAGGTCACTATGGCTGCATGTTTTGGCTCACAGAGGGCAGGATAGGAGGTTGGACATATTTTGCGCTACAGCTCCACATTCACATCTGGCTTCCGTACCGTGGAGATAGCCCAACTTTGCAAGGTTGTAGTTGCATCTTCCCCATTTGGGTTCGGAGGCGGTTCAGAGACTTCCATGTGGGCCACGGAAGGGAAGGTTAGACCCTGGGGGAAGATGCATTGAGCGGGTGGAGGGAGAGTACTTTGCCACATTTTGCACATGACCCATAGTGCCATAATAACATGATGCAAGAGGCTCTTAGATTTTCAGATTTTTTTTTGGCTACACGCATCTTCCCTATGGTTGCTCTGAAATAATTTACTTAATTGAGATCATTTATACATTCATTACTTAATTCTGGCCCACTCTCCATGTTTTCCCCTAATTCCTCCACAACCCCTAAAAAAGAGCATTTCCAAAGCAAACGGAAGTCATGTTCGCGTGTGCATAAATCTGAGGAGCGGTGTTCGGTGGCGAGACAATTAAGAGCGTGCGAAGCACACATTTTTAATTGTGCTACTGCACTGAATTACGTGAGGTTTAAAGTTTTAATGGACAGTGTTGCGAATCTGAAGCTCCGCTACAAGTTATACTCAATATTTTTCCGGGAAAATATCCTCAATCAAAAAGAGAGCCTTTAGCTTTTTCCGTTGTAGTACACTATCTGTAAAAACAATATTCGCCATCTACTGATTATGTATTCTCCAGGAAAGTATCCCGAAATAGCTTAGCTAGTTTATGGAAAAGTTTAGAAAACGCAGTGAAAAGTGAAGCATAGCATTTGAAATATAATATTTGCATATACAAAAATATGTACCCAGAAAACATTCAAGGGACGAGGTTTCCAGCAATTAGATAGCAAACTTAACCCTCTTCTCCTATCCTACTATATTATAACGTCCTAGAAGTCCTCTCTTCATCTACTTAATATACACATCAAGCCTGTAATCCCCTAAGTGTTTGGCAGATGTGTGTAAAAATTGATGTGTGTGGTAGGTATTTATGTATGTATGTTCCCTATGGACTCCAAAACAGCTGGAGCGATTTTGAGGAAATTTTCAGGCAATCTCCAGATAAGCCCAGCGGATGATCCTGTGATTATTTTTGGCTTTTCTGTAATTTTGTATCCTGAACAGTAACCTAGCAAAAATTATACTAGGCTTGCATGCATTCAAGATAGTGTTTCAATAATCCACCACAAGTCATCTGACTATAGATAATTAGTGCTACCCGTGCGAAGCCGGGGCGGGTCGCTAGTTAAGATAATAATCAGCAGGCCAGTATCCTCTTAAAATGCTAACAACAACTATAAATCATCACCAATACCCTCCCCAATCACGGCGATTCTAAAATCCCGCACACCGGTTAATTATAGCACTATTTAATTAACCCAACAAACATCTAATATCAAAATCAACGCTACATAATAGTAGTTTATGAAACTGTTGCATAATTTGGGGAATATTGAAACACGAGTGTTTTAATACCTAGTTATGTGCATACACTACTTTATCTGCCCTCATGCAATAGATTATTACCTATTTAAATAAAAAAACCAAAGTTAGTAAAAAGTAAACAAACACAATATTGGCTCCGAAACATAGTAAGTGGATTATGTTGCTATGGTTACGGATCCATCATAGGTCAACCGCGCATGCGCCCTAGCGTGGTCCCCATATACCAACAATGATAAAAATCGAATTGAAAACTCCTTGGTCAATCCGAAGTAATTATTGTTAGTTAATAGAAAAAAAGTTATTTTTCAATACACTTCCTCAAAAATTGGTTCATATCGCACTACGATTAGGTTCACAATGCAATACACACACACGCACACGCGTGCGATTTTTCATTTTCCAACACGTGTGCGGGAATGAAAATTGCCACAGATAACTTATACCAATATTTAGTCTAAATTGGTTCAATACCTCTATTCACATTGTCTCTACTCGGAGGTGAATGGTTTTTTTTTAATCTCGGCAAAGAGAAGCACCTTTACGGTGTTAATATTTTTTGAATGTTTAAATAATGTTTATAAATAGAATAACATCAAAAACCATGATTATTACAATAAAAAAAAAACGTTTATGAACAAATTAACATTTATTTGTGTTCTCAAAAATATTTTAATTTTCTATTTTTCATATTAGGCTGTTTATCGGCTTACCTTTGCTTCTCCTTTAACCTGGCGAAAGCAAAGCGCGGAAAAAAAAAACTTAAATCATAGTTTCCTAATAATTCATGACAAAAATATTTTTCGTTATTTTATTTTATTTCTTCAAAAGTGTATTGAAAAACGTCGTTTGATACACGTGGACATTTGTTATTGCAGTTCTCGGCTCAAAAACAACCTCGCCTACGGCTCTGGTGTTAATTCCACCTCGAATGCAATAACAGAAATTCTCCACTTGTATCAAAATGTACTATTATAGCATTATGTTGTTAAGAAATCTGTATCTCATTAAAACTTTTTATTTCAGTTGTAAATGCCTAAAGTCTGTCATTTTGGTACTATTTTTGAATTCATAATCAGAACTTTACGATGTGAGTTTAGATAAACATACATTAAAAGCTCCCCTTACCCACACATAATACGTCTTACATTCCAACACGTCACGATACATATACATCGACACAAAACTATGTACTTATACATAATGTTCACCGCACTATGAATGTATGTATGTTAACACCATCGGCATGTACAAAGGTGACCGCAAGTCAATCACAGCTTGCGGTCACCTACATAATGTTATCACTAAGCTAAGCACACTGATATGATTACGCGATTACCTACATATCAATCTGTCAGTGGTGGTATGGCTATGTCATCTGCATACTAATTTTTTAATGCAATGAGAATTCGAGAGTTGACTTTCATTTTGATGGATCGTTCTAGAAATTGTTCTACCAGAATCGCGTCGCATCGTCGCGTCGCGCCTGTCTGCGGGAGTCTTTAGTCTAGTGATGGCAGGCATGGCTGCTGAACGTAGGGTCTTGGGTTTGATCCACAGAAGGGGCAAAGTGTTATAGGTTTCTATTTAGGGTTCCGTAGCCAAATAGCAAAAAACGGAACCCTTAGGCCTCTGCCTCGAATTTTGCGGGCAGCGGCGGCGGCGGCGGAGCGGGAGCGGCAGGATTTTATGCGTAAAAACAAATGGACCGGACCACCAAAACAGCGGCGCGGTAGCGGGGCGGGACAATGCGAGACGCGCCGCCGCCGCCCCGCTGCCCGCGAAATTCGAGGCAGAGGCCGTATGGATTCGTCATGTCTGTCTGTCTGTCTGTCTGTCTGTCCGTCCGTATGTCACAGCCACTATTTTCCGAAACTATAAGAATTATACTGTTGAAACTTGATAAGTAGATGTATTCTGTGAACCGCATTAAGATTTTCACACAAAAATAGAAAAAAACAATAAATTTTGGGGGTTCCCCATACTGAGAACTGAAACTCAAAAATTTTTTTTCATCAAACCCATGCGTTGTTGAAGAAATATCTATGGATAGGTCTTCAAAAATGATATTGAGGTTTCTAATGTTATTTTTTTCTAAACTGTATAGTTTGCGCGAGAGACACTTCCAAAGTGGTAAAATGTGTCCCCTCCCCCCCTGTAACTTCTAAAATAAGAAAATGATAAAACTAAAAAAAATAAATGATTGATGAAACTAGTTTGAACGAGATCTAGTAAGTAGTTTTTTTTAATACGTCATAAATCGTAAACCGCAATTTACCTTTCATTCAATCAACTCAATTATTAAAACATCGATCAAAGTTACAACGAACTACAAGAACTTTTAAATTATGTTACTTGCTGCTACAGAACTCTTCATGGGCGAGTCCGACTCGCACTTGGCCGCTTTTTTTGTAGTTATTTATCAGTGAATACCCGGTTCACAGGCTGGCCATCGTAAGACTTAAGTATACCTGTCTGGAAAAATGTGGGACACTTTAACTTAATACACCTCTCTGCTTACCCCATCGGGGGATGCAAGCGAGGTTGTATGTTGTTTTACTAGGCACTAGCTGACCCGACAGACGTTGTCCTGTCCAAATTTAAATAATTCATACAAAATTCCCATAGAAAATGCACTTTCAGTTTTCCCGAATTCTCCGATTTTTGAGACAATTTTTTTAATTTTATTTCCGTAAGAACCTAATTTGGACTATTACGAACATTTTAAAACATTTGCCAAATCGATCCAGCCGTTCTGAAGTGATGCGCTTAAACGAACTGCATTTCAATTTTATTACTTAGGTACTAGTACCCAAGTAATAAAATTCCCTTCCCTTCCAATGGCTGGGCATTCATGAGTAAGTTAGTCAGCCAGGACTTTTCTTTTTATATATTAAGACATATAATAGATAGATAACTTAACACAAAAAAAATTTTTCATTCATTGTAAAAGGAAAAATCATTCAACATTTACGAAAAAATCAATCATAATCGTATGAAACAACTGTCAAAGTTAATACGAGTATTGACCTTTAAAAGCATAAACCTACCCTCAGCTGGAGCCGATAAAGGCTTTACCCATCAAATAACTAAATCCTTATCAAAAACATCTCGACAATTCAAAATAACAACAGATACTGTACCACCCTCTCACGCAATTAGCATAGCTCCGAGCTAACCCTGATATAATTAACAATAACACTTCATTACTGCGAGTACGTCATCCACCCCTGCACAAAAATGTTGCCAACCCCCTAAATCCCTCTACGACCCCATAGGACCCACCGTGTGACATAGCGCACATTGCGTGCGGGGCTAAATACGGGTATTTTGGTGCTAAGTATGTTATTATTGTTACCTTGTAAGAAATGTGATGTATGTACCTAAGCAAAGGAGATTGGTACAAGTTATGTTCGCGGCATTATGCTGAGCGGTAGCCGTTTTGCGTAGATGTGACGCATATTTTCCCCAAAACTTGCTTTTTACATTGCTTATTTTATTTTTTTTTTGTCCTTTGCGTCATGTTTACCGCAAATAAACGTATTTTCTTTCTTTCTTTCTAAGTTTCGATCTAGAAAAGTATTCAAAAGCTCAGTTGTAAGTGGAAAATGGACTAACATTAGGCTGGATTCACTTTGAGTAGGTATAGAATAGGGAAAACTTTTTCAATATTTGTTAGAAATAGATAATTACGCTAAGTTTGCAAAAAAGGAAATAAAATGTACCTAAATCGCCGGCTATCGCTGAAAACCAGCGCTGGGGCTCCGTTTCGCATGGGGTCGCGGCATTATGCTGAGCGGTAGCCGTTTTGCGTAGATGTGACGCATATTTTCCCTAAAACTTGCTTTTTACTTTGTTTATTTTATTTTGTTGTCCTTTGCGTCATGTTTACCGCAAATAAACGTATTTTCTTTCTTTCTTCTTTCTAAATGATGTTAAAAGTACCTACAGCACGCTTAGCATGACCTCCATAGAAACGGGTTTTGTCGACGGAAGAATAGACAAAATGGCAGATAGTAGAAATATTTGTACGCATTCTACGCATCTAAGCATGGCAAGGTGTAATTTTGTCTATTCTTCCATCAACAAAACGTCATCATGCCACGCGTGCACGTTTGGATTGGACAACTATTCTGATGGCAAATTCGCAAATTGGTCTCGTCTTTGTGATAATTCCTCTAACTAAATAAAATCAACTCAATCGTCACGAAATATCCGGAACGAATAAAGGCTACAAATTTTAAACACAAATTACAGCCCTATTAGGGACTCGCGTTTGACCCCTCTAATAGGGGTGTTCAAACTTTTTACTCCAACAAAATTACGAGCAAAAAAATTACGAGGCTTTATCAAATACTGTTGACCAATAAATCAATGGAAAAATATAAATTTGTCCATCAGAATGCCTGCTCATCACTTTGGAAGGGCCCCTGACTGCGGTGTGTAGCGCACGTGCGTTATCTACCCGCCATCACCGCGGGCCCCGCGGCAAGAGAGGCCCCCGCAATTTAGGGGCCCTTAATGACAAGGGACTTTCAAATAATGAATTGGGTGTCGAGAATCTTTTTGTTCAGAGTTTAGGCTTGTGATATTGTGCGAATTACTTTATTGGTTTGTGAATTGTGAACCATTATTATGTTACTTTGTGCGAAAGACTGTAAGTTTATTCAATTCGTTTTTCTGGATAAATATAGCAACAGTTTTGAAGAAATCAGCCCTTAGTATCTGAAACGAAGGGTACGTCTTTATCTCGGAATATCAAAAAGTTTCCAGAATTCTCATACCTAAAAATGTTAAAATTGAAGTCGTAACCTCATGCCAGCGACAATCAAATGTCAAAAATGTAGGTAAACGCTAAACGCCATACAATTTTTGACAGATTGAGACTGAGATGAGATTGCGAACGTTTACCCCTCTGATGCGTGTCATATTGTCAGATTGATATGTGGCAATAGTATCGTAGTGCAAGTGCATATCTTTGTCGGCAATTATTAAGAAGTAGAGATAAACAACTCAATATCATTTTCCAAAAAAACAAGAATAACTGATAAAAAAAATATTTCTTGCGGCAAAAACAACATTTTTATTTCTACTAAATATATTAAAGCATCTAAAAGGCCCTCAGCACACCTCCGCGAAACCATTGCAGCGATACCGTATCTCTCAATCAATTAAAGCATGATGTTCCGCTACTCGAATACCGGAACATAAGCGGAACATCAGCGGCATATCATGCGGTTTCGTGGGTTCGCGGCGGAGCCGGAGGCGTGCTGAGTGCCTTAACGCTATAAAACCGCGATTTCAGCATAAAAACTATACAATCACACAATTTCCGTTGGATACAGCCCAATATTAATTCATAAAGAGCGTTTCAAATTATCATTTATTAGAATTTCACCGCTCGTTCGGACGTCATCAAAGCAACTTAAAACCGTATTCTTGAATTTTTAAAGTTGATATTTGAGTAATAAATCACGCTCTAAACTTTGAAATACGAACTTGGAAATGGTCCTCGTTACGTCATATAAGGGTGGTTTAACAGTGCCGGTTGGAAAGCTACGGGAAAAGTCAACATTGAAAGTGAGAAAATTTAACAATCTTCGTGTTTTTGAATTCGATAGCCACGATAATGCATCCAGTTCATAAAATAAAATGAAATTATGCTCTTGCTACAAATTATAGTTTTCCACTACTGAGCAAAACTCTTTCCTAGACAAAATCTATATAGGGTGTAATTTTAATCACCGTTAACCTCTTAAGGGGTCATTGTACTCATTAAGAACAACTTTTATTATGGGACCTAACATGAAATCGTGAAAAAAAATCAGTTGTTACCCA
This sequence comes from Cosmia pyralina, assembly GCA_946251885.1. NCBI lineage: Eukaryota > Metazoa > Arthropoda > Insecta > Lepidoptera > Noctuidae > Cosmia > Cosmia pyralina. The sequence continues at coordinate 897,909 of OX276363.1, forward strand.
CAATTATGTTCGCATATAACTCGTCAAAATGTAGGGAACAGCTGATTTATTTTCACAATTTCAGGTTCTGTATAAAAATGAAATGCTGTTCCTTGGGTAAGCGCATCACTTGAGAACGGCAATTTGGCAATTTTTGTTTTAAAATTTCTTTACTGGAAATAGTGAAAATGTATTTTTCTATGGGGTTTTTGTATGAATTATTGAAATTTGGACAGGACAACATCTGTCGGGCCATAAATAAAAAGCACAACACAATAAGAATGCAAAGAAAATAGCTGAGACAAGATACAACAATTCTATACCTAGATTATAATAGCTGAGACAAGATACAACAATTCTATACCTAGATTATAATAGCTGAGACAAGATACAACAATTCTATACCTAGATTATAATAGCTGAGACAAGATACAACAATTCTATACCTAGATTATAATAGCTGAGACAAGATACAACAATTCTATACCTAGATTATAATAGCTGAGACAAGATACAACAATTCTATACCTAGATTATAATAGCTGAGACAAGATACAACAATTCTATACCTAGATTATAATAGCTGAGACAAGATATAACAATTCTATACCTAGATTATAATAGCTGAGACAAGATACAACAATTCTATTCCTAGATTATAATAGCTGAGACAAGATACAACAATTCTATTCCTAGATTATAATAGCTGAGACAAGATACAACAATTCTATTCCTAGATTATAATAGCTGAGACAAGATACAACAATTCTATTCCTAGATTATAATGAGGTCGCGTAACAGTACCAACGCTTATCTACGAGTCTTTTTTTAATTAATGTAATTTGTTTACTCTAATATTGCCCTTTACACAACAAAATATTTTTAGATTTTACAATTCGCATCATTAATAAACATGCAATTTTTACTTTTAGTTGGCACGGCAAATTTTATTGTATAGTAAAATAAATGCGACCTTGTTAAAATGTTGTTACATTGCAAAAATCAACATGGTTGCAAAAATGTCTTACGAAGATGCACAAAAGAAGCACACTATTTTTATTAATTTCAATACAACCATAATTTATAGCAATGACGTTTGATTTATAGTAGACTAGCTTCCGCCCGCGGCTTTGCCCGCGTTTTCCTTTTCCAGGTCATGGTCTACCCGTGTGCCAAATTTCATCCAAATCCGTTCAGCTGTAATAGCGTGAAATCGTTACAAACAAACAACCAAACTCACTTTCGAATTTATAATAATAGTTAGGATTACTATTTGTTGGAATCTTAGATAACACTTATGTATTTAAGCACTTGAGTGAGATACTTGAGATACCTACAGGTTTAATCCTAGTTCAGGTAGAATTCAATTATTAAACAGGGTTATTTGTAAATCACCAACAACCTCTTAACGGGTCATTGGTCATTATGAACAACTTTTACTATGGGACCAAACCTGAAAAAGCGAAAAAAAAATCAGCTGCTCCCTACGTTTTGACGAGTTTGATGTAGATAAATGTACTGAAGAGCTGATTTTTTTTTTTCGCGATTTCAGGTTTGGTCCCATAGTAAAAGTTGTTCATAACGATGAGCACAAATGACCCCTTAAGAGGTTGTTGGTGATTTAGTGATTTACAAATAACCCTGTATACCGAACCTCTAGTTTAAGGCTCTTTGTAAAAAATTATGTAAATCATTTTTTTTTAAACTAAATTAACTTCCATTTTATTTTGCTTTGCTAGATAATTATATTAACACTTGGATGACAAACAATTTATATGAATAGGTAATTAATTACTAAAGGCGACGAGTTATTAGAAATAATAATTATGTTATATTTAGATTACTAATAATGCAATTATATAAACTGTATAATTTATTTCAATAAAACAATTTCAATCAAACATGTTTACGGAATACCACACAACAAAATCCCTTAATTTTCTCGAAAAACAAATCTAAACAAAATGTCTCATCATAAACAAACAAACATCTTACTAATGAAACAACAGACACACTAATCTATCTTCAGCACATAAAAATAACATTAAAAACTGTTCCTAGCTAATGTTATGAAAGTTTCAGTTTCATTAGAAGTCGGTCAATTTATCTACTACGTGGAAATGTTGATGTTGATACACGGAAAACTGCTCGCCGGGATCGAACTGACAAATTGTGATTGGAAATAAACTGCGGTTGGGATTGTGTGGCATACAGAGCGAGGAGATAGGTTGGGAGTGTGTGGCATACAGAGCGAGGAGATAGGTTGGGAGTGTGTGGCATACAGAGCGAGAAGATAGGTTGGGATTGTGTGGCATACAGAGCGAGGAGATAGGTTGGGAGTGTGTGGCATACAGAGCGAGGGGATAGGTTGGGATTGTGTGGCATACAGAGCGAGGAGATAGGTTGGGAGTGTGTGGCATACAGAGCGAGGAGATAGGTTGGGAGTGTGTGGCATATAGAGCGAGGAGATAGGTTGAGAGTGTGTGGCATACAGAGCGAGGAGATAGGTTGGGAGTGTGTGGCATACAGAGCGAGGAGATAGGTTGGGAGTGTGTGGCATACAGAGCGAGGAGATAGGTTGGGAGTGTGTGGCATACAGAGCGAGGAGATAGGTTGGGAGTGTGTGGCATACAGAGCGAGGAGATAGGTTGGGAGTGTGTGGCATACAGAGCGAGGAGATAAGTTGGGATTGTGTGGCATACAGAGCGAGGAGATAGGTTGGGATTGTGTGGCATACAGAGCGAGGAGATAGGTTGGGATTGTGTGGCATACAGAGCGAGGAGATAGGTTGGGAGTGTGTGGCATACAGAGCGAGGAGATAGGTTAGGAATCGACGAGGCTTTTTGTGTTACTACATTTTATTAGTTAAAATGTTGTTATGTCTGGTGACTGAACTCTAAAGATACACACATGTACTCATGTCACACTTGACAACCAGTCTTACCCAGTAACTGGGTTGTGGAGGTCAGGTAGGCAGTCGCTCCATGTAAAATACTGTTATTTAGCTGCATCCAGTTAGACTGGAAGCCGACCCCAACATAATAGTTGAGAAAAGGTTACGCAGATGATGATGATGATGTTGTCGCAAATGACGAGCCTTAAGGCGAGTAGAGCTGCTAGCCGTTAGCGCTACCATTGAAAAATTAATAAGTCTGGAGATATGGAACATTTTGAAATTTCCTATGCTCACATTTTAGTCAGATGAGGTAGAATTTTTTGTATCAAAAAAATCAACACTAAACCTCCTAGGTTCGAAGTTATAGCTCTAATAGTTATATATAAGGTGCTATAAAAATATCTGCCACGGCCTCAATGGGAAATAGTATTGTGTATATAGATTACAATAATGAACAAATTTTGTATCCCGGAAAAGTTAAATCAGTTTGAGAAAATAAAGTAATTAAATAAACATTTACTTTATTCTGGTTTACAAAATACGCGCGATGTGTCGCGTTGTCAATGAAAACAATTGTTAGCTCTTTCTAACTATTCTATGAATAAACACTACTACGGACGGTTTCATACAAATGTATCAATTAAAATTTATACGCACATTTTCATGTATGAAAAAATTTGTGACATCATAAGATCAATAATTTATCTTCACTATAATGTAATCTACGAGTAATATACACAATACTGTCTTCCATTGCAGCTGTGGCAGATATTTTTAAAGCACCTTATATAGTTACTCGTATATGCTCTAATATTATTTCTTCTAACTTATTATTTTTTTTCTCAATAGTGGCACTGTTATCAGCTATAATCGTAAGTTAATTAATGCTAAATACACTTCTGGACACATCTTTTGGCCCACCTTGTATTTTCAGTTTCGTTTGGTCCTAGCTAAAATTTTATATTAGGTCGAGCAAAAAGTTTTTATGCAGTTTTGAACCTGGCACATTCACAATTTCATTCAATAGTCTTTTTTTGAATTTCGAACACAGAATTTAAAGAAACAAAAGACAATTTGGAGCCTGTTTGTTGATATCAAACAATCGAATACTAAGAAAACTTGGTTTTATTGGTTTACTTGGATTTAATTCTTTAAAAAGTGATTGATATCTTTGGTTTTGCAACTTGACATTACTTATTCTTAACATTAAGGTGAGGTTCTATCAATAATCTATGGATACTTCACCTGAAGTCGCCGCCCAAGCTGTGGCACTTATTCAGGCCGGACACAGCCAAAGAAACGTGAGTGCTCAACTTAATTTAAGTCGATCTGCGGTCCGAAATGTTTATCGGAGGTACCTAGAGACTGGCGGCTTTGTTCGTCGCCAAGGAAGGCCACGATCTCGGGTCACAACTGAAAGGCAGGATCGATTCATCGTGACGACCAGCTTGAGAAATCGTCACCTTACCTCCATTGAGATACAAAACCAACTTCGCGACTTCCACGGAGTATCTGTGAGCGCTCGAACTGTTCGGAGAAGGTTAAAAGAACGCGATATGGTACCACACAAGCCAGCTAATGGCCCCAAACTAACGCGAGCCCACCGAACAGCGCGCCTTCATTTCGCACGCAGTCATTTAAATTGGACACAGCAAGATTGGAGCCGTGTACTCTTTTCTGATGAGTCTAAAATTGTGTTACATGGCAATGATGGAAGGAAGAAGGTCTACCGACGTAAGGGAGAGCGTTTCGCACAATGCTGCTTTGAAGAGAGGGTTGCTTATGGCGGTGGCTCATGGACTGTCTGGGGCGGTATATCCGCGAGCGGCAAAACTCAACTTGAGGTTGTTACAGGACCACGGCTGCCAACATTAAATGCAGAAAGGTACATTCGTGAGTGCTTAGAACCTCACGTGATACCATACGCGGACTATGTGGGCCCAAATTTCCTTTTTATGCATGATAATGCAAGAGCCCATGCGGCCGGCATCGTCAGGGAATATCTTCGGGATGTGAACATCACAGTTATGGACTGGCCAGCCAGAAGCCCAGACATGAACCCCATTGAGCACATGTGGGACGAGCTAAAAAGACGTGTTAGGGCTCGTCAGCCAGTTGCCCAGACGATGCAGGAGTTGAAAACTGCCATAGAAGAGGAATGGGAGAAGATCCCTCAAAATTTCATAGAGCGGTTGATAAACTCTATGCCTAATCGTATGAGAGCTGTGGTAGATGCCCATGGAGGCAACACGCGTTATTAAATTAAACCTTTATTTGATAAAACATGTTTTTTATTCAAAAATCAATTGCCTTTAACAAGGCGCATATCCGACTTGTTAGGCGTAGCTCCATGTCGTATGGTATTCTGAATTCAAATTTAAAACAATACGATCGAAAAAGATGGTAAAATGTATCAGGTTTAAAACTGCATCAACAGTTTTTGGTCAATCTAGCAATCATATTTCGGTAGGGGCCATCGAAACCTAAACTCTAAGGTGGGCCAATAGATGTGTCCAGAAGTGTACATAGTTTTAATACTTCGACCTACTAACAAACGGCTAAGAACAGACCAATAATTATATGTGAATAACGTTTATTTTATAAACCGCTCAATTGACATAAAGACATATCAACACTTTGTTTCAGTCTTACCTAAATACTTTTCGGACAGAATATAATTGATGGTAGTACGTTGACCCATCGCCCACGAAATAAATCGATTCGTTCCAATTTACTCAATTCCCTGAAATGAAAACTACAACTACAACAAAGTATCTAATACAATTTGTCACATTCAACAAGGAGATTTAATAAAAATGAAAACAAAAATGTACACCGCTGCAATAAATATCTTGAGCATCGCATAGCTTCCACTCCGCCTCGTCCTACATACGTCACATCGAATGGATTTAGCTATACCGTCTAAAATTCCTGTAAAGTCATTTTTCAGCGCGGAACACTGTGCTGGCTGTCGGCGAGCCATGTCGTTGTCGATTAAAAAGTAAAACTTCACAGAATCGCGCTATATCTGACATATCTAGCAGAGGCTTAGTGGCTTTAACATTTAGATCACCGTTGCATTCTGATGTTTGTATTAATTTTAACTGTCTATAAGAGTTAGTAGCTGCTGTTTTGAATTTGATGGCAATGGTAATATTTTGGGTGAATTATTAATCCGTTTCGACAATTGAACATTTTGATTTTCGTAGATTTTATATATGTAAGTACTTGCTTAAATAAAAATCTTAAGAAAAATACTTAAAAAAAATCAAAAGCTTTTGTGCAAAAATCAGAGGGGCAATTCCCGTATTCTTAACAACGTTCGCAATCTCATCTCAGTCAAAAAATATGTAGCGTTTACCTACATTTTTGACATTTTATTGTCGCTGGCATGAGACTGCGACTTGAATTTTAACCTTATTAGATACGAGAGTCTGATTTTTGCATAGAGCCCATTTTTAACGTTTTGGAATTTAATAATTTTGTGCCCCGTCCGTAATTTTGTGACGTTTCGTAGAACCTGCTAATAAGCCAACTATACATACGCAATGACAATATTTAACAATAGGTATTTTCGACCCTTATTAAATGAAACTTAAACCTAACTAGCGAAATGTGAGTGTAATATAGTGAGACAGACCTCTGCCTGGCCGCTCGAGGCACGCAGGCGTGATGTTATGTTATTTTATTTCCTGTAACATTATTCTAAGAAAGACAAACGGAGGTTGCAACACTAGATTTTTCCGATTAATGTTTGATAACATTTTCCACGAACTGTATCGCTTGGCATATGATGAATCTATTCCACTGTGACTTGTTGGCAACACAACGGCTGCATAAAAGATTAGCGATATTGTAGAATTGTCTCACTTTTTATAAGAAATATCTCATTGTTTATTTATGTTCCGTTTATTAGTTAGTTAATTGGCTGTTTCTTGGAGAGGATACTCGTGTTACATAATAATAATAATGTAGGCTACCATTATGGCAATAAAGTTCCCTTTGTTAATCGTAACTTTGCAGATATAATATTTTCTAAACTTTTGCAAGGTTCTAGAACTCTAGTGTGATTTGTTGTAGAGTGATTAATTAATGGAATTTCGTTATTCCTGACTTGGTTACAACCATTTATTGAGCTATTTTTATAGTTAATAGAATGACAATAGAATCGCATATACCTGCGTTCTACTAAAGACGAGGCTTGAGTTGACGACCACACTCACAACCAAACTATTTTATTTCGTGTCACATAAAATTTTCATAAATTTTCGATCCGGAAAAAACAAATTATCGAAGACTATATTTTAATTCAAATGTATGTTTTTAATTTAAGCGGAATTGATTTCTGAGAACGTTATAACCGGTCGGTGGATGGCAAATGCGCGAGATCAAACCGCGCGGCATATCCGTCGTGCGGCCGGCGCGCGCGCAGCGATGCTCCGATCGAGCGGTAGGGCTGACAATTTTGCCCTAAGGCAGTATCACATAGTAAAAGTGAGAAATCTGGTTACGGAGAATTTATTTCTCACATTTCACTTAAATGAGAACAATCCTAACTATTCTAATCTTAACTAATAATATAAATGCGAAAGTGAGTTTGTTTGTTAAGCTTTCACGCTAAAACGGCTGAACAGATTTGGATGAAACTTGGCATATGGGTAGACCATTACCAGGATTAAAACACATCTCGTTTGGGCATAGGATACTTTTTATCCCGTTAGTACGTTCACGTGGGATAATTACCGCCCTTTACGCGGGCGAAGCCGTGGGCAAAAGCTAGTAGGTATTTAAATAAAACTAATTTATGTATGTACTTTGACATTCAGACTTATAATAATTCTAACGTAGCCACGATATCATTAGCAGCGCCCCGCGGTTTAAACCCGGGAATATCTAGAAAAAGAGTAGATACTTATCCTATTTAATCGCAAATTGTCACGCTTATAATATTAGTAGGATTGTGTTTAAATTACTTTTGCTTGTGGATACTCTTATAAACCACAACTTGCGACACTACGCGAAACTACCTCGCTTGTTGTAGCTAAAGAGTGCGCCTGTTGTCACAATACAAATAAATCACTCAGTAGTAAAAAAATTGTTTGCTGAATTATAAAATTTTAGAACCAATTCGTAATCTAGCCTAGTCTATCCACTTTAAGAAACAGTCAGTTTAATATCTATTCATATAAATATTTTGCGTAGAAGCCGTTGCGCATGTGCACCCGTTGCGCGCCGGCAAAAAATGTTCGGGGGCGTGGGAAGGGAGGTAGCGCGGGGATTTGTTTTGGTTTCAATCTGACCTGAGGTCAGAAACCATTAACGCAACCATTTGAGGTATTAGACGTTTCCCCTGGGAACGTCTAATTTATCAAATGGTTGCTTTTCGGCGTCACATAAGTACAATGTGTCGTTACTAAGATATAGGTATTGTATTTGGTCCTACCAAAACTACATTCATAAGCTGGGATTGAGAAAGTGGTCGAATAATAAAATTATCTAAAACAATAAAAGCCAGTGAATGTGAAAAGAAGTTCATCATTGGACAAGCTACAAAAAAAGAACCATATAAATATCAATTCAATCCTTTCAACCCTACTCAATGTAACCTGATGACGGGAAGCGCACAATTAACGAGACGGGTGCGCCCGCGCAACGTTATGAGATCTGCTTCTGTGCTCGAGGATGTGTCCTGAGCTCATTATGCGTAAGAGGAATCAAAAGTGATATCCGTCCAAGACGCGATTGGAAATGTCATAGGATTTGTATTTCAATTAGATTTTGAAAGATATTTTGCTAAAAATGTCCAGCACAGCAGGCAATAATAGATTGACAGATACGAAGATTGTTGCAACAATGAAAATTAACAAGAAAAGAAAATTCGAAATGCTTGATAGAAGATGGAAGAATACAACAGCCCTCATCATCATACGTGTTTTGGTTTGAATACCTGCTAGACAAAATGAAGCATAGAACTAGGATAATTATTATGAATGCAGTGAAAAACATTTTCAAATAGTAACTCTAAAAAACCTTCTCTCCAAAAATAAAAATAAACTCTATTATCCTTGTTGGGGTCTGCTTCCAGTACATGTCCAATAACTACATCCCACTTGCATTGCAATTGGTTCTTATATTTTAGATGCTAACACTGCACAAATAGCTCTCAGTAATCAATAGAGATCCGACAATTTGCTACACAACAATTGTTCACGATTGTACCCGTAGCCCGGTGGGAGCTGGGGTCGGCTAATTAACCCCGTCTGTATACGGAGGAGCCCGACAGAGCCCGATCACTCCCGACGAGGGTCCGAATATAATAGGGTTACGATCGCTATGATTATCTTGTTTTAAGGGTACAGTAATTAAAGGTGGCCGCTATACTGGTATTACGAAGAGGGAACTCAAAAATTGCTGACCAGTTTTTTCTCAGAGATACACACAGTAAAGTGTTTCAGAAGTTTGTATGATTGATGACAAAATCACACACGCAAACATCACACATCACATACACACACGAAAGAATGTAAATAATTCAGCTTGAGTAGTAAGAGTTTAATACCGAGAAAGCTCAAAGTTCACAACTTGTAGTATTTACTTAAGGGCCAAACCTTCACACAGCTTAAAATCATTAGTTAGTAATCCACATCTAAAGACTCATCAGACTTGAACTTTAAATCCAATTCAAATTCCATTAACACAACATAATTACAATCACCTACGCCAATGACACTTCTAAAGTTCAAACCACAATTCGATCCACCTACTTAGACAACAGAATACATACACAAACGCACTTACGACATCACCACGGTCTATTTAAAATAGACACTTACTAAACCAAACGCAGAACCATTCAGAAACATCAAACAGTAATAATTGCAAAGACATACGGATCCGAAATAGCCGCTATGAATCAGGGTTCTCTGCGGCAATCAAACGCATTAGGTGGACATGGAGCTCTGAAACCTATGATGTCGCATCTGAGCGGAGCCAAATTGCTCACTCCATAACGCGGTGTTAAATGCGAGGCTGTAAATCGTAGCTCTATGTCGGATAGTTTAAATGTTAAGGGGGGGAATTGATCTGAAAGTGTTTCCGATACGATAACAGGCTATTTATCATGATGTAAACTCAATTAAATTCAACAGATTCACAAATGAGTTCCATGGTGAGCATTACTCTGCAATCTATATCCTAATTACAATGACGTTTCTTGTATTTTTCTATGCGATATTTACGATAATATCATCTGTATATGTTATAGAACTTCAACGTCTAAACGCACGATGTTAAAAAGTTACTAGATGAATGCACCAAATTGAAAACTAAAAACAACGTTCTAGACAAATAAATAATTCGTAGTAACTAGGTATGTGTGAAACTTCTTGAAAACTGACTAACTGATAATACCTCGAGACTGAATCAACCCAAACCGTTCAACGTCTACCTACAAATTACAGGCAGCAGTGCGGTGCCTTGTTATTAAGCGGCTAATATGAAGCCTAGCTCGTGAATATGTATGAGTTTGGAGCGAGCTGGTAATTGTCTACATAGACGTCGTGCCGATACAAGGTTAGATGATCAGACTTGGGGAAATCGTTTAAGTAGTAAAGAGTTTGGTTTAAAAAAAATGTTTATGAAGACAGAAGCTCATATTTGATTCAATAAGTTAGGAAGTGATATCAGTAATAATATTTAACAGTTCTGAGTGACTAATGGTTAGTATCATTACTATAATGATAAGTGTCATTTATTTCGTATTCAAAGTAAGTATTTATTTCTGAGTGTGAAAATACTGTATAAAATGTGTGCATCAATAAACATGCAATCATTATAATTGCTTGAAAAATTTCTTTAAGATTCCTATAAATCTTTAACATTGTATAAAAATTGAAGTGTACCAAGAGGAAATAAAGAAAAACCTCAACAGTCGTCTCCTTAACCGCCATTTTCGAACATCGCCGTATTATTGTCGCGTACGTCATACACCGACGTGTACACTACACTTTGATCTACTACAGAAACGACATCCACTCCTAACACCCACGCAATAAAGATCACATTCCAATGCAACACAATTTATAGACTCGGCTCTATCATTACCATTTTAGCTAAGTTTTTCCAGTTGGGTTTTAGACTTTGTGCAGTTGAACGAAGGTTGCTTTTCATTTGGGTCAGTGTTCAGACGAGCAATACCGAGTGTGTTTGACACACGTATAATTGGCGAGAAATGGGCCGCACTCCCTTTATAAACTGTTGCTTAAAGGCTGCAGTACATTAAGGCGTAACGTAACGTGTGGAACATTTGTGTGTCGATTTTTGTTTTAGTTTCATTATGCAATGGTTGTTGCATTGTGGCTGGTTTAAAAGTCGAGGATTCACTTCTTGTTGTTTCTCAAAAGCAAAGGATTTAAGTAATGATTTTGGTTTGTCCTCTTCTACTTGAGTATTCAGCTATATACAAAATGCTTGAAAATTTGGTTCGTCATGTCACTGAAATCAGTTTTAATCAAGAAAGGTCTCAATGACAATTTCTGGCCATTTCAGAAGTAAACGGTTTTGTATGAAGTAGATGCTTTTCAATAACTTTTTCAGCTACAGGGAAATTATTTGAATTTTTTTTTAAGAAAAATCCAGTCACATGTTTTTTTTTTTTTTTTTTTGTAAATTAATAGAAATACACAGAATTTTATTTTAAACTAGTTGACCCGACAGATATTCTTGTCCTGTCATTTCAATAGTTCCTACAAAAATCCCATCGAAAAAGGACGTTCGGTTTTTCCCGAATTTGAACATTTTCTAGGAAAGACTATTAGGAACATTTTAAAACAAAAAATAGCCAAATCGGTCCAGCCGTTCTTAAGTGATGCGCTTACCAACGAAAAGCATTTCATTTTTATATATATCGATAGATTATATATAGAACATCCTATCCAAAAATCCTCTCACAATCGTTCCTTTACGCAACCCCCTCAGTGAGCACAAAGCCTTACGCTACCAATTTAACTATTTTGATCAAATAACCGATTCACAAGGAATCTGATCGTTCCTGATTATGAACTTATCCTCGTTTTGGCCATTCGTTAGCACGTTTTAATATTAATTGCTTAAATATTGCGTCTCGCTCACTCTTAAGAGTTAGGTGCAACTGAGAAAGGGATAGAGAATGGATTCGGGTATTTGGGGTGAATGATGAAAGATTAGTGATGTCGGAGGATTATTATTAATGGCGGTTGATAAAATTGTAAAAATAGCAGTTTTTGGGTTTAATGAGGGGGTGTAGACTGTAGACGGTCAGGGTATTGAGACAAATGTTCTTTTCGGGGCACATTTTACGAGGTAACAGGCAAAGACTTAAGATTATTAAATTTGTAATTGGGTCAATATTTTGCCCGATTCGTGGTATTATGTGATTAGAGATTTTTTAAAGGTAAAATAAATACCTATTCTAGTGTAATTCCTATCTAGAATATTGAGGAAAAGTACCTATCGATTTCCAGTGGAGAAAACGTTTTCATAAGGAATCCGGTCCTATTAAACAAGTCAATCTTAGCATCGTATTAGGTAGGTACAGTATTCCTTTATACATATTTAACTTAATCCATTGAACCTCAATAGGGTATTACAACCATATTGCTCCGTGGTCATGACGTCTGCTGGCTGTGTAAACAAACACTTTTTAAACGCTGATCATTTGACATTGACACTTTTTAATTTATACAGCCGTATGACGTAATAACATGACGGCTACTTTCATGGTGTTAGAAAACAGATTAAAAAAACTGAAAACTTTGAATAGAATTTTAAAATTTATATTGTTATTTTACGAAGTAAAACTAACATTTTCCGACTGCTTTTTGCCTAAGCTATCTAAATAATATATTTTAGATTTTTTCTCTTATGGAGTAAAATACCGTATTGCAGCAAACTTGCCGCAAAATAAAATAAATAATTGTGAATTAAAATTGTCTACGGATGTGATATCTACATCATGTTATTTGTGACAGTAAAAAAACTCGCTTATTGTTTGGAATTCAACTTCAAAACTAAACTGTGTTGTAAAAATACCACCCAAGTTATAATGACAGTATATTAACCTCTCAATTGACCGCATACCACATCAAGTAACTTCATAAACCGATCCATATAATTTGTTCACAAAACATCCACAAAAACAAACACTGGCGTAACTCATCGCTCCATTGAATCTCAAATCGTCTCAAGCACATTACATTATTACTGCAACATAACCGATATAACAAGCCCCTTCCCTCTCTCTTAACCCTTTAAACTCTTGAGTAAAGGGGAGAATGTTCGGAAGAGGAGAGATCAAGAAATAATGGTCGTTTTAACATTCAGAATATAGTCAGCCGTAAACAATTGCCCAAGAACTGACAGTTTTATTTGAAGCACTTTATGACGTCGCCCGCTGCTTATTAAAGGACCAATTTAAACCATTATAGTGTTCATAAAAGCGTACATCATCCTGTTTTGTTGTTGTCTCGCTTGCACGCGGGTTTAAGGGGTATTTTTTGTCTCGTTTTAAGATGCTGAGTATGGTTTACGAGATTTCGAAGTGAAGAGTATTTTTGAAATTGTTAGGGATTGATGGCGTTGACAAAGTAGTTATCGATATCTGATTGAAATCTTAAAGCAGTATCGAAATATTAGCCTAACAGATAGTTGAAACTCTCAAAGTAAAGCTTTCATCTACGTATTTATGGAAACAAAACTGAACAAATCCCACTGAGACGTACGTGGTTAAAAGCATGTCTAATAAAAGTGATGCAATTTTTAAGTACATTGCAAATAAAACAAATAGCTGATAATTATTTACTTATTATCTCTGATTCATTAATAAATTGATCATAATTGTTTTAATTAGGATTATCAGTAACATTGAATCATATTACAATTCTTCGATAAAATAATTACCTACTTTATATTCTAGGTATTATTACCTCGTATTGTCAAGGCAGATAGTAATCCTTTCATTACCAAAACTTCATCGATACCTAAGACCTATTCATTAGCACCATTTTCCAAATCAAATACAAGATTAATTATAAATCATGATTAAGACAGCGAAATTATCTCATCCATTACATGATCTTCCAAATGAAATAAAACTCACCATCAACATTCTAACAAAATCAACATATCTTCGAATACAGGAATCCTCCACAAATATCTAAATAATTCAATCAATCAGCCGTCTCTTACCGTAAACATCGATAAATCGTGTTTCGCACATCACTACTTGCGATCGACCACTATATCTTTACCTACAACCATTGAAACAGCATTGGAATTGTAACCTTAACGTGTTTGAAATAAGGAGTGTTACTTATTTTCGCGTGTGTCAAATTAAGGTAGTGGTTTTATAAGTGGTTGATGAATGTTCGTGGTGATTTTATTTGATTGTTTATTCGTTTGATTTGTACCTACCCTCCTGTGGGCTGTAAAGCTAGGAGCACATTCCTGCAAGCTTCGAGTGCGGACTTTCTAGTGTATTGTTAAACATTGAGATGATACACACTGTGTTTATTTGCGTGATAGTAAAATGGGGAATTCGTCAGCTGTCGATTCTACAATATATTGTTATAATTGTCTATTTCTTCTTTAGTTTTACAAATCTCCCTATCGCCTGTGTTGAGAATCTGGTTTCTGGTTGTGGGATCTACAACATGTCTGTGGAGCTTCACAGACTATGATTCCTATCTATCCTAAGCTTATAACTCTCAAGGTTGTCTGTAAAAGATCGCTTTTAGGGATAAAACCGCTTTTTATGTGTGCATAATAAAGAGTCAATCTGCCTAGCCTTTTCCCAACTATGTTGGTCTAACCGGATGCAGCTGAATACCATTATTTTACATGGAGCGACTGCCTATCTGACCTCCACAACCCAGTAACTGGGTAATACGATAGCCCTTTGGTAAGACTGGTTGTCAGACTTTCGGGCTAAATAAAGAGAATGTATAGTAAAGAGTATTAAATAAAAATAAAAATAAATAAAATAAAATTCATTTAATTCAGGCAAAAACCCATAACTGTTACATGATAAAATTAAATTTCACAATACTGCCCCATAACACATCGGAATAAATTAAATGAATGGACGAATACAAAGATATAATACAAGTATTATATCTATATATCTATCTTTACCTGCTTATAGCCAATTCTAAGTCAGAACTTTTTTATACCCAGAATCAAAAGCCATTAAGGCTCCTGCAGACAGGTGCGACGCGACATTTCGACTCTAGTAGAAAATTTCTATGGGAATCTAAACGAATCGCGTCGCGCCTGTCTGCGGGAGCCTTGATAAGTAAAACTAACGAACTAGCACCATGAAGAAAAACATTAATAATTTGGCCAATTCTCGTTTTCTAAAGAATGTTTGCAGAGATCCGCAACATTTTGAAGTTCAGACAATCCAGATTGGACCTCCCGAGTCAGTCAGTTACAAAGTATTTTATATTACAATTAGATACTTACTTAGTTGCATTATTGCAAATAAAAAGCAAAGCAAGTTCTTATTATAATTGTTCTTATCGCTTGGTTCCCAGTGTTCTTGTTTTATTGTTCTGAGAACAGAACCTGATACTAACAGTAAGTAACAAGTTATCATAAACTGAACCTTTCTTTTATTAACTTAAGTATATTTTGTTGCATAGAAAATGTTTATTCAATCATTAAAAGTAAAGGTTTTGGCGTTACATAAGGCATGCACGTTCTATGTCGTTGCCTTAGCATTATTTTGGTAGAGTTATTAAGCTTACCAACCACAAATACAAGAGAGGTTAATTTGAACCAAGACTATACATCTCTGAAGAATACGTGCGTGATAAATTATGTTTTGTGTGTAGATTAGATATGAACTAAATAAAAATACCTTAAATTAGTTACAGAAATTCTAAAAAACTAACAAAGCCATTTTCGCTGCCTTTTCCCAACTAGGCTGGAGTTGGCTTCCAGTCTAACTAGATGCAGCTAAATAGGTGCCTGTATTTTACATGGAGCGACTGCCTATCTGACCTCCACAACCCAGTTATTAGGTAATACTATACCCCTTGGTAAGACTGGCTGTCAGACTTTCGGCCAGGGCTTCTGACGACCCGTAACGACTGTCAAAGATCCACGAATGACAGCCGGGACCAACGGCTTAACGTGCTTTCTGAGGCACGGAGGAGTCTCGGTATGTAAAGATGGTCACCCATCCATGGACCAACCGTGCCATGCGTAGCTTAACCTAATCGATCGACCCGTGCGGCTGTTATTACTTAGCCACAAACGAGCCCCCCTCCAAAGCCTGAGAAATTATAGGGTTAAAAATAGAAAACAAGCATATCAAATCCAACATTCAAACATTCACGTCAAACACCAACACTCCAAAGTAACTTTAACAAGCCACTACAGAACATAGCAACCATAAATAGCTATAAACAAAAATACATCATACCTCCACATAATTCCCTAAAAACAGTAGATCATAATGACAAACAGTCTGTCAACGCATTACGGTACGTTCCCGCTTCGCTAACAACCATTCGGTAAAGATTATAAAATAAAATGACGAGATAACAACCCGTAAAGAATGGCCCAGCCGGCCAGCCCTGGATGTTTTAATAGCATTTCTAAAATGTCAACAACGGAACATGGGTAACGTGATGAGTCACGCCCCAGTGAGCTATGAACAATAAATGTTATAATTATTACTTCATAAACCTTTTTATAAATAGTCAAGGGTCGCTGAAGCCTTGAGCAATGAGGCCTGAGTGAGGAATTACGTGGAAAGTGTCGGAGTTTCGGTCACAAAGACTATTTCTGCACATTCTCAGAAAATGTCCCATCTATGAATAGGTCACCTTTATCAATGTGTCGGTAAAGGTCATTTTGGCTTTAAAGGTGAATGTGCAGCCATTTTCCTGTCAATGGAGATGGGAAGGAGGTCGATATACGTTCTCAGAAAATTCTCAGAGAGAAAAATGTCTAGAAGCTTATTATTGTTAGAAGGTAAACATACTTTGAGGTTCCTACTTAGAAATCCAATCTCTTAGGAAACGGCGTTGTTATCATCCAGACATTGCCACGTACCTAAATGTTTTATGAAAGATCTAGGACACTTAAATAAATCAACTTCATTGAGCAACAGAACGTCTGCCTACGGAACTTTTAGGGTTCCATACCTCAAAAGGACAAAACGGAACCCTTATAGGATTACTCGTGTGTCTGTCTGTCTGTCCATCTGTCACAGCCAATTTGCTCCGAATCTAATGGACCAATTAAGTTGATATTTGGTACACATATGCATTTCTGTGACCCAAACACGGACGTGTAACGAACATAAATGAATTTTGAATATGGGAGTCACTTTTGGGGGTAACAAAAAAAAAAAAAAAAAAAATGCAAACTGTACTGTGTGACATTTCAAATGAAAGGGCTTACTGTGAGGGTCTCAAATATATTTTTTGTATAGTTTTAAAATAATTTTTTTTAAAGTAATTTAAGAAAATATACGAAAATTGGCCATTCCCCCCTTATCTCTGAAACGAATGAGCCTAAAATTTTGAAAAAAATACAGAAAATAGTTCTATACCTATAGATTACAGGAAAACCTATAAGAAGTCTATGGTCTTAAAATAACTTGGTAAATCTCTCAATATTGTGAGTACAAACTTAAATTTGCAGTTGTTTGTTGTTGTTGTTGCAGTTTGCAGTTTGTTTTGTTTTTTGTTGTTGTTTGCAGTTTGCAATTTGCAGTTTGTTTTGAATTTTTGTTGTTGTTTGCAGTTTGATTTGTTTTTTGTTGTTGTTTGCAGTTTGTTTTGTTTTTTGTTGTTGTTTGCAGTTTGTTTTGTTTTTTGTTGTTGTTTGCAGTTTGTTTTGTTTTTTGTTGTTGTTTGCAGTTTGTTTTGTTTTTTGTTGTTGTTTGCAGTTTGCTTGTTGTTGTATATGGGAGAACTTGTTTTTCAACTACAATGTTACGTTTGTTCTAAGGATAAACCCATCCCAACTACGGAACCCTTCACTGGTCTGACACGCACTTGGCCGGTTTTTATACCAGTAGTTGTAGATATAGCCTTGGATAGATTCAGAATCAGTATTTACTTTATTACCTAGCCGTCTAGATATTTACAGCATAACAACATAGAGACTGGCACTTGGCACTGTTTCTCTGTTTCACAAATTAACAATTTAACACAGATGCTGGTAACAAACTATAGTGCAACATAAAATGATTGCACATTGCACAAAATGTGGTTTACTAGTAATATGGACGCAAGAATATCAAAGCACTTTATGTGTTTTTAAGACAAAAAGTCACATTTACAAACTGCACAAAACCGAACAAAAAATATGCAACAAACCGACTCAACTTAAAAACAATATTTTTACGTCTATTATAAACTACAAACAGACCAAGATCTTTTATCTGAGCAATAACAAATCATGGACATTAAAAGAACTAAATCACGTAGTAATGCCAGTAATGCCGACCGCTGTAATAATAGATGGAGGATTTATATACTTAACTAAACAGAGGCTTCCCGAAATTAAATCGTTTGTTGTTTTTTAGCGTCTCTTTTGAGCACAGATGATAAATAAATTAATTATGTTTGGTTAATAGTCGGCGCGGGCGCACGCGGCTTGTTCCCAGTTTGGGAAGATCTTGTTGCGTCGTAAATTATGTGTGATTTATTTAGTTTGGGAATGGAAGCTACCTAGCGAGCTATAATTAAAGATTTACTGTTTTAGATGTACTTATTTAAAAGGTACTTATTTCAAATGAAAAAAAAATGGAAAAGTTGAGATATTTCGAATTAGTTAAGTAAATTATTTTTGTATTCAGTTCAGTGCAAGTGAAACTTTACATAGAGCAAAGAATAAGTAAAGGCCTGAAAAACTTTTAAAAGCTTTTTAGCTTTTACTCTGTGAAAACAAAACACCTAAACAAAAACAAATTAAGCTGCCTCTGTTTTATAAGTGCAGAGACCAACAAAAATATTCATCGCATTCAACCCTTCACCCGCTGCGAACTTTCAACTTCTGTATTACAAAACCTAAGTATATCGAACAAAACGGGCACATGATATTAAGTTTCTTTTAATTTGACAACAATAATAATATTATTGAGCAACACAGACACAACCCAATCACCAATAGGGTTGTGTCATTTCTGTGGCCTAATGAGGCAGCGGCAAAGCGTTTGATACGCAGGGCTGTCACGCGGCGATTAATGCTCGATCCATCAAAATTTAATAGCCGCCCGTCAGACTCCCCTGGGTCAACAAGACGCAGTTTTTTTTTTAATTCTGACTTTTATTGATATTGATTTTTAAAACGTCATTTGTTTTTATTAGGTTTTTCTTAATTAGATGTCATTCGGAGTAATATGTGAGGATTTTTGGGGTTTTTAATAAATTAAAGCTTGTTTAAGTAGAAGTACTTTGTTTGGTGATCAATATTTGTGTTCCCTAGGGCTGCTACTCGAAAAAAATCGAGTAAGTTAAAAGGAATAGAACGTATCTACCTACAGGTAGGGTATCAAATCTATTCAAATATTTTATTGGAACAAAAAACAGGTTCACACAAATTTTAATTAGTTTAAAAACTGTGTTGCAGCCATTAGCGACCACCTCCCTATTACTTAAAAGTATTTATATGACCCACTTTTCTTTTTCAGGATAATGCAAATAAAGTGAAACTGTTTTTAAGACTATAACTTTTTGTTCTGAATAATAAGTTGCTCTGTTTGTCATTGTTTGCTTTACCAATAAATAATTACTTTCCATATTGTCCTCATAACATTAATTACCGCATGAATTCACTTATTTCACGTAAAGTAATATTCATTTTCGTGTACTTACTTACACATCTTTTGGTAAGCAGATATGCGGGAAAATTCGAGCATTCAACAAACATGCGTTTTCCAAGATAATTACACAATAACTCACCAACTCAAAAACCAAACAACAACTATATTTCAAAAGCAATAGAGTCCAAATTCGCATAAACATCATTTGAATTCAAGCAAAATTAATTTTGTAGAACATCAGAAGCCAATTTCCCGTAACTTAGCAACCCTGGCTCATTCGAATTACTTACGAATATTATTTGAGTATTACGCATCATCACTAAATGAAACTTTATTTTCTTTGAGTAAAGTCGATTTTAGATCGGTTTAAGTAGATATACTCGTAATATGGACTTTGTGTGACAGCACTATTTGTAAAACGAACTTTGGTACTAAGAAATAAGGTTGTATTTCGATTGTTTGGTGGCAACAGGTACTTTAAATGGTATATTTGTTTGTATGGCAAGGTTCCGTACAATATTATAATAATATGAAATGTTGACGAATGTAAGAGGGTTAACGCTTTTCAGAATGGAAATTGTATTGAATCGATGTGTTTATATGAAAGGATTGAATATTGATATGATAGGGAATGTCGGTGTTCGGTTAGTAACCTTCTCAGGGTTTGCCCATGCTTATAGGTAGGTACTTTTAGAAACTTCGTTGACTCGTGACTACGTTCCCTACATTAAATTAATAATTTCTATAACTAAGATTGAAAGTCCCAGTCAAACGTACGTAAGTAGCGTACACAGACAAATAATAATTATTATGACGTCACTATACACACACTAGTGTTTTAAAACAACCCGTTTGGCAACAAAGAACCATAATTAGCATTACAAGCTACCATCAGCAAACGTTACTAGTTACCATTAGTAAAAATTACGATTATTCGTTGCTTTTATAGGAACCTGAAATCTCTATAAAACCGGCCAAGTGCGAGTTGGACTCGCGCACGAAGGGTTCCGTACCATTATCTATAAAAACGGCAAAAAAAATCGCATTTGTTGTATGGGAGCCCCCTTAAATATTTATTTTATTCTGTTTTTTAGTATTTGCTGTTATAGCGGCAACGGAAATACATCATCTGTGAAAATTTCAACTGTCTATCACGGTTCATGAGATGCAGGCTGGTGACAGACGGACGGACAGCGGAATCTTAGTAGTAGGGTCCCGTTTTACCCTTTGGGTACGGAACCCTAAAAAAGACAAACTCAGTATCATAATCTGTAATTTGTATGGTGTTACATAATAAAGAGTATTCTATTGTATGTATCTCTCAGTGTTGATGCCTACAACCTGCAATCCTACTTTCCCCTCAAAACCGAGTCATCATAATCCACGGTTTATGAATCATAAACTGGGTAGCGTTGTCTCCGCGGGCGCGGGGTTAATGGGTGCGCGGCAATTAGTCATGTTTACCTACCGAGAGTCGTAACGAGCGGGATTAACCGACGCAACAAAGGAAGTAGCTGTGTTTTTGTTCAGATTATTTTGAGAATTAATGGGGTTTTCACGGAAGTTTATTAGTTACCTAGTTGTCAGTATTGAATTGACTGATGTTTTTTAAATTTTCACGTTTTTTTTTTTTGTAAGAGGGCTGGCTTAATGTACTTGCAGTCTCAATTGCATTTTCAAAAAATTATAGAGAAGCCTTTGGTATTCCTTCCGGGGAATTATTCGAAACGAACAGAACTTGCCTTAAGCTCCGTCTACATGGCTCAAGTTTATTGCCTGTGGCATACTTACCACAAAATTGAAGGGCAAATATCTGGCACCGTCTAAACAACACGCAATAGTGTTGACGTACAATGAAATCGCATTCAATTCTGGCATGATTCTAACATTCAAACATGAGCGAACGAAACAAGACGTTCGATAAAAAATGAAATATTTGGCCGCACAAATACGGGTAATACATGAATTATTTGTACAAGGACATGCAACTCTGTGTTTAAACGAGGCAAAACTTGCATGCAATAATTGCCTTGTGCAAGATTATTACCTTGGTGTACTTCGCATGCAATTTTATTGAATGAAAATAAAATTTAATATGATTTATAGCATGCAATTGCTCTTGAACGTTCCAGAAACTTGCACCGTGTAAACGGAGCTTTAATGACAATAATTAAAAATAAACAAACTAGCGGGTAGGGTCAAATCCCAAATGAATAAAACAGACACACTTTTCCCTAATTTCGGCAACACATACATCACCTAATTATGAACCACTTAAAGCCTAATTTGAGCACGTTGATCTGCGCAGGAGTGCCGGGGCGGGAGACTACAAAAAAGCGCCGCTTCTAACGCATGACATATGGCGTCAATGAGTTTATACAGGACGGTTTACAAAAAATATTAATTATGTTTATTTTTCGCACCCAACCATTCGGGTAGTTTAAATGTTTTTTTTATTCTGTAAAAAAAAAATGTTTTTGTCATAGTTGTGTTTACTTTGTGGCATAAGCAGATGTTTAAGAGGTGCTACTAGCAATAGCAACAAGATTTACGATGAAACCACTTAAAATTCGAAAGAGACAATAATATTAATTTATGATTCTCACCTTCATATCGTGGGGTTTTAAAAAGTCCGAAGCCGTTCTTTAGTGTACTCGATCAGACAAATAACTACAGTCTTGTCAAAACGCAATGATTAATGAAACTGATGACACCAAGACCAAGTCATCGAAGGTTCCATTTTTTGATTTAAAATGTTAAACGTTTTATTCTAATGAAAAACTGAAAATTATCCAAACAGCATAACTACCTGTACCTACCTGTTGTGCCGTCTGGATTATCTTAAGTTGTTACCAAGTTTTACAGACAAAATTCCTTTGTTTTTCTTTTTCGTGGGGCTAATGACTAGCTTGGTGCCGCCCGTGGGTCTCTGAATTGGCAAAATTCCCAAAACAATTAGCTTTCGTCAAGTTTACTACAGTAAGCATCACCATCACCATCACCATCACCATCATCTCAAAAATTATTTTTTAATGTAAATAACAGTTACTTATACATTAAAAGCTCACTTTCCCAAAAAATTGGTCGGTTGGCCATTCAAGCACTAGGGCGCCAATCTGCCCAGCCTTTTCCCAACTATGTTGGGGTCAGCTTCAAATCTAACCGAATGCAGCTGAATACCAGTATTTTACATGGAGCGACTGTCTATCTGACCTCCAGAACCCAGTTATGGGTAATACGATACCCCTTGGTAAGTTTCCTACAATATTAATGTTAACTTAATCATTTTTAACTCAAAAGCCGGCATCGATAAGCAAAGCACCCACATGAAGTAAAGCGCGTCTCTTCTCTATTATTAGAGCAGTTCTTGGTACAAGTTCCGTGGATGCTGACGAGAGCTCCGTAAACATGTGAACTTCAAAGTCGCCCGTCAAATGTACTACTGGAGGCATGCAGTTAATACTGGGTACCTATTGTGATAATTTGGAGTGCATTAAATATGATGGAAAATCATTTAAAATTGTGACGTTAATAGAAGAAATCTATGTTATGCCTAAAACAATATTTTCTTTATCCATTCTGAATCACACAAGAATTTCATTGTATCATTAATTCCATCCATTGTATCTTAGCATTAAATCCAACAGAAACATACCATCTACATTCCACTTATAAATCCCAGTGCAGTCCCTCTAGCGAGAAGGATCATAAAACAAAACACCCTATATTCTCCGAACATTGGTTCTGTGAAAAATGCGAAAAACCTACAAAAAAAATACAGTTCCGCTTTTAAATCCCCCTGTATACTCGAATCCCTGCGGACTGCATAGATAGATCAATAGTACAGTCGCGCACACAATGCAAAAGGTACTTTGTGATGATTTAAATACGGGTTATTTTTGCTTAGTGAGTGAGTAATTCAGTGAGTAAAACTGGATCGTCAATTAGTGTGTCTGTTTAAGAGCGAGCCACTCTTGTTACAGCGACAGACACGTGTCGCAGATCGCAGTGCAGTTTGTTGAGATAATATTATAATAATGATCATAGAAATTGC
This sequence comes from Cosmia pyralina, assembly GCA_946251885.1. Classification (NCBI taxonomy): domain Eukaryota; kingdom Metazoa; phylum Arthropoda; class Insecta; order Lepidoptera; family Noctuidae; genus Cosmia; species Cosmia pyralina. The sequence continues at coordinate 921,657 of OX276363.1, forward strand.
TGCGAAACATTGTTGGGTTGGTTTGAATAGGAAAAGATGAGTGTATTTAAAAAAATGCAGAGTTACGTAATAAACGTGCTCATTGATTTGAAGTTTAAAATAGCAATAGATGTACGGTTAACTATCGAAGGGTAATTCCATTATCCCGCCAAGTTGCAGTATAGACGTTAACCATAGAGATGTTATGTTTCTATGACGTGAACTCACACTCTGTTCGAACTTCAGTTTAGTTATAGGAATTTATAAGAATTCTATTACTTAACCATATACGTAACCTACATTGGCCTTTATCGAGGAAACTTCAATAAAAACAATCATTTTAAATGTTGTAAAGAAGTCGCACTATCTCACTAGCTATTCTAAGAAACCTATGTCGTCTTAATAAAAATAATAAAAATATACACAATTAATTTAGTGGGTAGGAGCTTCCGTGCGTGACCCGCTCCAAGAAATCGGATCCCCAATTTTTTCATCCTCTTTTTTTGGTTCGTTTTTGCGTTGCCATCTCGTTAACGACGACATTAGGGGATAATAGAGTTCCTATGCGACACGTGGGGATCGTCGCTACTCCGATGAAGACCCCGGAGTGAATTAATTATCTTTTTGGACCTTTTTAAGTAATAAATTGGTGTCTATTGACATGAATTATCGTTAAGTTTGTTTTAAGGGCAATTATTTTAGCGTAGGTGTCTACTTTTTTTCCAAAAATGCTTAAATTTTTTGAGCATCATAATGCTGCCAGCTGCTTTATGTGTAAATGAAATACGGCATTTAATACTAAGTACCAGCACCAACACATTATCGATCGGAGTTGGTTTCATTTGGACAGTTCAACAACAGTCATTGCGTTATTTACGTTGTAGAGCAGACAAATTTTTCGAATATATGAAGCAATGGATTAGCAATTTGTTTCAAAATGAAACCAACTCCGATCGATAATGTGTTACGCAATTAGGGTGCAGGCCTAGTTTGGGGGTTAGGATCAGATTTGTGGCAATACATTATGATGACTGGCTTGTAACATCACAGAAATCTAAATAATTATTTAGATTTCTGTGTGTAAGATGTATTTCTTAGTATCAAATAAATATTTCTATTTTTTTTTTATGTTTTTAATACAGCTCATTTAATAGTACAGGATTAGTTATTTATTACATTACCAACCCGTCTTGAGCACGCGTGGTGATCAATGCTCGTGCCTTCTCTGTATGAGAAGAGGGCTTTGCCCAGCAGTGGGACAGTAATAGGCCGGTTTTTTTTTGTTATCACGTGTGTTTATTGAACGAAAGATAAAATACCTATTTTTCATCAACCTACGTATCTTTCATAAATCACTTATTTCGTATATTTTTTGTAACGTAACAAGTTAGATTATTCAGATTGTCAATTTTAAACCCAAAATATCGTCTAAAACTGAAACTATTCATCACAAAATTTCATCAAAACAGACCATCTGAAATGACGTCGTCTCGAGCCGGGCCGGCCGTCACCGAGCATAGTTTTAATTACTGGCACCATATGTGACGGCTCACGTCGTGGGGGCCCTCCATCCATCTGCCCTGCCACCTTGGTGATAGTATAATTATCTAAAAACGTTTAGTGTAATGAAAAAAAAAAAAGAAAAGAAAAGAAAAACGTTTATTTGGGCGCACTTTGTGAAACACAAAAACAATTGAAAAAGAAAGTTAAAATAACGTTTTAGGACAGAAGTGTGCAAAAGTGTGTGTGTAATGCTGTGAGCGATGGCCGAAGATATATTGAGACGCGTTCATGGTTGAAGAAAGCTTTCTGTGTTGATAATTTATAAACAAATTAGGCTGAAGAGAGTCAATAAAGCAAATAATGATGTGTACCAAATTTATTGCGGTTAATTATTAAATTCAGCTTATAGAACGGTGTACGTTTGAATGGTTTTGCCTCATAAATGATTATAGGCAAATGGAAAGTAATTTCTCTTTGCTACAAAAAATTACAAGACTTTTTTACCAAGATTACTTCACACCCATTCTAATAAAACGCGCAAACTTAACTGAACCCGCTCCCGCTTCTTAACTTAGTCCACACAATGAACAACGCGACAACGTGTGGGTACATTCGAAAACGTTTAAATTCAGAGATTTCGTGGAACGCCCGACAGAGGCCGCATAAGTGATTTGTACAATAATAATTATGTAGGTATTACTTAACGAAACACTTTTGTGACTAGCTGTACTTTCGTTTTGGCCGAATGAAATGTTCGTAAACAAAGTAGGTAATGCTACTTTGAATACTGTTTTGGTAAAATTCAATGAAAAAAATATAAAGAAAGGGATCATTCATTGTTAATTTTTCATATAAGTACATACATTGCGACTTAATTCATTCGGAATACTTACGGGGGATGCGCTAAGGCAGCGCGAAATTCTAATTTTCTTATGTTTTTTTCAATTACCAGGTCAGTGTCAGGTTGTATGTTGATTAAAATATGATACGCGGCCGTAGCTGATATGACTTTACAGAATTATAATCATTAGAATCTGCAATACAACTCCATAAGTTAGAATTGACCTCAAATCTAGCGATTTCATGAAATCATGAGGTTTGACGTCAATTCTAACTTATGGAGTTCTATTGCTGATTCTAATGATTATAATTCTGTAAAGCCATATTAGCTACGGCCGCGTCTCATATTTTAATCAACATACAACCTGACACTGACCTAGTAATTGCAAAGAACGTAAGAAAATTAGAATTTCGCGGCTACCTTAGCGCATCCTCTTTCATTCATCTAAAATACTTTATTTCTTTTATTCCATTATTTGAGATTAGGAAATAGGATTCTCCTCCCTTTAATCCATCCAAAAGTTAATCTTTAAAAGATCGCTATTAGCGATGATACCGCCCGTTGTGTCACCATAATTTATACGTATATATCTGGGATAAGGGCAAGAGAATGATGATATCTGTCATTCACGTGGTGTGTAGCTCAGATTATAGGTTTATATAGGTAATAAAGAGTACATATTCTATTCTATTTGAACTGAAACAAAATAATTATATAATCCTGTCGAAAACATGTATTCGCGACACGAAAGATGAGACTTGACTTGACCGCGCTTCCCACCGCCCCGCCCGGGCCCGCCCGATGATGCCCGGTCCCGACCCGCGCTCACACCTCACACCACTAAAGAGACCTAAAATCGTCTACTGCGCTAGTCAAACCACGTGGTGTGTCAAGTCTCATCTTTAGTGGCACGCATTGAAGGAGCACGTCTTTTGAACCGACTGAAATCGAAACCCAAAAGAAGGATAAAATTTTTTTAAGGCAATAAAATGTCAACGAGAACTGACCTGTGTTTCAGTAACATTCAGCAACTTGGCCATATCAGCCCGTTCCCCTGAAGAAAGGTACTTCTTCACCTCAAACAACTTCTCGAGCTCGAAGATCTGTCTCCCCGTGAAGGTGGTCCTGGCCTTCTTCCGTCTCCCAACTCCTGATTCTTCTCCTTCCTCGCTGGTGAGGGAACCTTCCCCCCCTAGAGGGGAGCGGACGTCTTCTGTTGACTTCTTTCGTTTTACCAGCTTAGATGGATCTGGAAATAGAGATGATTTCGTATTGAGTGGACTGAAAGAGGTCTGACGTAGGTATTAGATAAGAACTAAGTACTTGAAGTTGGGCACACAATTAGAAATGTGGAAAAATACAGGAGATAGTTTTCCCCAGCGCGCAGCGCTTAGACAACAGAGAAGAAAAATACAGGAGATAGTTTTCCCTAGCGCGCAGCGCTTAGACAACAGATAAGAAAAATACAGGAGATAGTTTTCCCTAGCGCGCAGCGCTTAGACAACAGATAAGAAAAATACAGGAGATAGTCTCCCCAGCGCGCAGCGCTTAGACAACAGAGGAGAAAAATCATAAAAATACATATTTTCAAGGAAAATAGTAAATTGATTATACCATTTGCTTTTTAAAATGTTTCGAATACGATTATAAGGATACCTATAAAAACTCTTTAACGTCGTGTAGTCGTGTGCCTGCAACCCTCACGAATACAAACTCCTCAAATAATGAGGCTGACTGACCAATTACTTAATAGATTAACTTGTATATTGTTTTTAAACCACAAAAATAAAGATTTTCTTAATAGATCTGTAAATACAATAAATAAGCAACCGAGCTCAAAAACAGTAGCCATTTTTAAAAGACAAAAAATGTCACCTTTATAACATTTATAACAACACAAGAAAAAACTTCCACCTTTAACTTCACTTTCCCTCTAAAATAATCACGTAACTTCAACGATATATTAACCCGCCGCTTGCGCCCGCGCATCGCTCGACCTCAACGCGACCAATAAAAGAGCCCATTACGGCTTCAATTAGATACCTACTGTAAATCAAAGAGGACAGCCATTAATTGCTCCGTGTAAATCTGCCAGGCGCTAACATTAGCGTTCAGGTATACCGATTTATAATGCTATTTCTGAGCAGGGAGCGCCTGAAGGGTACAGTTGAGAATCTGAGATGGTTGCAAGATTTTGATTTTTTTTCATGTTTGTACAGCAGTCATTGAGAATTCGTTTCGTATGATATTACGGAAAATGATGCTACCTCTCTGTAAGGACGAAAATACACATGCATGTAGCTAGTACAAAACTATGCAAGTATAGCTGGCATGACGTGTGCCATAACAACTACTGATTGGTGAATGTCACGTTGTCAATGTTTGAAGTAAATATATATTTTTTTTATTTTTTTTTATTAGCATGCCAGCTACTTGCACAGTTTTGTACCAGCTACAGGCATGTGTATTGTCAACCTTATGGTTCGCAACTTTCTCGGTCAGATACCAAGCTTTTTCGAACGTAAGATACAAGTGAAAAAGAAAAAAAAACTACCGTAGGTATTGCTTATGATTGTTAAGAAAGGAAAAGTTCTGCAACATTATATTCAGGCCATTTTCACAGTAGCAGGATAAGCACTACATACACACCTATAGCAAAATTAAATTTTAACTATCTGTCGAATTCATCCGGAATTATCCGGAGATGGTGATACAGGTTGTTCAATGTTCCCCATCTATTCTATCAAAATCATAATAAAATACCGAAGTTTGCTATAAGACGAGTTATCTGTCAGACTGTCACAGATCGCAGTGAGCAGGGACGATGACAAGACTTGTCCAAATCAAGCGAGTATTTTAATTGAGGCGGACGGCTCGAGGGAGAATCGATTGCGGCCGCTTAGTCAACACAAATGGCAACAGACTTGACGATTCTTTTTTTCTTTAAAAACGATATTATGTATACAGAGATTAGATTAATATGTTTATACAATTAATATTGGCGACACAATTTGGGTTGAGAGTAATGATTGATAGAAATAACAAATATGGACGAATGTTGTCTTATTTAAATAAGACAACAATTCCGGTCAAGAGCGAGCCGGACTCGCACACCGAGGGTTCCGTTCCGATTTCTGAAAAAGTGTGTTATTTAGAGACATCGTTTTATTTTTCCTGTAATCTTTACATAAACTTCTATCATATAGAATAATTTCAGATTTTTCACTTTGCAAACTTCGGAGATAAGGGGGAGGGACGGTAATTTTTTTACATTTTTCATGAAAAGTCTAAAACTATGCGGCTAAAAAAATGGATAAAAAATGTTTGAGAATGTGCAAACAGCGCTCTTCCATATGATACCCCAAATGTCCTAGCAGCCCCACTTCGAATTTTTAAGACCCTTTCAGTCCCTGTTTCAAAAATATATATATATTTCTTTCTTATTTCCAAAATAGTTGGGCAAACGTCATCTAAAACTGTTCCAAATTTCAAGTTGATAGCATTATTAGTTATTGAGATATCCAGCTGTGACAGACGGAGAGACAGACAGACTGAGTCACACCATAAGGGTTCCTTTTTATACGTTTTGGTACGGAACCCTAATTAACAACAAAGTAACTTTATGCGTAACTAATTAATTTTATCAATCAGTTTTATTAGATTTCTTGCAGAAAGGTTTTCTATGTTTGGAGTTGATAAAATACAATTTTCCGATCCGATTTTAATAAACACTTGATAAAAAAATGATTCTTTTCGCGAAAGGAAAAAGGAAAGTCTTCGACACGGTAAACAACTACAAAGTGGATGTTCTGTTCACTACAAAACAAATTCATACTTTACTACAAGTGTTACCCACATATTTAAACACACATTAGATACTGAAAATAACTTACAAATTGCGTCTTAAAATAATTCACAAAGTATCGTTTATAACAATTATAAATAACTGTCCCGGACATCGCGGAGTATTGAGTGAAATATCGAATGTTTACAATGTTGGTACCGTTAATTCAGCAATTTATATCGAGACGTCGCTTATTCTCGGTACTGGCACAGATTAAATGGATACAGAAGGTCAACTCCACATAACGAGAGAAAATACACGCACAAATAGACACGCTTTATGTACAGCGAGTGCAAATAAAGTCGCGACACGGCTTTCGTTTGACATAGTTTGAGATCGCCGAATATACGAGTATACGTATGCGACTTACGAGTCGTAACTCGTAGGTCGTGGGTTTGAACTCAGGCAGGCACTTTTTTTATGAGTAATTGATTCACCTGTTTTGAGAGCAGTGGTAGTGCTCTCAAAACGGTTGAGGAAACCTGCATGTCCTATGCTTGAGCCAAAGATTCAACGTCATTTGTGACATCCACCAACCCGCACTGGGCCCGCTTGCGCGTGGGAATATGGCCCTATCTCTGTCATAGAGAAGAGGCCTGTGTCACAGCAGTGGAAACGTTATAGGCTGATTACGTACGCGTTTGTGTGCGTACGCTTTTTTCGCTAGTTGCATGGAGCTGACCTTCTGTAGCTATCTATTCCATGGTATTGGTACTTACTGCTGGGGAGGAGGGGGGAGGGATAAAGTATCAATGTTCTTTGTTTTGAAATGTCATTATTTTAGAAGAACATGTGGTCGTTGAAGTCTCGTGTATCAAATAATATTAGTAGGTGAGTCATGTTTTGGTTTTGGTAAGTTTTTGCAGTATGAAATGGAATGACAATTGTTTGATATTATGTTCATCGTCAAAATTGAAACAGCTTCCTTTCTCAAACAAGTGTTTATGTCGCGCGCGATTTGCGTCGCTTGTCGCGCCTGTTTGTAGGAGGCTTAAACCACTAGCTCAACAAGAGTTCCTTATACCTATAGTGGAAGTAAGAACTAAGGAAGGATTTTAGAACATTCATCCCTTAAATGGATTAAAGGGGATGAAAGTTAGAATAGGTAGAGTTTGTAATTTTTATAGCTGAGAATGCGCGTTGGGCACACGGCTTGTAGTTTAAAGTATTGAAAAGTATAGACAACGAAAAAGACGTAAATTAAGAGGATACATCGAAGCGTGGTTTAGCTCGGTGTGTAAGTGAAATGGCGTTATGGCTGTCGCTGTAGTTTGACGCGCGAGGTAGAAGACTCACGCGCACCGGAATTTAAACGCGCTTCGTTTAAATGTAGATTTAGTACAAAATGCGACACTTAAATCAATTTTTAGCTTAGTAATTATTTAAATACTTTCGATTTAAACATTCAAAAGTGCCTTTTAATGGCCTATTTTGAAATTTGACTTTGATTTTGAGTATTTGTGGGATCGGGAATAACTACCTATCTAACATTAACACATATTTATCCTCAAAAATAACCTCTCAAAATATTCAGCGTGTAGGTAATAATTTAGCGCTGAACATTCTGTTATAGAACTGAAACTGAAATCTGAAACATATTTCAGCCGCGTTAGCATCGCTCTATAATAATGTGGGTGAAATATTATGAGCTATAAATTCAGTGTTTAAAGGCATATTAAATGGTGTTCATGATCGTTGTGGTTTAACTGATTGGGGGAACTGTGAAGATGAGCTTGTTGTCTTTGTTTTAAATGATTCGTTTATCGTGACGTGTAGAAAGAGTACATCTGGCTACATGAGCTTTGCGCGCAAGTGCTAGTCACCACATGAGGTATGTGAGCGGTGAGACGGGGAAGGTAGACAAACGTCCAGTCAAGGCGCGCGCAGGTGACGCGGAGTTGAGGGAGCGACACAAAACTAGATATTCATTAATGTTACAATAATGTTGTACTCGTATATATAGGTGGGTACATTTGCAACGCACGTTAATGCTGTCCGGATTAATGTTTACGTTATTTTATATTCATTTATGTATACAGGATAGCAGTGCGCAAATATTCACGGGGTTTTCTACCCATGAGTATGAACAACTTTCACTATGGGAGCAACTCTGAAACCATGAAGAAAAAATCAGCTGTTTCATACGTTTTGGTTGAATAGGTGTTGCACTTTTGTATGAAACAGCAGATTTTTTCTTCGTGATTTCAGAGTTGGTCCCATAGTGAAAGTTGTTCATATTCATAGGTAGAACACCCTGTGAAAATTTGCGCACTGCTTAAAAACTTTTCCTATATTATGCCTCTTAATTATATTTATTGGCTCATATAATTGGTTGTAGCTTTGTAAGTAAGTACAGTTGCATTATAATATTCTAAGTACTGTTTATTACACGACTGCCCAAAGGAGTGTAATGTTTTCAGGGTTGATGTATGTTTGTATGTATGTGAGTTTCTTTATTCCACCATAACTTTGAAATGCCTGAACAGATTTGGATGTATGGGGTATCGTTAGAATCCTTACATCATCCCGAGTGACACTGGCTATATTTTTTTTGAAAAAAAAAATCAATATGGCGGCAGTATGGTTCCATTTTGAAAAGTGAAAAAAAACACACTATGGTAAATAATTTTCATGTATTTAGCGAAAGTGGGTAACTATAACAAATAAAGCACTCGTAGTAGGTAAGATGGACTTGCTAATTTATGTTATACACAGTTTGTCCATTACGAAATTCTCCATTGCAGTACTTTGCAGAGCCTTGAACTCCAAATCACATTCGTTGTTCACTTGACTGACTGACTCATCAACGCCCAGCCCAAATCCTTGAACCTAGAAAGCTGAAATTTTGCACAGAGGTTCCCTTTCTAACGTAGACAAGAAATAAGGAAGGATTTCCCGGTAGGACGTTCCCGTGGGATATTTGCCGACATCCACGTGGGCGAAGCCGCGAGCAAAAGCTAGTAAGTTATAAAATAATCTCATTGCTCTACATTACAAAACTATGATTTATTTCTTAGACAAACTCAATTCTTTATTCTCGTCGCATTCATTATTACATTCATTACAATATAAAACAATTATCTCCATGGAAGACGATGATTGATACATTGATAATCTTTTAACGATTAACACTCGTGAAGTCGGGAGCAAAAAACTTACGTAACAAGAAATGTAATATACATTAATATGATTAATGTCGGGGTTTGTGATAGGAATAGCGACCATCCGCTTTATGTAATGAGTGACTCCGCTTGTTATATCTGACCAAGTATGATACAGTAATAGACTCGCATTTGGAACTATCTTTTTCAGTTCAAAACCCCGCGTTCTCTGGTCTCTCTAGTGTTATTCAAAATGATTTAATACATAATAGTATATTATCCGTTTTACGAGACCACATTAGATTCGAGATAGCTCAATGTCTGTCTGTAATGATAATGATTGACGAAACTCCCCGTGTCAGGGAGCAATAACATTTTTTTTTAATCTACAACTTGCTGGGGCTTAGCTCTCTCATAAAATCACCCTTCGCTACTGGTCCAGATCCACTGATCTATATCCAGTAAAAGACGAAGGATGGGTGAAAAGTGGGCAACAGGGTATACAGGCATGAGGAACAGGGTGTAAAGTTGACTCATCCTCCATAGAAAAGGGAGGATCCTCCGACCAGACGGGTGTCGTGTCCGGTGGGCTACTGCCCGACGGTTGATGTCGGGACGTTGTGTAGGTATTATGCACGTTGCGCGGTAAACTCTGATTGCGCGATGCAGGATTTTGCGTGACGTTATTGTGATGCGTAGTTCGCATGTGGCGATGTAGTTCTGTAACTATTAGGTAATCCACTATCACCCGGTTTCTGAGATTTTTAAACGGAGTTTATTCATTTTTTAGTGATTATTGGTTCGATATCGTTTTTCTGAACACTTCGATAAGGAAGAATTTAGCTTAAAAGTCGAGTGAATTCTATCGAGGATCTGAGGATCTCAAAAAACCGAACATAATAAAGGAATTCGCTTAAATAGGTAATTTTGTCGAATCAATAGCTATTGAGAGTTTAAACTCCGTTTAAGAATCCTTCAGAAACCGGGCAGTAAGTACAGCATTTTTTTTTTCATCAAACCCAAGGACGCTCTTTGTGCCGGTCTTATAATTACAAACAGGTAATGTGATTAATGACTTTATAAATAGTGTGCCACCTACGTAATGAGATTACGTGAGAAAGTTCGTCAGATCGACGTATGCGCACCTCTCACTAAGATAAGGCTTTGAGGATAGTGTGTTTAACTAGCGATTTATCATGTTTCATTCTCGTTCATAAGTAAAGATTGAATTTTGAAAGATAATGGTGCCGATTCTCTTGCTCCATAACTTAACTAAAATTAGATAATCGCTATCTTTTACGAACAGGCAGCGCGAGAAAAGGACGGCTATAGCAATGGACTAAGTTAGAAATGTAAAACTAATTTACAGTTTGCGCTTCAACGTGCAGTCGACATGTTTTTAGGTATGTACTTACGTGTGGTCTAAAGTAAGTGTGGAAATATTAGGTCAGCTAAATTTGACAGGTCTAATCTATTATTAGAGAGAAAACGTTCGCAATAGCCTAAATTAAGTTTAGTTTGTGCACAACAGAATCGGCGCCATTTTCTTTACTGGATAGTTGGTGCAAGAAAACTGTTTACTATTTTATTTCGTCTTTTGCAGTCCAAAACTGGGAACATCTATGGCATGGGGAATAATAATTCGTAAACATATACATAAAGCTGATGCTCAGACGACTTTTCTAATAAAACGATTGTTATGAGCTCCCACTATTTATCTGGGCCAGTAGCTTACAAAGCTGGTGAAAAATAATCCCCAAAAGTACAATGCGAAAAACGAGCGAGCGGGAAACGGGAAGGCGTTTCCCGCTCCGCTCGTCACCCAGCCCGCTTGACAATAACACCGCTGACACACCACTAAGTCACATCACGTCATATCGGTTACAAGACTACCTGGAACTGCATTATGTTAGCATTATGTTAGCTATTACATGTGTTAGTTACAGTGCTAACTGCTAATTGTTTTATATTGACAATTGTTTTGCGAGTTCTTTCAACGATTGGTTTAGGTAGATTTCTTTTATTCATGATAAATAAAATGCCTACTGGTTGGTTTTACGAAATCAAAAGTATTTGAATAGAATATTAGTTCTTTTCATTTCTATTGCAAATAAATGAGTTATTTTCAATATGATTCCGATTGCGATTTTGTTTTTTCCCGACTGGGTATGGCAAAACGTGGCTTTGATTCAGGGCTTTCGCTCACCTCCACCGCGAAACCGTAGAAGCGAAACAGCAGTAGATTACTTCAACTGACGCATGATGTTGCGCTACTCGAGTAGCAGAACATCAGCAAACATTATGCGGTTTCGCTGTTTCGCAGCTCAAACTTTTCTATCCATGCGAGCCATATCCTTTGTCTTTTTCCTGACTAGGATGGTACGTTCTCAACAGATTCTATTACAAAAAACTACCTATCCTATAGTTTAAAAGGTAAGACGACGGGTAGGTATGACGTTAAGTAGTGGCTTTATAATCTTTGTCCATCGATACCAGTCAGATCCACTGCTGCAGTGGGTCTCCTGAATGATGATTCTTAATAATCGGCAGATGTGACTGCCACGTATTAACAGAAATGTTAAGGCGCCATCATTACTCATCCTGTATTGCATTCCGATATACCGTGGTGTATCCTATGTGACATTGCAGAAATCGTCGGAAAGACTGCAATTATATAAAAGTGCAAAGCGCTAACGTAACCTAGCAGTTTTTAATCAGTTAACCGGGGGTTATCCGAATTTTCCTGTTTTCAGAATCAATTTTAAATGTTTAAATTAGTGTATTAAGGTCCTGAAAAAAATATATGCCATAAATACATCCTTGCTTTAGGGAAATTAACGATTCCAAACACGATAAGTTGTAATTTCTTCGATAAAAAAAAAATCGAAACATGGTCGATTTCAAAACCATTTTCCGTTTCATTTCCCAATTACAGCATGAAATTATATGAAAATTGCATGTACCATGAGGTAATCGTATTTCAGAGGGAATTTAAAAATATAAACAGTTGAGAATCGAACTTTTAACCACAGGTTTCCAAAGCAGTCGTCGAACCACTAAGCTATTTACTTTGATGCAAGTTGACTAAAGCAGCCGTTTTTATGTTATTATTATGTCACGATTGACATCCTTCCATCCGCTAAGCCTTAACTCCATAAAGATTTAGCACGATGATAATCATTTAAAGGTTAAATCTGTAACTATTTGCTTTATTCGTTTCCTACTCCGCCCAATGAAGCAATGGAATAATTCGCTTTTACATTGTGTTTTATTGTTACGACATACAGACGACATTTTCTTCATTTCTCCGCATCACATGCCCATACCATGGTAACCGATTTCCACACACACCGACACCGATATCGGCACGATATCTACCGGCGAAGACAGTGCGGGGTGAGAGTAGTGGGCATTGTTTCACTTGAGCTTTACTTTCTTTCAATTGAAACTTTTTCGCACTGCCGACTTCGAGACGTCGATACTTAGTAGTGTGCTTGTTTGTCGCGTCGCGATGGTCATCGATATTCAGTTACTCACCAATATCATGGGGCCGGTAATAATACTTATCGCTATCGAATCATGTTGGTAACATTATCTGATAATGTGAAAACAAATTACGACATTTTATGTAATCATAAAATGTAAACCTAAGGAAAAAAAATCGACATAAGAAAAACTAATTAAGTTGGTCAACTGCAAATATTTTACACTGTGGCATGGATTTTCTGCGAAATCGTCGGCGGCGCGTCGTAAATAAACACGTCGCGCTGCATTTGGGGGAGGCGGAGGTAGCGTTTCAAAGGCCTACAGGCCCGAATAACCTGGCCTTAATTTTAACTTAAACTCAATATAAATAAGTCCACTTTCCAGTAGAGAACTTGCACTAATTACTGAGCATCCAATTGTGTCTTCCAGTTAATGAAGGTTAGGACATAAACTCGCAATATTTCTCCATATCCGAAGGAGCTCGTGGCTAAGTAATTAAAATCCGCACGGGTCGATCCATCAGGTTAAGCTACGCTTGCCGCGATTTGTCCGTGGATGGGTGACCATCTTTACATACCGAGACTCCTCCGTGCCTCGGAAAGCACGTTAAGCCGTTGGTCCCGGCTGTGATTCGTGGATTTTTGACAGTCGTTACGGGTCGTAAGAAAACCGAATGTCTGACAACCAGTCTTACCAAGGGGTATCGTATTATTACCCAGTAACTGAGTTGTGGAGGTCAGATAGGCAGTCGCTCCATGTAAAATACTGGTATTCAACTGCATCCGGTTTGACTGGAAACCGACGACCCCAACAAAGTTGGGAAAAGGCTAGGCAGATTGATCCGGAGTGTTGTTGTGTACTCGGTGTTAGCTGAAGAAAAGTCTTGGTTGAGGTTGTTGAGACACGCGAATGCAATGAACCGGAGTCACGAGTACTGCTGAGCTGCTCCACCTCGCAAAGGACAGAGAAATAAATTGAAAAATGACTACCTGAACTTAAATAGGGCTTGATTAATTTCAGCCCAAATTAAATTCCAGTAGGTAGCGAATAATCATCAACAGATGATGTTTGGGTCGCATTTCGTTGAGACCTAAGTAACCTTAAGAGTATTATTTTTTACTATTTTTTTTTTATTCGGGAAACTCAGCTAATCTGTGTATGACAGTGTTCGTAAACAATGTGAGATTGAAGGTCATTTACAAGTTTCCAGTGATAAACACTGAAAATAGAAATGGAAAAAAAGGTCGGTACAAAATACCTGTAACATAAATATTGGGAAATACCTCATACCTCTTTTTCTTTGATCTTCTTTTTATAACATTGTAATATAAATGTGGAAGCTTGTAATTAGCGATTGTCATTTGTTATTTTTTGTTACTATTTACGCGTATTAGTCTGTAAGCTTTCTTAAAATGTAAAAATAAAATAATAATAAATAAATTTAATATACACCGCGTTCTCGCAATTCCGACATTAATTTTACACGTGTATAAGTATTCCGCGTTTTCGTTTTATGAAGATATATTAATTTCATTTATCTAAAATAGCATCTTGGAGCAACCTGTAGCGCAGAGATGAAAATAAACCAAACTAAAAGAAAAAGGTCATGCCATTCCAGTTTATTCCTGGTTTGCAAAAAAATCATTCATGAACTTACAGCTGGGTCAGAACAATAGACAATTGATGAACAAAAAAAAAAGTGTTGGTCAATGATCTTTTAACAGCTGGCATAGAAAAATAGTTTCATGAACGAGTCTTTTGCAATAGAGTGATTCTAATTTTGGTTATTATTTTATTATTTAGTTTGTTTGAATTATTTTTTTTTTTTAAATTATAATAAAATAAAATAGTTCATAAATTGATTTATGAACTATTTTATTTTATTATAATTTGTACAATGACTGGCCACTAGCCCTACCTGTGTCTTTAATTAATGTCGTAATTGCGGGAACACGTTTTATATTGTCTTATTCGCATTGTAAGGCAGCTATTTGGTAAGGATCAGTCACACAGCTCCGGAAAACCACACAATCATGTCCAACAGTCACGACAACCGAAAACCACGTGAAAAAAGACATCTTGCGGAACTCTCAATAAAACTGTTTCAAAATCAAATAAAGCACCGCTGTCGTAAACATAAGAACCGCGTCATAAAACATGTCTGTTTGTCTGTCAGGCAGGCGGGAAAGCGTAAATCTGTGTTACTGAGGCGCAGGATGCGAGACACCTGGGAATTAGTGGATGGTTTTGTGAAATAAGGTAAGTCATATGATTGACTTTAGCTTTTTATCTCGCTCGCACGATACTGCTCGCGGACTGAGTGAGAGCGAGACTGAGTGCGGTGCTGGGCGCCGGTAATTGCTTTCTAAGGTGAAAATAATGGCAATTTGAAAAAAATAAAAATCATTAGACCTGCTTTATAGTTAAATCAGTTAGCAGGTATGCAAAGTTTCATGATCTAATTTGAAGTGTTTTTTTTTAATTCCAGCGGTTTATTGTTCGGTTAGGAGGAAACTTATTTTATATCGAGAAAATCTTATGGAATTTTGTTTTCGTCAAACATGTCAACTTTACCATATATTTATTTCAATATTAATGCTACAGGATTTTCGACATAACGGAGGATCATGCTAAGCCATTTGCTTTAGAGGTAGTAGGCTCTTAATGAGAAGACGTGGGTTTATATTTGACAGATTGAGGGACTTTATACAATGAACTAGGAGGATTATTAGAAGCTTCCTGTGGATCTCATCTAAATTTACAAAAGGTTTGTACACATCACTTGATTCGCCTTAACCCTTGGCGATGGAAAGTAGTCACAGTTTTCTGTATTTTTGTCAGAGCCCAAGCTTCTAAATCCTTACTGAAGTATCAGAAGCTCGAAAGATCAATTATAGTAAACTCACGCAAATAAGTGATAGTCCTAATTTCGTGATAGTCCGTTTCGTTAAGTATTAACACGACTGTTACGATTATTTGCTATAAGTCTTAAAATAGTAGTCCTAAGTAAGTTTACTATCCTAATTACTTATTGTAAAAATAAGACTGCTTTAATTTGACTAAAAGACTGATTTGATTTAAGACTGTTTTAATTGAAATAAAAAAGAAGATTTTACTAACGTATCGAAGTTTTATTACATATTTGGTTTTATCACGAAATTGGATGAGTTCACCCTAGATGGAAACATAAACACCAAATGGCGGCCGCTTTTAAATATATTATGACATTCAGTTGCACTACGTAGTTAGCTAGGAAGCCCATTTCAATAGTTGTTAAATATTATTGAATAGTTGTTAAACAGGTTCTACGTCTTGACGACGAACAGACACTATACAAGTATTCTACATAATTATAAGCTCTAGTAAGAAAGCTAACCTTTACATCACAAGAACGGAAATTGAGAATTGAGTCTAAATTCGCTAATCTCATGTCATTAAGGTCTAAGCTAACTAACCGTGCCTGCAAACGCGCACGCGCACCAGCTGCTTGGCTTCAATAGCTCAACAGTAGGAGGCAGTAAATCTCTCACAGATTTACGTGCCTCCAATGATTTACTACGGAGTGTTTGCTTAGGAATAAATTAACTTTTCCGCTTATTTTCATTGATGTTAATATGGAGCTTTTAACGAGACGAGTGTTTCAACATTTCCTTTGGTTGGTAATTTCAGGGAAAATTTGGTTGCAATTAACTTGAGGTACCTAGAAGAGGCTCAGACGAAGCCGACGTTCGCACGGACGTAAAAATATCGCAGCGGGATTTTATCGCGCACTGGAATTTCAACTCTCAGTGTTGAACCGAGCGTTGAGAATCCAACCTAACAGCAACGGAGTGCATCCCAGCGCGTCGAAAAAACACACTGTTGGATTTTTAACTCTCGGCGCTAAGCAAAGTGTTGAAAATCGAGTGCGCGAAAAAAAATCGCCGCGATATTTTTACGTCCGTGCGCACGTCGGTTTAGCGCTGTCAACAGTGACGTGAGGCCGCACGTTTCGGGTTTCGTAAACATGTGTACACATAATGAAGTGTAGTTTAATTACAGAGCGAGGTGTAGTTTTGCACATGCTTCACCTGTATTGTTCGCAGCGCTGTCTGGGTTTTTTATAAAGTCTGAGCCTAGAGATAAAATAATGCGTACATTTTCCCTGGAAAAGACAACTGTAGGATCGAAACACATCAGAAATCTTAACAAAGACATACCAACTTTTGAAAATCCCACATTCCTCATCTTCATCAAGCCACAGGAAACCGGCCATAATAACCATCCCCAAACCACCAGTTAACCTATCCTAGTGGGACTGACTGATAATAGGCCACTTATAAGCCGGTAATAGACCATAAATTAACTGTGACTGTAAACTAGAAGTGATCTTTTGAAGTTTGAAGTTAATTTATGGAACAAAGAGTTGTGGTACTTTATGTCACCCATGAGGAGCTGCTTTTATTGTGATTACGGAGCTGGCAGAATGCCTGGCTTCGGGAGTTGATGGTGAAATGATTCCTTTGTTCTGTATTGTACTTAGGTGCTAGATTGACAACCTGTGCCCGGGACATGGGCTGATGGAAAGCGAATACCGTCGCAGACTTTTAGTACATTGTGGGCCTATGAAATGACGACTGTAGATTCAAAGTTGATAGGTTTTAGATTAATACATTAGTTAAAATATTTTTCAGTTTGAGGCTGAATACCAGGCACACCTAGGCTAAATAATGGGGCATGATTATAGAAATATACAACAGGATACTCTATATATATCATTTTCTTACAACTTTTTTTGAGTTTTATTTTACTAATGGCTTCCGTACGTCAAAAAGAAAAAACGGAACCCTTATAAGATCACTTCGTTGTCTGTCTGTCTGTCAGTCTGTCAAGACCCTTTTTCTCAGGAACGCGTAGAGGTATCAAGTTGAAATTAATAATTATCAAATACGTAGGTCTATGGTCTCTTGTAAATCTAAAAAAAATTAAGCTCAGTCAACGCAGTAAAAAAATACGGCCATTTCAAATCAAAACCTGTAAGGTACTTCCCGTTGACCTAGAATCATGAAATTTAGCAAGAAGCAAGGTCTCACAGCACAAGTAAAGGAAAAAGTCCGAAAATTGTTTATTTATAGTTTTATCACATAAAAACATTGTATGGGAGAATACTTTTTTCAACTACAAAGTCAAGTTTGTTTTTAGGATACATTCATCCCAACTACGGAACCCTTCATTGTTCGTGGTCCGACACGCGCTTGGCCGGTTTTTTTTTTCAATAGTCAGATAACTCTTATCTGAAGAATAAATATGACACTTTGACATATTTTCTATACAATAGCTGTCAAACTGAAATACTTATTCTTCAGATAAGAGTTATCTAACCATTGAAAAATTTGCCCTAAAACAAATGGAAGCTGGATTAAATATATTACTTACCTATGAGTATTTTCAAGGTCCTAAAATAGTTTTTCTAATTTCTGTTTATCTACCAACAAATGATAAAAAATCTGCAAAGAGAATTCAGAATGAATGAGTGTTAAATTAGATTACAGCATCTCTGCGTGCCCACATCAAGCCAATCACTTCAAGCGAATGTTCGCAATACCTACTATCATAATAATATCGAACACCAATCGCTTCCATTAAGCCCACATAATCGATTAGGCGCCGCACTTGCGAAACAACCGCTACCTAATTTTTCGATTCAATTTAACGATCATTTTATATCGATTAACTGTTATTGGATAACGATATTTATTAACATCATTACGGCTCATCACTTTGATGGTGACATAAAAATGTAAACTCAACCTTAGCTTAGAAGTTACAAAGTTTAATTTCCATTGGTGTTGTGGATGTGACTATACATAGATCATAATAATAATATAGGTTTTCAGACTAGATGGTGCAGTGATCTTTGCGAACATTATTGTCGATTATTAATGTCGGTTATTTGTGTCGGGACGAGTTTGTTGAGCGTTTTATTAACTGATGGTTATGTGATGAAATGTTTAACGTATCATTATGATAGGCTCTATGATAGGTTAGTGGCCTATTGCGAAAATAGGACTCTGTTATTAAGCAGTGAGCAGAATTGTGAATGTTAGACACACTTTCTTGTCCATTCATCGTTTCATTTGTATCAGACGGTATAATAATAAGGTACCAATTTATATTGACATTAAGTATGTCATTGTCAATGGACATTGATGTGTTCTTTAATACCGTTTCATATGACTTATTATGATCTGTAGTCTGTACACAATTTATTACTATCGATGCTGGCTCGAACATTAACTGCTTTAAGGCAGCTTTGTATTCGACAAATTAAGAATGATTCTGTAATATTGGTCTGCAATGATTAAAAAAACACACTAATTCAGACCTTGATCCATTTTACTATTGTTGAAATTTGGTAGCCATGACAGTGATATACAGGGTGGTCCAAATAGTGACCTCAAAAACAAAAATCTGAATTCCTCATACCCGAAGATACATTACTTGGGGTATCCGAAAATACCCCAAGTATGAAAAGTATTCCGCGATTTTTTGTAGTTTTCGAATTATTTTTGTTTTTGTAAAATGGCGGAACATACATGGGGTATTTCCGAATACCCCTGGGTATGAGGTACTCAGTTTTTCTTTTTGACGTCACTAGTAAAAAGTCAAAGGCAATTTAGTAATTCTTAAGCAAATTGACTACCAACTTAATTTTTTTGTATTTTCTCCATACGAAACTACCTTTTGGAAGGGGCAACTAGAATCAATTTTATTTTATTGTAAATTAGGACCAAACATGAAATCGCGAAAAAAAATCAACTGTTCCCTACGTTTATTTTCGCATAACTCGTCAAAATGTAGGGAACTGCTGATTTTTTTTTCGTGATTTCAGGTTTGGTCCCATAGTAAAAGTTGTTCATAATGATGAGTACAATGACCCCGTAAGAGGTTATCCATTAATTACGGGACACCCAGTACATTCGATGATCGATTAATTCGACTATCATAATTAGTACATAATTGTGTACTAATTAGTAATGAATTCATGAAATATCAACTTAACTGTGTAAACTAAATAAAAAGGGCAACAGATGGTATTCGGATGGATCATGGAAATCATACTTAATTAAATTAATCATGTAACTAACAAAGATTGGAAAAATGCCTAAAATATTCTAACAAGCAAAGCTAGCTTATGCCCACGGCTTAGCCCGCGTGGAGCTTGCCGCCGGGTAATAAGTATTATTTGTCCTGATCCAGGTCCTCGTCGACCCGTGTGCCAAATTTTATCCAAATACGTTCAGCCGTTTTGCGTGAAAGCGTAACAAACAAACAAACTCACTTTCGCATTTATAATATTAGTTAGGATTGCATGATTCCAATTAAACTTTTATTGTAACTTATATTAAGCTGATATAATAATCTTTTTATAGTCAACAATGGTGGAAAGCGCGGGAAAGCGTTCTTTTGCATTAGAAACATCGCTTTTATTCAAAGACATTTGCGGTGAACAACTTATGAACCTTATGATCATAGTAAAATCGATAAGTGGTGCACCGCAAATGTCCGCGATGGTACCATCGTGGAAGCTGGCGGGAAACTACTTTTCTACCTTATTACTAAGGTAATAAGGTGGAAATTTGTTGGTGCGACCAGAGCGATGCTCCCCACTCTCAGACGCCGATTAACTTTATATAAGCTTTTTATAGCATCGCTAATAAGCGAGTGGAGTGCTGTTTGCTTCTTAGATAATGATTACACTTGCAATCCTAACTAATATTATAAATGCGAAAATGAGTTTGTTTGATTGTTACGCTTTCACGCTGAAACGGCTGAACGGTTTTGGATGAAAGACACATGGGCAGAACATGACCTGGATTAGGACATAGGATACTTTTTACACCGGTAGTAATTACGACCTCCACGCGGGCGAAGCCGCGGGCAAAAGCTAGTGTTAGAATATTTTGGGCGTTTGTCCAATCTTTGTTAATTACCTACAAAATTAATTTAATTAGGTATGATTTCCATGATTCATCCGAGTAGGTACCACCTGTTCCCCTTTTTATTTAGTTCAGTTTTGTTGAGTTAAGTTGATATAATTATCATGAATTCATGACTAATTAGTACCTACATAATTTTGTAGTAGTCGAATTAATCGAACATGAAATGTGAAGTCGCTTCATGTAAAACTTTTTTACAAAAAAATACAACCGACTTCCAAAAACAACACTATAACGTGAAAAAAAAAACTTTAATTTCGGAAGTCGGTGTCTGGTTAAATTTGTTTTCGTTTTTTGCCACCGACTTCCGAAATTAAAGTTATTTTTCACTTTATAGTGTTGCTTTTGGAAGTCGGTTGTATTTTTTTGTAAAAAAGTATTTATTTTTCACTTTTTAGTTGTGGTACCTACCCCACACAAATTCTAATACCACTACCTGCAAAACAAACTAGAACATCATCCATATAAAAGTGGGGGAAAAAATACGTATTATTGAAGCTAACTCAAAAACTACCAAAGCAAAGTTAATCAATTTTATATGGGACCATCTTTGATGTATACGCTCTCCAACAAAATAATTTTTTTTCATATCGGACGACTCTGTAAAAAGTTATGCGTGGTCATACATAAAAAAAAAAAATATATATACGTGTCGAATTGAGAACCTCCTCCTTTTTTTTCGTCGGTTAAAAATACTGATATTCAGCTGCATCCGGTTAGACTGGAAGCCGACCTCAACATTTATGGTGAAAAAGAATGTAAAAAAAGTTTAGTATTTTTTCTAAAACATCTACTACTACTTGGAATATTTTTTTTTTTTGTATTTTTTGAGAACAGCCGTAATGTCTATTATAATAAGCTATTTCCAGGTTATCCATTATTTATGGGACACCCTGCATGTATGGAACATTGGGGTGCTATTAGAAAGGCGTTTCTGATGATAATTTATACCTACCTAGATAATATACCTATCAGTAGCAGCCGATCACCATGAAAACTTACATGAAGTGAGCTGTCATTCCACGTGATGCTAGGGGTTGACACTATTGACAGCTCACTTCACTTCACGTTTTCACGGTGAGATTTTAAATCCGCAACCTTCCGCTTAAAACAGCCACGTCCGACGTAGTACCCTTCCACTTAAAACAGCCACGTCCGACGTTAATGTACAAATATCTTAGTTCCTACAAATATACATCAGGCCCTCAACAGACAGACGAATTAAACTAATAACGCCGTGATACAGGGTACAGCTGTGAGCTCAGCCATGATTTATGTCCCTGCCGACGCCGCACACGTACAGCGTGAAGATTAAAGAGACCTACCCCCATGGGACTAGGGAGGTATTCAATTAAGTTTAGAAGACTGTTGTGGGTATTTTTGTAAGCAGTTTTGGGTAACTCCTGGGGTAATAATTATGAAAAGTGGGATACATTGTAACGAAAATTAAACTGACTTTAACCTAAGCATAGAAATATAAAAAACAGAACCTAAGTATCTGGATTGAAATGAGTTTTATCTGTCTGTAAATACCAAAGTCAAAGTCAAATCATTTATTTCAAATAGGCACTTATAAATAACGCACTTTTGAACGTCAAAATTTTCAAAACAAAAATAGAATTGATTCTAGTCGCTCCTTCTAAAAGGTATTTTCGTAATGGAGAAGAATGGGCAAGAAACTCCACCGTTACTCTTTGCTAATGTTTTATAATATTTTGTATATATTAATTATATAATTAAGTACCTACCTATATGTGAAGACGATGCACCTAGAATAAAATTACTGAGTATACCACAATAGGTAAAAATAATTAAAAATGAAGCAATCACACTAAACTTCTAATATTATAAAGGCGAAAGTTTGTGTGTGTGTATGTTTGTTACTTCTTCACGCTCAAACGGCTGGACCGATTTGGGTGAAATTTGGTATGTATAAGTATAGCATATACCCTGGATTAACACATAGGCTACTTTTTATCCCCGTCCACACGGGTGAAACCGCGGGGCGCAGCTAGTGACAGATAAATAAATTTTGTGATAGATACATGGTGCTCACAATCTCACATATTTACCAACAAACATTGTAAAATTCTAGTCTGTGGTAAAAGTATACGATTTTCTAAAATGTTAACAAGTAATAAGTCAGTGTATCTGTGTACCTTTCAGCGTAGGAACTACATTATAAGCTTTCAGCTAATTTGAAAACTACTCCTGGCTCTATTTATTGAAATAACAACGTTGATGACTTTCAGTCTCCATTAGGGATTTAATTTGAGTTACTGCATAAAGTTCTACATTAATTACATAATGTTACATTTCAAAATAATAAAAATATAACAGATTTGCAAAAATAATCAAATCAACTAGAAACTTTATTTTTTATAAATTGTAATTTAATATCTAGGTACTTGTGTTTTTAAGTAGGTAGGTACATACGTAGGTATAGATTTTTTGTCTAAAAATAAATTATTTCAATTTAACTAGCAACTCACGCTTAACCAATCTTATACTAAAACAACATAAATAAGTCCTTCGTAAAGGACCAAATCAAGTGGTAATGGCCTATCATCGGCTTTGTTCTATTTGCGGGGAGACGCGGCGCAAAACGATGCGCCTGCGCTTATTTTGACATGCCTTCATTATCGATGGGATATGTTAGGTACGCGAGTTCGGAAAGCGATACCGGAGATTTTGTGAGCGATTTTTATAAAAATCAAAGAGACGCATGTGGACATGCTGTGCCGACGAAGGATGAGTGTGGTTTTTAGGCAAAATAATTGTTGGAATTTAAAAGGATATGAACGAAATGGACGACGAACATTAACAAACATTTAAATTTATTATAAACTGCCTTTTTTTTTTTTTTTTGTGGATGGGAAATCATCAAATGACTTCTCCCGCTCTGGGCAGAGCGGGAGGGCGTGTCAGACTTTTACTGACTAAAACCCACCCATGCTCCTTCAACTGCCCGTGCCAGGGCCACGGTATCTCTTTCGAACTACCCGCGACCCCGGCGGCATCGGCCCAATTGACCCCGTCACTGCTGACATCTCTTTGAGGCGCGCGTGGAGCACAACGCGCCGTCGACCCGGGCCTGTTCCTTACCGGACGGCGAGCTGCCCATTACTCGTCGTCCGCAAGCCCGCGCCTACGGTGGCCGGGAATCAGCAATCGATTCCCGCCGCCCAGGGCGTCTCCTACGGCGGCTAGAGGCGCGAGGGCGCGGCTGTTGCCTCTCCCTCACGCGTTCCGCTTCCTCCTTCGCGAGCATT
The DNA here is from genome assembly GCA_946251885.1 of Cosmia pyralina. Lineage (NCBI taxonomy): Eukaryota > Metazoa > Arthropoda > Insecta > Lepidoptera > Noctuidae > Cosmia > Cosmia pyralina. The sequence continues at coordinate 945,662 of OX276363.1, forward strand.
ACTGCTTCGCAGAAGGAGGTGACGGCTTCCCATACACTCTCGCTCCGCACCATGGCCTGGACCAGGTTTGGACGCGAGAGATCGCCGCCGCCGATCGCCTCCGTGAGAACACGGCGGTGCTCCGCCCAAGCCGGGCAGACCTCCACTGTATGCTCCACCGTGTCCTCCGGGTGATCCACACAATGGTGACACCCGGGCGTTTCCTCCCGCCTTATCCGAAACAGGAACCTCCCGAAACAACCGTGTCCGGTGAGGACCTGCGTCAGGCGGAAGGTGAGGACGCCGTGGCGCCTCTCCAACCACTCCTCAAAGAGGGGACTTATCGCCGCAATTGTGGCGTGCCCAGCGCTGGGTTGCAACAATCGCACTCTCCATGTCGCCATGAGATCCCGCCGGAGCTCTGTCCGCTGTACCGTGATTTCTCGCGGCAGCGGAGTTACGCCCCGGCGTTTCGCCTCCTCGCGCCACTCCCACACGTGCGCGAGGACTTTTGCCTCCAGATCCCATGGCGGTAATCCGGCAAGGAGGCACGCCGCCTCACAGGAGACCGTGCGGTATCCCCGGACTAGCCGGATGGCCATGACCCTCTGGGACGCGTTCAACCGGCGGGCTGGACGCAGCCTCAGGGAACGCGCAAACTGCCTCACAATGTCATTGGATATTGAAATAAATTACTCATTCTCTTTCTGTTATGGACGTTCATACTCGTAGATGCTTTGACAGACTTTAATTAATAACAAATATTACATGCACAAATATATATTTCTTGTATATCTCTATGTATGGACAACCAAGCTGATGTACTTACAAGGTGTCCCTTAAATAACGGACGCTTTTTCACGTGCACGTCTTTCTACATTGTTCTCACATGTATATTTTCAACATGAACGATGTAACCAATATTTTGTAAAAATATTATGATTTAAAAGAGTGTCCGTGGAGTTTCTTGCCCGTTCTTCTCCATAGGGATCTACTACGCTTTGGAATGGGCAACTAGCTTCATCTTTCTGACTGACCGACCCATTGACAATTCAAAAGTGCCTGTAATTGGTTTATTTGAAATAAATGCTTTAAGTTTGAGTTTGAACGTACAACCTCTTAAGGGGTCGTTGTAGGTACTCATAATTATGAACAACTTTTACTTGAGACCAAACCTTAAATCCTGCTGTTCCGTACATTTTGACAAGTTATGCGAACATAATAGTGTCCCATAGTAAAGTTCTTCATAATGATTAGTACAATGACCCCTTAAAAGGTTGCGCGTTATTTAAGGGACACCTTTATATCTTCCTTGCAGGAATCGAACCCGTAACTCTGTCAATAGAGCCACGAACTTTATTACAAAACCCATAAATATACGTAGGTAATTAAAATGAACATGGCAGCTTCAATTAAATCGCAGAGCATTTATCCCGCAGTGTGCTACATCCCTTAATACAGTGCAGCATCGAACTGCGCTAGTCTAAACAAGGGGGCGGCGAGTGCTACAAATTGAACTATTGCAACTCGCGCCAGTAACTGGCACGTCAGGGATGCCACTTGCGAGATGTGATGTATTTATGACCACTTAGGATGGAGTCAGGAGACAAAAGAATATTGGAATGCTGCGATCAGAACTAGGACTGGTATGCAATATGGATTATTACTGGACTTGGAAAGGATGCCCCGTATTTGAGGAGCAAAATCAACAAAGACTACTACTTTCGATCGTCGGCAAAATAGTTTTGAGATATTTTCTGTCGGTATGAAAATATCATCTTATTCATGAAATTTTGGATTTTATCATGGCATTGACAAACGCAAAGTTTTACCTTATCTTAAATGTCTACAAAGTAGGTAAGTAGATATTTTAGTTTAGGTAATAATGGACAAAAATATTGGTCCAATTGAATACCTACAAAATAATATTGCATGGTAAGTGGAATCTACAGTTCTAATCGAATCCGTCCACACTCCGTGGCTTAGCATCGTCATATTAGACATTACGGAGTGGTATTAAAAATAAGAAAATGAAACGTGCTGCTCATATCCACTAATCTAACCGCTGACAAATGACAGCCCTAAACCACATATTAACATACTTAGATAAATCGTAGTACCAGCAAACTGGCGATTGACGCAATAAAACCCCGTTAGTATTGCCATCATTAATCCATATAAATTTACTTGCTAAAAATAAATTGGCAACCCTAAGAGACACAGCTGCAACGGCCAATAGCTTATTGCTTGGACGTTCTACGTTTGAATTACATCTTGCAAACTTATTTGCACACTCGGATAAATAACATATCCTCCTTTTACTTGTATAATAAGGTTTAGATTCGTTTGTGATTTAATGTTTGGTCAGTAAATAGAGTTGTTAAAGTATTCGTCTCGATTAGAACGATAGAAATGCAACGGCTATTCGATATTAGTTATATGGAGCGAGTGCGAGTGCTCGCAGGAATGCTAAGAATATATCGGGATGCCGATTGACAAATTGTGATCGTTTGGGATGTACTGTAGAGCTGTATTTGAGCTTATTGGACGTATTTATGTTGGCAGTAGTTGGAGAATAAAGACCAACTAAGTAGCGTAGGTAGGCTGTTTATTCCCTGAGTTCAAATTATATTTCTTAATGTCGTAGTTTTCTGAATAATTTCAAGTACATGGCACCCAAGAACTGGTTTGAAAGAAAGCTTCGAAACAATTTTCTCATGAGGCGCAAAGTTCCTTAATGGCCGCAGTACCACATGTAACAAATAACAAATGACCCATTGAAAATATACGCGGAACAGTTAAAACAATCATCATTGTCATTAATTATCTCATTATCTCTAACAGCACAAATGAAAAACATAACATGTAATACAACAACAGAACCACACACCAAGCCACACAGTACCAACAACAATACAGTACCAAACACTACGATATTAAACGAACCTTAAGGTCCACCATAACCCTTTAAGTACATAAAAGTTAAGTGCATCAGTTTGCGAGCATGAACTAAAAAACAAACATGCACTGAGTGATAAAAACACAATACGATGACTAACGGATAAGAGCGAGCGCACACTACGCGCTCTTGTGCAATGACAATACACTGTTTGAATTCTGAAGATACATGTATTGTTGTAACACGTTTAAATTAGTTCCGTGTTCATCTTCTTCGTGTCGCTGGCACGACTGTATTTCAAGTCTAGTTAGCCCTATACTTCGCCGCTTCCACGGTGACGTCGCTGGCTCGCAGAGGTCACTTTGGCTGTATGTTCTTTGACAAAGAGGGCAGGATAAGGAGGTGGAGCACAGTTTACGGTTTACGCCACAGCTCCACATGAACAGAGATCCATGGTTACATAGGATCTCTTAGGCTACGTTCCACCAGAAATGAGCGAGGATGCGTAGCGATGTGTGTAAAACTAACCAACAAGAGCACTAGCTTAGCTCAAGCTATGAAAATCAAAACAAATCAAAATTTTATTAAATCGGACAAAAAAACGAAAAAAAACAACAAAAAATGAACGAAAAAAGGAAGCGATGGTATTCGTTAGTTTTACACACATCCCTCGCTACGCATCGTCACTCATTTCTGGTGGAAACGCAGCCTTAGGACGGCATATCATAATTTTGATTAAATCTTATAAACATTGAGAAACACTTTAGAAAAATACACTGTATTTCCATTAATGTAAGGTTTTGTTTTGTCAAAACAATTGTAAAGGGTGTTTTATTTTAGAGGTATATAAATTCAAAAGGAATATCTAATATTAATATCTATGATATTGGCTTTAGATAATTTTATGCCATTTGTGTTTTACATGATTTCGGGCATATGAGCACCACGGCTAGCTCGAATAAAGCGCAATCGTGAAGTCCAATTTTCGACAACTGTCGTATGTTCATAACAGTCCCCAAAGAACGTTAGTTCTAGGGATGATAAGTTTTTGCCTATTTTTTAACGGTTGATTTCATCCAGTTCACTTGTCCAGTCAATTTTAAATCAAAAATATTTTACTTTTCGTTTTTTTTTCTCTACTACTCTTTAGATACTAATCCATAAACATATTCATACAAAGAAATCTGACACATGTTCGCGATTTCTGATAAATATATAATTATGTAGCATATATTATGTACCCATTTATTTATTAGCTATAGGTATTGTCAGTGCACTACTGCACGGTGCGGTGCCGCGACTCTCCGACTTGCGTCACAAACTGCGCACAGAACAATATTACTCTGGTTTTGTAATTCGTAGAAATTGTTTAAATTGCAATAGATTGGTAAATGGTCCGTTTGACACGTATTGCAATTATATTAATTAATATTTATTGCTGTTTAATGCATTACTTGAGAGGCGATAAAATATTGTTACATAAATGGGCTGTGTTGTGAAAAAGAAAATTATATTAAACTCGTAATACTTAATCGGTTGAAGGACACTGAATGAAACACAATAGAAGTTTTACTGTTATTACGTCTGGCGGCGTTCAGTAGGTATCCCTCTAGTGTTAAGTAAACAATCACAATTTTAATTAGGTAGGTTGTAATCGCGTTCTGAATCACTCTATAACACACTTTTTGAAAGAGCTTAGCTTTTCAATGTAAAAATGAATATGACACAACCCTCCCTTCCAAAACCAAAACTGGGATTAGCGTTAAATAAAGATACAACCGTAATAAATGTTCATATTCGCGGAACCTATCAACAAATTTAATTAGGTACACACATTCATGCATGAGGCCGCGACACATTCCACTCATACAAATGTACTATAAATATTTGAAAATCGAACTAACTTTCACATTTAGAATTACTTTTTTACAAATATAGACCACAGCAGGACACAGCACGGGGCTCTTTCTTAGATCATATTATCACAGCAGTCTGTAACTAAAATTATAAGGAAGAACATAAAGTATAAAAACTTTTCATAAAAAATTCAACCAAACAGCATGCGACAAAAAAAAACAACAATGTGCGCAAACCCTTACAAAAACAATGCGCCCATCTGTGTCCATTGGCGTGTACTAAAAATGATTACCCTACCCAAAACGAGAGCACATTCTAAAGAGCAAGCCTGACTAATTGACTGTGATTTACAACTCAACCGGGTTATATAACCTCGTGAACTTCGTGGAATCTTATGTGTTTATTTGGCAGCGTGTGTGGTATCCTAATGGATCGCTTTAGTGACCAGTTACATACAAGTTTTGGTGTTACTTAGTTCAAAGAGAATGAGTATGGTAATTGGTTGGAAGTTATTGGGTCAGGATGGGTTATTATTGACTTCATAGTTGAACAATGTTGATTTACTGGACAAAGGAAGCGGTAAGGAGTCGATTTGTGTAGCGTGAGGTCAGCATCAGATACTAAAGTTTCACTGATATATCAATCATGAAGTAAACAGAAAATTCTTGAAGTTAAACTAAGCCATAGCTAAAAAATGATAAGCATAATTCCTGCTAATAGAGACAACAAAATTAACGACATAAAAATAAGGTTGTCAGAAGGAGACATCACAATGAGTCAACAGTTTTATTAGATCCAATTCAATTAGGCCGTGAATTTAAATGCCGTCGGTGCCACCCCTAAGTCCCTAATTCAAACATTACAGCGGTGTATTCAAATTGCGTTTTCATTGCATTTAATTGGAGGGGCTGAAAGCAACGCAGCACAGTAAAAAATAAAGTAACGTTTGTAAAGTTGACTCCGAAACATATTCATAACCGGGAAACAATATAGGGATTTCGCGACCGATATTTCGAAACGAAACCATTCCGAGAATATTAAATTGAGCACTGGAACTCAATTTAGAAAGACAACATTCGAATGGATACCCAATTCTACGAAATCGAACCGATTTTATAGTGTAGTACTACGAAATTGTAACTATAAATAGAAACAAACTCACCTTTCCCGATTCTTTCATCTTCCGCCCACCCGGAGCCCGGTGAATCCTTAGACTTTGGCACAGACAGGTTCAGAGGCTGCTCCTCACATTTATAATAAAGCACTTTATCAAACTCACTGTCACTAGTTCTTACACTTTTCTGCAGCAACTGTTCTTGCAATTTATTCTTATGAACACTTGTTAAGTTTCTATCACTCTCCGAAACCTGCACACTCTTCTCGTGATAACCGAAAGGTTTTTTCACATCGAAGTTTATTTTTACGTTCATCAGTTGACTCACTGTTGACTTTTTAAATTCGCTACTTTTATCTACATTTGAAAGTCCTAAAATATAATCTATAGTGTGCGGCGTAGGTTTCTTCGGTGGTTTTCCATATACGTGTGGATGCCATGATGGTTCCGACACTTCTGTATCTCTCTTCTCTTCTGAAGCTTTGATTTCTTCATCTCTACTTTCAAAGCTATCTATATTAACATCTGATGCATCTCTAGATTCATCTATAACTAAATCTTCTTTGACATCTTCTATATTTATCTTTTCGTTGGGACTTAACCTGTCGTCTGCACATTGGTAGAAATTAGTATCGTTGTTAAAATTCTGCACATCTATGAGCGTGTTGTCCTCTTGGTGTGGTGTGGGTGTGTATGAAGATACTACAGTTTGCATTTCTTGTTCTTTATTGTCGTCACTCATGTGTTAAGCTTTCAGTATGTACGGAAATAATACATGTTTGTTTTTATGATTGGATTAGTGTTTTGATGCTGGTGTGGGCGTCGTGTCGTTTGATGTTCTCTTTGATGTCGGCGTGATGTTGTCGTTCGCTTCCTGCAACAAACACACAGTTGGTATTATTGAGTGTTTGATTGAAATGAATTAAGCGGGAGTTTAAGTGGATGATGTATTGGTATTTTCATCTTGTGATGACTGGATGAGTTTATATCTGACGGAGCTGAAACAAAGGTTGGTTTTTAATGGGTTATATTTTGAAATGAGACGTCATTTTATGATTAACAATTTGTTTGGAACTATGAATTACATTTGAATAGAGCAGCTACTGTTACCTAAATGTGTAGTCATAGACTAGACTTATCTCTGTTTTACACTTCCCAACAACTCGATACATCTATTAAACACCTAAACACAGAAAAAAAACAGTATCTACAGTAGACAATTTCCAGCTCCAAACAATTACAGAACACTCCATTCCTGATCCCGTTCAGCTCACAAAACTCTAATAAACACGGGTACATCAACAGTAGCCACAAAATGAATTATACGATACACTAACAGCCCAATAAACGGTTCGTGCTCTATCTGGCGCGGCCGGGCTCCCCTCGCAGCCCCGCCCCCCGCCGCCCGCGGGCTACACCCGCACCCCACACGCACACCGAAACACGGGATCAACTGATCGGTAAGCGCTGATTGATTTTTATTGGAATCACATATCAGGGTTGTCGCGAATTTTTTGTTTTGTTTTTTTTTGCCGCTGTGTAAATGTTAGGATTAATTTTCATGTTTTCTTATTTGATTTGTCTAAAGGTTACAATTTAATAATGATAAATGACTTTATTTCTGTAAGTAGGTTTGCACAAACAAATTATATTTTAAAAACTAGATGAGGTCAGCGTTTCCTTTCTTGACTACTCTGCGAAGAAAGGCCAAAACAAACTCTAAGGTCACAGTCTTTAAGTTCACACATAATCTTGGTCAGATCACGTGTAGACCGTGTAGATTGGTGTCTGAAATGGTCTTTTGAGGAAAGAACCACACAGATTGAGCGGACCTGTCCAGTCAGTGCACGCATTTGCAATAATCGTGCAGCTCAACTCAGAACTTAAGGAGCTCAACGATTCGACGAACGATACTAAAGAAAGGACATTTGGGTAGGCCGCTTAGATTACTCAAACTGCCAGACCATGAGACAATTACTAACTGAGAGGAAAAAACAATGACCATATAGTCTTCACATTCATTAAAATAGATAATATAATACTTTACAAAGTAAATATTCATGTCAATCAATGTCAGCAATGTGCATATAAAAATGCGGAAATAATCTTGATTAGATATCTGAGGACTACGTAGATTGGTGTTGAAATGGTCTTTGAGGAAATAACCTTACATATTTGAGTGTACCTGTAATAATAATAATCATTTCATTAAAAACATCTAATGGGCCTCTACGAGCTGACTTCAGCGCCTCGTACGCCTTCTAAAGGGTCTTCCCGGGTCCCGAGATATGTCAGACATTTTTAATAAATAATAAAAAAACTTTTTTACAAAAAAATACAACCGACTTCCAAAAACAACACTACAAAGTGAAAAATAACTTTAATTTCGGAAGTCGGTGTCTGATTAAATGTATTTTCGTTTTTGCCACCGACTTCCGAAATTAAAGTTATTTTTCACTTTGTAGTGTTGTTTTTGGAAGTCGGTTGTATTTTTTTGTAAAAAAGTTTTTATTTTTCACTTTTTAGTGGTTCACATGTGCTTACCCCTTCACAGCGTACTGGCGTGATGTTATGTTATGAACTGGTGTGAACAACAAACAGACATGAGATTTCAGCAATCCCAGTCCATTTGCTATCATTTATTGAGGAGTTCCGTTGCCTATCTCAGAAGTTCTTCATCAGATCTTCACCAAATTGAAATGGGACCACCTGGGAAGTATACCCTTTCAAACAAAAAAAAAATAATCCAAATCGGTCCAGCCATCTTCGAGTAATCGGGGAACATACATAAAAAAAAAAAAATAAAAAAAAAAAAATAAAAAAAAAAAAAAAAGGTTCCGACGAATTGATAACCTCCTCCTTTTTGAAGTCGGTTAAAAAATACTTTACACTTCTATTTTGTGGATACGTTAAATACTTATTAAACTATTAATACCCGTAACTTTTAGAAATAGGAATAAAGATAGAAGATGAAAGTAAGAAATGTTTTAAAATATGTATATGTTTATGTTTTTGTTTTTTTGTGTTTTGTTTTGTTTTATTTTTGTTGTTTTTATGTTTTATGTTTTAATGTTTTTGTTGTATATTAGGTGTACGTTGTTCCTTTCAAACGATTGCAGTAAATAAGCAATTCGAAATGCGCTAAACTGTCTTATTTTTTCCTAGCCACAGTTAATTAACTTGTACTAATTAAATTTAATCATTCTAAGTAATCAGTCATTTAGGGCAATCAGTATCACAATTAGATCGAACCGAAAGATGTTATCAAACGGATAATTAATAATGTACTAATCTTGTTTATTTGTTACATAATAGTTTATTAATTAAACAAGTACACTTTTTATCTATTATTGAACTTAATTAGCCGAAAAATGTTAAATATATCGGAAACAACGCAATCAAAAACTTTGAAGGTATTTTTCCAAAATTTTATTGGCCCATGGTATAATCAAATTCCATGTTTTCTCTAAATAAGTATATAGAGGCATGAGAAACAGGGTGTAAAGTTCACTCATCCTCTATTGAAAAGGGAGGATCCTCCGACCAGACGGGTGTTGTGTCTGGTGGGCAACTGCCCGACGGTTGTTGTCGGGACGTTGTATATATGCTAGTCGCGCGGTAAACTCTGATTGCGCGATGCAGGATTGCGTGACGTCAGTGTGACACGTAGTTCGTATGTGGCGATGTAGATTCCGTCAGAAGTACAACCTAACATTATACGAAAAGAAAACTGTTCATTGAATCTGACACTACAATAAAATCTATTAAAAACCCATATACGACGTACAACAGTTATCAACTAAGTATTTAGCTTCAAAATACTAAATAAAACAACATGGCCCGTGGCAGCCCTGCGAGGTGAAACAGAAAACAAAGCGTACTGGAAAACACGACGACACGACATACACAACGATACAAAGCGATTCGCAACGTTTTGGTACCATTCCCAACGATTCGCTGCGATTCGCAACCACCCCGAATGCTGTTCGTGCATTATTTTTGTGGATTATTTTACGGATGACAATTTTATTGGAATGCCGTTTTTTGATACAAAGAAACCTATCGAAAACTGTTCGTGTAGTAACCGGAAGCTAACACGGGACATTGAATTTGTAAGTAATAATAATGTATGATAATGACGATAATGTGATAATAATTATGATAATGATAGTGAAATGATAATAATGTGCTAATAGTGTAATAGTAATAATCTGCATAATAATTATGACTTTTAAAATTTATTGTATGAGTATTTTATCGTAAATAATTTGCACGCTTGCTTGCAGGCAGGATACAATGACCTAAGGCTGTAAGATCTTCCCTTGTAAACATGTATTTCTTGCAAATAAACGATTTGAATTTGAATTTGAATAAGGTGTAGGTTTATGTGAAATAAAATATTTTGATTTTGACTTCTACAAAGCCGAACATGTTTTAAAACGTTATGTATAGGTATTCTAAACTAAGATGTCACCACACCAGTTTTCGATATTTAAAGAAACAAAAATTAAATGTTATTCATTGGTACACGCATCACTTGAGAACGGCTGGACCGATTTGGTCGCGGCTTGCGGATGCGGTACGAGTTCACTGGTAGAAATTGCCACGTAAGGAAAAAGCGTTATTCGACTCAATGCGACTTTCTCTCTCTCTCTTTCTATTACTTATTTCTGTGTGTCCCTCGACGCACAAGTTTTTTTGAAAGTCAAGAAAAATTGGAAAAGTTGCCTAGAATTTGTACAGTGTGTCTGCCGAGTTAGCTAATAGTTATAAATAATTTTCTCAAAAGTCGGTTGCTGAAAGACGCACCCTAATAAAACCGATACTAAACGAAGGAAGATCCCTCACGAGTCCTCACGATCACCCCTCAGTCCCCTCACACTTCGCTAAAGTTCCCCTCCTATTCACCTGATTTCCACAGCTGTAGGATGGCTGTAGGGCAATTTGTCGTTCTTAAGTTTACTTCCGACACTGTCGATTTGCTCAAGTCTCACTGTAAGACGCATAGGTATCAGTGTCACCGATAACATTGTTTTTTATAATAAAATAAATATTTAAGTAATAAGGTTATTTTTACAAAACGTTTTTTTTTAATATCAGCGTATCACTTGGAAGCCCTACCGCCAATTTCTTAGTGTGAACATTTTAAGAAACACGACCTGCCAAAATTCAATATTTTCCCAACTATTTTCGGGTCGGCTTCCAATCTAACCAGATGCAGCTGAATACTAGTATTTTACATAGAGCGACTGCCTATCTGACCTCCACAACCCAGTAACTGGGTAATACGACACCCTTGGTAAGACTGATTGTCAGACTTTCGGGCTTCTAACGACCCGTAACGACTGTCAAAGATCCACGAATGACAGCCGGGACCAACGGCTTAACGTGCTGTCCGAGGCACGGAGGGGTCTCGGTATGTAAAGATGGTCACCCATCCACGGACCAACCCCGGCAAGCGTAGCTTAACCTGATAGATCGACCCGTGCGGCTATTGTTATTTAGCCACGTTACCTGTATACCTACTATAAATCACGCACAAAGCCTATGTCACTCTCAGAATTAAGACGAATCTAACGACACCTCATTATGTTAAAATCCATCATGCCGTTCAAGCTACAGAGCGTTCAAAGAAATAGACATACATACATCCATACTCTCGAAAAACATTACCCTCCTTCTGGGGTAGTCGGGTAATAATAAAGAATTCTACTTTTAGTATTCTCTAACATTGCTCGTTTATTTTTAGGGTTCCGTACCTCAAAAGGAAAAAACGGAACCCTTATAGGATCACTCGTGTGTCTGTCTGTCTGTCTGTCCGTCTGTCACAGCCAATTTGCTCCGAATCTAATGGAGCGATTAAGTTGAAATTTGGTACACATATGAATTTCTGTGACCCAAACACGGACGGGTAAAGTAAATAAATGAATTTTGAATATAGAGGTCACTTTTGGGGGGCAAATAAGAAAATAAAAAATAAAAGTTTTGCAAACTACACCATGTGGCATGTCAAATAAAAGGGCTTACTATGAGGGTCTCAAATATATTGTTTTTATAATTTTAAAATAAATTGTTTTAAAGTTATTTAAGAAAATAGACGAAAATTAACCATTCCCCCCCCCCCCCCCCTTATCTCCGAAACTACTGACCCTAAAATTTTGAAAAAAATACAGAAAATAGATCTTTACCTGTAAATTACAGGAAAACCTATAAGAAGTCTGTGGTCTTAAAATAACATGGTAAATCTATCAATATTGTGAGTACAAACTGACATTTACAGTTGGAATGTATGGGAGAACATGTTTTTCAACTACAATGTTAAGTTTGTTCTTAAGATAAATTCATCCCAGCTACGGAACCCTTCATTGTGCGTGGTTCGACATGCACTTGGCCGGTTTTTTTTAATATCAATTCCTGAATTTTTCTTTTCTGTAGCGTACTGTAACAAAATATTAATTTTAGGTACCTACTTACCGAACTAGGAATCGAAAGTGGACAAGGTATGCCTGTCCTTTGTACTCGTATGAAAATTCAGTCTCATCCCCTGGGGGTCGAGTGTGAACTATGTTTAGGGGTTGAGAGGAAACAAATAAACAAATCTTTTTTTAGGGGTTGAGGGACCGAGAGTGGACTAAAGGAAGAAATCGCACTATTTCATGTCTATATAGAACTATAATAAACACTATAAACAATTAATAATTAGGTATTATAATTAGGTAAGTATTATAATTATATTAAGTAATATTTATCAATTATTCATTATTTTAACGACTTACGTACTCGTAACTTGGTTACAAATGATCGTGCGAATGCTCCTAGACCAGGCTAGAGATGTGACGCAAAATGTTAACGTGTGCGATAAACTATTTTAAAAGATGGTGAAAGTGGTGATTTGTTAATTATTTCATAGTCTATAACAAGTAATAAAAATGTATTGAGTTTTAGGAGGAGGTATATCCTGATATACCACACAAGTCGCAATGAATGTTGTTGAACTGACAAAATGAAACCGTTTCCGATTGGTAGTGTGTTACATAATAGGGTATTACACCCATTTATGAAAAGTGTCTCAATTAGATTCTGTAGTCTCAATAAGCCACTAAAAAACTCAAAAAATTTTCATTCAATCGATAAGTGCCATAAAAATGCATTTAAATTTTACAATTTCAAATTTCGCGCGTAATTTGACAAAAACGCTGGATGCAGTGGACGTCATATTGCTCTATGGTCATGACGTCAGTTGGCTGTATAAACAAACACTTTAGATACGCTGATCAGTTGACAGTTGACATTGACACTTTTTAATTTATACAGCCGTATGACGTAATAACATGGCGGCTACTTTCATGGTGTTAGAAAACAGATTAAAAAACTGAAAACGTTGAACTGAATTTTAAAACTTATATTGTTATTTTATGAACTAAAACTAATATTTCCCGACTGCTTGTTGCCTAAGCTATCTAAATAATATATTTTTAGATTTTTTCTCTTATACAGTAAAATACCGTATTGTCCCGCTGCTGGTCTGTCAGATAATTACTCATCCGGGTTTTACTCCTGGGTGTCTTAATATTTGATACATCTTAAAAAAACAAGAAAAGGGGGTAAGAGGGGTAAAGTGTACGTACTCATAAGTTCACACAGTATTCTGGTACCAGAAGAAGACAATTCTGCAAAAAATAAAAAATTTAAAGTTCACTACTTCTGCCTCAAAGGTCCCTTGGCACTGAGCGTGATAATTTACATGAACTAAAAAAAACTTTTTTACAAAAAAATACAACCGACTTCCAAAAACAACACTACAAAGTGCAAAATAACTTTAATTTTGGAAGTCGGTGTCTGATTAAATGTATTTTCGTTTTTGCCACCGACTTCCGAAATTAAAGTTATTTTGCACTTTGTAGTGTTGTTTTTGGAAGTCGATTGTATTTTTTTGTAAAAAAGTTTTTATTTTTCACTTTTTAGTGGTTCACATGTGCTTACCCCTTCACAGCTTACTGGCGTGATGTTATGTTATGAACTGGTGTGAACAACAAACAGACATGAGATTTCAGCAATCCCAGTCCATTTGCTATCATTTATTGAGGAGTTCCGTTGCCTATCTCAGAAGTTCTTCATCAGATCTTCACCAAATTGAAATGGAACCACTCCAAGAAAGTACTCTTCCAAAAACTATCCAAATCGCTTCAAGTGTGCCTATAAAATTGGAAGAGTTCTCTCTATTTCTCCAGGATCCCATCATCAGATCCTGACTTGATGATCATGGGACCACCTGGGAAGTATACCCTTTCAAACAAAAAAAAAATAATCCAAATCGGTCCAGCCATCTTCGAGTAATCGGGGAACATACATAAAAAAAAAAATAAAAAAAAAAAAAAATAAAAAAAAAAAAAAAGATTCCGACGAATTGATAACCTCCTCCTTTTTGAAGTCGGTTAATTAGAAACTGGCTTTTGTTTGCACTCTATATCAAATAAACACTTTAAAGTTTCTGTAGTAGGTAGGTATAGGTAGTAGGTACCTATGCTACAGTTCAGAATTATTAAAACTTTTTTACAAAAAAATACATCCGACTTCCAAAAACAACACTACAAAGTGAAAAATAACTTTAATTTCGGAAGTCGGTGTCTAGTTAAATGTATTTTCGTTTTTTGCCACCGACTTCCGAAATTAAAGTTATTTTTCACTTTGCAGTGTTGTTTTTGGAAGTCGATTGTATTTTTTTGTAAAAAAGTTTTTATTTTTCACTTTTTAGTTGTGTACCTACCCCACACAAATTCAAATACCACTACCTGCAAAACAAACTAGAACATCATCCATATAAAAGTGGGGAAAAAATACGTATTATTGAAGCTAACTCAAAAAACTACCGAAGCAAAGTTAATCAATTTTTTATGGGACCAACTGTGATGTATACACTCTCGAAAAAAACAAAAAAAAATCCAAATCGGTCCAGCCATCTTCGAGTAATCGGGGAACATACATATATAAAAAAAAAAGGTTCCGACGAATTGAGAACCTCCTCCTTTTTGAAGTCGGTTAAAAACTACATTCTGAGATAATTCTCAGAATGTAGTTTTTAACCGACAACGGCGTCGTCCGGTCTGCGATCAGTAATACTTTTCCCAAGCACTTTCGAGGGGCTCATTTTCCTAAGAACTTGGAATCCATTACTAGTTAATAACATTAAAGCTATCACCAGCAACCTGTTACGAAAGAGTGAGCTAAACTCAATTATTAGATCTAGCACTACTTGGAATAACCGACATAGCCCACTCATGTACTCACCTTGTAACTAATAAGGAGCATATACACTCCCGAATAATAATGCTGCTGTTTTACTAATAATATTAGCTGGTCTAGTGCTCGCAAGTGCTTACTGCTGAGCATGAGGTCCTGGGTTCGATGCCCGGGTCGGGCAAGTGTTACTGGGTTTTTCCTTCTGCAATTTCTCAGTAGCAATCCGGGAGTTGTGCCCGGTTGATGGCAATATGCTCAGCCCCTATTACATAGGAGTATAGGACCTAACATAACTGGCAAGGTGTACTATTGGTACACCTCTGCAGGATCCTTCGGGTATGCAGGCGTGATGTTATGTTATATTAAGTAGTAGGATACGTGACACCAGACAATTTTTAATAAATATTCAGAAAGTTAAACTTTCAACTGAATTACTAAACTAAATATCCTAGATATTTTGTGTGGTATAAAATGGAACAGACAAGTCGTAGACTGACAAAAAACTCGTCGATCGCATAACCCCCTCCTTTATTAAAGTTGGTTAAAAGGGCCACTCTTTGGATGTCGTTTAGGCAAATAATTAACTGCTATTACTAGAAAATGGAAAATGAATAGTGCTTCCTCGTTGCACCAAACTGGGATCACCAATCTTTCTACCAACCGTAACCATTAATAAGACTATCAATCGGAATCAGTTTAATTTTGACAGTGCAACAACATTCATTGCGTTATTTACGTTGTTGAGCAGACAAGTTTTTCGAACATAATGAAGTAATGGATTAGCAATTGCTATTCAACGCAGAAATGCAGCCAGTGTTCTTGGCACCATGCCTCATGGACACCCACTTTTGTAAGATTTTTAAGGCTTAGTTATAGTTTTGTATTTAATTTTACCATTCATTTGTTATTTAAATAAAACCATGATAAAACAAAAAAAATTGCTTCAAATTGTGATTGATATTGTGTTACGCAATTAGAGTGCTGATGCTTACCGACAGTCACCCTACATAACATAATAGAGTGCTGATGCTTACCGACAGTCACCCTACATAACATAATAGAGTGCTGATGCTTACCGACAGTCACCCTACATAACATAATAGAGTGCTGATGCTTACCGACAGTCACCCTACATAACATAATAGAGTGCTGATGCTTACCGACAGTCACCCTACATAACATAATAGAGTGCTGATGCTTACCGACAGTCACCCTACATAACATAATAGAGTGCTGATGCTTACCGACAGTCACCCTACATAACATAATAGAGTGCTGATGCTTACCGACAGTCACCCTACATAACATAATAGAGTGCTGATGCTTACCGACAGTCACCCTACATAACATAATAGAGATGTATACACAGTACACCCACATTTCACCCGTTATATTTAAATCCCGCTTGTAATAGGAGGCGGACCTATTGCCATCAACCAATTAATGTAAGTAATTGATGTTGTACCATTTAGATTAACTATAAATAAATAAATAACCGCGCACAAATCCAGACTCCGGACTACTACTGGGAAATTCGTGATGGAAAACCCATAACGCTGCCCGAGCTGGCCATCAAACCCAGGACCTCATGCTCACAAGTACAGCTTGCTACCACTAGATTAACGACGAAGTTCAATAGATACAGATGGCAATTTCTGCTGCGACTATACATATAAGATGCAGAACGTAGCTAAGTACACTTAATAATATTACCTACCTACAATTATAAATTATGAATATATACCACAGATCGTAATTTCATCGCATTAATACCATCCAATAGACACTCTCCTTAAGACGCACGTTAATGCACATCAATTAAATTATTACATTATGCTTACATACACACTACTGCACTGACGTCAATCGGCAATGCTATCATCAGCATACGTAATAAAACTTTATACTTAACACGCTAATGTCACCGTTATTAATGTGGAATAAGGTGGATAGTACCGTGGCATGATGTTACGGTATTCTGCGAAGAGTTCAGTGTAGGATTTCAAGAAAATAAAGCGAATTATTTGTTTATAATAAAAATAAATAAAAAATATTGTAGTAGGTAGATACCTTATAGTTACGTTTGTGAGAATCGAGCGTTCGTCTATTGTGCAGTGGTATGCAAGTGTAGGGGTTTTTCCAACTAACCCACATATCTTAACTTTTCTTATGTTTCTATAGATAATACCAGGGTACCTAATTATCAGATTTTCTCCAATTGATTAATCGACGTCGAATCATCTTTTGTGATAATTCAGCGCCAATTAATCGATTGCAATATCCACCAAGGTGTGAATCGATTTTAGGATTATCAGCGTCATATCATTAACAGTCAACAGCATGCTACCGGCCATCCTCTTGGCGAATCCGGAGAAGAGTTGGGCGGAGGTCTATTTTGTGAGGGTGTTGCGAGCCGCCAGTCTTTTTAAAAAAAACCGACATGCCACCCAGTATTCTGCCTACCCCACGCACAATAAACTAATGATCTACTCTAATTCCATCTTTCATTGACACAATTCTCACTTATCAAATTAATAATATGTACTTACAACGTTTTGAGACGTCAAAGAAATCAAAAGAGCCATCTGGTGTTTTTATTAAAAACAAATCCACGGCTTTCATCAAAAACATATGAAAATGCAATAAATTAATTTGGAATATCAAAGGAGATCAAATAGAAGTTAGCTGAGGAAATGTTCCACAATTAACAAACGGTTTAAGAAGATTACTGTCACACCCATCCGCTGTTTCGCGGATAACATGTTTCTGAACGAAGGTTATTCGAAGAGCCAAACGTCGGCTTTGAAATCCTTTTATTTCCTTCACTAAGGAGAGGAGTTTGTGGCTAAGTAATAACAACCACACGGGTCGATCCATCAGGTTAAGCTATGTTTGTGGGGGTTGCTACGTGGATGGGTGTTGGATATGGATGGATAGATGATCTTTACATACCGAGACTCCTCCGTGCCTCGGAAAGCATGTTAAGCCGTTGGTCCCGGCTGTCATTTGTGGA
Source organism: Cosmia pyralina (assembly GCA_946251885.1). Lineage (NCBI taxonomy): Eukaryota > Metazoa > Arthropoda > Insecta > Lepidoptera > Noctuidae > Cosmia > Cosmia pyralina. The sequence goes on from OX276363.1 coordinate 963,764, forward strand.
TCTTTGACAGTCGTTACGGGTCGTCAGAAGCCCGAAAGTCTGACAACCAGTCTTACTAAGGCGTTGCGTTGTGGAGAACTGATTAGCAGTCGCTCCATGTAAAATACTGGTATTCAGCTACATCCGGTTAGACTGGAAGCTGACCTTGGGGTCGGCTTTCCATGGTTGGGAATCTAGGCAGATTGATTAAGGAAATCAAATTAAATTAGTGTTACAATTACAACACTATAAAGTAGGTATCACTTTGTCCCAATTTCCTGCCACAGTAAGTGACATACAGTTATTACGAAAAGTAGGATTATCAAAAAAAATTGTGAATTAATTAGTAAGCAATAGATGCATATGCAGAGTAATAAAATTAATAGTTAATTATTAGAAATTCTCCGATTCCAAAAGCTTAGTCAAGTAAGTGAAAGTAATCTGAATTCTATTCCATAATGACCTATCTAATAATAAGGTCCAACTGAGCTAGATCCATGACTAGTGGTATATTTTGATACTACTTGTACACAGGGTCAAATTAAATTAGCTAGTGAAACTCCGCAGACGATAATATCGATATACATATAAACCATCCTTAACATTGTGTGTGTGTGCATATACGAAAAGAGTATGATTATTTTACACACACGCAGAGAATGCTACAAACACAAGTAAGTATGCTACTTACTACTAAACAAGCATGCTTTTTAATGGCATGTTTATTTTAGGTTTAATCGGCCTCCTCTCCCTCTGTGTGACAGGGAGCGGGCCGGAATCAACCACGCGGGTCCAGTGCAGGTTGCTGGAAGTCACACAATATGTATTTAAATTTTTGATTCTACACGGGACATGCCGCATGTAATAAAGCGGTTGAATCTTCACTCTCTATTTTAAGGACGCTGTTACAAATGGGTAGCCAAATCATTACGTTTTTTACACAAAAGTATGTTTATTAAATAAAATGATTTGCATTTTTAAAATGTTTTTTACCCGAATTGTTGATAGATGTGCATGGTACGATTCTGAACTAAAAATATAATTTTAAATAGGTACATTTTCTCAATAAATGTACCGAAGTGAAATTTTTACTTCGGTATTTTAAAAATGCAAAGCATTTTATTTAATAAACTTACTTTTGTTTTAAAAAGTAATGATTTGACTACCCATTTGTAACAGCGTCCTTAAGGTGGTGTGCATAAAAACAGCGGCTGACGATTATTCACTTTGATGAAGGCCATTTCAATGCACACCATTTCGATAAAAAAGTAAAATTTCCATTATTGATAAATGAAAGATAAACGGCAATCGACACACACTTACTTACGAGTAATCTGACCCGCTTTTTGTAATTAAGATAGAATACTTATTGTTATTAGTTATTATATTGTATTCCGTCCATTACTGCAATTATCTGATTCCTATCAGTCGCATATTGGAAGTGAGTAGGTACAATAAAGCAATAAACGTATAAAACAGGTTACTTCAGTGAATCATTAACATATCATTGAAGTAATATTCATATAAATGTCGGATCCTCTACATAGGATCGTGATTAGACATAGTGTCAGATATACCTACTGTGGGCGCAGAATTGTAATATAATACATATAAACTAGAGAATTCTACCAGAAGCGACATTCTGCTATGCGAATCGCACGCTATTATGGGATGGACTATTAAGTCGAATTGTTACTGGAGATGAATCTTGGGTTCATCATTATGAACCTGAGTCGAAACAAGACTATGCAGTGGCACAAAAAAGGCACACCACCACCCAAGAAGTTTAAAGTGTCACAATCGGCTGGAAAAATCATGGCAACAGTGTTTTGGGATTCAGAAGGGATCCTGTTGACCGATTATAAAGATAAAGGCGTTTCTATAACCGGAGAATACTATGCTTCTATCCTCGAGAGGTTGAAAGAAAGCATTAAAGAAAAAAGAAGGTGTAAATTGACCAAAGGTCCTTATTCTTCACGACAACGCGCCTGTTTACAAGAGCCGTGTTGCGTTGGCTGCCCTGCATAAGGTAGGCTTCGATATTTTAGACCATCCACCCTACAGCCCAGACCTGGCATCCAGTGATTATTACCTCTTCCCAAAACTGAAAAAAGAACTTCGTGGGAAGAAATTTTCAACTGATGAAGAAGTGAAGGACGCGGTTTCAGCTTATTTTTCGGACAAAGACAAAGCATTTTTTTATGAAGCTATACATAAGCTAATTGAAAGATCTGAAAAATGTATAAGGGTAGCAGGTGAATATATTGAAAAAGAAAAATTATTTAGTACTTTTATTTTCACTTCTCACCCTCCATTCCGCGAACTTAAAAATGTACCTACGTATATATCGCAGAGTTTAAGTCTTACGCTAAAAACCACAGAAGCCTTTGAAGGCTTATATGTGGCTAGTGAGTTCGGAAATATATATCTAATTTAAGTAAGTACTAAGAGACAAATTTAGACGGTAAGTTTGTAAGTTTTACATTTAAAGAGTATTTCAAGTCTTTACTTCTTACATTACAACAAAACAATTAAAGGTGCTGACTCCATCATTGGTTTAGTGGTCGTCGCAAGTGTGACTGCAGTGAATTTGTAAATATCCGGCACTTAATAATGTTCGTGCAATAATAATAGGATTATTGAAATATCTATTGGTTTCATATCCGTCCCGAACTGAGAGACCACACACAAATCGAACTAAATAATACCACGTACAGTTACAATTAGTTTTGCTATAGTAATATACACGAGCAGCAACTCATTTCCAATTTCTGAGAACTTTCCTTAAAGCTATTTACTTAGCCTATATTGAAATGAGATATAAACAATACAAGTATTGAGTTTTATTAATAACTTAGTAATGTTGAAGATTACTGTGTTTCGGATTAAATTAATTCATAAGTAATTTAATCATTTGATAACATAGGTACAATAAATAGGGGTTATAAACAATTACAAGCGCGCTATGTTATACCAGAAGGCGGTTAGGTAAATTTTGATTTGTTCCTACAGTGTTGGTCGTCTATTCGATACAAATAAAAAATTAAACGGTGTTCGTTGGTAAAAGTGCATCAATTGAGAACGGCGGGACCGATTTAGCTATATTTAGTTTTAAAATGTTCCTAATAGTCCGAATTAGGTTTATATGGAAAGAAAAAGTGATTGGAAAAGTTTCCGGGATTTTTTTTTAAATTCGCCAAAAAATTTAGGTACGTCCTTTTTTCCATTGAATTTTTATGTGAACTCAAGAACAGGAAAACGTCTGTCGAGTCTGCTAGTTTAAAATAAATAGGTAGCTTCCAAAAGTGGGTAAGTATAATTTAACCCCCGTAAGTACCTACCTTTTACAAGAGACAAAGTTGCGTAACACTGTCTCAGCAACATGTTTATGTGTAGCTGGCAACATTCTTGCTGGCCACATGGAATGTTGCAGTGTAGCTGGCAGCATGCTTTTGTTCCGTATTCCTCATGGTAAACAAAAGAACATCTCGCCACATCAAATGTGGCGGAGAACAATGTTGCGCGACTGGTGCCCAACATTGGCTTGTAGGTTTAGTGTAGGTACATACCTTGGACAATCAGCCTCGCTTTCATTTTGCCAAGAAAAACCCTACAATACTTCTAAAATCAAAATTTAAACATAACTCTTAGCTTGTGGGCTTTACGGCCACCAAACCAAAACAACAAAAAAAAATCTCAAAATATTTTCTCCCATCTAAAATAATCGACATAATTTAAACTAATATCTGAGCACGATTCACGATCAAAGTGGTCTTCCGACCAACATGGACATACACAGCCTGCTTCTCTGCCGGTGACATCAAACAGGCCACACACGTCGCCACACTTCCGCGACTTTGACAGCGCCGGCGACTAATGTCATAATCCTCTTTTGTAATTGGACGGAACTAGCCGCTATTTAGATCTTTGATACAACAGATTATAAAAGGAGAGAGGTTGTCAATAAAAGTTTTAATTGACTGTGAACTTTTTAATTTTCAATAAACTTTTAGTGATAGTTTTTAATTTTTAACTGGTTATAATAATAAAGCGAAATAATAACAAATAACGTTTTCTAAAATGGCGATATAAACAAGAAACCTTCAGTTTTGGAGGCAATTTTTTGGGACGATAAAATAAATAGAATTTCATACCGTACTATTAGGTAACTATGTTTTATTACAGTGACAAGTCAAAGATGCATAGCATAAGCATAGCATAATCAGCCTTGAATGTTCCCACTGCTGGGACACACACACACAGGCCTCTTCTCAGTGAGAGGAAGCCAAAGATGACTTTCCTTTAAAAGTTACTGCAGCTATGCAAGTAGAATGGACAGTTACAGGCTAACAGCAAGAAGAGGGAAACGACAGGGCGTAAACTGATTTTCTCTTTGGTTAATCTTTTACCGAAATAAACTTGTACAGCATATTTTATCTTGTTTTTTATGATCAATGACCATAATTAAGTAATTATCATCTGCCTGCCTTTTCCCAACATGTTGGGGTCTGCTTCCAATCCAAGCGGATGCAGCTGAATACCACTATTTTACATGGCGACTGCCTATCTGACCTCCACAACCCAGTACTAGGTAATACAATACCCCTTGGTAAGACTGGTTGTCAGACTTTCGGGCTTCGACTACCCGTAACGACTGTCAAAGATCTACGAGTGACATCTGGGAGTGCTGGGAGTGAGGGGCTTCGATATGCAATGGATGGTCACCCATCCATGGACCGACCTCAGCAAGCGTAGCTTACCTTCGATCGAGCCGTATTTTGCCAGGAGCCCTTCTTGGTTTTGATATTATGTCTGAGCCTACTAATGTCAAGTGTGGACTTGTCCGGAATGTATTGGAATTTACCTACGTAGTTATAAAACTACAAATAAAAATTACTTGCTTATTTGAATTATTTTGCTTTTTTTGAATTATTGCTTGTGAAATATAAATTTCACAAGCAAGTGAACTCAATTATTTATGTCGTTGAATAAAATATGATATCACGATTTTATTAATAAAGAATTAAAGCAGTTCACGGAATATTTATCAGAGTTGTTTAAATTACAACGCCAAAATGCCAAAATGTTTTTTCTTTTATGGGTAAAACCAGATTTCTGTCTCGTCTACTATGAAGGTGTTTTATACATACTAATACCAGCACCCTAATTACGTAACACATTACCAATCGGAGTTGGTTTCATTTTGAAACAAATTGCTAATCCATTGCTTCATATGTTCGAAAAATTAGTCTGCTCGACAACGTAAATAACGCAATGAATATTGTTGAACTGTCAAAATGAAACCTACTCCGATTGATAATGTGTTACGCAATTAGGGTGCTGGATCCGGAACAAATTGATACCCCGACCCATAGCGCAAGCCTACCTACAGCCACTGCGCCACCGTCAATAATAATTGAGCCGTCAAAAAGTAATTAAGTTTTTAGTTTGATTACACTTCTTTCTCAGTTATCAATTTCACAGCAAGTGCATGCAGCTGAGATGAGAATGCTAAAAGGGATGTGTGGTGCTACATGAATGGATACAATAAGAAATGAGTATCTATGAGGAAGTCTGAAAGTGACGGCACCGGTGACTGAAAAGTTGTGCGGAAATCGGTTGTCATGGTATGGGCATGTGAAGGAATGAGGAAAATGTCGGCAGGAAAGTTTTGAGTATGAATGTGGATGGCTATACGAGTAGGGGAAGACCAAAGAAACGATTGATGGAGTGTGTGAAAGATGATACGGCTATGGCTATGAAGGGGGTGATGACTACCGAGATGACGACTAATAGAGATGGAAGAAAAAGACATGTTGCGCCGACCCCAAATAAATTGGGATAAGGGCAGGAGAATGATGATTGTTTCACAGTTATTTTACCTCTGTGAGCAACATAGCAAAGAGAATAGAGATCACTGTGATGCAAGTCAGAGGGAAAATAACTGTAAAAGAAGTCGAACTTTATCCTAAGTTTCGCGTTTACAATATGTATACTTACCTATTACCTAAGTTTCATGTATTTCGTTTCTTAGAAGACAGAAAATTCCCTTCATATAATTTTCCTTGTAGATATTACTGAAAATAAAGTCAAAAGTTTACTTTCCTATTTATATGAAAGGAAAACAAAAATGCATAAAACTTCTCACAATCCATAAAATAAATTGTTTGATTGTGTCATTAAGGCTCCCGCAGAAACGCGCGACACGGTGCGACGCGACTCTGGTGGAACAATTAAATAAATAATAAAATAAATTAATAAAATTTCGTTCTCAAAGTATGACAAAAACAAAATTTTTGTTAAGATGTTTGATGGTTGTAATAAATGATCTACCAACTCCCAAACTAAGTCAAGCTTGTATTTTAGGAGTTTGACAATTGCTATGAAAACTTCATGGAAATTGTTCTACCGGAGTCGCGTCGCGCCTGTCTGCGGGAGCCCATTAGCAGCATTTGGGATTGTATAGCAAAATATAACGTTTAGGTAGGACTAGGTATCTACTTTTCAATATATTTTTTTTATTCGGAACATTCTATTTTTGCACAGCCTATTGCAAACCATAATAAATTGGACATCAACAAAATGACTCTTAGTATTCTTAATTCTTGTTTAGTTAAAACCACTATTGTATCAAAACCCATAATAATCCTAGCTGTAAAATAACACATCACACTAACACACATAATTTAATTAATTACTTGGGTACCTGTTTGATCAAAACAATGAAACAATTGAAAGTCGCCACATTAACAATCGCCACGCATTATTCATGTAATCGACGATTTCCTTACCTAATAGTGGTAATCTATGAACAGATGAATCAATCTGCCTAGCCTTTTCCCAACTGTTGGGGTCGGCTTCCAGTCTAGCCTGAAGCAGTTGAATATCAATATTTTACATAGAGTGACTGCCTATCTGACCTCCACATCCCAGTTACATACTATTATTACAGTTACTACTATTTTCTTAATGCCCCTCGGCAAACTTCATGTTTCGTCAGACTTTAGCAGCTTTCCTCCCATTTTTAAAATAAATTAGATTAAGGTAAAAGAGTATTAATAACTCTATACACTTCCAAGTCGATTGAGAGCGTCCGGTCTGCACCAAGTGCAAATGGCAACTGATAGAAATCCGACGACTGACGAAACACGAAGTTTGCCGAGGGACATTAAGAAAATAGTTGTACTGTACTGGGTTACACGAAATCCCTTGGCCTTGGCAAGACTAGTCTGTTGTCAGGCTTTCGGGGTTCTGACTACCTGTCGGCGTCACGACTGTCAAAGATCTACGAATGACAGCCGGGAGCAACGGCAAAACGAGCTTTCCGAGGCAATCTATGAATCTAGAGGACAACATTTTTATTGAATACTAATTGGCTTTTACCAGCCACTTCGCTCACATGTTTCAACCCCAGAGATGAAGATAACACTGAACAAGATTTATTTATTTATTTATTCACTCCAAACATACAAATATCCTTACAGGCTAGACCCAATGCGATATTGTAGCACACATATATAAATTAGATAGTTCCACTGCTTGTACCATAACAAATTCTATGGGTAGCTATTCTCTCAAATTCACCCAAAGTGCAACAGAATATGTCGACGTCATCAGCAATGAGGTTGAGAGTGCGGAGCGCGCTCGTCAGCGGGGCCTCACGTAGCAAGTTAGTTCGCGCGTGCGGTACCGCCAGCAACCGCGGCTGACGACGACGACCCACATACCCGTCTGGCACGACTAGTTCCACCCTTCGCAATATATCCGCATTGTGTATCTTCCCTCTAATTATCTTAAAGATATAAGTAACAAGATTCCATTATTAATCAATCTGTCACCGAAACGCTTTAATAACTTCAGTTTGTAACTGTATCAATAGAAGGCAAAGGAATCCTGTATTGAGAAGCATCGAGCAGCCATCATAGAGAGGTCCATTGTCCATTCTTAATGCTAGTTTTTAGAACCGCCAAATTATGTCTAAAACTAATTTAGAAAACACATAGAACTTGATAAATCACTCGTGTATGCCAAGTGGTGTTCTAGTCATAAATATCCACCTAACATTTCTCTCAGCAGTCAACTTAACTCCATCATTCCTGTGTCCTAGATCATGCATCGGATAGGCTGACCATTTACTGACATAGAACACGACACTGAATAGAATGTGAAAATGAAGTGAAAATAACCCCATTATGCTTGACTGACGAACTGTAAATGTCTCGAGTATGGATGACAAAATATTTCTTTTGTAACATTTCCTCGTTTCAGCGGTCATATTCATGAATTTCTGCTATCGGAAAGGTTTTTGTGAACGTTGGGTATTGGCTCTTTTGTACCTGATTATCGGGTTTGAGGAAATAAAGGGTTATACAGTGCGTCTTCATAATGTGCACATATTGAGAAAAAAAGTAAGTTTAAAAACTAAAACCCGGTTACTGACAAATCACGCTCCAAAAAGTATGAAACAAGAAATCATTCTCATCGGAAATTACAAAACAACTGACAAATTATAAATCCGGGGTCGCACGTAACCTGTTCGATTTATGACATGACGTGTGACTCCGGATTTTTAATTTGTCTGTCTTTTTTAATAAAGTTGAAATTAATGTCAAATACAGTTTACGGTCCCTTGGAGCTCCAAAAAATCAAGCTTCTAAATCAACGCAGTAAAAAATACGGGCATTTATGCGACATGTTTTGATACTCGCAAGTAAATCAAAACCTATAGGGTACTTCCCGTTAACCCAGAATCATGAAATTTGGCATGAAGCGAGGTCACACCTCACAAGTAAAGGAAAAAGTTCGAAAATCATTCATTTGTAATTTTATCGCAAAATATTTTTTTTTTTTTTAATTATAGTTTTTCAACTACAATGTTGTTTGTTTTTAAGATAAATTATTTTCAACTACGGAACCCTTCATTGTGCGTGGTCCGACACGCACTTAGCCGGTTTTTTATTACTTTAAATTATTCTACATCGTATAAACTTTTTTTTTCTAACCGACGAAAAAAAGGAGAAGGTTCTCAAGTCGACACGTATTTTTTTTTTATTTATGACCACGCATAACTTTTTACAGAGTAGTCCAATTTGAAAGTTTCTTGTTTTATTCGGGAGGTTATATCTCGTAGTTGGTCCCATGTAATATTTAATGACTTTGCTTGGGCAGTTTTTGAGGTAGCTTCAATAACACGTATTTTTCCCACTTTTTATAGGGATGTTCTAATTTCTTTTGCAGGTAGTGGTATTCGAATTTTTGTGGGGTAGGTACCACAACTAAAAAGTGAAAAATAAAAACTTTTTTACAAAAAGAAAACAACCGACTTCCAAAAAAAACACTACAAAGTGAAAAATAATTTTAATCCACGCACAATGGTCCACATGAAGGACTAAGTGCGGAAACCATACCCTCTAACTAGAATAATTTTAATTTCGGAAGTCGGTGGCAAAAAACGAAAATAAAAACCAAAGACCGACTTCCGAAATTAAAGTTATTTTTCACTTCAGTGTTTTTTTTTTAAGTCGGTTGTTTTCTTTTTATAAAAAAGTTTTTATAGTAAAAAAAGTTTTTATAGTAAAAAAACTTTTTACAAAAAAATACAACAGACTTCCAAAAACAACACTACAAAGTGAAAAATAATTTTAATTTCGGAAGTCGGTGTCTAGTTAAATGTATTTTCGTTTTTTGCCACCGACTTCCGAAATTAAAGTTATTTTTCACTTTGTAGTGTTGTTTTTGGAAGTCGGTTGTATTTTTTTGTAAAAAAGTTTTTATTTTTCACTTTTTAGTTGTGGTACCTGCCCCACACAAATTCTAATACCACTACCTGCAAAACAAACTAGAATATCATCCATATAAAAGTGGGGAAAAAATACGTATTATTGAAGGTAACTCAAAAACTGCTGAAGCAAAGTTAATCAATTTTATATGGGACCAACTGTGATGTATACCCTCTCGAATAAAACAAAAAAAATCTAAATCGGTCCAGCCATCTTCGAGTAATCGGGGAACATACATAAAAAAAAAATAAAAAAAAAGGTTCCGACGAATTGAGAACCTCCTCAAATTCAAATTCAAATTCAAATTTATCCTCCTTTATGAAGTCGGTTAAAAAATAGCACGTCTATAAGTTTTATAACTCAATCACAACATTTCCTATCAACTGCCTTACGCACTGCTACGTATGTACGTGTTGAGCAGGTATAAGGCTACAACACTTTATTTGTTTTTCTTTTTTAGATTTTTTTTATACTTTTCCTTCGATCAAATTAAAAAAAAAAAACAAAATAATCATTGTATTTCGGACAACTAAAGATCCATAAATTGTTAGTAACAGGATTAGAACTTACAACACTAGATATAAGATAACTATGTAATGTTGCGTCACTTTCATGTGAATAAACAGTTTTTCTTTCTTTCTTTCTTTCTTACACTATTGTTAGTAACTTAAGCTAAAGACAAATTAAGCATAGTTTCCCTCATTTCAGTATATGAGCAACAATATTTATAATCTATAGCTATAGCTATACCCTGCGAAGACGATGTGATGGCGATGTGGTTTGCCTGCGACGTAGAGTTGCACTGTTTGAGTTTTTAAGTTCTAAACTGTGTTGTTCATAATAAAAATAAAAAAAAAAATAAAAAATAAAAATTGTTTATTGATACTAAATACATACACCAATTTGCAGGCTAAAGCGGGTAACAATTGAAAATGTATAGTACAATAGGCAGTAGTATAATAGGCAGTACTTATTCCGTGTAACTTACTAGCTTTTTGTAATATACGAGTACCATGGATAATCTCCCAATTTTGTTCGACTACAATGTTTAATACTTAATCACGCCCGCCGTAACCTTGCTGGATTTAAAAAAGCTTGCGTAATACAAAGAAAATTATATTATCTAGAAAAGCAATTTCCATTGAATCAGGTATCATCATTAGTAGATAGGTATACCTACCTAGTACCTACTAATAGGTCTTTACCTATGAAATTGCCGTTTTGTATGAAAAAATTTAAACGAATTTTTTTCATGCATTTTTTATTTGTATTAATCGAAGTAATCACCCATGCAATCAATGCATCTTTGCCAACGCAGTGGCTGTTTATTGATGCCCTTCTTAAAGAAATCAGCTGGACGGGAGGCAACAAATTCTTCAAAGGCATTTTGTACTGCCTCTCGGGTATTGAATTTTTTTCCCGCCAAGAAGTTATCCAAATTCTGGAAAAAGTAGTAGTCTGTAGGCGCAAGGTCTGGTGAGTAGGGCGGATGACGGAGAGCTTCCAACCCCAGTTCTTGCAACTTGGAGACCGTCTGCTGTGCAGTATGAGGTCGTGCGTTGTCGTGCAGGAGCAGCGGAGACGAGCGATTGACCAATGCTGGTTGGAGATGTGCCAGCTTCTCCATCATTGTGTTCAGTTCTTCACAGTACACATCTGAAGTAATGCTCACCCCGTTTGGTAAGAAGCTGTGACGAATCACACCGGCGCTAGACCACCAAACAGTGACCATCACTTTTCTAGGGGTAAGTTTTCGTTTAGGGCATTGTTTAGGTGCTGAACCAGGATCCAACCAACTTGCTGAGCGCTTGCGGTTATCAAACAGAATTCATTTTTCATCGCAGGTAACAATGCGGTTCAAAATTCCTTCATTTGCGTGTCTGTTGAGCAGTGCAAGGCACGTCTCGACGCGTACCTCGCGCTGGCGATCATTGAGTTCGCGGGGCACCCATTTGTCAAGCTTTTTTACCTTGCCAATTTGACGCAAATGGACCAATATTGTTTTGACGCTAACGTCGAAAGCTGCTGCTAATTCAGCCGTAGATTGTGTATCATCAGCTTCCACAATCGCCTTTAATTCGTCATTGTCGACCAAAGTCTTCGGACGACCGCGAGGTTCATTTTTCAGGTCGAAATTTCCAGAACGGAAGCGAGCAAACCAATAACAAGTGGTGCGTTGGTTTGTAGTGTTAGCTCCGTAAACGTCGTTGATGTTGCGTGCCGCTTGTGCCGCGTTGCTGCCACGACGGTACCCATATTCCATAATTACTCGAATTTTTAACGTATCCATGGTGACGAAAAAGATTGAAATGCGATGAAAATGTAACACTAATCAATAAACAAATGACTACTTTTGGAAAAAAAAAATCCATGTTTTTAAAATAAAATTAATTTGAAATTAGAATTCTTAGCCAAACAAAAATTATTTTGATTTGAAATGGCCAGTACTGCAGAACGGCAATTTCATAGGTAAAGACCTAATATAATTATACTACTGAAACAAATTACACTTCGTCGCTGCATCCGAAGAGATTTACTTGATTCACTTCCCGCAGTACTTACTATTCGGCTTCGCACAATTTTCGGCGTGGCGGACGCCTCACCATTAGGTACTGCGATAGTCGTCTTTTTAATATCTAATTTATTTATTTATTTTTTAGTTTTTTATCTAAAATTGTGTGATGCCTAGTACATTGAAAAGTAGGTATACTACATAGTGAATCAAGTAAATCTCTTCGGATGCAGCGACTCGTGTGATTGTGGTCAACTTCACTTCAGGTAAGTTTGTTTAACCATTAATTAAATGTTGATCACTAGCACTGCAAGTACAGAAACAGGAAAAGTTTCGTATTTTCTTACCTTCTAAGAAAGTGGTCGCAAACAAACACTGCATCCAGCGTTGCGGTATTTATTTTTTAAATATCGCAGCTTTATGCTGAGATTGCTTTAGGCTGAGGAGCCTTTTTGGCCTCGCACAGGTCTCTTTTTTTTTAGTCTGAATTTTTATTTAATTTTTTTTTTTTTTTTTTTAATGTTAATTTGTTACTTTTATATGCTCCTTTTAACTGTATTTCCTGTGCGTGTCCCAAATAAAATATTTTTCTTTCTTTCTTTCTTTCATCAGACATTTAAATTACAGCAAGCAGTAATAACAAAGTAACATGCACGATTTGTACTCGCGCCTAGTTCTTGTTCTCAGAAAGTAGCAGACAACTGATACAAAACAAATCTATTGACATCAGGTTACAGAATACGACCACTACTCACTCACTAGTGAACAGTTCAAAGAAAAAGTTTAAATAAGTATTCATATAAAAAAAAAGGATTATTATTAAAATTATATAAAATATTATATAAGTAATTACTGTTTGAGTGGAGGTGCGGATCACAGAACAAATAAAGAGGTTTTTATCTGTTCTGTGGTGCGAATTATCTGGTCTGGTTATTTGATAGTTTGTTTTATTTTTGTGATAGCTCAGTATTTTTTGCCTAATAAACTTTCACTATGGAACCAACTCTTAAATGACGAAATAAAAATCAAGTGCTTTAAACATTTTGGTTGAGTAGGTATCGACCTTTTGTATGAAACAGCAGATTTTTTTTCGTGATTTCAGAACTGGTCCCTTAATGAAAGTTGTTCATATTCATGGGTAGAACACTCTGTGAAAACTTCCGCACTGCTTTAAAACTTTACCTGTATAGAGGTGAAATTAGTGAGTTTGTATTTAGGGGTAATCTTCGGAACTACTGATCCGATTCAGAAAATTCTTTGACTAATGGGAAGCTACAATATTGCCGAGTGTCACAGGATCTGTTTTCACGCGGACGAAGGAGCGGGTAGAAGTAATGGTTTATTCAATATTATAAGTGTTTGACATAAAGTTTCTTCAAAAACAAAATGTAACAAACTCACAAGACACTTTTGAATTTTCAGAACATCAGTTATTTAACAAAAAGTGAAAAATAAAAACTTTTCTACAAAAAAATACAACCGACTTCCAAAAACAAAACTACAAAGTGAAAAATAACTTTAATTTCGGAAGTCGGTGTCTGATTAAATGTATTTTCGTTTTTGCCACCGACTTCCGAAATTAAAGTTATTTTTCACTTTGTAGTGTTGTTTTTGGAAGTCGGTTGTATTTTTTTGTAAAAAAGTTTTTATTTTTCACTTTTTAGTGGGTCTGTTTATAATTTGTATAAGTTATAATAGTCTAATGTCAATTGCTCATCACATGTTACAAAATATTGCTTTTCCCGATGCTGGGAAGTTAATTGTTGAGGAGTTCTGCTGGTAAGAACCAGGAGAACTCCTCAACAACCACTCACCACACGCATTGTGTGACGAGCGGAAATTGCTTAGCAACCATATTAAAGTAATCGAATCGCAACCCGTGAAATATTTATCATTGAGTAGTTCCGGTAGCCATCTGTGGTCTTCATCATCAGTTCCACTTCACCAAGTGGTACTTTCCGAGAGCAAATGCACGAGCTACTATAAAAAATACCCAAATCGCTATAGGTGTGCCTATAATATTTGAAGAGTTCCTTCGATTTCTGCAGGATCCCATCATCAGAACTGGATTTTGACAAAAATGGGACCATTTGGGAAGTATACCCTTTCCAACAAAAAAATATTTTTTCAAATCGGTTGGCAAGCGACGGAGTTATGCGCGAACAAACAAAAAAAAAATACAAACATCCGAATTGAGAACCTCCTCCTTTTTTAGAAGTCGGTTAAAAAGTAAGCAGCCCGTTTAACATCCGTGATGGATAACAGTGAAAAATCTCAATAGTTACTTACTTCTTCAAGACAACAATGTGATGATAACAACGTGTATGATAAAAAAAAAAAACCGGCCAAGTGCGTGTCGGACCACGTACAATGAAGGGTCCCGTAGTTGGGATCAATTTATCCCAAAAACAAACTTAACTTTGTAGTTATAAGCTTGTAATCGTAAAAAAAAAATGATAAAACTACAAATTTACTATTTATTTATTTATAGGTACGTAGCTACTACTATTTATTTATAGGTACGTAGCTACTACTATTTATTTATAGGTACGTAGCTACTACTATTTATTTATAGGTACGTAGCTACTACTATTTATTTATAGGTACGTAGCTACTACTATTTATTTATAGGTACGTAGCTACTACTATTTATTTATAGGTACGTAGCTACTACTATTTATTTATAGGTACGTAGCTACTACTATTTATTTATAGGTACGTAGCTACTACTATTTATTTATAGGTACGTAGCTACTACTATTTATTTATAGGTACGTAGCTACTACTATTTATTTATAGGTACGTAGCTACTACTATTTATTTATAGGTACGTAGCTACTACTATTTATTTATAGGTACGTAGCTACTACTATTTTTTTTCAGACTTACTTTACTTGTGCTGTTAGACCTTGCTTCATGCCCAATTTCATGATTCTAAGTCAACGGTTTTGATTTACTTGCGAGTATCGAAATCAATCTGCCTAGCCTTTTCCCAACTGTTGGGGTCGGCTTCCAGTCTAGCCTGAAGCAGCTGAATATCAATATTATACATAGAGTGACTGCCTATCTGACCTCCACAACCCAGTTACAGTACTACTATTTTCTTAATGCCCCTCGGCAAACTTCATGTTTCGTCAGACTTTAGCAGCTTTCCTCCCATTTTTAAAATAAATTAGATTAAGGTAAGACTGATTGTCAGACTTTCGGGCTTCTGACGACCCGTAACGACTGTCAAAGATCCACGAATGACAGCCGGGACCAACGGCTTAACGTGCTTTCCGAGGCATGGAGGAGTCTCGGTATGTAAAGATGGTCACCCATCCACGGACCAACCCCGGCAAGCGTAGCTTAACCTGATGGATCGACCCGTGCGACTGTTATTACTTAGCCACGAGCTCCTGCGAGTACCGAAATATGTCGCGTAAATGACCGTATTTTTTTGTTGCGTTGACTTAGAAACTTGATTTTTTTAGAGCTCCAAGGGAGTATAGACTTACGTAGTTGATATTAATTTCAGATCTCCACGCGTTCCTGAGAAAAAGGGTCTTGACAGACTGACAGACAGATAGACAGACAGACGGACAACGAAGTGATCCTATAAGTGTTCCGTTTTTTCCTTTTGAGGTACGGAACCTTAAAAATATCTGAGAACAATGTTAAAAGGTGTAATTAAAGACGCTAGTCTAAAGTGCCGACAGTTAACTAACATGAAACTAAGCATTAAGGAAACCCCCGAAAATTAATTATTAAAACTTTATGATAAACCTTTAATACATCCATCACTCATACATAATTGAAGATAATAAATTAATAATCCCATAACATAAGCTGTGCAATGTGATAATCCTTTTTGTGGACGCAAATGAAAATTCGTGAAAATGTGCGAGGATTTCCGAATAAGTAGGTACCTGCCTTTGTTATCTCATATTTTTATAACTAAGATTAAAAAGACTTATCTAATAGAATAGATACATTTTCTAAAGACGTAAAATCTTACTATCCTACAAATATTACAAATGTGAAAGTTTGTATATTTGGAAGTTTGTTACTCAATCACGCCAGAACGGCTGAACGGATCTGAATGAAATCTAGCACAGAGATAGATTATAGTCTGAAATAGCACATAGGTTACTTTTTATCCCGGAAAAATGTACGGTTTCCATGGGATAATTTGTGACACCCACGCGGGCGAAGCCGCGGACAAAAGCTAGTTTTAGATAAAGTGCTCCTCTTTTCCGGGAAAATTTTCCATACCACAAAATAACACTATTGTTCGTCTGTATAGGTAGGTAGCTACTTACCATCTCTGTAAGTTTTCAAATTAAAAAATAATATTTTAAACGCTTTCTAAGTGACACGGCCATGGCGAGTTCTACTTATTACCAGCAATAACAATAATTTCCACTTAACTCTCGCTAAACAAACCAAACTTCAAAATATACCAGTTTCCCGCCTCATTACTAACTGTTGTACTTAACTACAGTTATACAATGTACTCATTTGTTTTAAACAATTCAGATTGGTTATGCGTCAGTAGCTGGAATATTTAAAAAGGCATATTGCTTGTTTGTGATAAGGATAATCTTGCCCAATTATTGTTTTATCGCATAATCTTAATACTACAGAGAGACTAATCGATAACAATTTTCGAATAGCTTGGTAAACATTATCCGAGCGGATTAGTAACTCATTATTCGGATGTTTGCTAAACGGATTTGTTAAAGTGAAAACAGTTTTTCATTAGCGCTCGGGGTTTAAAACTGGCGAAGACTGTAAAAGGCTGAATAATCGATTTAATTCATTTAATTCATGCTACCTGTTTGTGAACTTAAATATAGCAAATATTTGCTTTCATAAGGAAACAATAAATATAATTATATTCTGCGACATTTGACAGACCATAAATTTTACCCAATTTTCCTCTTTCTGGGAAATTATCGCAGCAAAATTGGTTGCCAAAGAAGAAAAACATCGTTGGTCTAATCTATGTTGGTAATCAAGCTAATTACTTTTAATTGCAAGTATATGTTTCAATAAAGAAGTCTATAAAAATCGTGTCAATTTTATTCATGTCGCATTCTTGTTTTCAAAGATCAATTAAGAATCTGCACCCTAATTGCGTAACACACTATTAATCGGAATTTTAATCATTTTGAAGCAAATTGTTAGTCCATTGCTTCGAAAAATTTGTCTGCTCTACAACGTAAATAACGCAAATAATGTTGTTGAACTGTCAAAATAAAACCGACTCCGATTGAAAGTGTGATAGGTATGCAATTGCCCCGCTGTTAACAATAACTTATCTCTAATGTTTGTAAATAATATTTTTAGATTAAGGTAGAGCAAGTGAACATGTTGCTTTTAGACGCACTTTTCTCGACAGAATACCTGCTCTACTATTATCTATTTAAAAAGTCCCTTCAGGGGTTATTACTAGAGAAGTGCTATTAGAGTGTAGATGAATTCTTAAAGGATGTTTTGTTTGTATAGTACTACCTATTCTCAAATTAAATTTAAATTTTGACATTGTAATTTTGAATTTTAATTTTGACTTAGTAATTTAGAATTAAATTTCGACATTGTAATTAAAATTTAATTTAAATTTTGACATTGTAATCCCTTTCTTTGCTTTTTTTTGTATTATTTGTCTATTGCGACTAATTTTGTAGGTACGTCATAAATGGCAAAACATTTTATTTTATTTTTATTTTATTTTATTTTATTCAGAAAGGAACTCCAACAAAGGATACACATTACATGCATTATTATACAAAGTACTTTGAAGATTTGTGTTCCTTCAGTTATAGGAGAACACATCATGCATACATCATACAAACATGTAGCTACCTCATATTAATTACAAGACCTTTATACTTTACTCGTGTTTTACAAAATAAATTATCATGTATCTACTATTTTGTACAAATGGACTGACAGTAACCAAGGTGGGAGGAAGGCCTCTATCACTACTGCTTGAGGCACTAATGCACTCATTTAAAGACCAAAAACGTGTTTAAATAGTCCTCTGCTAAATCAAGCGACGGATTTGAAACCTGCCACCAGTGTGCCTCAGTGCCATTAAATAATGATTCATTACTCGATTAAGTTCTAAACCAATCATGTAATAATGTCAATCATTTCAAGTAGAGTTTCCGGCGCTAATTGTACTCATCTTAACCCTTCTTTCGCCTCGAGGAATGTAAGTGTAATTTTATTACTTAATTAAGTAAAAGTTTAAGCATGTAATAAACACCTAGCTCAGAAACAGCTGATGATAGCTGTAGGAATAATAACTTTATGTATTTTTATATTATTCTTTGTCTATAGTATCCGCATTGCCCATGTTTTTGTGGAAATCATTTTGTTTAACTTCTTGTCAGTGAATTAATTAATTCCTTTGTTTAATAATTGTATTGTAAGAACATTTGTAATTTTCTTTACCGACTGCAAAATGTAAACAGTGAAAAAAGTAATACCTATGTAATTAATTCAAGAGGTGTTTATTATTTTTGGGCAATATTGGTTTTATTTGTAAAACTATAATCGTGCTTACTTCAGATTACTCTATGTAAATAAATACTGATAGGTAGTAATACTCGGTTAGTAAATACTGACTAAAATAATTATCTCAAAATGTTTTTGCTAGTTCGACAACAGGTTTATTAAATGTAAGCTGAAACTTCTCAAAACAATTTATAATTTTTAATTCAACACAAAAACTTACAAACCAGCTTAATTGCTAACAACACAAAACGAACAACTTCAACTAAATAAAAAAATACAAACTCACCTTTTACCAGTTATCCGTGCAACAAAACACAACACAATAAAAAAAAGAACACAAAACAGTCACAGATCATAAATGTCAAACGTCAATTACACTTCCGATAATCAGCGCATAGTGGCGGGAACGGAACTAAACGAGAAAACGAAACGTGTGCGCGCCGACGTGACGTTGTACTGGCGGCTTGCGAGTTGCGAAGCCCGGCCCAATGTGTGCGTGAGGCGAGCGAAACACGTCGCGTCAGTGTGCGTGTGCGAGGAAGATAGCTAGCGGGCTGTTAACTCGGCGATCCTCACAGTTAGACTAACTCACATCCAAATCGCTTAATTTTATGAGTTGTTGCCTTCTCCACCCCCTCGCTGGGGACAGGCGATGTGACTTTGGAGGAGCGTCTCGCGGGATTTAAGTTTTGAGACTGTGGTTCGTAGTGGATGTTTGTTTTGAATTAAATAAATGCGTACAAGTAAGTACTTTACAACTAAAGCTGTTATTTATTAGCATCTTGAGCATTGCTTTAATCATCTTGTATAATTCTTACAAAGTACAAACCCGGATGAAACTAAGGAAATCTAAAAAACAATTTTAAAAAAAAGTCAATCTAGTAACATTTCTAAGCATTGCGGATTGGTTATAGCTCTGTTTAAGTAAAGAATAAACTTATAAAAGTAGGTTTTCATACAAGTACCCTACAACATGCTTGTACTTATTTATAATTTTAATCTGGACAGCACGCTTTAACTGTATTAATGTCTAAAGTTAATCCCATATAAAATAATTAATTTAAAAACAAAATTAACCTGTCATGTTGTAACTTTTAGGTATAATTAATAAATTACTATTGGCGTCACAAAATAATTAAAATCATTTACGATAACACAGTTATCATACTTCAAACAGTAATTTCACTTATCAAAATCGATAAAAAACATTTGCTTGATCATAATACTTAAATAACATGTAAAAATATTCGATTAACCCTCTCAATATATCATGAATGATGCCAGATATCGATGATTACTGTTAATCGTTTGGTTATCATTCTTATATCACGATAAATGTAAATTTGATTGCTGCTATAATTAAAAATTGGTGTAAGATAGCAAAGTAAATTATTTATCGTTATATAAAGACAGCAGAAAGCAATTAACTAAGTAAAGAATACTTTTGAGTTACAAAATTATACGAGAAAAATCATTTAAATCGATTTGTTAATAACACAAACCTACATAAACTTGCTAGATTGTACTTGATCGTGACATATACGACCTTTTTTTTTTAACGCTATTTTTATTTATTTTTTTGCTATTAATTGCAACACAAAAATATTTGCTTCACCAAACCACGATTCTAAACTAAAAATCTATTATATCCTTTATTGAGTAGGTATTACAATGAGTAAAAGAAAAAGGCGCCATCCCCCTAACAAGGTCACAGCAAGCAAAGCATTTAGCGCCGGTACAGTAGCAATAACTCAGCACAGGAAATCACGTCATCGCTCTATTACAGTGCGCACACACGCGCGCGCGCACACAGACGCACGTGTCGGGTGCACGGGAGGCGTGCGCGACTGAGCACGGTGGAGGCTTTGAATGAATGAACCGCGGAAGGTTATTGTAAATAGTTTTTTTTGTTGCAGTTTGCTGATTTAAATGCTGATGAATTGATAATTGCGTGTTATACATTTCTGTTGATGCCTACTGCTCAGGAATGCTATGTGGTACCTATGACACATTCTTACTTTGTTTTTTGTTAATAGCGTTTGTGACTTTACATTTTTTGCCGTATCTCCAATGTTATTGGCTCGACTTGGATTCTGTTTATTATTTCTAAAAGCTTATGAGTTGAGCTTTTAGAAATAATAAACAGAACCCAAGGGATTAATACGTCACCCATCGACGGACCAACCCCGGCAAAACCCCCATATGGTTCAGAAACAACATACCAAAAAAAAGAAAATCTAAGGCCGCACCATAACTCGCCGAACACGAAACTCAACCTAATTGTGCCCGCCATCACATCGCATTGTTATTACTATGTATCCATTTGAAATATTAACGGCACATGCTACATTACAGCCTGTTATACTGTTATATTACACGTGCTATATAACGCGCTATATAACACGTTAACAGTAATTATGCGACAGTTGTTTGCTCAAGTGACGCACGATGTTTTGTTAGGCGATGTTTAATTAGTTTAGGAGTTAATTTAATTTTGCTCTGTAAGCTTGAGGTGGTAAGGGAATTGAATAATGAGTGCAGAAGGGTTAGGCAGAGCTGAAACTAGAACACATCGACATTCCGCCATCCCCGGTCATAAGGGGCGAGCCTATTGCCATCAATTAGCACAAATCTAGACCTAGGATTGGCTGCTACTGAAACATTCCTTGTTCTTCAATATTTATCAACTAAATTTAGCTTTAATCAGTAATCATACTTATCACACTAATATTATATAGGCGAAAGTTTTATGTGTGAGGGTGTGTGTGTGTGTGTTTTGTATGTTTGTTACTTCTTCACGCCCAATCGGCTGGACCGATTTGGATGAAATTTTGTATGCAGATAGCTTATACCCTGCTTACACCGTATAGGCTACTTTTTATCCCGGTCTATGCGGGTAAAACCGCGAGGCACAGCTAGTATAATATAATAATTTCACATCACACTACAGTATTGTAAAGGCAAAAGTTTATGAATGTGTGTGTTTGTATGTTTGTTACTCTTTCACGCAAAAACTACTTAACGGGTTTTGATGAAATTTGGCACACAGATAGATTATAACGTGGATTAACAGATAAGGTACTTTTTATCCCAATATTCTTACAGGTTGGAGACTTACGCGGGTGAAACCGCGGGGCACTGTCCTAGTATAAATGCGAAAGTGAGTTTGTTTGTTTGTTACGCTTTCACGCTAAAACAGCCAAACGGATTTAGATGAAACTGTGCACATGGGTAGACCATGACCTGGGATAGAACATAGGATACTTTTAACCCCGGTTGTATGTTCCTTTGGGACAATTTCCGACCTCCACGAAGCCTCCGCGAAGCCGCGGGCAAAGCTGGTAGTGTTTATTACTTTCTATAAATATATTTAGTACTAAAAACGCCTTAGTCTGGATTTGTGTCCGGTTGATGGCAATAGGCTCGCTCCCTCTTACATAAGACTTAAATACAACTGGTTGTACGCCAGCAGGCCAGCTACACCTCTGGCCAACGCTTCAGGGATTATAGGCGTGATGTTACGTTATTATATTACTTAAAAAAATACCAACTGAAGTTTTCTAAAATATCGAAATAAGACGCAATTCTTAACCCTAAAATGCTCAATTAAAACTCAATCAACGACAATCGTTTATCAAAATCTAATCGGGAAAGTGATCAGCTTAACTTTATGGTACAATTTATAATCGAATGTTATTTTAACTATTAATAGTATTAATAGCTGGAATAATAATGAGCCGCCGACAATTTCCTTCAATAACGGAAGTACTTACTTAACTTTACCGGTCGAGCAGTAATGTGTTTATAAGAAGTATGGGACGCCTTTCGCTTTTTTAAACAAGTTTCTGTAATAGTTCAATTAGTTTTAAATTTATTTATTGCTTATGTATGTTAATGATGATTAATTGAATCATTTTTATTGATATGATAATTAAGTTATTTAGGTAACTCGAAACATATTTACGCCTCTGCAACTTCAGTAGGTACTTAGTTATTCTAAATTTAATGTAATGATGACTTGTAACAATCCCTTACCAATAAATGTCAATGACTATAATGAAAATAGGCACAGCTCCATATCCTTGTTTTTGGGGTTCCGTACCTGAAATGGAAAAACGGAACCCTTATAGGATCACTTCGTTGTCCGTCTGTTGTCAGCCTGTCAAGACCCTTTTTCTCAGGAACGCGTGGAGGTATCCCGTTTAAATTAATATCAAATACGTAGGTCTATGGTCTCTTGGCATTTTAAAAAAATCAAGCTTCTAAGTCAACGCAATAAGAAATACGACCATTTATGCAACATATTTTGATACTCGCAAGTAAATCAAAACCTATATGGTACTTCCCGTTGACCTAGAATCGTGAAATTTGGCAAGAAGCAAGGTCTTACAGCACAAGTAAATGAAAAGTTCGAAAATTAATAATTTATAATTTTATCACATAATTTTTTATTTTTTTAATCGGAAATTTAAATTTTGCAGTTGGAGAATTGACCGTGACGTATAACAATGTATGGGAGACCATGTTTTTCACCTACAATATTAAGTTTAAAAATAAATAAATAAATAATAAAAACTTTATTGTTTAAGAACTAAGCATTCAAGAAAAGAAAAATCTACGAATTAATAATGTTTATCAAATAGATCTGTGAATCATTTAAATTTAAACTTACCGATCATTTTCTAATCACATAATTAGTTTATTTATGTTATCAGTATATCAGTTAGGTCTATCTTATAACCATAAATACTGAATATTGCATTCATCACTAAGCTTGCTAGATAGTAATCAATTTATATTGTTATTAGCATTGTTGAAAACATCGTGAAGAAACCGGCCTGAGAGATATTTCAAGTCAGAGGCCATAGCCTATTCAATTTGACGACCATTTTGTTTTTGTGGGTTTTTGTGTGAGAGGATTTCTGGGTGGTTTCACAGACAGAACTATTAGGTCTTTACCTATGAAATTGCCGTTCTGCAGTACTGGCCATTTCAAATCAAAATAATTTTTGTTTGGCTAAGAATTCTAATTTCAAATTAATTTTATTTTCAAAACATGGATTTTTTTTCCAAAAGTAGTCATTTGTTTATTGATTAGTGTTACATTTTCATCGCATTTCAATCTTTTTCGTCATCATGGATACGTTAAAAATTCGAGTAATTATGGAATATGAGTACCGTCGTGGTAGCAACGCGGCACAAGCGGCACGCAACATCAACGACGTTTACGGAGCTAACACTACAAACCAACGCACCACTTGTTATTGGTTTGCTCGCTTCCGTTCTGGAAATTTCGACCTGAAAAATTAACCTCGCGGTCGTCCGAAGACTTTGGTCGACAATGACGAATTAAAGGCGATTGTGGAAGCTGATGATACACAATCTACGGCTGAATTAGCAGCAGCTTTCGACGTTAGCGTCAAAACAATATTGGTCCATTTGCGTCAAATTGGCAAGGTAAAAAAGCTTGACAAATGGGTGCCCCATGAACTCAATGATCGCCAGCGCGAAGTACGCGTCGAGACGTGCCTTGCACTGCTCAACAGACACACAAATGAAGGAATTTTGAACCGCATTGTTACCTGCGATGAAAAATGGATTCTGTTTGATAACCGCAAGCGCTCAGCAAGTTGGTTGGATCCTGGTTCAGCACCTAAACAATGCCCTAAACGAAAACTTACCCCTAGAAAAGTGATGGTCACTGTTTGGTGGTCTAGCGCCGGGGTGATTCATCACAGCTTCTTACCAAACGGGGTGAGCATTACTTCAGATGTGTACAGTGAAGAATTGAACACAATGATGGAGAAGCTGGCACATCTCCAACCAGCATTGGTCAATCGCTCGTCTCCGCTGCTCCTGCACGACAACGCGCGACCTCATACTGCACAGCAGACGGTCTCCAAGTTGCAAGAACTGGGGTTGGAAGCTCTCCGTCATCCGCCCTACTCACCAGACCTTGCGCCTACAGACTACTACTTTTTCCAGAATTTGGATAACTTCTTGGCAGGAAAAAAATTCAATACCCGAGAGGCAGTACAAAATGCCTTTGAAGAATTTGTTGCCTCCCGTCCAGCTGATTTCTTTAAGAAGGGCATCAATAAACTGCCACTGCGTTGGCAAAGATGCATTGATTGCATGGGTGATTACTTCGATTAATACAAATAAAAAATGACCATCCTGGTCTCGCAGTTAGAAGGATAGGCGGCACAAAAACTCTGACACCAGGTCAGTTACTCTCAAACCACACGAAAAAGAAATATTGTTATTAGCAGATAGGTCCACTGGCCGATCAACTTTTATTTTATGGGAATTACAGTTACACTACTTTTCACAACAAAAAGTACATTTTTGTAACATAATCCCGTCAGCAAACAATAGATAATTCAATTAAATCACAAACACAAACCTCATAAATCGCTATAAACCAATTTAATTGTTTCCATAAATTGCATTAAATCAATTAAATTGTATTCGCAAACGTCAGGAGCGCACACAGGGTTAGCGTATTTACAAACATGTCTACGTGGCTACGTCATGCGAGATTACTGTCTACGGCGTAGCGCTACGGCTGGATGGCTACGGGCTACGAGAGAGCTCACAAATTGTAATATTATTTTATGTTGTAACAATGGAGAGGCTTAGTTTGTTTTGCAATAAAGGTTTACCTTGTAATATGTTTGTCAAATGATGTATCACATATAAGATTATGAAAAAAGGTTTCAAAAATGTAATAAAGTTGTGTTTTATGACATTTTTTTTATAGAATTTCCCAAATTATGTCTTCTTATGAAACCGGCCATTAAATTTTATATACAAGAACTAGCTGCGCCCCTCTGGTTCACCCCACTAGACCAGGATAAAAAGTAGCCGCAAAATTAATTACATGCAATTTTACACGATTCATTCAAATAACAGTTTAACAGTGTATGAAAAGAAAACTGCATTATTTTCAAAGTCCTAATATGAACAACACATGTTTATTCACCCCGGTTCCCGCTGGCACCTTTTAGGTGCAGAACTCTAAAAAATAAAAATTTAATCACTATGAGAGCATCCAGAAACAATATAATTAGAAACAATTCAATAGCCATTGTGTCTCGCGTAGATCTGCGTTTCCGGCAGTCGACTGGTTAATAGTCCTTAGACGTTTTCACTTATCTTTCAAATTGAATCCGGGTGTTTTATGATAAACTGAATACAACGTTTTCCATAAAAATAATACTTACAAGTTTAGTGTATAATGACATCACGTTTGTCATTTTATGACCAAATATCCCAAAGTTTAAACGACCGTAAGGTTTTTACAAACACCCGCCGTTAACAAAATCCCATATAATTCCAGAAAAACACATAAATTATGGTTTAGGAAGTCATTCCTTACTAAATAAATAACATTTTGTGAGTCAAGCCGTATGTGTTTGAGAACAGTTTAGAGAAAATAATAATATTTTTTCGTGTGCTTCATGTGGAAAGCAAATGCTTTGCCATCCCATGGATAACGCTGCTTGGCGGGATAAAATAGAAAATGAAGATTCAAAGTCAAGTCAGACAAAACTCATATATTATTTACTTATTTAAAAAAAAAAGTACAGCCACAACACATAAATTAAACATAAGCTAGAAATAATCTTTATAACTAAAGGACTAATGTACATGACAATCACGGCGTGCATAGCATTGATTACAATATCTTACGGCTTGAAATTTAATACAAGATATTACAAGATGCTAAAAGAGCTTATCGTACGTTTAATATGGTGCGTCGGAATGTACACCTGCACCCTAATTGCGTATCACATTATTGATTGGAATTTGAATCATTTTGAAACAAATTGCTAATCCATTGCTTCATATTCCATACTTCATATGTTCGAAAAATTTGTCTGCTCGACAACGTAAATATCGCAATGAATGTTGTTGAACTGTCAAATTGAAACCAACTCCTATTGATAATGTGTTACGCAATTAGGGTGCTGGATTTGTTTAATACTAGTATCCAGAAATTTAAAAAAGGTTAAGTAATTTTTCCTTTGATGTGTAACCAGTTGTTTAGGTAATTTTCGTAAAAAAATAGTTTTTAGGGCCAAAATGGTAATAAGGAACCCTTACGGTGTGACTCACACTGTCTGTATGTCCGTCTGTCATAGCTGAGTAGCTCAAGAACTACTAATACTGTCAACTAGAAATTTGGAACAGTTTTAGATGACGTTTGCCCAACTATTTTGCAAATAGGAAAAAAAAACAATTTTTTTTTTGAAACAGGGACTGAAAGGGGTCTTAAAAATTCGAAGTGGGGCTATTAGGGCATGTGGGATGTCATATGAAAGAACGCCGTTTGCACATTTTCAAACATTTTTTCTTTTTTTTTTTAGGCCGCTTAGTTTTCGACTTTTGATGAAAAATGTAAAAAAAAATTACCGCTCCCCTTATCTCCGAAGTTTGCATAGAGAAAAATCTGAAATTATTCTATGTGATTTGTCCAATAGAAAACTTTATTATTAGTACAGTATTTACATAATAAATAAACTAACAGATTTAAAATAATAATATGTACATGGTATATAAAAAAGGAGGGGAAAGGATCATAGGGCATCAAAAAATTCGTGCGCATCGCTGTCAACAGGAAAAGTGCCCAAAAGGCTGGCAGCGTTGCCACGTTGTATAGCAATGCTGATTCTATGGCCAAAAAATAGGCCAGCCCTCTGGTCATGTGAGGAGTCGACCAACCGTTTAGCGATGTCTTGAAAAACCAAGTGTGCACTCGGACCCCATGCCCATGTTTCAACCCCAAACGGCTCGAAAATATAACTCCCAAAAATATTTGAATATTTTCGCCGTTTGAGGTTTTCCGCACCTGCAGCAGCCGCACCAGCACAGCCCACTGTACTAGGAAGGTGGGATGGCCAAGGGTATCGACACATGTTGCATCCCATACCAAAGGCCGACCTAACTTCCAAGGCATTATGGTGATTCCCTCAGGTCTCTTACCATCGTCCCGTGCCAAGCTGTTGGGTTCTAAAACAGCTGGCACCCCGGCGGTGACAAGAGCACGACGGATGATGTCATTAATGCTAGCGTGCCGTGCTACCCGGCCTGCACTCTTACTGCAAGATAGGTCATGGTGTCCGAGGCAGTCGACAGCTTCACCGCACTGGCAGCGATGCGGAACCCCGCAAGGAGCGCCCAGACGTGATAGAAGTTTATGTAAAGACTACAGGAAAATAAAACTACCTATGTCTCTAATTAGCACACTTTTTCAGAAATCGGAACGAAACCCTCAGTGCGCGAGTCCAACTCGCTTTTGACTGGTTTTTTTTATTTTTGAGTTCGAGTGTCGACATGTTTGGTTCAAGCTGTTTACGCAGATTGTTGTTTGATATTGTTGCATATGTTTATATTACTGGATACTTGTGCCTAATTGGCATAGGTACATAATGTTACGTACTGCAAACTCAAACTTACTAGCTGTAAGTTTTCTTAAAATTAATAAAATAACCATTAACCATTTTAATAAACCATTAAAGTACTTTTAAAAGTCACCATTTACAGGAAAAAAACGAATTGAATTAAAAAAGATTTAGTTAGTTTTAAAGCAAGTTCACTTCTCTTTGTTTACTCCCAAAAGATACTGCGTGAAGCAATCTCACCGCTTATCTACGAGGAGATATTCCGTTTACATATCTTATGGTTTATTGATCTGATTTCAAAACAGTTGATATATTCTTACACAGGGTAAGTATATTTTATATCCACGAAGACGCGCCCCACTATTCCTCCTAACTATGTGTGCAAGCTTCCGCCAATGTTTGAGTGTTATCGGTACACACAAATTATCGTGTACTAACTATAGTGTAAAACTGTAAGGCTTGACGCTATGAAAAGACTTCTGTGTTATACTGACAATAGATGTGCTTTTCTTTGTCGCCGTTTGGTGAGTGAGGTGAATAACCTGCAGTTAAATTACACAAAAAACATTTTGGTAATCAGACACGAATGACGTTCCTAAATTGAAGCTACACTTTGGGAACATTGATACACTGGATTTACCTGAAATGTTGCCCTGCTTTTCCTCTAGTTTGTCCCTAGCCAAACTTTATAATCTGTTTAATTAATCTGTTCGTGGCCATAACCAAGCGTGATACATTAAAAGTAATGTTAAATTTAAACTTACGATCACCCATCCGCTTGGCAATTGAGCTATTCGTTTTAAAATTCAATATTATTCCCGATTCCAGTAGCCAGTAGTTTATAACACACTACTCAAGTAGTCACAAAGTTTCCTGGAAAGGGTCGGACAAGTTAACGATCGAATAAAATGCGACATAAAAGATAACCTATAATACTTAATAAGTTAATAGTATTGTCGATAAGTTGCTGTGTTTGTACATCGTGTACAGGTTGTGCTTATTTTGCTAGTTTTAATGAAAATGCTGCCAGCCTTTTGGGCACTTTTCCTAATGACAGCAATGCAGACGAATTTTTGGTGATACAGGTATGTAAAAAAGGAGGACATACCTGTACATATTATTATTATTTTAGTTTTTAAATTATTTAAATATTAAGAAATTGAAAAATGTAGTTTTAACTAGTTGATTTATTATAAACATTCCCTTTTTAACATACTTCCAAAAAGGAGGAGGCTATTATGTTCGACTTTATTTGTGTCTTTTTTTTATTTACGTTCACCGATTTCTCAGTCAATTGTGGACCGATTTAGAAAATTCTTTTTTTGTTTGAAAGAGTATGCTCTCGAGGTGGTCCCATTGTCACCAAATCAGGATCTGATGAGGGGATCCCATGCAAATCGAGGGAAACCCTCAAATTTTATAGGCACATAGCGATTTGGGTATATTTTATAGTAATAAAAGTAAGTATCGTGTATTTGCTCTTGGAAAGCACCATTTGTAGAAGTGGAACTGATGATGAACATCACAGATGGCCATCGGAACTCCTAAATTGTACCCAAGTACTTCACGGGTTGCGATTCGATTACTTTTATATGGTTGCTAAGTAATGTATGCTCGTCACAAAGCATATGGTGAAGTGGAGCTGATGGTGACTTTGCCATCAGCACCAGTCCTCCTGGTTCTTACTAGGAGAACTCAACAATTAACGTCGCTGCATCGGGAAAGGCAATATTTTGTAAAAGATGATGAGCAATTGACATTAGGCTATTGTAACTTATAAACTAACTTACTATTGTAAATTACAAAGTGACCCACTAAAAAGCGAAAAATAAAAAACTTTTTTCCAAAAAAAAAAACGAAAATACAAAACCAAAGCCAACAAGCCCGAAAAAAATTTGGGGGAAAATATGCGTCACATCTACGCAAAACGACCATCTCACTCAGCATAATGCTGTGACATTATGCTGAGAAAGAGCCACAGCGCTGGTTTTCAGCGACAGCCGTCCTTCCTAAAGTCAGGTAGAATAAAACTGACAGATAATAATTACCAACTGAGGAACTTAATAATAAAATCCAACAGCCTGTATAGTGGCGTGACAATAAAAAGGGCTCTATTAAACGGAACGCATTTAGATTGAGAGCCCTCACAGTAATATAACACGAAGTGACATTAAGAATTACATTATAACTCACATAATAGTTAGAACATACTGTAGATGGGTGAGTGTGACGCTATTTGTTTTCTAAAAAGTTTTGGGAAATCAAAATATTCCTTAGTAATGATGAATGATAAATAGTGCATATCACACATTGAATTTCGAACACAATCCGTGATACTTAAATCAATTTCACGACTAGTTTCCGAAACTAGCCACTATCAGCTTCGGATTAGTATTGGGCTGTTTCATTATGATAGGATTGGCAACAAAATTCGTTATCCGGCTCGAAGGACCATTTATTCAACGGGCCAATGGTTGTAGGCAGTTTAGGACTGCCTCTAGTTTCTACTAGACACCATACACTATGTTTTGGTTAAGTAAGTTATTGGGGCACACAGGAAGAACCACAAGTTAAAAGTTATATAGGTAGGTATCTATATTGGAAGGTAAAAGTTAACAAGTAGAAATAGTAGCGATTTTTTTTTTAACAAGTGTTAGTTTTACAGACAGCTTCGGACTGTGTCATTATGAAGAACAAAATTCGCTACTTCTTCGTCACCCAAAACCAAATTTAATAATCACACACAGACACACGTACAAAAACTTATTTAACCAAATCAGGTAGGTACCTACTTTTTTTTTTTTTTTTTTTTTTTTTTTTTTGTGGATGGGAAATCATCAAATGACTTCTCCCGCTCTGGGTAGAGCGGGAGGGCGTGTCAGACTTTTACTGACTAAAACCCACCCATGTTCCTTCAGTTGCCCGTGCCAGGGCCACGGTATCTCTTTCGAACTACCCGCGACCCCGGCGGCATAGGCCCAATTGACCCCGTCACTGCTGACATCTCTTTGAGGCGCGCGTGGAACACAACGCGCCGTCGACCCAGGCCTGGTCCTTACCGAACGGCGAGCTGCCCATTACTCGTCGTCCGCAAGCCCGCGCCTACGGTGGCCGGGAATCGGCGATCGATTCCCGCCGCCCAGGGCGTCTCCTACGGCGGCTAGGGGCGCGAGGGCGCGGCTGTTGCCTCTCCCTCACGCGTTCCGCTTCCTCCTTTGCGAGCATTACTGCTTCGCAGAAGGAGGTGACGGCCTCCCATGCACTCTCGCTCCGCACCATGGCCTGGACCAGGTTTGGACGCGAGAGATCGCCGCCGCCGATCGCCTCCGTGAGAACACGGCGGTGCTCCGCCCATGCCGGGCAGACCTCCACTGTATGCTCCACCGTGTCCTCCGGGCGATCCACACAATGGTGACACCCGGGCGTTTCCTCCCGCCTTATCCGAAACAGGAACCTCCCGAAACAACCGTGTCCGGTGAGGACCTGCGTCAGGCGGAAGGTGAGGACGCCGTGGCGCCTCTCCAACCACTCCTCAAAGAGGGGACTTATCGCCGCAATTGTGGCGTGCCCAGCGCTGGGTTGCGACAATCGCACTCTCCATGCCGCCATGAGATCCCGCCGGAGCTCTGTCCGCTGTACCGTGATTTCTCGCGGCAGCGGAGTTACGCCCCGGCGTTTCGTCTCCTCGCGCCACTCCCTTACGTGCGCGAGGACTTTTGCCTCCAGATCCCATGGCGGTAATCCGGCAAGGAGGCTCGCCGCCTCACAGGAGACAGTGCGGTATCCACAGACTAGCCGGATGGCCATGACCCTCTGGGACACGTTCAACCAGCGGGCCGGTCGCAGCCTCAGGGAACGCGCCCACACCGGCGCTCCGTAAAGGGCCATGGACCGCACGACCCCCGTGTAAAGCCTCCGGCAGGAGGCGTTTGGACCCCCCAGATTGGGCAGGAGCCGCTTCAAGGCAGCCCCAGCCCGCTCCAGTCTGGGAGCCAAACGTCGGAAGTGCTCCACGAAGTTCCACCGGCTCCCAGGTACTTCATCGTCGACTCGACCCCGATGTGAACCCCTCCTACCGTTATTTGGGAACCCGACGGTGGCACGTTCCGAGGACCATGAAAACACATGACCTCGGACTTGTGCAGGGCCACCTCGAGTCCCAACTGCCGGATCCTCTCTACTATTGTCGCAACCCCGCGTGTCGCTAGTTCGGCCGCCGCCTGGTGCGACCTCCCTTGCGCCAGGACCAGCGTGTCGTCAGCGTAACATACAACGCTGACGCCGCTAGGGAGGTCGGCGCGCAGCACCCAGTCGTACCCGATGTCCCACAGATGTGGCCCCGGGACAGATCCCTGTGGGACACCGCACGACATCTCTCGCCGGTTCCACTCTCCTTGATGACCGGGGTAGATGACGGCCCTGTCCGTCAAATAGGCCTCAACCACTCGACGGAGGTAGGTAGGCACCCGGTGATACCGGAGTGCCTCCCTGATGCAACTCCAGGGCAGGGTATTGAAGGCATTGGCGATGTCTAGAGACACCGCCAAGACGACCCCACCCCGGGCCACAGCATCCCCCGTCGTGAGGGCTCGCACGCGCATGATGGCGTCCACCGTAGAGCGCCCCCTGCGGAAACCAAACTGGCTCTCCGCCAAATCCGGCCCCTCCTGCACCAGCCACCCGACGAGGCGGTCTGCAATGACTCTTTCAAAGAGCTTGTGTTCGGGTCGCGACCTAAGTGGTATTGACTATTGGGATGGCTACTAAAAACACTGAGTTTAACTTGCTGAAAACTATTTATTTTATAACGATTAAAAGGCTACGCTAAAATGATGGCTAATGACAATGAGGCGAATGCACCCGGTTGCTGTCCGAATATGCACTGTTGTCGGCGCGCGCTCAACGCGGCCTTATTGATTCGCTAGATCAGCAAAAGGGTGTTCGAATAACTTCGAACAGCTTGCCTACCTCGTCGAGCAGCACAATGGGCCGGTAAGCGGACGGAGAGTCCACAGGGCGCCCCGGCTTCTTAATGAGGACCAGTTTCCCTGTCTTCCAACGAAGTGGGAACTGGCCCCTCTCCAAGCATGCGCTTAGGAGCCCCCCTAGTCGAGGCCCGAGAGCCCCACAGGCCAGAACCCAGGCTTTTCCTGGCACGCCGTCGGGTCCTGGGGCGGTATTTTTGGCACTCAGCCTACGTACCGCCGCTCTCAGCTCTACCTCGGTCACTTCCGGAGAATCGTCGTCGTCGTCGGTGATGTGGTCCGCATCGGGCACCGCAGGAGGCGGAGCCATGGGCGGGGGAGTATGTTCCCCTCGCGAAGGGAACAGAGCGCTCACCACGTCCTCCACGAGCTGCGGCCGGAGACTCTGCGTCAGCGGGGGAGCCCACGGGCGGAGTTTATCCCGCACCATTTTGTAGGGGCGTCCCCACGGGTCTCTGTTCAGAGTCCCCAGCGACTCCTCGCGAGCCAGACCCCTGGCCCGCGAGATCTCCGCTCGGAGGGCAGTCTTCGCCGCTCTGTACCCCTTGTACAGCTCCGCCTGAATGGCTTCCGTATCCGGTGGGCGGATACGGAGCCTGCGGTGCCTGGCGTACCGGTGCCGCGCAGCAACGCACGCCTCGCGCAGAGCCGTCATCCCGGCGACCACCAGTACACCTGGCGCCAAGCGCGTCCGGGCTGGACCCGGGGCATTGCCACGTCACATATTTCGGACATGGCCTCCCGGAACCACTCCGCCTCGTCGTTGATGTCAGCAGGCCTGTCCGGTGGTGACACCCAGGCCTGCACGATCGAGGCTTCCAGGAGGAGCTCCCGGTCCAGCTGCTTCAGCGCCCACCGCGGACCACTCGGGGCCTGTCGGACCGGCGCACTCGAGGTCTGGGCGGAGACATCAAACCGGATGTACCGGTGATCGGAATAGGTCTCCACCCCCTCCATGACGCGCCAGTCAACAACATGCGGCAACAGAGCGGGGCTGGCAAACGAGATGTCCACCACTGATTCGCCCCGCATCCGCACACATGTGGGGACAGAACCCCGGTTTAGGACGACCAGGCCTGTCTCCAGAGCCCAGTCCTCCACCATCCTGCCCCGTGTGTCCGTATACCGGGAACCCCAAGCCACATTCTTGGCGTTGAAGTCCCCGAGGACGAGCACGGGAAGGGAACGGAACCCGATGACGACGGTTTTCAACTCCGCAAGGGAGTTGTGGAACTCGGCGAGTGTTCGGTTCGGGGAGAAGTATACCCCTACGACGACAATCTCCCCGAACCGCGCTGCAACGCAACCCTGTCCTCTCTTAACAGCTACGAGGGACAGGGTACCGGCGGCGGCCGACGAAATGAGGGTCACTGAGCCGCTCAGGTCCTCCACCCAGTAATCACTGGGCGGGACAAAGTACGGCTCAGCGACCACGGCGATGTTAATCGACCACTGCGCCATGCTCTGGAGCAACAGATCCTGAGCTGGGGCGCAGTGGTTGATGTTCGCCTGGAGGAGGCGTAATGGAGCCATTACTGACATTCCATTTCACCCCCTCCCTGAGCCCCCTGTGTGGGTCCTGCCGCAGTGGGTACGGCAGCGTCGGCGGTAGAGGCGGCAACGGCGGCGGCTGTGGCGGCGGCTTCGGCAGTAACGGCGGTGGCGGCGGCAGAGGGCTTGCCCCTGCTCCGGGCTTTCGCGGGTGGACCACAGCCCTTGCTCCCAGCCCGGTGATCGGCCGGCTTGCCAGCAGCCGCACATAAAAAGCAGTGCGGCGTGGCCTTGCACGAGCTTGCCTTGTGACCGGGCTGACCACAACAGAAGCAATGACTGCTGCGGTCCACCTCCGAGGTGCATTTAGCCCCGACGTGGTTGCCCACTTGGCAACGGAAGCACCTCAGAGGTCTGGGTTCCAGCACTTTCACCCGCGTGGAATCCCAGCCCACCTGGAACCTTCGGCCCTCCCCAGCTATCTTTTGGGCCGCCGATACGGGGCAGCTCACCGTAACGGCTCGCATCCCCGTGGAGTCAGGACGGATGGTGCCTATCTTCACCTGTTCGAAGGCGCACCCCCCAGTCTTGACCACGGCGGCCACCACCTCTCCCTCCGTCACTGAGTCGTCCAGACCCAGGATGCGCATGTCAGCGCACTTGGCAGGTCTGGACACTTGGGCCACGTCCGCATCTAAGGACGCCCTGAGCCTTTCGGCCAGAGCGTCAGCGGTCGGACCACTGGCCGCACCGGGGATCTCCAGCATCCGAGCCCCAGTCGCAGTGACCTTTACCCGGATGCCATCTACAACCCCGAGCTCCTCAAGGTTCACCGCCGCCCTCGCCTTGGTGAGCACGTCGCGGTAGGACACGCCCTTCTTCTCCGCTTCCGGCTGTAGTGTGATTACTACAGCTGCGGACTTCGGGGCACGTAACCTAGCCGCGACGTTTCTCTCTTTGCGCCGCCGCCGTTTCTCGTTTCGCTTGGCCGCCCTTGCCGCCTTACCCGCCTTCCTCTTCTCCCCGGCTACCTGCCATTCGGCGTCAGCCGAAGGAGATTTAGGAGGCGGGGGCAGCCGCGTCTCCACCACGGCCACGGCTGGGGCCTTGGCAGGTGCCTTCGCAGGCACAGCTCCACTCTTCACTTGCCCCGCCGATCCTGGTTTGGCCGTAGCAGCCGCGGCGGCATACGAAGCCGCCTTTGGCTGGCCCGAGGCCGGCCGGCTAGCCGCTAGCGGGGGGCGCAGGACAATGCCCTCCAGGACGGAGAACCGCCTGTTGAGGGCAGCCAGCTCCTTCCGCACCAGGGCCAGCACCCGGTCTTCAGCAGGCTCGGGCCTATCCTGCCCCGGCTGCGCCCCTCCCTGCAACTCCCGAGGGCCAGCTCCGCGGAGATTGGCCAAGTCCGCTCGGAGCTCCTCGTTCTCCTTTCGGAGAAGCTCCATGGCGGCTGTCAAGCGGGCGACCTCCGCCCGCATCTCGGACATTCCGTCCGTCGGAGGCCCCCGTAGCATTGCCTCCGCTGCCGCCATAATGGAAGCCTTGGCTGCGGGTATGGCCTTGTCTTTAGAGGACTGAGTCCTCTTCAAGGCCACACCCTCGATTGCCGCCACCACGACCTCCTCGAACCTGGCCGCTCGCACTATATTGGAGCCGCCCTCGGTGTCCGACTCACCGCCAGACGACTCCATGGTGACCCTCTCAGCCGGCTCGGCTGAGCTCGCTCTGCTCAGCTCGCCGTCCTCTTGCGTGGGGACTACCCGACCCTTGCCCCCTTTTTTCCGGGTCCAGCCTTGGCCCCGGCGAGCAAGTTTTCTACGGGCCGAGCTCACCCAGCCGTCCGAGGAAGACCCCTGGCCATCCCCCGGATTTTTATTCCGCTTCAGGAAAGGGTTCTTCCCTTTCCCCCCAGCGGCCCCCACCACTACGCCCTCCGGGCTCTTAAATGAGCCCGTCGCGCCTTTCGCACCAGATGCGGCATCGGACTCCGACGCCGCATCACTCCCCTCCTCTCCTCGTCTTTGGTTTTTATGTGTTTCCATAGCTGTTCCCACGAGTAAAAACTTTGTGTACTTGCTCAAAAATACGTGGTTCGCACTAGCGACTAATTTAGCTACCCATTAGTCAAGCTACCAACCTCCCTCACGGTGCGCCGCCGCTTGGAGGTTTGGGGTAATTTTTTATAGAGGTTTTCTTCCTCGCGGTCCGGGCGATTAAGCCAAGACCCTCGACCCCCGTCAAAGGTCAGAGACATGACCTGACAATCTTCGGGGCTACGAGACTAACGGTGGCAGAAGAAAATGACTTCCTCCTGCCTGCCCGGCGGCAGGGTTAGTGCACACCGAGCCCGCTCTTACTCCGCCGCTGTGCGTCTCTGCTTAAGCAGAGGGACACACGTTGGAGCGTACCTCCGACAGGATATTGGCATACGGACAACGGGACCCCTTAGGCAAATAGCGCCTAATAGGGAGCCATTGCCCGTACCCCAGGGTGCACCGTCCCGGAGACTGGCCTTCCCCCCGGACGTATCCGTAAGGGAACTCCAGCCCCCGGGCACTCGGGGAGGTTTCCTGTCCACGCACCCCAGGTACCTACTTAATCCGTCCATCAACACGTCAATCAAATATTCTTGGATGGTATTCCCTTAAGAAACCTCATAAAGAGAGGGACTCTTTAAACAATTAAGAAGGGGCAATTAAGACAACCATTTTGTTAATCGTCTCGAAGAACAAAAAAAACTATAAAAAATCCTTTGAGATGTCTCCATCGCGTGTTTTTGTGAGCACCCGTGTTTCAAATACCAGGGCTTCATAAAATTAGGGGTTAAGTATAAAGGCTGTTGCTTTTGTTGAATGCTGGTAGGTGGGATTTGTTAATTTAAATTAATTATTTTGTAGTGGAATGTGTACGTTTTTACTAATTGTTTATATCAATTTTATTTTTTATAATTTGCAATCACAAAGTTTTGTTTGTTTAGTTAGTTTTCTTTGGTTTCCGTCTGAATACATAAATTAAATAAATTAAAGTTTTTTAATTGCAGTCAAAAAAGGCTTGCAGAAAGGCTTTGCTTGGTTTGCAGAGACAAGGCGCGGGCGCAATGTTCGGAGCCGAGAGTGCAATGACAACACACGAGTATCAAACGACCTTTTTGAACACACTTACGAGGAATTAAATTAATAAGGTTTATTGGTTATTTCACACGAATTAGCTCGCACGAAACGGACGAATCGACACTTTTATTAATATTTTTTTCTGTAGGTGATTCGCACGAAGTTAATTTTTTAGTGTGTGAATCAACAACTACAGAAACACGTATTAGGCAATTGGCACATAAATATTCTATTTTATGCAATAAAATTAAGAAAAAAGTACACTAGTGCACAGAAATGATAAGAGTAAAGAGATTGATTGAAGACTCTAGTTTGTTTATGTCGATAATCAGCAAAAACTAAATCTTCTGTTCTTTTCTTGATTTAGTTGCAATGCTTTTTTTCTGGGTGAAAAAGTATTTTCGTGATGTTTTTAATTTCGAGAACTTTTTCAAGTAGGCATTGTATCCAGAATCTTTCAATTCCCAAACTATATCAGAATTAGGGTATAGTTGTAATCTCTTTCTCTGATTGTTGATTGCTTTTATCTATAGCTAGGCTATAGCGTTTTGTTTCGGTTTTGGTACGCTTTAAGTGATAATTACTTACATAATACATATTATCATTTTCTATTTCAACTAAATTATCCTACCTATACTCTAAAGTTTTATTTTTTTCATTTTTCGTACTTTTATTTGTTAATATCGTGTGTGTATGACTGTATTTAATACAATTATGTACCAGTATAATACCTACGTATTTCTGGGTTGTCAGTTCGCCCACAAATAAATTAACTTAGTGCGAATCGCCTACAGAAAAAATCATAACTAATATTATAAATGCGAAAATCAGTTTGTTTGTTTGTTGTTGCGCTTTCACGCTAAAACGGCTGAACGGCTTGGCAACTTTTTATCCTGGATTGCAGACGAAGTCGCGGGCATCAGCTATTAATATTACAAAATAAAAGCGTCGATTCGCCCGATTCGGGCAAGATATTTTATGAGTATCAACCAATAAGCCATAAATAAAACAATGCTATGTCGAAAACCACACAACATGTCGGTGAAAAAAACACATTCCTAGATGTAAAGTGGCCTACACAAAATACTTATTTCTTTCCTAATACACCACTAAACTAAAACATAAAACAAAACTTTAAATCACTGACGACTTTATAATGGATAGTTTAAAAAAAAACATTACCAACATATTTTAGCAGTAGCAACACTAAAAACATCATAATTAAAAACAAAAGGACCACATTAACTTCACAATAGACGAAACTAAACATACATAGAATCAGAACCATATTCCCATTACGTAAGGTTCAAATTCCTTTAAACAATAGTTATGGAAACTTATTATTTATTAATGTCTAGGTTGGTTTATGGTTTACGAGCCTCTCAGGTAGCTGTGGGCTATAAAAATTAGTGGGACCCTTTTATAAGCAGGGTTCCGTAAACACAGAGTTAAAAGTAAGGTTGAAGCAACAGATGAATAAAAACTACAACATAAAAAACATTTTTACAAAAAAATACAACCGACTTCCAAAAACTTCTAAAAACACTACACAGTGAAAAATAACTTTAATTTTGGAAGTCGGTGTCTGGATAAATGTATTTTACGTTTTTTGCCGCCGACTTCCGAAATTAAAGTTATTTTTCACTTTGTAGTGTTGTTTTTGGAAGTCGGTTGTATTTTTTTGTAAAACAGTTTTTAGTTTTCACTTTTTAGTTGTGGTACTTACCCCACACAAATTCTAATACCACTACCAGCAAAATAAACTAGAACATCATCCACATAAAAAGTGGGGAAAAATACGTATTATTGAAGCTAACTCAAAAACTACTCAAGCAAAGTTAATAATTTTTTTATGGGACTAACTTTCGAACAAAATATTTTTTTTTAAATCGAACGACTGTAAAATGTTATGCGTGGTCATAAATAAAAAATATATATATATAATTATATATACCTACTATACGTGTCGAATTGAGAACTCCTCTTTTTTTTTGTCGGTTAAAAATGGTCACAACCAAGTTTAGAGAGTTTAGTATTATGTCTGACATACATTGATCCAATATTTTGAATCTAGTAACACTGGCTCGAAATTTGCGGCTGCTATATCCTAATCCAGCGCTGGATACTGTATGCTGGGCTGGATTGAAGTGTTAAAAAGAATGTCCGTGAAGTTTCTTGCCCGTTCTTCTCCATAGGAACCTACTATGGTTTCGAATGATTATGATTGTGATTATGAATAGCCAACTAGCTTCATCTTTCTGACTGACCGAATCCTTAACAATTAAAAAATGCAAGTACCTAAATAGTTTAATTGAAATAAATGCTTTGAGTTTGAGCTTACATTGGTCCAGCTAGTATCGAACAAACTACTCTCAGTCTGCGCTGACCCTAAGATACAAACAGTTGTTTACTTTATAATTCTTTATTAAAACCAGCTAGTGCTAGTCTAGTGACAAAGGCATTTTAAGCGTTTTATAGTTGCAAATGGACCTCCATCATAAGTACTTCAATGCAGGACTTTTCGATCGTGATCAGAGAAGAACTTTTCGTATACCTACCAGGCATGCTACCAGGCATGCTACCAGGCCAGATCATAGGTACTAAACGGTTAATAAACTCGTGGTATTGGGTCAGTCTATCTAATTGCAGGTATCGATTGCATTTATTATTTACCTTCGCGTCCCCACTCGTATGTTAGCCAATTATGAACGATGCCAGCTTAATCCCTGGTTAATAATAGTTCAGATTATCTGTGACGAACCGTTATCGGTTACAGGCTAATAATGGATTAGCTTGTATTTGCCCCAATTTAAGGTAAAAGCTTTCTCTCATAATATAGAAAAGAAATGAGCTTTCAGAGCAATATCTAATTCTAAGGCCAGGTTTCCTCACGTTGTTTCATTGATCTATAGAGGCATGAGGAACAGGGTGTAAAGTTCACTCATCCCCCATAGAAAAGGGAGGATCCTCCGACCAGACGCGTGTTCTGTCCGGTGCACAACTGCCCGACGGTTGATGTCGGGACGTTGTATATATGCTAGTCGCGCGATAAACTCTGATTGCGCGATGCAGGATTGCGTGACGTCAGTGTGCCGCGTAGTTCGTATGTGGCGATGTAGATTCCGCCACATCACTCCGCTCCGAAGACCGGAGGTTGATAGTGGACTGAGTCGTGTATCCTGCGATGCTTGCCAGTGCCAGTTGTGCTTCCAGTGAGTCGGAACCGGGTGCCGCATAGTTCACGGTGAGTCGGAACTGTCTGCGGTGATATCCCAGTGAATTGGAGTGGCGCTGCGTTATGCTCCAGTGAGTCGGAGTGTACAGCGCTGGGTTGAGGTTGAGGCTGAAGGTGATGACCAGGAATGCGCGTCCGCTGCATGCTGGTGGTCAGGTTACCCGTTGAAGACGTGGATGCTGGCTAGCTGTGTGTCTCGCTGCTCGAAAGCTTGAGGAAGTGTTGCTGATGACGTCACACTGAAGGAGTTGCACGAAGGCAGTGCTGACGTTCATGCTCGCGTTCACCAGTTTAGAGGCATGAGGAACAGGGTGTAAAGTTCACTCATCCTCTATTGAAAAGGGAGGATCCTCCGACGAGACGGGTGTTGTGTCTGGTGGGCAACTGCTCGACGGTTGATGTCGGGACGTTGTATATATGCTAATCGCGTTGTGCGATGCAGGATTGCGTGACGTCAGTCTGATGCGTAGTTCGTATGTGGCAATGTAGATTCCGCTACAAATCTATTTTTTTAATTAATTGGATGAAATATCGTTATGGGCCAGTGGTTAAAGCCTCGCCTCTCATTCACGAGGTAGTGCGTTAAAATCCGGGCATGTACTAATGTGACATTTTCAGCTCATATGTACTTTCTGAGTTTATCTTAAACATTACAAACATCGTGAGGAAACCTGGACTTTATCTATATAATTAAAAACAGAAGTCCTGACTGACTGACTGAATCATCAACGCCCAGCTCAAATCCCACAAAGCTGAAATTCTGCACAGAGATTCCCTTTATAATGTAGACAAGGAATAAGGACGGAATTCCCGGTAGCACGTTCCCGTGGGATATTTTGCGACATCCACGCGGGCGAAGCCGCGGGCAAAAGCTAGTGGTTAATATTGGTAAGTCTGAAATCGCCCCCGTCTAGAGCAAGCGTGGTGATCAATGCTCGTGCGTCGTGCCTTCTCTGTATGAAATGAAATAAAAGTTGTTTATTCTCTAAATAGGATAACGGAATCACCACTTAAAAACAAGCTAGGAGTCGAAATTTCCTATCTGACTACCCCTGTGAAGAAATGGCGGAACAAAGTTTGGGGTCATGAGAAAAAGCCTTCCTGGAATGAATGATCTGAATGAGCTGGTGTTATTATCATTGGATGAACAACAAGCAGACCACTTGATGATAAGTGGTCGCCGCCGGTGCATATAGATACCAGATACCAGAAGCTCCACAGTAGCGATGCTATCCCAGAAGACACTGCTGCACTCCGTGGCTACAACGCAATACGGTTCACAGTTCACTCATCATTTCAGCCGAAAGACGTCCACAGCTGGACATAGGCCTCCCCCGAGCACCGCCACTTCGACCGGTTCTGTGCTTCCCGTATCCAACTGGCCTTTAAGTTTAGGTCTTTAGGGGGGGGGGGGGGGTGTCTTTAGGTTTAATTGAAACCCTTAACTGAAAAAATACAAAAACAATTAAAAAGCCGTTGTATCTCGGTAGATCTGCGGGATCAAGAGGAGTTGGGGAGAGGTGTAAAGGATCTGTACGTACAAGGTGTTATTGAAATAATGGAAAACCTCTTAAGGGGGCATTGTACTCATCATTATGAACAACGTTTTACTATTGAATTTGCATAAAAAATATATGCAGTCAAGGAAACTGAACTGCCGAAAGAAGTGAACACTTTAAACTATTAGATAACAGTGGTATACTGATTACATTAGCATGTAGGTGACGCGACTCATAAGACTTTTTCCAACCAAAAACCGATCAACACGCCTAAAGAAGTTTACACTTCAAAAGTCAGCTGCTCCATACATTTATGTTCGCATAACTCGACAAAATGAAGGGAACAGTTGAATTTTTTGTCTCGATTTCACGGTTGGTCTCCGTCGTCGTCGTTTATGACCCCTTAAGAGGTCTTCCGTTATTTCAATTACACCTTGTAAGAATGTACATACAGCCTTTAAACCTACAGGACCAACATATGTAATAAAAAATCCAACTCAGTCTAAAAGGTATACATTTAAGTACAGCCACTCATTTACAAGTATAAGCTAATCTCAAGTGCCTCTCGACGCAATTAAGATACGCATTAAGATTTTATTGTTATTGACTGGTATTGTTTAATAACACGCGTAATTATTATATTGTGGTTGATTAAGGGGATACATCGATATTTTTGTGTTTTTAAAATTCCCACAAAACCAAATGTATATGGTTAAATCATTTGTATTTTGGCTTTGAATTGGGTTTGATTATAGTTAAACAAGGTATTTAAATTTTCTGGCGTAGCGACACACTGCGCACTTAAAAGCAATAAATCGTATTTTAAATTAAACCGTTGATTTAAGGGGATACGTCGGTAATTTTGTGTTTTTAAAATTCCTATAAAACCAAATGTATATGGTTAAATCATTTGGATTTTCCTTATGTGCTATTTGACTATATTATTGTCTACTGCTGTACTAAAACCGAAACATGATTAAAATTTTGAAATACCTGTTTACATCACCGAGCTATTAACAGCGAATTCTAAAAG
Source organism: Cosmia pyralina (assembly GCA_946251885.1). Classification (NCBI taxonomy): domain Eukaryota; kingdom Metazoa; phylum Arthropoda; class Insecta; order Lepidoptera; family Noctuidae; genus Cosmia; species Cosmia pyralina. Next base: position 1,007,298 of record OX276363.1, read on the forward strand.
GTTATTTTACCTTACTAGAAACTATGCGAAACAACCACTACAACTTTTGTTGGACGTCAAATGGAAGAGTTATGCTAAAAAAGATTTCTTTGAATTGCTCTGTTAAAATACTAAATACAAACACAAACAAAACTTACACACATAACTATTACTATCAGCACAATATACTCTCATACATGAATCACTCAACACCTACATATTACAACTTCTCCATGTCACCATATACACTCTCTACATATGCTTGCGTTCATCCCTATTATTCCTTACCTAGCTACTTTATTAACATAAAAAATTTGTTTCTAAATTTACTACCCCAAATCGTAAACTCAAACTCACTCAAAAAACGTAAAAACGTAGATTAAGTACCACCCTATTTTCTCGTAACCTTCAAAATAAATTACTTTACCGGAAAAATTACTACTAACATAAACAATTTAATTGATTGCATTGACGAACTAGCTGTATCAACTATCTATACATGCACACCTAAGGAAACACTCTCCATTGTGAAGTGTCCTAATAACTTTATTAAAATCCTGACACAAAACATTCGCTCTATAAACCGTAACTTTTTAAACTTGCAAACACTTCTGCTCCGAATTTCTTTCGATTGCGATCTGGTTGTTTTAACTGAAGGTTGGTTGCCATGCTCCAGCAATAGCACTATCCCGATTCTGAATAATTACTCCGCGTTCATGACCACCAAACATATAAATCAAAGTGATGGAGTAGTGGTGTATTCAAGATCGGACCTGTCTGTTACATGCGAAGAGCCAGATTTCCACGGATCTGCATCTGGACTTATTATAAAAATTAATTTTGATTTGGCGATAATCTGTATTTATCGATCGCCGTCAATAGACAGTATAAACAACTTTCTGACAGTTCTTAACAACATTCTTCCGTCATAGCATAGATTTAAATCGGTAGTTATAAAGGTGACCTGAATGTGGAAATCAAACCTACCACATCTGACATGCGCTCCCACGAATACCTAAATTGTCTTGCCTTTCACGGCTATCTTCTTTCCCACACCCTACCGACCAGGGATGGAAATTGTTTGGACCACACGTTCCTCAAAACAATTTCCCCTACCCACACATTTGTCTTAAGCTCCACAATTACTGACCACTCCTCCTCCTTACTTTGCTTACAAGATAACTGTTTACGAACGGTCGTTAACTCCTTTATAACAAAAATTGACTATGAAGGGCTTGACAAATCAATGTCGCAATTGGATTTCACCCCTATTCTCAGTATAAAAGATGCAAATATGGTTACCGATAAATTACTGAATTTAATGACTGTGTCCATTTCTGCAAATACCACAGTTAAAAAAGTTTCATCAAAAAAGAAAATCCTCAAACCGTGGATCACACCTGGTTTATTACGGTGCATAAGAAACAGGGATGCTCTACACAAGAACGTTAAAAATTTCCCAGGAAATGAAGTTCTAAAAATTACCTACCTTCGATACAGAAATTTTTGTATTAGAATTTTGAAGAAAGCAAAGAGAATTTATGATACAGAGGAACTAAAAAAAGGTAGTAAAAACCCAAAAACATTATGGGACACTATTAAAAGGGTAACTAACACTACTAAAACTAAGAATACATGTACTCAATTACTAACTTTATCAACTTCACCTATTGAGTCCTGCAACACTGTAAACTCATTCTTCGTTAACATTGGCGAGAGGCTTGCAAAAGATATAATTCACACTAGTACTACGCAGCCATTGACAGTCACTCAACCTACTTCTGATACCGCATTGATTTCATCTTTCGTCCGCGACCCTACTGACCTAGACGAAATTACAACAGTCATCCGTTCATTGCGCTCTGATGCTGCAACTGGCTGGGATGGGATATCACCCTACATCCTGAAGAGGTATGTAACCTCCCTGGCACCCATACTATGCAATATTTCTTATCTCTGTTTCGAGACTGCTGTCTTTCCCTCTTCTCTTAAAAAGGCCATCATTCACCCGATATTCAAGGGAGGTGACGGGAACTTACCGAGTAATTACCGTCCCATTGCAGTTCTGACTGCCCTATTCAAGGTACTAGAACGTCTTATCAATAAAAGACTTGTTCACTACCTAGAACATTACAAACTAATATCACCACAATAATTTGGATTTCGTAAAAACAAGTCGACCTGTGATGCAGTTCAGGAACTAACTAATACTATCGTACAAAACCTTAACAGTAATAAAAAGGTCCTAACAACATTTTTAGACCTTGCGAAGGCGTTCGACACCGTCCCTGTTCGTTCTCTCTTACTCAAACTTGAAAGGATGGGTGTCAGGGGGTTACAACTTGATCTCTTTCAAAGCTACCTCACAAATCGCTTCCAAGTAGTAAAGTCACAGCAGCAGTGAGCTTCCCATCTACTATGGCGTTCCGCAAGGAAGCATTTTGGGTCCCACCTTATTTCTCATCTTTATAAACGACTTATGCAATTTAAATATCTCAAGTGCCAAGATAACATCTTACGCAGATGACACTGCTATAACTTTCGTCGCCAACACGTGGTCTGAACTCGAGGGAAAAGCACAGCATGGCTTTGATGTAGCGCTAAACTGGCTTTATTTCCATACGCTTACACTTAATACCTCCAAAACCAAGTTCATTACCTACTCAATCAGTTCTGCTACCCAACCAAATCCACCGATATCACTTAAGGCTCACACATGCAATTTGCAAACTCAGGTTTCATGCCACTGTGCCTATATCCTCTACGGATGAAATCAAATACCTAGGTATTCTTAAATTTAAATCTCACATTAATGTCCTGACTGGCAGAGTTCGCAAACTAATATATATATATATATATATATATATATATATATATATATATATATATATATATATATTTAAAACCTTAAGAAATATTGCAAATCCTATAATTATACGTAATGTCTATTTTGCCTTATGCCTATCTATTATTACCTATTGTATTCCCTGTTGGGGTGGTGCTGCAAAAACCTTCCTTAAACCATTGGAAGTCGCACATCGCGCCATACTGAAAGTGGCTACTTTCCGTCCACTACTATATCCAACTAATCAGTTATACAAAAACTGCAACGTCCTCAACGTGCGACAACACTTTATTTTACAATCAGTTCTGTTGCAACACCGCATAACACCCTATATTGAAAGAAACAAACGCCGAAAAGATATAATATGTACTCCTCCCAAAACCCGCTTGCCGTTTACTAAAAGATTCTTTTATTATCTAGGTCCGACTCTATACAATACAATAAACAAAAAATGTCCAATATATAAATTGTCTTATCAAAATTGTAAGAAGTCTGTCCGTACATTTCTTCAAGATAACACCTACGAGGAAACAGAAAAATATATAATTTAATTAATTCATGATAAGTTTGTATAATGTACCACTCACCCAAAAGATAGACCCACACTAATCCAATCCCTTTACTGACGCACGCTTACATAGTCGCACATTCATGCTCACGCACCTACACACACACACCTACACATACACACCTACACACACACACCCCCACACACACGAACAGATCCATACACGTACACACATCACACATGCACACTCACCCATGCACCCCCATACACACAAGTACACACACGCAAATGCGCTCGCGCACTAATTGCCTTTATTAAATGTAACTTGTAAAAATAAAATTATAGTAATACAATTAGAGGGGATCGCCACTGTTACTCCTTAATACAGGCTATTTCATAGCCTAGCAAGGAGAGCAGCACGTCACCCACTTGATTGTTAGAGATGCACTAACCACTTTGTAAAAGATGTTACATGTACTACAATCTGTTTATATATAAATAAAGATTTATTTGTTTATTTAAATCTTTGTACCTGAAACAAACCTGTACCTGTGTGTGTTTGTACCTGTTGTTTGTTGTTGTAGCTGAAATTTAGCACAGAGGTTCCCTTTATAATGCAGACAGGAATAAAGAAGGATTGCCCGGTAGTACATTCCCATGGGATATTTTGCGACATTCACGCGAGCAAAAGCTAGTGTCGATCTAAAATTCGTTGGAACCTTTTCTTTTTATATGTTCCCCGATTACTCGAAGATGGCTGGACCGAATTTGTATTTTTTTTGGTTTTATTCGAGAGGGTATACATCACAGTTGGTCCCATATAAAATTGATTAACTTTGCTTTGGTAGTTTTTGAGTTAGCTTCAATAATACGTATTTTTTCCCCACTTTTATATGGATGATGTTCTAGTTTGTTTTGCAGGTATTTGAATTTGTGTGGGGTAGGTACACAACTAAAAAGTGAAAAATAAAAACTTTTTTACAAAAAATACAACCGACTTCCAAAAACAACACTACAAAGTGAAAAATAACTTTAATTTCGGAAGTCGGTGGCAAAAAACGAAAATACATTTAACCAGACACCGACTTCCGAAATTAAAGTTATTTTTCACTTTGTAGTGTTGTATTTGGAAGTCGGTTGTATTTTTTTGTAAAAAAGTTTTTTTTGAATTTTTTTTAAATGTTTATTTTGTTACTTTTATATGCTCCTTTTTAACTGTATTTCCTGTGCGTGCCCCAAATAAAATATTTTTCTTTCAAAAAAAAAAAACTTTTTCGATAGAAACAAATTCCAAATTAGCTCCGTCTATTTTCTGTTTTTACGATTATACGTAAACAGTTCCATAATGTGCAGTAAAATTTGCTTTAAATCGAAGGTATTTGACTAAGATAGGAACTTACTAAGTTAAAAATTTATTTAAATATAGCATCTTGTCATAAATCTACATTTAAACGAAATGCATTTAAATTCCGGTGCGCATGAGAGTCTTCTATCTCGCGCATCAAACTAGACAGACATAACGCCATTTCACTTACACACCGAGCTAAACCACGCTTCGATGTATCCTCTTAAGATCCTTCCATTATGATTCTTTGAAGAAACGAATGATACAGTACGCGGCTTTGTGATAAATGATAATTCTGCAAAAATACTTTTAGACGTCACAAATAAATTTTATTATACTCGTACAACTAGATGAGGTCTATGTTTCCTATCCGTCTAAGTATGTAGCTATACTCTTACAAACTCAGCGGATCTTGGTTAGCACCTTAATTGCGTGACCACTATCAATCAAAATCCGATGATTTCGAGGCAGCTAATCCATTGCTTCATATGTTCGAAAAATTCGTTTGGTCAGCAACGTAATTAACGCAATGAACGTGGGTAAACTGTCAAAATGAAACTCATTGCTATCCATCGTCACTCTATGTGTGAACGCAACCACTCCTGTGATATGAGGACAATGCAGATTACCTAATGTCTGAGATGGTCTTTTGGAGAAAAAACCACACGGATTTGAGTGGACCTGTCCAATCAGTGCACGCATTTGTCAGTAATTGTGTAGTTCATCTCATAAAGATTTGCTTTTCACATAAAGATTTTGGTTGCTTCGTGCTAAGGGCTTTAAAACGCTAAGTGCTAAGGGCTTTTTTTTTTTTTTTTAAGGGCTTTTAATTATTATGTACCTTTTATTTAGACATGTAATAGCTAATTAATTACTGCTTAATTTTCCCAACACTGTATCTTTTTTTTTTTTTTTTTTAACTAGTAACATGTGGAAACGTAGTGGATTGTACATTTATTTATAGCATACTGTGTATCTAGATATAATATACAATGTACGATTGTTTGTTTTCCCAAATAAAATAAAATAAAATAAAATAAAATAAAACCAATCTGGGCCATTTTTCCACCATGGACAGAATGCAGATTCAATTTTGTCGCCTGTCACACTCACCCACCGTAGATATTGATATGTCTTACTCTTTACATAAAGTCAAGTCTGCCTTGCATGGGGCATTATCATAAAGGTGAAAAATTAATATTGTAGTTTCTATTGTCTTTTTCATTTACATAAATTTATCTAAATAAGTAAGTAGAATATGTTTTGTAACTGCTTTTCCTACTCCTATGTTTAATGCATGCCGTGGCAGCCTTTAATTAAGGCTACACTATAAAATGTGAAAATAACATGGCTATTTTAACATGTAATTTTAGTGTATGCTTTGTTGGTTGTCCTTAAATAAATAAATACAAGCACCCGCAGAGGTGCGACGCGTTTCTGGTAGAATAATTTCCATGAAGTTTTCACAGATGTTGTTGTACTAGAGACGGGTTGCGTTGTTGCGTCGCGCCTGTCTGCGGGAGCCTTAACTTAAGGAGCTGTTTATATGACGCATCAAGTTTTGAGACAACATGTCTTGTCTCTGTCTATAATAAATACAAAGTAGCTTTACCGGAAAAGCTTTTCCCAAGAGGCAAAATTATTATAATATTTATATCTAGAACCACTTTTTTCTGTTCCAAATAAAAAAACTTTTTAGGACATACATACTTTACTTTTACTTAACCAATTTCATATTTACAATAAGTAAACATTTTCCTTTTTATTCATAAAAAACTAAAACGCTCTATTTAAAAACCTATTTTATGATTGATGATTTGAGTTTGAAAGAAGACAAAACACTTCTATAACTAAATTAGGTCTACTTATAGAGCGTTTTTTTTTATGAATTAGGGGGTTCATAAAGCACAACTTTGGTCCGTGGATCGGTGACCACCCAATACACTGAGTCTTTCGAAACCCCTCCGTGCCTCGGAAGGCACGTTAAGACGTTGGTCCTGGCTGTCATTTGTGGATCATTGACAGTCGTTAGGGGTAATCAGAAACCCAAAAGTCTGACAACCAGTTACCAAGTGGAATTGTGTTATCCAGTAACTGGGTTGTGGAGGTCAGATAAGCAACCGCTCCATGTAAAATACTGGTATTCAGCTGTATCCGGTTTGACTGGAAGCCAACCCCAACATAGGAAAAGGCCATAGAAATATAAAATATATCTATGGAAAAGGCTGATTTGAACTTAAAAAAATATTCGTCTTCTATATAAGTATCTTTTTATCTACCTGAACCATATTTGAATCTCAACAAGTTTCTCCCAATAGAGTTCACGTCCGCACAAAGGCTGACCTATTTTTACGCAGCAATTTCTATTAAAATATAGTCTTGTACATTTGTACGTCATCGCAAGGGTTGTAAGCTGAGACGGTGAGGAACAGATACCTCCCTGTTCCTCTCCTTTGGGAGGATGTAAGTAGCTAAGGCTAAGGAGATTGTGTACAAGAATTTTTCACTTTTACAACTTTTTGCGATTATAATATAATTCAGTTGAAGTGTGTTTTAAATGGTATCCCTTCGTCTTGCCGACCGTTTACATTACATAAAATAAACTTTCTAAAAGACTTAAGCAGCTTTATAAAAAAAGTTTTTGGAGATCAACAAAGAAGACTAGTTAAGAGCTTACAATAATAACAACTTAGAACTGAAAACACTTTAATTTTATTGACATACTCGTGAAACATTTAACATAGAACTTATTCAGATTTGCTGAATAAAAATAAACTGAAAACTGTCCTGAACTATTGTGTGACACAGTTGCAACAGAAATGTCTTTAATTTTGACAATTCAACAACATTCATTGCGTCATTTACGGTGTGGAAAAGACGATTTTTCAAACATCCTTAAATGAAGCAATGCAAAATCCTTCGGATTGTGATTGCCAGTGACACAAACGTGATTGAGGTGATATTGTTTATTAACTTATTTTATTACTAGCTAGCAGAAGCAGATATTTCACGCGGACGAAGTCGCGGGCAGCCGCGACTTCGTCCGCGTGAAATTTATTGTTCCCCCGCTCCACACCGTCGCATCGCATCGCCCGCCCGCGCGAGGCTTAGCGTTCTTTCTGACTTTTTTCTTTTTGCTCGGCTCCTAAGAGTCGTAGCGTGATTATGTGCAGCTTTTGGGAGAAATATTCGCGGGCGTCGTAAGGAGCCCTTCGTGTCCAATTTAATAACGCATCCAGAAAACTGATGGGGTTGCCATGACGATGCAGTGCGTCAGGGATATATGCGGCGGCGCGTGTAGATTGTTTTACACAATAATGCGCAAGCGCGCAGCATCAAAGGTGGCTGGAATCATGGCCAGCCCTAACAGGGTTCTGAAAATGATTGCTGACAGAGTGGACTGTCCGTATATTATATAATCCACTGCTGTCAGTTACATGTGTCATCGTGTCATGTTGTTTACTAACACATAGTTTTAAGGACAATGTTACTAATCCTATAAGAGTCTTGGCTAATAACATTTTTTAATTTGAATTTAAATAACCTTCCTCAAGAATTGAGCTATCAAATACAAAAATAATTTTTCATATCAGACTGATAGTTTTAGAGATTACCCCCAATATACAAACTTACAAACAAATTTTACCTCTGTTTATCATTAGTATAGCTATATTAGTATGTATGCTTGGTTAGAAAGATTATTGTTTTTTGAGTAAATAATCATGTTGTTTTACTTTGTGTAGAGTGTAGACAAAGCTTTACATCGCTTAAGGGATGTATATCGTTACAGTATCATACTTTTACAAAGCGTACCTACAGACCTACACAAAAAGTAAGTTATATGAAAAACAGTACAATATTAATAACCTCTTTATCATCTCTTTGGAATCCCTACACTGCAACTCAAACGTTGATGCTGGAGAAGGTCCAAAAAACCTTCCTTAGGTTCTTGTTTAAAAAAGTGCACAAGTATTTTCCGTACATGTACCCAACGAATTACCTTTTTGGGATGTTGGGTTACAATTCCTTGGAAGTTAGACGAGGTTTGAATCAGATTGCGGTAGCCTGCAAAACCCTCAGAGGGCTTATCGACTGTCCTGAGCTACATAACCTATTTTGTCAATTATATGTGCCTGGCAACTATATAGGTCACCGCCACAGTAAGAGGCACAAATTGTTTGCTCGGCCAGCATGTCGTACGGTCGCTAGAGCAGAGTCGCCGGTGTGTCGGACTCTGGAAGCCCTCAATCAATCCTGGCAGTCAATCCTGATTGTGATCTGTTTGCCGATGAATGGAGAGAGATAAAGCGAGTGTGCCTAAAGTTTTGCGAGAGAAAGTATGAGAGAATTTCCACTGTTATTTATTAAGTATGTAGTAGATATTACAATATTAGTATTGTGTTTCTAGGTTAATTATTGTAATTGGTGTATAACCGTTTTAATTAACTATAAATAAATAAATAAATAAATCACCACCTCGCTGGCCTGTAGGTACCTACCTATAAAGACATATGATTAATCTATTAATCTACGACTAGAAATTCGATAAAAATGTGAGTTGAGTGACCATTAAGACAAGGTTAAAACTCATAAATAAGATAGGACACAAAATTCCATTGTTATAAGAAAACTGTTGAAGGGATTATCCTAAAACCGAACTTTGTTTTCCTAAATAATAAATAGCAAGCAAAGCAAAACAGGTGACTCATCGGATCTGTCAAATTATAGACCCATTTCTCTAGCTACTGTTATAGCAAAGGTGCTGGACAGTTTGCTTGACAAGCAGTTGGAAAAGCATCTTCAGTTGCATGATGCCCAGTTTGGGTTCAGACCGAAACTTTCGACTGAGACTGCTATCCTCTGCCTCAAGCAGACTGTTCAGTACTATACTAGTCGGGGCACACCTGTCTATGCATGTTACCTAGATTTATCAAAAGCCTTCGACTTGGTGTGCTATGACAAGCTGTGGCAGAAGCTGGAGAGTGATACGGAGGTGCCTCGGGAGGTGATTTCATTGCTTAGGTTCTGGTACGCCAACCAACGCAATAGAGTGCGGTGGGCGGGTGCATATTCAGATGTATACGGTTTGGAATGTGGGGTTAGGCAGGGCGGAATCAGCTCCCCCCACCTCTTTAATTTATACATGAACCGGCTCATCGGTGAACTCAGTGACACTGGTATTGGTTGTTCCATAGACGGAGTAATTGTTAACAACATAAGTTACGCGGACGATATGGTGTTACTGAGCCCATCGATTGCAGCGTTACGGAAATTGGTGTGCATCTGCCAATCGTACGCGGAAGCCCATGGGCTCAGATACAACGCGAATAAGAGTGAGTTCATGTTGTTCAAGTCAGGAAGCAAAGGCTACTCCTATGTTCCTCATGTTACTCTATGCGGCATGCGTTTAAAAAAGGTAAGTGCCTTTAAGTATCTGGGTCACTGGGTGACCGAAGACCTGTGTGACAATGAGGACATCGAGAGGGAGCGCAGGGCGCTGTCCATCCGGTGTAATATGTTGGCTCGTAGGTTTGCACGTTGCACTAATCAAGTAAAGATAACATTATTCAAGGCATACTGCCAGACCTTCTACACGTGCAGCCTATGGACTAATTTTACATTGCGGGGGTACAGTGCTCTGCGTGTCCAGTATAACAATGCGTTTAGGATATTGTTGGGGCTGCCACGCTTTTGTAGTGCTTCCGCGATGTTTGCCGTGGCGCAGACTGATGATTTTTTCGCGATAATCAGAAAAAGGTGCGCCTCGCTGTTATGGGGTGTGCGTGGCAGCCCGAATGGTATTCTTAGCGCATTGTCCCAGAGGTGGGACTCACCAATGTTGATGAGATGGATGCGGCTGCACGCTAGCGGCCCCTCATTATTATAGAATAGGTACCTACTATTATATTTTATGTGTTTTGATTATCTTTTTATTTCTGTTAAAATTATATTTTGATTATTATTATTATTTGACAGTTGAAATTAAATTATATTTGTTTATTATTATTATTTGACCTAATTATTCTTTTACACATTTTTTGACACTCATGATTAATTTTTATTATATTTTTAAATTATTGTATTTTTTTAAATTTATTCATCTTTGTTTTTATATTGTTTTTATGTAATATTATGGATTTTTATTATCTGCAATAAAATAAATTGAATTGAATTGAATTGAAAGCCCGAAGGCTAGTCAAACGAGTCAGTTCTTTCATTAAAACATTATTTATTTCCAGTATTTAAGTACCATCTAAAAATATCTCATATCCTTTACCAAAAGTTCAACCACAATAATAATAGATATCCATCGCATAAAGAGAGTAAACACACAAAAACAAGAAAACTGGATTAATATATTTAACGAGCTGACAAACAAAACTGAACCTTAGTCCAAAGTGATATGACCCACAAAACATTGTCAAGTTCAATATATCAAAGAGCAATATGAAATGATGTGTCATATAATGGTTAACCGACCATTTCTAGATGTAAGAAGGCGTCTTCGGTAACTAGCCGTGACGATTGAATTCGGTCGCTTGCAACACAGGTGGGCCGAACGAACGAAAATAGACTCAAAATCAATACAATACTTGCGAAGATGGTTGTAGTGAGGGGATTAGGTTTAATTGGTATCGACTATCGATAGTCGACAATTTGATTTGGAAATAATATACAACGTGTCGTTTTGCATCCTCGTCAAATTTCAGGGTGTGATACAGAACATCAAACCGAATAACTTTCTCCATGGGACTAACTCGTATTCGCGAAAAATTTTTTAACTGTCCCATAGAAAACTTCAACACCTACTCGAAGCAAATGTATGGGACGGTTGATTATTTTTTCGCGATTACGATGTTGGTGCCATGGAGAAAGTTGTTCGGTTTGATGGTCTATACCACACCCTTAAATTTGACGAGGATGCAAAACGACACGTTGTATATTTACTGGCTTTACTGAGTACTTGTTTAATCGGGATAGAAAGTAATCTGTTCCGTCTCCGTATCAAAAATATACGTTTGCCAATTTAGCAAAAAGTAAGTAGTGTAGTGTACCTAGTAGTGTAGTGTGTGTGTGTAGTAGTTATGTCATCATCATCATTCTCCTGCTCTTATCCTAAGTTTAGGTATGATCAAAAATTGTAACATTTAGCTTGGCAGAAACGTTAAGCAAACAGGGCAGTGAGTTGACAAAAATGTGAAAAGACTGGCGATGAGAATGGCTTAGATATATTACACTAGCCGTTGCCCGCGGCTTCGCCCTCGTGGATGTCGGAAATTATCCCACGGGAACCAACTACCGGGATAAAAAAGCATCCTATGTGTTAATCCAGGCTATAAACTATCTGTGTGCCAAACTTCATCTAAATCCGTTCAGCCGTTTTTGCGTGATTGAGTAACAAACATACAAACATCTTCACAAACTTTCACATTTATAATATTAGTAGGATGTTAATAATGACGTCATTATTAATATGTAATATAAATAAGAAAACCGATTTTATTTTTAAATATCTGGCCCGACATACGTTGTCTTGTCCTTTAACTGTCAAACTCAAATTGTTTATGTATCGTAGAAAGAGAAAGTATCAAATCTACGGATGCATTCAAGTAGTTTATATTACATCATTGACATCCCTAGAATTGACAGCTAGGAACAGTTTGTATGGTAAAAAGAAAAATCTGGTTTTTACATTTTTCCGTGCAATTTTCCCAATTTTTCTGTTCATTAAAACCTTCCTCGTAATGCAACGAATAACTGAAAAAAAAAAATTGTCAAATTGATCCAGCCGTTCTCGAGCTTTGTACATGTAGCCATTTATTTTTGTGTTTGTTGTTTTTTTTTCTCGTCTCGTCTTTAGAGATCCGTTTCTTTGGTAGAGACAAGTGCCCCCCCCCCCCCCCCTCCCAGCTAAACGGTTAGTTTTGGATGGGTGACAAAAAAAATTCACGGTAGTAGAATACATATATAACGAAGTTAAAAGGAAAACTATCACAGCTAAGTAGGCTTTTCATGTTTACGATTAATAGTCAAATATTCATGAAACAACAAAAATCCCTAGTTCCGTAGTTGCACAATAAAGCGGACTTCTTAGTCCGCATTGTGCAACTACGGAACCCTAATACTGCGCGTGGCCCGACACGCACTTGGCAGCTTTTTATTTCTATAAATTTGCCTGTTTGTAACTGTGTGATTTGCAGAGTACGAGCATACATACCTTGCCAAGATTCAAAAGCGATTTTCGCCTAAAGTATTAATAGTTATTTTATGGTGTTACGAACGTAGTACTTGTTATGGAAACCATACTAATATGAAAAAAGTCTTAATTGACATTTGTATGTTATCAGTAAAACGCTCTTAAATTTAGCATAACTGTAAGATATTTATGCTCGCGACTGTACCTATTCATAAAAGCTACAATTTCACATATCTTTCACATAATGTTAAAAATTGAACTCACGAAAGAAAACATCGATACTACAACTTAACACGCCGTGTCCCTTCCTTACAATCCCGTAGGGTTGTCAACTCACTCTAAGTAATCGCCCATTATCTATATCGATTCAGCCGCCACTGTCCACCAATTCTCGATTCCACTGAGGCGATGTGACCCTAACTTAGCGGGCATTACTTATTGTTACAAATCCATTGCTGCTTTTGAACATCGAAATAATAGAAGTTTTTGAACTAAAGTGGTAACGTAAACGTTTTTAGAGTAAAAGTCGTAGTTGTTAAGATATTTTGGTATAGTAGCAACACTGATTTTAACATCGTCGTTTAAACGTAGAGGCGAGCTAATGAAGCGATCGGCAATAATTGATTCAGCCTTTTAATTCTCCCTCTATTTTTAAATCCTCTTAGGTTGAATGATATTTCATAAGTAATTAAGTAAGTATTGGAAAGGCTATTCTTTTGTAGGATTTTCTTGGATTTTTATTTAAGTTTATGCTCTATGGAAATAAGTTGCATTTACCTACCTACCCACAGCAACTTTCAGAGAGAAAAATTAAGCTCAAATGGTTAATGAAGAATCTTGCAAGAGTCTGTTGTTTGGCTTACCTACAAAAAGAAAATCTGTATCTGTCTATATCTATACTTAATAAAACTTTTTTACAAAAAAATACAACCGACTTCCAAAAACAACACTACAAAGTGAAAAATAACTTTGATTTCGGAAGTCGGTGTCTAGTTAAATGTATTTTCGTTTTTTGCCACCGACTTCCGAAATTAAAGTTATTTTTCACTTTGTAGTGTTGTTTATGGAAGACGGTTGTATTTTTTTGTAAAAAAGTTTTTATTTTTCACTTTTTAGTTGTGGTACCTACCCCACACAAATTCTAATACCACTATCTGCAAAACAAACTAGAACATCATCTATATAAAAGTGGGGAAAAAATACCTATTATTGAAGCTAACTCAAAAACTACCAAAGCAAAGTTAATCAATTTTATATGGGACCAACTGTGATGTATACCCTCTCGAATAAAACAAAAAAAATCCAAATCGGTCCAGCCATCTTCGAGTAATCGGGGAACATACATGAAAAAAAAAAATAAAAAAGGTTCCGACGAATTGAGAACCTCCTCCTTTTTGAAGTCGGTTTATAAAATAAAGTCACTTTTCTGTCTGTCTGTGTGGCCGCGTTGTTCTTCTAAACTACGCAACGGATGTTGATGCGGTGTTCACTATCATTTAGAGAATTTATTCCGGAAGGTTTATAAGTACAACGTGTCGTTTTGCATCCTCTTCAAATTTCAGGGTGTGATACAGAACATCAAACCGAACAACTTTCTCCATGGGACCAACATCGTAATCATCGAAAAAATTTTCCACTGTCCCATAGAATCTTCAATACCTACTAGACGCAACGCTATTATTTCGCGATTACGATGTTGGTGCCATGGAAAAAGCTGTTCGTCTTGATAGTTTGATGGTCTATACCACACCCTTAAATTTGACGAGGATGCAAAACGACACGTTGTATATAATCGTTCATGTTCGGTAAAGTCGTGAAGAGCGTGCGATGCAGGCCGCGCCGGGGCGCTAGTTATCCGATAAAATGACTATTTTCATATAAACACCTAACATAAATAAAAACTTTATTACTCAATCAATCTGCCTAGCCTTTTCCCAACTATGTTGGGGTCGGCTTCCAGTCTAACCGGATGCAGCTGAATACCATTATTTTACATAGAGCGACTGCCTTCTGACCTCCACAACCCATTAACTGGGTAATACGATACCCCTTGGTAAGACTGATTGTCAGACTTTCGGGCTTCTGACGACCCGTAACGACTGTCAAAGATCCACGAATGACAGCCGGGACCAACGGCTTAACGTGCTTTCCGAAGTACGGAAGGTCTCGGTATGTAAAGATGACGGACAACCCCGGCAAGCGTAGCTTAACCTGATGGATCGACCCGTGCGGCTGTTATTACTTAGCCACGAGCTCCTCTTACTAAAAACTTTATTACTAAAAACATTATAATGATTTTACATTGGCCCCAAACTAGGCAAGCCTACTGTATTTATGGCATAAGGTAAAGACAACACGCGGCTAAGTAATAACAGCCGCACGGGTCGATCCATCAGGTTGGTCCGTGGATGGGTAACCATATTTACATACCGAGACCCTCCGTACCTCGGAAAGCACGTTAAGCCGTTGGTCCCGGCTGTCATTCGTGGATCATTGGCAGTCGTTACGGGTCGTCAGAAGCCCGAAAGTCTGACAACTAGTCTTACCAAGGGGTATCGTATAACCTAGTTAATGGGTTGTGAAGGTCAGATAAACAGTCGCTCCATGTAAAATACTGGTATTCAGCTGCATCCGGTTAGACTGGAAGCCGACCCCAACATAGTTGGAAAAAGGCTAGGCAGTATCTACTTATGCTCAAAAATAGAGTGATTGAAATGAAATCGCAACCTTTATTTTTAATATTATATTAGAATCAGCCTTACTACACACATCAAAAGTGTCTAGGGATCAACATATATTTTTGCAATAACTTTTCTCCTGATTGATATTAATTAAAATTTTCTTTAAGGATTCATCAAATAAAGTGTTTTCGTTTGTCACAGTAACGATAAACCAAGTCACCTTTGCATTAATAAAGAAATTTGCCATTTTCCTAATAAAGGGATTTTTGACATTTGAACCACTAACATTAAAGTTCGAAAAAAAGACTGAAATAACAGTTTTCTTTAAAATTTTATTGGGTAACTTAAACAATTAATAATCCGTGTTTCTACCGCGAACACTAACAACACAAGAACATCGGTTTGGCATACTCAAAATGAGTTCATCCAAATCACGCTGTGGAATGGCCGCCCATGTTCGTTGCAACAACAAAAAAAGGTCTTCTTGCGACTGGATACCCTCCATATTCGGCAGAGCTCTTCTCTGTAGCATATCCCATGCATGCTCAATCGGGTTCAAGTCTGGCGACTGAGCAGGCCAGGGCAGGACATTGATGTTAGCTGCGGCGAGAGTCTGTCTTACAACTCTTGCGGTGTGCGGTCGTGCATTATCATGCATTAACTGAAATAAGGGACCGATTTGCACTTGTAGAGGAACGATGACGTCTGATACAATCGTCTCAGCATAAATTTGAGCGTTGAGGTTGCCTCTGATCCAAATCAACTCAGTTCTTCCGCCGATCCAAATACCCGCCCATACCATGATGGTTCCACCACTATAAGGATGGACTTCCTGGCAGGATTTTAATCGCTGTTGGCGTCCAGGGGTTCTCCAGTGTCGTATACGTCTTGTATCCGGTCTCATACCAAAACGAGACTCATCAGAAAAGCACACGAAACGCCATTGTTCTTCTGCCCAATTTCTGTGTTCAAGAGCCCATTGATATCGAATCCTACGATTGTGCATTGCTATAGGTGGTACCCGTAGCGGTCTTCGGGAATGAAGGTTCACTTCATGCAAGCGGTTTCTGACTGTTTGGTCGCTAATTAAGTTCCCTGAAGAGTGATGAAGCCTCACGGCTAACATCATGGCGGTTATAGTTGGAGCTCTTCGAGTTAAGATTTGAATGTATCGGTCTTGTCTCCGTGTGGTGCAGCGATACCGTCCTCCATGGCGCTCAGCCACGGTACCAGTGCTTCGGTAACGTGTCCAAAGTCGACTGATAACACTCTGACTTGTATTCAGAGCTAAAGCCACAGTACGTTGCCGGGAACCAGCTTCTATCATTCCCACGGCTCTGAGCATTTCTTCCCTGCTTAAATGACGTCGCCGCTCCATAATAACGTTGGTTTTAATCAGTAGTAGGGAAACAGTAGCACTAATAATGTCTTCAATGCGTTGTATGTTTTTATAGGGAAAATATTGACAGCTGATTTTCATCTTTTACTCGAATTTGATTCACAGTTCCTGATTCAAATTATGAAATGCACCAAAAAGGATCCATATAAATTTATAAAATCATAAATTTATTACAAAGCCACATCTCAATCTCAAGAAATCCGCATAAAAATGCTTGATCCCTAGACACTTTTGATGTGTGTATTTGTAATAATTATAATCCAGAAAAATTAACACTACCTTTGATAGTCAATAATCAAACAAAACCAAAAAAAAAACCGGCCAAGTGCGTGTCGGACCACGCACAATGAAGGGTTCCGTAGTGGGGTGAATTTATCTTAAGAACAAACTTAACATTGTAGTTGAAAAACATGTTCTCCCATACATTCCAACTGTAAATGTAAGTTTGTACTCACAATATTGATAGATTTACCATGTCATCTTAAGACCACAGACTTCTTATAGATTTTTCTGTAATCTACAGGTAAGGATCTATTTTCTGTTTTTTTCAAAATTTTAGGCTCAGTAGTTTCGGATATAAGGATCATAAATAACTTTAAAATAATTGATTTTAAAATGATAAAAAAAAATATATTTGAGACTCTCATAGTAAGCCCTTTCATTTGACATGCCACATGGTGTAGTTTGCAAAACTTTTTTTTTTTAATTTTCTTATTTGTCCCCCAAAAGTGACCTCTATATTCAAAATTCATTTATTTACTTTACACGTCCGTGTTTGGGTCACAAAAATTCATATGTGTACCAAATTTCAACATAAAACAAATTGCTGATCCTACTCGAACCCAGGACCCCGTGCTCAACAGCCGCGCTTGCGACCACCGGTTCTTTCCCTCTCTTTATTATTATTTTATTTATTATTGATTTATTTGATTATTTTTTATTCACGGTCCATATTTCACTGAGCGACTTTTGAACTAGTTTTAATTATTTATCATTAGAGGTTTTAGTTAAACCTAAGCTGACTTAACACAGCTGTTAGGTTACAATCTAATCGTAATAGATAATAGAAAATTATAATACTTTACAATAATTATTTATTATTATGTACTTAAAGCTGTATTATAGATTAAATATCATAAAACTATCGTTATCTGTTATAGGATTAGTACATAACTACGCGTGTATTGGGAATATGGAGGTTTAATCCTTATGTATATCTGTATCCTATCTATTCTGTAGTGTCTAGTACTTAGTAACCTATAAAAACTCGAAGTACTCGTAAAACAAACTCTTTATTTCTAAAATATCTATCAACTAGCTGCGCCCCGCGTAGACCGGGATAAAATGTAGCCTAATGTTAATCCCGGGTATAAGCTATCTACATACCAAAGTTCATCCAAATCGGTCCAGCCGTTTGAACGTGGAAAGTAACAAACATACAAACACACGCACTCACAAACTTTCGCCTTTACAACCAAAGTCGACAATCAACTCAGCCTCTCCATAGGTAACTCGTCAAAATTTTGAGAACAGCTGTTTTTTTTTTCGTGATTTTAGGTTTGGTCTCATAGTAAAAGTTGTT
This sequence comes from Cosmia pyralina, assembly GCA_946251885.1. Taxonomy (NCBI): domain Eukaryota; kingdom Metazoa; phylum Arthropoda; class Insecta; order Lepidoptera; family Noctuidae; genus Cosmia; species Cosmia pyralina. The sequence goes on from OX276363.1 coordinate 1,025,834, forward strand.
CATAATGATGAGTACAATGACCCCTTAAGCGGTTCGTTCTAAATACCTTAGTTAAAACTTAGTTTTTTCAGTCAGTTGCAATTAACTGATTGGGGTGTATACTTAAAATAGCTACATGAACGATTAATGCATTAATCTCGGAAAACCGTATTAAAATCTGCTCATGAATGCGTTTGAGAGCCACGACTAAAGTGGAGCAAAACCATAGGCTAGAGTCTAGCCTATGGTTAAAAGTTTAAAATCTCCTTTGTCTAGCCGCTAGACAAAGGAGATTTTAAACTTTTAGAACCATGCGATTTATTTTAAGATTATGTAAATAAAAATTGAAGTTAAGGTTGTTTTGTAATTTTATATTATCGTAATGTTGTGTGTGTATTAGATATTAAGGTTTATATTAGGTCTTTACCTATGAAATTGCCGTTCTGCAGTACTGGCCATTTCAAATCAAAATAATTTTTGTTTGGCTAAGAATTCTAATTTCAAATTAATTTTATTTTAAAAACATGGATTTTTTTTCCAAAAGTAGTCATTTGTTTATTGATTAGTGTTACATTTTCATCGCATTTCAATCTTTTTCGTCATCATGGATACGTTAAAAATTCGAGTAATTATGGAATATGAGTACCGTCGTGGCAGCAACGCGGCACAAGCGGCACGCAACATCAACGACGTTTACGGAGCTAACACTACAAACCAACGCACCACTTGTTATTGGTTTGCTCGCTTCCGTTCTGGAAATTTCGACCTGAAAAATGAACCTCGCGGTCGTCCGAAGACTTTGGTCGACAATGACGAATTAAAGGCGATTGTGGAAGCTGATGATACACAATCTACGGCTGAATTAGCAGCAGCTTTCGACGTTAGCGTCAAAACAATATTGGTCCATTTGCGTCAAATTGGCAAGGTAAAAAAGCTTGACAAATGGGTGCCCCACGAACTCAATGATCACCAGCGCGAAGTACGCGTCGAGACGTGCCTTGCACTGCTCAACAGACACACAAATGAAGGAATTTTGAACCGCAGTTATCTGCAATGAAAAATGGATTCTGTTTGATAACCGCAAGCGCTCAGCAAGTTGGTTGGATCCTGGTTCAGCACCTAAACAATGCCCTAAACGAAAACTTACCCCTAGAAAAGTGATGGTCACTGTTTGGTGGTCTAGCGCCGGTGTGATTCATCACAGCTTCTTACCAAACGGGGTGAGCATTACTTCAGATGTGTACTGTGAAGAACTGAACACAATGATGGAGAAGCTGGCACATATCCAACCAGCATTGGTCATTCGCTCGTCTCCGCTGCTCCTGCACGACAACGCGCGACCTCATACTGCACAGCAGACGGTCTCCAAGTTGCAAGAACTGGGGTTGGAAGCTCTCCGTCATCCGCCCTACTCACCAGACCTTGCGCCTACAGACTACTACTTTTTCCAGAATTTGGATAACGTCTTGGCGGGAAAAAAATTCAATACCCGAGAGGCAGTACAAAATGCCTTTGTAGAATTTGTTGCCTCCCGTCCAGCTGATTTCTTTAAGAAGCATCAATAAACTGCCACTGCGTTGGCAAAGATGATTGCTTGCATGGGTGATTACTTCGATTAATACAAATAAAAAATGCATGAAAAAAATTCGTTTAAATCTAATCTTTACCTATGAAATTGCCGTTTTGTATGAAAAACATACAAAACGGCAATTTCATAGGTAAAGACCTATTATTAGATTATATTAAGGTTGTTAGGTTGTCTTGTAATTTATATAGATTAGGTATATTTTATAGTTTTGTAGTGTGTGTACTGTAATTTTTATTACTAGGTACATGTTATAAATCCTACTAAAATAAATAAGTACCTACGTAGGTACTTATTTATACAAAAGTCGATTAACACTTGCAGTTTTTTAATCTTAATTATAAAGCGAAATATTTAATTCAAATCAGAACAGAAGTACTTAAAATTTTAAGAACATTAACTAATAACAGTTAAACGAAAAAAAAGCAGTTTATCGAATCATTTTGTGTTAATTTAGATGATGTCAAAAAGTAGCAGTGTTAACCGACTTCTGTTGCTGACCGTACCTATTTTATTGACTAATTTGCATGCCCTAAACAGGTAAAATATGGACTGGGCTTACACCACCAATTTTTACATCTGGTAAAACCTGTATTTTCTGCAAATAAATTATTGTTATTCTTGTACTTACCCCAAAAAAGAAGCTTTTTTGGAGTAAGGTATGTATAACGTAAACGAGGCAAAAGGGGTATGTAAGAATCGTAGCAGGTGGCGTTCTGTAGTTTCTGCCTACCCCCATGGCATGCGCATGAGCATGGCATGAGTTTATGTTACTCGTACTTTAAATCGTTTAGTTCTAAGTTAGACTAATCCAACGCCCTGCTGACCTTGCCTCGATGTCTTAGAAAGCCACGCACAGTCGCCTTGGGAAGCCACACCTCATATAGTTTTTTTTTTAAATATGATTGACGTGTAAAAGTGTTTGTACAAACCTACTTACTGAAATAAAATCATTTATCACTTGATCATCAAAATGTCATATATTGACATATAGGTAAGTACTTACATCGCTATTTTACTTTTATTTAAAAAAAACTTTTACTTTAATAGAGGAAATTTAATTGAGACAAAAAGTGCAATTCACCTGCCCCTAAATTAACTTTAGTTAGTATTCTAATTACTGAAGTAAAGAACTGCTGCAATTGGACAGTCTTTGTTTCGAAACACTCATCAGCATCACTCATCAGCATCACTCATCAGCATCACTCATCAGCATCACTCATCAGCATCACTCATCAGCATCACTCATCAGCATCACTCATCAGCATCACTCATCAGCATCACTCATCAGCATCACTCATCACAGTCATTAGTCATCATCACATTTCCATAATAATATCGTATTTTCCAAAAATCTGTTTGACATGTTAATCGAAAAGTCCCAAAATATGAATCAAAAGGCGATAACCAAAATAAAAACACGAATAAACAAAAACAATGAGCGACCAATTAACTCTCAAACTCAAAATCAGGGTAAACTCACCAATTGTCGACCGCTCTATTTGAACGAAACGTACAAAGGGAATAAAAGGGGTTTAAAAATACGCCCAGGCCCAATTAATTAGAGACAATTAGCTACCCTTCCTGCAGCAACAAAAGGTAGAAAAACTCTTCTCATTAATTACGAAGCAAAGAGGGCGAAAGGCGAAACAGGAAGGTACTAGATTTCTCCCTTTTGTTTTTGAAGAGGAATCCATTTGTGAGACAGACGCGTTGCGGAAGATGCGGGGTCCCGGTGAGCTATCATTTTATTTATGTTTTGGATTGAATTATGGTTGTGACGTTGCAGGTTTGTTTTTCTGAAGGTATAATTATAATTATTTCTTAACGGTTGTCCTATTCCAGTACGAAACTAAAGGTAAGAGGATTGATGTATTCATAGCTAATCTCTTCATCTACTACTTTTATTCAGAGCTTTATTATAATTTATTCAATTTGACTGACCTACTGCTGGGTAAAGGTCTCCCTGTAATAACTTCCGAAGCTTAATAGCAGATAATTTGATGAATAAAAACACTATCGGGAAAACGTGAAAAGCAAAGAAGATGTGATTGAGAAATTCCAGCGACCAAAGTAAAAAAACACTTTTCAGCAAAAAAAAAAAAACAATAATCCTTTCCTCGAACCCCATTAAACGCGTTGACAGCTCATCCACTTGCTGGCTAATTACAATGCTTTCAACAACTCACAGATTACACGTACATACATTATCAACACTATCTGAACTAATCCTCAACTGACATGCTAGAAAAAATATTCCAGAGTGCCTTCCACGATAGGCGAACATTTTAATCGACACACAGATTATACGTGTCCATTAAATAAGTAGCTATCAATTACCGTGCTTGTACTGATAATTTTTAACAGCACTGATAAAATTCGGCAGTGCTAATCAAGCCGTCACCATGTGCGCGTGCAAGCAGAAACGATCTTTTCTAATAGAGGACATACTGAAAGATGTGACGAAGAAACCTTATAAGAATTTGAGTCAGGAGCCTACGCAGCCCCTCAAGTGCAATGGAGTGAAGTCCGTCGAGCTCCCCAACAAACAGGAGATGACTAAGATTGAAGTGCCGCTAAGTGACAATGCGAGCAAACTTGATGTTAAGTGCGAAGTGCCAAAGGATTTCGATTGCAGCAAAGTCAATCTGGAACACAGGAGAAATACTTATCCGTTGTACCCTACACCGATTAAAGCTAATGTACCTCCGCTGCCTTCTTCAGTAACATGGCCTCAGTACAGAGGGAAGGAGGCCTCAGGGTTCTTAGAGAGGCCTCCGTTCAGTTATTACAGCGACCCGATGCTAAATTCTAATCAAATACTAAGAAGTCAACTTGCTGCGAACAGATTTGTGTCACACCCATTCACTATACGGCAAGCATATGGATTTGACAGAGGTGAGTTTTGAATTGACTATTATTCATAAGTGATCCATTCACAGAAAAATATTTATTTAGAAATTATTAAAAAAATAAAACTTTTTGTATGATATTTCTGACTAAGATTAGTAGCAAGTAACGCCTCCTTATCAATAGCGTACAAAAAGAAAAACAAATAAAATAAGATTACTAACGCGACTATCGATGATTATCGTCGATAAGCAACTGACGTGTTAATAAAATTATTCATATTGAATCACCTTGTAGTGGAAATGTTGCAGTATAATAATAATAATAATAATACATTTATTTCAGACCATAAGTCCATAAACAACACCCAATACAATTTTATACATCTTTTGAAATGTCAAAACTAAATATTAGATATTGTATAGCTAGTATGTGAAGTAACAATAAAAATGGTACGAACAAAATCGAAGGCTCGTAGTTCCATCAGTGGAAAAACTTCGCGGAAGCAACTGGCGACCAAGGCAAAAAGGAAAAGTGCTCCAGTCCAGAGCGGCGTGAAAAATTCGCAAATTTACGGACCAGGAACTGTGACCGTGGGAGACTTAGTTAACTAAGATATCAGAAGAGTAAAGAACTGCAGATTAAAAAAATCTCTTTCCAACGCCTCGTGAGAGAAATCAGTCAGAAAATCAAGACAGATATTCGGTATCAAAATGGTGATATTGGAGCTTTACAAGCACACAGCGAAGGTTACCTAATAGGATTGTTTGAAGATGCGAATTTGTGTGCTATGCATGCTAAACGAATGACTATACAGCTGAAAGACATCCAGTTGGCTCGGAGGTTTCGTGGCGAACTTACCGCTTACAAGGTTGACGTAAAAATACCTCCATTTTGGCCTGATGCACCAGAATTACAGTTTTTATTGCAGAAATGGAAGAACAGTTCGTACTATCAGGCATTGCCGATAACAGCTCCAAATTCGCGTTCGTCATCTCTCAGTTTTTTATTTGAAAGGCATTATTAATTCACCGCCGGCTGAAAATAAATATATTAAATTAAAAACTGAGCTGATAAGGTGCCTTTCGGCGTCGCAGGAACAAGTGCAACAATTACTGCCTGAGGAGTCCGGATATTGTAAAATCAATCAATTTTTACAGCAACTTGTTGAATCTACAGCGTCTGAAAGTTTTTCGAGCACATTATGGTCGAGCAGATTGCCACATACTATAGTAGCGGCGGCGGTGGTTACATCATAACCCAAGTTACAATTAAAATCTGTTGAGCATTTATAAGACATGGTTTACAATAACGCACCGCCACTAAACGGACCGGAGAGAGAGGGTAACAAAACGGAAACAGAGACAGATCGATTGGAGACTAAGAGCCGGACGAAGAGAGAGAGGGAGCGATTGAAGACAAAGAGTATCCGGACGGAGAGAGAGAGGGAGCGATTGAAAACTACAAGTAACCGGATGAAGGGAGAGAGGGAGCAATCGAAGATAAAAATTAACCAAACGAAGGGAGAGAGGAAGCGATTTAAGAAAAAAAACCGAAACAAGTAACCGGAACGTAACAAAAAGTAACCGGACAAATGAAAAGATGGATCGATTGAAGACAAAGAGTAACCGGACAAATGAAGAGACGGAGCGTTTGAAATGGAGAAAGACAGGGAGCGATTGAAGACAAAGAGTAACCAGATGGAGAGAAATAGAGAGCGATTGAAGTCAAATAGTAACCAGTCCGAGAGAGAGAGGGAGCGATTGAAGACAAAAAGTAACCGGACGACGGAAGAGAGGGAGCGATTAACGACAAATAGTAATCAAACAATGAGAGAGATAAAGATAAAGAGTAACCGGACGGTGTGAAAAAGAGAGCGATTAGATGGAAACAGTAACCAGACCGAGAAAAAAGGGAGCGATTGAAGACAAAGAATAACCAGATGGAGAAAGAGAAGGATCGATTGAAGGCAAAGAGTAACCGGACGAAGGGAGGGAGAGAGCGATTGAAAACAAATAATAACCCAACGGAGATAGGGAGTGATTAAGATAAAGAATGACTGGATGGAGGGAAAAAGAGAGCGATTAGAGGGAAAGAGTAACAGGATGGAGAAAGAGAGGGAGCGATTGAAGACAAAGTGTAACCGGACAGAGAGAAAGAAGGAGCGATTGGAGACAAAGAGTTACCGGACGGAGAGAGACAGTGACCAAACGGAGAGGGCGACTGACCAAACGAAGAGAGAGAGTTACCGATCGCATAGGGAGTGACCGAGCAAAGAGGGAGATTGACCGAGTGCAGAGACCACTGTCTCTGCACTCGGTCAATCTCCCTCTTTGCTGTGACCGAACGGAGAGAGATTGACCGAATGGACAAACCGCCGATCGACGTCAGCGATCTGCTTAGCGAGCTGAAAAACCAGATGGCTGACCTGAAGATAGGGATTGCAGCTTTCAAAGACCAGATGGCCAACTCTCGTATATCCTTAAAGCTCTTAATCTAATCTCAGTATCAGGAGGTTTCAAAAGTTGAAGGTGCCAGCTTTCACAAAAAATTCCTCATGTAAAGTTAAATTTACTAAAAATTACCAGTTAAAAATGATTTTGGTTCTAAAAATTAAAATAGTTAAAAAGAAATAAGATTTATTTTTTTTATTAGTCACTCGTCAGTTCGGTCATCATCAGCCTACAGCAGTCCACTGCTGGACATAAGTCTCTCCAATTGCACGCTTCTCGCCACCCTGTGAAGATCGTCGCTGAGCCTGAGGGCGAACTACGTCATTTAGTAACGCCTACTTTTCAAGCGTGTACAAAAAGACATACAAATAAAAATCTATTACTAATTATATCGATTACCGATTATCGTCGATAAGCAACGACGTTATTCACACCTAATCGCCATATTTATTATTTACGTCATTCGTTATTTAATCATAATCTTGCATTGAGTTCGTCTTAATCTTCATAATAATGTACCGTCTCAAATTATCGTCAGTATGTTTCCTTTTATTCATACTCGTAAACTACCAAAATAAAACAAAGGATTTTATCATGATAATCTTTCGAAGCTATATCATTGTGATCACGATTACTTCTTAAACTTCTAGTGGTCGCAAGCGCTATTGCTGAGCGATTCCAAACTGTCACTGGCTTTTTCTGACTGGAATTTCTCAGTATTAGCAGCCCTTGTGCCCGGTTGATGGCAATAGGCTCGTCGCCTATTACATATAGAAGTTAAACATAACTGGCGAAATGTGGGTGTATAACTATAGGTACCTACACCTCTGCCTGACCCTTCGGGGCATACAGGCATATGTTATGTTATTTTATTGTATTTTTAGTACCTACTTAAATCTCATCTTTTGAAATGTCAAAACTAATTAATTCATAGTTATATCATCTGCCTTGACCAAGCGTGATGATCAATGCTAATGCCTTATCTGTATGAGAAGAGGCTTTGCCCTGCAGTGGGACAATAATAGGTTATGATGTAACCATTACTTTGTAACCATATCTTGATTTAAAAGAGTGTCCGTGGAGTTTCTTGCCCGTTCTTCTCCATAGGTACCTACTATGCTTTGGAATGGGCGCCTAGCTTCATCTTTCTGACTGACCGACCCCTTGACAATTCAAAAGTGCCTGTAATTGGTTTAATTGAAATAAATGCTTTGAGTTTGAGTTAGGGAAATTATTAATCGCACACCAGAAATATATTCTTACATCAAATCCACTAAATCCACTAAATCAATGATTGCACTACTAATTTGCTAACTGAATATCAAAACTTCTACAAATTATAATTACGACCTGACTTTAAGTTTAATTTATTCAGACATGCAAATTTTGATGTGCAAACAGTATTTTTGATGTACGCATTCTGTTGGGAAAAATTGGTAATTTTTGATGTGCGTTTAAATACTACCCTTAATATTACTATCAAAACCAAGGCACGCACCTCTGACTTTTCGGATCCATGTGCGTGTAGGTATTGTCTATATAGGTAATTACCATTTGCTTAAAAAACGGTGAACGAAAACATCGTGAGGAAATCGGCATGCCTGAGAGATATTTCTCGACGGCATGTGAAGCCAAGTCACAGGCCCATGACCGGCATAAAAACTCTGACACCAGTTTAGGCACTAAACACACGAAAAAAAAATAAAGAATATTATTATAAATCATGTCAATAAATTTTCCGATCGATCATAAAAATCCTTAAATGATACAAATCAGTAAAAAGTCAAATAATCCGTAGTCATAAAATCGGTGCTTTCACCCTAAACCGTTCTGCTTCCATAATAATTTTAATCTAGTACGTTTAACAATCTTATTGGTTTTTACTAATTATTAAAAATGTTAGCTTAGTGAGTTATAGATATTAAGTTATTTTTGATGATTTTAAGTAGATAATGTTATGTTTTTAACTAAGTATACAGGGTGCGGAGTCGGAGTCACACCAGCACGTTTAGCATGACCGCCATAGAAACGGGTTTTGTCGACGGAAGAATAGACAAAATTGCAGATAGTAGAAATATTTGTAAGCATTCTATGCGTCTAAGCATGGCAATGTGTAGTTTTGTCTATTCTTCCGTCGACAAAACCTCGTCATACTACGCGTGCTGGTTGTCACACCGGTGTGACTATAGGATTTTTTCCTCTTTGTCACACTACGAATATTTCTACACCTACTACTATTATCATTATCAACTAGTGCGGTGAAACAGATAAGTAAATAATAGTTTGTTTCAATAAAAACGATGAAATAAACTAGCATCTGCCCGCGACTTCGTCCGCATGAAATTTCAGCAATCGACCTACCGCGTCTCTGCGCATCGCCCGCCCGTGCTATTACTTCATTTTCGCTTAACGTTCTTTCTGACACTAATTATTTTTGCTCGGCTCCAAGGGTTATAGCGTATTATTAAATATAACCTTCCTCAAGAATTGGGCTATCATACGCAAAAATAATTTTTCAAATCCGACCAGTTCCAGAGCGCAAGTTAGCGCGTTGAGAACAAACCATAGAAACAGACAGACAGACAGAAGCGGCGGGGGACTTTTATAATACCTATGTAGTGATAGTGATGGTAAACTGTCGCTCCATATAAAATACTGGTATTCAGCTGCATCCGGTTAGACTGGAAGCCGACTCCAACATAGTTGGGGGCAGGCTAGGCAGATTGAGTGACGATAAAATGTGACAGTAAACAACAATTAGTTTTCCGACTTTTAGTTTCGCGGATTGGCTCGAAAACAAGAACTTTTTTACACTTTTCGCTTTCAAAATGCGACACTTTCAGGCCTAGTTGCTCCAAAAGCTTTAGAGATGCTCAATATTAGTACAAAAATTCAAAGAAGATGCGGCTTTTAATTTGTGAATTGAAACTGCTATGGCCGTAGGAAGAAGGCGTAAGTTATGTACGTATGTAAGTATAAATTTTCCGTATACAAACGGGATCTTTAATTACTTACATTAGGAAAATCCCAATGATATCGAATGTAGGTAGCTTTGATTATGTATGTCTTTGGTAGCTAGGTAGGTACTTATCTACAGAATAATGTGATATCATCAAGCTTTAAACATAAATCTTGTATCTTATCCTACTTAATCCCGGATAACAATTTTTTTTTAATATATTTACTTATACTTAGCCATAAAAAAAACCGCCTAATTCATAGAAAACACCAAATGTTTTATATTGAAATCTCAAAGCTTTTATTTCGGAATATAATATTTACATAGGTAATATATAAGGTGACTGGTAATTAGTGACCGATACTTAAACATATGATTGTGCTCATGATAACAAACAACTTTTACTATGGGACCAAATCTGAAATCGCGAAAAAAAATCAGCTGCCCCATTATTCATGTTCGCATAACTCGTCAAAATATAGGGAGTAGCTGATTTTTTTTTTTTTTTGGTGATTTCAGGCTTCGTCCCATAGTAAAAGTCATGTGTTTAAGTATCGGTCACTAAATACCAGTCACCCTATATAAGCTAACAGACTTAAAATAATAATAATAATATGTAAGTACCCGTATATAAAAAATAATCAATAAATTTGAAATCTCTTGATGTTCTTAGCATTAGGTTTCATCCAGGAAACAAAATTAATAATTAGGTATACAAACAAGTTTTGAATTTTTGTTATCTATTGTATGATGCTATTAATTTACCGATTGCCTTGATAATATTCTATCTTTTTATCTAAAATTATTGTTAAATAGCCAATCTCCGGAAAGTTTTAAAGTTTCCGATAAGATAATAATTTTAAAATGCGGACCAACAAACCTACCTAATAATTATATTTATCTATTTAAGAACACAATCTTAATTCAGTGCTTGCGACCAAGTCATTTATTAATAAGGGGGTATATTTTTCCCCCTTATTAATAAACACGGAGTAAAGTTACAATCATTTGCGTAGCCTTTTTCCAACTATGTTGGGGTCGGCTTCCAGTCTAACCGGATGCAGCTGAATACCAGTATTTTACATGGAGCGACTGCCTATCTGAGCTGTACAACCCAGTAACAGGGCAAACGGGTTACCCCTTGGTAAACCTGGTTGTCATTGGTCCATAACTAAAGTGTCTACAGCGATTAGAATATTTATTTATTTGGGCTCTACAAAGCTTACCTACAGTCTAATCCCTAGGTACCTAAAAGGTAAGTTATGTACTATATAGCGGCTACAATTGCCATTTATAAGTTTCCACAAAGTAAATAGGTAGTATATATAGGTCGAATTCAAGTATTCAAGACATAATAACGTTGTAAACCCGTCACACACTGAAATTATTGGACTATCCACTATTTAGGCCATAAAAGTTTACGGTGACAATACATTATCATTTGATTAACCAATCAAAAGACTAATAATATAAATAATCGACAAATTATAATTCTATAGTAATAATGATAATTGCAGTGCGATAATTGACAGGATCATTCGTAACCGGTCTTAACATTACGCGTCGTACTTGCCATATCCTTATGACTGCTTCGTTGTGTACAATGGTCGCAAGCGATCTACTGAACATAGGGTCCTGTGTTCGATTCGCGAAAAAAAAATCTGCTGTTCCCTAAGTTTATGTTCGTATATTTTTTTCGCGATTTCATCCCATAGTGAAAGTTGTTCATAATGATGAGTACAATGACCCCTTAAGAGATTGCGTTTTATTTAAGTTACACCTTGTTTGTAGTGTAGCTTTCTATCAGTGAAACAATTTTTCTAAGCGGATCAGTACTTCCAGATATTACCTGAGAACAAACAATTCACCTCTACCTATATAATATTAGCTTAGGTTCCACAATTTCAAATATCATTGTACAAGATTAAATTAGCAGATAATGTAACGGGTAGGGCTCCACCTACTTCCTTAACACCAAAAACGTGCCGATTATCAACGATATATCTGTTCCAATTAAAAAATACACAACACCTTATCGATTTAAGTATCTATTAAATCGATAACAATATTGGTTATTAGTAAAAAATACAATTTTCCAGCAATTACCTCACTATCGAATATTTTTTATCTTTTAATACCACTTGAAATTGTTTTTTTTATTGTAGCAAGGTAGAATGAGGTCAGTTATCGTCAAATTGTTCTAATTTGTTAGATTAACTAGTTTTTAAACTATTTTATGGCGCCTCTTCACAATCGGCGATCATAAACTTTCATACCCTTTATCACCCCCTTTAGGATTATTTTTGAGACAAAAAGTAGCCGATGTCGGTCCCCAGGATGCCATCTATCTCCATGCCAATTTTTTCCGAATTTTATCGAGTGGTTTAGTTTCGTTTTTCAGGTAATCGTCTATGATCGCCGATTGAGAAGAGCAGGCAATAGCTTTCGTTAGGTCTACAGATTTGTCTGTATGTAGGTACCTATCCAATTACCTGCACTAGTATGAAAGTTCAGCTTTGTAGAAAATTGTATGCCTAGGTACTTATATTTATTTATTTATTTTAAATAGAACGGCCGTAACCAATTACACTATTTAAACATAATAATATAATTTATTTAACACAGTCATGCATTCATCTCACAAACATTCTAACATTCTAACAGAATCATCTTCCATTCAGTCACAAACCATCAAGATCTTTGTTGAGTTCAGGAAAGCGTTAACAGCGGCTAATGTCCGAGGAATAGGTGACTTGCAGCGTGCAACAGTACGACAAGTTGGAACGGCCAGTAAGCGGTGTTTTCTGCTACGACAATAATATTGTCTGGGACAAATAGATTGCAGATTTCATTATGGATATCAGGAACATCAATAATCCCCCTAAGAATTATAAATATTACAGTCATCTGATATAATTATAACACAATGTCTTTGATACAAGCACCACAAAACAGTAAACACTATTTCTGTCAATCTTTTGAAGATGACAGAAATGATGTGTTATCCAGGGTTAGCTTAAATTAGCTAGCGAAACTCCGCTGACGTGATGGGTAGGGTCGATGTCTAAACATGATAAAATAAAAATAAAAAAGATTTGATGATTTTTTTTTTGGGTCTATGACCCGTTTTATTGCTGTTACTAGAAGTATGAGTTGAGACATCTGCTTTACTTTTTATTTTATCGTGTTTAGATTTAATTTTTTTATTTTATTAGGTTCACCGACAATTGTTTACACCTAGTTGTAACGAAAATGACATGCTTAAAACAGTCTTAAAGTGCAACAATTACTTATAGGCAAACACCACAGTCAAAATTCAAAGTATCAAAAGCTAACTTACATAGTAATAAGCGCTAATTATAATAATTGGATATTAAGTATTGGCTACTTGTATAAAACATAAAAATTAATAAAATAAAGACGAAAAAATTGATACAATGATAAAATTATAAAATTGATAAAAAAATAACATTGATAAAATTAATAAATTGAATGAATTAATAAAATTGACAAAATAAAAACAATTAAAAAAATACATGCTTTTGATAAAAATTGTAAACATTAATAAAAAATTAAAAGATAGATAGCGATACCCATCACGTCTGTGAAGTTTGCACAAAAAAAACTGATTTTTAAACTGATATTTTATCTACACTGCGGTTGATGACCCCAAAAAAATAATCAAATTAATTTTTTTTGCTTTATTATGTAACCATCACGATAACCAGTTGCGTTAGCGGAGTTTCGCTAGCTAATTTAATTTGACCCTTTATAAGTTTAGTATTAAATGCATTTAGTAATTAATGCCACGCCTGGGTTGCCACGGCTACGTAGGTATCTATTAGGTACCTACTATACCTTACCTATACTTTCTTCTAAGCTCGCGTCTCAGTGAGAAAATAAACACAACCAGGCTTCTTCTTTTTATGGTACCTATTATAACCAATAATATTTAATAAAAATAATTTCAATGGGTTAATAGTTGCTGAAGCATAGATTTCATGAAAATGTCGTTATATTCGTACTTATGCACCTACTAACGCCATCTATCGGAAAGTTGTAACAACTTTGCGACTGTGATTTTTCCATTACTAGTAACGGCTTATTTATATTTTTCCTACACTTTTAAACATAAACTGATGAAAAATCTCTGCCTAAAGCAACGGGGAATACAGGCGTATTGTTCTGTAACGCTCCTCATCATCATCATCACTGGCAGCCTTGTTCTTTTCCAACCCACAGCTGAGTACAGGCCCCCTCTTGTGCCATGCTTCTCTGGTCCATGCGAGTCTCTTCCTAGTTTTACCCGCGATCTCGTGAATTTCATCCACCCAATTTTATGTAAATCAATCAATCAAACTACCAATCACTTTATATTCTTCTTTTTTTTTTAATCTTCTACTTTATAAAAATTATACATTCATTCATTCATTCACTGACAGACAACACACAGCCTAAGCTGAACTGAAATTTTGCACAAGAGTTCCTTTTATAACCCCTAGGATGAATTTTAGAAATTTTTTTTTTCTAGTTCGCTTCTCGCAACTCAACCTAGGAAGTCGTCGGCTGATGCTTAACTGGGCTTGCCTGTGGGTGCCTCAATAAATTAATGCCTTCAGCCAGAGCATAAAACTTATAATCTAAGCGACCACTCGCTAAGCGCCCCTTGTGTGTGTAAATTCTTCTTTTCGTTATAATTATCTAGGTATTTACTGATCTGTTCTTCCTCAGTACCACCAAGCTGCTGCAACCCCTGGTGGGGTCTGGGCGGCAGGCGGAAGGGGGGGCAGGTACGCTTCACGGCGGCGCAGACGGGGGCGTTGGAGAGACGGTTCAGCGCCAGCAAGTACCTCAGCCCTGATGAGCGAAGAGCCCTGGCGAGCACACTGAGACTTAGTGATCGGCAGGTAAGCAGATGATACCTACATACATACCTACATAAGCTCACGCCTTCTACCCATGGAGGTAGGCAGAAACTACATGAACGCCACCTGCTACGATCCTTAGGTACATACTCCAAGATGATCAAGATGATGCTCTTTTTTTTATAACTACTTATACTTAGCTGTACAAGAAACTTTTGGAGCGTGATCGAAATCTAAACTAACGCCGCGCCGCCCGCCTCTCTCCTCATCTTGATTTTTAGGGTTCTGTACCAGAAAAGGAAAAAACGGAACACTTTTATAGGATCACTCCGTTGTCCGTCCGTCTGTCTGTCTGTCAAGACCTTGTATCGCAGGAACGCGTGGAGGTATCAAGCTGAAAAAAAAATACGATATCATCAAATACGTGGGTTTATGGTCCCTTGGAGTTCTAAAAATCTCAAGCTTCTTAGTCATTTTAATAAAAAATTACGGCCATTTATGCGACATATTTTCATACTCGCAAGTAAATTAAAACCTATGGGGTACGAGTACTTCCTGTTGACCTAGAATCATGAAATTTTGAAAAAAGCAAGGTATAAAGGAAAAAGTCGGAATATCGTTAATTTGTAGTTTTATCACATAACAAAAAAATATTGCGATTACAAACTTAAATTTGCAGTAGGAGAATTGACCGTGACGTATGTCAATATATGGGAAAACATGTTTTTCAACAACAATGTTAAGTTTGTTTTTGGGATAAATTCACCCCAACTACGGAACCCTTCATTGAGCGTGGTTCGACACGCACTTGGCCGGATTTTTTTTTCATTACGAAATGTTTTTCAATAAGTAGGTACCTACATTAATTTAATTTCAAACAATTTCACAAATTTTCACAGCAACTAATATTATTATTTACCCTGTTAATGTCATTCGAGCGCTATAAGATCCTTGTTACCGGCGTGTAATAGGCAAATAGGTGTCACTTCTTCTTAGCGTGTCGCTGGCAAATATACATTCTTTGTTGGTCTAGTGGTCGCAAGCGCAACTGCCGAGCATGAGGTCCTGGGTTCGATTCCCAGGTCGGGCAGTGTTACTGGGTTTTCCATCTGGAATTTCTCAATTGGCAGCCAGAAATTTGGATTAGTGACCGGTTGATGCCAATAGCCACAAGTATGCTGAAAAATAAAACATTTGAAACGCATGTGCATTTGTCATTGCCCACCAAACTTGCATCAAAATGTACTTTTGTCGAGCACCGCATAATGGAGTCCCATGAGACGAAACATTAATTATTTCATTTCAAACATTTTTGCTCACTATTGTTCCATTATGAAATGCGCGTGAGTTGTTCGAAAGCAATCTACTGCTGATTGGCTGCAGGCCTCCAATTTTAGGGAGACAAAATAGGACTGAAGGTAACTAACTTATCTAATGTAACGCTCGCTTGAAAGATGCAGAAGAAGCGAGGCTTGCAGTTCACAAAGAATTTAATCCTACTAAAAATGGCAAAAAAAAAATTTATTGTAAGTAGGTACCTACCTACTTAGATAAGTAGGTACCTTATTTTAGGCGCATCAAAAATCCAGTGCATTGCGATCAATGATTTATAATACGTCATTGATTGCGATAGGATTTGATTGATTCGTTGATAGCATTGCAAGTACTAATCCAGCGTTATTACTTGGATTTACAATTTATTACAAAATAACAACATTCATGCCTGATTAACTTACCTACCACTACGTCACTCTTGTAATTCCTCGTACAATATGGATAGGCAGAGGTGTACCCTTAAGTATTAAAGGAAACCTAAGAATACTTTGCCCGACTCAGGGATCGAACACAGAACCACCAGACCAAAGTGTTGTGTTATAATACGAGTAGGTAGGTACCTAAAACTTTTTTACAAAAAAATACAACCGACTTCCAAAAACAACACTACAAAGTGAAAAATAACTTTAATTTCGGAAGTCGGTGTCTGGTTAAATGTATTTTCGTTTTATGCCACCGACTTCCGAAATTCAAGTTATTTTTCACTTTGTAGTGTTGTTTTTGGAAGTCGGTTGTATTTTTTTGTAAAAAAGTTTTTATTTTTCACTTTTTAGTTGTGGTACCTACCCCAAAAATTCTAATACCACTACCTGCAAAACAAACTAGAACATCATCCATATGAAAGTGGGAAAAAAATACGTATTATTGAAGCTAACTCAAAAACTACCCAAGTAAAGTTAAACAATTTCATATGTGACCAACTTTGATGAATAAAACAAAAAAAAAATCAAATCGGACGACTCTGTAAAAAGTTATGCGTGGTCATACATAATAAAAAAAAAATTAAAAAAATATACGTGTCGAATTGAGAACCTCCTCCTTTTTTTTCGTCGGTTAATAACAGCTAAGACACAATCAATTATAACAATTATTACAACAACAACAACAATTATTTTATTTTCAATTACACTACCTACTAAAGCAGTCGGGACTAGGGTAAGTTGGTTGACAATGAACCACCTAAATTTTCAAGAGCTGTAACTCTACTCCTAGGAGCCATAAATATGTTAACCAGAATGTCCATTTTAAACAAACCTTTTCCTTCTTAAGGTCAAAACCTGGTTTCAAAATCGCCGCGCCAAGTGGAGGCGTACCACACCGGATTCAGCTGATGCTGGTAGCCCGCCGACTGCTGACGAAGGATCTGACGACGAAGTCCATATAGCTGATGAGGAATGACGATGACACATGACTGGCACACGATTGAATAAACGATTATTTTAGACTGCCTGTATTTTCCGTTGTTTTTTTTTTAATGCCTTCTACATGTGCGGATGAGTTGGCATACCAGACAAACCTGAATGTAAGTACAGACGCCAGCACATCAAGCTACTACAATCTGTCAAATTTCTTTAATAAATTTTCATCTTTATCGCTAAAGCATTAGGTTCAAGGTTGATTGGGAAAATTTGACAGTTTCGGGTGGCTTGATGTGCTGGCGTCTGTACATACCTAGTTGTACCTTTAATTACACCGACACCCTTACCCTTAAAACCGGTAGGTAACTAGGTACACGCAGCGGCAGAAATACATATAAGTACCTACTCCATCTGTATAAAATTAATCCCTATTTATTTATTTATTTATTAAAACTTTATGCACAAGTAAAAAAATACTGTACAAAGGCGGACTTAATGCCTGAGGCATTTTCTACCAGTCAACCTTAGGGTGATGCAGAGAGAAAACATGGCAGGTGCAGCATAAGGGATAGATAACTCGAAAAAGAATAAATACTAATAAATAAATACATATATACATACATATAAACAGAATAAACTTTGTCAAGAGAAATAACGATAGGTAGAGGAGAAAAAGATCCAGCAAGAATCAGCGCTGAAGTGATTCTGCCAACTTTATACGAATATGTTCACGAGCCTTCATTTTGAACGATAGCTGACTGGTTGCCATCCTGATGTTCAGAGGGAGCGCATTCCAAAGAAATACCGCCTGGACAAAGAAAGAAGAATGAATAAAACCAGAGCGGTGAGAAGGACATCGTAGAAGACGATTGTTGGTTGAACGAAGATTTCTACTATGGGCAGAGCACAAGTATTGAACATGGGAAGTCAGATAAGAAGGAGAAGTAGGTTTATTTAGTATGGAATACAACATAGACAGAGCCCTCAGCTCTCTGCGCTGACGTATGGGTAACCATTTTAAAAGCAATCGGTGCGCAGACACATGATCATACTTACGAAGATTGAAGACGAATCGAATGCAGTTATTTAGAAGGCGATCAAGTTTATTGAGGAGATCTGCATTCAGGTCATAATAACACACATCACCATAGTCTATTATGTGAAAGATTAGGGACTGTACAAGCATGGCCTTTATGTGTGATGGAAGAAGGTTTTTCAACCGATAGAGCGACCTCAACGTTCCGGTGACTTTCTTACTTACAGTCGTGACCTGCTTTCGCCAGTCAAGACAAGTGTCGACATGCAGACCCAGATCCTTAACATTGGAGCTAAACGGGATGACTGCGTTGTCAAACATTACAGGTGGCACAGTTAAGTCATTCAGCTTTCTCCTACTGTGGGGGCTCCCTACAATGATAGCCTGACACTTGATAGGATTAACCGCCACTCCAAATCGATCAGACCAGCTTTTAACCACACTTAGATCCCGGTTCAGCTCGTCAATCGCATCGGATATGTTGTCAACACTTGCCTGGCAGTAAAGCTGCAAATCGTCAGCATAAAGATGATACGCAGCCCGAAGCTCGGTGGTAATGAGATTAATAAAAATGGAAAACAAAAGAGGAGATAATATACCGCCTTGAGGGACGCCAGCTGCAAGATCATGCCAACTCGACGAAGAGTCTCCAGCACGAACAGACTGCTGACGCCCCTGAAGATAAGAGGCAAACCATTCCAATACCTCCGGAGAGACCATAAGATAGGAAAGGATGGATAAAATGGTGAAAATGGTAAAAGATAGGAAAGGATGGATTTCGTGACTGACGGTATTAAAAGCATTGGAGAAGTCTACTAACACCAAAACTGTAGCTTTAGTGTCTTCCATTCCCCGCCTAATGTCGTCAGTCACTTTAAGGAGAGCTGAAACGGTACTGTGCCCGGGCCTGAAACCGATTTGACTGATTTCCCCTTGGTCATCGCATCACGCGTGAACGGATGGACCAATTTCGCTAATTCTTTTTTTGTTGTGTTTATTATTGTCAGGAGAAGGTTTTTATGATGAGAAAATTAGAAAAGTTGCCGGGAAAATTGGAAAAATCGGGAAAACTGAAAGTGAATTTTCTATGGTCATTTTGTATGAATTATTGAAATTTGGACAGGACAACGTCTGCCGGGTCAGCTAGTTTACAACAAGATTAGACATTTATACAAACCTTTTTTACAGTCCGTTCAACCAATTTTGACTTCTATTGCGTTGGTGGCATGACAAATGGCAGCTGCAGTAAACAGTTGGTATTGTAACCACTTTTTTGCCTTTAATGCCATCTATAAACCTACGGAACAGAAGTCAAAATCGGTTGAACGGACTGTAGAAAAGGTTTGTTTAATGTCTAATCTTTTGTAAATGGAGTTATGTAGTTAGGCATGTGGTATGAGCTCCTTCACAACCTATAGAATTTTTTTTAAGTAGATAGGTACAGTTACAGCAGAATAGGTTTGCGCTTCGATAATCTACCTACATGTTTCCGAATTAGCACGAACGTCGCGTCACAAAGCCCCCCATAGAGGCAAAGGTTCTAAGTTTTGTACTTCCGCGCTTTGTAAAAACTAAAAGTCCACATTTTTAGTCAGATGTTGTAGAATTTTTTTTATCAAAAAAAATCAACACTCCTAGGTTCGAAATTATAGCAATTAACGCCAAAAACGGCCGTTTTTAACTGCTATAACTTCGAACCTGGGAGGTTTATTATTGATTTTTTTTGATACAAAAGATTCTCCCTCATCTTACTAAAATGTGTGCATAGAACAAAATATTCATATCTCCAGACTTATTAATTTTTCAATAGTGGCGCTGCCGGTGAGCAGCTATAGGTACCTACTCGCCTTAATCCATATCTTTGTAATCGTAGTAATAGAGACAAGTTAGGTACCGAGGCCAGCAGATCAAGCTACCCCAATCTGTCAAATTTCTTTGATAGATTTTCAGCTTTACCACAAAGGAATAAGGTTCATATTCAATTGGGAAAATTTGACAGATTCGGGTAGCTTGATGTGCTGCCATCTGTACATCCATGTTGTAACAGCTCTTTAGTAGATCTCATCATCGCGCGTTGGTATTTCCGAAGACAGAAGATAATTCCCGAAGCGCATACTTTTCTTGGGATATCTGTGCGTGGATACCTACTTTTTTGCGCAGGATAGGCCAAGTTACCAGATTAATCTAAGTAGATAGGTATTCGTATCTATAGACCATACCGTTTGCTATCACCAGCAAATAGAAGCTTACAGGCACTTTTGTTAAAAGATAGGTAAGTACATCAAGTTTATCAATTAATAATACATTTGGCGAAAATTGAAGATACACAAACCACTCCTCCAGATTTGTTTCACGTCAAAAACAAGTGATATACCAAGTCGATAATATCGAAATACTATCGACTTATGTGATCGATTGGAAAGTAATCGTTGCTAACAATACAAAACATCTTCAAATTCCTTTAAATTAAGGTATTAATGATTGATAACTAATCCAAGAGATCGTTTAACGTTCAATAACAGGCTTAGGATGGGGCATGTGACGGCAGTACACGATAAGGGATTGGAAACAAGCTTAGGTAGGTACCAGACTGTGATAAAATGGATTAACGAGTTAGCTGCTGAATTTTATTTTTAGACCATGTTTCGGGGCTTGCAATTATTTGGGTAGGTTATTACAGGCGTCTGAGATTTACTCGTATAAAACAAAGGTTAGATCTCTTGTTAGACCTATAAATCAGAATGTTGGGCCACAAAAGGAATGAATGAAAGGCAATTGTATGAAGCTGAGGTGAGAATGTGTGTGATGTTACCTATATATGAGGAAGTTTGAAATCGGTCGTCATGGTATGGGTATGTGATGCGGAGGAATGAGGAAGGAAAGTTTTGACTATGAATGTGGATGGCTATACGAGTAGGGGAAGACCAAAGAAACGATGGATGGACTGTGTGAAAGATGATATGGCTAGAAAGGGAGTGACTACCGAGATGACGAATAATAGAGAAGTATGGAAGAAGAAGACATGTTGCGCCGACCCCAAATAAATTGGGATAAGGGCACGAGAATGATGTTTATCATACTTAGTCCGTATCCTAACCAAATCCATCGTCGCGCGAACACGCGACTGTCGAGTCGTGATCATTTTGTTCGGCGCCCCCGAACGTACGGTCGCGCCGCCGGCAATATGCGCCTTCCAGTTTTCCGAACAAAAGTGACATACGAGTATGAACACACCGTTCCGTTCGCATATTCGGGCGAACGATCGTTTTGGTTAGGACGCGGGATTATAATATGGAATAGTTTGAAACACAATAAAATTATTTATCTACCTACCCAACTACTCACAGGTAATTATTATGACCTAGTTTTTTATATCTAGTGGACAAACATACAGCATGTAATTTGACGAAGAAAATATCATTAGATCATCTAGCTGTCAGCGTCAGAAATGCTTTAGGCACCATCTGTCGATAGTCACTAAGAAACCTTAATCATTATTTTTATCACTAAAAAAGGAATATAATAGGAAAATTAGACTAACTTAGTCTGTTTAAAATACAACATCAAAGAGGGTTTCGATTGGAAAACTTCTCGTCCGCATTTATTATGCATATATCCAAAGTGTGAAAACTCTCTATAAGCATCTGTGATCCCTTCCACATAGTAATATATGACGGAGACGATTGTTATTATAACCCGTTTAGCTTCAAAGTAAGAGTGAATCTTCTGGGCACGTTGGTTCCATCATAGACCTCATCCATCGCTTTCCATCAGGCGTGATCGAAATCAAGAGCAATCACATTTAGCAATAAAAAAAAACGAGGACCTAACAGTAGTCGCATATTTTTTGTAACATCTGACATCTCACCTTGGTAAAAGTACTTTCTAGTTCCATACCAAAATATTTCAACCACCATTCAATCCGTCACTCAAGTTTGAGAAAAATATTTTTACTTCCTGTTACACACTTCCGTCCCTTTTCACGAAATCACTCCCACAGATCGCAGGAAAGCGAGAGGAAAGGTGTTAAACATCAAAAATATATAAAAAAACAAGCCAATTGTTGCTGGGCTGTAGGATACAAGAAACAGATAAGATCTAAATAATTATCTTGAGTGTTTGCTTGAATGGATATAATCCTTATTATCACCTAATTATAACATCATGAATGAGTTTTGTTAGGAATTTATAACAGATTATCGACCTTTGATGGTATCTACACTACGTGTTTATCTAAAACATTTTCCCCTTTTTTTAATAAACCCGGAGTCAAATTACGCCCTTATTAACTTCGGTTAATTTGTCTTAGTCTAGAGTACTCTAGAGGAACACTGACGCACACGTCTTGTATTCCAGCGCAGCGAGCCTCAGTTGTCTCATACCCCGCAATACAGACGCGCGCCCTTCGATCTTTACAAAGTAGGTACATCCATTTTATAGGTATCGTGAGTACCTAAATAAGTACTGAAATAACTTTCAAGTTTTAATCCTATCTGTACACTTTCCTAACACGTATCCACAAACTCAAGTGAAGTGATTCGATAAGCATGCCATCTATCGGCCGTCGACGGTAAACTATAATGTACCGCACACGGACTGCTGTGTACCGTTGCATGGCATAATAGCGCCAACTAGATCAATCAATCTGCCTAGCCTTTTCCCAACTATGTTGGGGTCGGCTTCCAGTCTAACCGGATGCAGCTCAATACCATTATTTTACATGGAGCGACTGCCTATCTGACCTCCACAACCCAGTAACTGGGTAATACGATACCCCTTGGTAAGACTGGTTGTCAGACTTTCGGGCTTCTGACGACCCGTAACGGCTGTCAAAGATCCACGAATGACAGCCGGGACCAACGGCTTAACGTGCTTTCCGAGGCACGGAGGAGTCTCGGTATGTAAAGATGGTCACCCATCCACTGACCAACCCCGGCAAGCGTAGCTTAACCTGATGGATCGACCCGTGCGGCTGTTATTACTTAGCCACGAGCTTCTCTAGCGCCAACTAGATAATAAATACAAATAAATTTTACAAAATGTTTTATTATTAAAAAAAAAAACAAATAGACCAAGGGAAAACTTTGAAAACAAACAAACACTTAAATCTATTATAAATTGAACTGAAACGTAATAATATCGTTTATTTACATCTTTACACTTATACATTGTGTTTGATAGGCCATTTGTCTTATCTTTGCGTTTAAAAATACCTTTTTAAAGATTAGAAATTAAATATGGTTAAATCTTAGAAGACTTTTACATGTCTGTTTGCTAAGAAACATGTTAATTTAGTGACCGCTGAGCTATTAATATGGGACTGAGACTATGCATTTCTGTGAGGCATAGACTGAAGTACAGGCAAAGACTACTTTTTTTATAAGCAATTCCTTAGCATTCTCGCAGGGCAACCTGGGAGGTTGTCGGCTATTTAACCAGACATTATAAACAGGCAAAGACAACCTGTGTACTCCACTGTTTATAATACCTACACTTAATATTATTAACTCTATGGATACATTTGAACTATACGAATATTATTATTAATTCCCCTGTCATCGGGGTGGCGCCACTGACCGCAACGCTGACTCGATATTTTTTAATACTATATTTATTTTCTTCCATATTTTTTTATTATTTCAAACATTTCGCTTTGAAACAGCTACTGTCGCTTTATCTAGTACTTTTTAAACGCAAAGTTAAGACTAGATACAATTTAGAATATAGGTATTAATTTGTAACATTCGCGAAAACATTTTATTGAAAAAAACTCAATCTTCTATATATATATCAATCGTGGCACATCATTCCATTGAATGTCCGTGCGTTTAGTTACAAAAAGTATCATACAAATAAATTAAGACTGAGTCACACTTACACTTGTAATAATTATAACTACTTAAAATTCAACTATTCAGTCAAATTTTTTCAATACAACATCCTAAATTGCTTTTTTACCCGCCATTTTGAAAAAAAAGCCGCCATTTTTTGAACTCAAACAGTTTTTAGTTAATTTTACTTTCACTATGGTACTGTAACATCAATGTAAGTAGGTACTTATGTACAGTGTTGTAATAAATATGGATTGAAAAATATATCTAGATTGGGTCACACGTAATTTTAACATTGTCATTATTTGACGCATACTTACTTTGAGCACCATAATAATATCAAAGCAAAATTTCGCGTAACACCCAGTCATATTTTTTTATTAATCAAATGTCATTTGCGCTTCAAAACTATAGTAACTATTAAAAATACTAACACGTATCTAAAATAGACATTGAGTAATATTTTCTTTCCTTAACTACTTTATACATTGATTGTTTTTTTTTGACTTAATACAACGAAATACTTTGTTCAACAGTATCTCTGTTGAATCCATTGCCTTATTTGTTCAGTTTATCAAAATCTTTGTATAATAGTTATGTACGCAATGGATGGCAAATACGTAAGTATATTTTTGTCAACGATTATTACGGATTTACACAATTCTTTCTGAAAATCGTAATAATTGTATCGACGGATATACTATTTAATGTTAATTTAATAAATTATTTACATGAGTTCGTTCAGCTATCAAAGAAAACAATAGGCTATTGTCTTTTCAAATGTTTATCAATTCATCAATTAATTTATTAAAAAGTATACTGAATGCATATGAAAAAAAGACTGTATTTAAGTATGTTTAGAGTCGATTTTCATGTGCAGGTTATCAATTTTTGTTTTAAATAATTACGTATATATGGACGGCCAAAAACATGTACAATTTAACAGTGATTTGTAAGTGTGCTAAATAGCCAAAATATCCAGTTTATGTGGGAGTTCAAACTTCATTTTTGAACAAATAATTTTATGTAATTTGCAACTATATTTAAAAATTATGCCAGTTGTCATGTCATTCCCTTGTTATTTAGTATCATTCTAAATGTCAGTTCTTAAGAGTACAACTATTCTGATCTTACCTCATAAACCTTATGTCCATAGACAACAGTAAAACTGTCGCATTCACTCTGGCAGTGTGCTTGCGTGATCAAAGGAAAGTGAACCGTATGTCTATGTGGTGTTAGTCGGATTTCCTTAGCGTGCCCCTTGCGCGCCATGCTTTTAGGAGATTGTATGAGAAATATAGTTGGAAAAAGTGTATTTGTGATGCGAGTAGCACGAACGCGTACCACAGTAGACCGTATGGATAACCCTGCAAATGAGAGAAAATATATTAATATGATATTTGCACAGCATTCATACGTAATGCTCCTGCTATGTTATACCTCCTCCAGCAGTGGTTGACTGCCAGTTTCTAAAATTAATAACAAATTGTCAAGCGCGCGTAAACTGCTGTGATTGGTTGAATGATTTATCAAAAGACATCACTTGGCTTGCGTTTAATTTTGACGCGTCGATAATTTTCCAGACACTGATCGTAAGTCAGCCTCTATGCCCTTTTTAAAGCATAAACTTTAAGGAGAAATGGGTCCCAAAGAATATAAGTATTATTATTATAACTCATTTCGCTGCACGTAAAATCATTTTTTGTTCTAAAAAACTACAAATTTGTCTTATTATTTTTCATGATTATAAAAATTTACGATTTTCTTTAGTAAATTACGAGGGCCAAAACACGATTGACACAATTTGGCTCGATACAAAAAAAAATAGCAGTTTCAAAATTAGCATTTTTATGAGAAAAACTGTTTTATTCAATTGTAATTAAAGCAATTTCAATAAAACTTCGTGTAGGTACACAAAATCTGTCTAGCCTTTTCCCAACTATATTGGGGTCGGCTTCCAGTGTAACCGGATGCAGCTGAATACCAGTATTTTACATGGAGCGACAGCCTATCTGACCTCCACAATCCAGTAACTGGGTAAGTAATACGATACCCCTTGGTAAGACTGGTTGTCAAAGATCCACGAATGACAGCCGGGACCAACGGCTTAACGTGCTTTCCGAGGCACGGAGGAGTCTCGGTATGTAAAGATGGTCACCCATCCACTGAGCAACCCCGGCAAGCGTAGATTAACCTGATAGATCGACCCGTGCGGCTCTATTTAGCCTGCTGTACTCCTCTCTCATTGTGGGTGAAAGTGAAGTGAGTCCTCTTTCTTTTAAATAAAGACATCTTGAAAGGCGACTATGGAACCATGTTAAGAGGATGGTTGTTCATTATTACCATTGAGTGCTCAGCAGAGGCCAAAAGTAAAGTTATGTCAGCACGGTTAGTGGGGTCTTAGGGCTTAAATTGTTTAAAGCAGAAGCCAAACACACATTATTATAATAAGCGCATTTTTTTTCGGTATAGCACTCTCAAAAAGTCACAATTATGTTACACGCCTTCCGATGAGAGAATGCGTTCCTAACACCTGTTAGTTATTCAGGGTGTTTGGAAGCTGGTTGTAAAGCCTTAAGCCTTAATTTAGGGCATTTTGAGCTATACATGTCTTTGACGAAGTATGTTTTTTTATTTTTATATATTATATATTTTTAAATAATCAAAATATGTCGCATAAATAGCGGTTTTTTTTTGCGAGACCTGCGTATTTGATATTAATTTCAACTTGATACCTCCACGCGTTCCTGAGAAAGTGTCTTGCCAGACAGACAGAAAGACGTCACAGATGGACAAAGAAGTGATCCTATTAGGGTTCCATTTTTTTTCTATTGAAGTAAGGAACCCTAAAAACATAATTCGTCTAAGACATGTATGGCTCAAAATGTTCTAAATGGTGTCAACTATCACCCCCTAAAGGCTTTGCACCCAGCTTCCAAACACCCTGTATACCTACAGTCCTTTCACAGTTATTTTACATCTGACGGCAACCTTATAGCAACGACAATAAAGGTCAATGTGACGCAAACTCTGACTGCACATGCTGAGTGCAAAAGAACACGAACTTGTTTTACGAATTAGTTCCTAATCGTGTCCAACTGACAAGTGCCAGGAACGCATTCTCTTGGTGGCGGGAAAATAATTATTTTAAATTAATTAATTTATTTAATAAATAAGTAAAAAATAAAATGCCAAGTTCAGATCTCAAAACCTGGTACATAAAAAGCAGCACAACAAACCTTCACCACCACACCACTCAAAACCAAACCTGAATAAAAAATGTCTCATTTTAACTTACACCCACCTGCCACAGCTCAATATCAACTTCACTGCTGTCATCCTCATCCTCATCCATCGTCAGGTATCTCCAGACATCCCCGCAATAGTACAGGATACAGTACACTAAGGGTCCGAAGCCTAGTGCTGTGATTCCGTACATGTACCGTCGAAGCTGACGGATGTTGTTCCGTTTGATGGCTGATAGACCGAGGAACGATAGCAAGAGGGAGAGGCACCAGATGTACTCCCACCAAAGAGGCTGGAATCATAAAGGGCACTTGTTTAGATCAGGTTTTTGATTATGATTGCAGGGCCCTGTACCATAAAACTTTACAAGTGTACAATAACACATAAATTACAAATATGTATGAGTTACAACAAATTAAAAATCTTTCGTTTTTATTAAAGTGTAACCACAAAGCGTAGCAGCCTAACTATGTAAACTTAGTTTTTTATGTACAACTTGCGTTGGATTGAGAGCGGGACTTTTTCTTGTAGCATGCAGAGATGTTCACCAAAAGTAAATATTATTTCACTACAGATTCACTGACTCATCTTTCTCCTCTTTCTCTTTTTTTTTTGTCCTAGATTGCCTGAGTACTATGTATTGACCATTAGTACTTATTCACTGCTACCGTCATTGTCACTGGAGCTGGACATTACAATGGTACAAAAATATAAACAAATAAAATTATAATACGCTCTAACACACGCTTCGTTTCTTGTATACATGTTGCTACAAATATGTAGAATTTACTGTAAAACAAACATTATTCTTACAATTGTCAACTAAAAATTAAAAAACAGTTGTATGTAAATTTTTGTGTTATGAGAATTCAATCTGCCTCCCTTTTCCCAAGAATGTTGGGGTCGGCTTCCAGTCTAACCGGATGCAGCTGAATACCAGTATTTTACATGGAGCGACTGCCTATCTGACCTCCACAACCCAGTAACTGGGTAATGCGATATAAGATACCTATGATAAGACTGGTTGTCAGACTTTCGGGCTTCTGACGACCCGTAACAACTGTCAAAGATCCACAAATTACAGCCGGGACCAACGGCTTAACGTGCTTTCCGAGGCACGGAGGAGTCTCGGTATGTAAAGATGGCCACCCATCCACAGACCAACCCCGGCAAGTAGTCTGAATTAAAGTTTCATTTATTTATTTTTATTTTATTTAACCTGATGGATTGACCCATGCGGCAGTTATTACTTAGCCACAAGCTCCTCCTCCTTTGTGTTACGAGAATTGTTACTACAATTTACATAATTTGTAAGGTTTTTCCGTTTATGTGGCTTACAGTTTTGTAGTACACACTCTTGTAAGATTATTAAATTGCAATTGTAAAGTTTTTTGGTATTGGTCCCTGTAATACTGGGATATATCAATAAAAACCAGCTCTCTACATAATATCTTGTCTATCGCCTGTCCTGTTCCATGAAATCCTGTGATAAAGTTCTGGTTCTTTGTTACTGTTTAGGTATTTAGTCTGTTTTGAATAGTGTCTAAGTCAATGAACAGGTGACCGGCAAACAATAAATTTTCTATTAGAATAGAATAGAACTTTATTCAAAAATTAAAATTGGTAAAAAATACACTATTAATCTTAGAAATAATGTAGGTATTACAAAGTATCTATTATCTGGCCAGCTAAGTGCAGGTGGCAGAAAACAATAGAATTTAGTCTGATCGGCAGCTGCGAGACCTATAACGGTTTTATAAGTGAAAGCTGGCGAAATTCAAGATAAGAAACGAAAACAAATTTTATTAATAGTACTCTCGTAGAATTGGATAAAATCTTTTTTCTACCAAGACTACGGCCGCGTCTTATTTAAAAACGATCATCGAGCGAATACGCGATCGGACATTTTTGTTCGGATAATTGGAAAGCGCCCTCTGTCGACGCGAGCATGCGTTCAGGTTCACTGAAAAAAGTTCGAACGATCGTGTATTCGCGCGACGATAGATTTAAATAGGACGCGCGGTTGGTCCTAAAACTGGATAGCACTCTTAAAATCAAGGCTGATTTACATTGATTCAGCGCAGTAATGCAGTGCTGGATCAGCTGTCAGCCATTAGCAGCTGCTCTATTCCAATCCAGTGCTGGATACTGGATGCTGGACTGGGTTTACAGGCTTTAGTGTATATTATTACACATTGGTCAAATACCAAACCAATGTGTATATTCCAATGTAATACTGGATCAATGTAAATTGGCCTTTATTGAGAAAGCTTAAAAATATTACCGGTGGTATCTGCAGCTCTTCGATCTCCAGTATGAATATGTCAAGTTTGTCGAGGATGTCTGCGGAGAGCTTGGCCAGCATCACCAGGAACATTACATGGTGGAAGAACACGCAGTACTTTAGACGAGACTTGTTTAGAGCACTGGAATGAGAAATATTTGGCTAAGTCACATTTATAACATTATTTTCATTGGTCATAGAACACTGTCTGAAAAATTCAGTTCTTTTTAGAAACATTGTTGTTAATAGTTCTCTTTCTACATCTTTATTATTATTTTTGGTCAAATCAAAGTCAAACCGATTTGTTATACAGAATCCTAAAACAAATCCAATCGTCGGACACCATCTGCAAGAAACCTAAACAAAATTCTTAATCTATTCTTATTTATGTTTCATAATGTTTTCATTTGATATTGGACCAAATCAATAAACCTATACATTGATTGAATCATTATTCTTAGTAACGTAGTTAGTAGTATATTAACACGGAATCTTTTAATAAGTATGTTTCTACTTACTCTAGAATTTTTAAGAATACTTGTAAGGCAGCTAAAGCTTTATACATTAGCAACAAGGTTAAATCAGCAGAGAATAAAATTAAGACAGTTTGGAAAATTATCAATAATGAAACTAATAGGATCAAAAAGCATAATTTTGATTACACACTGGAGACGTCATGTGGTCTCATTTGCGATAGCAAAGAAGTTGCTCAAGAATTTGTAAATTTCTTTACCAGTATCCCACTTAAAACTACTGAAATATTAAACTCCTCGCCCTCACTTTCTTTTGATTTAGTAAAGGCGAACGTTTCGGCCTGCCCGATTGAATTTAACTTTAAGCACATTAACCCCATAACAGTAATAAAAGCTTTTAAGCAAATTAAGATCAAACCGACCGAAGATCTTTGGGGAATGTCTATTAAAGTCTGTACCTCCATAATTGAGACTATAGCGCCTTACTTAGCCTTAATATTTAATTTGTGTGTGGATCAGGGAGTTTTCCCGGATTTAATGAAATACAGTAAGGTAATACCACTTTTTAAATCCGGGGACAGTAAGGACACAAATAATTATAGACCCGTATCCGTGTTGCCAGTTTTCAGCAAGGTTTTTGAAAAAGTAATGCTTAATCAAATGCTCAATCATTTTAACACGAATAAAATACTTCACGATCAACAGTTTGGTTTCACCAAAGGACGTTGTACGACCGACGCCGGTGTAACCTTATTAAAACACATTTTTAACGCGTGGGAAGAGGCCCAAGACGCCATAGGAATTTTTTGTGACATCTCCAAGGCATTTGATTGCGTCGATCACGAAACCCTACTCTTGAAACTTGAGCATTACGGACTTGGAAAACTTGCGCTCAGTTTAGTAAAATCTTATTTAAATGATAGACAACAGCAAGTTCAAATAAATGGTATCACTTCACTTGGTTTAAATGTAAAAATGGGTGTTCCACAAGGCTCAATATTGGGTCCTTTCCTCTTTTTAGTGTATATTAATGATTTACTCCATTTATTAAAAAATCAACCACAAATGGTGTTATTTGCTGACGATACTTCCTTGATTTTTAAGGTAGGTAGACGTGATACAAATTTTGACGAAGTTAATAACGCCCTACTGCAGGTCCAAAATTGGTTCACTGCTAATAATTTAGTATTAAATGGGAAAAAAACTAAGTGCATTAGATTTTCTTTACCAAATGTAAAAAGTAGTGATTGTGAGATAGTATTGAATCAAGAGAAACTAGAATTCGTCGATAAAACCGTTTTCTTGGGGATCACGCTCGACTCTAGGCTACAATGGGGTCCTCATTTAACATCACTTGCAGGACGGCTAAGTTCAGCAGCATATGCTGTCAGAAAAATCCGTCAATTTACTGATGTAGATACTGCGCGGCTAGTCTATTTTAGTTACTTTCATAGTATCATGTCTTACGGTATTTTACTTTGGGGACGGGCTGCAGACATCGAGTCAATTTTTATTCTGCAGAAAAGAGCCATTAGAGCCATATATAATCTCCGCAAGCGCGATTCTCTAAGGGAACTGTTTAAGGAAATTAACATCATGACGGTACCTTGTCAATATATCTACGAAAATATCATGTACGTAAGGAAAAATTTACATCTTTTTAGTAAAAGAGGTGAAAGGCATAATTATAGTACTAGAAAAAGGGACCTATTAGCTCAACCAGGTTTCAGACTAGCTAAAGTAGACACGTCGTTCATGGGATACTGTTTAAAATGTTACAATAAAATACCTCCACACATACTTCAACTCAATGAGACTAAATTCAAAACTTGTATAAAACGCACACTATGCAGGCAGGCATATTATAAGTTTGGGGATTACATAACCGATAAAAATGCTTGGCTCAATGCTGGTCCTGCTCCACAACCACAACTAATTAATTAACATTTGAAGATACTGTTGGAGATGCTGAAGATTGTAAGACTATCATTGCATTGTATAGACTCAATCTCCTTTGTATTATATAATTGCATAGCACATGTGTGAGTACTATGTACATACTCTAAAGCTACCATTTACTGGGTACGTCTTTGTTTGACTTGAATGTGCCCTGGCGACAGAGTATGTGACGCTCACACTAATGTCTCGCTGATGGTGGCGCGTGTTGGATCATTTAGCCAATCCATGCGTCAGGTTCGTGAATAAGCGCTGTCAGTGAAGGCTGGGCATACCTTAGCGGTCAGGGCTTATTTTAATTTAATTTAAATATTTGAATTGTTTTTTTTTTAAGGACGCTTTTAACGTTCTGCATCGTTCTCACATATGAAATTTCAACATGAATGATGTAACCATTATTTTGTAACCATATCTTGATTTAAAAGAGTGTCCGTGGAGTTTCTTGCCCGTTCTTCTCCATAGGTACCTACTATGCTTTGGAATGGGCGCCTAGCTTCATCTTTCTGACTGACCGACCCCTTGACAATTCAAAAGTGCCTGTAATTGGTTTATTTGAAATAAATGCTTTGAGTTTGAGTTTGAGTAACCACATAAACATTTCTTGAATTTTTGCTAATGAAGGAAGTAGAAACCTATAAAATGTTATGATGCATGCAGTAGCCGGTTGACCATTAAATATTATGTATGGCTTCATTTATTACTTTATATTTATATGCCTATACAATTTTAATTTGACAGTGACATGTTTTCAAGACCCGCCATATGGTTGGTCATTCTGAATGCGGAGATTGGGGAGAGAAACAAATGCTTTTAGACATTCTTATTCTTATTGTGATTATTCTATTTCGAAATATGCATTGGTTTAGTGTATATTCTTAGAAAACTGTAATGTTTTGATTTTACTGACAGACATAGTTGGGTTATCATTGTCATGTTGTCAAGCAATTTTCTTTTTTTTTCTAAATGAATTTCAGGACGTTGGCATTATTGCTATGAAATAGAGTAATGTGTAGACCTTTTCAAATAATTGGCGCGAAACATTATTCGATAGACTGCTTTTGTCTAAAAATAATTTGACGGAACTTGGTCGAAAAAATATATCAACTGTAGATCAAGCTTACATTCGACTACTAATTAAATTCTTCCGTACGGCCTTAAATACTTGTAAATAAGCCAAATTACGTACCTAATCTGATATTGTGCTGCTATTTTCTCTCTGTGTTCGAAATCGGCACCGTTCGTACCAGTCACCATAACACCACCACGCGAAGCCATTTTTGTAACTAAACAATTATATAGACAAACAAAATAAATACTTTTTATCGATCTCAGATCACTGAAATGACATCATTCAGATAATCCTGGCAAAGATTTTTCTTTTCGATCAATTCATTTTCCCCATCTGCCAAACGAGAGCCAACGAAATGCCAAAAATGCCAACGTCTCAAGGTTTTTATCGCGTTCCGAAAATCACATTACATACTTTTCATTAGCAGCATTTCAAATATTTTATATGGAGAGCTAATTTTATAAAATATTTTTTATGTTTAAGACTCAATAAAATAATTAAATATAATTTTAATTTCAGTGGGTTTTAGGTCATTAAATTGAAATAAATACTAGAAGGTTGCTTCATTAACGGAGAACGGAACGTTAATTTGACGTTTGTAATATTACGTTCGGATACACGGTCGGTCAAGGAATTGTAAAAAGAATGAGTCGTTATTTATTTTATAAGAAAAAATACTTCTTAGACATCCCGTCAAGGTAGCGACAGGAAGTATTTGTAGAGTTCTTAAAATAATAAATTCCAGTAGGCAAACTACAGTTATTTCGCCACGAGCGACGGCGACGTTTACTGCCTCGAAATAAAGGCGCTGCTGATGGTACACCTAAACCTACAAACAAAAAATAAATAAAAAAAAAACCTAAAACCTAAACCTAATATTATTATTTAGATTTCTGTGGTACCTACCATAAATATAAGAACTGTTTTTTATATTTTTAGGGTAGGTACCAACCAGTTTTTTATATTTCTATGGTATGTACCTACCCACTCACTCACAAAGCCTGTGGCTGTCTCACTTAATCATTAAATAAAAACCTACAAGGTTAAAAAGATTTGTTTTTCTCTCTATCCCATACTGTCCCACTTCTAGAGAAAAGCCTCCCCCACAAGTCCGTGCAGGCCTATGAACACTTTTGCCCACTTGTGCCGTTTTGGTGAAACTAATTAGGTAAGAATGATGAATTCACAGTGATGATTAGGTACCTAAGACACACAGTTTATCTACATTCCAAAGACAGCGTTTTTTATAATAGGTCTATACCTATGAAATTGCCGTTTTGTATGAAAAAATTTAAACGAATTTTTTTCATGCATTTTTTATTTGTATTAATCGAAGTAATCACCCATGTAATCAAAGCATCTTTGCCAACGCAGTGGCAGTTTATTGATGCCCTTCTTAAAGAAATCAGCTGGACGGGAGGCAACAAATTCTTCAAAGGCATTTTGTACTGCCTCTCGGGTATTGAATTTTTTTCCCGCCAAGAAGTTATCCAAATTCTGGAAAAAGTAGTAGTCTGTAGGCGCAAGGTCTGGTGAGTAGGGCGGATGACGGAGAGCTTACAACCCCAGTTCTTGCAACTTGGAGACCGTCTGTTATGCAGTATGAGGTCGCGCGTTGTCGTGCAGGAGCAGCGGAGACGAGCGATTGACCAATGCTGGTTGGAGATGTGCCAGCTTCTCCATCATTGTGTTACGTTCTTCACAGTACACATCTGAAGTAATGCTCACCCCGTTTGGTAAGAAGCTGTGATGAATCACACCGGCGCTAGACCACCAAACAGTGACCATCACTTTTCTAGGGGTAAGTTTTCGTTTAGGGCATTGTTTAGGTGCTGAACCAGGATCCAACCAACTTGCTGAGCGCTTGCGGTTAGGGGTTCACATCGGGGTCGAGTCGACGATGAAGTACCTGGGACTCGTCCTCGACAGCCGGTGGAACTTCGTGGAGCACTTCCGACGTTTGGCTCCCAGACTGGAGCGGGCCGGGGCAGCCTTGAAGCGGCTCCTGCCCAATCTGGGGGGTCCAAACGCCTCCTGCCGGAGGCTTTACGCGGGGGTCGTGCGGTCCATGGCCCTTTACGGGGCACCGGTGTGGGCGCGTTCCCTGAGGCTGCGACCAGCCCGCCGGTTGAACGCGTCCCAGAGGGTCATGGCCATCCGGCTAGTCCGGGGATACCGCACGGTCTCCTGTGAGGCGGCATGCCTCCTTGCCGGATTACCGCCATGGGATCTGGAGGCAAAAGTCCTCGCGCACGTGTGGGAGTGGCGCGAGGAGGCGAAACGCCGGGGCGTAACTCCGCTGCCGCGAGAAATCACGGTACAGCGGACAGAGCTCCGGCGGGATCTCATGGCGACATGGAGAGTGCGATTGTCGCAACCCAGCGCTGGGCACGCCACAATTGCGGCGATAAGTCCCCTCTTTGAGGAGTGGTTGGAGAGGCGCCACGGCGTCC
The DNA here is from genome assembly GCA_946251885.1 of Cosmia pyralina. NCBI lineage: Eukaryota > Metazoa > Arthropoda > Insecta > Lepidoptera > Noctuidae > Cosmia > Cosmia pyralina. Next base: position 1,061,566 of record OX276363.1, read on the forward strand.
TCACCTTCCGCCTGACGCAGGTCCTCACCGGACACGGTTGTTTCGGGAGGTTCCTGTTTCGGATAAGGCGGGAGGAAACGCCCGGGTGTCACCATTGTGTGGATCGCCCGGAGGACACGGTGGAGCATACAGTGGAGGTCTGCCCGGCTTGGGCGGAGTACCGCCGTGTTCTCACGGAGGCGATCGGCGGCGGCGATCTCTCGCGTCCAAACCTGGTCCAGGCCATGGTGCGGAGCGAGAGTGCATGGGAGGCTGTCACCTCCTTCTGCGAAGCAGTAATGCTCGCGAAGGAGGAAGCGGAACGCGTGAGGGAGAGGCAACAGCCGCGCCCTCGCGCCCCTAGCCGCCGTAGGAGACGCCCTGGGCGGCGGGAATCGATTGCTGATTCCCGGCCACCGTAGGCGCGGGCTTGCGGACGACGAGTAATGGGCAGCTCGCCGTCCGGTAAGGAACAGGCCCGGGTCGACGGCGCGTTGTGTTCCACGCGCGCCTCAAAGAGATGTCAGCAGTGACGGGGTCAATTGGGCCGATGCCGCCGGGGTCGCGGGTAGTTCGAAAGAGATACCGTGGCCCTGGCACGGGCAGCTGAAGGAACATGGGTGGGTTTTAGTCAGTAAAAGTCTGACACGCCCTCCCGCTCTGCCCAGAGCGGGAGAAGTCATTTGATGATTTCCCATCCACAAAAAAAAAAAAAAAAAAAAAAAAAGGTCGCGCGTTGTCGTGCAGGAGCAGCGGAGACGAGCGATTGACCAATGCTGGTTGGAGATGTGCCAGCTTCTCCATCATTGTGTTCAGTTCTTCACAGTACACATCTGAAGTAATGCTCACCCCGTTTGGTAAGAGCTGTGATGAATCACACCGGCGCTAGACCACCAAACAGTGACCATCACTTTTCTAGGGGTAAGTTTTCGTTTAGGGCATTGTTTAGGTGCTGAACCAGGATCCAACCAACTTGCTGAGCGCTTGCGGTTATCAAACAGAATCCATTTTTCATCGCAGGTAACAATGCGGTTCAAAATTCCTTCATTTGTGTGTCTGTTGAGCAGTGCAAGGCACGTCTCGACGCGTACTTCGCGCTGGGGATCATTGAGTTCGTGGGGCACACATTTGTTAAGCTTTTTTACCTTGCCAATTTGACGCAAATGGACCAATATTGTTTTGACGCTAACGTCGAAAGCTGCTGCTAATTCAGCCGTAGATTGTGTATCATCAGCTTCCACAATCGCCTTTACTTCGTCATTGTCGACCAAAGTCTTCGGACGACCGCGGGGTTCATTTTTCAGGTCGAAATTTCCAGAACGGAAGCGAGCATACCAATAACAAGTGATGCGTTGGTTTGTAGTGTTAGCTCCGTAAACGTCGTTGATGTTGCGTGCCGCTTAATTGTGCCGCGTTGCTGCCACGACGGTACTCATATTCCATAATTACTCGAATTTTTAACGTATCCATGATGACGAAAAAGATTGAAATGCGATGAAAATGTAACACTAATCAATAAACAAATGACTACTTTTGGAAAAAAAAATCCATGTTTTTAAAATAAAATTAATTTGAAATTAGAATTCTTAGCCAAACAAAAATTATTTTGATTTGAAATGGCCAGTACTGCAGAACGGCAATTTCATAGGTAAAGACCTAATATTATTTAAGCAAAATCTAAATGCTTCCTCAATGGTCTTCCACGTCGTGACGTCGCCGTCGACGGCACTTTTGGTACTCTGCTGAACCTCTTTTGCAAAGAACCAAAGTCGGTACAATAATATTACAAGAACAACAAACATTTCAACGATTAGTAGGTGCTGCAACATTTTCTTTCTATATTATTATTATAGGATGTTCCCTGATGCTGTTGGAATCAGTTTCATTAATGAATTAATCGTGAAATTAGAGGATGTCCCAAAACTTACGCAATATTTGAATTAAATAGAAAACACAGTTTTTGTTCCTTTTATTATAATTTCTTTATTGAATCTTAAAGTAAGTACATAGGCTAAGGCACAGAACAGATAAAGAGACCTCTTTATCTTTTCTGTGGGCTAAGGTTATGTATGGAATTAGCAAATCGGGCAAATGGCCTCCACGGTCTATCTGGCACATACGCACTCTTATGTCGACCATGACATTTTTAACCGACTTCAAAAAAGGAGGTTCTGTATTCGACACGTATGTATTTATGTATGTATGTTTGTCCGCGATTTTCTCAAAAACTAATGAACCGATTTTGACGATTTTTTTCACTAACGTGATCTGCATATTTTCAGAAAGGTTTTAGTATATAACACATTATGTAATTATTCTTATGTACGAAGTTATATGCATAAATGCACTGTATCTCCGGCATTTCTAAGCGGATTTTGATGATTCTTCTTTTGGTTTGACTTGGGCTTACCTACTTATGTAATTGTATATTCAACTAAAAATGGAAAAATTAATTTACATTAAAAAAAGTAAAAACCGACTTCAAACCCAAAAACTAATAAAATAACTTTCATAAAACACTTAACAGCTTCTGAAGTCGATGTCTTCAATTCTTCAATGCACTTGAGCTTGACACCGACTTCAGAAGCTGTTAAGTGTTTTATGAGAGTTATTTTATTCGTTTTTGGTTTTGAAGTCGGTTTTTACTTTTTTTAAAGTAAATTTATTGCTGAATTTCGTTGTGGCGCGCGGCGTTGCATCTCCTCCATCAATTCACGGGTGGTTGTGGGCTTGTTGGCATAGACCTTTTTAGGTACTTCAAATAACCCCGCAAAAGAAATCCAATGGTGATAAATCACACGATCTAGGGGACTAATCTGTAAAACGGGAGAGTAAATGACGAAATGTCTCACGTAGTAGGTAATCAAATTGCTTATTAGCCGTTGAGTTGAGGCCATTTGCCCAATGTGCTAATCCATACATAACCCTAGCCTTGTACTTTATAATTCAACGAGGAAATTATAATAAAAGAAAAATAAACAGTGTTTTATATTTAATGCTTGCGTAAATTTTGGGACACCCGATAAAAAGATAACCATGAAATTTATAAAGCAAAAATTAAAACACGTGTAAGCAAAGATTCTTGTGCATCTAATCACTATGCAGTGCGTGGAAAAATTACAAGTTTTCATTGATTTGTAGGATGGCTATTACTGTCTTAACATTTCTAAGGATAAAAATGGCTTATGCTTTCTTCGTTCATGTTCTTAATGATAATGATAGATATATTTTATGTACCTACGAGTTGTACGACCGACTGGGTCCATTATGATCTCATTATTATAAGTTTAGGTACCCACGACCTGAGTAGGAACAAATGCCTTTCACACCATTGTTGTTAGGTATGTAAACCTGCTAACATAATAGAATCGTTTCATTGGGATGGTGTCGCTAGCACGACCACCGATTGGCTACAAGCATAGATATATATTTCTATGGCTGCAAGCATAGATTTATATATTTCTGTGGCTACAAGCCTTATCCATCTATCATTGAGTTTAAATTACATCATGAGGAAGTCTACTGCTCAAGTAGGACCTCATAAATAGGTAGGTACTGTGAGGTCTCGAACCTCACAGTAGGAGATTTACTAAACTATTAAATAATACGAGAGGGACTCTATTTAAATGGGGCTGAAGCCCGCTGTATTTAAAGCTCAGATCAAATATCAAATAACACTCCCACTGAATTAGTTCTATGCCGAGCCCTGACCAGATTCTACGAGTATATGTCATCCTATCAAGAAAACGAGAATTGTTTTCTTGATAGAAGATATTCCTTATTTGAATGATTGAATGTCAGCCAGTATTATATTAACGAGGCTTGATCATAGCATCAATCTTTACAGTACTTATAGTGGTGCCAAATCATAGATACTAATCATCACGCGTATAGGTAGGGCTGAGGGAGCTGTATCGGTTCAGTGGGTGAATCGGTTTTCTCAGTAGGTATGTTGTTATTAATACCTAACTAGTAGGTAATCAATCCACAATCACAAGGATACTAAAACCTCGTTGCGTCCTTGCTTTGTGCAATCTTTTTTTAGTAACTTTTTTCAACACCAGCTAGTACAGTCATCTGTGTCGTGGTTTACAAAGCTGTTTAGATCATGCGATTATTTTCTTCGATAATTTCCTATTCTGGTAAATTATTAGGAATTTTCTTTTTCCTAGGATTTTCCCAGGAACAGACTCCTAAATTTTTATTACTTTGCTTGCCTTGGAACGTAAAAATACCATGGCCAAAAATGTGCGTAGCAAGGGACCTCTGCAATTATAAGTTGAGGCCTGCCTGAGCCTCATTGGAGCGAGCATCGCTGTTGCTTGCTGGCTTGCGTGAGCGCTCACAACATTCAAGCCCAAGGCAAGCGCGCTTAATCCTTGTACTTAGTAACAATGAAGCGTTGGACCATGTCAAAATTCACTGACCTACCTTCAACTAAGTAAAACCGAAAATCATTTATTCAAATTAGGCTGAGAATCAGCATATTTTGAATGTCAAAATTACACAAGACAGTCGATTCCCCATTGCACTTCCTAGTGCTTTAGCTCCCAGCTCCCAATTCCTCTATAATTATGACTGACCTCTGAGAAGCTTCGGGTGCGATCCATGCTCACTCACGACTGGTGAACAGCAAGGATGAGGTAGGCAGCAATTCCTCCTGCACAAATAATACTTGTTCCTACGTTCCGCAAACAGTTCACCTCAGTCAGTTGTACATACCTATGCTCCAATAATAAATTACTTGCTGGATCATTGAAGGAGTAAATCATTTTACTGATGCTGATCAGCCCTTCTGTACCTACACGGTGTAACCGGGTGTTCAAGACCAAAATTTAGCTTTGCTAGCCCGAAGAGCTCTCTGAGCTCCCGAAAGGGAAGAAAATTAGTCTGGCTCGCTGTCACCGAATACGAGTACGTTGAAGAGGACTAGGTATATCTGTATTATATAGGTACTTAGGCAGGTAAATTATTGTATCACAAGTATTTTCAAAATAATTTACGTGTTATTACGAAATATCTGAACAGAGCACTTTAGCTGGTCAGCGAAGCTAATATTATTAAAAAAAGGAGTGGTCGTGTGGAGTTGCTGCGGGCATTAGGAGGTGGCATGCGGTGAGATTAAAACACCAAATCTTGCAGTAACTATTCGTGTATTCTTTGGTCATCAAGTATGCCATGAATAGCGAAGTACAAAACTATTCTAAATACAGTATCAAACATATGAAGAAGAGACATAGAAAAAAACGAGTTCACACCATGATGACGTTTTGACAAGAGAAGGAATGAAACAATTGTCTTTGCATAGAGTGAGAACCATCGTCTATGATCTATGACTGACTAATAATTAAAGCGTACCATGCATGTTTCATCATTACGTAGGTAGGTAACTAGCAAAACAATCTTCTGGTGACAAGAAAGTGATGAAACTGTTGACGATTATGATTTTGAAGTTCTGTAGAGCCAGCAGAGTCCTGAAACTATCCGCAAACGGGAAAATGATGGCCACCACCGCGACTGACGTCACTGCTACAGCAATATTGAACAAGAACGCGCGGCAAATTAGAAACAAGCTCATAAAACGATAACGATTTTAATTGTTCCGCCAATCTTTGTTTTATAAACAGAGCTCATTATTGATCGAATCATAATAGTTATTTTGGTTACAACCTCCCCCGGCGGTTCCGCGTCCACTGTTATAAATTGAAACAGCACACTTCTCAAGTTTTATTGTTGTCATAAAGTTGGACGATTGTGAATATGAAGGTTCTAGTGGTTGTCGCTTTATTCGCCTGTGTGGCTTTACAGGTAGGAATATTTAATTACATGTACCTTAATTAATGGTGAAACAACTCAACTCAAAGATCATTGTTTCTTAATTTAAGTAATTAACGTTTGTAACTAATTGTGCCGCGTTCCTACGGAAGAAACGGTTCCATAAAACCAATTGCAGCTTTTCAGCGTATCATGTATTCGTTCTCTCGGATCTAAGGACCAAGTTCATTTCAGCAGAACTAAAAAAAAATTTCACCGTACGTAGAACCTACACCTATTTACATTTAGACATGAGACACAATTTATCTGCGGATGTCGATGTCCTAGACTCCTAGTCCTGCACCCTAATTGCGTAACACACTATTGATCGGAGTCTGAATCATTTTGAAGCAAATCCATTGCTATAGATGTTCGAAAAATTTGTATTCTCCACGCAATGAATGTTGAAAAACTTTTTTACAAAAAAATACAACCGACTTCCAAAAACAACACTACAAAGTGAAAAATAACTTTAATTTCGGAAGTCGGTGTCTAGTTAAATGTATTTTCGTTTTTTGCCACCGACTTCCGAAATTAAAGTTATTTTTCACTTTGTAGTGTTGTTTTTGGAAGTCGGTTGTATTTTTTATGTAAAAAAGTTTTTATTTTTCACTTTTTAGTTGTGTACCTACCCCACACTAATTCAAATACCACTACCTGCAAAACAAACTAGAACATCATCCATATAAAAGTGGGGAAAAAATACGTATTATTGAAGCTTACTCAAAAACTACCGAAGCAAAGGAAAAAAAGGTTCCGACGAATTGAGAACCTCCTCCTTTTTGAAGTCGGTTAAAAATGAAACCGATTCTGATTGATAGTGTGTTAATAAGCAATTAGGGTGCTGTTTGAAAGTCCCTTCGTCATCCGGGTAACTATTATACCCATTTGGTTATCTTGTTATGTAGGCAGGCCGGACTAAACCTACGAATGAAACGGCGGACGTCGAAGAGTGTCAAGTGTAATTAAACTTTTAAATGATTTAATTAAATATTTTCAAATGGACCGTTCTGAATTCCGGGAAAAGGAAACAAAGCGTTTGAGATAGAAATGCTGGGAGTACCTACTTATACTCTATTTACAATAAGATTATACATTTAAACAAACCTTTTTTACAGTCCGTTCAACCGATTTTGACTTCTATTCCGTTAGCTTAATGATGGCATTAGAGGCAAAAAAATGGTTACAATACAAACTGTTTACTGCAGCTGCCATTTGTCATGCCACCAACGCAATAGAAGTCAAAATCGGTTGAACGGACTGTAAAAAAGGTTTGTTTAAATGTCTAATCTTATTGTAAATGGAGTATAGGTAGACGCAATAATAGCTTACAACTACAATATATTGCCTTTTGCAGATTGCACAGAACGTCGACCCCTAACTTGAAAAAATTAAAGGCTCCGTCAAAGAGGCGCGACACGCGACGCCAATCGCACGCGACACAAAGGCACCGCGTGTCGCGCGACCAGCGGGGCCTTCGTATCGCGCGCGATTCGCGTCGCGTGACGCGCCTGTTTGTAGGAGCCCTAACAAGCAATTTTAAAAAAATAGGTACCTACTACCTCCAGGTACAGTCAGCTTTAATAATATCGGGACGAATAGACTGTTCAAAATGATCTAAACAAATATGAAAATGAAATTTAACTCAATGACACAAAGAATGTTTCAGAATGAAGACGGTACACGACAACTATCATTCTGGCGAGAACTTTATCCAATTGAGATAAAGTTTAATTTTCTTAGTAGTTGAGATCATTCAACAGTCTCTTCGTCCCGATAGTTTTGATACTGACTGTACCAAAAAATATCTATTCTGTAACAAACAAACTTAAAACCCAGATTAGTTGTTCTCTTTATAGTTTGTATGGCAAACCGCGTTAAATTTTAAATTCAAACAAGGCTGATCAGCCGCGAGCGTAGGGCTCATCAGTTCACATGAACTGACGAGCTGTAGCGATGTAATACCTAGGTCTTGCTTGCTATGAAACATCAGAGAGATGTATGTAACCTACCGTGGCCTTGTTGGCTCGCCAGTAACACTAGCTGGTGAATAAGATCAGCAGCAGGTGGTGGTGGTGGTGACCTTTTAATTTAATTACTTTTGTGCAATGTTTATGGTATGTAAATCTAGTGTTTGAATGTGCTCTTCGAAAGTAAATACAATTCAGAGGCACGTGGCTCACGTTCTTTCGGACAAGTATTATAAGTAAAGCTTCATTACTGCTGAGTACGCACGGCTACAGATCAGGCTATAAAATTCCAGTATAAGCTGATCTCGCATTGTATTATAGGATTTCCTTACAATGAGAGGTCAGTGTAAACTGGAAATGTATAGATTGATGTGTAGCCGTGTGTACAGAGTCATTACTGCTGGGAATAGGCACCAACTAGAGCTTACCTAACACCCAATCGGTCCTGCAGCACATCGGACCAACTTTCAGCACGCAACTTGGTCAGCTCGCCAAGTATGGACGCCGGCCATCTTCCAGCACCGCAATAACTGAGTCTATTGTTTCAGGTGAGTCACGGTGCGCCTGCGCCGGAGGAGAAGAAGGTGGAGGCCGCGCCCGCAGCGTCAGCCGCACCAACGCCTGCCGAAGCCACCGAAGTGGCCGCGGCTGATGTGAGTCTCATACCTTCATCATTTTTCCTAAAATAATAATAATGCTAGGACCCTGCACAACCGTGAGGTATGCAGTCTCAGGGAATACTTCCTAGAAGCCGACGTGGGGATGCACCGCGATGTGGTCTCAATAGACAAGGGCCTCACCCCGCTCTCCTTAGCTAACGAGAACTGACGCAGAAGAAAAGAGAGAAGAGAGAGCTGAAGAGAGAAGAACTGGCGCAAACCTATAGTATTAGATACCAATGACCGCAGGGAGGATGGCAGAGCAAAGATGTTATCGGGCGCTTTTACTGGGTCCTACATGGGCCCGATGTAGACCTTAGCGTCCGTTGTGATTCGGTGATCTCTTTGCGGAAACCGAAGGTTTTGTCATGGACGAAGTTATGATGACGAACAACTACCGGAAATATATTGTGAAGAACGGCACGGTTGACATCTGTCGGGCATGCCACCGTCCGGGGGAATCAATCCGTCACATTATTTCTGGCTGTTCTCGTTTGGCTAACGAAGACTACTTGCATAGGCAAAACCTTGTAGCCAGGATTATCCATCAGCAACTTGCTCTGAAATACAGTATTGTGGAATCGGAAGTACCGTACCATAGGTATGTGCCCGACCCAGTTCTCGAAAATGGCAATATCACGTTGTATTGGGATCGATCTATCACTAACAGGGCTATTGTTGCCAATAAACCAGACATAGTGGTGATAAATCGATAAGAGCGTCGCACAATGATTGTTGATATAGCGGTCCTGCATGACGAGAACCTCGTGAAAGCTGAAAAACATAAGCAGATTAAGTATCTTGACCTGGCTCGCGAGGTTGTCGACATGTGAGATGTGGATACAGCAATGGTTGTGCCGATAGTCGTGACGGCCAATGGCATAATAGTCAAGAGCCTCGATCAACACCTGAGGAGGCTCTCGTTACGCAGCTGGATCCAGAAAGCGGTACTTCTGGACACAGCGCATACCTATCGTTAGGAGGTTCCTCTCTCACCAGCCCTGACAACCGGTAGCTTGGACCCTGTTCCCGACACCGGTGGGCTACAATTTTTATATGTTTTACACTTTTTATATTTTAACATTTAAAAATGTAATTTATATGTTTATATTAATGAAATGAAGGAAATTGCTGTCCTATGGAACTTGTCCGCGGACGCCTTGAAGTTGACGTTCCGGTGCGATTCCAGTAACGGCACCCTTGGCATGTATCTCGTCTTTTGGGGCACGTACTCCACAATAAAAACCTAAAATGACAAGTTCCGCTGTTCTCTATCTGTTTTCCGCTTCATATCAGCCTGTAGACGGATTGGTGCTGAAAGGATTAATGCTAAACTACACCTACCTAAGTACTTACTTAGAGATTTTAGAGATCTTGAAGAATGTTGCTGGGCAATGCTAGGTGTCTTCCGGAGACTGAAATACGCTTTACAACGAAATATTGTCTTCATCCGCACAAAAAAACAGGAAAATTAACAAAGTTCTTCTATTTTCAGGTAAAAGCAGCGCCGCCTTCAGACGCAGCTGCGCCCGCGGCTACACCGGTGGTCGCCAGCGGCTCGCAGGCCGCACCAGCCGCGCCCGCGGCGGTCGAGACGCCAGCCCCAGCTGAAGAGAAGAAGGCTTAGTCTATGTTAGCGTAACACCCAGGACACGGTGCGAATGTAACAAAAAAGAGCGATGTCCGCAACGTAACGATCTTTGTAAAATAAACACTTTGGAAATAAACGTGGTTTGTATTTTCGAAACTTTTGTGTCTGGCTCGAAGGACCAGAAAATATCTCTCACCTAGTTCAGTTTATTACTAATCATAGGTAATTGCGCCTCAATTCCATGAGATTAGTCTAAGCCAGACTTCTGGTGCACGTAGTGCCACGTAACATCCATCCTCGCTGCATTAATTTCATAAAAAAGGAGGTTTCTGCGGTTCTGCCTTATCGCAGGAACGTGCAGTCTGTTAGTGCAATGTTGAATGTAAAACGTAAAATGCTATTAAAAAAGTCGAACCGACGCCGACGACATGAGAACAAAGAGTAGTAGGTTACCTACGTAGATGTACATGAAAGTCAGAAGACTGCGATGTTAAGAACACGATTTTTTTAAATTGTTATACTAAGCTAACTCTGGTACAGGAGCGTAGGCATTGGAATAAAAAAAGAGAGGCATAAGCCCCAGCAGTGGGTGAAATCAGGCTGTGGATGCTGATGATGATGAAGTTAACAGAGCCAGATAGCAGATAAGTTCAAATGGAACAAAACCAAAGCTTGCTCTAGTTACTCTATGCTAAGAAATTACACAAAACTACAAATGTAACGAAACCGCGCCATACAAGGCAACCTTGGCGTATCTAAGTTATTAACATGCCTTTATAATTACTATCGTAGGTACTTACAATACGATGGTACTGCGCTACGAAACAAACGATTAATTACATAAACAAATTAATTAAAACATGTGTCATGCTTGTCACAAATGGTTTATCGAAGAACATAAATTGTTATTTCATGCATCGTTAATTTCTACCGGAGAAAATCAGTGATGCACTGCTATAACTAGGTACGGAATCTTACGAGCATTAGGTGCCTTCATAATTAGATTGATAAATGACAAAAGCGAATTTATAGATAAGCATTTTAATTAGTTTCTAGGTTGAGAAGGCTCTTTACTACTTCGTAGATTTCAACTTCTTTTCCACTAGAACTGGGCACTCCTGTGTGCTCTGCTTGACAACGGTTACCTACCGTTCTACGCATTTGAATTATAATCATATAATTATAGGATAGCTCCCAAACAAGTTCCTACCTAACTACCACAAGTTTCTATTGCCTCTCTTTGTCGAATTGGACCGCGACCATGTTCTGCGACTTGCGTAGCTTCCCAACCACGGACTAGAAAAAAAGAAGGACTCCGAGCCACGCGTATCGAAAGTGAAGCACCTTATCGATCTATGTGTGCGTGATTTGACAAAGACGCCGCCGCCGCCGCCGTCATGTCATGGCGGTCGGCATACTATGATGTAAATGTGTGCGTGAGGCGCATTTTTGTACAATCGGTCCCCGGCATATTTACTGTGCTTCACTTTCGATATGCGTGGCGCGGAGTCCTTTTTTTCTAGTCCGTGTTCTCAACTAAGTTATTGTGATAATTTTGTAGTGTAACCAGATGCAGCTGAATACCAGTTTTTTTTTTTTTGCTACTTTGTTCCTTTGCCGAATTTAATATTAGGTCTTTACCTATGAAATTGCCGTTCTGCAGTACTGGCCATTTCAAATCAAAATAATTTTTGTTTGGCTAAGAATTCTAATTTCAAATTAATTTTATTTTAAAAAAATGGATTTTTTTTTCCAAAAGTAGTCATTAGTTTATTGATTAGTGTTACATTTTCATCGCATTTCAATCTTTTTCGTCATCATGGATACGTTAAAAATTCGAGTAATTATGGAATATGAGTACCGTCGTGGCAGCAACGCGGCACAAGCGGCACGCAACATCAACGACGTTTACGGAGCTAACACTACAAACCAACGCACCACTTGTTATTGGTTTGCTCGCTTCCGTTCTGGAAATTTCGACCTGAAAAATGAACCTCGCGGTCGTCCGAAGACTTTGGTCGACAATGACGAATTAAAGGCGATTGTGGAAGCTGATGATACACAATCTACGGCTGAATTAGCAGCAGCTTTCGACGTTAGCGTCAAAACAATATTGGTCCATTTGCGTTAAATTGGCAAGGTAAAAAAGCTTGACAAATGGGTGCCCCACGAACTCAATGATCGCCAGCGCGAAGTACGCGTCGAGACGTGCCTTGCACTGCTCAACAGACACACAAATGAAGGAATTTTGAACCGCATTGTTACCTGCGATGCAAAATGGATTCTGTTTGATAACCGCAAGCGCTCAGCAAGTTGGTTGGATCCTGGTTCAGCACCTAAACAATGACCTAAACGAAAACTTACCCCTAGAAAAGTGATGGTCACTGTTTGGTGGTCTAGCGCCGGTGTGATTCATCACAGCTTCTTACCAAACGGGGTGAGCATTACTTCATATGTGTACTGTGAAGAACTGAACACAATGATGGAGATGCTGGCACATCTCCAACCAGCATTGGTCAATCGCTCGTCTCCGCTGCTCCTGCACTACAACGCGCGACCTCATACTGCACAGCAGACGGTCTCCAAGTTGCAAGAACTGGGGTTGGAAGCTCTCCGTCATCCGCCCTACTCACCAGACCTTGCGCCTACAGACTACTATTTTTTCCAGAATTTGGATAACTTCTTGGCGGGAAAAAAATTCAATAGAATAGAATAGAATAGAATAGAATACTCTTTATTATGCACACCATTTAAATTACTGCTGCTGTTTTTAATTATTGCTGCTTATTACTTTTTACTTACTTTATTTTTTATTATTTTATTATTACTTATTTTTAACCCGAGAGGCAGTACAAAATGCCTTTGAAGAATTTGTTGCCTCCCGTCCAGCTGATTTCTTTAAGAAGGGCAGCAATAAACTGCCACTGCGTTGGCAAAGATGCATTGATTGCATGGGTGATTACTTCGATTAATACAAATAAAAAATGCATGAAAAAAATTCGTTTAAATTTTTTCATACAAAACGGCAATTTCATAGGTAAAGACCTATTATAATATGACTAAGGGCTAATTTGACCAAAGTCGGATATCTTTTATTCGTGGAATAAAATTGACGACTGACAGTTTTTGTTTGGAGAAACTGTCAAAAATTCAAAATTTAATCGAAGAATAAGACTTATGCTGGGTATAAATGTTTGGTCGAATTCACTCTTTAGAGTGAATTCGACCTAAAAACTGTCAGTCGTCAATTTTATTCCACGAATAAAAGATATCCGACTTTGGTCAAATTAGCCCTAAAGGACCAACACTATTTTATAGTCAAAGTGACGTTTTCAAATCAAACCAAATTAATAGTTTTCCGATTCGATTATTTTATTAGTAATACGGTCAGTTAGTGGTGAAGAACAGTATGTCCCTGACGCTTCCTCCGGAGGGCAGTTCAAGAGGTGTTAGCGCGACTGCGCCGGCGCTGCCGACCCTGTAGCGAGACGTGCTCTCTGTTCCTTGGATGTAGAGGGTCACCTGCTAATCAAACAGCATTTTACATTCTGGGACAGCGAACTATAAACTCAATCAACTGAATTTGAGAAGTACCTATACTATGAACATTCAATATAAAGTAGGCAGGTAGGGACTTCAGTCGGTCACAATTTGATGTCAAATTGTGTCTTGTCATACTTTTATAAAACTCGGAATGGTTCCTGGATCAATGGATAACTTTGCACAGAGGGTGAAGTTGAGCTGAACAGTGGCATGACTTATTTTGAGCTTAACCTGAAAAGGGTTTCTGACCTGTGTCGGAAAGGCATGACGTCTGAGCTCACCGGACAGTGAGGCCTCTGCCTCGAATTTTGCGGGCAGCGGGGCGGCGGCGGCGGCGGCGGCGCGTCTCGCATTGTCCCGCCCCGCTTCCGCGCCGCTGTTTTCGAGGTCCGGTCCATTTGTTTTTATGCATAAAATCCTGCCGCTCCCGCGTCGCCAAGCGACACGAAACGCGCGACAGGCGACGCGCGAGCGGCAAGCGATGCCGCCGCGCCGCCACCGCGAGCCGCGCTCCGTGCCGCTGTCCAGCGAGCCTAGTCGCCACTCCCCGCCGTCACAGGTCAGTGTTTGTGTTACGTAGGTACCTAAGCGACAAGGCACGCGCGACGTGCGAGCGGCGAGCGACGCCGCGCCGCCGCCGCCGCCGCTGCGAGCCGCGCTCCGTGCCACTCAGGCCTCTGCCTCGAATTTTGCGGGCAGCGGGGCGGCGGCGGCGGCGGCACGTCTCGCATTGTCCCGCCCCGCTTCCGCGCCGCTGTTTTCGAGGTCCGGTCCATTTGTTTTTATGCATAAAATCCTGCCGCTCCCGCGTCGCCGCCGCTGCCGCCCCGCTGCCCGCGAAATTCGAGGCAGAGGCCTGAGTGGCACGGAGCGCGGCTCGCAGCGGCGGCGGCGGCGGCACGGCGTCGCTCGCCGCTCGCACGTCGCGTCGCACGTCGCGCGTGCCTTGTCGCTTAGGTACCTACGTAACACAAACACTGACCTGTGACGGCGGGGCGTGGCGACTAGGCTCGCTGGACAGCGGCACGGAGCGCGGCTCGCGGTGGCGGCGGCATCGCTTGCCGCTCGCGCGTCGCCTGTCGCGCGTTTCGTGTCGCTTGCGTAACGCAAACACTGACCTGTGGCGGCGGGGCGTGACGACTGGGCTCGCTGGACAGCGGCACGGAGCGCGGCTCGCGGTGGCGGCGGCATCGCTTGCCGCTCGCGCGTCGCCTGTCGCGCGTTTCGTGTCGCTTGCGTAACGCAAACACTGACCTGTGACGGCGGGGCGTGGCGACTAGGCTCGCTGGACAGCGGCACGGAGCGCGGCTCGCGGTGGCGGCGGCATCGCTTGCCGCTCGCGCGTCGCCTGTCGCGCGTTTCGTGTCGCTTGCGTAACGCAAACACTGACCTGTGGCGGCGGGGCGTGACGACTGGGCTCGCCGGACAGCGGCACGGAGCGCGGCTCGCGGCGGCGTCGCTTGCAGCTCGCGCGTCGCGTGTCGCGCAGGTCGCGGGTGTCGCGCGTGTCGTGTCGCTTACGGCCGCCTAAACCGCCGGAAGCACCAGTTGCGCCTGACTCTGGAGGCAAGTCTCTATTCTATACTCTTATGTACAGTATACTGTAAAGCATTGATGCTTTGATCAAGCCTCGTTAATGTAATACTGGCTGACATTCAATCATTCAAATATGGAATATCTTCTGTCAAGAAAACAATCCTCGTTTTCTTGACAGGATGAGAGATAGATAGAATCTGGTGAAGGCTCGGCATAAATTAATTTAGTAGGAGTGTTTTATAATTTATTATTTGTTTTTTATTTATTTTTTTTTTATTTATTTTTTTTTTATTTATTTTTTTATTCTGAAGCTTAAAAAAATACAGATGGCATCAGCCCCATATAACTAGTCCCTCTGGTATTATTTAGTAGTTCAGTTAATCTCCTGTGAGGTTCGAGGCCTTCACAGTACCTACTACTACGCCACCGGGTTGATATAGCACATCGAATTTTATAGTTCGGCTTCAAGAGCTTCGTATCTATTGGTGCAACCAGATTGCGGTCATAGCCGTTCTGGTCGATACAGTGTGGTGAAATCGATGTCGACTGTTATCATTCGACGTCGATCAATAATGTGGCATAATGACATTCACATAATGATCATACTTATCGAATATATTTTGAGACCGTAGTCTGGTTGCACCCTAAGTTATACCCACAGAACAGATAACCGTAACATGTCAATCTGCCTAGCCTTTTCCCAACCATGTTGGGGTCGGCTTCCAGTCTAACCGGATGCAGCTGAATAGGTAGGTACCAGTATCTTACATGGAGCGACTGCGTGTCTGACCTCAACAACCCAGTACCTGGGTATTACGATACCCCTTGGTAAGACTGGTTGTCAGACTTTCAGGCTTCCGACGACCCGTAACGACTGTCAAAGATCCACGAATGACAGCCTCGGCTTAACGTGCTTTCCGAAGCACGGAGGAGTGTCGGTACCTATGTAAAGATCCACGGACCACGCGAGCAAGACACGTGCGGCTGTTATTACTTTAGCCACGAGCTCCAGATAACCGTAACATGTATGAGAAATAAATTGCTTTTGCGTGTAATGCAACTGGCCTTGGCCGTTTTGTTAAAATAAATAAATAAATAAGTGTGTGTGTGTACGACCCGCCCCGCATCGGCCGATCACCATGTTTGGCAAGCAGATCCCTTGGGAGAAGCGAGCCAAATATTAGGGGTTAAAGTATGAAATTGCCGATTTGTACTGAAAAATTGAAATTCGTTTTATTTTTTAATTTAACATATTTATTTAATCAAAATAATTACCATTATTATCTATACATTGCTGCCAACTAATAGGAAGGTCATATACGAGGTGCATTCAATAAGTACCTAGCCTCATCGCCAGAGGGCGCTGTAGTTTCAAAAGAGTTTTACCACAGTGTAGCACATTCTTTTTTAATTCTTTTTTCAAATTTTCATTCCAATCCCTTCATTTGTTTTAATTTGACAACTTATGGAAGCGAACGTGTCGATCGGTTTTACAAAAATGGAAAAAGAGCAATATCGTTCGGTGATTCGATTCCTATTTTTGGAAGGGAAAACGCGCATCGAAATCAAAGAGCGCTTGGATGCTGTGTACGGTGACTCTACTCCATCGATGGCCACCGTCAAGAATTGGTTCAACGAGTTTGCACGTGGCCGTACGTCGGTTTTTGATGAACCACGTCCAGGTGCACCGAAAACAGCTGCTACGGAGGAAAACATTAAAAAAATCCATGATCTCGTATTGGCAGATCGCCGATTGAAGGTTCGGGAGCTAGCTGAGACTGTAGGCATTTCAGAAGGAACAGTGCATCATATTTTTCACGAGGAACTCGGCATGAGAAAGCTGTCGGCGCGATGGGTGCCGCGTTTACTCACACCAGAAAACAAGCGCAACCGTGAGACCACATCGGAGACGTGTTTGGCGCTGTTTAAGCGGAACCCAGCGGAGTTATTGCGTCGTTTTGTGACCGTCGATGAAACCTGGATCCACTGGTACACACCAGAGACCAAGGAGCAATCAAAACAATGGATCCAGACCGGGGAACGTGCTCCAAAGAAGGCGAAAACTGTAAAATCGGCCGGAAAAGTTATGGCCACCGTTTTCTGGGATTCACAAGGTGTGATCTACATCGATTACCTCGAGAAGGGTAAAACAATTACAGGGCTTTACTATGCCGATTTATTGGGCCGATTCGACGCCGAATTAAAGAAAAAACGATGGGGTCGTTTTTTCTTTAATTCTGGCGAAGAAAAAAGTGCTGTTTCACCACGACAACGCACCGGTTCACACGTCTGCCGTTGCCATGGCCAAATTGTTCGAATTACGCTACGAATTGCTGCCCCATCCACCGTATTCTCCAGATTTGGTCCCTTGTGACTTCTTTCTGTTTCCTAATCTGAAAAAATCACTCGCCGGGAATAGATATGGATCGAATGAGGAGGTCATCGCCGCCACGGAGGCCTATTTTGCAGAGTTTGACAAAAACTATTTTTCGGACGGGTTAAAAAAGTTGGAGCATCGCTGGGCTAAGTGTATCGAACTAAAAGGAGACTATGTTGAAAAATAAATTGCCACTTTTCCAAAATTTTCGTTTACTTTTTGTAGGCTAAGTATTTATTGAATGACCCTCGTAAGCCTTTGCGATAGAACTCTCGTGATCTAGATTCGACAAACTGTGTGAAAGCATTTTGTACTGCCTCCTGAGAAGAAAACTTTTTATCACGTAGAAAATTGTCCAAATCACGAAAAAAATGGTAGTCCGTTGGAGCAAGGTCTGGCGAATACGGAGGGTGACGAATGGTTTCTAATGGCAGTTCCTGCAGAGTTAAAACGGTTTCTCGTGCTGTATGAGGACTCGCGTTATCATGGAGCAATAATGGTGAAGATCGATTCATGAGTCGGGGCTGTTTCACTGCTAGTTTTGCTATCATTGTTGGGAGTTCGGCACAGTAGACATCTGCCGTTATTGCTTGACCAGATCGGAGAAAGCTATAGTGAATTACACCATGCTGAGACCACCAAACAGTTACCATTACCTTTTTATTGGTAAGCTTTGCTTTAGGACACTGTTGCGGCGTTTGCCCTGGGGTCAGCCATTGCATTTTTCGCTTACGATTATCTTAAAGAATCCACTTTTCAACACATGTCACAATTCGATCCAATATTCCTTCATTTCTGTATCGATTCAAAAAGGCAACACAAGTTTCAACACGCGTTTCTTTCCGCAGATCAGTCTAATCATGAGGCACCCATTTCTCATATTTTTTTTATTTTATTGATTTGACGCAAATGAGTCAATATTGTTGTTAAGGTAACGTTAAACCATGCCGCTAATTCCTGGGTAATTTGGCTCGGATCGGCTTCCACCATCTCTTTCAATTCATTGTTATTCACCTGTGTGGGCGGTCTTCCACGTGGTTCAAATCAATCACGTGGTTCGTTCTTCAAATCAAAGTTTCCATCACGAAAGCGTTTAAACCAAAATCGCACGGTGCGTTCATTAGCAGTCCCCTCTCCAAACGTAACATTGATATTGCGAGCTGTTTCTGCCGCGTTAGTTCCGCGTCGGAACTCGTATTCAAAAATAACTCCAACATCTTTCTTGTCTAAGCTGAATAAAAAAACAACTGAAAGTCGATAATCGAATGTTGCACATTTTTCAAAAGAAGAACTTCATAGGTACCATGTGAAAAAAGTTTCACTCAAAAATCTCAAACCATGAAGGTTCTATGTCAATTCGAAGTTCCTAATACAATAAACGGCAATTTCATACTTTAACCCCTATTATTTAGGTGTGACGCTCGATAGCCACTTAACCTTTTCAGAGCACATAAAGCAGGTTCGTTCGCGGGCCTACTTTGCTCTCAGTCGTTTATACTCCGTTCTGAATGCACGCAGCAAATAGTCCCATAAGTGCAAGTTGCGTATTTACACAGCGTGCATTCGACCTATCATGACCTATGCGGGCCCAGTCTTTGCGCACGCAAAGCAGCCGCGCATCATCCATAGGATGCAGACCCTTCAGAACCGTTTCCTCCGAAAGGTAACGGGCGCCCATTGGTTCTTCGGAACGAAAACCTTCACTTAGATCTTAAAGTCCCGACCATCCGTCAGTACTTGAAACGCCTTTCCAAGCGTTTCTTCGATTCCGCCGTGAAACATCGCAACCCCTTGGTTGTCGAGTCCGCTAGCTGTGTCCCCAGTAGAATCAGTAGGATCCGCCGTCCGCGACATGCCCTCACTGAATCCGATGACCCTATCACCCTCCTCCAGGAAAGTAGTAGGGAAACTAGCACCGCGTTTAAGACCATCTAACGTAAATGTGAATTCATGTCCCTTGATCGGTTTAATCGAGCCAGCTGGTGGCGTAGCTGAGCCTGTAGCTTTTAACTCCCCTGTTAATAATAATTCCCCCAACTTGATCCAGCTTAGTGCTTTGCTTTGCTGTTCTAATAGTAATGACAACGACTCCCTAAGCCGAGGTCCGTACCCCACAGGGGGTGCCCTTAGTGCGCAGTCGTTTAGTTTATGTTTAGTTAGTATATTATGCCCCCTGGCTGGAGGCTTTTGAGCTCGCTTAAAGGCACCCACAGGAAAATCCGGTTAAGTAGTCGAGACCTCTCATGGTCACACTACGAGATGCCAATTCCAAAAAAAACAAAGTTAGTGTACGTCAAGCGCAGTGTTAGCGTTAGTGTGAGAACCAATAGCAAACTCGCGACCTAAGTGCGTGTGGTTTATTTGTGTGCGTAATGCGCATACGTATTGGTCTCCTGCTTGTAGTGGAGTTAAAGAGTGGGGGGACAAGCGGCGACACGCGTTCTAATACAAATCGGGAACTATTTCCTTTCTAACCTCTTTTATCTGTTCTGTGGTCATTCCTATGAGAGCTCACGAAATAAATTTTAGTCTGGGTCGTCTAGTCACTGTCAACGGATTCGGTGAAGAGCACAACCATAGATACCTACGATACAGTCTCTTTTTAGGGTTCCGTACCAAAAGGTAAAAAGGAACCCATAAGGTGCGACTTAGTCTGTCTCCCTGTCTGTTTGTCACAGCTGGGTATCTCAAGAACTACTAATGCTATCAACTTGAAATTTGGAATAGTTTTAGATGACGTTTGCCCAACTATTTTGGAAATAGGAAAGATTTTTTTTTTTTTTTTTGTAACAGTGCCCAAAACTGTGTCTTACAAATTAGGCTACTATAGGGCATGTGGAGTATCATATGAAAAAGCGCTATTTGCACATTCTCAAATATTTTTTTAAGCCGTATAGTTTTCGACTTTTGATGAAAAATGTAAAAAAAAATAACGTTTACACCGACATAATTGTCAACAATTACAAAAATTGTTTACAAATAACAATTATTTTCTAGTTTCTGTTTTCTAAGAGTAATTATCAAAATAACTGTCACAAAATAGCATACATAGGTACTTATGACCTAAGAATTTTTCAGAGGAAATTGTCCTTTGATTTAAATTTAATTAAATAATCACGAAAAACCTCTAGAAATGCAACGTTGCCAGCCCGCGCGAGATCAACGCTCTTATGCTGGGGTCACACCAACGTCAATGCCCATCATCGCCTTAAACAACGCGATAATTGTTCCGATAATTACCGCAATAAATTGAGTGGCCACACTTGAGCGGTCAACGTCAATGCTCTTTCAATTTGGCGAACGTCAATCGGCAATTTGAATGCCGTTCTCAAATTATCGCGACAAGTTGTGGCTACACCTACGACCTACGTCCATCATCGCGATAATCAACGGCATTTCCCGTTGATGTGTTTCAATTGAACTATACCTGTTATCCATGCAGCACGGCGCGGCGCCGGCGGGTTGGTGAATGTACTGACATTCACCAACCCGCCGCGCCGTGCTGCGAATTGGTTTTAGGACATGCTAGTTCCTTCGCGATGTTTTCCTTTTTAGGGTTCCGTACCAAAATGGTAAAAAGTCTTTATGGTGTGACTCAGTCTGTCTGTCTGTCTGTCACAGCTGGATATCTCAAGAACTACTAAAGCTATCTATTTGAAATTTGGAATAGTTTTAGATGACGTTTGCCCATTTTGCAAATAAGAAAGAAATAAAAATATATATGTTTTTTTTTTATTGTTGAGATGTTTGATTGTTCAGGGATTGAAAGGGGGTCTTAAAAATTCGAAGTGGGGCTACTAGGGCATGTGGGGTATCATATGGAAGAGCGCTGTTTGCACATTCTCAAAAAAAAAGACAATTTTTTGTTTACGCCACCTAGTTTTCGACTTATGATGAAAAATGTTAAAAAAAATACCGTGTCCCCCCCTTATCTCCGAAGTTTGCATAGAGAAAAATCTGAAATTATTCTATGTGATAGAAATTTATGTATAGATTACAGGAAAAATAAAACGATGTCTCTAAATAGCACAGTTTTTCAGAAATCATCAACAAAAATTACGTATAAATGATGATACGGAACCCTCGGTGCGCAAGTCCGCCTCGCTCTTGACCGGTTTCTTTGCAGTGGTGTAGTGGACTAGGCTGGTTTACAAAACTATACCCATAAAAGCAAGTAGAAGATACAAACCATCATTGTCTAGCGGCTCGGGCGGCGGCAGCGGCGTGGGCGGCGGGGGGACGCGGCTCAGAGAAGCCTGCTTGCTGTGCACCAGGCGGAGCAAGCATTCCAGTGCCGTTTGTTTGTTCTGGATGTGGATATTAACACGTTTCAGTTATAAACAGTTTTTTTTTAAGTGAAAACTCCTTTAGGCGGTTTGAGCGATTTTTGGTAGGGGAAATCTTGTGATGTTCGCATTCCGCGACATGCTTTTTTTTTTGTGAATGGGAAATCATCAAATGACTTCTCCAGCTCTGGGCGGAGTGGGAGGGCGTGTCAGACTTTTACTGACTAAAATCCACCCGTGTTCCTTTAGTTGCCTGTGCCAGGGCCACGGTATCTCTTTCAAACAACCCGCGACCCCGGAATTTGACGTGTTGCTCTGTCAAGTTTTCACTTCTGTCGGCAATCCCCATGACTGTTTTAATAAAAGATATGAATAGGAACCTAGGTAGGCAATGATGTATTACCTTAATACGTCATTGTAGGTAGGTAGGTAGGTAGGTACTGCAATCTTTTGAAAAAAGAAAGCCACTTCTTCCTCCAACCTGTGCAAAGGCCTCCCCCAAATCCTTCCACTCTTGCCTACTCTAAGCAGCCCTACCCTACGCGCCTTCTAACAATAAGTAGGAAAAATCATCTTTTGACGGACGAACACACACCAGAGGGTCTAGACAAGGTAAAATTCGATTAGCGATGACGCTGGTAGGAAAGCTAAATAATGTATGGGTATGACATAAGCTATCGAAATGTCACGTGATCATGTTAATGTCACTCTTCAGGCTTCATATAAAAAATGGTCTAAGTATGTACCTACCTAATACCTAATGCAAAAGTTTATTTCAATTCAACTTGCGTAAGGAGTGTAAGGACCAAATTCAGCAGACCTTAATTTCATCAAGCAGGGAATCGAAGGCCGCTGGATCCGTTGACTCCTTCAGCGACTCCCAGCTCTTGAACAGCTTCCTATCTGAGAGGCGTACCGTACTCTCCAGCTCTCGGAACTCTGTGGAATAAAACAAGAGCTTTCGATAGTACCTCTCTGGGTCTGGACACGCTCGTTCCATCGTAGACCACATCCATCGCTTTCCATCGGGCGAGATCGAGGTTAATGGCAATAAAAAAATCGTTTAAGTATAGGTATATCAGAGTAGCTTTTTTGCCCGCGGCTTGGCTATTACCGTCCGGGACATAAGCGGGATAAAATATACACAGATTGGAAAGGGTTCAAAAACGATTTCTGTGGCATTTAGCATACTCTTCCGGAATAGCTAATAAGAAACGATCGTACAAAGAGAGACTTTTGCATTTCAAGATGATATCCCTACAGAAGAGGAGTGATTTATTGGACTCGTCTTTTTTATTTAAAAATTTGAGACATAAAATTGAATTGTTGAGCTGGATCAAAATCCGTGTGCCCACGATAAGCCCACGAGCTCCTATAACCCCCTTGTGTCCTCCTTTTCGCAGAACTGTCCTTGGTGCTAATTCTCCAATCCCCCGCCTATGTAAATTATTGATAGCTGCCGTGATCTTGTCGATGTGCACTGTGACTCACTTAGTAGGCTCCGAAGTATTATGTACGAAAATTTGTAATTTCATTTTAGCGCTTATTTAATTTTAATTTTACCTAATTTTAATCTGTGTTTATTTTGATTTTAATTTTAGTGTTGATTTTTTAATTTTATTTTTTAAGTTTAATAATGATTTTGTTCTTGATTTTGACTATTCTGATTTTATTTTGATTTTTAATTTTGATTTTAATTGCAGTCCGATTTTAATTTTTAATTGTATCTTGATTTTAATTTTAACTTGATTTTATGTAATCTTAATTTTGGCTTTATTTTGATTTTAATTTAGAATTTGGTCTCTAACATAATTTATGCTCGGTGTGTCAAATAAGTAATGCATGTTGGGCTTACCTGTTAGAAGTTGGAACACTAATTAATAATTATTTTGGATGTATCTCATACCTTTGTACGAGTATCAGTGTATTCAATTGTTGGTGAGCCAAATAAATAAAATAAAATGCCGATACCTCTCTCCAACCCATAAAAAAAAACAATCAAATCCCGTTGCTCCGCTGCAATTCACAGACCGCACTTTAATTTTACTTTGCTTAGAAAGTAAGCATTTCTTTCTCAACATTATTATTAGTATAAAAATAAGGATCTTGTTAGTATGAAACTCTTATTCAAATTTGCTCATAAGAATATAAACATAACCCGCATTAAAATAAGGTTCATATTTGTGTGAAACGCTAACTTTAGTATGTAGAGACTAGACATGAACCATTCTAAAAAAGAACGCGGAACGCCCCTCCGCAAAACGTGATTATTTCACTATGTGAGAGGAAATACTTATTGCAACACTTTCTTGTGTGCGTGCGGTGACTTTACTGTCAGCATGGACTCATCGCCGCACTTAGAGGTCAACAGATCGTGCGATCAGTCCAGGTTGTGACTGTACGGCGGCACAGACGGCGGGGAGCATGCGCTTTGTCTGGAACGACACGTTCGCTCTGTCGCGCGTTCGTGTCATTTATAGTAGTTGGCCGACAAATTCGGCTGTTTGGCGTTTAGGCAAGTCGGGTAGGTACTTACCGTTTGCATAAAAAGTCAAAGTCAAAGTCAAAGATTTATTTGCATACTAAGTGTACATTTTGAGGTCTTTTACAAAAGTAGGTACTTACAACTTAGCGGCCTTTTCCAGGCATCGCAAACTTTGAGGGCTAACTAGCAAACATTTAAATTATAATGACTTAATAATGAAATTTATACCTTCTATCATTATGTAGGATTAATCAATCTAATAAATAACAACATAACACAACAACACACTAACTTAACATTCTAACGCATGCACATTAACATAATTAATTAACTCTGTAAAAAATCTGTGTTATTGTGTATATTTTTATGTATGTTAGTCTGTAAGGTAATTAAGTTTAGTTGTTGACCGTACTCGCCGGTGGTGACTGAGCAACCCACAAACAACCCATGATGACAAAGACCAATTATGTATTGCGTATATATGCAAGAAGAGAAGTGTAGTTATCTTTAGATACGAGTATAACTTCCTTGCATATGAGCGTAACCGCTGTGGAGAGGCGTTCATTTTTAGAATGGTTTATTTCTACTACACTAAGCCCCGCTTGCACCACAAATCACTAAATGCGTTTAGCGCTAAACGCATTGAAAACATCGGTTCTGTTTCTGCCAATCGTTTGAGCATGACAGAGACAGAATGACGTTTTAATGTTTAATGTTTAGCGTCATTTGTGGTGCAAACGGGACTACATCTCTCAACTACTAACCAGATTCCCTTAAGCTAGCTAGATGCGACACTAGATTCTTCTTGTGCGCGCGCACGGCACGTCGCTGAGCCCGCACCCGAGCCACCACCTCGCGGGCGTTGCGCGCTTCAGCAGCTATGGCGGACACTTCGCGGGCTTCTTGTTCCAGGCGGCGTTCCAGTTCACTGGGGGTTCAAGGTTCAATTAAGCTTGGTTCTGCCGATTTATCCTGGGGAAAAGTTGAAGTGAAGTGAGCTGTCAATAGTGTCATTCCCCAGCATCACGTGAAATGACAGCCCACTTCACGGCAATATTTTTACAGAATGGACCGGCTGAAGTACTCTTTGATTTTGAAGTCTAGCCTCGCTAGGCTTCAAAGTCAGGACCACACCATTGTATTGCACTGCATTGTAAACTAGACTTAGATTATTGAATATTATTGAAATCCGTGACTGTAGAATATATAATTTTATTGTTATTTTTTATGTTGTGTCAAATGTGTATTTTTTTTTATTGGCTGTGTAAATTGAAGTTGGATTACTTCAAATAATTTCACGTTCAGAAATTTTTTTTTTCAACTGTTGGTAGGTACCTATAGATATTGTTAGGTACCATTACTATTTTCATGCCAAAATATGGTGAAATGTGTCAACGCACAAGAATATAAAGTACCTATCACTTTTGTATGACCGCTTATAAATGACTTTGACAACCAATAACTTTGGGTCTGATTTCTGACGTTTCATGTATTGCCTCCACATCATAAGCTGTTCTCACAAGGTAAGAAGCACGCCTAAAGTTACTTCATGTATTAAGAAGAGCCTATAATATTACCTCAAATGGCATGATCCTCCGTTATGTCGAAAATACTGCAGGATTAATTTTGAAATAAATTAGTAAAGTTGTGAATTAATGTTTAGTACCTAAGTACTTTGTTTGACGAAAACATGATTCCATAAAATTTTCTCAATAGAAATAAAATCCAAAGTTACCTCCAAACCGAACAATAAACCGCTGGTATTAAAAAAATACTTCAAATTAGATCATGAAACTTTGCATAAGTACTAACTGAACTACTTTGTAGTTAGTTCAGTTAGTATTACCTAATGTTTTAATTTTTTTCAAATTACCATTATTTTCGCCGTAGAAAGCAATTAAGTACCTAAACTATCGGCGCCTAGCACCGCACTCAGACTCGCTCTCACTGAGTCCGCAAGCAGTATCGTGCGAGCGAGATAAAAACCTGAGGTAGTATGGGATCAAGGTATGGCCTCTGTACCCATACCATGCCCCGCTTACTGAAATGTTCAGTGTAACTGACGCGTTGCGGCAGGGCAATTGCGTAACACACTATCAATCAAAATCGGTTTCATTTTGACAGATCAACAACATTCATTGCGTTATTTACATTGTCGAGCAGACAAATTTTTCGAACATATGAAGCAATGGATTAGCAATTTGTTTCAAATTGATTCAAATTCCGATTGATAATGTTTTACGCAATTACGGTGCTGCACATTTGAAGACATAGAACGCCACTGATGTTGACGTGGGCACCACTTTACTAAGAAAAATATTATAGATTCGAAAAAAAGTGGAGTCTTTGAGAAACCAACTGACAGATCTTACTAACTTTTAATAATTATGTAGGTACCTTGGGTATTCTCCGGTGACTTTAGCATAAGACTGTATGTTTCTTATCACTTCGACCAGGTGGTTGAGTTGATCACAGAACTCGGGCAGCTGCTCTGGTGTTAAGTATTGCCCGCCATACCTACACAACAGAAAACTTTAAATGGTCCACGAGTCACCACAAGAGGTAAATTTAAGAGTTTATGACGTACCTTAAAGCTAAGATTTACAAGTCTGCTGACCGTCAGGTTACAGGTTAGAACCTACTCACGAGGAACCAGAAGACGATGAAATCTGGTACTGGCGTCGGCTAAGCTACGTCAGCCACTATTAGTTTATGTTTTACCAAAAACTCAGATAACGGCTCAGCTTAGCCTCTCCTAAAACTAAGCTAGTTACCTACTTCCAAGCTAAAAAATAATAAATAAAAAAGTCTGCCTGCCTCAAATCAATGTTAGCGACAAACTGGTCATCAACAATGGCGGTGGAGGCGTTCGGCGAGGGTCTGTGCAGGAGCTGGGGGTCCAACTCCTCGTCCTCATTTGTGGTGCTGCAGCCGGTACTCTCGCTCATGCTGGACAGGGTAGGAGCTTCGTTATCCGACGGCTTTATATTTAAGTAAAAGACACTGTTCTCCACGACGTGTGCCGGCGACCTTCCGTTGCTGCGGATGTGCGGGTATTGTTTAGATAAAACAGGTAGATAATGTATGAATGTAATGTATGTTTAGCATGCGTTCGTTGTCATACTTCAATGTTATTTCGTGGACAATAGTGTGGGTTATACGTTTTTTTTTTCGATTGTATAATAACTACTTTGTTAATGCTGTAATGTATAACTGCTTTTTGTCCCAAATAAATAAAATAAAATAAAATAATGAACTGGAATCATTTGGATTCGGTAGATATTATTTTGTTCATAAATTAATTTTGCTATCCGGAATAGTTTAGTAGGTACCTACTCTTACTCTAGAGGCCATCAACGTTGATGTTCATGCATACGGGTGTACCAGAAAGGTGACGTACAGACCATCAAACTCTAGGTACCGAGGCCAGCACATCAAGGTACCCCAATCTGTCAAATTTCTTTGATAGATTTTCAACTTTACCACAAACAAATAAGGTTCATATTAAATTGGGAAAATTTGACAGATTGGGGTAGCTTGATGTGCTGGCCTGTGCACAATTAACTTTCTCCATGGGACCAACACCGCAATCGAGATAAAATTATCAGCTGTCCCCTACAAAGCTAGTAGAGATGAACCATTTTAAAAATGAACGCCCCTCCACAAAACGTGATTATTTCAATGTGTGAGAGGAAATACTTATTGCAACACTTTACTTGTGTGCGTGCGGCGACTTTACTGTCAACATGGCCTATAGAATCTCAATTCCGCTAAACTCTGTCAACATGGCCAATAGAATCTCAATTCCGCTAAACTCTGGAGCGGAGTTGAGATTCTATTGGTTAATATTTCTCCGTTTGTCCGCTCCGGTGGACAGGCAGCCTAACCGGTAACAACATTGTACGGCGGGGAGTCGCGCTTTCGTGTCATTTAACACTAGTTGGCCGACAAATCCGGCTGTTTGACGTTTGGGCAAGTCGGGTAGGTACCGTGTGCATAAAAAAAATCATGTATTTTTTTTTATTTTTAGCACAGTATAAAAACATGTATAGACTATGATAATAGGTCTTTACCTATGAAATTGCCGTTTTGTATGAAAAAATTTAAAGGAATTTTTTTCATGCATTTTTTATTTGTATTAATCGAAGTAATCACCCATGCAATCAATGCATCTTTGCCAACGCAGTGGCAGTTTATTGATGCCCTTCTTAAAGAAATCAGCTGGACGGGAGGCAACAAATTCTTCAAAGGCATTTTGTACTGCCTCTCGGGTATTGAATTTTTTTCCCGCCAAGAAGTTATCCAAATTCTGGAAAAAGTAGTAGTCTGTAGGCGCAAGGTCTGGTGAGTAGGGCGGATGACGGAGAGCTTCCAACCCCAGTTCTTGCAACTTGGAGACCGTCTGCTGTGCAGTATGAGGTCGCGCGTTGTCGTGCAGGAGCAGCGGAGACGAGCGATTGACCAATGCTGGTTGGAGATGTGCCAGCTTCTCCATCATTGTGTTCAGTTCTTCACAGTACACATCTGAAGTAATGCTCACCCCGTTTGGTAAGAAGCTGTGATGAATCACACCGGCGCTAGACCACTAAACAGTGACCATCACTTTTCTAGGGGTAACTTTTCGTTTAGGGCATTGTTTAGGTGCTGAACCAGGATCCAACCAACTTGCTGAGCGCTTGCAGTTATCAAACAGAATCCATTTTTCATCGCAGGTAACAATGCGGTTCAAAATTCCTTCATTTGTGTGTCTGTTGAGCAGTGCAAGGCACGTCTCGACGCGTACTTCGCGCTGGCGATCATTGAGTTCGTGGGGCACCCATTTGTCAAGCTTTTTTACCTTGCCAATTTGACGCAAATGGACCAATATTGTTTTGACGCTAACGTTGAAAGCTGCTGCTAATTCAGCCATAGATTGTGTGTCATCAGCTTCCACAATCGCCTTTAATTCGTCATTGTCGACCAAAGTCCGGACGACCGCGAGGTTCATTTTTCAGGTCGAAATTTCCAGAACGGAAGCGAGCAAACCAATAACAAGTGGTGCGTTGGTTTGTAGTGTTAGCTCCGTAAACGTCGTTGATGTTGCGTGCCGCTTGTGCCGCGTTGCTGCCACGACGGTACTCATATTCCATAATTACTCGAATTTTTAACGTATCCATGATGACGAAAAAGATTGAAATGCGATGAAAATGTAACACTAATCAATAAACAAATGACTACTTTTGGAAAAAAAAATCCATGTTTTTAAAATAAAATTAATTTGAAATTAGAATTCTTAGCCAAATTTCATAGGTAAAGACCTAATATTAGTCTGTAAGGTATTTATTTAGTTTAGTTGTGTAGTGTACTCGCCAGTGACTGAGCAACAATGACAAAGACCAATTATGTGTATTGCGTCTATACACTTCTTTACATGTGAGTGTAACCGCTGTGGAGGGGCGTGTATTAGGGTTCCGTACCAAAATGGTAAAAAAAGGAACCCTTAAATGGTGCGACTCAGTCTCTCTGTCTGTCTGCTGTCCGTCTGTCACAGCTGAATATCTCAAGAACTACTAATGGTATCAACATGAAATTTGGAACAGTTTTAGATGACGTTTGCCCAACTATTCTGCAAATAGAAGTTTTTTTTTTTGCTATAGTTACTGAAAGGGTGTCTTAAACATTCGAAGTGGGGCTACTAGGGCATGTGGGTATGAAAGAGCTCTATTTGCACATTCTCAAACCTTTTTTTTTAGGCCGCATAGTTTTTGACTTTGATGAAAAATTAAAAAAAATACCGTCCCGCCCCCTTATCGCCGAAATTTGCATAGAGAAAAATCTGAAATTATTCTGTATGATAGAAGTTTATGTAAAGATTAAACAAAAAACAAAGATTAAAAAATAAAAGGATGTCTCTAAATAGCACAATTTTTCAGAAATCGGAACGGAACCCTCGGTGCGCGAGTCCGAGTCGCTCTTGACTGGTTTTTTTTGTCAGAATGGCTTATCTCTATTACCTACCTACTCGACCCAAATGTATGGGACGGCTGATAATTTATTCTCGATTATACGATGTTGGTCTCATGGAGAAAGTTGTTCAGTTTGATGGTCTGTAGCACACCCTTAAATTTGACCACACCTTTCTGGTACACTGTATAGCACAATCATATGATAGGAAGGTATAACCATAGACTAATATATGTATATGAGAGGTAAGACGGCCCCTGCAGGTACAAAGATCCACCTAAATACAGCCGTCGACGCGTCTATGGCTGCAGGCATAGATTTTTTTATATTTCTATGGCTGCAGACGACGAGTGTCGACGGCTGCAGTTGCCTCAGCGTGGCGAGTGCCGCTCGTGTAGTAGTGCAGTAAAATGCTCGAGCTGTGATAAATTGATAAAGAACTGAATCACAAGTTAAATAAGTCGACGTACGCACGGACGTAAAAATATCGCGGCGATTTTTTTTCGCGCACTGGATTTTCAACTCTCTGCTTAGCGCCGAGAGTGCAAAATCCAACAGTGTGTTTTTTCGACGCGCTAGAATGTACTCTGTTATTGTTAAGTTGGATTCTCAACGCTCGGCTCAACAACGAGAGTTCAAAATCCAGTGCGCGATAAAATCCCGCCGCGATTTTATTACGCCCGTGGGAACGGGGGCTAATAAAATATCCTACGCAAACAAAGGCCACAAAGAATTATCTCTCGCAAGCTGTTTTCAATTCTATTCAAAACTGCTCGAGTATTTTTTAAAAATAGGTACAAATAAAGTTACTCACACGGTAGATGTAAGTGAGTATCGTTTCTCCAGACTAGTGTACTTGTGGTGGTCTCCGCGCAACCTTCCGAGCAACCTGCCGAGCAGCCGTGTCTGTCGCCCCCCGCCCTCCATGCCGCGCCGCCGGGCCGGGGTGACGCACTGTCACTGGAACCGCTTGGTTATAAACTAAAGGATAAGGCAAGCAGCAGATGATGGATAAATTGTTCCGCGACGCGCCGACGCGGTAAAACGTATGGAAATTATCGCACACGTCGGACAAGTAGACTGCCGGGATGTTCCTGGACAAGGAGAAATTGTTCATCGTCTGCTCAGCGCTTATAGGATAATTAGTATGCACAGTTGCCTCGCGTGGGCGGCCGCTGCTCGAGTCGGTATAGCCAATATTGTATGCAATAATCAATAACTAGATGCTGACTTAGGTGCAGAATGCAGCACTATCCGCAAAAATGTGCACCATGCAGAAGATGCGGATAATATGGGAACCACTGTACTTTAGCACCCGTCGCTTTTGTATAGTAGCTATTTTTTTTGGGAAGAATAGACCCTTTTTAATGTATTTTTGAAAACCCCAGTGCGCAAAAAAAAATTGCAGAGAAAAAAACAAATTTTAAGGTCATTTTGAAACGTCTCGAAGGTCAAGGTCACATAAATATAAAAATTTTGCAGTAAGGCGTTGGTTTAAAAAAAAATAACCTAACCTGTCCGAGTCGGGGTGCCCCAAGTCCCGAGCTTGCTTCGCTCGCTCTTGCATCTTAGGTATTTAGTGTGATAGGTTGACATAAACTCTATTTTTTTTTTCTCAAAAACTAGTAGTTTGCGCAGTGTAATATTTTGCGAAAGTGTTTTACTCAAACTCATCAACACGCTATAAAATTGTGAAGTTTCGGACGCGCGGGTGCTAAAGTACAGTGGAGCCATAATATGATGCAACATGCAACCCAAACATGTAGGTAGGTAGCTCATGTAGAGGTTTGATACTTTGATCAAGCTTCGACAATGTTATACTGGCTGACATTCAATCATTCAAATATTTAATGAATTCTAGAAAGAAAAACGAACCTCGTTTTTCTTTGTAGGATGACAGCAGCTAGGGCTCCGCTTAGGCATTGTGATATATTTTTATCTTGGAGTAGAATGATTATTATAAATCTGTGGCCTGGGGCTAAAAGGGCCATTGTCAATAATCCTTATTTCAGTAATATGCATTCGAAGAATGAACCAGAATGGATAGTTATTATTTACATGTTATATTGTAGAATGACTAAATCTCTTTTTGTTATTTGATACTTATTTGTAGGTTGATTTATTAATTAAATTCAAATTCAAGAAAAAATCGGTATTTTTGAAAATAT
The DNA here is from genome assembly GCA_946251885.1 of Cosmia pyralina. Classification (NCBI taxonomy): domain Eukaryota; kingdom Metazoa; phylum Arthropoda; class Insecta; order Lepidoptera; family Noctuidae; genus Cosmia; species Cosmia pyralina. The sequence continues at coordinate 1,093,917 of OX276363.1, forward strand.
TTGCTACTTGAGCCTTTCTAGCACTAACAAGAATCCTATGTTAATGACAAATGGTAACTTTGGTCTTTTTAGTAGAAGAGGATAGTAAAAATATTATTGTCTTTAGTGCAAATGCAAAAGGGCCAATGTATTATATTGGTAAATTTTGCTTTATTAAATAATATAGTATAGGTAATACGGGCTGGTATCCGCAACTCCACGACAATACGCGTATTTTGCATATGGATATACATATATTATATATTAAATTATGCAGCCAAAGCAAAGATTGTATCACAAAAACGGGAAGTTAACTTTGGTCGTTTTAGTTCCGACTTCCGACTATATTACTAGCGTAGTGTTTCCCTCCCCCCTCCCCTAAAAAGGGGGGGGGGTTCCTCTTCCTTAAATTCCCTTGGCTTAAGTACACTGCAGCCCTTCAATCAATCTGCCTAGCCTTTTCCCAACTATGTTGGGGTCGGCTTCCAGTCTAACCGGATGCAGCTGAATATCATTATTTTACATGGAGCGACTGCCTATCTGACCTCCACAACCCATGAACTGGGTAATACGATACCCCTTTGTAAGACTGATTGTCAGACTTTCGGGCTTCTGACGACCCGTAACGACTGTCAAAGATCCACGAATGACAGCCGGGACCAACGCCTTAACGTGCTTTCCGAGGCACGGAGGAGTCTCGGTATGTAAAGATGGTCACCCATCCACGGACCAACCCCGGCACAGACTGCAGCCCTTATAACACTTAATATTTTTTGTGTAACAGTATGAAAGCACACACCACATTGGCCTTTTTAACATAGTAGGTATCTTTTGAGAGATTGTCGTTACACTTACGCCCTTTTAGTACACATAAATATATCACTTTTTCAATAATTTGGCACTAAAATCTCATTTCTCACAAAAACGTACTGTGACCCTTTTAGCACCAAGCCACAGAATTATATTTTTTTTTTTCCTACAGGTAAGTACATTAGTTTTTAACTTGAACAATTTTACTCGCCAAACTTTTAAGTTTGATGGCGGATATATACGGCATAAGCCTTTCGTCTCCCGGCCTGTCTCTATTTTCTGTAGTAACGAAATCCCCCAGTAAAGGACCTGCGAGTACCGGGCCTTTACAGTACCTACTCGAAAACTAACTGCATAATTTTTTATTATTTATTTTTTTTTTTTATTATTTTAATTTTTTTTTTATTTTTTTTTTTTTTTTTGCATGGATTTCCGGAAAGTAACGTCAGATTCCATAAAGGCTCAAGGCAGATAGGCGCGAATCGACTGTAGTAGAACTATGTCTATGAAAACTTGATGGAATTTGTTGTGTCAGAATCGCGTCGCACCGTCGCGTCGCGCTTGTCTGCGGGAGTCTTCAACGTATGCACAGAGCACGGAGTCGCCTCGAGCCTCTAGCAACGGTCACCTCGAGGCGCCCGTTGCTAGAAACTCCAAGCGTGTGGTCACCATTTACTCACAGAATAACTGCCCGTGACTACACCTATGACAATCGAATTTGCGCTTAGCGCTAATTGGGCGGACACGAATAATATTAGTTACATAAACATAACATCGCGCCTTGTTTCCTCGAAGGGATGGGCAGAGGTGTAGGTACCTAATATAGTACCTACACCCACATTTTGCAAGTTATGTTCAAGTCCCATGTAATAGGGGGCGAGCCTATTAACATCAACCGGGCACAAATCCGAGCTGCTACTGGGAAATTCATAGACAAACTCAATATCACTTTGCCCGACCCAGGAATCGAATCGGTGTAGGGTGTTACACGCTTGACAGTTATGAAGTCAGAGAGAGCAATACGATCATAAGACTACTATAATTATATTGAATACGATACGATACGATGACCAGGCTCATCGGTGATTAGTCTAATTTTCAAAGAACGTATGGTTGTCATTGTCAGTAATTAGTATTAGCTTCCTCTAAAGGTGCCATGCCACCGGCGGGCGCCGCCACCGCTTGGTAAATGTATTACAGGCGCGCCTCCCTGCGCATGTGCATGGATCACATCGTGAAGTGCAACACACAAAGCTTTAGGTATCTACAAAATATATACTAATCCTACAAACAAAGACATTAAATATTACTTAACAACCTACAAATTACGAAACTTTGGCTAAGTTAGCTTGAGAATTTTCGATACGGTTGTTTGAAAAATATGCACTTACATTTTGAATATTCAAACAGATTGAAAATATAGTCTTTTCAGGTATGTATTATCATTTGCAGAATGTGCCATGATTTGAATTGAATATTATTTCAGCATTATCTAAAAATGATTAACATTTTGACTTAGCTTGTCTGACGGCGCGGCGGGGCGCCCATTTTACCTATACATTTTTTTTTGTCATAAAACAAAGGAATATCAGAATAAGGTTCAATATTAGCTCACTGGTCTCCTAATGTCGGAGCCACACCAACGCGATATGCCGTTGATTATCGCGATGATGGATATAGGTGTAGGCACAACTTATCGCGATAATTTTACACCAGCATTAGCTGGGGTGACGTCACTCCAGCTAACACACACTAAACGACTACACTACCTCATGGTAAGCGCCAAGAATTTCTATCGAGCTGGGCCCTGCGAGCTAGGCTTATGAAACTAGTAGAATGCTTTGTTTGTTCAATGTACCTCATGAATTTATCAACAAGATCAAATGTACCTCGATCATTATTGATCGCATCATTCGCATCTGCTCTTAATGTATCTGAATTTATCAACAAGATCCAATGTACCTCGATCATTTTGATAGAAATCACGATAAATCGCCTCATCTATCCAGCGGAGCCCTCGGCTATACTGCGCTCGTAATACATAAAAAAAATATTGATTGCATCTGCTCCTAATGTACAAATCGATTCATGTATTAAATTCTAGGAATTTTTGATAGAACAGGAGAAATTAAGCATGAAAGTTTTGGCTTTCCAGCAGGGCCCTTTGTAATTAGAATAAATACGAACAGAAAAAGCGTACCATTTTTATATATTACCAATGTACCTCAAAGTTCTTCACGTTTTACCAAGTTTTGTTTTCCAAGTGATAAAAATGTTGCAATATCAATAGTTTAGCACTCCTACCCTCATTGCGGAAAATATCCATTTAGTTGACCTTACCAAGCAAATACTACTATTTTACACAGGGCCCTACTGGAAAGAAAACTTTCATGCTGAATTTCCCCTGTTCTATCAAAAATTCTTAGAATTTAATACATAAATCGATTTGTACATTAGGAGCAGATGCAATCAATATTTTTTTTATGTATTACGAGCGCAGTATAGCCGAGGGCTCCGCTGGATAGATGAGGCGATTTATCGTGATTTCTATCAAAATGATCGAGGTACATTGGATCTTGTTGATAAATTCATGAGGTACAACATGGAACAAACAAAGCATTGTTACTAGTTTTATGAGCCTAGCTCGCGGGCAGAGGCCGATTTGCCCTAAGGCACATTAGGCCCGGGCCTAGGGCGGCCAATCTGACAAAAACTGATGTAACAAGAAATAACTGAAAGTACCTAAATATTCTAGCCTCGCGCACATTATGGCGGGCCGCACTGCACCGCATCGTATAAAAAAGTCTTCCTAAATAATTCGTATATACAGGGATACTGGTTATTGACCAATATCCTCTTAAGGGGTCACTGTACTCGTCATTATGAACAACTTTTACTATGGAACCAAACCTGAAATTGTGGAAAAAAAATCAGTAACTCGATTTCGATAAAAGTTGGCAATACAGTAAATTCATTATGCAGTCTATAAGATGGGCGCTGAGAAAGGGGCGGTTGGTACCTATTTTTACTACATGGCCTGGGGCCTAGAGCGGCCAAGACTGCAATTCCGCCTCTGCTCGCGGGACCCAGCTAGACAAACACATGCGCCAAGACCCATCATTGTATTGTGTGTGTGTTTATGGTGTTTATCTTGAGTATGTGTATGTGTGTTAATTTTGGCTTTGGATTTAACTCTATGGTAATAACTAAGTAAAATAAAACACCCAAATGTGTTTTTCACATTTTGTAATTCATATAAAAATACAGTTATCGTTATCAATATTATACATAATCGCATTTGCCAGCGTACAATAGTTATTTTGTAATAAAAACCACAACTGCAAAACATGAAATGCTAAATTGAGACAATTTTTTAAGTACAACATCAACATGAAATAGGCACAGATCAGTCTGTTATAAAAAGTATCAAAATCATCAAAACGCTAACATACCATCAATACATATCAATTTTAAGCCTTACACGATAATAATCTCTAAACAGCTAGACATTTAGTCTATTTTGCATAAAAAAATTAAATAGTTCTTTGGCTTAGGAAATCTAAACCAAATTGTGACCATTTTCCTTCATTTTTGTAATTTAATAACACTGAATGAACTATTTAATTTTTTTTTATGCAAATTTGGCGAGTGACGCTTGCTTTGACACAGAAGCTGGATATTATGTAAGACTAAATCATACGAAAAATAATTTCTTAACTTTATAGGTAAATAATACTAATATTGAAAAAAATGTTCCAGTTCAGTAAATATTAAAGAAATTCCTTTCTGCGAGGATTGAAAAAGAACCATCGTAATCTTATCAAGCGAACATTCAGAGACCCGTTAGGGGGACCAGTCAGCGACCACATTTAAACAAAACTATCTACAACCAACGCAACTTTAGAAAACAAAAAGGCACAGCATACCCTAAATAAATCTAACGAAGCGTTTACATCGGACGATGACGTTATGCCGCATGGATAAGCCCAATTTGGTTATAAAATTTGGCTTGAGACTTATTTACAATCAAAATTTCTATCCTAGAGCAGGACTTTCCAATTTGTGTGCCAAAACTGTTTGCACCAACTCGTCCCAAGATCCGAAAAGTGAAATATGTAGATCTGCGGCCAATGTAAACAACTGGTCCCCGGGAATCTTCAGCATGAGGAATCTAAGCTTGTGTGCGCCTGGCCTTACCAGAGCCCTGACGAAAACCCGCCTGGGGGCACGCGCACGCGCTTCGGGGCCTCGGCGCGGGCCGGCTCAGGGGCTGCAGGGGCCGCCTTTGGTTCTGGGGCCACCGGGGCAGGCGCAGCCTCCTGAGGACTCTTCTGTCCGTTCTGGCTGGGATGCTCAGTGCCGTTAGCTGCCTTTGGTTCCTCTTGACCTGGAATGAGACATTTTATATGTTGATAACGGTGCTTTGAAGACTGTTTTTTTGCTGTTCATTATTTTTGTAATAAATTGTTCAATAGTCTCTTTCACAGAAAGAGATAGTAAATCAAATCCTTTTATAACCAGAGGTTATCCGCGTCAAACATGCAATTATGATTATGACTATTATTAATTACTAGCTTTTGCCAGCGGCTTCGCCCGCGTGTATGTCGGAAATAGATTATAAACTATCTGTGTACCAAATTTCATCCAAATCCGTTCAGCCGTTTTTGCGTGATTGAGTAACAAACATCCAAACATTCACACAACATTCAAACTTTCACATTTATAATATTAGTAGCATTAAATACAGACATCACTGCAATAAACATGCTAGCTGTAAGCAATATAGCTAGATCCAATTGCTAATTACCATTATCACATTAACATAACATGAATCTAATGACAGACAGTAATTAAGATTCCAATAGAATTGAAAAATGCTGTAACCATAGATCTTTTAGAAAAACGTAGCATCTCCTTACCAACAACAGCGCCTATGGTGGACGCAGGCGGTCCGCGACGCCCTGTTTGCTGGGGCTCCGGCTCCCCTCCAAAGATATCGGTGTGTCCGCCGCCCGGGGGGCGCAGCACCCGGCTTGAGAGCCTCACGTTGTCGTTCAATCCCACGTTAAACGATGTTGACGTCATCCTTGCACTGGAATCAAGGAATATCACCATAAGAGGAGAGTAGTCGACTTTCAACGTAGAGTTATGTACTAACATAGTGTAATAATAAATACCTGTCCTGAAAAATGGAACATGCAGTGTCACTCAGGGTGCTTGGACCAAAAATCATGAAGTACAGTCAACAGCAAAAGTAGATAATCAAAATCAGAAATTCAATACTAATCAAAACTGATCACGAATATATGGCAGCTGTACTAGTAGTAAATGTTTGGTATAATTTACAATCACATACTTTTGAATCACATCGACGCCACACAGTTCTGACGTGAACTCCGTTCATTAGTGTTGAATTTCTGATTTTGATCATCTACTTTTGCTGTTGACATTTAGTGCTAAACGAATTTTAAACATTGTTCTGTTTCCATCAATCGTTTGAAGATCATACAGACAGAATGACGTTTTAAGTACGTTTGGTGCTAAACGTATTTAGTAGGTATCTTGTAGTGCATGAAGGCCTCAATATGGAGTTATGGACTAAACCTCTCCTGACTAATAGAACATGCGGTGTCACTACTATAAATCCTCACAGGTTTACTTATAATTTCGGTATCAAACGATAGGTAGAGGCAAGCGTGCTCCGTCGTTAACCACATCATCGCATAACATCAGATGAGATACTGGTCAAATCAAATGCAAGCTTCTAAGTTTTTCTAAACAGTACAATGTATTTTGATGCAGTATTCGTCATAACATAATCTAGAGAATTTATCCCGGAAGGTTTATAATATAATAAAGAAATACATGCACATAGGTACATGCATGTGTTTAAATACATGTTAAACTTATATTTAATAATGAAATCTAAAATTTTTGTCAAGATGTGTAAACTGTGCGAATCAAAAGAAGTATAAAAATAAGAATAAGTATCTGGAAAAAATGGCTGTCTTGATCCGTTAATGGTAAGACCATTCCTTACCTCTTGAACAAAGCTAAGTGTATTCTTGAGGTGTATTACAAACATAATTCATTGTGGTCGGATGGTAAGTGAATATTATAAACAACAATTTATTACAAGTATAAAACGGACTTTGTTCTGGAGAAGTCTGAACAGCAAGGATGTATGAAGAGGTTTTCAACTTATTTAAATAATTTTATCACGAGGTATTACTTTCTTTTCTCACCCACGGTCAATTCCTTGGCTTTCGTGTGGGAAGAAACTAATTTGTGCAACATTTTTCTCAGCCACTTAAAGAACTTTTTATGAGAGTCACCATTTTTATTTTAGTCAATTTATTTTACAAGCCTTTTAGAGAACAATGGACTTTCACTTTGTGATAAAGAAATTATATGATGATTATGGTATGTACCTAATATTATGAAAAGGTACTGAATTTTTTTTTTTTTTTTTTTTTTGTAAGAGGATTTACTTTCTGGAAGTGGGGTGGTAGGTACCTGCTGACCAGATTCCAAACATTTTATCATTGACAGAAAGCTACACAATTGCAGTGTCATAGGATATTTCGGACGAAACTAGTTATAATAATATCCATAACTTTTAGGTTGGTTCGTATTGTGTGTGACTAACTAACTTAGATAACAATATAACCGGTATACATTTATGTGTGTATGTATCGATCGACTATCCCTATAAGGAATGGAATGTTCCAGAATAAAAAGTAGGTAGGTAGTCCTTTCCCGTCCTTGACCCAAACCGGCGGAAGATTCCATTACAATGTACAGCTTCCGAGTCGTGCTTAGGTTACGAAAATACTTGGGCTCTAAATTACTTAGTGTTAGGACATTCGTATATATGGCTTGCTACTTTAATTAATCTGATAATAGGTCAATATTTGTTATTAACAAAAAAGACTTTGGTTACCGTTTTAGGCAATCTCAGTGTCATTAACTTGACTTTTAAATTGGTTTTACGTTGATCATAATAAATTAACATTCGTACGAAGGCCTCCAAAAAATTATATTTATGGGCAAACGTCGTCGTAATTTACGTGGCATTCAACGGATTTATGACTATTTTTCTTTATTTAACCAGTAATTCTTTAATTTCATGGTCCCTCTTCTTATTTGGAGTTCGTCAATCAAGTTAAAATATTGACTTCGAGTACCTACCCCTATTTACAACAGTAATTTTCTGATTTTCATAATTTCTTTCGACTAAAGCGTCATTTATTGATTGCTTACTCAGTGACGATAAGAAATATGACATCAATTTCCTGCCAATTGGATAATTACATATTATATCTCTCTACGAATACCTACAGACAGCATGCCTCATACAATAATATGACCACATCATTATAATTATCACGTAAAAGGAAACAGTATGAGTTCGCTACAATCTTTCATTAGGTACTCACATAGAAATGTAATGATATCGAGAGCTTGAGTAATCAATTATATTCAGATAGAAAGCTCATTAAAACAATGATTCATGCGCGTAGGTACATCCTTTGAATGACGCGTAGAACAATGCAATGGTGTGGTGAAGTGCGTCAATCAAGTTTTTCTTTGTACAAGCCATATTCAAAATTTTATTAGGCAATGTCTATGTCCAGACATTAAGTTTGAATTGTGGGTGACCCTTGATTGACCCTATTGCCACAAAATAATAGGTCCCTCTTGACAGCCCATATCGTTTCATATGCCAAAGAGAGAAACATAGCGGGACAAAGAGGGACAGCCTCATGTCAAATCGGACTTCTTAGATTGACCAAACTTTAACAATAAAACATTCAAAAATGGAATAAACTCGTCAAACTTTGTATAAATGAGAAAGTGAGTTTGTTTGTAAAGCTTTCACGCTAAATCGGCTGAATGGATTTGAAGGAAATTTAGCACATGGGTAGACCATTATCTGGGTTAGGAGGACATAGGATACTTTTTATCCCAATGGAGACTTATGCGGGTGAAACCGCGAGGCGCAGCAGACAAAACAAAAAAACAATTGAAAAGGTTAATGAAGAAACAAAAGACTTTTCATAATTGCAATCAATCAATTGATTAGCAACAAATCAAGGCACAATTAATACTGCAACTGTTCAAATCAGAATCAATCGAGCAATTTGATTTAAAGACATCACTGACTGAGGCAAATGTAAATACATTGTCTAGAAAAACAACACAACTCGTCATAAATTTACAGTGTAACGGAGATAGAGACAATAAAAACGTATTAGGAACATTTTTATAGCTTTTTCATGACAAATGGTTTACGTGTAAAAGACCTGAAATTAAACTAGGCTTCATGCTCTAAATTACTCTTAAATTGGATTGACCTCGTTCGGTATTTTGGGCACAGCCCTTAATGTGTTTAGGGTTGAAAGAGCACAGGTATTTGGGTTCAACGACTCGTGTCAGGTCGTTGTGTTGAATTATTTATTAATCTACATATGTACAAGATATTTTTGATACTTGGACAAGCCTTAGATGTTGATGGATCAAAAAAGACCACAGAGAAGATGGACGGATGAATATGAATGTTTGAAGGAGCCTTTAGCATGTCAATTTGTATATTTACTTAATTATCAAAAAAATACAAACAATCTACGAATCGAAATAAGGAATAAGTACTAGGTATTACTTTTATTCCTATTCACGTTTAAAAAGTTAATTGCGACAACCCTAAAAACTTTCGTTTTGAATGTGACATTGAATTACAGTTCTGGAATGGATGTAAATCAGTGGCGCGGCAAATGGCATGTAAATGTGAAACCAAACCGTAAAACACATCAACATTTGATTCATCATTCTTCTTGGAGATGTTTGTTTACAGAACTTTTTATTCACTAAACAAATTGTTTACAAAAATTAGTTTCATAAGTAAGTGTATTTCACACAATTATGACAAAAACTAAGCTTACCCACTCAAAACAAAATCTTTCTTGGAAGGTCTCATTTCTTTTAACATGTCCAAATTCCCAAACTGAATCCCAATATTTTAATATTCCAAGAATAATGGTTGATTTGATTACAGCATAGTCTCCATGGAAGCCCAAACAATTATCGAATAAACACCGCCACCGGTTGAACCACCCATTTCCCCTATCCTTTTAACAGAGGGGCGCCAATCTATTAAAATAACAATAACTGATAACGCTGCTTATCTTATCAACAATCATTGATAATAACAGGAAATGAGGAAAGCCCTATCATTACTTTGTTTATACAATATGTTAACAAAGTTTTAGTTCTTTATCCAAGCACATGACACAAAAATATACCACGAATCTAAATACAAACCGCACACGCATACCACCGCCAAACCGCATCACAAATACACAAAAGAAGTAGGTACATAAAATTAAATACATTCTCTAAACTTCATGAAAACAAAGGGAAAATAATATTATTCACTCAAAGCATATAAATAAACAAAGGCACTAATAATGGAGACGTGTGAACTGTAAATCAAGCTTACTTGAAATTCGGTTTAAGAGTCCTGAAGGTATTTTCGTATTTAGCTACCCTTTTGCAGACTGGAAATTTTCTATCCTCTATCAGTGGGAATGCATGTATGTTGGAGTCCTACCAACTAAACCACATTAGGGCACAAAGCTCATAAGAAATTCTGTGAAAGCACTACAAACTCGACCTATAATAGTTTTAAATCGAAAATAATATTTCTAAGCTAGGATTCCTGTGACTAACGGCTGTGCGTGTTAGAGCGACTAGACTGTTACTCCTCACCCCAACGAATGTGAATAAGTAATATCGTACGTTGATTTACTTGATCAAAATCTAGATACTTAGGCACGTTTTTAGGCAATCAGTCAATCCATTAACACTACTATTTACTAAGGCGGAGATTTCTTGAAAACGGTCAAAAAAGTGTTTTTTTTAAAGCAGTGTACCTATCTCATAAACCGTAAATAACTTTGTCAAATAAAAAAATATTATATTTTCCAGTCCTTTTCGCATACTGTGTGCTGGAATCCAAAACACAATTAAACATACTTTAATGCACCAAAAAAAATTTTTCATACTTAGCTCTTATTAAATCTTTAAAAGCTGTTTATCCCTTCATTAACAATTATAATTTAAAAAAAAAAAACAAAATTTCAAATGCCAAACTGCATCCAGTGATGGATTATTTATTATTATATAGTTCATTTTAAATTTTATACGAATTTATTTGCACTATACGACATAATTCCGGTGCTATCTCGCGCATCAAACTAGACGGCCATAACGCCATTTCATTACACACCGAGGTAAACCACGCTTGGATGGTTATCAGACAGGCTTATGGTGTCCCCGACCGCGTCAGGCATTTGATCTCTCATGTTCGGTATTACTTCGAAAACTACTGGATTGATTTTGATATCCACCCAAGACTCAGCCGGTCTATTCTGTAAAAATCTCACCGTGAAAACTTAGGTGAAGTGATCTTAAAATGAACTGTCAATAGTGTCAACCCCTAGCATCAGGTGGAATGACGGCTCACTTCATCTAAGTTAACACGGTGAGATGTTTACAGAATAGCACTACTGGTGGTTGTGGTCCAACTAACAAGTTCTACCTACTCAAGGATAACAAAGTCACAGTACTTCTTGCACCAGGGAAGTAATGTTAGCTAAGATTAACGAGTGGGGCAAGGGCTGTTGTTGTGACTAAAATAGAAAAAAATATTCATGAGAATGGAGACCCAGAGGCCGCCCATTAGAATATTAAGTTGACGTTACTCAAGTCAAACTGCTATCTTCAAATGAGGTTATAAATAAACAAAATTGAGCAAAGTAATCTGACTTGATATGGAAGATAATTAGTGATAAGTACCGATAATCTATGAGTAATATATTTACTTATTTAAAGTTTTTCAACAAATGCGTCATAAATTTGTTACAGCAGTTAACATTGAATCACGACATTAGTGATGGCCGACTGTGACTAACTTACATTTTCTTCTTAATGTTTTAAATAGTAACATGATTAACCTAATCTTTGTGTTTTTGGGACTACTTATCTCGGTCCGAAGAAGTCATTGGCGAATGAGCAATCGAAAAAAGGACAAATTTATTTAGGTCTATGTTTAATCTAGAGCACATTCAAGTGAAGTTCTCTTGATGCTAAATTGACAATATTAGATGAGAAGTAGTGTTGAACACCAATCCATGATATTTTATCTATATCTAAGGGCCCAACGATAGTCAATAGCGGCAGTCTGGGGAGGCCACATACAGTAGTACCTAGAATATTTAGAACATTGCCACCGCACACTGGCGTTTATGACCTATCCTTTTATAAGGTTTTCTGTATTCATCCAAAACACTTTTTTCAGTGCGCGCAGGCCGACATACATGATGATGATAATAGTATGAAGATGAGAAAACCATATTTAGCTGTAAATATTAACAATACACAAGATCAAATGGATAATAGTAACAAGTTTCCAGCTATTATATCTTGCATGCTATCTAAATACAATTGAACACAAGACCGGAACGATATGGCTAGCAGATGGCGTTCCAATTCCAAGATGGCGTCGCATCGACAGTTGTTTGCGCGGCAACAATTTGACAAAAAGATGGCAGCCAAATTAAATAATAACTGTGGAGCTAGTCCTGTCTGGCCGATGATAGCAGTAATTTGAAGTACATTTGTAGTAGTTAATGAAAAACTTTAATTAACTTTCAGAAACTGTATGCGTCATGCTTTGATAAGTTACGGTTTATTTTTAGACATAGTAGGTAGTAGTAGTACTTGTACTATTATGTATTCTGTGGTAGTAGAGGAATTCAGATTGTGAAGAGTCTAAGATCTTCCTGTTATTGTGATATGCATTTTGGTATTCAATTATTCTCCCTGTAAAACACCTCATATTTCTTTGGAAATCGTCACAACACATTCACATACAAGACCTACTTCTACAAATTATTAACAAAACAAGCAAAAAGCTAACACAAACTGACAAAAAACATGCCAAAAAATCAGTGAGAATCCGTAAAAACGTCAAAAGAGAATAAAACGTAGGTAGTGTTTCAAAATCGTGCGTCTACCCTACCTAGCGTGTTGCCATGAGAATCAAAAATTCAATGAAAATATCATGGTATTAGCGTGCGCCGAGCCTCTGTCATTTCATTTGCAAAGTATTCCTAGTAACAACCCATTTCATTTACCACCCCGTGATTAAAAACCAGTTTAATATCAACCCCAAAGCCCCATGCAATTTGATTTATGGTAATAGGAAAATGATAAAACGAAAATGCTTATAAATTTTCCAGCCGGAAGAATAAAATACTTTGTATTTGAAAGGAAATTAAAAGATTACAATCGAACTAATCAAACAAAAAAAAAAGAACCTTCTTTTTTGAAGTCGGTTAAAAACTAAGATTACTCCAAAAACAAAACAGTAAAACAGGTAGGTACCTACAATACCTACATTCACTTGAACATAAAAAAAACCCAAATATACGGAGGACGCCAAAATACCGCACCCAAACTGCAGACATAAGTAAAGCTAGGTTTTACAGTAATTTTCAATAACCAATCTTAGCTTACAACTAAGAGAAACTTGACACAATAACTTGAAATATCTATCTCTCTAGTCTCTCTTACAATAAGACAAAAACACTAATAGATCGGATATTGAAAATGGCCGCCAGTCCAGATAACAAAAAAAGTCGTTGAGTGATTTTCTAATGCGCGTGTACAATCAATAAAGCCAGACGCGCGTCAACCAATCATCTGAACCAAGACGAAATCAAATACGGCTGCAAATTACAGTGCTTCGGCTTGATATTGCTTAATTTTCTCATTGCCTGTTAAATACAAAAATAATCATAAATTGGTGGTACTAAACAAGCAAAGAGCACTACCAAATCAAAACACTAAAAGCAGATCCACGTCTTACCAACACGCAATGCCACATCCCCTCATCTGTCATTTGGTGGATTACCTATACTGGATGACTTTTTTTACAGTCTTGAAAAAAATAGGCTATAATAGGTGAATGGAGTAGAAGCCTATGGCATACCTAGTTTTTTTTTTTTTATATAAAAGCTTAGAGAAATTGATCTAAGTATCAATAAAACTACAAATTCGAAGTAAACTTTTCATACTTAGAACAATCAATACAGAAAATTTAAAAAAAAAGTAATAAATCGTTAAAATATTGTAAATGCTAATCCTAAGCACCCTGCGTATTAAGTATTTGAATTTAGATTTTTTTCAATTAAAAAACAAAAAAACTAGGTATGCCATAAGCTTCTACTCCGTTCACCTATTATAGCCTATTATTATCAAAACGGTAAAAAAAGTCATTTAGTATATCGCCTGTCAGCTAGCGCTTGCCATCAAGCGACCAAAATCGCGTGACGCCGCGTGTCGTCAATGTGACTCTGCCTGTACCTCTATTCCAATAACACGGCAACAAAACAATTTATTCAGCTAGGGATTATATTAAACTTACCAGTTTTCTAAAGCCTCGCGATTGGCAGCCATCCTACCAGTCAGCCTAGCTGCTTAGTTGACGAGATATAGAGATGTCTTTACGTAATGTGTGAGTTCGTTTAACACTGTAACGAAAAAGCGATGCATTCATGGAAATATGTTGTACATGCTGGTTAAAGGTTAATGTTAAGTCAAAGATTATCACACAGAACATGAAAATAAAATCATAAGTAATAAAAAGCACTTATAAATAGTATTACTTCCGAGTTCATAATATGTATTTCCTATTGAGGACAACCGATAAGGTAATGTCCTCTAATGTACATAATTATTATAAAATTACTGAAGCACGTCCTATGTACACTAATAAATTCTATAACGTGGCTAGTCCCAAATATCCCTAAACTCGCAAAACATCAGGCGATGTTGAAACCATCACTACCGACATTACATTACCTGTCTGCGCTCGGGGGCTTTAAACTAGACATGAAGACAATACGAACGTAGGTTTACCCGATGAATCACTCAATGCTGAGTACCCAGCCGTTTTAGGGTGCGGACACATTGGCAAGGGCGCGCCGAGCGTGCAAGGTACGCCCGCCACGCATCGTGCATTTTAATTACATATATTTCCATCCACTACATAGCGCAGCGTAGTTCATAAACTTCGTCTGAAATGCTAAAATATTTGATAAGTATCTTATGATGAAGATCCTAAGCAATGGGAGCACGTCAAGATAGGCAACTCGAATGAGTAGTTGATTTCGAATAGAAGATGACACAAGACATGACAATAAGAAAAGGTAAGAAACTCAAACAACCAAGATCAGAACACAAATAAACAAAACAAGATCCCCAAATGTAGCTGACAGTGCAAGTGGAAGTTTTATATGTTATAATTGTTATAACTTTCACAAAACCTAGAAAGATTTTTGCCACACTGATTCTGCAAGGCAGCCTTGGAAGATTCGAAACAAGAGGCCCTTTTGAAATTTGTGCGCTCCCTGTCTCATAAAACTATTCATTACAAAGTTTCTACAGTACTTAGTAAGGACTACAACCAGTCATACGATCTAGGAAGCCAGCCGGAAGGTATGGTTACTTTACGATCGATATAAATGTCTGACTCACGGCTTAGAAATGTGAGTTTGTTATTATTGGGTAAAGCGATAGGCGACGAGAATCCTAATCATGGCTAGAAAATTGCAATGGTCTGTTATACTGCTGCTACATAAGTATGGTTTTTAATATTCAATATTATGCAGTCTCAATCATAGTAGGTAAGGGTATACGATGCAAGAAGCATCTTAAATAGAATTATCATAGTGGTCCAAAGGTCACGAAAGGGACGGAAATGTATTTGGAAAGAACATTCACGAGTCTCGGAAAAAACCACTCATTCGATATTGATTCCCAAAAAGACCCTCGATTCGACACCAAGCAAGAACATGGGCTGTCTAAATATTCCCCAGACTACAACAAATATCAGGCATTCATATTGAAGCCGATATGGCAACAAGTCTCTATGTAAACCACTCGTGTACATTAACAAGCGAAGTGCGCAGAGGGCGTACGAGATAACTGCGCAGATCGCATTAAATACTCCTTTGATGGCCGCAGAGGCAGACAAATGAGACGAATTTAAAATAATTGAATTTAGACCATATAGGGAAGGTCGACTGGTCAAAATTAGGGCGTTGAGGTGGCTACGAAGCGAAACGGCTCGCCAATAAAGTTCGAGTGCCTAATAATTTGGGTTTTATTGCAGCTTGGGCATGTTTGTATTTACGCCCACATTCACCCGCTGTTGAATTAAGACCTCTAGTTGTACCGGCTTTTCGTTACTAGACAAGTTCTAGTAGGGCCCACCTACAATGTTATTGTAACAGATTAGTCGTATCCTGACTGGTGCCATGGTTCAATCCCTGCCTGGCCTCACATCTAATATGGCTGTCATAAACATTCGTCTAGTCCATATAAGTATACCATAAACTATCACAATATGTTTATGACGTAACTAAACACTAAGTAAGACCAAGCTAAGCGCAGACTGTTCCCGCAAATCCGATAATCCTATTTCCCCCAATTATTTTGCCCAACATTCATGAACACGCTACATAAACGAACACGAGAATTAACTCTATTCTCTAAACATCTTGATAATCAGAAATTCAAATGAAAATTTATGAAGTATGCCTCACAAGAAAAAACCTAAGTACTTAAACAGACCTTCGAATACACACTTCGTGCAGTAATTTCGAACGTTCGGCTCTAAAATTAATTATTTATAATGAGACGTTATTATGTACAACAGTATCTATACAGTTTGTTATCAAAGCACAGCTTGTAATCAGCCGAGGTTAACCTGGTTACTTAACGAACCTCGGAAGCAATGCTATCTACTTATTCCTAGTTCAGTGAAACTGTACATTTCATCACGTTTCCAAATTCAATAGTGTGCTACGTTAACGAGAACCAATCTGTAAGTTCTTCTAGAAAGATCGATTCATTTCGACGTGCCTGTCAGTATTCGGTACTCGTGTAAATAAATTCGAATGTTCTGGAAAATAGTCTTGAACTGTTTATTTTGATGATTTGCAATGAGCAACTAATTGACCAGGAAAGCGCTAAGAAGAATACTATACCCAAACCACACCAATACAGCAAGAAGAGGTAATTAAGAGTGATAGAAAAAGAAGAGTACGAGCAGAAAAGCACCACACCCAAAAGTGGAAAGTTACTGACTAAAGAAGAAGTGTTGTAAACCCAATTCCAACTAATGTCATCAGAAAGTCTGAACCTAAATACAAAAGATTACTGTTGCTCCATAAAACCTTGCGACAGTAATACGATTTTTCCTAATGAAAAAAGTTATTCATATCCTTCGTCTCTGCATAATGCTAAGGAGACGAATTTTTCGGAACAAAATAGAAGTCTGTATCCCGTGTTGTCCCGACGAAACATATTTTATTTTAACGAAGGAAGTCGCATACTTCCGTTAGAAACAGAAGTAATAATTGGATTCAATGTTAATTTGGAGATAAAACATTCTAAATATAACTGCTTATCTTCTAGTTCTCGGTTACCCGAGAGAAACTTAGAATCCATACGCACGCGATAAGCCAGCCTTTCACTATTGCTGATTGAGGCGATTGACAATCAACTAGAAATATCTTTGCTTTCTCATCAAGGGAATATCAGTGCCAAAGAGAATCCTAGTTAGCTGCTTTTGTTTACTAACCAAGACTTTCTCGGTTGTTTTAGTGATATAAACTATTGGCTTATTATTTGATGCGGATGTTACCCTTTGCGACCCCGTTTCTAGGTGTGTTAGATAAAAATCTATCCTCTTTATATCCGAAAACTAGTTTCTAGGAAAACAGGATAACTAGGTAATAACAAGATCGCTTGCAAACCGACTTGGCGAAACGCCAGAAAAACTTCAGGATGAAAATACTGTTAACCTATGTAATTAGTCGCAACTTATTTATCACTGCCGAAATGTCTGTTCAGCATCTTTGTTCTCACGAAGATTAATGGATTTAGCTTCGAATCAGGGCAAAACTAATGAATAATCAGTAATCACAATCAGTCACGAAACCGAACAAAAAATGCACATAAACGAAGGTTCATTAGATCGGAATGTTGATGCACGCACTGAGGAAGTGGGTACAATAATAACATTGTACATGCTAATATGGAGCACTGACGCTCGGCGGCTTGGATATGAACCTCCAGGAATGGTCTGCGGTTGAGTAGCGACCTTTGTGGTCGGAGGCACACGACGGCGCTAAGGCTCCTTGAGTAATATAGGTACTGGTGATATTGTTGAGAATGGACTTATTATGGATATTGCGATCGAATATAAAAGCCAGGCAATAAGGATTATCAGACAAGCTCATAGACTTGCGAATTGCGAAACCAATGTAGATGGTTCCATCAAATTATTACTCTGTATTAGAATCAGACTTATCCTAATGGCTGTAATACGTTATTGAAGTATAAATCACCAATTTTGGTAAAAACCTTTTTAATATTGCCATTATTTATACCGGATGACTTTTTTTACCGTTTTGGAAAAAATAGGGTATATTAATTAGGTGGACGGAGTAGAAGCATATGGCATACCTAGTTTTTTTTTTTTTTTTTTAATAGCTTAGTCAGAAAAAATATCTAAGTATCAATAAATACTACAAATTCGTTGTAAACTTTTCTTTTTAGAACAATAAAAACATAAATTTTGAAGAAAAATAATAAATCCTTTAAAAATATCGAAATTCAAATCATATGTAACCTGCATTATGATTTGAATTTTGATTTTTTTAATAGCTAGACATGCCATTGGCTTCTACTCCGTTCACCGAATATACCCTATTATTTTCGAGACAGTAAAAAAAGTCACCAGTATAATGCCTTCTGTAATGGTATTATTAGTTTAGTAGTTTTTTTATTAACTGTTCTGAATATACCTACATAAAATATAAATGAATTGTATGTACATTCACTGAGCAGAATGTTAGAATTTACTTGATCATACATTTAGGCCATCTTTTACACATACAACAGGATAATTTTTATTTGCTTACTCGGTCAAAATTGAAAGCTACAGGATAGGTATTGGAATATTCTAGTGGACCAATGTGGGTGGTCACAATAATAATCCTTTTCTTCCTCAACACAAACCATTAACTATTTGGATAAATTTTGGTGCCCACACCAAAAGGGTCTCTTTTATGGTAAAGTACAAAAAGGTCAACGGAAACATGCTGTCTAAGATAATCATGGCCGAGGCCAAAGAAGAGAAGTGTACTATGAGTACAGACATGACACAAGTACTTACTATAAATAGTGAAAATAAGAGCCAAGTCAATACATCGGCTGGCTTTTTTCTGAGATTAAGGAACTGTTTGCTGCTCAACTGATTGTGAATAAACTATAACTAAATTAACAACAGCAAAACATAGCTATGTACCTATAACATACATATATACAACCGCCCCTAATATATAAGTTGGGAAAAGGCTAGGCAGGTGACGATTTATACACCTATATAAATTTAACAAATAAAAACTTTGACTTTTAACATTGGTAGACTCAAGGAAAGCATGTGAGAAGGTATTGTGACATTCTGTTGTTTGATTCCATAGATATAAACATAATATATCCTAAAATTAACAATAAAATTCTTGTATTGTAATGATTATCAATCTTTTTCATCGTAATCATCGTCATCTTTTTGAAAATAATGAGTCAAAATATACTAAAGTATTTACAGAATTAGTTCATTTGGCACTGCACAGTTCTATGCGCCAATCATACAAGGTCATTAGCATGATTTAAATTAATGATAAACAGTGAGAAATGATATGAAAGGTCGTTGGACTTGATATAGCAAGTAATTACCTAAATACTGTATGTGGAAAGATTATGTTCATTACTTACCTAAGTATCATAAGTAGGTACACTTTGTTCTCCTTAGGTAAGTACATGTTTTTATTGTTTTCTTCCAAGTATAATACCTCAAAATGCCAAGGGAACTACGGTAAAATAGGTACTGATTTGGTAATACAATCTTAACTTTGTGGATAAAAAATTTGATTTGATTTGAACCCATGAGTTTAATTTTATTGAAGTAGAAAATATAATGTAGTGACATGTTTTGTAAACACTTATCGGGTAATTCTATCAACAGTTTTGTTAATTAACCTAACAGTATTATTCTATTGTAATGTGTAAAATCAATAAATCTTTTCCTGTAAACTCAGTTTCTCAAGTTTAGCACACAAAGAGTTCATGCACCCTTTACCTATAATGCCATGACCAGAAAGATAACTTACAAAACGCCAATGCAGGTGTACATCAAAATAAGTTGTATTTTTAGAATGTAACTGCTAGCCACATTCCCGACAAGGAAAAATGTACAAAACCGTAACAACATTGAATCCACAACGTAGGTAGGTACCTACCTGACAAAATGCATCGCACCTTTTAGTAAGAGGCACAAGAAAAAACCAATGTAGGTAGAGCATGAGAGCACATGAAACTCGGCAATTATTTTAGATGTCTAACTGTAAAAATAATGAATCTATCGTTCGTACATGAAGTGCGGTCACTCCATTCATGCGGCAAACAAAATATAACGGTTAATTCTTTTGTTCCAACGATCCTGCGCTAGCGTGTTAAAATCCGGTGGAATCCGATTTTTAACGCGTTTCCATATGCAAATATGCGGTGTAATCCACACGCCCATGCCCAGAGAGTTGGCTATCTCGTCCTGCGGCATCAAAGCGCATTGACCTTTACAAAAATCTTGAAAAATAACGGCTTGCGTCCAACGTCTGGCGGCCGGTGTCATAAAATATTACTCATAAAATAAACGTACTCACCGAAGTAATAATACACTCAATTAATTATTTTACAAAATGTCTTTCGGGACTGTTATGGAAACTAAATTGCGTTGTTAAAGCCTCTTCAAATAATTTTAATCAGAGAAAAAATTACTCACCGACTGGTCGCTTCTCTTCTTTTAGACGGAATGGTGTGAGTGAGACAGAATCAATAGTGTTACAATATTATGGTTAGAAAATCTACTAGTACTACAGATAATGGAATAAAATCTTAAAATCTAAAATTATTATTTTGAAACGGATTTTAAATTAGAATCTGTTACGCAATCGGGGTGCAAAAAAGTACATACCAAACTCCCTAGTGCCTAATGTGCCTATTTTTTTTTTTTTTGGCTTCGCAAGGTTTGTGCATTTAGCCAATGTCAAGTTTAGTTCGTACAAACTTAGAGCGTACAAACGAAGGTAGGGAAACGAAGATATTACAAAGATTTAATTAAAACGGGATTTAGGATAGGATGGATGTATAATAAAGGTGATAATATAATGATAATGATCAAATTACAATGACGAAAATTTACAACATAGTATTATTTAAAATAATGAATGAGACTATACATTTATATACAGGGAAGCTATTTGTACAAAGTAATGAATTTATTGAGGTAGGAAAAGGAGTACTGAGGGACAAGAGGTTAACAAGAAAAGAAAAACGGTCATTTATAGGACGAGAAAAAAATGTGGTTTAGGTCGCCTACGTCTGTGCCACACAAGCACATGGGGTCGTCGATGATATGAAGTTTGACAAGATGGGCTGGAGAACAAACATGACCCAGTCTCATCCGTATTAAAACAGAGCAGGTCTCCATCTTGCCAAACTTTGCCCTGCCAAACCTCGGTTTTTCCGGAACATCGGGTTGAATTAGTGAAAAATAACGACCCTTTGACTTGCTTCCGATATCCCAAGCTACCCTCCAGGTGTCCCAAAGAAAAGTCTTTGGTAGGATCTTAAGATCAATGCTGAAATTTGTATAAGGAGCTAAATCCCCACACTGCACCGCATCACCGGCGAGTGTATTAGCCACTTCAATGACATGGATTCCAGCATGAGCCGGAATCCACGCAAATTCCAAAGTACTACCTTCAGAGATGGTTCTGAACGCAAATTCTCTTATTAAAGAAATAATTGTCAACTGCAATTTGTGTTCGAAAGTAATGTGCCTATGGCTATTGAGGAATATTATTCAGTCAGTGACAGACAGCTAACCATAGAGTAAAGTAATATATCGGCAGCTAACTACAGTGCTAAGAATGAGCTTACATAGCCTTAGCTCATTCTTAGCCTCATAAATCATGTGATTCATGATCATAAAATATTATTATACATTGAATTTATATTTAAATTTGAGAAAAACCTTCTAAAATAGGAGAAACGAATAGGTATTGCAACTTTATATCTATAACCGACAATATCTAGTTTTCACCGGATAAAACGTTCAAAAACTTTAACTAGGATTATTATTTATCTTTGAAGATTTTAGACGACACATTATAATAAATGAAAAAAAATTACTTGATAAATTGATAATACACAAAATAAATATTTTTGAGTTTAGTTGGTTATTTCAGAATATTTAGTTTCTGAACGTCGTTTTGTTGTGTTGCTATGTTTTGCATTTTCAATATTTAATCGATTACAGTACTGGTGTGAAAGCTGTGCTAGATGGGTGTATCGATTACATTAAAAAAAATTACAACCTCGATTGTTTTAACATTTCAACGAGTAGACATTATTATCATGTTATTTTTTTCAACATCACGTTTAGTAATTGTTTTCACAATGAGAATAAGCCCCCGTTCCCACGGACGTAATAAAATCGCGGTAGAATAAAAACGCCTAGCGTGGTTTTTTCCCACCTTCAACAGTGTTCGAACGAGCGTTAAAAATCCACTTCAAACTGATTCTTCGTACAGTGCGGACGTACGATTTGTTCCGTAAAATTGTTAGCGGTAGCCATTTGTGAGGGCAGGAGACCACAAAAGAATCAAAGGAAATTTTGGATGGTTCCCTTTAATAATTAGGTAACCAATTTTTGACGCCGTAAAATAATTATTTAAGGAAATACCCAGAATAATATAATATTTAACAATTAAATCGCATGTTTATTCTATTGTATTTTCTCAAATGAAACCCGTTTAATGTTTACTTACTTTGTTTACCTATGCTGAAACTATTTTAGTACCTATATATCATTATTATAGGTAGTAGGTACCTAATATTCGCATACCTACGCTATCATGACGTCCAATAACTAACTCCAAATAAATTACTTATAATTCCAAAGGTTTATTTACGTACACGTTCTTCGGCTTGGCATTGCCGTGTGCCGGCCTTGAGCATGCGGCACGTCCGCACTCTATGAGCCGGTGCACCGTACTGACCAAAGACTACTATAGTATACTAGTACTGACTAACATTATAAGAGAATTTACTCTGTCCTGACCAACGCACGCAATTATTTTGCGTCCGTGGGATCACAAGTACAGAACTTCGTATGTAGCATTCATTCAACGCTCAACGCCGAGCGTTGAAAATCGAACACCGTGCGATTATAAATCGCGCTGGGGAAAAATCGCGGCCGTGTGAACAGATGTACAGCTTTCTGTTTATTCTATTCCAAGCGCGCCAGTCGATTTTATCACGCCGCGATTTTTTACGTCCGTGCGTACGTACACTTAACCCCCGTCCGCACGGGCGTAATAAAATCGCAGCGGGATTTTATAGCGCACTGGATTTTCAACTCTCGTTGTTGAGCCGAGCGTTGAGAATCCAACTTAACAATAACAGATTACATTCTAGCGCGTCGAAAAAACACTGTTAGATTTTGCACTCTCGGCGCTAAGCAGAGCGTTGAAAATCCAGTGCGCTATAAAATCGCGGCGGGATTTTATAGCGCACTGGATTTTCAACTCTCGTTGTTGAGCCGAGCGTTGAGAATCCAACTTAACAATAATAGAGTCCATTCTAGTGCGTCGAAAAAACACTGTTAGATTTTGCACTCTCGGCGCTAAGCAGAGCGTTGAAAATCGAGTGCGCTATAATATCCTTCCGCGATTTTATTACGCCCGTGCTTCGGGGGTTAAATATCGTGCCATAGGCAAGAATCCTCTTTATGCTCAGAACAATCTTTGTGTTTAATCACAGACATACTAATCTACGCAGGTTGTGCTTATGCTTAAAATAAAACTAGCATTTGGCCACGACTTTGTTGGACAGTCATGAGCAAGTGCGGCGTTCTACACACACGGTCAATACCACCATCCATACTATCCATACTCATATTACAAACTATCTGTGCCCCGCGACTTCGCTCACGTGGAAGTACGTAAGATACACATTATACTAAAGTAACAGCCACATTTTAATAAAACTCTCTCGTCCCCAGTTCACCTCGTTGCATCGTCCGCCCGCGATATTTTTTCTCAATTTCATGGGTTTTAATTTTTTTGCGTGGAATACTATTTTTTTCAAAAATTAAAGTTGCATGTTACCCTTATAACATCAGCTATTTGCCAGTGAAAGTCCCGTCAAAATCGGTCTAACTTTTCGGAGATTAGTTGGAGCAAACAAACAGACAGACAGACCGACAGACAGACAGATAGACAAACAATTTAAAAATTGTTTTATTGTTATTATAAGTACCGCAAGTATATAGGTACTTTCATATGAATTTAGTAAAATCATTCTAAATGACTTACAGTTCTTTTAGTGCCTATAATAGAGGAAACGCCAATGTACAGACTTGCCAAATTATTTTGACCGTAGTGTACAACAATGAACTACAATCGATTGCTGTTTACGAGTAGAATCGATTAAACTACTAAAATAATATACTACAGTGGACAACCCTAACAGAAACGTCTTGTTCCGTTTTGTTTAGAATTTATTCGGAGAGTTAAATTGTTTTAAAATGGAAGCAGCAACAGAAGATACTCAAAAAGAAAGCACAGAAAATGTGCAATCAAACAAAACTGCTACTGTAAGTATTAATTTTTTAGTATTCCAAGCGGTTTATAAATAGAACGCTATCGGATGTCGGTAAACGATTCAACTCCTTTTCATGCAAATTACCGGCATTTAGCGCGAATTTTGCTACTATTATTGTACTCTAAGGATAGTTAAATATGTTCTAAGTATAACAAAAATTGTCCAATGTCAAAATTATGTCGAAAAGAGGAGAACTAGTTAACCTTAAAGTTTGTTGGCACTTTGCCAATATTCCCGTAATGTTTTTGATATTTTTGTTCGGAAGCACGTTTCACATGCTTTCTGCTTTTATGGTTGACGGCAGTGCGATGCCAAATTATTAGCTAACACCTGTAATACACGGGACATTAAATTGTTAAATCATTGGTTACCAGGAGTTACAAAAATGCTGTTTGAACGATATTTACCAAATATGTATATTCGGCGTATTCGGCATATTTAGCTGTCAGACTCAAATTTCGTGTTATTATGAAGCTGAGAATACAAAAGAGGGTCTTGTTACACAAAAGTGAAGGAATTTTTTCATTTAGGTCAAGTTATTCCTTCATTAGGGATAGCTATATTTAGCTCATTGCAACCTGTGTTTTTAAGTGTGAAAGACATTTGTAATGGTAATAATTACATGAACATGAAGTAACACTACTAGTATGGTTTTCTTACATCTAAGATTCAATATAATCATTAGTGTTGATAATTTTGCGTGTAAACATATTGCACACATGCTAATCTGAGGGATAGATTGACCTCTCAGTATTGACGGATGATTTAATATAGGGAATTCAACATGTCTGTCCAGTAATATAACAAAATAATATAGGGAATTCAACATATCTGTCCAGTAATATAACAAAATAATATAGGGAATTCAACATGTCTGTCCAGTAATATAACAAAATAATATAGGGAATTCAACATATCTGTCCAGTAATATAACAAAATAATATAGGGAATTCAACATATCTGTCCAGTAAAAATAATATAGGGAATTCAACATATCTGTCCAGTAATATAACAAAATAATATAGGGAATTCAACATATCTGTCCAGTAATATAACAAAATAATATAGGGAATTCAACATATCTGTCCAGTAATAAAACAAAATAATATAGGGAATTCAACATATCTGTCCAGTAATATAACAAAATAATATAGGGAATTCAACATATCTGTCCAGTAATATAACAAAATAATATAGGGAATTCAACATATCTGTCCAGTAATATAACAAAATAATATAGGGAATTCAACATGTCTGTCCAGTAATATAACAAAATAATCATATTTTATGAGTACCTACATAAATAAAATAACTTTAAGCATAGTTTCTAAACATTCTAAAGACAGTCAATATAGTGGATCATTCCCATTAATACTTTCAAGAACACTGAACATGATGCAATAGAAGTTTTATTGTTATAACGGAAAGAAATAGCTTGTCACATCGTTCATTTTGATGCAATGTTATTTCACTTTTCAACCAAATAGTTGTTTATGAAGTCTGCCTGTTCATTGCATTAAAAATAAAACTTGCAGGAGAAAACCTCAACACCACTTGAAGTACCACCGCTTGAAGTAAAAAAAGGGAAACGGGATGACCGGACAAAAAGAGATGATAAAAATGTAGAACAGTTCATGAAGTCATTGAATTCGGTACCAACGCTTGAGGAGAAATTGTCTCTGGTTTGTAAGAAATACGTACAGACTGCCGATGATAATAAGAAGATGCAGTTTTACATGAAACAGTCCGACAAGCGTCATGCGATGCTGTTGAAGGAAAAAGATCAGTTACAGCTGGAGTTCAATAAGACTATTCTTGTTAAGTCTAAGTTGGAGAATCTTTGCAGGGAGCTCCAGAAACAGAATAAAGCTATTAAGGTCAGTAATATGGCTATAAATTTAGGTATCCTGTAATTTTTGATAACTTTTTTGTCTACTTCTTCCATACAACATATTATGTATTTTTAGACACTATAGCATTTCTCAATTTGATTTTTTTGGTAATTTTGCTGTGCTATTTTTCCAACTCCTGAAAAATGCTGCCAAGAAAAGATAGAAAAGAGGCAGATTAAAAAAAAAAATGGCCTCTTGGTGCCCTTGCTTGTTTTTGAACAATGTAAGTAATGCAACATGGCTTTAAATTGAATGATGATTGCAGTTTGACAAAAACGATGTACCTACTGCATATGCAAAGCCTTGTCAATATTACAAACACAGCAATACTGTGAAATTTTTATCATACACTTCACTGCATTAGATTGATTTATATTTGCAGCTGGATTATGTAACATATTATTATGTTCAGTCTGGAAAATGTATAAAAATAAAAAGGAGGCTACAGTGATATTGACCTTTAACTCAATTCTAACAACCTCTGAGTTGTCAGACCCAGAACTCCACATTCCACTAATGTGGTGGCTACAAACTTAAAACTCAAATTAAGACTTGACATATCACCAATTAAATGTCTTTAAAACTATGTTCATGTCCAAGTTCTTTGTGATAGAGTATTGTTCCTTAATACTGGCCTAAGTGTATCCCAATTCTAATTTCTTATATTAATTTCGACATCTCAATTTTACAGGAAGAATCTCTTCTCAAGATCCGTGAAGAAGAGGAACGCCGTAAGGAAACCCAGGCTAAGTTCCAGAACACCCTGTCAGAGATCACAGCTATGTTGCAACAGAACAATGAGAAGAATGCCAAGCTCAGAGATGACAATATCAGCATGAGCGAGAAGTTCAAGTCTGTGGTGCAGCAGTACCAGTTAAGGGAACAGCAGGTAAGCAGAAATTGAGATGTTTTAAGGTACTCTTCCAAAGGCGACCGCAACCGCAAACCAGAAGCGGCAACATCGCCCAACAGCAATGACAGATTGTAACAACACAACTGGTTTCCATGTAACTCTATGAAAACCTGATAGGCGGCAATGACACCTTCGCACAGCGGTATAGTTACAAATATACTATGAGTTCACGTTCCAATGGGCAAAAAAACTGTCAAATTAGTTCCGCGTAAATGGCGCTAAGTGTTTGTTACTTTCATTCAGCTGCCAATGGAGTTCCTTGTCGAAAACTTTGCCGTGAGATGGTGCTAAGTGTTTCTTCTTGGTCGCTTTTTCATCAAGATGACTTTAACAAGTGACAAACACGCAATGCTCTCTCACTTCGAAGCTTCCGGTAAACAACCCCAATGACTTAAAATGCCAATAGAATTCCAGTCACGTGAGTGAAGCCACAGGCACAGCTAGTTAGGTAAGTATAAATTTCTGCATGCTAAATGGTAGAATGTACCATCAAACATTATTTTGTAACTACTCACCTCTGTATACATTCTATGCAAATAAACATTTTCTATTCTGTTCTATTCCAGGTCGAAAAAATGGCGAAACAGATGGCGTTAGAATCCCAGCTTTCAGACGCTAAGATGCAGAAGGCCAGCCTGGAGCACCAGGCTGACAAGGAGCGACTCTTGGCTGAGATGGAACAGGTCAAGGTCACGCTGGCGCAGTACAGAGCCAAGATCATGGAGTTGCAGGGGACAGAGACCAGTGAGTATGCCATCAGTTTAACAGTCAGCAAAAGGCAAAAAAAAGTCATTATAAAGTCAGCAAATGCGACTGTCATGCAAAAGTTCAAAGCAAGATCTCTTGTCAAGTAGTCTGATGCAATTGGTGGCAGTTATTTCTGTTCAATCTCAGATTTGATGCCACCAGCAATTACATTTTGATACCCCAAAACTAAATAGTATAATAGAATTTCTTTTTTCAAGACCCTTCTTTTTTATTGAAATTTTGACCTCTAAAATCCGCCATTTTGATTTTATAAAAACAAAAGCTAACCTTTATCCATTGTACGACCCAGACGAGTTGTGGAGGTCAGATAGGTGTCGCTCCATTTAAATACTGGCATCAAAATCAGTTGGGAAAAGGCTAGGCAGATTTTGAACTACAGAACCCTTCATTCTGCGTGGTCCGACACGGACTTGGCCCGTTTTTTTTATTTAAGGGTTGCAAACGTATGGTACGTGTTAAAAAATGCTTAAATACGATACATAAAAACTTAAAAATTAATTATTATAGGCAAACAGCATACACGATAATGTCAAGTCATCGTCTTCCTTGTGTCATGTTACGTGGGGTCTGTTTTTCTTCCATTCTGAAGGGAGTGAATGATAGCATGACGGTTGACAGGGGCAACCGTCACGTTATTTCATATCATTCCTCAGTCCTCACACAATTCATCCATCTTTTCTTTGGTCTTCCTCTCCCTCTCCATCCATCAACATTTATATTCATCACTCTTTTAGTCACATGCGTTTCTACCTCCTCATCACATGCCCATACCATGCCATACAATTTCCTTTCAACTTTTCTGTTTTACCTTTATACACTCATTACTCATTTACCTTTATAAACTCATTTCTTACTTTATTAATTTTCGTCACTCTGCACATCTATCTCAACATTCTCATCTATGCTGTATGCAATCTTTCAGGGCCGTGAAAAAAACATTTTGATCCATACAAGTCGACAGGCCCTATCACGGACTTGTAGATTTCCCCTTTATCTTGAGGGGCATTCGTTTATCGCAATTTGTCCCTGTGTTCTTTCGCCATTTCATCCATCCTCAGTTGATCTCGCGTTACGGTTTCGATATACTTCGCCATCTCCTTGGACAAGCGACCCGAGGTACCGAAAGTCAGTGCAAATCGGTAGGGGCATTCCTGCAAGAGATTTGGGAACAGGACTGGGGAGACCGCCGAAGTTCACAAAACAAGTACTCTATTTTGGTCTGACTAAATTCTCAGGCCAACATTCTCCAGTCTTTCCCACCACACCTCCAATACTATCTGGACCTCTAAGACGCTGTCGGCAACCAGCACAATGTCACTGGCGAACAGCATACACCAGGGAGCCTCCGATGAGATCTCTGATGTAAGAGCGTCCATTAGATAGATAGATAGATTGTTATTGTTGACGAACATATAACCTCCTCCTTTTTTGAAGTCTGTTAACGCTTTGAAGACACTAACGATACACAATAGAAGTTTTATTGTTATTACTGCTATAGCCGTATAGTGTCCTTCAAAGCGTTAATGACAAATATAATCAAACTAGCGCTTGAGAAAAAAATAATAAGTCTGTAGACATGGAACATTTTGAAATTTCTTATGCTTGGCCGTAACGGCCGTTTTTGGCGTTAACTCCTATAACTTCGAACCTAGTAGGTTTAGTGTTGATTTTTTTGAAACAAAAAATTCTACCTCATTTGATTTTAAAATGTTCCATATCTCCAGACTTAATATTTTAAACTCAATGGTGGCGCTAGTTAGCAGCTCTACTGGCCTTAACAGGACCATTTTTTAAGTCTACTCGAATAAAACAATAAGTTCAATGTTTACTTCCCAGGTCTGCGCGGTCAACTGGCAGTGTACACAGACAAATATGACGAGTTCCAGAACGCGTTGGTCAAGAGTAATCAGATGTTCGGAGGGTTCAAGGAACAAATGGAGAAGGTAAGATTGATATTCTTTTATCCAGTCCTTATGCAAAACTTGTTATGTGCACGTTTAAGAGCGTCCAGAGCAAAACGCAATTAAAAAATAAGCTAAGTAATTAAAATAAGGGGTGGCAGATAAGAGATGACTAGTCCCAACTGACGGCGCCCGATCACGAACATGACGCATGTATCAGCGCCATTCAACTATAAGGCATATTAGTCCTCCCTTTTACGCGTTTATTTCACGTCCTATTTTATTTTTGAGAATCTAAAAATAAAATTATCTTGAATAAGCAGCCTTGTTTTTTTTACATTCGGTAGACTTGGTGGTCTAGTGGTAACGGCTCTTACTTACGAGTTGTAGGTCGTGGGTTCGAACCCAGGCAGGCGCTTTACTTTGTGTAAATAATTTAATCACCACTGCTCTCAAAACGGCGAAGGAAAACATCGTGAGGAAACCGGCATGTCCTAGAACCAAAAATGTGAAGACATGTGATGTCTACCAACCCGCACTGGGCCCGCGTGGTGGATTACAGCCCACTCCCTCTCACAGAGAGGAAGCCTGTGTCCCAGCAGTGGGAACATTATAGGCTGATTATGCTATGTAACATCTACCAACCCGCACTGGGCCCGCGTGGTGGATTACAGCCCACTCACTCTCGAAGACAAGAGGCCTGTGTCCCAGCAGGGGAACATTATAGGCTGATTATACGACTCAAACATTATTGCCAATGTTAGGAAAATTTTAGAGATGTTTGGAGTTTTGGTCATACTCTCAGCGGTAGCCAATCTATACTAATAACAAAGCTGAAGAGTTTGTTTGAACGTGCTAATCTCAGGAACTACCAGTCGGGCTTGCAATTAGTAGTGTTCTGAGGCACACAGTACTGTTAGGACTAAGTTTTTTTTTCTATTTTTGCCGTGCTAACTTGCACCCTAATTGCGTAACACATTATCGATCGGAGTTGGTTTCATTTTGACACAAATTACTAATCTAGTGCTTCATATGTTCGAAAAATTTGTCAGCTCGACAACGTAAATAACGCAATGAATGTTGTTGAACTGTCAAAATGAAACCGACTGCTATTGATAATGTGTTACGCAATTCGGGTGCTGGGTCATTTGTTTGATTTCCTTCTTATATTACTTACATGTAAGCCATAGGTTGCACCACTAGAGAATACAGTTCTACTTTCGAAGGTGTACCTTTATCTTATTATATTCCCACAGATTTGTTGTAGTTCGCGTTTCTTAACTTTTTAAATTCGTTTGCAGATGTCAAAGAAGATAAAGAAGCTGGAGAAAGAGTCCCTATCATGGAAGACACGTTGGGAAACGTCCCAAACTGCTTTATTAGACATGTGTGGCGACAGACAGGCCAGCGAGGAGCGCGCCGCCGCGGCCAGCAGGCAGCTGCAGCACATGCAGGGGCTGTGCCGCACGCTGCAGGTATATCATCACTAGAGATCAGATAATCGGATGCGTGTTTACCTAAAGTTGAAGTGTTGGCTAATATTAGCCAACACCTCAACTTTAGGTAAACACCAATTCCATATGGAATGGGCTATTGTATAAAAAAAAACCCAGAATTCAGGGATCGACAATTTAGAGTTGTGATTATAGAATTGAATGTATATTTACTTACTTTCATATGTTGGCTAATATGGATGCACTTTTGTAAAGTTCGTAAAAATCTCGCGATTCAAGAATTGATAAATTTAGTACTTTTTGACTAAATAATCAAATGCTAGCTAATGTTGTAAAGTAGGTTGCCAAACAGGCATAGCAAACATCAGGATAAGTAATGTTAAAAATGAATTTCAAGTAAACAAGCATACAAATAGTTGAGCGATTCCGGTTTCCCGGTATTTTTTAAATAAATAAAACCACATATTTAAGAAGTCGTATCCATACCATGTATCCGATTAGTTGTGCATTCTCGGATTTTCTGGAATCCCGGGATTTATATTAAGAAAAAAAAAAATTAAGAAGCCGCTTTCATAATTTCTTTGCCAAAAATTAACTTTAGGTAAATAAAATATGCATCCGATTACCCGAGCTCTCGTCATCACACTAATACATAAAGGTAGATTTGGACCAAAAGAGCGAATGCGTATTCTGTAAATGGAGTCGAGAGCTCTTTCGTTGGTCTATCCTTAGCTGGTACAAAACTATGCAAGTAGCTGGCATGCCATTGTGCCTTTGATGCCAGCTACTTGCATAGTTTTGTACTAGCTGCAGGCATGTGTATTATAGCCGTACAGAAATGTTAGGGATGTTAGGAGAAGAATGTTCTTATCCTTGCTTTGGTAAGATTTGACAAGATCCTTCATAAAGCAATAAAAACTTTTTATGGGTGGTGTCAGCAGACTTCTTTGGGCGGAGCTTGTGGCTAAGTAATAACAGCCGCACGGGTCGATCCATCAGGTTAAGCTGCGCTTGCCGGGGTTGTCCGTGGATGGGTGACCATCTTTACATACCAAGACTCCTCCGTGCCTCGGAATGCACGTTAAGCCGTTGGTCCCGGCTGTCATTCGTGAATCTTTGACAGTCGTTACGGGTCGTCAGAAGCCAGAAAGTCTGACAACCAGTCTTACTAAGGGGTATCGTATTACCCAGTTACTGGGTTATGGAGGTCAGATAGGCAGTCGCTCCATGTAAAATACTGGTATTCAGCTGCATCCGGTTAGACTGGAAGCCGACCCCAACATAGTTGGGAAAAGGCTAGGCAGATTGATTGATTGATTTTTTGTCAGCAGACTTCTTTATGACTGCTCTAAAAATATTATCTGGGAAATATAAATACTATGTAATTGCCATTGGATTTGGAATCATTACACTGCAAAACTTGACTTAGGGTCCCCCCGCAGGGTTCGCATATGGGACGTAAAATTGTCAATGGATTTGGAATCATCACACTGCAAAACTTGACTTAGGGTCCCCCTGCAGGGTTCGCATATGGGACGTAAAATTGTCATTGGATTTGGAATCATCACACTGCAAAACTTGACTTAGGGTCCCCCCGCAGGGTTCGCATATGGGACGTAAAATTGTCATTGGCTATGGAATCATCACACTGCAAAACTTGACTTAGGGTCCCCCCGCAGGGTTCGCATATGGGACGTAAAATATCCAACTGTTACTAAGATTTCGCAAAAAATATTGCATACCCTCTATGGCAGATTGGTAAGCGTGTTACTGCAGTACGATTTCTGACTAACCAACCCCTTGACAATTCAAAAGTGCCTGTAATTGGTTTATTTTAAATAAATGCTTTGAGTTTGGGTTTGAACTATGATAGCAAAATCCTAACTCCTAACTATTATTATAAAACGCGAAAGTCAGTTTGTTTGTTACGTTTTCACGCTAAAACGGCTGAACGGATTTGGATGAAATTTGGCACACGGGTAGACAGACCATGACTTGGAAAAGGGCTACTTTTTATCGACATACCTCGAGGGCGAAGCCGCGGGTGGAAGCTAGTATTAAATAAAATTGAGTTATGTGCCATTTTACAATGTCAATCAAATATTTATTCAGGGTCAAAATTGCTTAAGTACAAAATTAATCACAGATTATAATGTTAGATGACAGCCAATAAATAACGGATTAAACTTAATAGTTAACTTAATAATTACATTGTATACTATTCCGTCCAGGCGGAGCGCACAGTGCTGCTGGGCACACTAAAGGACAACAACATCGAGCGGCCGCCCGTGCCCTGCGCACCGGCCGCGCCGCCTGCGCCTGCGCCGCTGCCTGTTGCGCAGCAGCCCGCCTCCAATGCCAAGGTAATTGCTTTACTTCTTGACTGAATACAAGTTGCTTGCAGTTCAGTAGCATGTGTGCTGTGACTATGAATGATAGGCTGAGGAGTGATGTCATAAGGCAACATTGCTGTTTGAAAGAAGATGTAGTGACAACAATTTAAAAGAGTATCTTAGATGGTTTGGTCATGTTGAGAGGGTGAAGGCGACTAACAAAAGGTATTTACAAGGCAGATGTGAGTGAAAACGCCGGGAGGGGATGCGCTAGGAAGACATATAGTGACCTTATTAGTGATGTTCTTCAGAAAGGTCAGGTAGTACTCGCAGCGGGCGTTTATGACCAGATGCTGGTCCTGCTTCACAACCACAACTAATTAATTAACATTTGAAGATACTGTTGGAGCTGCTGAAGATTGTAAGATTATCTTTGCATTGTATAGACTCAATCTCCTTTGTATTATTTAATTGCATAGCACATGTGTGAGTACTATGTACAGTCAACAAAAGAGATATCTAGGCTGGTTATACTAACATATTTGTATGTGAATTGCTTCATGTTCAATTTCGTGACAATATACAATTTTGTGTTGGTGTGTTACAATGTGGGAGTATTGCAAAAACAAAGTAATATATATAAAATTGAACATGAAGCAATTCACATACAAATATGTTACTCTACCCTGCCTAGATATCTCTTTTGCTGACTGTACATACTCTAAAGTTACCATTTAATGTGCCCTGGCGGCAGAGAGTATGTCATGATCACTCTAATGTGTCGCTGATGGTGGCGCGTATTGGATCATTTAGCTAATCTATGCGTCAGGTTCGTGAACGGACGCTGTCAGTGGTGGCTGGTCATATTTTAGCTGCCACGGCTTATTTTAATTTAATTTAAATTCTGATTTGTTTTTTTTTTATCACGGATGCTTTTAACGCTCTGCATCGTTCTCACATGTGTAATTTCAACATGAATGATGTAACCATATTTTGATTTAAAAGAATGTCCGTGGAGTGTCTTGCCGTTCTTCTCCATAGGTATTTACTACGCTTTGGAATGGGCAAATAGCTTCGTCGTTCTGACTGATCGACCCCTTGACAGTTCGAAAGTGTGCCTGTAACTGGTTTATCTATATAAATAAAAAGAGAAGTCCTGACTGACTGATTGACTGACTCGTCAACGCCCAGCCCTAACCCTTGGACCTAGAAAGCTGAAATTTTGCACAGAGGTTCTCTTTATAATGTAGACAAGGAATAAGGAAGGAATTCCCGGTAGTACGTTCCCGTAGGATATTTTCCTACATCCACGCGGGCGAAGCCGCGCGGGAAGTGCTAGTTTGAAATAAATGCTTGAGTTTGATGCATGAATGTAAACGAAAGGATTATGTAAGGATCGTAGCAGGTGGCGTTCTGTAGTTTCTGCCTGCCCGTATTGGAAGAAGTCGTGAGTTCATGTATTCATACAAATTGTATGTAATCGTTCAAATTTATCGTATAAATGACTGGTCTCTGTAGTATCATATTTAGTGGCGTACAGCTTTTTCAAGGAAGTTGTGTCACGAGCAAGTACTTGTAGACTGATCGCAACGCATCTGCGATGACCCTCGGTAATGCAGATGTGTAGGCGCAGGTGATCACTTACCATCTGGAATTTTAGAGGCAAAATGTCAAGTTAATGAAAAAAAAAACTCAATACTTATTAAGTTATTTTACGAAAATGTAACATAACTTATATAGTTTGAAATATCCGTCATTACTCTATGTATAGTCGTCAATCTAACGTGATATTCTGTATCCTCCAGGTCGACGCGATGGCCGCAAACTGCGCCCAGCTGCGCCAGTCCCTCGCGCACCTACAGAGTCAACTAAACACACTCACAAACAAACAGAAGGAAGAATCACCCGCGCCGGAGAAACCAGAGAAAACAGAGAAGAAGAAATCTAAATCTAAGAAAAACAAGGCAGAGAAAGCAAGAGCTGAAGCCGAGAAAGCAGCAACAACAACAGCCGAAAGTGATGACGCAAAAGATGTGACAGAAGAAATTCAACCCTCTACTAGCCAGAATACGACTCAGAATGAAACAGAGAAGGTTGACGAGAAAACGATAGAGAACCTATTACAGGCAATCAATAATGCTAACATCAATCTTTGTGACCTAGAAGTTGTGAACGACGAAATTTCAGAAGCAACATCACAAGAGAACTCCGAGAAGGTAGAAATTAATGAAATTAAAACTGACGAAGTCAAAGAACCAACTTCAAATGAAAGCCTATCTGCGTCACCGGTTGAAGTAACTTTAACTAAAGTTATTGAAGTCACAAATCAAGTAGATGATATCGTAGAAACAAATATAAATGATGTCAACGAAGTTATTTCTAAGTTTTTAAATGAAGTCAAAGACGTTTCAAATGTGAATGGATGTGACGAATCAAATGTATCAATTGTAGAATTGTCGAATGAAGAAGTTTCGCACTTAAATGAAGTAAAACCAATCGTTAGCGACGCATAAACTGTTAGTGTGTATATAAATTAGTGTTTTGAACTTTTCTACGTTGTTTTAGACGATCAATACGTTTTGGAGCATATTTTGACGTTGTATCATACGCATTTGTTACATATTGATAAAATTGCCAGTATTAAGTTTAGTATCAAAAGTGCAGTGTATGTGTCTACATTATATGTATGGTTTCAATAAATTGATACATAACATAAGCTGCTTATCATTTTGATAGTTTTTACAGTTACCCTAATTTAGTGATGCAGACTTACAGCGTGGCCACTTAAATCAATAACACCATGCAGTTTTCAGTCGGAAGATAATTCAAACTTTCGGAGCTTTTTTGTAACTAATAGCCTATTCAAGAGATATTGTTGATATTCGATATTTAGTAGGTCCAATCTTTGGCACTGCTAATTTACTAGAGTTCTAAGTAAAACTGGTCATAATTTGGTCCTACTTCAGTCTAATTATTGACCACTAGATAAAACTTGACACAGCGAGATAGAAATTCTACTAAAATGTCTCAAAACGCCTAATTATCAAGAACTGACAGGTATTTGGTATCTACATAGTATAAATTATAAAATCAAATGTGTATGATACAACATTTGTAAGTATCAAGTTGGTCTCGTAACTTAATGGTATTTTTTAATCGGATACAAAATTGACTGGGTAAATGTTTTGGCTTCTGAAAGGAAAATCAACACAATTTGCTCTAACAAATAGTCAAGCGCGCGGAAACTGCTCTGATTGGTTGAATTCATTTCTAACAGACAATCGCATCACTTGACTTTTAGTTTTTTTAATTTTGATTCGTCGAACGTCGATAATTTTCGTTCAGGGTGTGACATGTTGAAAATCGCACTATTTCGCTCCTATGAAAAAATCTCCCATTTTCTGAAAAATTAGATATAAGTATTGGATCTTTGACACATAATCTAACTAAGCGGTATGTTACTTAGATAAAACATCGTAACTGATAGGTATGTAAGACAGTTTTTTTTTACTAGTTTACGAAGGCCCACTCCTGGGCAAAGGCCTCCCTCCACTCCTATCTTTCGCGAGCCCGCGCGTCTTCCATCGAGTTTGGAGGGAACCTTTCCAGCTCGTCCCGCCACCTCCTACATGGCCTGCCGCGCAGGGCTATGTGCTATTTGGGCCAACACTTGATCATGCGGCAGACATGTCCCATTTAAGTTAGGCAGCTATCTTTGTTTTGGAGCGTAGTATTGTATTTCGAACACGATCCGTTAATTTAACGCCTGTACCTATACTGTGCTCCATTGCTCATTGGCAGACCTTGAGTTTGGACTTCAGGATGTTAGTCAAAGATCAAGTGTGTGCAAAGAATACACATGTCCATGAGCCTGCATTTCAGTGACATAGGCAACCCTTGAATAGTTCCTTTATGGACCAGTAGCTCTTCCAAGCAATTTCCGTTCGTTTTGTGATGATTTCTTTGTCTTGCCTCGCCTGGAAACAGCCTTGGGCCAAGTAAAGGTATTCCTGCATATGGTGTATGTCGCCCCGTCTACTTTTATGAAATGGAATGAAATGAAATGAAATGAAAAATGAAATGAAAAATGAAATGAAATCTTTTTATTCCAGATGTAAATCCAAATAAACTTACAAATTAATTACATATATATAAACAAACACAAACACACACAAACAATATCATAATCTTAGCTTAATAGCTTTCTTCGATTCGTCGGTATAATTATAGTGTTTTTTCTTATAAATATGTACTTTTAATTATTTTCTTATTTAACATGCGTTCGCTGTCATACTTCAATGTTATTTCGTGGACAATAGTGTGGGTTATACGTTTTTTTCGATTGTATAATTTAACTACTTTGTTAATGCTGTAATGTATAACTGTTTTTTGTCCCAAATAAATAAAATAAAATAAAATAAAATAATTATGAACCAAATCAGGTTATCGGCGTGTGGTAGGACTGCCATCTCATATGTAGGGGGCTGTGGTTCCAGTCACGTACTGCGGCCACCAATGAATTGGCCGATCGATATATGGCGGTGCGTGCGGCGGCCGACCGGCTCCTCAGCAGCGCCTGCCAGCAGGGCACGCGGCCCGCGGTGAACATGGCGCTTGCGCTGCACCACCGAGGCAGTCGAAACATCGCGCGCCACGCGTCGTTGTACTGCACTCGCATGTCGCTCAGTGCCGCCTTGGTGTAGTTTGTCCACAACTCGACTGTGTAAACGCTTGTGCAGTAACTAGTAAACAGCTGGGCCTTCACAACGTCGCTACAGCGGCTAAACCGCCTCGCTAGCATATTGCCTCGTACCGATATGGCTCGTCGCTGTCTTTCTATGTCGGCGTGGTCGGAGAGGTCGGCTGTTATTACGTGACCTAAGTATTTGACCACGTTGACTTTCTCAAGCGCTGTGCCGCAAAGTTGAAGTGGCGGCAGATCCGACCAGCGAGAAGCGTTCGGGCTTTCAAACACCATGTACAGTGATTTATCCGGGTTGTAGGTACACCATGTTGTGGTCTTTGGCGTAATTTTCACACACAGCTAATAATTTACGCATCGCCGATATCGACGGAGCCAGCAGAACCATATCATCTGCATATGAAATATGATTTGTTAGGGTCCCGTTAATCGAACACCCTACACCTGTTTGATTGAGTTTGTCCGATAGCCCATCCATGTAGACGTTAAATAGTGCTGGGGACATGCTTCCACCTTGTCTCACACCGCACTTAAGGCCAGAGGGCGTCGATAGCTCATTTTTTTATGCTTTAAAATAGTTTCTTAACTTAATTAAATCAGACAAAGTGCCTATAATAAGTCTAGTCAGGTGATGGTATGGTATGGTATTCACTTCGCTTCAGATTTTTTTACAAGTGTAAGAATTATTTCATGTGAAGATTTCTTATTACAAGGTTAAAGTTAAATGTTACAGAAATAGAATTATTTTACTGTTAGGTACGTTTAATTATTTCGCATTTTAATTGAAATGCACCTTTCAAATAGGTACTATACCTACATCCATAATCCTAATCATTCTTTAAACTATGTAACTAGCAACAGCACCCTAATTGCGTAATACACTCTCAATCACATTCAGAATGATATTGAAGCATGGTGCTATACATTGTTTTATAGTATTTTATTAAATACCTGCCAAAACATGTATGTCATACCTTGAGGTTATTACATAGCATAAATATTAACCTCCATATTTCCACAATAGTCATCCACGTTCTACGTCAGGAGGAAAAAAATATGAGGTAAGTACTTACCTACTTAATTTTCTCGACACTATTTTACAAGTGAAAAAAACTTCTCTACTCTCGCGCAGTCCGGCTGTAAACGTTTTTGATGTACATAGGTACCTCTTATGTACCTATATCTGATACAATAATAGGCCTAATAATTGCTGGGATTAATTAACAATAACATAGTTATATTTATAAAAAAAATCTGACCTGACAGACGTTGTCCTGTCCAATAATTCATAAAAACTTCCCATAGAAAATGCACTTTGTTTTCCTGAATTTTCCAATTTTCCCGGCAACTTTTCGCATTTTTCTTTTCTTAAGAACCTTCCTCGGACTTCAACGAAAATTAAAAAAAAAAAAATAGGCGATTTGGTTGAGCCGTTCTCGAATTTTGAGCTTTGGAACACATTTAACCATTAATTTTTATATAAATAGTTAGATATAATTAGGTATACACTGATAATAATTGTTGATTTATAAACGGTATCTTTATTTCTCGAAATATTTTTTAGTCTGGTTCTTGGTATATCGTAGTCCACCAGGTTATGGAGATTTCTTGAAGCAAAAATACATATTTAAATGACTATTAAAATATTATAAACATGCTGAATGACTAATTTCCACATGTTCAGGTGACTTTTTATGAGCAAAATCGTATGATTTTGCTCATAAAAAGTCACCTGAAACAGTTGAAAAACCAGTAGATTGTGTAGAAGAATATTTTATAATAATTATTATAGTAAGTATTTGTATGGGTATAAAAATAAACGTATTGTCTGATTGTATGGCTGAGGTGCAACTACAATTTATTGTTAATCATTTTAGTACCTATAGCAAAACGTTGAAATGTGATCTGCCTATCAGCCTTACAAATCCTCTTTTAAAATTGAATAACTATTTGTCTGGCTGAGAATGCAGAATCTCTCTGGTTTTTACGGAGTAGGTTAAAAAATCGCTATATTTTCAATAGTTATTTTTTTGCAGTTACAATTGTGTTTATTTAACTCTATGTACAAAACTTCGTAGATATACCTACGTTAAATGTTAACTTCGCTTACCCTTTCTGTGTGTGATCGTTTGACCATGAATTATTGATAAGATGACAAGATGCTCTATCTGAATGTGTGAGTTACAAGTTTTTGTTTTATTTTGTACTGAGTAACTGTATTGTGTTTGACCAAGAATTTTTGCGTTTTTTTTTTTAAATAAATAAAGTTAGATTTTGTAACTACCAATAATATTTTTTTATTTCGAATGTATGTATGATGAAGAGCTCGTATTTTTGAAATAAGAGGTTTTCAAGTAGGATGTGTTTACCAGACTTCAAAATCAAAATGAGTGTGTAGTAAACATAATAGTAGTAGTAGTAGTGTAGTAGTTTGGCTCTCAATTCTGTGTTCGAGATAAGGGGACCAGGAGACCCGTGGCACAGGTTATACTTAGTATGGGCTCCTGTCTTCTTGTAATTTTATACTGTGTCCATTTTAATATTTGTGGGAGAAAATAAATACATTTTATTATTATTTTTATATAGTAATAAGTGTGTTCAAACAACTGCCACGTTGGTCTAGTGGTCGCAAGCGCTACTGCTGATCATGAGGTCCTGGGTGCGATGCCCGGGTTAGGCAAAGTGTTACTGGGTTTTTCCAATCGGAATTTCTCAGTAGCAGCCCGGTTGATGGCAAGGGACTTAAACATAACTGGTGAAATAAGGGTGTACCTACCTACCACAAAACAGCACCCTAATTGCGTAACACGTTATCAATCGGAGTTGGTTTCATTTTGAAACAAATTGCTATTCCATTGCTTCATATGATGATTTTAATTTTTAATTGTATCTTGATTTTAATTTTAACTTGTTTTTATGTAATCTTAATTTTGGCTATTTTGATTTTAATTTAGAATTTGGTCTCTAACATAATTTATGCTCGGTGTGTACCTAGGTGCCCATTATTTATCGTCAAATAAGTAATAAGTATTTTGGATGTATTTCATATCTTTGTATCAGTGTATTCAATTGTTGTTGAGCCAAATAAATAA
This sequence comes from Cosmia pyralina, assembly GCA_946251885.1. Classification (NCBI taxonomy): domain Eukaryota; kingdom Metazoa; phylum Arthropoda; class Insecta; order Lepidoptera; family Noctuidae; genus Cosmia; species Cosmia pyralina. The sequence goes on from OX276363.1 coordinate 1,135,623, forward strand.
AATAAAAATAAAATATGTTCGAAAATTTTGTCTGCTAGACAACGTAAATAACGCAATGAATGTTGTTGAACTGTCAAAATGAAACCAACTGCTATTGATAATGTGTTACGCAATTAGGGTGCTGATCTTTATCTGTTCTGTGATACCTATCTACTATATAGGTACCTCTGCCAAACCCTTCGGGGATTATAGGCTTGGTTTTACGATGATGATGATGATTTTGTAGATGTGACGCATATTTTCCCAAAAACTTGCTTTTTACATTGCTTATTTTATTTTTTTTTGTCCTTTGCGTCATGTTTACCGCAAATAAACGTATTTTCTTTCTTTTCTTTCTTTCTTTCTTTCTTTTACGGATGTGTTCAGAAAAGTTTGAAAATCATAGATGGTGGGTACCTACTAATGTTATTAAAATAAATAAGACTAGGAAAAAAACAAACAAACACAGAAGATAGAGAAAATATCTCAAAGACGTAAGTATTTCAGTAAAATATTTTTCACTTAGTCGCTTTTTTGAAGCCCGCGTTGATTTTTCATTGCAAATAGGTCTTTTTTTATTTATTCTTCACCCTGTTACGACGCCGAAAGAGAAAGGCCTCTATTTCACCCATAGCAATTCAGCTTTAAAAATATTATCTAGATGCTAGATTAGCAAACTCGATCACTTGTTACCGAGAATTGCACAAAATATTGCAGATGTTGTGCACTTCTTATTTTAGTTATACCCGCGTTAGCAGTTGCAGCTGCTGGAGCCATAGGAGCAGCGGTTTACGTCGCGTATACCGGTGTATATTACTGTAACAAGCGAAACGCTACGTTCACACTGCATGGCTCCGGTCTTAAATGATAAAATACCTAAAAGTTGGAAAGAATTGCCGCTATCATTATTTTAAAAAGGCTTCGAAGCTTTTTGACAGTCAAAGCACTGAACCGAAGTAAAAATTTTCACTCCGAGCTCCGGTTCATTTATTGAGAAACTGTACCTATCTAAAATTATATTTATAGTTCAGAATTGTACCATGCACATCTATCAACAATGTGGCTAAAAACATTTCGATAATGTAAAGCATTTTATTTAATACATAATTTTTGTGTAAAAAAGTAATGATTTGACTACCCATTTGTAACAGCGTATCAAGAGCTAGATCTTGCAATGAAGACTTACATAGGTACACAGATTACTAATAATAGGTCTTTACCTATGAAATTGCCGTTTTGTATGAAAAAATTTAAACGAATTTTTTTCATGCATTTTTCATTTGTATTAATCGAAGTAATCACCCATGCAATCAATGCATCTTTGCCAACGCAGTGGCAGTTTATTGATGCCCTTCTTAAAGAAATCAGCTGGACGGGAGGCAACAAATTTTTCAATGGCATTTTGTACTGCCTCTCGGGTATTGAATTATTTTCCCGCCAAAAAGTTATCCAAATTCTGGAAAAAGTAGTAGTCTGTAGGCGCAAGGTCTGGTGAGTAGGGCGGATGACGGAGAGCTTCCAACACCAGTTATTGCAACTTGTAGACCGTGTGCTGTGTAGTATGAGGTCGCGCGTTGTCGTGCAGGAGCAGCGGAGACGAGCGATTGACCAATGCTGGTTGGAGATGTGCCAGCTTCTCCATCATTGTGTTCAGTTCTTCACAGTACACATCTGAAGTAATGCTCACCCCGTTTGGTAAGAAGCTGTGATGAATCACACCGGCGCTAGACCACCAAACAGTGACCATCACTTTTCTAGGGGTAAGTTTTCGTTTAGGGCATTGTTTAGGTGCTGAACCAGGATCCAACCAACTTGCTGAGCGCTTGCGGTTAACAAACAGAATCCATTTTTCATCGCAGGTAACAATGCGGTTCAAAATTCCTTCATTTGTGAGTCTGTTGAGCAGTGCAAGGCACGTCTCGACGCGTACTTCGCGCTGGCGATCATTGAGTTCGTGGGGCACCCATTTGTCAAGCTTTTTTACCTTGGCAATTTGACGCAAATGGACCAATATTGTTTTGACGCTAACGTCGAAAGCTGCTGCTAATTCAGCAGATCAGATTGTGTGTTTTCAGATTGTGTATCATCAGCTTCCACAATCGCCTTTAATTCGTCATTTTCGACTAAAGTCTTCGGACGACCGCGAGGTTCATTTTTCAGGGCGAAATTTCCAGAACGGAAGCGAGCAAACCAATAACAAGTGGTGCGTTGGTTTGTAGTGTTAGCTCCGTAAACGTCGTTGATGTTGCGTGCCGCTTGTGCCGCGTTGCTGCCACGACGGTACTCATATTCCATAATTACTGGAATTTTTAACGTATCCATGATGACGAAAAAGATTGAAATGCGATGAAAATGTAACACTAATCAATAAACAAATGACTACTTTTGGAAAAAAAGATCCATGTTTTTAAAATAAAATTAATTTGAAATTAGAATTCTTAGCCAAACAAAAATTATTTTGATTTGAAATGGCCAGTACTGCAGAACGGCAATTTCATAGGTAAAGACCTAATATGTACCAAGCTAAGTAGGTACCACGGCACGAAAACAGAACAAAAAATTTCAACCGTATACTCTATGGTTGGAAGAATAGAACAAGACAGGTCTCCTCGCCCCCTTCCATCATTCTTCACCCCTTTGTCACCCGGTGCCAAAACTATAGACAATTTACAAATGTCACTGTCAAATTAAGGCGGTTGTCGACTAAGTTTACATTTACATTACATTGCCAATGCCATTACAGTTTTATTGTTGATCGAGGGAAGCCTGCGTTGATTAATTTCCGTACTTACCTATCCTCTCAGTGATTTTAAACTATAATATTTTGCATTCGTAGTGCAAGATGTACAACAAGTGTTGTATCGAACATTGTGGTACTAAACGAAAGGACGTTAAAATGCATCCGTTTCCTTGTAGTGAGACAAGACTCAAAAAGTGGCTTCTGAGCATTAATAGTTATTATTTGCGTAGCTTAAGCTCGCAAGAACTTCAGAAACTATGTGTGTGCCAGAAACACTTTGAGAAAAGGTTCATCAGTGAGAAGTATCGGCTCAAAGTTGGTTCATATCCATCATTGTTTTCGGCCGATGAAATTACCTCTGGAATACCAACAAAAGTTGACGAAGGTTCGTACGAAATTATAAATAACTCCTTAATTTGTAAACTGAGTACATTCCATTATAACCCACTCCAATTTTCGTAGCCAGCATTGATTTTTATATGAGCTTCTAACAGGCTGTCCAACTTGTATTAACTATGAGGTACTTATTGCAAATTTAAAAACACAATGTGATGTGAACAAAACTAATGTGTGCTTTTATAATTTGCCTTGATGTGGAGTTCACAATAAAATTGTCACGTAAGAAATTATAAAAGTGCATATTGGCAAACAGTTCACCGCTCTACCACCCAATAAAATGAGCCTTTCCACATAGTTTAGAGAATACTAATGTATACATTTCCTTTTCAGATGTTAATCAGAATAATGATCACAATTATTCTCGGAAAAGGAAACATGATGACCATACATATGCCCGTCTGCCTGGTAAGACATGTGAACCTGCTGATTATTATTATAATACAGTTGTTTTTTTTTTTATGTTCCTTACAATGACATTTAAAAAATAAAAAGTACTTTATTTCAGATACCTCACTTGCAGTGTCTTTGTTATCAGAAAAACAAACCATTAATAGTGGAGTGTCCTCAATTCCTGACACAGAAAATAATGGAAATGTAACAGGTATGTACTCACTATGGCACTTGATTTTAAATTCCCTACAGACATTTGTGTATAGTTCTACAGTTTTTAAAATGTTAATATTAGGTCTTTACCTATGAAATTGCCGTTCTGCAGTACTGGTCATTTCAAATCAAAATAATTTTTGTTTGGCTAAGAATTCTAATTTCAAATTAATTTTATTTTAAAAACATGGATTTTTTTTTCCAAAAGTAGTCATTTGTTTATTGATTAGTGTTACATTTTCATCGCATTTCAATCTTTTTCGTCATCATGGATACGTTAAAAATTCGAGTAATTATGGAATATGAGTACCGTCGTGGCAGCAACGCGGCACAAGCGGCACGCAACATCAACGACGTTTACGGAGCTAACACTACAAACCAACGCACCACTTGTTATTGGTTTGCTCGCTTCCGTTCTGGAAATTTCGACCTGAAAAATGAACCTCGCGGTCGTCCGAAGACTTTGGTCGACAATGACGAATTAAAGGCGATTGTGGAAGCTGATGATACACAATCTACGGCTGAATTAGCAGCAGCTTTCGACGTTAGCGTCAAAACAATATTGGTCCATTTGCGTCAAATTGGCAAAGTAAAAAAGCTTGACAAATGGGTGCCCCACGAACTCAATGATCGCCAGCGCGAAGTACGCGTCGAGACGTGCCTTGCACTGCTCAACAGACATACAAATGAAGGAATTTTGAACCGCATTGTTACCTGCGATGAAAAATGGATTCTGTTTGATAACCGCAAGCGCTCAGCAAGTTGGTTGGATCCTGGTTCAGCACCTAAACAATGCCCTAAACGAAAACTTACCCCTAGAAAAGTGATGGTCACTGTTTGGTGGTCTAGCGCCGGTGTGATTCATCACAGCTTCTTACCAAACGGGGTGAGCATTACTTCAGATGTGTACTGTGAAGAACTGAACACAATGATGGAGAAGCTGGCACATCTCCAACAAGCATTGGTCAATCGCTCGTCTCCGCTGCTCCTGCACGACAACGCGCGACCTCATACTGCATAGCAGACGGTCTCCAAGTTGCAAGAACTGGGGTCGGAAGCTCTCCGTCATCCGCCCTACTCACCAGACCTTGCGCCTACAGACTACTACTTTTTCCAGAATTTGGATAACTTCTTGGCGGGAAAAAAATTCAATACCCGCGAGGCAGTACAAAATGCCTTTGAAGAATTTGTTGCCTCCCGTCCAGCTGATTTCTTTAAGAAGGGCATCAATAAACTGCCACTGCGTTGGCAAAGATGCATTGATTGCATGAGTGATTACTTCGATTAATACAAATAAAAAATGCATGAAAAAAATTCGTTTAAATTTTTTCATACAAAACGGCAATTTCATAGGTAAAGACCTATTATAAAATATTTAAAATAATTAATATTATATATTTAATATTTAAAATTAAAAGAAATACGTTTTGTGGATGTTAAAGGTAGGGAGACAACTGTGCCTTCATTTAAAAATTGGATTTTGACTCTTCAAAGTTATTTAAGGCTGTGGCAATTCTTCCATAAGAAAAACGTGAAAATAATGCGCCCGCGCTATTTTACTTGTGTGTGTGTGTTTATTGTTTTGTAAGTGTTTGTTTGTAAGTGTTTATTCACAGAAATATTTTTTCAAATACATATCTATTACTTCTGCCAAACTGCAAAGCAGTTTGTTGGCAGATGTAGCCCCCTTTTTCTTTGTACATTTAATATTTTTTCAGATTTTGATTATTTTTTTTATTTTTTAGATTTTTAGATTTTTTTTTTATTTTTTTTGAGATTTTTTTTTTTTTTTTTCCTCAGATCCTATGGAAAACTTTTTTGGACTAGTGCGGGCGTATAATTTCAGAAATAATAACCCGAATTGCCACACCTTCGTCAACACCTTTAGATCATTACTAATAACAAGATTTATAAAATTTCACTCAGATACTTTTAATTGTGAAGATGATCCAGCAGACCAGTTGGTTAAACTGAAACGGCTATTTATACCTTCCGAAAAACATGATGTGCAGTATCTGGGTGAAATTAATGTAGAACCCCATACGTCGGAACGGTGCCGCGATCTGCTGCTCAGGAACGCCTCAATGTACATGCAAGAGCATATACAGCAGGGTGGGTCACAAGAAAAATTTTCTCAAAAATAAAATGTGTTGATTGCGTTGCCGATTTAACAACGCGTGAGGTTAGTGGTATACATAATTGGGTGCAAAAAAAGGAATACAAAACTATTAAGAAAATGAAATTGACCTACCCTTCTGAAAATGCAGTGAGAGCGTTCGGAGTAGTCACAGAGGAAGCAAATGAGTACTTAGAACATTTTCCAGCAAAAAATAACATTTCGAAAATAATAAAGACCCAAATTATGTCTAAGTACTCATTTGACTTCCTTTCTTGTGAAACATAAAAAAGAAATTGAAAAGGCCTTCCTTGACCATGGGTTAAAATTAGTAATTTTTAATTGGTATTGTTTAATAAATAAAATAATGAAAGGCACAGATATATCCCGATTAATTGGAAAATGTCTTCTCAGAATGCAAAATAAGGCATACACTAAATACAAAACTAAATTAAAAAATAAAAATTTGAATAAGTATTTGTTGTGTTTCATTTACATATTTCTCTGTAGTTTCCTGTAATTATTATGTTACCGATGAGCTTAACGAGTTCATTGTTTTTTTGCGGCTATGAGCAAAAAAGAATTTAAATCTGAATTACAGTACCAACGAGGTAATTGAGGCTGTTTGTGTGAGCCTTTGCCAAAAACTCAATACCTAAATTAAAAAAAAAAACGAACTGTCACGTTTTAAACTTCCAACTTTTCAACTAACCATTTTTTCTATGGGAATTGGGAGTGGGTCGTCTGATACGTAGTACCTATCCCCTAAGTAGTCTGTGGTAGGTACTTACATACGAACATTGCAAGATAAATCTTTAAGCTTGTAATAACTAAGTAGTTTTAAATGTGGAACTTGACGGTGGCATGACCGTGCCCTATTGGCTTTTGGCGATATTGTTTTTTTTTTTTGTTCATTGTATTGTTGGAAGGAGGTTGTGTCTTGGTTCAAGGTTATTGTTTGTTCTTTCTTAGGGCCTATTTCACGATGTTCAAGTAGCCACTACTTACAGAATAAATTAAAAAATGGGTCAGATTTTGGAACTTAATCATAGATGGTGAAACAGGCCCTTAGTGAAATTGAGTCAGTACCTGTTGGGTCCAAAACTAAGGTCTCAAAGGTAACTTAAATATCTATTAAGGTAGGTTACTTTTGAGAGCGCGCAATGGCTGAGCAATTGCACTACGGGTCTCGATTTTGATTCCCGTACCTACGAAACAATTATTTGTGCACCTCTTACATAACATTCCACTCCACCAGTGATTGTCGAATCTGGACGGTATATTATAATCTTACTTAGATCATAATATGCCAGTTCAACTTTTCAGATAACAATATTTTGTTCTTCGTAAACAGGTAAGTAGGTACAGACGCCAGCACATCAAGCTACTACAATGTGTCAAATTTCTTTAATTGATTTTCATCTTTATCGCTAAAGCATTAGGTTCAAGGTTGATGTGGAAAATTTGACAGTTTCGGGTGGCTTGACCTGCTGGCGCCTGTGCATACTTAGGTATCTCGCGTATACTATGGCCACGCATAGATCCGTTGCATTAGTTACTTATCGATCTTCTGATATAACAGTATCTTTTTTCAGCCGTTTTTAAACGGTTGGCTAAATGGCCCGCCGAAACCTTTTATTAGTGTTTCTAATTTTAAATATCTTTTTTTTTCAATGTTGTCCAACTGTCAACTTTATTCCTAGGTATTGTATTCAGTGCCTAGATATAAATCTGAAAGTGTCTTTGTTGTCTTCATTACAGATTTCAAATAAGTAACTGTTACTTTATTAATTAAGTTTACCAATAGGGAATGTCTCGAAGGTTATCTAGGTTCAGACAACAGCACATCAGGTTATTATACCAAACTGTAAAATTTCTCCTAATGATTTCAAATCTTAAAATGTTGACAGTTAAAATCAAAATCGAATGAGAAAATTTACCTGCTGCTGTGTGTACCATACACCCAATGTTTAAGGATGGGCCTAGTTAAATAGGTATTTGCACTACCCATAAGTGCCCATGCACTTAGGTAGTGCAGATGGATCATGGGTTCCATCTTGATTTTGGTACCTACTTCTGGCAAAAAGTCGCTACGGGTTCAATTTCTTTAATATTTAAAAGCTGTCGTTGCCTATTCATTCAGAAATACAGGCACAGGTTACCAGATCTATGTAAGTAAATAGAGACCGCCTCCGTGGTCTAGTGGTCGCAAATCGCTACTGCATGAGCTTCTGGGTTCGATGCCTAGGTTGAGCAAAGATTGATTGGGTTTTTCGATCAGGAATTTCTGAATAGCAGCCTGAAGTCTGGATTTTTGCTGGTCGATGGTAACAGGCTCGCCCCCTATTATATGAGAATTATTAAAAATATAACTTGTAAGATGTGGGTGTACTACAGGTAGGAACCTACACCTCTGAATAACCCTTCTGGGATTACAGTCGTGATGTTATAGAATAGAATAGAATACTCTTTATTATGCACACCATTTAAAATACAGGTATGAATGTTGAAATTTTACATAGGATGACACAATGGGCGGTCTTATCGATGAAAGCGATCTTTTACAGACAACCTAACCCCCCCCCCCCCCCCCCCCCCCCACCTTTATGTTATGTAGTAAGTTACCGCGACTTCGGTAGGCAGCTGAAATAAGTTACAATAGTTACCTAAATAAATATTTTTGCAATTGTTAGGGCTCCCCTAGTCAACAAGGAACCCTTATTGTAGTTTCGCCATGTCCGTCTGTCTGTCCGCGGCTTATTCATAGACACTTCGTAGTACAGTCAGCAACTAAAGTCGATTAACACTTGCAGTTTTTTAATCTTAATTATTAAGCGAAATATTTAATTCAAATCGGAACAGAACTACTTAAAATTTTAAGAACATTAACTCATAGCAATTAAACGAAAAAAAAGCAGTTTATCGAATCATTTTGTGTTAATTTAGATGATGTTACTACAAAGATTTAAAAGAAAATCTTTAAAAAAAAATGTTTTTAGGTTGCCTCCGCTTCATCACTTTTTTTCTCGTCTATCCGATGGTGTGGGGTGTCGTTGGATTAGCCGTTCAAATAAATATATTGCGTGTGTGTGACAGCCATTTTTGGAGTCAGGGATTCGTTTGTTTGCGAATATACTAAGCTAAGCTAATATTAAGCTTTAAAGTGCTCATTTTTTCAAGTGTCAAAAAACAACCACCGCCAGCTAAATGCGAAGTTACAAGGAAAACTATCACAGCCTAAGTAGGCTTTACAAGGTCAACCAACGTACATTTTGCAGTTGGAATGTGTGGGAGAACATGTTTTTCAACTAAGTATAATGTTAAGTTTGTTCTTGTGATAAATAATTCATCCCAATTATGGAACCTTTCATTGTGCGTGGTCCGACACGCACTTGGCCGGTTTTATTCATAAATCAGAAAGAAGCCTAATATACCTAACGCTATTACTTTCAGAAACGTGCAAAATAATCATCAAACAATACTTTTGAGGGCACGTCTGGCATTTATACCAACTTAATAACTCTCAGTTACTGTAAAATCACCTCTATAAACTTCGAATAAGGTGGTTAGCGACAGTAAACTAACAGAGCATTGTTAAGCAACGGTTTGTCACGGCGCGGCGTTTGTCAATCACGTGACGAACTTAGTAAACTGTTTATGAAACTGATGTTCCGTCAGAACCGAGCGTGATCCCTTGACCGTCGAAGGATGAAGTAAGATGGGCAGGTTGGTTCTGTTTCTTTGTTCGAGTGTTAGGTAAGATTCGTTAGAGGCTCGTGGATCGATGAAATGGCTCGTGGATTGATTGACCTCCTAGCTCGACCTCATGGTCGAGCTAGGAGATTCGCGGTATTGGTCATTAGACTCGTTAGAGCTTCAGTGTGGCTAGTCTTTCATCCTGGCAGTCTTCAGCGTCACTGGCAGTTGTAATCTGAAAAACAAGTAGGTAGGTAAGTTATAGGTGTCGTGTTCGAAACACAATACTGCGCTCCAAAACAAGGATAGCTGACGTGGCTCAAAAGGCTGCTTAACTTAAATGGAACTGGGCGGACATGTCTGCTGCATGCCGGACAAACTGTGGGTCCAGGTAGGACGGAGCTGGTGCCCTGAGACAGTGAGGCGGGGTCGCGGCAGACCACGAAGGAGATGGCGGGACGAGCTGGATAGGTTCCGTCAAAACTGGGAAGACGACGCGCGGGCTCGCGACAGATGGAAGGAGTGGAGGGAGGCCTTTGCCCAGGAGTGGGACAGTAGGCTAGTAAAAAAAAAGTTATAGGTACCTACTATACTGTTGCAGATGAGATATTTTCCCAATAGATGGAAGAATATCACTCCTAATCATCACAAGGGAAGAGGGGGCCAACAAAGGGTAAGCCAAGTATGGCCTTGGAACCCCCCCATAAAAGAGAAGGTAAGCACCATGGGTAGGTAGGCGGTAGGTTTCCCAGAACGTAAGTACTGGGATTCTGGGAAAAACAAAAATTATAGCCAAACACCGGATGACGTCGATGTAAATAAATAAAAGGGCAAGTGCGTGTCGGACCACGCACAATGATGGGTTTCTAGTTGGGATAAATTTATACTAAGAACAAACTTAACATTGAAGTTGAAAAACATGTCCTCCCATACATTCCAACTGCAAACGTAAGTTGGTCGACTAGTACTCGTTAACTTGTAAAGCCAATAACTTAGCTGTGATAGTTTTCCTTTTAACTCTTAAAATGTCGATTGTACACCATGTGTACAGATAACAATAAAATTTCTATTGTGTCTGCTAATTAGCGCGCGACGAGTTAACTGCGTTATATAACTGCCGTGAATTTTTTCACATGTCCAAAAACAACCATCTAGCTAGCGGGCAGACACTTGGATAGGCAGACACTTGGATCCCGTTGGATAGGCCGTGGATTGGTTGGATAGTATGGGGTATCGTTTACCCCATACTATGGGATAGACGAGAAAATAATATCATCCCCACTTTACCTACTTGCTAGGGAGGTACCTACCGAACAAGTTTTAATTTTTCTAGATTTTATTTCTATACCCATGCCAAATTACACTTTTCTAGTACTAAGAGTCTCTGAGGTAAGCCGGCTACAGACAGACAGACAGACGGACATGGTGAAACTATATCACCTACTGTTATAGTATTGTTGACTACAGAACCTTAAAAACATAACCCTTCTTTTTGGCTTGGAGGAAATCCCCATAATTTTAAACGGACGTGACCGTAAAATTGACTTTTGTTACAATTAATTTAATTTAATTGCTGTTAGGAACTGAGATTTCTGTGTCAACTAAGTATATTTTTATTTCAATATATTTTTGGTTTAGTTTTAATGCAACGAACAGTCGTGCAGTCGTTTAAATCTAAATCAAGAAAAAAGTAAAGATATCATAGTGTTGTCGCAATAAAAATGTAGACCAATCTAATAACAATGCGGAATCCATTTTAGATGCTTAACCTTTCTTTTTGTATTGTCTACAATCTAGTAGACACTCTTTCTGCGAAAAAATAAAGGTCTTTTATTAGAAAATCTATCTCACTATCTACCTAGTTTTCCCACTATGTTGGGGTCGGTTTCCAGACTAACAGATTCACAGAATAAGTATTTTACCTACATGAAGTGACTGCCTGTCACGAACTCACGATACCCCTTGGTAATTTTAAATCAGGTTGTCAGACTTTTCGGCTTCTGACGACCCGTAACGAGTGCCAAAGATATACGAATGACAGCCGGGACCAACGGCTTAACGTGCTTTCCGAGGCACGGAGGGGTCTCGATATACAGGGTGTTTGGTGCATCGTGTGCCAAATTGAAATGGTCGACTGAAGGGGTCATCCGCTAGCCTTTCAGACCCCTTAACACCCCTCATGCTCTGTGGATTTTTTTTTTATCGACTTTTTATTGTTTTCCAAAAAAAAGACCCAAATTTTACATTCAAATACAGATTTTAAAAAAAATATAATGCGTAGACTCTGAATTTTAATTTTATTTCGATGTGTATTGTTTAAGAATACTTTTAAATACAAAATTAGTGATATTAGTCACCTAGTTTTTTTTTTAATTCACTCGCAAAGGTAAAACTTAAATTAAAGCTGTACATGTTACAGCTGTTTATAAGGCTACAAAAAAAAAAACCAAAAGCGACCGGGATCTTCCAACTCCCTCATTAATTCTCCAGTCTATCCTCTTTCTAATGATGTGCCACATGCTATAAAAGTATTTTAACAACTTTGTGAATTCGCTAGAATTGTGAATCAAGTCACATAAAACTACATTCCAAATTCTAATGAAAAAATATTTATTGCGGAACTGTTACTTGAGAAAGAGGTAAAATTTGTTTTCTCAATCTTTCACAGTAAAATCTATCTTCTATCTCTTTCTTGCATACCTTAAATCGGTTTGAACAAATCGCGCCGCCCGACCCGCCATTTTTTTAGTCGAGACATCACTGCCTCTGCTACCTAACGTGTGTGCTAGTTCACCATACTCCGCGATTCTTTTATTACTTTGTTATCGTTGAGTTTTGTTGGTTCTTGTTACATTTGTTTAGTTTTTGTTGTTATTGTTAAACTTTGAGTTTTTTGTTATTGCAATGGCGACATTCTCTAACGAAGAATATGCGGACATCATGATGGCTTACGGAGCCGCTAATGGCGTCGCTCGTGCAGCGCAACGACTTTACCAGGAACGCTTTCCTGGTAGACGATCACCTGGCCGCAGAGTCTTCCAAGACACATACCGACGCATACGCGAGACTGGCAGTGTTACTTTTAATGAACCAAGGGGCCATATTGTGCGACATAATGTTGAAGTAGACGAGAGAATACTGGCACTTTTTGAGGAAGACCCTACAAGAAGCATTAGAAATGTGGCATCACATCTTGATATTTCAATATGGAAAGTGTGGAAAGTACTTCGTGAAAACAAAAAGCATCCATTCCACTACACTCCGGTGCAAGGTACGTAATTTTAAACTAACTTTAAACCCGTGCCAGCTTTGTTTGACCTTGCCTTTGTTTAGCAGGTAATGGGTATGGTATGGCGTCACTTCCAGGTAGTGAATCTATTAGCACGAACAGCGGGTCCTTTCTTGTGCAATTACTTATTGCCCAAGAGAAATTTAAAAGAGTTTTTTGTTTGTTGCAGGTCTTGAGGGTGGCCACTTTGAGAGACGAGTGGCTTTTTGTCGGTTTCTTTTACACACGGATGTGGATGATCCTGATTTTTTAAAAAGAATACTGTGGACGGATGAATCCAAATTTACCAAGGATGGGATCCTCAATTTACACAATTTGCACCACTGGACAACGAAAACGCAAAACCCACGTGTTAAAAGACAGAAATCTTCTCAAAGAAGGTTTAGTGTAAACGTTTGGGCAGGAGTGATTGGGAATCAGGTAATTGGACCGCATTACCTGCCCGATAATCTCAATGGCGAAGACTACCTGGAATTCCTACAAAATGACCTGCCCGAATTAGTGACCGATGTGCCCGTATTTAATGAACGTGTGCCCATTGTATTTCAAAATGACGGCTGTCCGGCGCATTGGCGATTGACTGTGAGGGAATATCTCGACAATGTGTTCCCCAATGCATGGATTGGACGCGATGGCCCTATTCCATGGCCGCCACGTTCCCCAGATCTAACTCCGTTAGACTTTTATGTCTGGGGACGTGCGAAAGAGTTGGTATATGCCACGGAGGTTCCAACTAGGGAGGTATTAGTCCAACGCATAGAAGCGGCATTCAATACTATTAAGGAGGAAATACGACTTCGTACAACAACTGTTGAAATACGAAACAGGTGTCGGGCCTGCATTCGCAACAGAGGCCAACAATTTGAGCAAGATTTGTAACAATGATTAAATAAATGTTAAAAATGCAATTTTGTTTTTTTATTTCAAGTAAATCCCACGAAAGATACAGATATGAGACACGAATTTACCTAACCATAAAAATGAGATAGCAGATTTATAGGTTTGACAGGTATCATTTAAGAGATTTTTTTTTAAATCATAATTTTGAATATTAGCCTTAGGTGACTCGATTCACAATTCTAGCGAATTCACAAAGTTGTTAAAATACTTTTATGGCATGTGGCACATCATTAGAAAGAGGATAGACTGGAGAATTAATGAGGGAGTTGGAAGATCCCGGTCGCTTTTGGTTTTTTTTTTGTAGCCTTATAAACAGCTGTAACATGTACAGCTTTAATTTAAGTTTTACCTTTGCGAGTGAATTAAAAAAGAACTAGGTGACTAATATCACTAATTTTGTATTTAAAAGTATTCTTAAACAATACACATCGAAATAAAATTAAAATTCAGAGTCTACGCCTTATATTTTTTTAAAAATCTGTATTTGAATGTAAAATTTGGGTCTTTTTTTTGGAAAACAATAAAAAGTCGATAAAAAAAAATCCACAGAGCATGAGGGGTGTCAAAGGGTCTGAAAGGCTAGCGGATGACTCCTTCAGTCGACCATTTCAATTTGGCACACGATGCACCAAACACCCTGTATAATGGATGGTCACCCGTCCATGAACCGAGTGCGGCAAGCGAAGGTTAACCTCGATCGACTCGTGCGCCTGTTATCATAATATAGCCACGAGCCCATCTAATTTAATAATATTAAGGTATTTAGCTTTATTCATAGTTTTAGTGGTTTCCGTCTGATTCAGTTTTTTTTCGGGTTTCACAGTTTCACCTCGGTTCAGAAAGCGAGGCGGCCTGAAAAAAAGTTGTTCATAAGTTTCGTTCATTTTAAGAAAATTATTGAGATCATGGTGGCACTAATATGATGCTGGCTGTTTAGGTAAACTTCGGACAGAAACAAGAATTAAATATTTATCAACCTCATTCAATTACTTAATTGATTTCTTTTGCTACTTCAATTTATTAGATTATTTTGCCTTTTAGGACGGAACGCTAGACTCTTTTTGGAACGCTAAAGCTTGGAGATTTCACTTCAGCTAAAATAGTACCTACTTGTGTAGGTATTAATATTATTTTTTTAAACAAAGCTTTTATTAGTCTGGATATCGTCTAGGACCAGAGTCCTTGTAAAGACGAATCAAACGAGCCCAAACTCGATCGTTGCGTCGTTTTATTACTGAGTTCCTGTGGCCACCTTCCAGCACCATCATCAGATCAGCTGGATGGTGCCAAAATATTGCAATGTCACCGATTTTACATACGTATGCCAAATTTCAGCTCAATCGAACACCGGGGAGTGGGTGAAACTTAACTTGCAAATTTTGAAAAGGACAACTTACATACGACATTAAAAAAACTTTTTTACAAAAAAATACAACCGACTTCCAAAAACAACACTACAAAGTGAAAAATAACTTTAATTTCGGAAGTCGGTGTCTGATTAAATGTATTTTCGTTTTTGCCACCGGCTTCCGAAATTAAAGTTATTTTTCACTTTGTAGTGTTGTTTTTGGAAGTCGGTTGTATTTTTTTGTAAAAAAGTTTTTATTTTTCACTTTTTAGTGGTTCACATGTGCTTACCCCTTCACAGCGTACCGGCGTGATGTTATGTTATGAACTGGTGTAAACAATAAACAGACATGAGATTTCAGCAATCCATTTGCTATCATTTATTGAGGAGTTCCGTTGCCTGTCTCAGAAGTTCTTCATCAGATCTTCACCAAATTGAAATGGGACCACTCCGAGAAAGTACTCTTCCAAAAACTATCCAAATCGCTTCAAGTGTGCCTATAAAATTGGAAGAGTTCTCTCTATTTCTCCAGGATCTCATCATCAGATCCTGACTTGATGATCATGGGACCACCTGGGAAGTATACCCTTTCAAACAAAAAAATAATAATAATCCAAATCGGTCCAGCCATCTTCGAGTAATCGGGGAACATACATAAAAAAAAAAGGTTCCGACGAATTGAGAACCTCCTCCTTTTTGAAGTCGGTTAAAAAGCTTGTATTGTTATAGTTAAAGACTATTAATTGTTATACACTTGAAACAGGCATTTTAGGCTTAGGGGGCGCTCAGCGATTTTGGCGATTTTTCGACCCGCTTTGGTTTGGGGTTTTTAAACATAAAACAATCACTTCGATTTGATAACATAATTTCCACAACAAAGAACACTGTATCACAAATAATTAAAACAGTTAATCAAATCGCAAATAAAGCTTCGATTCTTATCGATCTACATTTCTGTAAGAACGTAACGGTAAGCATATTATTGTGCGCTGGGTCAAGGTTGCAGCAGCGTGCGTACTTTCGCCTCGGTTAACGTTTTTGTGATAAAAAGGTGGTATACTAACTGTCAGGGCCTGATGTCAAGTTAGGTGGCAGTTCGGACACGTTCAGAGTTTTTACAAGCTTTTTTAGCTATGTACCTATGTTGCTGGAGATAAGACAGGTTCGATAGATATTGAGGGCCAGGCAGTGGGTAGGTACGGTCAGTGCTCGGCATTACATGACCTCTCGTACAAAGAAGAAGAGGTGAAAAGGGGTCGGGTTATGCAGATCACTGTACACAACTTAGATGTAGCATAGTTTGAAATTTGCATTCATTCATTTAAATTTTACGAATGTATTTGGTTATATGACTTTACAAGTTATTGCGTATGCGTAAAGATCACTTTCGCCTAAAGCAGTAATAATGATTGGTGATGTTGAAGGCGCACTCAGTTCGGATCGTGATCGGTTTTACGAATTTTACCGATGCTACATCTCAGTTGTGTCGTACTGTACATACTTCGTTGGCAGGTGATGAAAACGGAATACTCAAATCACAGAACAGATAAGAGGACCTCTTTTATCGGTTCTGTGCCTTTTATATCCATTGATCTAGTCATCAAGGTCGACGGACTGAGTATGGAGTCCTTGGTTCGATTCATATGTCGGGCAAAGTGTTTTTTGGTTTTCCCACCAGAATTCTTAGTAGCAGTCTTGTCTGAATTTGTGCCTGGAGGAGGAGGCGAACCTATTGCTTCATACATCCTTCTATTATTTGAAACTACAGTTCATAATGTGTAAGTGTGTACGGTGTACCTCTGCTTCAAGTCTGGCAAAATTTGCTTTCGTCTGTCAGTTTGTTGCTACTCCTCTACACGTCGTATATTACAACCGATCTAGATGAAACTTAGTATACAAGTTTTACGAATTTATAGATTTTTTTTTTGTCTTTTGTCGTCGGGGATTTTTGATTGGTACTTGCTCCAAAAAGGGGCAAAAAGGGGGCTACAGGATATTTATTTGAAAGGTATATATGTACTTAGGTACTTTAAGTTGGTCTCATAAAAATTTGGTGAAAATCTGATGAAAAAAAAAACTGGTAAATATCCCGTTTTAAATAACTTAAGTGGTAGGTACATAAGTAATTGTTGCAAAAAAGTTTGTGCTCGCGAGAACTACTACTATTTTTATGTAATTGTGCGGTGTGCCCAATAGCTTTACATTTGGTTTTAAGAGCGCTATCACAATTTCTCTTGTATTTGAGCGTTTGATTCGAGTTTTGATATGTGATTGTGGTTTTGTTAGAGCCACAAAATTAAAAAAAAACATATGCCCAAGAAAGCTTAATTATTTCTCTTGGGAGTGTTCTAAATAAATATTTCAATTTGTTTACAAAAATCAGTAAAAACTGAAAATGTTTCATAAAATTTTACTTTTGGACATGATGTTTTGATGTTTTGTTACATCGAAGATATAATAATTTAATCATTTAAAAAAATGTCCTTGGAACAGCTGTACCTTCAACTTCGGAGTGCTC
This sequence comes from Cosmia pyralina, assembly GCA_946251885.1. NCBI lineage: Eukaryota > Metazoa > Arthropoda > Insecta > Lepidoptera > Noctuidae > Cosmia > Cosmia pyralina. Next base: position 1,153,211 of record OX276363.1, read on the forward strand.
AGTTCAGTTTTTTATGTTTCATATAGTAATACACCAAAAAAAATTCCGTAAACCAGAGAGTTACTGACAATTTTTCGTCCGAAATTGTATTTTTTATCTACGAATGTATAATCCAAATTCATATAAAATGTATTTAATAAATAAGGTTACTATGTTACCTTGCTTGATAAAAAAAATTAGTCTATTTAAAAGTAAAATAATATGTTTAATTAATTATTGTATGCAGTGCTAAAAATCAATGTAAATCTCGGGACACGCGGTCTTTAGCTTTAGACGCCGACGCATCGCATAGCAATTTAGCAGTTGTGATTACGTTTATTTTGAGTCATATAATAATTATTTTTTTGTTTATAGTGTGCAATTTCAATTTATGAAAAAAACACTGTCAAAATGTAATAGCGCCCTTAAGTGTTATCTAAGCAGTCAGGTGCAGAAAGACGGCCGTCCTAGAAAACATAAATTGGAATCATTCTGCTCTTACTGGGGCTGGCTTTTACCTTGGCCAGAGGCTAAGCATTGCTATACAACGTGGCAATGCCGCCAGTCTCTTGGGTACATAACCAGTCGACAGCGATGCGGATGAATTTTTCGACGCCATGTTTTAGTTTGTGAATAGTTTTAGTTAGGATATAATTTGTTAGGTTTAGGTTATGTTTATATTACATTTAAATAAAAAAATTGATTACGAAATTAAATTCTGCTCTTTATTTTAACCCCACACGACATTGATCAGAAATCGCCCAATTTTATGTTTATTTTTAAAGCTTTCAAAATCCAAACAGGTTTTCAAAACGACAGGTCTTTTGTAAACAAGTAAATAATTAATGGCACCAAGGTGACAGACTCAAGTGCTTTCAATCACAACTTATTTGCCTTGGAAACAAAAAACTTATTGAATAGGTATAATAAATAAATTAATATACAAGCAGTGATTGCTAAGCTCATGCATAGACAATGTGCGCCTACTTTATACGTGGTGTTACCTAAACAGCGTGCCGCTGCTTTGACGACATTAACTTGCGACGCGTATACGGTTCCGCGTTTTCGTTTTGTAAAGATATTTTAATTTCATTAAACGTTATTATTTATTGATTTATTTACAATTTTCTAAAATAGCATGTTGGAGCAATCTGTATAGCACAGAGATGAAATTCAAACGAAAAAAAAAATCGTTACGCCACTCGAATTTTTTTCTGGGGGTTGTGCAAAAAAAAAACATTCATGAAGCTACTCACAGCTGGGTCAAAAATTGTTGTGTGTGTCTATTGAGACAAACGATGAATAAAAAATACGGAACCCTAAAAATGGCCAAAGTCCTTACCAGCTGACATAGAACAATAGGTTCATGAATGTGCCCTTGGCATAGTGATCCTAATTTTGGTTATTTTATTAAGTGTTTAGTTTGTTTAAAAATATTTTTTTTTTTTCAATTTATTAATTATTTTATCTTATTATAATTTTAATTCCTTTATTTAAGTATTATATACATATAAATTATATTTTTAAATATTAGAATATAAAAACATTTAAAAATATAAAAAATAGTAGCCCACCGATATCGGGAACAGGGTCCAAGCTACCGGTGGTCAGGGCTGCTGAGAGAGGAACCTCCTAACGATACGCGCCGTGTCCAGAAGTACCGCTTTCTGAATCAAGCCCTTGATCCAGCTGCCTAACGAGAGCCTCCTCAGGTGTTGATCGAGGCTCTTGGCTATTATGCCATTGGCCGTCACGACTATCGGCACAACGATTGCTGTATCCACATCCCACATGTCGACCACCTCGTTAGCCAGGTCAAGATACTTGATCTGCTTATCTTTTTCAGCTTTCACGAGGTTCTCATCATTTTCTCAGAAGAATAGATCCCCCCACTGCCACTTGTAGGTGTGGTCATCGTAGAGATGTCAGTATTAATGTCAATATTAATTTTAATTATTATTATTATTATGTCGCTATAGCAGGGGCACGTTGTGTATACAACGTGCTGCCGTAATCGCGACATTCCTTCAAAGCGCTGGAGAGCTAGTGGCCAGTAATCATAAAAATTATAATAAGACTAGCTTTTGCCAGCGGCTTCGCCCGCGTGGATGTTGGAAAATATCCCACATGAACCTCTTACCGGGAATTCCTTCCTTATTCCTTGTCTACATTATAAAGGGAACCTCTGTGCAAAATTTCAGATTTCTTGGTCCCTGGGTTTTGGGCTGGGCGTTGATGAGTTAGTCAGTCAGGACTTCTCTTTTTATTTATATAGATAAAATAATTCTTAATTGAAAAAAAAGAACAATTTCTGACCCAGCTATTAAGTAGCTTCATGGAAAAAAAAAAAACCTCGAGTGGCATGACCATTTGTCGTTTGTTTCAATTTTATCTCTGCGCTACAGATGCTCCAAGATGCTATTTTAGAAAATTGTGAATAAATCAATAAATAATAACGGTAAATGAAATAAGAATATATTTATAAAATGATAACGCGAAACCGTATACGCGTGTTGAATTAATGTCGCAATTGCAGCTGCACGTTGTATGGTACGTCTTTCACTGACTTGAATGTGCCCTGGCGGTTGAGAGAATGTCATGCTCACTCAAATGTTTCGCTGGTGGAGGTGTGTGTGTTGGATCATTAAGTTCCCTTCAAAATGGTTGAGCTAATTGGTGTTGATCCATGCGTCATGTTCGTGAACGGGCGCCATCAGTTGGGACTGGTCGTCTCTTAGCTGCCATGGCTTATTTTAAATTTAGTTGTTTTAGTTTCTATCTTTTTATTACGGACGCTTTTTAACGTGCACGTCTTTCTACATTGTTCCACATGTATATTTTCAACATGAACGATGTAACCAATATTTTGTAAAAATATTTTGATTGAAAAGAGTGTCCGTGGAGTTTCTTGCCCGTTCTTCTCCATAGGGACCTTCTACGCTTTGGAATGGGCAACTAGCTTCATCTTTCTGACTGACCGACCCATTGACAATTCAAAAGTGCCTGTAATTGGTTTATTTGAAATAAATGCTTTGAGTTTGAGTATTTTTATCTCACGAAGAGACACGCGCTTTACTTGTGTTTACCAAGTGTACCAACACGCTGTGAATGTGTGTGTAAGCGCAGGAACTCTCGGTACCGTCCGTCCGTCCGAGACAATGGCGAAGTCGGAAGTGTGTTTGTTATGTGCTGACGCTGTTCGTCTTCACGCACACGTTCACAACGTGTTTGTACACTTGGTAAACACAAGTAAAGCGCGTGTCGCTTCATGAGATATAATACTACCACGACACGCAAACGTGCGTACAGAATCTGAACACTATACTGTTCATCTTCTTGAACTCACGGTGTCCACATCTTTTATTTTTTGTGGATGGGAAATTATCAAATGAGTTCTCCCGCTCTGGGCGGAGCGGGAGGGCAAGTCAGACTTTTACTGAGTAAAACCCACCCGTGTTCCTTCAGTTGCCCGTGCCAGGGCCACGGTATTTCTTTCGATCAACCCGCGACCCCGGCGGCATCGGCCTTATTGGACCCCGTCACTGCTGACATCTCTACGATGACCACACCTACAAGTGGCAGTGGGGGGATCTATTCTTCTGAGAAAAATGGGTGAAGGGTTGGGTTAGGTTGGGGGTCAGTTACCTATTACATCTTGCTGAAGATGCTCAAACAGTTTTTGTTTTCACTTTGTGTCGGAGTGCACTATCCAACTGAGTAGGTACAGTCAGCGTCAATGATATCGGGATGAACAGACTGTTCAAACTGATCTAAACAAAAATGAAATATTAACTCAATGACATAAGGAATGTTTCAGAATGAAGACAGTACACGACAACTGTCATTCTGACAAGAACATCCAATTGAGATAAAGTTTAATTTTCTTAGGGTGGGTGCACCAAGGGCTAGGTTATAGTTTCCGTCAAAGTTAAAATTACCATAGAATGACTACCTGCTGTTGCACCGTTATGTCAAATGTAAAAGATAAAGATCGGAGCAGGGATATGATATTCGATGCGTCTGACAGAAGAAACAGATATTTAACAATAATTTTAACCAGCGAACCGTGGGCTGTTATGGTTACAGTTAAAATTATGACGTCAGCTAACAAATTGTCAAATGGAACAACCCATTTTTTGACTAACAGGAACTTTAACAAGGGTGGGTTGCACCATCTTACTTTAACAATAACAAACATCGCACCTTCAGTTCGATGTTTGTTATAGTTAAAGTAAGATGGTGCAACACACCCTTAGTTGTTGAGATCATTTTGAACAGTCTGTTCGTCCCGATATTTTTGACGCTGACTGTACTTATTTTTGATAGTCTATTGTTACTGTAGATAATAGTTTTACATAACTAAATAAAGACTCAATTTCGGTAACTATACAAACAGCTTTCCTAATTCACGATCTGAACAATTATCATCAAGTCTTGTTATCACGACTCCTCACAGAGAGGCTTTCGAATGTCTTCCGCAGTCTTCACAGTTGATTAGTTTGATTGTGATCATTCACAGGTTTTCTTTTGTATTGGCTCCGTGAATGAAGGCTTCGCTAAATTCTTGGAAATTGTGAAAATTAGGTAAGCTTTAGGTGATTTTGTATGATTTGGACTAGACTTCTTATTCTAATAGGTACAATACAAAAACCGCTATAGTCTAGGCAGGCATACTTGTTTTTCTTTATCTGTCATTGGTTTGTGTTTACTTATCAGCGAACTCCTAGTTAACCCCTACTCCTCCTCCTACTCCTGAACTTTTGAGAACCCTGTCTATAAAATAAATAAATTCTTTATTTACACTTCAAAGTCACAAACATCTGTGAAGCCCTTTTTTTTTCTTTTTTTTTTGTGGATGAGAAATCATCAAATGACTTCTCCCGCTCTGGGCAGAGCGGGAGGGCGTGTCAGACTTTTACTGACTAAAACCCACCCGTGTTTCTTCAGTTGCCCGTGCCAGGGCCACGGTATCTCTTTCGAACTACCCACGACCCCGGCGACATCGGCCCTATTGGACCCCGTCACTGCTGACATCTCTTTGAGGCACGCGTGGAACACAACGCGCCATCGACCCGGGCCTGGTCCTTACCGGACGGCGAGCTGCCCATTACTCATCGTCCGCAAGCCCGCGCCTACGGTGGCCGGGAATCGACGATCGATTCCCGCCGCCCAGGGCGCGAGGGCGCGGCTGTTGTCTCTCCCTCACGCGTTCTGCCTCCTCCTTCGCGAGCATTACTGCTTCGCAGAAGGAGGTGACGGCCTCCCATGCACTCTCGCTCCGCACCATGGCCTGAACCAGGTTTGGACGCGAGAGATCGCCGCCGCCGATCGCCTCCGTGAGAACACGGCGGTGCTCCGCCCAAGCCGGGCAGACCACTGTATGCTCCACCGTGTGCTCCGGGCGATCCACACAATGGTGCCACCCGGGCATTTTCTCCCGCCTTATCCGAAACAGGAACCTCCCGAAACAACCGTGTCCGGTGAGGACCTGCGTCAGGCGGAGGGTGAGGACGCCGTGGCGCCTCTCCAACCACTCCTCAAAGAGGGGACTTATCGCCGCAATTGTGGCGTGCCCAGCGCTGGGTTGCGACAATCGCACTCTCCATGTCGCCATGAGATTCCGCCGGAGCTCTGTCCACTGTACCGTGATTTCTCGCGGCAGCGGAGTTACGCCCCGGCGTTTCACCTCCTCGCGCCACTTCCACACGTACGCGAGGACTTTTGCCTCCAGATCCCATGGCGGTAATCCGGCAAGGAGGCTCGCCGCCTCACAGGAGACCGTGCGGTATCCCCGGACTAGCCGGATGGCCATGACCCTCTGGGACGCGTTCAACCGGCGGGCCGGTCGCAGCTTCAGGGAACGCGCCCACACCGGTGCCTCGTAAAGGGCCATGGACCGCACGACCCCCGCGTAAAGCCTCCGGCAGGAGGCGTTTGGACCCCCCAGATTGGGCAGGAGCCGCTTCAAGGCAGCCCCGGCCCGCTCCAGTCTGGGAGCCAAACGTCGGAAGTGCTCCACGAAATTCCACCGGCTGTCGAGGACGAGTCCCAGGTACTTCATCGTCGACTCGACCCCGATGTGAACCCCTCCTACCGTTATTTGGGAACCCGACGGTGGCGCGTTCCGAGGACCATCAAAACACATGACCTCGGACTTGTGCAGGGCCACCTCGAGTCCCCCCCCGGAGGGTTCCCGCATTGTCGAGGCGGGGGGGCTCAGTAGCCGTGGCTTGGTTACCCACGGTGAAGCGAAGAGGAACCCATGCGGGGGCCGCTCGTCAGGGCTTTTGCCGATAAGCCGACGACGTAGCGGCCAGCGGGTAGGTTGCGGTGGCCGTATGGGCGACACCGCAACTGAGGCGGGCCGCGGTGTCTTATGGGAGGCATCGCGGCTGAGGATTGGAGGCCGCGGCGGGAGAGGAGTGCCGGTATTGCGGTGCGCCGCTCTCCCTACCTTCCGCGGCCTTGACGGGGCCGCCACCGTTTGATGGCGGACGCGGTGGGGCCGCAGGGGAAGAGGAGTGTCGGTATGACGTCGGCCGCTCTCCCTATCCTCTGCGGCCGAAATGGCGGCGGAGCGCGCGCGGGAGGACGACCCTCACGCGGCACCGCTCCGAAGGCGGAGGAGGGGTCGGAGCAGACGACTCCTCCCAGGTGGGGGCCAGCAGGCAACGGGTGTGGGGGCATCCTTGCCTGTATTGCACAGGCCCCCACCAGTGTCGGACGGGAATGGCCAGGTGTTCCCGGTCATTCCCGTAGCCCCCCATCCCGGGGGGCATGCGGGGCCCGCCAGCTAGGCGGGCATGCGCCGGGAGGGTTGTGGACGTAAAGGCTGAGCCGGTTTCCCATGGCCCTCCCATAACGGCGATGTGGGAACACTGCTGAGTTTTAGTGGGTATACTGTCATTCCGACAGGAGTCCCACATACCCTGTCTCGTCCCCCACGAGCGGGGATGCATAAAGCATTTCTCAGCGTCAAAAAAAAAAAAAAGAAAAAAAAAGGGCCACCTCGAGTCCCAACTGCCGGATCCTCTCTACGATTGTCGCAACCCCACGTGTCGCTAGTTCGGCCGCCGTCTGGTGCAACCTCCCCTACGCCAGGACCAGCGTGTCGTCAGCGTAACATACAACGCTGATGCCACTAGGGAGGTCGGCGCGCAGCACCCAGTCGTACCCGATGTCCCACAGATGTGGCCCCAGGACCGATCCCTGTGGGACACCGCACGACATCTCTCGCCGGTTCCACTCTCCCTGATGATCGGGGTAGATGACGGCCCTGTCCGTCAAATAGGCCTCGACCACTCGACGGAGATAGGTTGGACCCCACCCCGGGCCACAGCATCCTCAGTCGTGAGGGCTCGCACGCGCATGATGGCGTCCACCGTAGAGCGCCCCCTGCGGAAACCAAACTGGCTCTCCGCCAAATCCGGCCCCTCCTGCACCAGCCACCCGACGAGGCGGTCTGCAATGACTCTTTCAAAGAGCTTACCCACCTCGTCGAGCAGCACGATGGGCCGGTAAGCGGACGGAGAGTCCACAGGGCGCCCCGGCTTCTTAATGAGGACCAGTTTCCCTGTCTTCCAACGAAGTGGGAACTGGCCCCTCCAAGCATGCGCCTAGGAGCCCCCCTAGTCGAGGCCCGAGAGCCCCAAAGGCCAGAACCCAAGCTCTTCCTGGCAAGCCGTCAGGTCCTGGGGCGGTATTTTGGCACTCAGCCTACGTACCGCCGCTCTCAGCTCTACCTCGGTCACATCTGTGTAGCCCTGTCTCTTGTACTAGGAGTTCCTGTATCACAAGAGCCAGACCTCTCAATTTACAGGGAATATGATGTAGAAGCGAGATAGACAAAATAAAATTACAAAAACAAATTAAATAAAGTACAGTTGCATTGACAGGTAGGTTCACAAAATTATACAAGAGAACAAAAAAATAAAAACAACAATAAAAAAAAGAAATAATGATAAAAGAGTTTAAATTGACAATGCGTTCTGTAGAAAATGTGGGTGAGTGTGAGTGACGTGTGAGTGTGTGAGTGTAAGGTGTGTATGGAGAATGTGACTGGGTATCATATTACTCTGCCGAAAAGATTCTCTCTAAGAGTCTATCCTATCCTATATGCGTGCAAGAGGGTTGCACTTGTCAAATTTATTAAATTACTTACTTCGTTTATCGATAGGTAGGTAACACAAACTGACATCAGTTTTTCCAATTTTATAACTACTATCTCTTGCCAGCGGCTTCACCCGCGTGGATGTCGGAAAATATCCCACGGGAACGTACTACCGGGAATTCCTTCATTATTCATTGTCTACATTATAAAGGGAACTACTGTGCAAAATTTCAGCTTTCTAGGTCCAAGGGTTTGGGCTGGGCGTTGATGAGTCAGTCAATCAGTCAGTCAGTCAGGACTTCTCTTTTTATTTACACTTCTGGACACATCTTTTGGCCCACCTTGTATTTTCAGTTTCGTTTGGTCCTAGCTAAAATTTTATATTAGGTCGAGCAAAAAGTTTTTATGCAGTTTTGAACCTGGCACATTCACAATTTCATTCAATAGTCTTTTTTTGAATTTCGAACACAGAATTTAAAGAAACAAAAGACAATTTGGAGCCTGTTTGTTGATATCAAACAATCGAATACTAAGAAAACTTGGGTTTATTGGTTTACTTGGATTTAATTCTTGAAAAAGTGATTGATATCTTTGGTTTTGCAACAAACATTACTTATTCTTAACATTAAGGTGAGGTTCTATCAATAATCTATGGATACTTCACCTGAAGTCGCCGCCCAAGCTGTGGCACTTATTCAGGCCGGACACAGCCAAAGAAACGTGAGTGCTCAACTTAATTTAAGTCGATCTGCGGTCCGAAATGTTTATCGGAGGTACCTAGAGACTGGCGGCTTTGTTCGTCGCCAAGGAAGGCCACGATCTCGGGTCACAACTGAAAGGCAGGATCGATTCATCGTGACGACCAGCTTGAGAAATCGTCACCTTACCTCCATTGAGATACAAAACCAACTTCGCGACTTCCACGGAGTATCTGTGAGCGCTCGAACTGTTCGGAGAAGGTTAAAAGAACGCGATATGGTACCACACAAGCCAGCTAATGGCCCCAAACTAACGCGAGCCCACCGAACAGCGCGCCTTCATTTCGCACGCAGTTATTTAAATTGGACACAGCAAGATTGGAGCCGTGTACTCTTTTCTGATGAGTCTAAAATTGTGTTACATGGCAATGATGGAAGGAAGAAGGTCTACTGACGTAAGGGAGAGCGTTTCGCACAATGCTGCTTTGAAGAGAGGGTTGCTTATGGCGGTGGCTCATGGACTGTCTGGGGCGGTATATCCGCGAGCGGCAAAACTCAACTTGAGGTTGTTACAGGACCACGGCTGCCAACATTAAATGCTGAAAGGTACATTCGTGAGTGCTTAGAACCTCACGTGATACCATACGCGGACTATGTGGGCCCAAATTTCCTTTTTATGCATGATAATGCAAGAGCCCATGCGGCCGGCATCGTCAGGGAATATCTTCGGGATGTGAACATCACAGTTATGGACTGGCCAGCCAGAAGCCCAGACATGAACCCCATTAAGCACATGTGGGACGAGCTAAAAAGACGTGTTAGGGCTCGTCAGCCAGTTGCCCAGACGATGCAGGAGTTGAAAACTGCCATAGAAGAGGAATGGGAGATGATCCCTCAAAATTTCATAGAGCGGTTGATAAACTCTATGCCTAATCGTATGAGAGCTGTGGTAGATGCCAATGGAGGCAACACGCGTTATTAAATTAAACCTTTATTTGATAAAACATGTTTTTTATTCAAAAATCAATTGCCTTCAACAAGGCGCATATCCGACTTGTTAGGCGTAGCTCCATGTCGTATGGTATTCTGAATTCAAATTTAAAACAATACGATCGAAAAAGATGGTAAAATGTATCAGGTTTAAAACTGCATCAACAGTTTTTGTTCAATCTAGCAATCATATTTCGATAGGGGCCATCGAAACCTAAACTCTAAGGTGGGCCAATAGATGTGTCCAGAAGTGTATATAGATAGATAGATAGTAGGTATTAATACGAGTATGACTTTCCTACGGCCTTTACAAGGTCATCGGTCCACTTTGTGGGAGGCATTCCAACGCAGGAATCCGCTGGATGCGGGAAGCACAGAACCGGCCAAATCGAGAAATACTTATTAATCAAATCACAAACAAGACCAAAATATGTTCAGTAAGTAAAAGACAGTTTATAGTTGGGGGCCCCTACGCGTATGGGTGCTAAAATTTTCGAGTTTTCGCTCGTTCAATTGCAAACTACATTATCTTTTTTCTCAGACTTCCCTGCGTAAGTCGAAAAAGTAACTCATATTTTATGTACGAATAGGCACAAGAAAAACTATCCAGGGTGGGGTGGTGAAATTTTCAAATTCGCCTCGCTCTTGTACATTTTAAACTTTTTTTATAGATTGACAACATAGATATAAGAATTTAAGCAATCAGCATCTACCTAGCCTTTTCCCAACTATGTTGGGGTCGGCTTCCAGTCTAACCGGATGCAGCTGAATACCAGTATTTTACATGGAGCCTATCTGACCTCCACAACCCAGTTACTGGGTAATACGATACCCCTTGGTAAGACTGGTTGTCAGACTTTCGGGCTTCTGACGACCCGTAACGACTGTCAAAGATCCACGAATGACAGCCGGGACCAACGGCTTAACGTGCTTTCCGAGGCACGGCATAAGAATTTAAACAATGCGGGGTGCAAACATTTTCAAGCTTGCTTTGTTCGCTCTACTATCCTCTATTTGTCTAGTGCTCTAGCTTTTTCGTTGTCGACAAAGTATCTCCTATTTCTGTATCAATAATCAAAAGAAAACCTGTCCTTTTCGAGGCAGCGTGCTAAATATTTCTACGTTCATTCCTGGGCCCCATTTAGTTTTGCCACCCCGGGCCCCCGACAGACTTAGTCCGCTACTGGTACGCAGAACAACAAATGCAATACTCAATATATTTATTGCTTCCACATGTGAAATTAGGAAAGCAGTGCGAGCAGCGAGTCAATAATATGGTACATTTGATGTTAATTTTTCGCCACCCAATGAACCATGGGACCTGTAAATAGATCAAGAAGCAAATTTAAAGGAACATAAAGTTATCTATGTAACTACTTTACGTACATGATGATGTTGTTTACTTCGCATAATATTCTTTACATAAGGAGATATTATACCACTTCCTTGCAAACATCTTCCATCATAATACCTAATATTTGAGGAAAAGTATAATTTTCGTGTTTCTTCATTTTAAAACATCTATCGAATTTGACAGGAATAATTAAAGAGATTTATGTTATAATTGCTTTGTTTATTCCGCGCTTCATTTGTTGTGGAAATTGATCCGTTAATGCGCATTAACGGCTAGCCTCACATACCTACTGTATAGCGAGGCTAGCCCACAGAACAGATAATTATATACTAAAACTTCATGTCATACAGGTTCTCTGCCAAATTTCATAGACATTAAGATAACTACTTAATTAAAGGCTTTTAGGAGTAGTGAACTGAAACATTCATAACAGAGCTTTTTAATCTCACAGCCGGAGTACAGCTGCTGTTGGCTAGGCTCCTCTCCGACCTCCAATCAGCATTCAATACCATACTACCCCGGGTTCAGGTGGGATTTCCACCACACCGATGGAAACTCCCAATATCTTGTCTTGGGCGAATTAAACTATAAAGATATAATTCCAGAAAAAAAGAAAGAAGAAGAATCTTTTCAAAACAGGCTGTCTGGTTAGATTCTAACGATCACAATTCTTACCTAGGTTTAAGTAATTTTCATTGGATGTATGTAGATATGTGAGCAATGGTGGCGCAGTGGTAACGGCCCCGACTTACGCAACCGTTCGAACCCAGGCAGGCGCTTTACTTTGTGTAGGTAAATGTTTTCATCAGCACTGCTCTTATAACGGTGAAGGAAAACATCACGAGGAAACCGGCATGTCCGAGAATCAAAAATTCGAAGACATGAGACTTCTACCAACCTGTAATTTTGCTGTTACCAACCATCTTTATACAATAATAAAAAAAAAAAAAAATTTTTTTTTTTTTTTCGTTGGACACAGAGACCTATCGTACGTTTGACTAAAAGAATCTGTAATACCTACTGTTATATAAATTAAATGTCTACTTATTTGTTTCTTCATGCTTTGTTTCTTCATATTTCAAAAATTCGTATTTAGGGTTCCGTAATCAACAAGGAACCCTTATAGTTTCGCTATGTCTGTCTGTCCGTCCGTACCTTAGCTCAGAGACTCATAGTACTAGAAAGCTATAATTTGGTATGGATATACAATACATACTCATCGCGCCGACAGTGGTAAAATAATAAAAAAATTTTTTTTAGGGTACCTCCTGTACCTACACGTAAAGTGGGGATGTTTTTTTTTCTCGTCTTACCCATGTTGTGGGGTGTTGTTGGATGGGTCTTTCATAAAAATATGGCGGGTTTGTGAAAACAATTTTTCGATTTAGGGATCAGTTTCTGAAATATTAAGCTTTAAAGTGCTAATTTTTGTTAGAGTCAAGTGTCCCCCCCCTGACAGCTAAACGGTTAGTTTTGGATGGGTGAAAAAATTCACAGTAGTAGTACCTATAATAATAATAATAATAAATAATAAATAATTTCTTTATTGCCATAAATAGGTTACAGAGAAATTTGAGACCCTGGCACCAGAGCTAGGTTAGAGTACCTGTATTTCAGGAGCCAGTGACTTCATCCATTTAGGTAACAATTAAAAGCAAGTAAGTGTATGTAGCAATAGGTGATGAAATTACATTACTTAAAAATAAGTTTAATAGGAAACATCAATTATTTAAAAATATAATGGAAAACTAAAATTAGAATGCAAATAAAATAATCTCAATAAAATAAAAAACAAAATTAAAACTATAATACAATGTGGATTAAAACAAAATTAGATTAACAAATTGAGAACAATAATTAGAATGACATAACATTAGAACAAAATAAATTACAATAAGCCAAATAAACATAAAAATTGAAATTTATAGTACTGATACGCGTGTGTGTGTATGTGAGAGGGTGTGTTAGGGGTGTGTGTGTAAATACCAATGATTTGCGTTCAAAAATAATATTTAGGTTGATTGCAGTAAATTTTCAGTTGCATTGTAGTCCTGTGTCAGTAGCCAGATCTTTACCTTCTTTTTGGTCTCACGAATTGTAAGGGGATTTAGGTTCAGGGTTTTGTTCAACTTATTATAAAGAAAAATGGCAAGATATACCCGCTGTCGTCTGGCGGACGTCGTGTGAAAGCGCAAAGGTGAGCAAATATTAGATAAGTTGCGCTTCGTATTAATTTTTGCATTGTAAGGAGTAATACTGTGCTGCTTGTTAATAACTTGAAGAATATAATTCTGTCTTACCGTAAGTACTTCGCACTTCTCGTATAAGACTCTGGTGGGAAATCTAAAAGGTCTGAAAGTCATGACTTTAAGAAGAGATCTTTGGGCCCTTTCCAGATGAATCATAAAAGTCTTGCATCCTCCACCCCATACAGTAACACAATATCCCAAGACTGACTGGACAAGCGCATAGTATACAGTGCGAAGGAGTTCGAAGTTAGCTACGTATCTAAGTTTTTTAAATGCCCAAATAAGTTTCCTTATACGCGTTGTGGTAAGGTCTATGTGCTGACGCCAGCCAAGCCTTTCATCCACAATAACACCAAGGTATTTGACTTGTGTAGACTTAGTGATAGTTGTGCATGAGCATGTTGTTGTCGAAGTGAAGTTGCAGACATGTAGTCTAATACGTAAATTTATAGGTTTAATTTTAGAAAAAGAGAATTGGAGAAATGTAGATTTGGAAAGGTTCAAAGTGAGGCGATTAGATCTTAGCCAATGGCTTACTTTGTGCAGTCCCAGTTCGGCACTACGTTGAACTTCGTCCCAGGTCTCCCCATGAAATACTAATGCCGTATCGTCAGCGTAGGTAAAGATCTTTCCGTTTATAAGTGGCAGCTGACACAGGTCATTTATGTAAATCAAGAAGAGACTCGGGCCAAGAATACTGCCTTGTGGGACGCCATAGGTGACCCAAGTATCAGAGCTAACATATTCCTTTATCTTGACCCTTTGCGTACGGTCACAAAGAAAATCCTTAAAAATTTCAAGAGCATTCCCGCGAATACCGATCTTATCTAACTTGTCCACAAGGAAAGGAATCATGACTGTGTCGAAAGCTTTGGCCAGGTCGAGAAATATGCCGACGCATTTCTGTTTTTGATCTATTTTAAGTGTGACATGATCTACCAATTGACTTACGGCATCTTCCGTGCTTTTCCCCGACCTAAAGCCATACTGCGCTTCTGACAGTACCTTATTGTGTTGCAGAAAGTTTGTGAGCCTTTTGTTTAAAACCTTTTCTAATATTTTTGATAAGGTCGTAAGAACTGAGATCGGCCTGTAGTTTTCAACATCATCCTTCTTCCCTCCCTTGTGTACAGGAGTAATAAGGGACTTTTTGAACACTTTCGGAAAAATTCCCTGGGTAAGGCAGATCTCGATTAGTTTAGTCAGATGGGGGACGATAATGTGTCTAGCAGACTTAAGAAACTTAGCCGAAATAGAATCCCAACCAGTAGCACAGTCATTCTTGAGATTCATAATCAACGCTTCAACTTCGGCTTCGTCTGGTGGAAGTAACACGATTGAATTTGGGACGGGGGTTATGTCAAATTTATAACTATTTTGAGCTGGTGTTATTTTATCTGCTAGCTGTTTACCAATATTAGAGAAGTAAGCGTTTATCTCATTTACAGCACTTGAACCACTTTTCTGTGGGACTAAAAGGTGTTCCCCAGCAGTTTTTTGTTTAGAGGTACTGATAATGGATTTGACGGCATTCCATTTATCTTTATTACAGTTCGCATTTTCTAGTAACGATTTTTCGTAATTCCTTTTTAACTTTTTCAGAAGAGTATTACAAAAGTTTCTGTACCTTTTGTATATCAGTTCAGCAGACGTATTTTGTGGGTTTTTTGAGAAAATTTTGTGAAGCTTATCTCTGTGGCGGATACATCGCAGTAAACCAGGGGTGAGCCAGAGTTTAAGCAATCTTTTCCTACAGGGTCGAGAAATTGTGATCGAGTATAGTGTTAATGCATTTGAAATATGATCAACAAATAGAGCGGCGGCATAATTTGCGTCAGAGTCATCGTTGACAAAGGAAAAATCAACAGTTTGCAAGTACGCAAGGGCAGCATCATAATCAACTTTCTTGTACACGTCGTTTCTATTGATGTTACGATTTAGGCAACAGAGGCTTAAGAGGACTGAGGCGTGGTCAGTCACAGTTGAATCTATCACAAAGGCCGCCGCAGAAAAGGATGAATTTATCATAATGTGATCTAGACAATTGGCACCCCTTGTTGGATAGAGGTGTGCTGGAAGTAGCCCTAGTTCTGCAGCTAGATTTAGATAAGATGCACTGTTCCTGTCAGTATTATTTGGTTTAATATCGATATTGATGTCGCCAGTGATAATGATGTGTTTAGCTTTAATTGGACGTATGATCGCTTCTAATGAGTTGAGAAAGCTATTCGTGCAGTGTATAGATGGGGATCTATACACAGCTAATATGTTAATATTTGGGTAAACTTGGAGCAATAGAAAACTAGCGTCATTTGACTTAGGTTCCTCAACAGTGCATTTGATAGTTTTCCTGACATAAATAACGATGCCACCATTTTGATTAAGCCTGGTATTAGAAGAAAAAGATTCGTAATTCTCAATAATAGGAATAGGTTTGTGTTCATTAAGCCAGCATTCAGTGAGGATTATAATGTCGACGTCAAAGGATAATCTGCCTAGCTGTGCCTGAAAATTATCAAAGTTCTTGTAAATACTGCGAATATTTTGTGTTATGATTTTCAAAGATTTCACCGCAGAGCTATTTAACATAGAATTACAAGTTTCAGGATCACAAGAATAGCTATTTGCCACAGAGATAGTATCTAAATCCAATAAAATTGCATTGGAATTATTAACCATTGGGAAAAGAATTGAAAATCATGTCACATGTAATTGGTGTTTTATAAAATAAATATATGTGATAAAGGAATGCTTGGAGTAGTACTAGAATGATCTTGCTACTTGATATATTTGCAATTCTATTTGTATAATGCATTAATTGGTATACGTGGTTGTATGTGTGGATATGAAATGTATAATTGTGTTGTAATGTACACTGAAAATGAGGGAGTTTGGATTCTGCAGATAATAAAATAGAATTAACTAACAACATCATGACAAACAGCAGCAGATAACAAGAAATTATATAATTATTACAAAAGAGAAAACCTGAGATAATCCCTAGTCATTTGTCCAGACGAAGGTTGTTAATGTCAGATTCGCAACTAATCAATAATTGCTTATCGCCCTCAATTTTTCGTAGAAAAACTTTCCCAAATGATGTCCAGCAAAACTTGTAACCGTTATCTTTAGCATAGTTTCTAGCTAGATAATAAAGACGCTGTGCTTTAAGGGTCAGGATTTCAGTGATATATATTGGTTTTGGCGGACCTTCTTTCTTAATGTGGGTAGTATTCAGCTTGTTTTGGCTGTTATTTTTATTGAATTGTCGTAAGTTTTTTATGATGTTATCCTTCGTTGTCGTGGTAGTGAAATCAACCATTATGGTGGAAACGCCATCCTTTTTATTTAATCGGTAGACGTCTTTTATGTCTTGGCGCTGCAGGTGAGTTTCCAGAATGCTTGCCGTTTCTGTGATAATTTTGCATAAGTCTTCCTTTGTTTCACCTTGCTTTTTTGGGATGTTCTTAATCTCAATTTTAGACGAATTCATCATTCGTTCGAGGTTTTCCACTCTTTCCTCAAGCTGGTTAATGTAAGAGCGGTCAGCTTTTCGTTCCGCTTCCAAATTTTGCAGTTTGATCACCATATCGTCATATTGTTTGGAGATATGGTCAACAGAATCTTGTATTCCAGCATTTTGCACCTTGATTTCACCCATGCCCGTTTGAATCGATTTCAACTTGCTATCTGTTTGGGTTTTGTGAGATTTTAATAGTTCACGAATCTCCTCCATAAAGACTGTGCAATCGTTATCACGTTTGACTTTTTTTTGCTTGCGTGTTTGCACACTTTCAGTTTCATTAGTGGGTATATTTAGGGTGGATACATCTGTATGTGCGATTACCATGCGTGCATTTGATTGAGTGTCTGATTCACTGCATGTAAGCGTTTTAGGTGGTGTGCGTTTTAGTGGCATATTTAAATTATGTTATTTAACTATAATATATAATATAAATCAACAAATACAGCTTGGCAGTAGAGCAATAGCAATGTTTTAGTAAAAGCTGTCGTACAAATGGCCAAAGCGTTGATAAAAATATGCAAAAAGAATCGCAGGATTCCAGAATCGAACTCACGACTATCGATCGACCTATATATACCTAATACGAGTATAACGAAGTTAAAAGGAAAACTATCACAGCTAAGTAGGCTTTTCCAGTTTACGAGTAATATTCATGAAACAACAAAAAGCCCTCTTCTTAGACCGCATTATTGTGCAACTACGGAACCCTACTATTGCGCGTGGCCCGACACGCACTTGGCCGCTTTTTTTTTTAAGTACTTTACAGACGTGATGGGTATCGAATTATCGATATCTAAACATGAGAAAACGAAAGAAAACAGATTTTCTCAAGTCATACTTCAAGTAACAAAACTACCAGCGGTCGTGGACCCCAAAAAAAATCATCAAAACTATTTTATATTTATTTTGTCGTCGATATCGCCACCCATCACGACTGCGCAGTTTCGCTAGCTAATTTAATTTGACCCTGTGTAATATTTCTTCTTTTGGACAGAAAATGTTATTGTAACCTTTACTTTCTTTTATATCTCGGCTCGTGACTAAGTAATAACAGCCGCACGGGTCGCTACGCTTGCTGGGGTTGGTCCGTCGATGGGTGACCATCTTTTCATACCGAGACTCCTCCTTACCTCGGAAAGCACGTGGTCCCGACTTCGTTGCGGGTTGGCAGCAGCCCGATAGTCTGACAACCAGTCTTACCAAGGGTAATTGGGTTGTGGAGGTCAAATATAGGCAGTCGCTCCACGTAAAAATATGGTATTCAGCTGCATCCAGTTAGACTGGAAGCCGAACCCAACATAGTTGGGAAAAGGCTAGGCAGATTGATTGACTTTCTTTTATAACTTTGAAACAAATCTGAAAGTATTATTGAAGAGAAGAAGGTACATTTCTTATCAATTATAGCGACACACTTTACTTTATCCCATACTGTACCTATAGGTTACATTACCCAGATCAATAAAATAATTGTGATTTTTAGGTATAAAGTTTTAGAACAGTTAACAGTCAATGTCCTTACCGTTTTACGGACCCCATAAGAGGGTTTGCGTTGCGTATTAACGCAAACCCTCCCCTCTTCCCCTTTTTGTCCCGTAATTAAACGGGACATGTATATCTGACCAGACTTACAAAAAGCGATGTTGTTTTGTGATCGCTTGGAAACACGCAACGGAACTCGTCGAAACAATATAGCAACTCGTTATAGATGCAAATATATATTTGCAGTTGAAGGGCACAGGGGAAAAACATGCAATGTCACAAAGACAATGAACTGAGAAATTGCTAAATTAATCTTTTGATCCTTGAAAAAAGGTACAATAAAGTTTCAAATAGAAGGAAAATATATTTATTTATAAAGAAAAAGAAAATATATTTGTTTCTGTTGTGTAGTAAAAAAAAACCTTTTCATTCTTATGTTTATTGAGTTAGCACAGGAAAACAGATCAAAGTCAGAAAATACAGGCAAATAATATGCAATGTCCATGAAATATTTATTGTTTAATTATCAATATATTTTATCAGTGAGAAGTATTGCTTAGCTTTTGGTCCACAAAACTTTGACAGGGCCTGGATATCCATAAATTTTGCCTTTGAAACTGGAAGGCTGTCTTCATAGGATTGATCTGGCAGTACAAACTCACCAGCACTATGAGAGTCATTATGGGATTTCAACTTTTTTTTAGGTGCCATGAGAATAGATGACGTCCAAGAGGAATTGTAATGTTCTCTGTGAAAAATCAATCTTGGATGATCCTTTTCAACCCTGATTTCTCTTATGGGTCGAGATAAAAAAGGACATGTCTTCTTATACATTGGGGATAGAAAGGTTGTCCATTTTCTGACAAGCGGTTGATCAACTTCAATCACATTAAAGGTGCATGGCTTCTGTCTAGCTTCACGAATCACTTTTACCCACACATCAGGCGTCTCACAAGGTGATTTCTGGTTTATGCAACCCATATTTCTGTCACATTCTAAATATGAGTGCCCGCGAATGGGAAATATGATTTTAATCACATCCAAGCGTTTTGCACAGTGTACACCTCAAAAAACAAGACGTCATTAAACAAACGTCAACCTAACAACGATGGACAATGCTTATTTTTCTCCTGTACGAGTTGGACATTGCTTGTTATTGCACTGTATCAATATTTTACTATGAATATTACTCAGTGACTATGCATGTTACTGCAAAGTGTGTTTTGGCGTTTCGTTCTACCAAATTTATACTTCACAATGGCATTGCCAGTTCAAAAAACATAAAAATGTGACATAGCATGTTTTTCCCCTGTACCCTTCAGTTGAATGCGAATTGAATCAATCAAATTTGGCTTTTTAGTTCCTGACTTTATGTCCTTTAGAGGCGCTAT
This sequence comes from Cosmia pyralina, assembly GCA_946251885.1. Lineage (NCBI taxonomy): Eukaryota > Metazoa > Arthropoda > Insecta > Lepidoptera > Noctuidae > Cosmia > Cosmia pyralina. The sequence continues at coordinate 1,172,987 of OX276363.1, forward strand.
ATTTTTATTGTAATGTCACATAGCCTACTCCATAGAAATATAAAAAACTTCTTTCATATATCTATGGCCTACTCGTATAACCAGCGGACGATCAAGACGCTCCCAACGTTACCTCATTTGTCAAATTATGACAAGTAGTTTAAAAGATATGAGGGAACAGATGAACACACATACATCATACCGGTCAAAATCATAACCCTCCTTTTTGCTTTGCCGTAGTCGGGTAATAAAAATAGGTTAGGGGATGTCACATGTCTTCAAGTGGTTCTTTATGGTTCTAGGACATGCCGGTTTGGTTTCCTCACGATGTTTACCTTCACCGTTTTGCACGTCACAAAAAAAAAGTGCCTGCTCGAGTTCGAACCCACGACCTACGACAAGTCGGGGTAGTTATCACTGGGCCACCATCAATTGCAATTTATCATAATATACTAGCTGCGCCCCGCGGTTTCACCCGCGTAGACCGGGATAAAAAGTAGCCAAGTATAAGCTAAATTTCATCCAAATCTGTGCAGCCGTAAGAGCGTGAAGCCTTTAGTGTGATGTGATAGTGCATAAAGTTTTATGAATAAATACAAATCTAAGGGTGGGGTGCATCAAGGGCTAGGTTATAGTTTCCGTCAAAGTTAAAATGACCATAGAATGACTTCCTGCTGTTGCACCGTCATGTCAAATGTAAAAAATAAAACTCGGAGCAGGGGACATTCGACGCGTCTGACAGAAGTGACAGAATAACTTTAACCAGCGAGGCGTAGTTAAAGTTATGACGTCAGCTAATAAATTGTCAAATGGAACGAACCATTTTTTGAGTAACAGGAACTTTAACAAACATGGGTTGCACCATCTTACTTTAACTATAACAAACATCGAACTGAAGGTGCGATGTTTGTTATAGTTTAAGTAAGATGGAACATTTAGGTAAGTATTATTCTGTACCTATTCTTGTAAAGTGTATTTCTAATTTTCTATCAATAGGTTGCATGATCCATTTGAAAGACTAATTTAAATTCTTATTGCCAAAAATAGCAAAAACGTTATGGTCAATGGCGCGAAAATCTTCGATCCTATTTGTAGGCTTTCACTGCTAAATTGAGGAATAAGAATTACCTACAAGAATGATAATTACCTACTTAGGTAATTACTTAATCTTTTTTATCTTTAAATGCGTTGTGGTCTGTAATTTAGTAAATATCTTTACTAATTCTTTACTAAATGTCTGTAATCACAAAACCTTAATTTTTAAGATACTCTCCGAGATCTGGCTGATGGTGTGGGACCACACTTTATGATCTGTAGTTTTTAATACCTATATTTCTTTACAAATTCCCAGATTCGTTCTACAATTGTTTTAAGACTTCTACTAAATCCTAGGATTAATATTTTGCGAATTCAAGTGTGGTCCCTCAGTTCACACACACATAGAAAATTTGGGATAAGTTTACTGGCCGAAAGAGAAGTTTAAAATGAGATGAAATTAGCACTTATGGAAGGAAACGAACATAGGATCACCGGGTTTCCGGGAAATAAGGTGTTAAATGCTCATACCTTCTGTGTCTTCTTATAGAGGCCTCTGAACTCAAAACCAGCAGAAAGCCGTCCACTGCTGGTCATAGGCCTCCCCCAGGCCCCCACATCGACCGGTCCTTTGCCTTTCGTATTCAGCGGACTCCTGTGACCTTCACCATCGATCAACCACAAGTGAGAAAGGCTTCCCGGTACGCGGTTGCCACTTCAGAATATTTCGGTACCATCGTACCGTTCTGCGAGCAATGTGTCCCGACCATAGAAATATAAAAAAACATTCTTTCTTATATCTATGGTACTCATTCTGTGTCTATGGTCCCGACCACTGCCATTTAAGTTTGGAAACTCAAACTAACCATTTAAGGCACTTTTGAATTGTCAAGGAGTCGGTCAGCCAGGAAAATGAAGCTATTCTTCGGGCTGTGTCGGTTTCTTTCGTCAGTTCTTCTAAAAATCTTCTCTTTTCTAATTTGATCACGCATGGAAACTTCTAGTACCCATAGACCTCTCCGTTGCCCTTTGGGTGACTTTTAGCCTTTTATGCTTACCTTATATATTACATGCTGCAAGGTAAAACTGTCTGTAGGTGTAACTTTACTCCTAATTGTAAAAAATCTATACAACGTGTCGTTTTGCATCCTCGTCAAAAAGGGTATATATGTATAGACCATCAAAACGAACAACTTTCTCCATGGCACCAACATCGTAATCACGAAAAAATAATCAGCCGTCCCATACATTGGCGACGAGTAGGTATTGAAGTACATTGGACAGTTGAAATTTTTTTCGCGAATACGATGTTGGTCCCATGGAAAAAGTTTGATGTTCTGTACCACACCCTGAAATTTGACGAGCATGCAAAACGACACGTCGTATAAATAAAAATTAATGGCTAAATGTCTTGCTAAGCGAAAAACTCGGGAACGGCTGGACCAATTCGGTTATTTTTTAAAATTTAATATTTGTTGAAGTCCGAGGAAGGTTCTTATGAAGAGAAGAATTGGAAAAGTTGCCGGGAAAGTTGGAAAATTCGGGAAAACTGAAAGTCCATTTTCTTTGTGAATTGTGTATGAGTTATTGAAATTTGGACAGGACAACGTCTACGTCAACTCGTTACAAATAAAATACTTCGAAGATTTGTAACAAACGACATTTTAAGGCTCATAAGATTAAAAGGTATACTTACCTACGAACGTCACCTGTCTCTTCCCTTTCTCTCCTGCTGATGACAATCCTCAATAAGTCTTTTCTAACTGTTCAGAATTGCATTAAAATGTAACAAAATGCAAGCAACAACGCCTGGGGGCATGTGATTGACCAAACATTATGACATGGTGACTGGCGTGCCTCCGCCACGGTTAGCACAATGATATAATTTATTTTTCTCCACTCTGCACCCCAAGATTGTGTGCGAAACTGTTACGGATAACAATAGAGGGGATAATACCTATTTACTATCATCTTATGAGGATTTACTGTCCGTTTTCTTGGCAATAAAAGTGAGAGTTTGGAAAAGTATGAAGATTTGAGGAGCTTTTTACAGGGTATTTTCATGAGAAAAAATATTAACTACTTACCTTTGCCTATTGCACTGCTACACCTACACTTTTACCTTATAAAAAGAAGGCGTTACTAAAAAAAAAAAAATATATCCGTAAAGTTAGGCATTTATTACGACATACATGATAAATTGCAAATGGCTGCTAATACATGAAACATTTAGGTAGTAGGAAAGTTATTTATATTATATAAATAATGTAAAACTAAAAAAACAACACCTATTGGCCTATTCAGCCTATGGGTATTACATTTAAGGAAAAGTTAAGTCAATGATAATGTGCTTACCTGACCGCGTTTTTCTTCTAAACTACGCAACAAATTTTGATGAGGTTTTCACTATTTAGAGAATTTATTCTGGATGTAATACATTAAATATTTAACTGATATATAATATAGAAATACGTTTTGTCAAGACGTAAAAACCTTGCGAAGCAGGGCCGGGTCGCTAGTAAAATATATTATAAGATCAAACTCAAACTCAAAGCATTTATTTCAAATAAACCAATTACAGGCACTTTTGAATTGTCAATGGGTCGGTCAGTCAGAAAGATGAAGCTAGTTGCCCATTCCAAAGCGTAGTAGATCCCTATGGAGAAGAACGGGCAAGAAACTCCACGGACACTCTTTTAAATCATAATATTTTTACAAAATATTGGTTACATCGTTCAAGTTGAAAATATACATGTGAGAACAATGTAGAAAGACGTGCACGTTAAAAAGCGTCCGTAATAAAAAGATAAAAACTAAAACAACTAAATTAAATATTAAAATTAAAAATAAGCCATGGCAGCTAAGAGACGACCAGTCCCAACTGACGGCGCCCGTTCACGAACATGACGCATGGATCAGCACCAATTAGCTCAACCATTTTGAAGGGAACTTAATGATCCAACACACACGCCACCACCAGCGAGACATTTGAGTGAGCATGACATACTCTCAACTGCCAGGGCACACTCAAGTCAGTGAAAGACGTACCCAGTAAAAGGTAGCTTAATAGTAGCTACATAGTGCTCACACATGTGCTATGCAATTATATAATACTAAGAGATTGAATCTAAACAATGCAAAGAAATCTCGACTGTATTGCATTTTTTTGTTACCACAAGGTGGCGATTTGTCATATTAACACAGATCCATGTCAGAAGTCCCCGAAGAAGATGGCCGCACTTCCCGAGACGGGGTTCATCTCGGTAGATATATTTGTATTTCACCGGTTGTTCCGGGCAGTTCATCGGAACTGCACATTCAAGAGAAAACCATTAAAAATGCTGCATTTTCTTTAGTACAATTTTTATAAATTTGTATTTTTCTTTCATGTAGGTAATAGCAGACACAATATCTTTGATATGCTGCGCCTGCGCAGCTGCACTGTTCTGCTAAATAAACAATAGCGCACCTTTCTTCATCATTTTCTAACTCGCCGCTCTATACAATTCCTCGAGAACGCTGGTCTTTCGCTCCGTAGAGTAATCACTATAAATAGAAGTGGTTTCTGTCCGAGAGTACATTGCCTCACAGTCCGCACCGCGGGGCCTACCTACCCCCCAACCTAAACCGAAATATATCAAACGTTTGTGAAAGTATTGGAAGGTATTAAAGTGAATTTAGTGCTTGATTTTATTAGCATTTTTTTCTAGATTTTCTGGAGTGATTTGTGTTAAAAAATTAATTTGGCTAGATTTTTTCTACTTTTAAAGTATTTTTATCTTATTGTTTTAAATAATTTTTTGCTTTTTGTAATTTAAATTCTTAAATAAACTTATAAAATTTTAAGCGCTTTTCTTAAAAATATCTGAATTGGAGAATAAAATAGCTTTTAAATTTTATTAATTAATTATAAATGAGTGTTAATTAAATTCATGAACGGTGTAATTTCAGTTCGACTGTAGCGAAAATGAAGACCTTTACAGCTGTATTATTATGCATGGGTAAGCATTAATGACTTAATTTTTATCAATTAAACCTAAAAAAAAGTTTGTAAGTGACATAAATAAAATCATTAAGTACACAAATTACCTAATGCTAAACAATAAAAAAAATACCTAAAAGAAATTACGTTTACAAAATCTTATAATTTTGTAAATTACAATTTAATGCTAAATTAAAATTTATTATTTAATTAATACGAGTTACACACTTTTCCACCTCATTGAATACAATATTTTACAATACTTTACTGCGTAAAAAGTGAACTTTATAAAAGATAGATATTATGCAGTCGGAGGCATCTTCTATAACATTATCGACCTATTGCCTCCGACTTATTGCTCTCATCTTGTTTCCAACTTTTTTAAAGTTCAGTTTTTACGCAGTCGTATTTAGATTTTTTTTAATCAAGTAACTTTTTCTTCCACACTTCTCTATTAGTCGTCATCTCGGCAGTCACTCCTTTTCCATCTTTCACACAGTCCGTCTATCGTTTCTTTGGTCTTCCCCTACTCGTATAGAGCATCCATATTAATATTCAAAACGTTCCTGACGACATTTTCCGCATTCCTCCGCATCACATGCCCATACCATGAAAACCGATTTCCGCACAACTTTTCAGTCACCGTGTCACTTTCAGACTTCCTTTTATATATTCATTTGTTATTCTATCCATTCGCATAAACTAATACATCCTACAAGTCATAGATAAGACTTCTTAGGGAAGTAATAGTATAACGTACTATTGTCTAGGTAGAGGTACCTACTTAAGTAAATACTATTTAATTCAATAACTTCGTAACATGATCATCAAGAACTTCATGAAAACCTATTATTAAATAATCGTGTGTTTATTTAAAATTCAATTCGCCCTGCACATCACTATATAGGGCGACTGGTAATTAGTGACCGATAACTAAACAAATGGTCACAATTTTTTTGGTGGTGACAATTTTTACTATGGGACCAAACCTGAAATCGCGAAATAAAATCTGCTGCTCCCTACATTTTGACGAGTTATGCGAACATGAATGTATGGGGCTGCTGATTTTTTTTTTCGCGATTTCAATTTTGCTCCCATAGTAAAAGTTGTTTGTTATCATGAGTATAATCATGTGTTGTATAATCAAGTATCGGTCACTAATTACCAGTCACCCTTTATAACAATGCAAAAAAGTGCGATTATATCCGTTTCTGTTCATCTTTTCATATTATGGAAACGCGAAGAGTTTTTATTATCTGTGGCTGTTACTGAAACAAAAACACTTTTGCTTCATAAACTGGCTTACATAACATCATGCCTGTATTCCCATATAAGGGTTAGGCAGAGGTGTACCTGTACTTACACCCATATTTCACCGGATGTTTAAGTTCCATGTAGTAGGGGCGAGCCTATTGCCATCAACCAGGCACAACGGGCTGCTACTCAGAAATTCCATATGGAAAAGTCAAATAGTACTTTGCCCGATCTGGGAACCGAACCCAGGATATAGAGATGATGATGTGATTAGATGTTATGATCTAATTCAATTGACTAAATTGTTTTTGCGTTATTGGTCATCACTAATATTTTATTTACTCTTGGATGATTCCGAGGTCTCTCAAATAAACTGTACTTACAACCATGCTTGTGCCCCACCATATTTTACTGTTTTTTATCATAGAAGGACTCTGGAGTAGGCAAGTTCATTATTTCTCGAAAGCATCTAATTTTTAAATAAACGTAGGCCTATAGGTAAGGATATGCATCAATTCGGACGGCCAACCAAAACCAGAAAAAATGTAAATCTTTCTTTACCCATGAACGAAAATTCGTTCATGTCTTTACCTTCTCTCGGGTAGAGAAATATCGCACATACTGCCATATTAGTCCACTCAACAAATAACCCAAAAGGAGGTGTAGAGTACCTACCTATATATGTATCAGAAGTTATAAGAAACAAACTATGACACAAACTAATCGATTAAATCAATATCAATCATAAATAACAACTCTTTTTACCCCAAAACAAAAAAAATACATCTAATTAACAAAACCAATAATTTAAACGAATTTAATTATATACAATTATATCACGTTATCGAGTTTATATAACAAACTAACAGCGGAATGTAAATAGTTTCGGGTGTTCGGAAGTTAAACGCAATACTCACGCTAGATCGCTTCAGTTTGTTTCCTCAACGCATGCGCATGCGCACGATACCTTATTAGTTATGAGTTTACTAGTTACGTTCGATAATTAATACTTCCACTGTTATCTGGGCAAAGAAAAACATGGAAAATTGCTGTAAAAAGGGGGTTTCCTGGTTCGGAAAAAGCTAATCTCTCCCTCTATTTTTATGTTTTCACTCTGGAATTGTTTCATATGCCGTAGGTGCGTTTATTGAGATACCTTCATCACACGCACAAATAACCATATTCAGAAAACGACTTGTGTAGAATGTAGGCTCTTTGATCTGTGCGGGTATCGAACCTGCACCGTAGCGTAAAAGTTAACTGCTGAGCCACTGCACCAATCATACCGCTATGTATTCAACATTCATTATGTCAAAAGAATTAAGAAACACAATAATAAGAACAGAATTTCTGAAAATTACAACATTAATAATAACACAGATAATAATTAAGATTATTACCGAGTGGACAAATCTGATTTGAGCAAGTCAACGTTTCTCAACATTTTGATATCCTTGCTCCAAAAATAGTTCTTTATTAAACTTGCATTTACTTAAAACATGTTTGTGAGACAATTACATTTAAGCTGTCAAAGAGACAGTAGTTTTATGAAAGTATTTTTATTCAATAAGTTAAAAATGCGAAGGTCTATCTTGGTATTTGTGTAAAAAAGAATATTATGGAGTCAAGTTTTGCTGGAATTTAAAACAATAAAGATATGAGAGATTGTTAGTATGCAACAGAAACGTGGTTGATTTTGAATACTTATATTAAAATAATCATCCTCCAGGCCTTGCTCGCAATATGTTCTGGTCGTTGCAGTGCGCCTTCTATTTATTAGGTATTTGTTTAGTACGTAGGAGGAGGAGCTCGTGGCTAAGTAATAACAGCCGCATGGCTTGCCGGGGTTGGTCAGTGGATGGGAGACCATCTTTACATAACGACACTCCTCCGTGCCTCGGAAAGCACGTTAAGCCGGTCCCGGCTGCCATTCATGGATCTTTGACAGTCGTTACGGGTCGTCAGAAGCCCAAAATTCTGACAACCAGTCTTACCAAGGGGTATCGTATTACCCAGTTACTGGGTTGTGGAGGTCAGATAGGCAGTCGCTCCATATAAAATACTGGTATTCAGCTGCATCCGGTTAGACTGGAAGCCGACCCCAACACAGTTGGGAAAAGGCTAGGCAGATTGATTGATTTTTGTTTAGTACGTAAACAGTTCCTTATTGTGCAGAAAAATTTACTTTAAATCGAAGGTATTTAAATATGTTAAGAACTTACTAAGCTAAAAACATTTTGTTATAAATCTAGTTACATTTAAATGAGCGCGTTTAGTTCCGGTGCGCGTGAGAGTCTTCTTTCTCGCGCGTCAAACTATACAGCCATAATGCCATTTCACTTACATACCGAGCTAAAAACCACGCTTTGTTGTATTCTCTTAACTAATCAGCCCCATTATTCCAGGCACCCTCTCCCTATCGGCCGCTGCGCCCGTCGCCCGCGACAGTTCCCCCATCGAGTATGAATACGACTACGACCACTCAGTACAACAGCAGCAACAGGCTCCACAGGCCCAGGACCCTCAGGAGTCAGCCAGCCATTACGACGCATACATCCAAGACGTCAAGGCAGCAGCCAGCGGCGGCAACGGCGGCAAAAAAGGCTTCAGTCAAGGCAGTGGGCTTAGAACTATCGCCCAAGGATCAGCAAACCAAGCTAAGACTGCTTTAGGAAACCAGGCTGCCGCTGGATACCAAGCTGCCTACGTAGCCAAGAACACCCTCGCCCAATCAGCGGCCCAGTCTAGTGCGACTGCCCAAGCTGCCCTTGCGGGTAAACAGGTGATCCTGTCAGGGTTGGAGCAGCAGGTCAGAGATGCGAAGGTCGGGCTCCAGGGTGAAGAGATGCAGTTGCAGCAGGCTAAGAGATCCGCGCAAGCTGCTGCCAATGCTGCCCAGCAAGCCATGCACCAGGTACGTTATAATGACTACCTTACTAATAGAAACGTTGGGAGGCACTTCGCTAAAACTTCTTTGCGGGAAAAACGGATTCCGAATAACTAGTTGCTTAATCATGCAATTGGTCCGTTTTAATCTGCAGGATACCATTTAACATCTTAAGTATTTAACATAAAGCGTGCACAAATATTTACAAGCAATAAAAATTACAAAAACAAGTGAAACGCACTTTCCGTCCACGGCCACACAGCGTTACTCCAAAAATGCAAATTATTTATAACAATTGCGCAAAACTGGTCCAGTACAATACACAATAATTTTGGCAATGAACTAATTAAAAAAACCAGAGACCCACTGTCAGGTTTTTACAGCAAAAATAACGCAACAGTGACACTAAAAGTAACTTTTAAAGATAATAAAAACAGCAATGCGACTAACAACGAAATGTACAAAAAACTCGTTGTGCAAATCGGTACAAATGAGTTTTACGAAAAAATAATATAAAACATTGAAGAAAGATATCAGAAAGTCAATTAACATTACGGACTTGCCTACGCAATCGCTCGGTCCATTTGCTTTGGGAAATGAATTGATCGCGTTCATAGGTCGTTTTATTTTCAATTGGAGTAGATAAGTGGCAATATACAAACATTATGTGGCAGAAATTGATAATTGATTGATTTTTTTATTTCACTAACTGAATTGTTGACGATGTGGAAGTTAAAAGCCATATTATTATTGGATATTGAAGTTGCACGAGAAAAGAAAGAAATAGAATAAGATTTAGGTCACCATTTATGAGCAAAAGCATTTCTTTTACTGTTGTTTGCGTTAACACATCTTTTTTTTTTACACATTTTTTCGTCTGTATAACATTATCTTATTCAATGGCCTAAAAGATTACATTCAACTTTTATCTTGAATATTAAACGAAATTAAGTAATACTTAATGGAAAATGTTTATTGAGTCATCGGAATTAATAGTAAGCCTAGCATTTTGTTTGATTATACGATCATGTTCATCTTGGTTATTTTCTATAATTTCTCTGTTCTGCATGATGCAACTGATTTGCTTTTATTTAAATACGTTCCTAGATTCATAACAAAAACAAATCTAACGCTACTGAAGATGTGTCATAAATAAGTTAATAATAATAAATTTAAATCCCAATACTAATATTCTATTATGGGATCCAAGTCCAACATCCAGAGCGGTTAGCATCATGAGGTAGTCATGGTTGTTTTATGTTTTAAAAGTAGTGATATGAGAATTCATGCTGTTTGCTGCTCATGATGTTCTAAAGGATAATCAAAAGGCCACCAAGGATGTCTTAGAATTGTCTGTTTATTTGGTATGAACAGACTAAAATTAGCTGTTCCCTACATTTTGACAAGTTGACAACACAGATTTTTTTTCGCGATTTTAAGTTTGGTCCCACAGTAAAAGTTGTTCTTAATGATGAGTGCAAGGACCTCTTAAGAGGTTGTGCCTTATTTAAATTATACCTTGTATAGCCACCATCTGGACCAATCAAACTTTTGAAATTTTCATTATGACGCAAATGCAACTGCCGCGCAAAATTAATTGAATTTCAGTTTCCAAATATTACGTGACAAAATGTGAACAAAATTATATTAATCTGAACTTTGCAATGCCATGTAATTGATTTACTTTTATGTTATGGTGTTTAGTAACTAAGTAAGTAAGTACGAAAAACGGTTAGTTCTTGCAACAGATATAGATCTTAGGAAAGACTTGGTGATTTGTTGTCAGCCATTGCTAATCATGTTGTAATTTCGATCGAGTATTTCTTTTTGAGGTGCTAGATAAAAAGAATTTAGTTACCTACTGTAATAATAGAAGAAATTCCTAGGAATGGTGTTTAACGTGGGACACTGTTTCTCAACCTGTAAGGTTTTGACTAAGACTGCAATGACAAGTCGAATAGAAGTTTGATGAAAGAACAATCTATTATTTTGTGCTTATTTTATGTTTGATTGCTTGAGCACCAGAGATGATTGAAAAGAAAAAAAATAGACGTAACAAGCATAATATGCAGCTTGCTGAATAAAGTTTGAATCAACCTAAGATTACGGCCATCATTACTTCAGACATAATCAATATTTTTTCAGTGATTACATCAATAAACGTTGCTTCTTTATTTCCTTTTAATGCTTCAGTTATATCAGTCTCTTGACTAATCTGGTCTAATCTAGGCAGTCACACCACAGTGACCGATTACTATAATCTGATGATTATACAACTATTTCACTCAATTGTAACTTTATTTGTAATCATCCGTCCCCGTCAGTTTGTCAAAGATCTTATTAGGCACAATGAGATCTAGCTGTAATCGTAGGATCATCAATCAATGATTTTATAAGCGAACAACTCTTATTGGACGATTAGCAATGATCTTGCCTCCGATCTTCAAGTTCTTCCCCAGCTATCCCATTGGCTTCGTTCTCTGTGTAATGTTTGGTGAATCAGAAAATGTCATTTTCATTTACTTTTATTAATCGTTTTGCAGTTTACAGCTTGTTAATATTTTCTTTTTAATAAATTTTGCGTCATAAAGTTAATTCCAAGTTCGCCAGAATTTGAGAAACCCAATCAAGAAATCGTAACTGTTTGTACCGAAATATTTTGCAAGCACTGATTTTATCGTTCTTCAGTTTTGTTTGCGACACATTTTAATTATAACAACGTTTCGGTCCATTTTGTCGCTTTATTGTGTTTAGATATTATTTAAATTGCCGTTTCGAGTCCAAGGTCCATATTTCTATATGAATACAGTAGTCATTATCGTTTTGTCAATGGAAATTAATGTCAATGACTTCCTTTTGAATGATATGGATTCGGTGCAGTTATAGTTTTTCTGATATTAGCAGGAAAATAATTGAAATTGATGGTCCCAACCTATCTTAGGGTTTTACGTTATCTTTTTTAAAGACAAGTTTTCAGTCCCATCTGTACTAAGTATTCAGTGTTCATGAATCAGAACATGTCAAAATGGAATGAACGTATTCGAATAATTTACATAGCTTTAGCTAGAATGTTGTGTTGCATGTAGAAATCCAGTATGGAAACCACATGATGTAATTTGATCTTAACATTGTAACCGATACGCGTTACCTTCCTGTTAATTCACGGTTAGAGAGTAATCGTACATTGAACTTGATAGCTTTCGCTCTCTGTATTTTGTAAGAAATGGTTCCATTTTGTAACACATCTTGCTTTTAACCTTACTGATTTGAAACCATTTTTTGATAGTGCCCTTGTTAATGTGTTCTAACCCCAAGTTTAATCCCTCTTCAACCCTTAGTCATAAAATCTAGGTCCTGGCAAATCGGATCACTTACTTTAAACACGGCAAACCACACAGCCTATTAAATAGGTCATTCCTCCGATAAAGAAGGTCAGAATCAGAAGGAGAGTCAAAGGTTTAGTGCAAAAAAAAAAACCACGCAAACCTATGCTAGTTTTTGGAAATCTAATAACTTAACCCAACTATAACCCAACCAACTATGCTAGTTTTTGGAAATCTAATAACCTAACCCAACCCCCAAAATCTTCGCAGGTCAACGTAATCCAAGCAGCCTTGAACGCTGCGCAAGCGACATCAGAGAACGCCAACGAAGCAGCTTCCCAGGCTGCAGGTGAGCTCGGTGCCCAGACTGCCATGGTAGGAGCTGCCAGACAGAGGCTGCATGCGCTTCAGGAGCAGCTTCATGGAGTCAGAATCGACTTCGAGGCTACGCAGTCGGCGGCGAGAAAGGCTCAGGTATGGGGGATAGAACTGCTGGGTTTAATAGTTCTGATTGGTTTAACAGTGGGATGTTTAATTGGGATGATATTCAGCCCCTCAAAACATTGTTAGGACATTGAAATTTTACTTTGAGTAATGGGTTTTATTGATCTTAAATTAAAATGACTTGGATGCCCAAAATAATTGGCAGATGTTTCTGAGATGATATAGTTTCGTGATTTTTCATGTTCCTCGCAGTTATGTAGTTAGTTGAAAATCAGAAATAATAATGAGTGGACGTTACCCTGAACAGGAAGCGCAGCGGAACTCAAAGGCGTACATTTTTGAGGACATTACCATTTCCATGTTCTACTGAGACGATGAGAAGCACAATGAGAGCTATGAAAAGCTATTTATTTTATGTTCAATATTCTTGCTGGCACTGAATAAACCTGTTGATCTCACTTCTCACTATTTTTCTATCTTTTTCTCTTAAATTAGAAAATTTTGCGTACCCTTTCAATATAGGTATCTTCCAAGATGCTTGTGTCTTACTTAGGAAATGTATATCTTTTTCTCATTAATTTATATTCTAACATACTAATTTCAATCTGACTGTAATTCTAGAATGCATTTATTTCCTTTCCAAGTTATCCTCTTGTCATTATCAGGACTTCAGATATAGGTAGGTACCAGTCACATTCACATCGTGGCACAAACCTGAAGTAAAAAGCAGTTCCTCAGGTGAAGGACCGCTTGGGTTCAAAACTGGACCCCAAATTTCTTCTATCTTATAAACCCACTTTCGTCTAAACAACACCATATCTTTACAGGCGGCGGCTCAACAGGCCCAGGCTAATGCTGCAGCAGCAGCAGCCAAGGCAGCTGCAGCAGGGCTCGGAGGTCAGCACAAGGATGCCTCTTACGAAGGTACGGCGCCCGAGCAGTACCAGGCTGCTCCTCAAAGCCAAGAGCATCAAGAGCAGGACAGTCAGGAATATTACCATCAGCTACAGTCCGACTACCACCACTAGTAACAATAAGGTTTTCGGTGTCTAAGTTCTGGGATTTGATTAAGTTTTTTGAGTTGTTGATTTTTGTTTTGTCTTTCCTTTTCAGTTTTCCTTTTGTCTTACCTTATCTTCTTTCCATTGTGTTTGTGTCTTACTTGGTACATTCCTCGCTACCAGTTCTCTTTTAAATTGTCCCATGCCTTACACATTACATACATTTTCACACACGTTATATTTTCACACACGTTACGTTTTTAAGACCCGTTTTCCCTTTAAATCATTCATTGTTAATCCAGGTTATAAAATATCTGTGTGCCAAATTTCATCAAAATACGGTTAGGAGTTTTTGCGTGAACGAGTAAAAAACATCCGTCCATCCATCCTCACAAACTTTCGCGTTTATAATAATATTGAGTATATTAATTGGTTATTCAAATGTCCTTCTTTCTTTTTCTTCCCTTCTTTGAAAATCATGTCCCATCTCATCTCAATACTTCATGTCCCTTCTTGTTATTACCTACTTCATGTCCCTTCTTGTCATTACCTACTTCATGTCCCTTTCATAGTTTTTTTTCCTAGCTCTCCTCCTGTTACAAAAAATCAACAAAATAGAAAAGTTTGAGAATCCCAGAACAAACGCTATACGATATTATTAGGATAGGATACTTTAGCATTAAAATATTTATTTCACCACTTTGCACAATATCCTATTCTAATCATAACTTACAAGTAGAATTACTTCTACTGCGATGTAAATAAAAAAATGTTTTTATAGTTAGGAGTGCTTCAAGATCGAGTTTATGTGATATCTGTTATGTTTTCAAACATTTTTTACTTTTATATGAGGTCCCAAGTGTCCAGTTTTGTATATGTGTAACTTTATAGTTATACTACAAAAATGTTAGAGGTAATAATGCCGAATGGCAAACGAACCTTGTAACATCGCAACGCAACAAAGCAACGTGAAAATCTAGTAAGCTTCTTCAATGGTTGCTGCAATACGTTGCATGCTATGTTGCTTGTTGCGTTGCATGTTACTCAACAGTTTCCTTTGATACTAACAAACAAATTAAGTGCGATGTCTCAAAGCCATAGAGTGTCGACAGAAAGTGTGAAAAAATAAAATATTGTTTTTGTTACTTCTGTTTTTTCAATATGATCTTGACTGTGACTATCTGACTGTGACTACTTCTGACTATTACTTGACATCTCACTTAATATCACTCACTTGACTTGACTAACACTACCTACCCACCTTGCTTCTCTCACAATCGTTTATTTAGTAAGTAGAAAGTTCTTTAAAACGAGTTGGTAGCTTATTGTTGACATGACATTGAGACTTAAAAACCTTGACGTCAAACCCACAAGCCAAGGAAGAATGAAGAAGATGGAGAATTAATAAGGAATTCAAATGATTAATGACAGAATATATTTATTTTGTAGTAGGTTTATTATATTATTATTATTTCTGTAGAATGTGCTTATGAGTCTGGTCGCTTAATTTAATAATGGGGTCCAATTTGATTAAAGAATCTCTGAAACTGAGTGAAGATTGAAATGTCTTGTTTGCACCAACAAAATAAAATAGTAGATATTGTTAGGAAAGTAATTTTGATTTACGATAAGTAGGTGCACCTACGTTAATTTATACCATATACCAACAAGTAAGTATCTTTATTAACTATCACTTGTTTAAGCCAAGCACTTTTACTCTGACACGTAGGTACCTACCTACACATTTCTCTGCTCTATATTAAGCTTTCGAATTCTCCAAAACTTTTAAATGTTATTTAACTTCCTATCAATATTTCATTCTGTCTAGGTATATTTAAGAAGCTTGACATCCGCTTGCAAACTAAGGCTTAACCCTATGGCTTTGTCTCATGGCTCGTCAACGAATCAAGAAGATTCGTTAAGCGAGATCTTTCCTATATTTCAGAGTGGGCCAGCTCCGACCAGGATCCTATTCAAGTGACCAGCGAACAACCCTTGCACCTCCATGAAGAACTTCCGCTCACCCCTGCCCCAGAACCAACCCACGCTCTCATAGAAACCAACGCATTCACACCAAAACCCGCCAAGCCCGCACTCAATCAATCACCACCTTCTAAACCAAACCAGATTGAACTAGAAAAATCCGTCGAATACCGGTTCCAGCCATTCTATTCCTCTTTGAACCAGTTTAGGTTTAAACCTATAGCGGCTAAGCCTACAAAATTAGTCGCTAAACAAGTTAAATTGGTTGCTAAACCTACGAAATTAGTTGCTCAGCCTACCAAGTTAGTTGCTAAACCAACTAAGTTAGTCGTTGCCAAATCTATTGGGAAGATGTTTCCCGATGCTTACGTTAATTTAGATAGCTTTTTTAAGGATCATAATCAGAGTAATTATGCGAAGCAATTGGGATTTTACGGATGGTAGTAGAAGAGGTAGGTCCATATACCTGTAAGTAGCTCATCGCTTTCCCTACACACCAAGGTTATGGCCCTTGTATAATAATTTTTATTTATGCCATATTTAACTTTTAATTCCCATAATTATTTACATTAATGTATTTTTGTATCACTGAATTTAGCATATTTAATTATTTATTATTCAAAAGCACGATCCTAATTATTAAAATCCTTTTCAAACTTTGTTGTTATTTGATGCCACTTAGGTACACAACTTCTTCAAAATATTACTTTAAAATAATAACCTGATAACTTATGTCTCTAGCGCCAGCTAAAGAAGAGCAGAAGGCGGCTGCACCAGAAGAAGAAGAGGCAGAAAAGACGGAAGAAGAAGAAGAGGAAGAAGATTGCGAAGAAGATAATAAGAAAAAATAGATAAACCAAAAATAGTTAAATGCCATTATTAGTTCGATGTCTACATAGCTTTTAATTTTGTTACTTAATTTTAAGGACGTTGTAGTAATAAAATAATAAAATCTTTTGTAGGTATTTATTTTACATTGAACAAAA
Source organism: Cosmia pyralina (assembly GCA_946251885.1). Lineage (NCBI taxonomy): Eukaryota > Metazoa > Arthropoda > Insecta > Lepidoptera > Noctuidae > Cosmia > Cosmia pyralina. The sequence continues at coordinate 1,189,861 of OX276363.1, forward strand.
CCTAATTTATTGAAGAGACAGATCTCAATGTTTTTTTTGTGGTGCATTGAAATAAACGTGAAAGTAAGAGGTGATAATTTATAAATGTGTGTTTTTATTTTACCTTTAATTAAGCTAGTATAAAACTTTTGACGACACGAGGTGTGCCCAGTGGCTGAGCGATATAAACATACTTAATGTGGGATGTGGACTGTGGCGTACCCGGGTTCGATTCCCACACAGAACCACTATTGTATGATCTCTTAAATTTGGGGCAACGGTTTATTCATATCTTTAATGTACCTAGATAGTTTAAAAAATACTTTAGAACTTCGAATGGTTTGTATGTATCTTATTTGACTCATAAATACCTAAACTTTCAAATAAAGGGTAGTAGCGAAAGATACAACATCTTCAAGCTAAGTACTGCTAAGGCTACAAAAATTTGGAAGACTGATTATAGTTTCTATTACAGTCCAAGCCTGGATTAGGATAACAAGAATAACTAGAAAAAAATTATCTATTCTATAACTTACGTTCATGAACAGCATTGCCCCATTTTTGCATAGTTTTTTGCTCTTTTATTATTATTATTTATTTTGTTTTAGGGCTTCGAACGGTTTGTGCATTTAGCCAATGTCAAGTTTAGTTCGTATGTTAAACGAAGGTAGGGAAACGGAGATATTAAAACGGGATTTAGGATAGGATGGATATATAGGATCAGTATAATAAAGGTGATAAAATAATGATAATGAGCAAATTACAATGCTCTTTTTATTTCTAAACGCTTCAGTAAACATCAGTGATTAGTTTATTTTTAAGCAGAATAAATGTAACATTAATTTAAATTTATATACCAAAAAGAATAATTTAACTATAAATTAACAAGAAATAGATTCAAATAGATTCTAAATGTTTTATTTCACAAACTTCCGAATTGTATTGTGAAAAAATTACGGAACAAGTGACAACGTCAATTATTAAGGAAATTGAAACGGAACGTTCCTTTCCCTGACATTGACGTGTTACAATACACATGTAAATTGAAAAATAATTAATAAATAAACTAAAATGTCCGTCGTTAAGAGGAAGAAGCGTGGTTCCATGAAGAACAAGAAGGCGTGGGGAAAATACTCAGATATCCGTGATGTCGAGGAGTTTTTAGAAGATCAGAGATTGGAAGAACGATTGGGGTAAGTGAGGTTATGTTGACATCATGTGCGCGATAATATGTTTATTTTCGCATATCTTTAGTCTCTATATACTTTATAATATCTGAATAACTAAACACTGTACACTGCTTTTAACATGTAAGCCTTAATCTATTTAAATTCATAAAAAATCAATGAAACTGGTACATGGTAAGTAATTTTGTGATGTTATTGAGAGACCGCGACACCGCTAGCTTAGGCATATTTTGTTCAGACTATTGTTTGTTATGAACCAGAGGTTGCAAACAAATAACACATTGCTTCACATTTCACAATATTAACTTGGAACTTTAACATTCCAGTAAGTTTGACACCAAGCCAGACAGTGAACTGTTTGTGGTAGACACAGCCGGAGACAATGATGATATCAAAGTTGAGGACACAAAGCCTCTGTCACGCAAACTACAGAAAAGAGCCAAGCTGAAGGAAGTACCTAAGTGCTTTGAAGTTCTACTGCCCACATCTAAGGTATGTTACTGAGTAGCTATTGCTATAAATAAAAAAACCTAGAGAATGTTTGTGTAATAAATATCAAAAGCCAGTATGACCACTCTTAAGTGAAAACTTCTCCCCTAAGACGACCCACTGACCAAAAGTGGGAAATGGATGATTTTTGGCTATATTTCTTAAGGTTATAATACACAAGGTAGGTTTTATAATAAACAATCACTCGTGTAAGAGATTGTATCTATCAGAATACAAATAAAAATAATATATAAATAACAGAATGCTAAAATTCATTCAACACAAACCTAGGTCCTTGTTCACCAATGGAATTCTTCAAGCTGCTATTGAGCTCATATCATGAAGTGAGGCGTAAGAGGCCTATCACAAATTATAATTATAAATTTGGCAGTTGTGAAATATGCAATGTTAATTTCTTATATACTAACATTTATTCTGGTATAAATGTAACATTTTACAGTTCATTCTGAGGGTTTTTTGTAGCTTTATGGTTTTCAATTGGTTGGGATTTTTTAATTATAGATATTCCAAACTTATTTTAAAATTCTGAGGCCAGTTTAAACTAAACCACTATTTATGAGATAATTATGAAATATTTTTCTTTTAATTTGCTTATGTACAGTCAGCGTCAAAAATATCGGGACAAACAGACTGTTCAAAATTATCTCAACAACTTAGTAGTATTGTACCGCAAGCACGAAAAAAATTTTGGCCTTACATAAATAGCTATAAACTATACTAATAACTATTCTCCACCACTCAATAAGTCAAAGTTGTCAGTCTTCCAGTTTCTCGGAATAAGAATGCTAAAGTTGCCAATGTAATGCAAAAATCATGGTCGAAATGTAATAGGCCTCTTAATATAAGCACACATTTGTCTAGGAGGGCATCCATTCATGTAGTTAAACATAAATTATATCTAGTGGAATATTAAAATAGCCAAATTATATATTCCCAGGTTCAAGATCCAAACAAAAAGCGAAACACTGTAAACCCGATCGGCTCCAAACCATCCGCTTTGAGCAAGTTGAGAGAAAAGCGTCAAACACAGAAGGGTGTGTTTGAGAAGAAGCTGGTGGAAGCCAAGAAGAACAGAAAGATGGCTCTCGACAAGAAGAGGAAGGCTAAGCAAGTTAGACAGAACTTTGGACTGGATCTGTGGGGGAAAGATTGTAAGTTGCTTTGTATTATTTACATGTTATTTAGTTTTTGTGAAGTACAAACTCAGGAGAGTATGGTACAAGTTTATTTGCAACTTTAAAGAAATTCAGTTTATTTAAGAATGTAACATATCAGACAAGTTCATGTATTGTATTTTTATCTCACGAAGCGACACAAGCTTTGCTTGTGTTTATCAAGTGTACAAACACGCTGTGAATATGTGCGTAACGACAGTAGCGTCAGCACATAACACGCACACACACTTCCGACTTTGCCAGTGTCTTAGACGCTATTGAGAGCTCCTGCGCTTACACACACGTTTGCAGCGTGTACGGAGTTCCCCATGATTTTATTTATGTCTTAAGTTTATACATAATAGGTCTTTACCTATGAAATTGCCGTTTTGTATGAAAAAATTTAAACAAATTTTTTTCATGCATTTTTTATTTGTATTAATCGAAGTAATCACCCATGCAATCAATGCATCTTTGCCAACGCAGTGGCAGTTTATTGATGCCCTTCTTAAAGAAATCAGCTGGACGGGAGGCAACAAATTCTTCAAAGGCATTTTGTACTGCCTCTCGGGTATTGAATTTTTTTCCCGCCAAGAAGTTGTCCAAATTCTGGAAAAAGTAGTAGTCTGTAGGCGCAAGGTCTGGTGAGTAGGGCGGATGACGGAGAGCTACCAACCCCAGTTCTTGCAACTTGGAGACCGTCTGCTGTGCAGTATGAGGTCGCGCGCTGTCGTGCAGGAGCAGCGGAGACGAGCGATTGACCAATGCTGGTTGGAGATGTGCCAGCTTCTCCATCATTGTGTTCAGTTCTTCACAGTACACATCTGAAGTAATGCTCACCCCGTTTGGTAAGAAGCTGTGATGAATCACACCGGCGTTAGACCACCAAACAGTGACCATCACTTTTCTAGGGGTAAGTTTTCGTTTAGGGCATTGTTTAGGTGTTGAACCAGGATCCAACCAACTTGCTGAGTGCTTGCGGTTATCAAACAGAATCCATTATACATCACAGGTAACAATGCGGTTCAAAATTCCTTCATTTGTGTGTCTGTTGAGCAGTGCAAGGCACGTCTCGACGCGTACTTCGCGCTGGCGATCATTGAGTTCGTGGGGCACCCATTTGTCAAGCTTTTTTACCTTGCCAATTTGACGCAAATGGACCAATATTGTTTTGACGCTAATGTCGAAAGCTGCTGCTAATTCAGCCGTAGATTGTGTATCATCAGCTTCCACAATCGCCTTTAATTCGTCATTGTCGACCAAAGTCTTCGGACGACCGCGAGGTTCATTTTTCAGGTTGAAATTTCCAGAACGGAAACGAGCAAACTAATAACAAGTGGTGCGTTGGTTTGTAGTGTTAGCTCCGTAAACGTCGTTGATGTTGCGTGCCGCTTGTGCCGCGTTGCTGCCACGACGGTACTCATATTCCATAATTACTCGAATTTTTAACGTATCCATGATGACAAAAAAGATTGAAATGCGATGAAAATGTAACACTAATCAATAAACAAATGACTACTTTTGGAAAAAAAAATCCATGTTTTTAAAATAAAATTAATTTGAAATTAGAATTCTTAGCCAAACAAAAATTATTTTGATTTGAAATGGCCAGTACTGCAGAACGGCAATTTCATAGGTAAAGACCTAATATTAAAATCATGGGGAACTCCAAAGACTTCTTCAAATAAAGAAAGGCTGATTGATATGATTAGAGAGGGTGTGAATAATGAGATGAAGGTAATGTTGTACTGAACCCAATTAAATTAGAATAAGAGGAAAAGCATGATGATTCATGATATTTGAGGTTCAATGACAAATTTTGGACCTCAGAAAACTTCATACCCAAAATGTAACCTGAAAACATTCTGCTCTGTATAAATGTGCTACAAATCCATCCATTTGCATTTTTACTTTATAAACTAAAAAATTATACTCATTTAATACATATTTTTCCCAGTACCAGAAGCAAAAGGTATACCAGAGACCCTGATAGACGAGTTCATATCAGAAGAAGCACAGTTACACAATGTGCTACCAACACAGAGACTCAGACCAAAGCCTCCACTAGCCAAGTCTGTAATGACGAGGGCTGCGGTGGAGACACCGCATCCAGGAGTCAGTTATAATCCTTCTTACCAGGTTAGTGCTGTGATTTATTTAATTCTAATGTTTCATTCATCTGGAGATCGAGATTATAAGGATTTCGATACTATAGTCTAATTTTTTTTTTAACAAACGAGTGGCCAAAATTTTGACAGCGTTGCTATTGGTCCACGTAATCAACATAAAGTCCGTTCCACACAAACCAAAGCTGTAGTTACATGTACATTGAGTTGAGTCATCGACTACCTGCGCGTCGCACGTGTTTTAGTGAGTGAACCAGACGATATTGTTTGTACGTGAGTCATGGCGGACATGTCTCCTGTACAAAAATTTTAGAAGTATTCAATATGAACGGGCCTTAACAATTTCAAAACAAAACAAATGCGTTGGCCCCACCCCGACCAATGACCCATCTCACTCTGTCAATATCGGAAATGTGCGAGAGACATAACTCAGTACTTACATTAAAAAAAACAGACTATAGCTTTCAATTTGTGATAGATGAAAAGAACCTCCCTGTGGGGTTATACTTGTGTATGTTTCCCACAGCAGTCAACCTTGCTATAACCTTAGCTTACTTGTTTAACTAATCACCTTAGCAAGATATTTTGAAAACGAAGATTTATCGATGCATAGATTTAAGAAATTAATTGATACATTGTATATTAGCCATTCTTCAAAGTTATCTTCAAACATTTTGGTAGATTAGTTAGATAGAATACTCTTCATTGCGACTGTTTACTGTTCATTTTGTGTTTGACGTCGTGGTGGGGCTGGCGCACTCCTGAACTCTAGGTCTGTGCCGGTAGAGTTTACTATGCCGACACAGGTCAAGGCTGAGGAGCCATACCAAGAGAGATTCATAAACCCGCAGGGCAGCATATGGCGAGCTGTTGGGCAGTAGCGACACCGCGGGAGAAGTCTTGTTCCTTACCTCTGGCTTGCCTTTATTGGCTGGCTGGAGTGAACACTGACGAGGAACAGAGCTGCTACCTCTTTTTTGCCTTTATTGCCGGCTTGAGTGGAGATTCCCCCACCATATTGATTCTAATAATATTGTATGATGAATGTCTATTACAGGAGCATCAAGACTTGCTGCAACAAGTGGGCAAACACGAAGAGAAAATGATGAAGCGAGAGGCACATCTCCACAGAGTCACCACCGGCATGTTCCGAAGAGTCACGCAAGCCCAGAAAGAGGTATGTTGTTTGTCTATAACATACTGACTCATCTGCCTAGCCTTTTCCTAATTATATTGGGGTTGGGTTCAAGTCTATCCGAATGCAGCTGAATACCAGTATATTACATGGCGCGACTGCCTATCTGATCTCCGCATCCCAGGGTAACACAAACCCCTTTGTACGACTGGTTGTCAGATTTTTGGGCTTCTGATTACCTGTAACGACTGTAAAAGATCTACAGTGACAGCCGGAACATACGGGATATGTAATAGATAGTCACCCATCCACGAACCGACCGCAGCAAGCGTTGCTTAATTTTCGATCGACCCGTGCGGCTGTCATTACTTAGCCACCATTTTCAACGAGGTATTATCGTTTTGTTTCTTGAAAACGTACTGTTCCAATGGCAGCGATTCTCGCAATTTATCCCACTTGAGGGCGCTGTTGTTAATGTAGACCTGTCAAATACTTTTCGTGTCAAATTATCCTGTCATTGTCGTCAATCAATAAACTAAATCTCCATGGGAACCACATACGTAATTTCCATGGCGATTTAGTACAATATGCTTAAAATTAAATGTCATGTTATAAATAATTATGATATTGTTTGTGTGTGTTTGTGTTTGTTTATATATATGTTAAATATGTAATTAATTTGTAAGTTTATTTGGATTTACATCTGGAATAAAAAGATTTCATTTCATTTCATAAAATTCAAAGCCAAGAAAGTATTATGTATCGTAATGTAGAGTAAAAGAGATGGGTATACAATTTCCGTTCATTCATTTTTGAACGGATTACGATCCTCGTAATTTATCCCGCTTGGGGGCGCTGTTGTTAATGTAACCTGTCAAATACTTTTCGTGTCAAATTATCCTGCCATTGCTCTGTAGCAAGATGTGCCTTAATTATGATATAATATATCTGTAATAAAATTAATAATGCTTTAAGTTAAAAAAATATGTTCATGTCAAATTGTAAAATTTTAAATGCTAATTACGTATCATGAAAAGTATGTCGATTGTTTTACACTTAGGCAGAGTAACTAAATTAATTCCTTTTTTAAACAACAATAAGTTATTACTTGCACAACTGCTAGTCACCAGAATTTGTGAAAATCTTTCTTTCTTTATCATCCTTTTCCACCAAAACGGCTTTCTTTATTTTTACATAACATGTTTGTTACCTTCCTAGAACCAATGGCGCGAAGAGATGAGCTCCGGCCTCCCCCAGCCGCACAACCCAGCTGAAGACTCGGACACAGACACAGACAACGAGTACAAGTCCGTGAACCCGCCGGTGAAGAACAAGAAGAAAGACCACAAGACTCGGAGGAAGCAGAAAGAGAGGCTCGTTGAGAAGGAACGGTTGAAGAGAGTGAAGGTTGATAAGCAGAAGATTACTGATCTTTATAAGTGAGTTAACTGCACTAGTTTTGTCATTGTGCGTTTAAGGCACAACCAGGCTCCACCGCTGGCGATTAGCGAGAAGTGAGTAGAGCAACTAAAAACGAGTTGTTTGTTTGACAGAGTTCTCGTCAGCAGCGGTGTGAACAGTTAGCGATCAACTATACAAGGTTATTGGTTATTGACCAATATCCTCTTAAAGGGTCACTGCACTCATCATTATGAGCAACTTTTACTATGGGATCAAACCTGAAATCGCGAAAAAAAATCAGCTGTTCAGTACATTTATCTACATCAAACTCTTCAAAATGTAGGGAGTAGCTGTTTTTTTTTTTGACAAGTACGCGGCGGGCTGTACTTGCCGAGCTAATTCAGTGTGGGTTGCCGCGTACCGGCCGGTTCGCACGTTAGTTCGATAGTCACTCACGCGCCGCGTCGTAAAAGAACACGGGTTGTGTTCTTTTACGAGGCAACTTCTAGGTGAATATAACTAGGTAATTAACGCTGTGTAACCTGAATTGCACTTTATTGTGTCGTAGCTAGAGTCGCTATTTATTTAAATTATTTATTATTGTTTATTTATTTTATAAATTACATTATTAAATGATTTTGCGGAGTGAATCTTCTGTACTTCTTTTACTACGAGTATTATATATTCTGTGCTACAGCACTAGCATTCTTTTTTGTTATTATTCTTCGTGTAGTGGTCGGAAGCGCGGCTCAGTCTGAGCACGTGGACCTGGGTTTGGTTCTCAGTTCTGGCAGAGCCAAATATGGTTTAACCATCAGGAAATTTAAGTAGTACCCTAGAGTCGGGATTTGTGTCCGATTGAAGTCAGTATGCTCGCCTCCACATTGGATAATTAATTAATTATACAACAGAACTGTCGAAATATGGATGTTCTCTACATTTCAGCCTACCCCTTCGGGGATACAGTCATGTTTTATGTTACTAATTACCCAACCATCCACACTTCCAGACTCCGCAAACTCCAGTCCTCAATAAAGACCCGTGAGCAGAAGCAAGCAGAAGATCGCTCCAAGCGAGCAGAGAAGCGCGCCACCACCGAGGCGACCGCGCTGCCCACACTCAACGCGCACAAGACGCCTGCCAAGGAACCCGACTTTGTGGATCCGAAGCAACTGACGGGAGATTTGAGGAATATTCAGACTACCAGTAAGTGCCTAAACATGATATTTTTAAACCCCGCAAAAGAATGATATTGAAAAACCACTGATGAATGAGTTGGCCAATGTTTACAACTTGTGAAGGACTTACATAATCTTCAACGTTGCATATTTCTATCCACAGAACCTGAACAAGGTTTTGCAAGGTTTGAAAGTCTTTGGCAGTAACGAAAATGTTTCATTTTGTATAGACGTTTTTGAAGGGTTTGCTCAAGCAAGTTTGTGTTAGAAAATAGTTTTCATTTCTCGTTATTCTCCATAAGAATGCACACTTTGGATCGAGCATTGATGTTAATGGTATATTTGACATCAATAAGTGGTTCTGTATGTGGCAAACTTCCATAGTCTTTTATACTCTACCTATATATAAATAAAGAGAAGTCCTGACTGACTGATTGACTGACTCATCAACGCCCAGCCTTTGGGCTGGGCGTTTGCCCTTGGACCTAGAAAGCTAAAATTTTGCACAGATTCCCTTTATATTGTAGACAAGGAATAAGGAAGGAATTCCCGGTAGTACGTTCCCGTGGGATATTTTCCGACATCCACGCGAGAGAAGCCGCTGGTAAAGCTAGTTTACAATAAGATTCAAACCTTTTTTTACAGTCCGTTTAACCGATTTTGACTTCTATTGCGTTGGTGTCATGACAACTGGCAGCTGCAGTAAACAGTTGGTATTGTTACCACAGTTTTGCCTTTAATGCCATCCTTAAGCCTACGGAATAGAAGTCAAAATCGGTTGAACGGACTGTAAAAAAGGTTTGTTTAAATGTGTAATCTTATTGTAAATGGAGTATAGTTACTTTTACATTGTCTAATGGTTAGCAATAGCTAGTTATCCCCACGATGTTACAGGTGTCAACTTCTTTTGAATCAGTTGGACCGTTGCGTCGGGCTTAAGTCTAAACTAAACCCTACGTTACTTAAAATAACATCCATTTTTCCAGCAAACCCCCTCCGAGACCGTTTCGAGTCCCTCCAGCGCCGCGGCGCCCTCGCAGCCTCCAAGTTAATGATGAAGAAGAAGAGGAAACTCAAGAGTTACTTCAAAGCAGGTCATAAAGTCACTGAGAAAGATATCGAGAAATATGTCAACAAGAATGTAGGTAAAAAGTGATCTTGTTGTCTGTAGCGTAAGGACGGGTTTGCCTTGTATGATAAGGAGAGTAAAATGTGAGTAATGTGCCTTTAGTACATTATTAAAGAGTTATTTAACAGTTTTGGTAGTTTGATTTATTTAGTTATACTGATTACTAATAGTAGTACTTGCTTGGTACAATAGTATTAAGTCGTATCATCATCTGCCTAGCCTTTTCCCAACTACACTTCTGGACACATCTTTTGGCCCACCTTGTATTTTCAGTTTCGTTTGGTCCTAGCTAAAATTTTATATTAGGTCGAGCAAAAAGTTTTTATGCAGTTTTGAACCTGGCACATTCACAATTTCATTCAATAGTCTTTTTTTGAATTTAGAACACAGAATTTAAAGAAACAAAAGACAATTTGGAGCCTGTTTGTTGATATCAAACAATCGAATACTAAGAAAACTTGGTTTTATTGGTTTACTTGGATTTAATTCTTGAAAAAGTGATTGATATCTTTGGTTTTGCAACAAACATTACTTATTCTTAACATTAAGGTGAGGTTCTATCAATAATCTATGGATACTTCACCTGAAGTCGCCGCCCAAGCTGTGGCACTTATTCAGGCCGGACACAGCCAAAGAAACGTGAGTGCTCAACTTAATTTAAGTCGATCTGCGGTCCGAAATGTTTATTGGAGGTACCTAGAGACTGGCGGCTTTGTTCGTCGCCAAGGAAGGCCACGATCTCGGGTCACAACTGAAAGGCAGGATCGATTCATCGTGACGACCAGCTTGAGAAATCGTCATCTTACCTCCATTGAGATACAAAACCAACTTCGCGACTTCCACGGAGTATCTGTGAGCGCTCAAACTGTTCGGAGAAGGTTAAAAGAACGCGATATGGTACCACACAAGCCAGCTAATGGCCCCAAACTAACGCGAGCCCACCGAACAGCGCGCCTTCATTTCGCACGCAGTCATTTAAATTGGACACAGCAAGATTGGAGCCGTGTACTCTTTTCTGATGAGTCTAAAATTGTGTTACATGGCAATGATGGAAGGAAGAAGGTCTACCGACGTAAGGGTGAGCGTTTCGCACAATGCTGCTTTGAAGAGAGGGTTGCTTATGGCGGTGGCTCATGGACTGTCTGGGGCGGTATATCCGCGAGCGGCAAAACTCAACTTGAGGTTGTTACAGGACCACGGCTGCCAACATTAAATGCTGAAAGGTACATTTGTGAGTGCTTAGAACCTCACGTGATACCATACGCGGACTATGTGGGCCCAAATTTCCTTTTTATGCATGATAATGCAAGAGCCCATGCGGCCGGCATCGTCAGGGAATATCTTCGGGATGTGAACATCACAGTTATGGACTGGCCAGCCAGAAGCCCAGACATGAACCCCATTGAGCACATGTGGGACGAGCTAAAAAGACGTGTTAGGGCTCGTCAGCCAGTTGCCCAGACGATGCAGGAGTTGAAAACTGCCATAGAAGAGGAATGGGAGATGATCCCTCAAAATTTCATAGAGCGGTTGATAAACTCTATGCCTAATCGTATGAGAGCTGTGGTAGATGCCCATGGAGGCAACACGCGTTATTAAATTAAACCTTTATTTGATAAAACATGTTTTTTATTCAAAAATCAATTGCCTTTAACAAGGCGCATATCCGACTTGTTAGGCGTAGCTCCATGTCGTATGGTATTCTGAATTCAAATTTAAAACAATACGATCGAAAAAGATGGTAAAATGTATCAGGTTTAAAACTGCATCAACAGTTTTTGTTCAATCTAGCAATCATATTTCGGTAGGGGCCATCGAAACCTAAACTCTAAGGTGGGCCAATAGATGTGTCCAGAAGTGTATGTTGGGGTCGGCTTTCAGTTTAACCGGATGCAGCAGAATACCAGTATTTTACATGGACCGACAGCCTCTCTGACCTCCACAACCCAGTTACTAGGTAACACGATACCCCTTGGTAAGGCTGGTTATCAGACTCGGGCTTCTGACTACCCGTAACGACATTCAAAGATCCACGAACACGCCGGGACTAATGGCTTTACGTGCTTACCAAGGCTTACGGAGGAGTCTCGGTATATAATGGTCACCCATCCATGGTCCAACTGCGGCAAGCGTAGCTTAACCTGATCGATCGACCCGTGCGGCTGTTATTACTTCGCCACGAGCCTACTTTAGTCGTACCTTAGATTAATTCAATATTTATAATTTTTTAGACAGGTTTTCTTCCAGAAGTTGGATAAATATAATCTTACCTTCAAACTAAGTACAGTCCTACCAACTTATCTGTGAACTGAAAGAGGACGCCACCGTCGATGCGTCGACACAATCGTATGACATCCGTCGGCACAATCGAAGACATTTCAACATGACGGCCGTAGTTCCAATTTTCGCCATTTCACATAAGTTGGTAGGAGTGTACTTTAGAGGGTTATGAAAAAAAAAAGTCAATAAAATATTTTTATACAAAAAATTTACTAAAAAAATATCTAACATATAATACATCTAGAAATAGTCCACTTACGAATATTTTACAGAGAATCGTGGCAGTGTAACGAATATAAACACTATCGTAAACATAGCTATGTAGGTAACTCAGTATTTAAACCTAGGGGATGTTTCCTAAAAATAGGAAAATTAAACATTACATTGCTTATAAATAGAATACTATGCGTTAGTCTATGTAGTCGAATTTTTTCAATAACAAAACGTAATAAGTTAACTAGGTTACACACTAGGGGTGGCTGTGTTGATCAATATGCACATACAATTATGTAGAACATTGTTTGTTCTATACTTATATCATCTTCTGCCTAGCCTTTTCCCATACCCCTTGTGACTTTCGAGCTTCTGACGACCTGTACCAACTGTCAAAGATCTACAAATGACAGCCGGGACCAACGGCTTAATTAATGTGCTTTCCGAGGCACGGAGGAGTCTTGGTATGTAAAGATGGTCACCCATTCACGGACCAACCGCGGCAAGCGTAGCTTAACCTGATTGATCGACCTATGCGGCTGTTATTACTTATTACTGTTAGAGGTAAAATTTGTGAGTTTGTATGTAGGGGGTAATCTCCGAAACTTCCTCCGATTTCAAAAATTCTTTTACTTATATAAAGCTACTATTGCCGAGTGTCATACGATATTTTATGGTATGTTATAGTTGACCCACACGGACGAACTCATGCGCAGAAGCTAGTTGGCAATAATCTCAGCCCTAATTACATCTAATAAACTTTTAGGCATCTCTGCTTTTCCTTTCCTTTCTTTCTTTTTTTTCTACCTTTACGCATTATAGGCGTGTTAAAATACACACAATACTTTTATTTCTCAAAAATAATGTTTCATGGAATGGTTTTTCTTAATCTATAGGCATTACAAATAAATTTATTGTATGGATCAGAATCATTAACATATAATGATTCTGATCCATTCACCTATTAATTTACCTGACTATTTTAAAGTCCTTTGAAGGACGTTCATATTTCAATTTCAAGTAAACTTCAATGCTATAAAAAGAACATGTCTAATAATTACATTTTACATTGTATTACGTGCATATTGATCCTAACAGCCGATTTAGAATCATCATAATTTTCAAACACCTGAAAATACTGATGCTCTCATAATGTCGGTTGATAACGAATAAGTTCTATCTACATAATCACATTTACACGTTTATATTTAGGGTTTGAAATTGTTTACATTGCAACGTTCTGTTTGCAACTATCCCTTGTACCTATTATTATTTTAGTTAATTTTATTTACATTGGCGGACTTTGCCGGTGGTTGATATCATCTTCATCAGTCATCTTTTTGGTAGACTTGTATGTTGCCAATTTCCTTTAAAAGGTGTCTGAGTCGTGCTCTCTTTTGAGCACAGGAGTTTTTCCGTCCATGTTAATAGTTAATACCTACAGCATGCGTAGCATGACTACCATAGAAACGGATTTTGTCGACGGAAGAATAGACAAAATGACACATCGCCATGCTTAGACGTTAGAAATCTTCCTACAATCTGTCATTTTGTCTATTCTTCCGTCGACAAAACCCGTTTCTATGGAGGTGATACTGTTCTTCTTCATCTAGGTATTTTTAGGAATTTGAAATTAATTTCTTATATTCAACTTTTATACCTTCATGTTCTACCTTGTTCTATTAAATTGATTTTGATTCTATTCACTACGCAACACAATCTCATCATTTTTATGATCTTTTAACCCTACATCTAAAATATGACGTTGAAGTTACAAGATAAGTTACAAATCAGAACGCTTATTTATCTAAAAACATCAAATTCGATCTAAAAAATAAAAAATGTCGCACTGGACTCAACCCTAAATATAAAAACAGAATCCTTATGTTTCTAGAACATTCTCAACCCCACCTCGCCGCGATAGAATACAGCGACCTTAATAATTCTAAGGCCCTGGTATCGGACGTGGCTTTGCCGTCACTGGAAGAGGCAACCCTAGCTTCAGCTATAGGAGTATCTATAAATGGTACTTTAGTAGTTGTTTTTGGTTCGACTGGAGTTGTTCTGACGTGGAATTTCTTAACACCTCTTCGACTGGCAGTGTTGCTACTGGTTCTAAGTGGACTGAATGTTGTCGCTGACGTTTCTAGATCTTCTGTTGTTTTTACACTTTCTGTTGTTGTTGTTGTTGTTATTGTTGTGCTGCTGATTTGTGCTGCGTTTGATAGGGAATTGATTGCGCTAGGATCGAAGTTTAGGCTTTTTCCTCTCCTGTCTCCTCTCGTTCTTTCTATTCTGTCAGTTCTTCTGTGTACATTTCTGTCAGCCTCAGTGGTTGGTAGTTCAGCTACCTCTTCTTCTTTTACAATATCTTCCATATCCTTTTGTGAGACGGCCATCAAAGCTTCGAGTAAAGCTTTCTTTGACGCCTCAGCGGTAGTGTTATGATCATCATCGCATGTCTGGATCAGCAGCAGTATCAATCTCTTCACCGTCTTTGATTTCGTTTTCTTCATTACATTCATAAGTTTCTCAGCAGTGGTCGCGTTCATGATTTCTTTCGCTTTTTCTACTACTGTGTCGGTTATTGTTGTTAGGTCTTGAGCGGGTTCTGTAGAAGAATCTCTTAACAGCCTTCCTTGTCTTTCGAAATCTTTTGTCTCATGTGTTGATACTTCGAAAGCGACGGTAGGTGAAGCTGTTTGTTCTGTAGCTACGTACTCTGTGGGAGTAGTAGCAGTGTTAGGAATGTATGTGTTCTCTGATAAACCTTGGTTCTGATCTGGGGCAGTCGGACTCAAGCCATCGTTTAGCGTGATGGGGTCTATCACAGTGCTCTGCCAGTTTCCGTAAGTGCTCGACCAAGCGAACTGGTTCGTCGTCTTCTCGCTTTCAGGAGATGTGAAAACAGTGTCGGGAACCGTCGGTGTGGTAGTTAGTATTTCGGTCTCTGTCACTCTTGCAGTTGTAGTCGGCTGCGTTGTAGTTTGTACAGTTGTCAGATCTTCATCAGGTAATGTAGGAGCTTCAAGATCCTCAGCGGGTTTCTTGATCGGTTCTGCTTCAAAGCTTATCTGTTTTCCGTGACGAATGCTGTTGCCTTGTGGCGCTGCAAAGGATTGACTGTGAGCTCTTTGCAATTCCTCTTCATTCTCTAATTCAACACTTTCCGTTTCAGTAAAATAGACTGAAGTGGTAGATGGAATTGCTGTAGTAGTTCTGATCTTTTTACTTTCAAAGTCACTGACGGATGTCGACACGGATGGGTCAATGCCCCAAGCAGTTGGCAAGTTGGTAGCTTCAACATACTCGCTTAAAGGTTTACCTTCAGTAGAGACCGCGTTTGTTCCATAAGGAGAATCATTTAGAGTTAAAGCATTATTCTGGAATCCGCCATATTTGTGGATCGAGTAATCGCTTTCAGTTGTTGTTGCGGCTTCATTGTTTATGCTAGAGAGTGTATTGATATTTACTGCAACAGTATTGGTATATGAAGGTGTTGTAGCAGCGGGAGTAGATGGGGATGTGTATGAAGCTGATATCCTTCCACAGCATCTGAATGGGTTTCTTGCAGTAGTGGAAAGTGAACTGTATGCGGCTGATGATGCATATTCTGACACTGGTCTAGGAGTAGTCGTACTAGTTGTTTCTTCAGTTACTGGATAAATTGTAGGGATGCCTAAAGCTTTAGGTTCTCGCACATTGTTTGATAGTGGCGGTGCAGCTTTGTGATCATCAGAGAAGCCTAGGATTTCATCATCTTCTTCATTCACCGTTGTTGTTGGCTCTGTGTTAATCGATTCTTCTGTTGTTGTTAACAAATCGCCGAATGATGGGTGGGTCGGTCTAATGTCTGATAGAACTTTCCTGAATTGTACTGGATCTTGCAAATAGGCTGATAATGCGTGGGTGAAAACTTGAGCTAACTCCCTGATTTGAGGAGAAGTAGCAATAGGGTTTTGGCTCTGCTGAACAGACAAATCTTCAGCTAATTCATTGTAAGTTCCATTAGGATCTTCCCTTATTTCCTCCAATAACTCCGCATTGGTCATTTGATGTCCAAACAGGTTGCTGTATTTGTTAATAGTTTGACGGCTGAATAAGGCTGGGAGTACTTCTTCCATAGCGTCGTATTCATCAAAGGTAGGTGTTACAGTTTCATTTTCTTCAGGAGTCGGAGTTGTCGACAAATTATCTAAAGCAGTCGCGTAGTAAATGGCCAAGCTATGTAACGTCTTGGGTGTTAGTGATGGTGGGACTACTAAACCTGGCCTATTGGGCTGATCTCCAAAGTATCTGTCAGTCATAGTCGTTGGTACAGTAGGTTCTGTAGGCCCAGTAGGTCCGAACCTATCCAGGTTCAGCTTCCTCATGAGTCTTTCGCGACGTTCTTGGTAGGATGGTTCTGTGGTCACCTGGTTTGCTTGGTTAGTGCTCGAGTATACGTCATATCTATCTGATGATGCGGTCTGGGTAAAAAGATCTGCTCTGGTCGTGTGAGGGATTTTAGTAGCGGATTCGAAACTGTCTTTCGTGTCTATAGTAACTTTCTTTTGTTTTTCGACATAGTCGCTCCTGGCAGTTACCTGTGGTTCTGTAGTAGTAGTAGTCGTTGTTAAAGTCTTATTCTTCTCCTTTTGAAGGAATCCTTTCAGAAGAGAAACTCCAGGTCTGGTGTAAGGTTCTTGTTTCTCAATGATAGTGGAATAACTTTTGGTGTATGGCACCAAAGTTGGCCGTTTGGTTGTTGGCTCGGGAGTCGATGGAGGTGAATGTTTGTCACGAATATCGTATAGTGTCGTCAAGTTTGGATTGCTTTTTGCTTTAGGTTTTACAGGAACGTTCGGTGTGTAAACCGGGTATGGTCTGTAGGCCTTGTTATGGAAGTCTTGGAGATACTGCCTGTTATTGTTGTTAGCAAACGCTGCAGTTTCTGCCGCGACTTGCATCTCCCTAAAACTGTAGTCAGGAGTACTTCTATACACGGGAGATTCTGTATAAGTGGGCTGTGTGCTCCTCGCAGGCACATTGCCGAAGTTAGTCGAAATCAGTTGAACTAAATTCTTCCTTCGTTGTTCAAAGGCAGTTGTGGCGGCAGTTCTTTGCGTCGGGTTAAAGTTGTTAGTAAACAAGGCTTGGTATGTCTTCACAGTCGCTTTAGGGATCTCGGTCTGTCTCTGTCTGCTTCTGAGCAGTCGTTCAGTCGTGCTGGGCACATTGACTGGCGTGCGTCTGGACTCTGCCCTTATGTTGGTGTCAGCGCCGATTTGTTGAAGGTCCTGGTTCTTGCTGAGGCTTTGTGTGACCTTCTGGCTCTTCTTCTGTTCGTTGGAGTAATACTCGGCACTGGACTCGTAGAGGGCGGGGGCAGAGGCACAGTCCACCTTGAACCACCAGTCACATATGAGGTGCGACTGGCTGAAGATGGTGCCATTCGGACAAAGGAACGAGATCTTGCGGGATGTGTCGCATATGTGGAACACCTGGGAAAAAGAATATTAAGATTAGTATCCATTGGATTCTAGGTTATGAAGAATTGATACTTCTGCGTTTTGCACTTTGAACGTCGCCAGTATTTGCCCAACTTTGGGTTGGGAAGTTTAGCATAATTTTAGTTTGTAATAGATGTCGTAAGAGTCGACTTAGGTCAAGAGGATGGGCTGCAAGACACTCTCGTGTGTCTTCTTAGTTCCTATAAAGTCATTCTTCGCTCTGAACATTTGTATGCTTGAAGTATTAAATAAATACTGCGATGATGTCAGTGATTTACTGTTGATATAAGTATGTCCTTATTCATCAGTGGAATTTGAGGTGCTGGTATGATGATTAATTATGATAAAAAGACGATGAAAGGAACTATAGTTACCTGGCAGTCGGTCTCCAAGTCGGCGTAGTATCCGGTGGGCACATTCTTGCAGTTAAAACCTGTTGGGGGAATGTTCGGGTACGCTGGGAAGTCCACACCAGACCTGCCGATCACACCTGAAAACAAAAAGTTCATACTTACAAAACAAATAGTGCAAATGATGAGTGGCGAGAATCCTGCAACTCGGATGTGTTTTCAAAAAGTATAATAAATATTTAAGTACTATCGCGTGCTAGTATGCAACATGCATAGTCTGGTAGTCTGGTCTGGTATGTTGTGGGTACCTAGTTATAATCATAAAGGAACACCCTTGACCTTTTAGGCTAAGCTTTTAGAAACCCCTTGGTTACTAAATGCCCTTTGAATATAATCTGTTGTCAAACCTCACTTTGAGTGATTTAACTGGCTGGTCTTATTTCGGCCAGCCAGCAATCACTGCAGTTAACCTGAATTTGACACCATAATCAGCCTATAATATTCCCACTGCTGGGATACAGGCCTTAGCTCGGTGAGAGGGAGTGGGCTGTAATCCACCAGGCCGACGCAGTGTGGGTTGGCGAATGTCACGTATCTTCGAATTTTTGGTTCTAGGACATGCCGGTTTCCTCACGATGTTTTCCTTCACCGTTTTGAGAGCAGTGGTGATGAAATAATTTACACAAAGTAAAGCGCCTGGCTAGGTTCGAACCCACGATTCGGTAAGTTGGGGCCGTTACCACTGGGCCACCCGTGATCTCGAATTTGACAGCGTGACAGTTTATTTTCGTTTATTAGCTCTTTGGGTTTAGGCCTTTCAGCCAGAATGAAAATTTCTTCTTAAGAGTTATTGATGACGATACCTTGATACTCGACGACGTCTTCGGGCTGGTTGTCCGGGGGTATGAGCCTCTTCACCAGCGCTTTGCCTTCCGTATAATGCTCGAATCCGGCGGCCCCCATAGCCTGGGCTATTTCCTGTAGGCTTTCCACGCTTGGCGCGGGGGCGTATAGCTCGGTGTCCTGCGAAAATTATAATAGACGATTAAACACGAAACTAGGGTAGGTAATGTGATGTTTCATATCCGTATCCATTTTATCTATTGATGTATCCCACTTTGTTTGTTATAGGCATGGTGGGATACAATAAATTGGAAACAAGGAGGGACATAGCTCTTGCTACCTGTATTTTTAAATTATTGCGTGGCAAGACTTCAAACCCAGGTATATTAAAAGAAATAAACCTGTGTGTGCCCGACAATTATGTATTGCGAAGACGACGGCCACGTCTATTGGCGGTGCCCAGTAGTAGAACCAATCTACTGAGTAAAGCCCCTATAACGCGTACCTTGCGTGTACTTATTGACGTAGCAGATAGCATAGATCTCTTTACCTGTTCTCTGAGTGAGTTCACAAAAACCACAATGTACAGAATATGTTATGGTAAATACCAATAATAAAACTGTAATTATGGCCACACTATTGAATTAGGAATATCCTGTAATGATAGTGATGATGAGTTAATAAATAAATAAATAAAAAAAAAATAAATGTTGCGATGTGTCATTCAAATGAATTAATGATTTTTTTGCAAGAACAAATGAAATGAAATGAAATTGTTAGGTATGTAAATAGGATATCGGAATCACTTTTACACGTCATATTAAAAAAAATAAGCTAGATGGAGTCGACATTTCCTATCTGACTATCCCTGAAAGAAATGTCGAAACAAACTCATAGGTCAAAATCTCTTTTAAGTCATACTCTTGGTTAGATCATGTGAAGACCATGTAGATCCGTGTCTGAAATGGTCTTTTGAGGGAAGAACCACACGAATTTCGAGTAGAACTGTCCAGTTAGTACAAGCATTTGTCACTCAACTCAAGATTATAGGAACATAGAGGGCTGTCGCATTTTATCACCTCTCTCGCTCACACGGGACCAAATTTTTAAGATTTTTGAATGAAATAAGACTGTTTGAAAACAATTAGCGAACTAGTAAATAATATTAATTTAATAGCTAATATTAATTAATTAATTATATTTTTTAAAATTAAAATTCATTTCTATTGTGTTATATATAATATTAAACTCAGCTCAAAAAGTATTATCTGTTTTTGAGATAAGTAAAATAAATGCCACAATAAAAATGAATAATAAGGTACCTATTAAATTAATATTATTTACTAGTTCGTTACTTGATTACATTTTACAAGAAAGCATCTTTTCATTTAACATTCTTAAAAGTTTGGTCCCGTGTGTGAGCGACAGAGGTGACAAAATGTGACAGACTATGATTTCACTCACGGAATAGATTATCTGTTCCGTGATTTCACTATATTCGATGTTTCTTTTCTTTGTCTTTCTATTTCAAATCACAGGGGAATCAATGCTGCACGAGTGAGAAATCTAAAGAAGATAAGAACTGGATCCACCAAACGTGTCAAAGGATTATTGGCAAAAATATATTAGGTGCAAAATTAAAATTAGGTGGGCAAAAATAAACAGGATGAAATTTAAAACATGCGCCAAATTGAAATGGGAGATTGTACTCACCATTATGAACAACTTTTACTATGGGACCAAACCTGAAATCGCGAAAAAAAAATCAGCTGTCCAGTACAATTTATCTACATCAAACTCGTCAAAATGTACTGAACAGCTGATTTTTTTTTCGCGATTTCAGGTTTCGTCCCATAGTAAAAGTTGTTCATAATGATGAGTACAATGACCCCTTAAAATATTGCCACTGTTTACACTTACACCCTGTAGTTTGTAAAAGGTGTTAATTATATGTAGGTAGTTACCTGTCGCCGTTGCGCTGTCCGGCGAGCTCCATCACAAGCACCTGAAATAGAATTACAATATTTTCATTAACACAATTTTAAAATAATTCATATGCGTCTGCCCGTCTGCAAAGATTACGACATTGTATTTAGAATTCTTGATTGACAATGACTATCAACATCTGCCTATACCTACGCTAATTTATTTGCAATGTTAAGAAGACTGTAAAGGCCGTGAAAACCGACTAAACACCACTGCCTTTTTTTTTAAGGCGTCTCTTATTTTACCACGAGAGGCCGAGACTTCTTTAACCGGGTTGGGGTCGTCGTCGCGAGGGACCTCGGCGGCAAGGTCGGAACGTATTTTGTGTTTGTAAATTGTACTGGTGGCCCTACTTTTCTCCTGGAGGAGGGTTATGGGGTCATCGGGGTCGGGAAACCACCGTCTCCTTAAATCCGCTTTAAATAAACCTTAGCCGGGAGGGGACGTCCTAGGAAGACATATCACTAGGTGTAATAGCAAGGCACACAATTAGACCTCTGGGATCTGTCCTAGCGTACCATGGCCTGAGACTGATCAACGCGCTATTAACAGCTGTTTAACAGCATTACATCAACTCGACTACAACTCAACTAGTTAAGTTATAATCGAGTCGATGCAATGTTCTTTCAGCTGACGCTTTATATTTTTAATATTCATTGAGTCTCTAATGTCTACAGGTATTTGGTTTAGTAAACTGGGTATTAGAAAAGAAGCGGTACGCCTGCCATAAAAGTTATTTTTGCTTGGCACTTGGAATGATTTTGATTTCGCTTGTCGCGTATTCACCTCAAATTTAACTGGAATTTGAATATCACTGTTATCAAAATGTTCTATGAGGAACAGATATTCAGCTCGCGCTAGAACAGGTAATACTTTGCAATGATTAAATAACCCTGTGTAATTGTCTTGGTATTTATTTTTTACATAGTTAGGTACTACAAGTTTCAACAAACGTGTTTGCAAATTATGTATTTTTAACCGACTTCAAAAAGGAGGAGGTTCTCAATTCGTCGGAACCTTTTTTTTTTTTTTTTTATGTATGTTCCCCGATTACTCGAAGATGGCTGGACCGATTTCGATTTTTTTTGTTTTATTTAAGAGGGTATACATCACAGTTGGTCCCATATAAAATTGATTAACTTTGCTTTGGTAGTTTTTGAGTTAGCTTCAATAATACGTATTTTTTTACCACTTTTATATGGATGATGTTCTAGTTTGTTTTGCAGATAGTGGTATTAGAATTTGTGTGGGGTAGGTACACAACTAAAAAGTGAAAAATAAAAACTTTTTTACAAAAAAATACAACCGACTTCCAAAAACAACACTACAAAGTGAAAAATAACTTTAATTTCGGAAGTCGGTGGCAAAAAACGAAAATACATTTAAAACCGACACCGAATTCCGAAATTAAAGTTATTTTTCACTTTGTAGTGTTGTTTTTGGAAGTCGGTTGTATTTTTTTGCAAAAAAGTTTTTATCTAGGTAAGTTTTAAATGTGCGTCCATAACTGGTGAGTCCATAAGATAATGGACTCAGCAAGAGCTGTGTACATTTGAAGGAGGGTTCTGTACGGTATATTACGCTTTACAATGGAAAATTTGGTGAGTATCGCACGTAACTTAGCATCACTTATAGTGACTTTATTGGTGATATTCTTCAGAAAGGTTCTAGACTCACTAGGTGCGTGTATGACCAGAGGGCTTAGTGCGAGTTTTTATACTTACTCGATGGCGTTTACGTTAACGTTACCTTACGTCAATTTGTATGGAATAATTGTGTTTCCCATTATAGTCACCAGACGGCGCTTATTCAGTTTCAGTACAAATTGACGTTTACGTTAACGTCATCGAGTAGGTACAAAAACTCACACTGAGGCCACAGAGGGCTTAAAGTTTTTATACTTACTCGATCGCGTTTGCGTTAACGTTACCTTACGTCAATTAGTATAGAATAATTGTGTTTCCCATTATAGTCACCAGACGGCGCTTATTCAGTTTCAGTACAAATTGACGTTTACGTTAACGTGATCGAGTAGGTATAAAAACTCACACTGAGGCCACAGAGGGCTTAAAGTTTTTATACTTACTCGATCGCGTTTGCGTTAACGTTACCTTACGTCAATTAGTATAGAATAATTGTGTTTCCCATTATAGTCACCAGACGGCGCTTATTTAGTTTCAGTACAAACGTAAACGAGGCAAAAGATGTATGCAAGGATCGTAGCAGGTGACGTTCTATAGTTTCTGCCTACCCCCACGGGAAGAAGGCGTGAGTTTATGTATGTAAATCCTGGCCGTTTTTTTTTAAAATTAGCTTTCAATTTGTTTTGAATTTCAAAAACTCTTTCAGTCATAACATTATCTATCGCACCAATTTCGCATCCGCCAGACGAGACCTCACATTGTCATGGCCAGACTAATAGGTACATATAAATCCCACCTCCTCACAACAATACAATTAACTCAGTAATCGACATAAATGTTTACGAGACAACCACACGTATATAGCAACATTTGATGTTAAAAGCGCCTTTATATCTAAGCTGTAAGGGCGGTTTTACAGTAATACAAGCGTGGTGATTGATCTACAGTTGTATTTACAAGTGTCTGAATAATGGGAATAGACAATGGGACCTGCTTTCTAATGTAAGTCGTGGTCGCTATGCGGGGATCCCGCGGTGATTCACGATTCACGGTATCCGATAAGGTTGTGAACTTAGAGGTGGTGGAATAGCGATTTGGCTATTTAGGTACTCACTGTTATGTAGAAATGACAAAGAAAAAGAAGACAAAGAAGAGAGGAGGGAGGGAGGGGGGGGGGAGTAGGTAGATAAAGAAGACTAGTATTCTTTTATGTTTTCTTTTATACACAGATTAGTTTTAAAAAAATAGGTCTTTACAAAAAATCTGCCTAGCCTTTTAGTTCAGTCATTTGGTAGTTTTACCTGGAAAGTTTTCAGGGAGTTTTGAAAATTGGTGATTTTATTGAGTTCGACGTGCTCTCTTCGAATTTTCACTCAATTCATTCAATAATTTAAATCAATTTCTATTGGTTGATAATCACATTTCATTCGCTATATTTCGGTTTTTCGGAAGGTAAACGATGGAACCTTAGAACGTTGCCGTACTGCATAATATCAGCGAGCGGGACGAGCTTGACTCCTACCGAAAGGACTGGCCGGCACTATCAAAAGACAGAATTGTGTGGAAAAGGGAGAGGGAGGCTTTTGCCCTTGGTATCAGCACAGTAGATACCTACTGAAACTTAAGATCCAGCTGACTCATTTTAAATCGCTGATCCAACGTCACTATAAACGCAACCTACCATCGCATAGCGCACTGACTAGAGAGTGAAAGTATCGATGTGATCGATGACTCGCAGAACACGTGAATAGAGATGTACCGCTTATCGATATGTAGGTAACACAATAGTGTTGCCCGTAATAGTGGGCGTTCGTTTGTTTTAGATTCAAAGTTGTTAATGATTGAAGAAAGCTCTTTAGGTCTGGGAACTGTCTTAAAGACATGTTGAGATCTGATGAGGCGGTTACCTATTGATGTTAAGCTGCACGAACAAAGCAAGGAGTGTTAACATAAATAGGTATCAATAATGATTTCTCTTTCTTATATGACGATCTGTTTGAGGATGAATGGACGAAGATCTTATTGGCATGTCAGAAGTATCTCTGTTAGAGGGCTTCATGAAACTATTGTTAACTTTTTTATGTTTTAACCTCAACTTTTTTTTCAAGAACACTCAAGCTATAAAACAAATATACAATGCCTATGTCCGTAGTAAATTAGAATATAATGCAATAGTTTGGAGTCCTCAAGAGTCATTGTACACTATTATGATAGAAAAAATTCAACGTAAGTTCTGTAGATACCTATACAAACGTCAATATGGATACTACCCCTTTCTATATCCTTCTTTGTTCGTGTCAGGAATGGTGGGTTTAGACACACTCAAATTCAGGCGGGAATCCACACATATAATTAATTATTATTTAATATTAGTAGATAAGATAGATAGTCCCGTTCTACGAGAGTCAATCAATTTTTATGTTCCTGACCGGTATATGCGTGGCGTTGTAAGACGACAACATAGACTCCTCTGCTACCCGCCTACATGGCGTGCTCCCCGAACCAACAACACTCCCACTGCTAGAGCAATTAAGTTAATAAATGACTCACTAAAATATTTATTTTTTGACTCTCAATGGACAATCGTTTATTTAAATATGAAGAAATAATTGTTTAGTTTCTAAGTTCATGTATAAGGTTGTTTTTTGTTTACAAATTTTTATGTTACTCTATTGTTAATTAGTTAGTCTAAGAAGTTTTAATTAAAATGTTTAATGTAATTTTGTAGAATTAGTATAGATATAAGCGATTTGGTGTAAACTGTTAACCTTATATTTCATGAATAAATGAATATGAACTTTGTAATGTTCTATGTACCTACTTATTTAATTATTGTAATTGGTTTTTAATCTTTTTAATAAAAGTAAATATACATTTAATAAATTATAGTAAGATCATGCCGATTTACCTCGAAGTGATACAGATAGGCAGACATGCGTTTAAAACATATTGTTTGAGTAATACCGAACTCGGGAAACTCCGATACTACCTAAGTCCAATGTTGTAGATCGGGCCTATTGCCGGGCACGAATAGAGGCTCCGGACTGCAGCTGAATACAATGGAAAAACTTCAAGCTTCAAGCCATAGCGGCCAGGTGAGCAGATGCACTATAGCTGCGACAGTGCCTATTAATATTAAAGGTAAGTGATCACTACCATTATAAGTATTTAATTTTGGATGTATTTTATTTTATTCTTCTCAGGAAACATTTTTTTTTGGGTCAGCGATCGCTTATTGTTTTATGTTACTTGAAGTGTGAGTTGATAAAATGATGTGTTTTATCGTGTTACATGTCGATATCCCATCACGCCTGTGAAGTTTACACAAAAAAACTGATTTTTAAACTGCTATTTTATTTTAAGTGACTACACTACGGCGACGGTTGATGACCCCAAAAAAAAAACATCATGAAATTAATTTCTTTTTTGTTTTATCACGTTTAGATATCGATACAAACACGTCTGCGCAGTTTCGCTAGCTAATTTAATTTGTCCCTGTATACAGAATATTACCAATGTGTTTGGACCAAACTGCAGAATGTTATGCCAAGTCCGGGCTTTCCTAGTATTTGATCTGGCAACCTTAGAAGCACCAAATTGTGCTTTCACTACAAGAATGTTTATCATAGTAAAACCTATAATTTCGGAAAGGTTAAAGAAAGGCGAGATATAGCACCCTCGCTTTGCCTATGACTGTATAAGGTAGCAAGATAGGTTTGCCTACAGCTATAGCGTTTCTCTTATAACTCATGTCGATTACTTTCGTGTCCTCACGAGTTACGATAGTTATGATATCAGTCGGCATGGTTGTTAGCGAAACTATAGTTGTTCCAGGGTGTGCCAGAGTATTAATTATTTTAAAATTTCATAACGCGAGCGGTACAGTAGCTCCATTTTATTATTAATTTGCACTATAACCGCTAACGTGAGCGGAATTCGATATTAGTACTTAATAGTGATGGAACAACGTTAACAAAAAAAAAAAAATTTCTTGGTATATAGTTCACACCACGTACATTATAAGGAAAAATGATTCCACGGACCCGATCCACACCCCGCTCGCGTGAGCGGAGTTTCGGAAAAGCTCTAAAATCCCGTGTGCTACCTTTTTTTTGTTTTCGGGGGGAAACCGGGGAGTGTGGGATTCCTACCTCAGTAAAACCATCCTGGTGGTGGTGGCACATGGAAGAGGGCACCATGTCCCCTTAATAGACCACTAAGGAACCCCCTATGTGCAACGCCTGTTAGGACACATCTGGGGAGATTGTAAAGGGGTCTCTCCCTGTGTTTTAACCTAATGTAAAAGCGAACTGAGTTTTCAATTACCAAATACGCACATTTAGAATGCAATTTTGCAATGAAATTACATAAGATTTTAGAATTACAGAAATAAACATAAAAAAGTAGAGGTCTTTTCGGAATTAAATTCTATCAAGGAAAAACCCAATTGTGTTTTTCTTCAGTCAGAGTATTAATCAAATAGTCCATACACAACACATAATATCCAAAAATTAAATCAATACATGCTGTAATAGTGTAATAAATGGTTACGAAAAGTCTACCAATTTATTTTGGTATCGCCTTAATAAATCGAGACCTATGATACTCGTAACACACCACATAAAGCGATCTACTTAAAAATAACTTCGTAAAAGTATGCAATATTATTATGTTATGAACTCTAGTGACTGAGGTTGAATGGACGGTGAGAGGTATAAAAAAGTAACAATTATTGAAGACGTTCTAATAAAAGTTTGTGACATCTAAATACCTAAGTACGAGTAGATGTGACTCTGACTTTCACTCAGCATAACTGATGTTCTGAACATCCATTATTTTTTAATGGATAAGAGGTTTGGACTCAGTTTTAGGGTTCCGTACCTCAAAAGGAAAAAATGGAACCCTTATAGGATCACTCGTGTGTCTGTCTCTCTGACAGTCCGTCTGTCACAGCCAATTTGCTCCGAATATAATGGACCGATTAAGTTGAAATTTGGTACACATATGAATTTTTGTGACCCGAACAAGTAAATGAATGAATTTTGAATAAACTTATGGGGGGCAAATAAGAAAATTTAAAAACTTTACGTCATAGCGCGTATTTTGTGTACGGGTGGGAAAATCGGTCATTTCATGCACCCCAGCTCCTCAAGGAAGGTCAGCAACGCCTTTTGGTGTTACTGACAATCTCACGGTGTGTTAATGACATTCAAACGTTTTAAACAGACTCTGGAATCTTTCATTGAAATCCTTTGAAGTGTAATGAAAACCCAATTAAGTTAGCTATGAATCATTAAGCCGATTGGTTAAAGCACTCCATATAGTATAACGATGTGCCGACAGTCCGATACAGATACCGCACGATTTATGACCACTTGCGCAAGCGCAGGCTTTCGCTAGGTCGTCGTTAGGATGTGTTCACATGAACGAAAGTGAAGGCCAGACATTTTTGGGACTGTTTTATTATTATATTATTCGACGTTCCAATAATTCTAATTAGCTCTTCAAGATTAGATTCTTGATACGGTATTTAGATTTTCTTGTTAGATGAACTTTGAGAAGGAATGTTTAAGTTTTATTTTTTTAATTTCATGGCTAAGTAATAACAGCCGCACGGGTCGATCCATCAGGTTAACCTACGCTTGCCAGAGTTGGTCTGTGGATGGGTGATCTTTACACCTCGAGATTCCTCCGTGCCTCGGAAAACACGTTAAGCCGTTGGTCCCGGCTGTCATTTGTGGATCTGTGACAGTCGTCAGAAGGCTGAAAGTCTGACAACCAGTCTTACCAAGGGGTATCGTATTACCCGGTTACTGGGTTGTGGAGGTCAGATAGGCAGTCGCTCTATGTAAAATACTAGTGTTCAGCTTCATCCGGTTAGACTGGAAGTCGACCTCAACAAAGTTGGAAAACGGCTAGGCAGACTGATTGATTTGAGTTTTATTTTAAGTGTTATCATTTAGTTAATTAACTTGAAACTTGGCACAAATACTTGCCTAAGCAAGTAATAAAATTTTTCATTCATAGTTTTTCCTCCACAGGGAAGGGTAGAGGGTGAGGGGAGCAGGGGAGGGGGTGGTGAGGAGGGAAAGGGGGAAGGGGAGGGGTGCTGAGGAGGGCAAGGAGGAAGGGGAGCGTGTGGTGAGGAGGGAGAAGGGGAGGATGATCAAGGGAGGAGAAGAGGGATAGGAGGTTGTGAGGGGGAAGGAGGTGGAGAGGAGAAAGAGGGGGAGAAAAGGTGTTGAAGGTAGAGGGAGAGGGGAAACCAGTGAAGGGGGAGGTTAGCGGGAAGGGGATGTGGTGAAGGTGGTAAGAGGGAAAGGAGGATGAGGAGGGTCAGGGGGTGAGAGGGGGCGGTGAAGGGGATGAAACGGGTGAGAGGTGGGAAGGAGAGAGATGGGTGAGAGGGGGTTAAAGGTAGAGGAGGAAGGGTGAGAGGGGTTTAGAGGGAGAGGGGGAGGGGTGAGAGGGGGGAGCGACGAGTGCCTTTACACCTTAAAGTTGCTTTTTGTATAGCACTGATTCATTGAAGAGAGATTGAGTTGAGACTGACTGATTGATTGGAGAGCGGGAAGAGGTGGTGTGAGGGTGTGTGGTAGTGAGTGGGAAGGGTATGGAGGGGGGTGAGGGTGGGGAGGAGTTGGCGAGGGTTGAAGGGGAGGGGAAAACGGTGAAGGGGGTGTGAGAGGGGGTAAAAGGGGGAGGGGGAGGGTAGCGGGAAGGGGATGTGGTGAGGGGGTGAGAGGGAGAGGGGATGGGGTGAGTGAGGGGTGAGAGGGGGCGGTGATTGGGATGATAGAGGAGGGTGAAAGGGGTGGGAAGGAGAGGGGGGTGAGAGGAGGATTAGAGGGAGACGGGGAGGGATGACGAGTGCCTTTATACCTTAAAGTTGCTTTTTGTATAGCATTGATGCATTGAAGAAACCCTGCCCGACAGAAATGACCGAAAAATAGAAAGTCGACACAAAACACAGGAGTAAACACCAGTCTGCGTCGGACCTGACATACACACTTTTCTTGTTTGTTTGAACGCGCTAATCTCTGGAACTACAAGGCGGATTTTAATCATTATTTTTGCATTTGATAGTCCAATTTTTAAGGAAGAAGCACATCTATATAAAAAGAGAAGTTCTGACTGACTGACTGACTGACTCATCAACGCCCAGCCGACCTAGAAAGCTGAAATTTTAAAAATTAGACAAGGAATAAGGAAGGAATTCCCGGTGGTACGTTCCTGTGGGATATTTCCCGACATCCACGCGGGCGAAGCCGCGGGCAAAAGCTAGTAATTTATAATCACAGACATGTAGATGTGTAATCCATTTATTCAAGTAAGTACTTACCTACTGATTTTGTCGTAACATTATAGGTAAAGCTGACCGCTTGATTGAGTGTTTTGTCGTAACATTATAGGTAAAGCTGACCGCTTGATTGAGTGTTTTGTCGTAACATTATAGGTAAAGCTGACCGCTTGATTGAGTGTTTTGTCGTAACATTATAGGTAAAGCTGACCGCTTGATTGAGTGTTTTGTCGTAACATTATAGGTAAAGCTGACCGCTTGATTGAGTGTTTTGTCGTAACATTATAGGTAAAGCTGACCGCTTGATTGAGTGTTTTGTCGTAACATTATAGGTAAAGCTGACCGCTTGATTGAGTGTTTTGTCGTAACATTATAGGTAAAGCTGACCGCTTGATTGAGTGTTTTGTCGTAACATTATAGGTAAAGCTGACCGCTTGATTGAGTGTTTTGTCGTAACATTATAGGTAAAGCTGACCGCTTGATTGAGTGTTTTGTCGTAACATTATAGGTAAAGCTGACCGCTTGATTGAGTGTTTTGTCGTAACATTATAGGTAAAGCTGACCGCTTGATTGAGTGTTTCGAGCTTCCAATTAATAGAAATGAATGAATGTTTGTAAATAAGAACACACTGTTTCGAGATTAGGTACATGGAATAATATTTATTTTCCCTACTTTTGTGAGTGTATTCCCATGATGGCGATGATATAATATTCATTTTAGTCGCAAGTCTGCACAGAGCCTTACTATCCAGTCGTGAGAAGAAGCATCGGTCTGATCGACTAATACAATTAGAGCCTTCAGCAGTACATCGATTGTTTAAATACTTATCGTGCACCTTTTATATTTATTGCTACAGGCTACAGGTTATAAACCTTGAACCCAGGTTTAAACCTGAGAGTATGGCGATTATCGCCTTGAGTATGTAGTTAATGTTTTTAGGATGATTCTTTAATATCGGTATGTTGTGTGAACGTCCTAACATTTGGAATAAATTGTAATGATATCGGGCAAAGATCTATTTCACACAGAAAGGAGGTCTGCATAGATCATTACATGTTTGTCACTTCGGACCATTAAATGTAGGTTAACTCCACAATGTATGCGCCAGTGGTTTCTTAAGTAAAAAGGGTGTATACTTGAGGAAACTAATCTTTATTTTAAGTGCTACAGCCGGGTTCAAACTTCCAACGTCTTGTTCGCCAGCTCGTCACCCAAACCTTTGTGGTTACCGAGCACTGCATGCCCCTGAATTGCTTCTATGATTACAATATATCGAGCAGTAGGAACCTTTGTCCTTAATAAATAAAATATGAGGTCACAGGTGACTAAACTGCGGTACCTACCGGACATCAAGTACAGATGGGTTTCAGCAAATTTACGACGTTTACGTACTTCCTGGAGTTCCTAGAGCTATGCGACACAGACAGACATACGCTCGGTTACATCGCGGTCGGCCATAACTTGACAAAACCGCAGACCGCAGCCTAAATGTCACAGTTCCTATATTACTGGAGAGATAGCACTGTACGTAGGGCTGGCACTTGAAGTAGATTACACATTTTAGTTATTTATGTAAGTACTAGGTAGTAACTTCATATAAAAACATTTCTGATTCGTTTATTTTTTGTCCTAGACTTGTCTCAGCCCCCTGCTAGGCTTCTGATTGGTGATCTTAGCAAATTCATATTGTGTATCACGTCTGTATTGTACCTACCTGTAGGAATTTCCTCCATTGGATGATTCAGTAAACTTGCCCTAACAGTCCTTTAAAATGTACCTATACCATCCTTCAGTCAAACCATTCAAATGATGGTAGGAGATTGCGAGCAATATTATTGTGAAACAAAAAAGTTATAGAATAACCTTACAAATTAGGCACAACTCTAATAAAACCTTACTTTTTGAACCTAAGGCCCTCAAAAAATACGCAAAACAGTCGCTTCAAAATCAAGCTTACTGAAGAACCAATAAATTCTGTGACATCCCTGCACTATTACGTAGAGAGTGTATTAGCAAAGTTGTATAACAAAATAATATGATGTCTGTCTATGCAGTTAAACGAGTATAATATCTAAACCCGCCATATTGATTGTAACAATGGAAAATAGTGCCAGTAATAACTCCTTATGAGCTGTAATCTTTTGTAGAATATTAGTTTTAATCTAGAATAGATGCGTGTTTTATCTGAATAAATTAGTTACTATTTTGTCTACTCTAGATACTAATACTTAGGAATTATAAAATATAACAATGGTATGTTTCCGGTATCGTATCCTTTGAATCTTCATTAATTCCATACAATTTGGACTGTGTGGAATTAATGATTCATAGGATTGGAGAGTTCAACTTTTATCTCAGGAAAGGAACTCTTAGTACAAGAGTCAGGGCTAGACAGGTAATTGTGACTTTGAAGTGTTAATAAAGAATTTATTTATTTATTTACCACGGACAGACAAAACGCATGTGACTACAACAGTGTGATGAATATACATGTTGATGGATGGAGAGGCAGAGGAGCCCAAAAAAAAGATGGATGGATTGTGTGAGGAATGATATGAAAGAGAAGGGAGTGAATGATAGCGTGACGGTTGACAGGGGAGAATGGAAGAAGAAAACGTGTTGCGCCGACCCCAAGTAATATGGGATAAGGGTAGGAAGATGATGATTTATCTCGGATTGAATATAGAGTGAGTTTTTGTAACTAACATGAATGATGAATAAGCCAAAATCCCAGGTTTCCAGTGGCGTGCGCAGTTGCAGAGAGACAGAGGTAGAGAGAGAGCAGTGGACAATAAATAATGTTTATGAATCAAACTAGAAGCGCCCCGCTGTTTCACCCGCGCAAGTCTCGAACCCGTAGGAATATTGGGATTAAGAGTATTCTATGTATTAATCCAGATCATAAACTACTTGTGTGCCAAATTTCATCAAAATCCGTACAGGAGTTTTTGCGTGAAAGAGTAACAAACAAACATACATCCATCCTCACAAGCTTTCGCGTTTATAATATTAGTAGGATATGGATCATATATATCGCATGAATCACAAACTCCTCACACAACATTCAACCTCATTATAACCTGACAGCTATATATTAAACTCTTGGACTAACAGCAGGCTGTTAAGGTGTCAAGCGATGCTTGTCAAGATGCGCACGCGACGCAGAGGTCGAGGCTAGCGCCGCCGACGCCTGCAGGCCTGTCAACGGGCTATCAAGTGATTCATAATAAAGAGATTGTTTTTTTTTTGGTATCCATAAGGTATCCTCAATATTTAAATGTGAAAGTAACTCTCTGTCTGTTATCTTTTTGAATGGATTTTCATGAAGTTTTGTCCACTGGTCAGGACCATGAAATGGATTAGGACTACTTAGGACATAGGATACTTTTTATCCCGTGGGATAATTTTCGACCTCCACGCAGGCGAAACCGTTGGCAAAAGCTTGTGATTTCCTATTTTTTTTATGTAAGTGTGAAAATAGAACTAAATGCCTCGTTGGCTCCAAATATTTATCATCAGATTTTGTAGCGCTACGCCACGTGCGACGCCTCATGTCACACAATTCCTGCATCGCGCAAGCAGAGTTTACTGCGCGACTGGCATATATAGATATACATACAACATCCCGACATCAACCGTCTGGCAGTTGCCCAAAAGACACAACACCCGTCTGTTCGGAGGACCCTCCCTTTTCTATGGAGGTTGAGCTGAACTTTATACCCTGTTCCTCATACCTCTACCTACTATACCTATCTGTCACTAGAGTCTAGTTCTGACCAGTAGGTAGGGTCTATCTACCTCTCACTATCTGTGCATTGTCGGTACTAGTCCTTTAGTGTGATCTCCAATTTAGATTTCAGACTTAGTACCTAATTTCCTAACTAAAAACATTTACAAATGATATTTATCTTAAAATCGAAAATAACCGCCATCAACGAAAATATCGATCTCGAAACTTCGATCATTTCGAATTTGGAACGTTAAGCTCGATCGGTGCGTCTGCGCATAATTACTGTGATCTAGACTTGTAATGGCGTTTCACAAGTTCCGTTGAGGCAACGTCGTTATGATATAGTTCGATTATAATTTCGACATTGTCTTAAATTGGGCTCGTTGAACAAATATTATAATTTTCTTCGATTTGTTTTAAGATAAATAATAATATCTTTAGTTTTTTGAATGATAGTTAGTATTTGGGTGAAGGAAACTTTAAGGATTTAGAAGAATGGTTATAACTTTAGTTACATCTAAGTCGGTTTTTGTGTCTAGTAAATATTCCTGTGGTAAGAAAGAGTATTGACATCGACACACAACTTTCTCTAAAGAACTACAGACCCCGGGTTACCTAAAGTTCTGCCTTTCTAAGGCATTATTTGATAAATTAATGTGTGATAATAACTTACATATCATAATCAGCGTAAATAACAGTATTGTCTTCATCATGTCGGCTCCTAAACTACTCCGTCTCCACCGCATGACAGTTCTGAAACAAAGGAACATAGACGTTAATACTTTCTATATTAACCACCAATGGAGCCCCGAAATCCATCATCGTGAAATGTGTTAGATTTTCTGGCATGATTAAGTTAGGAACTCGGAGAAAGACTCAGTTCTCCAAGATGGTAGTGGTACGACCCCGATCCCAATCATCACCACTGGTTCGGTAATAATAGCCCTGAAAACGTTTAATTATAGAGAGATGTACCATCGGCAAACTTTCCGGTGAACCACTTTTCGGTCTTCTTACTAACGCAATAAGGTTGAAAAGTGGTTCCCCGGAAAGTTTGCCGATGGTACATCGTCACATTCTTTTAATTATTACTAATCAGTTTATTTTAGATAAAATAAATCCATACAATTACAAATTATCAAAATATAGAGAAATAAAATAAAATATAGGTACCTACTGGCTACGGTTAATGAGATTTTTATTACCCTCTTCATCTTTAAAAGGAACTTTATAGGGGCTTTTACTGTCTCAGATCCTTCCAA
Organism: Cosmia pyralina; assembly: GCA_946251885.1. Lineage (NCBI taxonomy): Eukaryota > Metazoa > Arthropoda > Insecta > Lepidoptera > Noctuidae > Cosmia > Cosmia pyralina. The sequence goes on from OX276363.1 coordinate 1,224,760, forward strand.
ATTCTGCAGCAAACTGCAAAATTTATAGGTAGTCCAGATAGAGTAACAATTTACATAAGCTTAATATTCAATTCTTACTTTCATCATAGATCTCTCATATTCACGAGAACAACCGGAACTTGCCGAACATATCACCACGTCTAACGAGAGGCACGCGCAACGATGACATCACGGAGTCACGACTAACAGCGACATCTATGGTTTACTGGTGCACTGCTAGCGAGATACTAAGACGGATGTGAACTTTTGGATTCAATATAAAATAATATCCACGAATATTACCTACAACTGACCATCGTATTTCAAAATGGGGTCCAAAAGCAGAATTCTGTGATTCTACAAAAACACCTGTCAAAAAATTTTCGGTATTCTTCTTTATATTAGGTTGGGGAAAAAGTCTTTTCGCATTATAGTATGTATGAACTTAAAATAAAATCTCTTTGGCTATACTATTTGTATCTGGCTGGTTTTGGTATCATTGAAAGTTTAAATTTTAAAGAACATAATTCCAAATTCAAATTAGGAAAATGTGTTATTTTCATTTGTTTTTCGTACTGTCAAGATTAGTGAATCTAATGAAGAAATTCGATACATTTTAAAATTTTACTACAAAAAACGTAAAAATGCAACGCAAGCCGCGAAAAAAATTTACGATGTTTATGGATCCAGTGCAGTGTCTGTGAGAGTAGCACAAATTTTGGTTTAAGCGTTTTCAATCCGAAAATTTTGATGTCAAATATGCACGTCGCTCTGGTCGCCCTATTACGGATAAAATGGATGCCATTTTTGAAAAAGTGGAGCGAGATCGGCATATCAGTAGTTACGACGTAGCTGAAGAACTGGGAATTGACCACAAAACAGTTTTGGCGCATTTGAAAAAAACTGGGTACACAAAAAAGCTCGATATTTGGGTACCTCACGAGCTCACTGAAAGAAACCTAATGAACCGTGTACTCATTTGTGATTCTTTATTACGACGTAATGAAACCGAACCATTTTCGAAGAAGCTGATTTCGAAGAAGGTGATGAAAAGTGGATCACGTACGACAAGAACGTGCGAAAAAGGTCGTGGTCAAAGGCCGGTCAGGCTTCACAGACTGTGGTGAAACCCGGGTTAACTCGGAACAAGGTGATGCTGTGTGTGTGGTGGGATTGGAAGGGCATTATTCATTATGAGCTATTACCACCAGGCAGGACCATCGATTCTGAACTCTACTGCGAACAACTGATGAGATTAAAGCAAGAAGTTGAGAGAAAGCGGCCGGAATTAATCAATAGAAATGGTGTGGTTTTTCATCATGATAACGCTAGACCTCACACATCTTTAGCCACTCAGCAAAAATTAAGAGAGTTTGGCTGGGAGGTGTTAATGCATCCGCCGTATAGTCCTGACCTTGCACCTTCAGATTTCCACCTGCTCGGTCTCTTCAGAATTCTTTAGGCAGTGTCAGGTTAACATCACGAGAGGACTGCCAAAACCACTTGTCGCGGTATTTTGATCAGAAGTCCCAAAATTTCTATAGCAATGGGATCATGTCCCTACCTACAAGATGGCAAAAAGTTATCGAACAAAATGGTACCTACATACTTTAGATAAATGTAAATAATGTATATTAAAAAATGTTTTGAATTTTCTTAAAAAATGCGAAGAAACTTTTTCCCCGACCTATTATTTTGTTCCGCAAAGAATAAGGGACAGGGCGTAGGAGCAGACCAAAGACACGCTGGATGGATTGAGTGACAGGTGACGTGGCTATGTGGCTAGAAAGAAATTGACTTTGTCTATCGTAGTACGTACGTGGTATGGGCAAGATTGTGTTGTCTCTTCCACAAAAGCCAGTGATCAAGAGTTGAAGTTGATTACTGAGATGACAGCTGAGATTGTGGACGAAGTCTTACTGCACCGGTTGTAAATGAATAAGTTGGGAGGGGACGCATTGAGGTACGATTGATATGATTCGTCTCTTCATAATTAGGGACACACCAACGGGATCTGCCGTTGATTATCGCGATGATGGACGTAGGCCGTTGGTACAAGATAATTTTACAACATCATTCACATTGCCGATTGACGTGGTGACGACAACTCGGTGGCGGCGTTCAAGTGTGGCCATTCAATTTATCGCAATAGTTATTGAAATATTATTGGCATCAATGTTCCTGTTAGAATTCCACGTTATCCTCGTCCGTTATTCAGGGTTCCCCGCTGCCGCACCAATTTAGCAAAACATGCACCCATTGCAAGGATGACCTATGAATACAACATTGTTTCGAGTTCTTCGGGAGACATAGACATCTTTTCTAACAATCTTGCTAAGTTCAAACGTTTAATTCGGGCACGATTTTCAGACCCTGTTTTATGTTGACGTATGTCGATACGTCAACATCACACACATTTATCATGTTATATTGTTAATAATTGCTATTTATAGTTCCTATTCATTGTTGCCTCTTTCATTGTATTATTTGTGTTTTAGAATATCTTAATGTTTTAATTAATTTTTTTTTTTTTTTTAAATTTTACTCTTCAATTGTTTACTATTTAACCCGTGTTTTAACTCCAAATGTTTAATTTAATTTTATGTTCATGTATTGTTTAATTTAATATTGTTTAATTTTTCTTTGATTTAAATTTGATTGTGTTTAACTACTTAAACTCATACAATTCTTAACTATGTTTAAAATGATGATGTATGCATGATGTGTTCTCCTATAACTGAAGGAGCACAAATCTTCAAAGTACCTACTTTGTATAATAATGCATGTAATGTGTATCCTTTGTTGGAGTTCCTTTCTGAATAAAAATAAAAAATAAAATAATTACCGCGATGTTTATGGGCATTGAGGTTGACATTGCTGTAGCCCCGACATGAGTGTTGTTATTTTTGTTCGTGAGTTCTGATTTTTCAGTGCAAATAAAAACAAAAATTCTTAGAAGTTTCTTCCTTTCATCTGTGTTCTAAACACTAGTCTGTCGTTATCTAAAGTTTCTATAACCTTACATTCCGATACGTCTGTCTGGGAGACGCGCAGTTAATTGCCTGTTATCTCACCTCGCTGATGATACTCTTATGTAAGGTTATGATACCGCTTCTACTTGTTGTTGACGAGTTCCGGTATTAGACATGTAAATATGTACTTAGTTACCTATTCGATTTTGTTAGAGCTTTTCCGGAGTATTTAAATATGTAGTTCCGTTTAAGTACCTAGTTGGTGATAAAAGAACCCCAGGATTCCTGATCAGGTTTTCATATAACTATTAATAATAATAAAAAAAAAGTAATAAATAAGCCAGTCAAAAAAAAAAAAAATGTTTCTTTGAATGATCAAGGTGTAGTGAGTGATTCCTTAAAGCTTTACGAAAATCTACTAATAAGAAAGAAAAGCTTCTTTGCTGAATGAAACTAACTCTTAGCAGTTTTCAATTAAAATTATAACATAATGAATTCATAAGCACAAGACTATCAATATCACAGCCATTAAAATACTTTACTACATTCATAATTATCACGTTTAATTGCAAAAAACAAACTCAAACGTGAAGAAAATCTGCGAGCTACTGCGCACGCGCTGTTCCGGAAGTCGTGACACAAGATGGCCGCGGTTCCGGCCGCCATTGTTGCTATGCCAATTAATAGCAACAGGTCACTTTCCAACGACTTTTGAACTTGTTTTATACATTTTCCTGGAGTTGAATGCGGAATGTAAGAGCTAATGACATGAAGTTATGTTTGAAAGGTAAACGACTGTATACTAACTATTTGTAAGCTGTATATGAGGTAGCAAAGTTGGTCGTCGTATCTAAATGGTGTGTAGAGATGTATAATTATGACTAGCGACCTGGCCCTGCTTCGCACAGTTTTTACGACTTAACAAAACATGAACAATTCCATTATATCTAAGTTATATATTAATGTATTATGCATCTAAACCGTCCGGAATAAATTCTCTAAATGATAGTGAAAACCGCATCAAAATCCGTTGCCTAGTTTAGAAAAACAACGCGGCCACACAGACAGACACGAAAACTCGCTTTTGGTGTCTGTCTGTTTAAGTATAGATATAGCCTAGTAGCAAAACATGTAAGCACTAATTTTAATGTAATACCTGTAATACCATGCTTTAATGTAATACCTGTAATACCATGCTTTAATGTAATACCTGTAATACCATGCTTTAATGCAAATAAAATGAATTTGATTTTTTTTAAGTCTGATAAGTTTGATCAAACTTCAATTCTTATTTACAAAATATTTTCTGGTTTGTAAACTTGAAGTCTAATTACTTTATCAGACCAGCTGTACCTACTTGCGACTTGGTAAAAGTCTAAATCTTCAGATAATTTTTTCCGAAGATTGAAATCGTTAGATTCTCCCTACTGCATCAAAAGATGGTCACGTTTCTGTTTCGTTTTAACACCTCTGTCACACACAATGACGCAGTGCCTTGACTTGAATGCTAAGGAAACGGCTGATGCGGGATGTGTGAGCTTATTCTTCTCAGTATTGACACCTTTTGCACGACGTAAGTATGGTGAGGGCAAATCTAAAGGTGGATCCGCTCAGGTAGCCCGCGACATTCAAATATTCTTGCATTTTTTACAATTTTCAGGTCAGTGTCAGGTTGTATCTTGATCAGGATATGATTCATGAATGTGAGTATAAGAAATATGTATTTACATTTGTAACCACAAGAATTGATCAATAGGGATGTATTGATCAATTCTTGTGGTTACATAATTAATCAATACATCCCTCTAAGTTAGATTTGTTCTCTTTCGATCTGATTTCGGATATCATGAAATTTTAGAAAAATAGAATTTTTTGTGAAATATAACTTAGATTTATGTAATTAAATCTAACTTGATTGTTATGGTTTTAATTATGTAAATAGATAATTGTTATAGTCGCGAATCATATTTTGATCAAGATACAACCTGACACTGACCTGCAAATTGCAAAAAAGCAAGAAAATTTAATTTTCGAGGAATACGGATCCACATTAAATCTTTGCATTTTTGTAGAAAATTAATCGTTCTTTACTTAACATAACTAGGTACTTGCAAAGTAAAGTAACGTGTTGCTTAGTATATCCAGCACTCTTGTTTATTTGAGTCAATCGTTACGCTTCGTAGATAGTTATCGTACAATTGTAAGGGTACTGCCAAATACAAAAAGCATTTATAACCAGGTGAATATTGTTCACATGTAGAAAGTTGGGAATATCATGTCGTCAGAAGCCCGAAAGTCTGACAACCAGTCGTACCAAGGGGTATCGTATTACCCAGTTACTGGGTTGTGGAGGTCAGATAGCTAGTCGCTCCATGTAAAATAATGGTATTCAGCTGCATCCGGTTAGACTGGAAGCCGACCCCAACATGGTTGGGAAAAGGCTAGGCAGATTGATTGTAGAAAGTTGGGAATATGGCTTTTTCTCGTATCGCTTTTGTCCCTGTAAGTGGCCACATAATGTGTATTATTTCGTAATGTGGCAAAATAAAAAATGCCTGTGTCTGTCGATTTTTGTGAGTGTTTTTATGTGTCATTTTTATGGAGTGTTGAAACTAAAACACTCCAAAAAATATAATATTTTTTTTGACATGACACTCATTTATCTAATACTTAGATCACGAGATAGAAGAAATTAAAGAAGAATCTATCCTCAAGAACCAACTCAGGCTGGTCTGAAATCTGAACTACCTACCAACTGTCTGATTTCAAAACTTGTTTGGGTGTATTTCACACTTGGTAGGAGCCAAGTAAGCATATTTTACATTACATTAGTTAACCAAAAAATTACTCTATGAATGTATGTATGAATTATGATGTGAACGAATTGTTCACATCATAATTCATAAGACAGTGAAAACTAAGGTAAAGGCAAACACTTGTGCCCCCGACTGTACTGTAGGGAGATCAGATGACCTGAGCTCGTAAAAAACTATGATGACTACTGAATAATTGAGCTGATCGGACCTTAGCTATTGGTGCAAGTGATAAACTTATAGCGGAGACGATTCGGTGTTATGTAAAAGGAAAATATTTAAAGGGGACTTTGTGATTTATTTCCTTTTTTTTATCGCAAATCTTATTAGTAAATGGATAGAGTACAAAGTAGTCTGGAAAAATTTGGCACTAATAAGAACTCTTGACATGTAGATACTCGTATAGGTATCGAGATTTTTTTGGCAAAAAAGGGATATGTGAATGATTTCATGACTATCGCAAAATAAATTAATGAACGCAACAAACGTGTTGGTATTTATGAGACCTAATGGCCCTATCTAATAAGTCGTGCAGTTCTGATCTAGATGTCTTAAACGAAGTGACTTTTACCTTGTTAGCTGAAATACTTTCACACGACTTGCGTGTAGCATGTGTTTGTTTTAATAATCTGTGGTTTTAGTAAGTAGGTAGTTACATGATGTATTTACATTAGTTTTAATAAATAAGAACAGGTTTATTTTTTGGTCGTGAACTCGATAAAATATCAATCATCTCATTGGCTCTTATAAGATCTGACGGATAGATTAAGAAAACTAGTCCACCTCTAATCTTGGTCGTACTTAGTAGACATGACGTTTACTTACCTACTCAGCTTAAAAATAAGAGAAAATAAATACAATATTGCAAACGTTTGTCATAGACAAAAAAAAAATACCTACTTGAAATTAAAATTATCATAGCTACTATGGCCTATAAAACTATTGTTTTAGAAATGAATAATACCGATTAATTTCTAAAACATTCATTGTGTTACCGCCCTCATTGTAACAACAAGTAATAATTATTTCAAAACTTCCTAAAAAGGTCACAACACACTTTCAATAACGCTATCGCTACATCTTATCTCTTGGAGCGAAGACTTCCTTCTCGGTATCGCGCGATCTCTTACGAAAGCCAACGTTTTCGTCTGCTTTTCCCATGCATTAGTCGCTTTCGTACGTCACGACCCGATTGCGCCCGATTACGCCCGATCGTGGCCGAAGATAGGAAGGAGGGGCTAAGGGGCTAAGGTTGTTATGAGTGGCTAATTGAGGTCGAGCGAGTAAGGGTTAAATAAAGAGGAAGAGATGGTGAAGTTATGAAGTTGTGTAAAGTCGTGGGTGTCCTTTTTAGGGTTCCGTACCAAAATGGTATAAAGGAACCCTTACGGTGCGACTCCGTCTGTCTGTCTGTCCGTCTGTCACAGTTGGATATCTCAAGAACTACTAATGCTATCAACTTGAAATTTGGATTAGTTTTAGATGACGTTTGCCCAACTATTTTGCAAATAAGAAAGTTTTTTTTTGTAACTGTTACTGAAAGGGGGTCTTAAAAATTCGAAGTGGGGCTACTAGGGCATGTAGGATATCATGAACGAGCGCTGTTTGCACATTCTCAAACATTTTTTTTTCTTTTTTTTAGGTCGCATAGTTTTTGACTTTTGATGAAAAATGTAAAAAAAAAATACCGTTCCTCTTGTATCTCCGAAGTTTGCATATAGAAAAATCTAAAATTATTCTGTGTCGTAGAAGTTTATGTAAAGATTACAGGAAAAATAAAACAATTTCTCTAAATGTCACACTTTTTCAGAAATCGGAATGGAACCCTTGGCCTCGGTGCGCGAGTCCGACTCGCTGTTGACCGGGTTTCATTTTTAAGGTTGTGAGATAGTTACATGTTATTGTTTGTTAAAATGAAGAAGCTTTGGAATGACCTTGTTATGTGTGTTATATCATCACTTATTTATGTACTCCTAGGTGGGTCACACCTTAGTATCCCTGTAAAATCCCTCGAATTGAGGTAAAAATACTGTTAAACGTTAATCACGTGTGATTATTTGATATTTTTCAACGAAGTTATATAATATTTTCGAAAACGGAGTTACGGCCTTGATTAATTAATTGATTTAAATTATGGTTTGAATACTAAGGTTCATTTATTAAAGCTAAAATACAAATTGCTCGCTGTTCTAAAATGTTGCAATTTGCACATTCATTTAGGTAACTTAAGTATGTCAATCAAGTTTGCAGAACAAGCTGTTGTCTGCGACTTCGTCTACGTTTATTTTCATAATTTTGTCATAAATATATCCACAATGAAAAGGGGCCTATGTCCTTCTCCAGGTCCGAGGCAATCTGTATAATTTCATAACGATCGGTTCAGTGGTTTAGGCGTGAAAAGGTAACAGACAGACTGAGGTACTTTGGCATTTGTAATACTAAATTAAGTATGAACTTATGGAATTCAATATCTTCTTGAGGCCTCCGGAGTATGCGTAGGTAGTTCATACAAACGAAATACCATAATAATTAGTATATGAAACATTTTCGTAAGGTAGTGTGTATTCTTTTTTGTGTAAATTATATACTTATTAATTAAAAACACTGATATAAACATGAAATATGAGAAAAATAAGTTTTGTATAGAAATTTGGAATTCCTCATACCAGTTTTGGGAACTTAAATATTCTGTAATCAAATCGGAATAATATAATATACACATATGTTTGATTTACAAATTATTATGGTATTTCGTTTGTATGAACTACGCATGCTCCGGGGGCCTCTTAAGTACCCAACATGCTATTCTTTCCGACACCGAAGCGTATATTTTCCCATCAACTAAACCCATTGTTGGGCTAGTTAATTAACCATATAAGGTTAAAGATTACAGGATATTATCGCTCAAATTGGCCAAGAGGTCAACTCGAGGTCCAAATGTAGTGTGCTAGTCATTTCCTTTTTACATTAATAACCTTTTTTGATGGATTTAAATGGTGTCTGATATGGTAATAGGTATGATTTACATAAATAGTAGGTATCTATGTGTAGTACACGTTAGTACTATTATTTATTCTGTGGTAGTATTTAATACGACGAGCTCTTCACATCGGTTAGCTCAGTAGCTAGCAGACTGGCTTTCTGAGGGCGTGGATCGCAGGTTCAAAGAATTCGTGCCTTTTTGTAAAGGTGTCACATTTCTACAGGGTGAAATTGAATTCATGGGAAATATTTTAAAGGATCGTTGTACTCATCATTATGAACAACTTTTATTATGGGAACAAACCTAAAATTGCGAAAAAAAAAATCAGCTGTTCCATACATTATGCTCGCATAACTCGTCAAAATGTAAGGAACAGATGATTTTTTCTGCGATTTCAGGTTTGTTCCCATAGTAAAAGTTGTTCATAATGAGTAGTACAATGATCCCTTAAAATGTTGCCCATGAATTCAATTTCACCCTGTATATGTATTTCTAGGCTAGCCTCAGCTGTAGCCTATTCGCAGTGAATTTTTAGAAAAAGAAAGGCAGTATTTAAGTAGTCAAAATCACTCAAGATTGGGGAATATATTGCTGAGGATTACATCAGGTCTTTACCTATGAAATTGCGTTTTACATAGAAAAAATCAAACATTTTTTTTTATAAAAGAAACGTTGTCGGTGTACTTTTGCCACTTTAATGAAAGTTCGTTGATGCCTCTGCAATAGAAATCCTGGGGACGGGAATCGGTGAATTCTTTAAAGGCGTTTTTCACCTTCTCGTTGGATTTGAAATTTTTCCCCGAGGTTCATTGTTGAGATCAAAATTTCCAGAACGGAAGCGATCAAACCAAAAACAAACCGTGTGTTCTCTTGCGGTACCTTGTCCATACACGTCATTAATATTGCGTGCTGTCTGTACTACGTTGGTACCACGACGGAACTCGTATTCGAAAATAGCGCACTATTTCGATTTTTCCATGGTTACAGAAACATCGATATCAAAGAAAAATCGAACGGCGGGAAAACAAATGAACAACTGATTTTGTTTTTAAATATCATTCTATACTTATTATAAAATTAATTTGAATTTGGAATTCTAAATAGAATGATATTGATCTTCACCCTAGCCGGTATCAAAATCGGCAATTTCATAGGTAAATACACTTATTATTATGTCATCTCTATAATAATTTCACTCAAGCGTACCTACGTAAGATGTAAGATTCAGTTCATTTCTGAAATGCCACGATCTTCCCCTTAGTCGCATCTCTAATTATATTTCCACACCGATGACCCGATGCGATTGACAAATCGACTCAGATCCATATCTCGCGCATTCCTGCGGTCGCTACAATTTTCTGATAATCACACAGACTGATTTCTCCGTCTAGATTGGGATCTAGCTAATTTTGCTTAGTAATGAGTATTTGTACGAATGCAATACTGTTTGAGGAAGGAATAAACTTAGTAATGTTCTTTCGAAATGTAGGTATTTTTAATAGTTTTTGAGCCTCTACAATTGTATCTATGTTTGCCTAATATTTGTATAGCCCTGGCACCTTGCTGACTGATTATTTGGGAAGCTTTTCATAAATAGCTCGCCGACATGCGAATATCAAAATAATCCTAAGCATCCTTGTTCACACTACTCTTTTTTTGATGTGTAACATTTTTCCTCTCACTTTCCTGCAATCTGTGGGAGTGATTTCGTGAAAAGGGACGGAAGTGAAAATATATTTTTTAAAGTTTTGAGTGACGGATTGAAATTTCGTATGGAACTAGAAACTACTTTTACCAAGGTGAGATGTCAGATGTTACACATCATATGCTACTACTGTAGGCTCGCTCGTTTTTTGCCATGCTTCCCTGGTCTGTGCGAGTCTTAGTCAGGTTTTACCCGCGATTAAAATAATTAGGGTAAAAGTGGGATAGTTGCCCTAGGAGGATGGACGCCCCATAATTCAAATTGTGACTTACTATCATCACTACGAGTATAAGCAAAGTACACGCCCCACGCTTAGTGCCACCCTTAACTGCGATAATATAGTACGTTTACAATTCACCATTTGAATTATGGGGCGTCTATCCTCCTAGGGCAACTATTCCACTTTTACCCTATCGTTGTGCTTCCCTTCTAATACCCCGTTTAGACGCACGTGAACAGACGAATTGGCACGAGAGCGAATTTGTAAACAACGCCGCTTCTCTTTGTGCATAAATTTGTGACATGTTCGTACTTAGGCATTTTCCTACGTGCTGGCCGAGTGTCTAACATTGCATTACATTGCTATCAAAGTTTACGTCGTTCCTCTAAAAACACTTGAGTGCGGAGGCAGTAAACATTATAATGTTACTATAATCTGTATCATTCCGTCGCAATCAGTTAAATAACTAACTAAAATATGTTTACGACATTTTCGACAATTACACTGCGAGCAAAATAAATGAGACGTTGCAAACTCTAAATGTCTCCGACTTAATTGCACTGCTGTGTATTACGAAACGGATAGACAGACAAAACATTTTGTTAGTATAGAATCTAATCAAAAGTGGCGGTGTTTGCACGAGGAATGAGTTTAACTTTTGACCTTTGCGCTTTCTGATAGTAAATAATAGCTTTGTTAATTGGTACCTTAAAAGTCAAACATTATCATTATTTTAATGACACGATAGCCACATGTAGCAACGTGAACTTTTCAATATCATAAAGTTCTTTCACTTATTTACTAGTAACAATGATATAAAATGATGATAATGATTCTCAGGCCTTTATTAATTAAGACGGCTAAGTTACAGGTACTTATATTATAATAATCTGATTGTGCTGGCGGTACAGAGCAGAAGTGGCCCAGTGGTAACGACCGCGACCTACGAGCTGTAGGTCGTAGGTTCGAACCCAGGGAGGCGCTTTAGTTTATGTAAAATATTTCATCACCACTGCTCTCAAAACGGTGAAGGAAAACAGCGTGAGGAAACCGGCATGTCCCAGAACCAAAAATCCGAAGACATGTGACATCTACCAACCAGCACTGGGCTCGCGTGGTGGATGGCCCACTCCCTCTCACCGAGATGAGGCTTATGGTTGTGTCGCAGCAGTGGGAATACCGGTAAAAAGGTACTAGGTTAGAATGCAATGTAATTAGTGCAATTCTATCAAAAGTTATTTTCAAACTGTCATTCAATTGAACCTTGGATTTTAGTCTATGAGACTGACAATTCGCGCTGAGTAACACGGGAACGGGATGTCAACGAGAAAACAGATGACGGCGCCATAGTAAATGTACTGTCGCTATTTCGGCGCCGTCATGTTTTCTCGTTGACGTCCGCTCCCGTTGCGGTGGACAAACCGTCTAAGCGTGGTTATAAGAGAAAAGCAATTTCCCTGCATTAAGACAGATGCAGGCCGATAATCATTCTACAATAGGTTCGTTGCGGTAGTCGAGCATCTAATGTAGATACGTACTGTATACTTTTCTCTAATTTTGAAACAAGGATGAAAATAAAAAGATGGCCTCTATCCGATTATCTCGCGTTGTTAGTGAGTGCGCAACAGTCATTACTGGTAGCTGTAAGTGTACGATACAGGCTGTGTTTACTGTCAGTACGTTTGTCTTTATAAGTAGACGAGAATACTGAGTTTTAAGAGTTTCTTCCACTAGGTAAACAATCATAAAAACTGTCTTTTTCGTATGGTTATTTGAGATATCATAGTAACCTACCCCGGGGCCCGTAATTTTGTCAAATACGACTCAAAATTGAAAGTCATTTATTCAAACTTGGCTGAGAATCAACACTTTTCGAACGTCAAAATTACATAAGACAATCCCCACAAAACGTCCGCCCTTCACCACTTCCTAGCGCTTTAGCTGAGAAGAACAAGTGGCGCAACAAACTGTCCAGCAGCACAGCTGTCTGTTCACTGACTAAGGGGTAGGGCTATTAAAATTAGTGTACACGTCCTCTTGTCTGCCTGCGATCATCACATTCACATCCTTTTGTCAAGGTGATATGGTTAGACTAGTCTAGCTAGACCACAAACGCAATAAGATCCCGAATCTGGTCATCTGCAAAGTGTCGGGATTGATAGTAATTTTCCCTTTCAATATTCATTGAAGCCTTTATTAGGGTCCCGCGGACATGGAATGGAAGAGAGCAGTGGTAACGGCCCCGACTTACGTGTCGTGGATTCGAACCCAGACAGGCTTTCATCAACACTGCTCTCAAAACGGTGAGGGAAAACATCGTGAGGAAACCGGAATGTCCTGGGACCAAAACTTCGAAGACATGTGACATCTAGCAACCCGCACTGGGCCCGCGTGGTGGATTATAGCCCACTCCCTCTCACCGAGATGAGGCTTGCGTCCCAGCAGTGGGACCGTTATAGACTGATTATGAACATGGAACGTAATGGAAATGTAAACGAGATGATTAATGATTCTTTCTTCGCAAAAAACTCCTGGAAAAACTGTATTATAGAAGTAAAGTTAAATGATGAGGAGCTCATGGCTATATGATAACCTGTTGTTATCATTGTTATCGATCGAAGGTTAAGCACGTTAAGCTGGACAATTAGTAGAACTTTGACAGTCGTTACGGGTAGTCAGAAGTCCAAAAGTCTGACAAGCAGTCTTACCAAGGGGTATCGTGTTACCCAGTAACTGGGTTATGGAGGTCAGATAGGCAGTCGCTCCATGTAAAATACTGGTATTCAGCTGCATCCAGTTTGTCTGGAAATCAACGCCAACATAGTTGGGAAAAGGCTGGGCAGATTGATTGAGGTAAAGATAAGTGCTGTGGTAAATGTTGTAAGATACCTATCAAGCTATCACTAACAACATCTAACTTAGTGCCATCAGCTGTGAAGGTCACTGTACACGCTAAGTTACATCTAAGTAATGATGCTTGACATCACTTAATGGCTGTAACAAAAGATTATTGACCGTTGATAATTTGTGTTTAAGTTTTATTTTGTAAAGTTTTTGCGAGGTCAGGTATGTGTCAAAAGGTCGTAATGTAAGTGCGAGTAGGTCTAGGTTTTTTTTTTGAACTTTGAATGTAATAGAGCATGCTCACTCAAATGTCTCGCTGATGGTGGCGTGTGTGTTGGATCATTAAGTTCCCTTCAAAATGGTTGAGCTAAATGGTGCTGATCCATGCGTCATGTTCGTGAACGGGCGCCGTCAGTTGGGACTGGTCGTCTCTTAGCTGCCATGGCTTATTTTTAATTTTAATATTTAATTTAGTTGTTTTAGTTATTATCTTTTTATTACGGACGCTTTTTAACGTGCACGTCTTTCTACATTGTTCTCACATGTATATTTTCAACTTGAACGATGTAACCAATATTTTGTAAAAATATTATGATTTAAAAGAGTGTCCGTGGAGTTTCTTGCCCGTTCTTCTCCATAGGGATCTACTACGCTTTGGAATGGGCAACTAGCTTCATCTTTCTGACTGACCGACCCATTGACAATTCAAAAGTGCCTGTAATTGGTTTATTTGAAATAAATGCTTTGAGTTTGAGTTTGAGTTTGCTCATCAAAATCTGACACAACAGTTTGCAGAAAAAAAAATCTTAGAATGTATGAAACTTTGCTAAATAATAATAACCTTTAATTTTCTAAATAATGTTTGATTTGTTTTGATTTGCATTAAAACAATGTGATTTTTTTGTGATTCATCTACAATTGACACGGTTGTTTCGGGGGGTTCCTGTTTCGGATAAGGCGGGAGAAAACGCCCGGGTGTCACCATTGTGTGGATCGCCCGGAGGACAAGGTGGAGCATACAGTGGAGGTCTGCCCGGCTTGGGCGGAGCACCGCCGTGTTCTCACGGAGGCGATCGGCGGCGGCGATCTCTCGCGTTCAAACCTGGTCCAGGCCATGGTGCGGAGCGAGAGTGCATGGGAAGCCGTCACCTCTGCGAAGCAGTAATGTTCGCGAAGGAGGAAGCGGAACGCGTGAGGGAGAGGCAACAGCCGCGCCCTCGCGCCCCTAGCCGCCGTAGGAGACGCCCTGGGCGGCGGGAATCGATTGCCGATTCCCGGCCACCGTAGGCGCGCGGTCTTGCGGACGACGAGTAATGGGCAGCTCGCCGTCCGGTAAGGACCAGGCCCGGGTCAACGGCGCGTTGTGTTCCACCCACGCCTCAAAGAGATGTCAGCAGTGACGGGGTCAATTGGGCCGATGCCGCCGGGGTCGCGGGTAGTTCGAAAGAGATACCGTGGCCCTGGCACGGGCAGCTGAAGGAGCATGGGTGGGTTTTAGTCAGTAAAAGTCTGACACGCCCTCCCGCTCTGCCCAGAGCGGGAGAAGTCACTTGATTGTTTCCCATCCACAAAAAAACAAAAAAAAAAAGGTATGTGTCAAAAAGTCATAATGTAAGTCCGAGTTGGTCTAGGTTTCTTTTTGAACTTTGAATGTAATAGAGCTCATCAAAATCTGACACAACAGTTTGCAGAAAAAAAAATCTTTGAATGTATGAAACTTTGCTAAATAATAATAACGTTTAATTTTCTAAATAAAGTTTGTTTTGTTTCGATTTGCATTAAAAGAATGTGATTTTTTTGTGATTCATCTACAATTGAGCCCGATTTTACTAACAATGATCCGATTTAATTTGTTCATATTCACATGCAATAATATAAGCGACCAGACTAAAATTAATGCGCCAGTCAAAAAAATTCAAAAATTCAATAAAAAAAAAAAAAAAAAAATTTCGAGCAAAGACTCATATAGGGTTAGTAACATTGTTCCTTAAAACTAAGTGTTAGTAAACAACACGAAACAACAACGAAACAACGAATTCCTAACATTGTTTAATTTCTTACTTAACACTGTTAAAGCATGAATTATTTCAGTATCATTGCCCTCATACATCTAACTCAATAAACGTTTCAGTTTCAAAATATTTATCTTGAGCTGCGCACACGCAACCCGGCGATCAAGTTGTCTCTACATGCGATCGCTCCAATACAGCGCTACCAAATGTAGAGAAGCGTGAAATTGTACACGCCTTCGCAATGTGGAGGATAGAGTCACATAGTGAGGAGAGCGATAAAATATAGTAGCGTCGTTACAAAGCTCTGCCGTGGCTAAGTAAAAAGTAATAACAACCGGTCGGTTCGCGGATGGGTCATCATCCATTAGATATCGAGAACCCCTCCATGTATCGGATAGCATGTTAAGCCGTTGGTCCCGGCTATCATTCCTAGGTCTTTGACAGTCGTTACTAGCAACCAGAAGTCTGAAATTCTGAGAACCACTCTTACCAAGGGGTAGTGTTACCCAATAATTGGGTTGTGGAGATCAGATAGGCAGTCGCTCCATGTAAAATACTGGTATTCAGCTGCTCCGGTTAGAGTGGACAGTTAGAAAAAATACTAGGCAACTAATACTGATCATCATTTATCGTATAGCTCACACAGGTATGCTATCCTAAGTACAGCAGACAGACAAACAGTCAGAACAATGAATAATGGCGCTCGCAACCGCCGGCTCGGTTATTTGCGATAACAAATTGCTACCGCTCCCTCCCAGGTATTTATCGGGTAGCTTTGAATCCACACCTAAATGGTAGATCAATTTCAGTACACAATTTGTAAACTCAAACTTAAAGCATTTATTTAAATTATACCATTTATGGTCACTTTTGAACTGTCAAGGAGTCGGTCAGTCATAAATATGAAGCTATAGTTGCCCGTTCCAGAGAGTAGAGGTTCTTATGGAGAAGAACGGGCAAGTAACTCCATGGACACACTAAACACCTTGGTTACCTGTGTCACGTCATTCATGTTAAGAATCGTGGATGCCATTTTAATGCATGATAAGGATAACTTATTAATCATAATTTTTTTAGCTTCTTAGAAAATAATAGACTCATCACTCTCCTGCCCTTGTCCCAATTTATTTGGGGTCGGCGCAACATGTGTTTTTCTCCCATACTTCTCTATTAGTCGTCATCTCAGTAGTCACTCCCTTTCTAGCCATATCATCTATCACAGTCTATGCATCGTTTCTTTGATGTTCCCCTACTCGTATAACCATCCACATACATACTCAAAACTTTCCTCACGACATTTTCTTCATTCCTCCGCATCACATGCCCATACCATAACAACTGATTTCCACACAACTTTTCAGTCACCGGTGTCACTTTCAGGATTCCTGTTAGATATTCATTTCTTATTCTATCCATTCGCGTAACACCACACATCCCTCTTAATATTCTCATCTTAGCTGCATGTCTTTAATTAATTCCTTTTGTGGCCCAACATTCAGAAAATAAAGATTAAAACAGTAATTACTTACGGTTTTATCTGATAGTGCTATCGACGCTAATATAAAATTGAAATAAACTCGCATCACGGATAGTTAACCGTGAAATAAGTCGTGAAAGTGGCTTCGTTACAGTATTAACTATCTGTTGAGCTATTTATCTACATGCTAAGTTTCTAATAGACTAGGCAGAAATAACACGAAAACTCCTAAATCGACAGACACAATTGAATGCCTTTGGGATCTTGAAATATGTAGTTATAGGAGAGGATGCAAACGCATGACCTCTCGGTTACCAAACCTAGCCGGTTTGTAGCAGTTATTTTTTCAGAAATAGAACTAGTTTAACAACTAATTAGTCAAATTATAGCTCTCTTCCTTTCTCCTACTTAGCTGTGACCGGCAGGGTCCACGATGATCATTTCTTTGTAAAACCGTGGTAGGTTTTACAAAGACCTGATCATCGTGGAGTCGTGGACCCTGACCTGAACCTTGACCCCTGACACCTAAGTTCACATTGTGGACAACAATAAATATATTGAGTATTACCAAAATTACATAACATATCATAACGCTAGCATTTTTCGAAGGGGTATATAGGTAGAGGTTCTTGTACTGTAGAGGTTAACTGCATGGCTTTCCCATGCAACCTCCACGAATATTTTATAGGTTGATGCACATTTAATGATGAGATAATGAATATTTCATATTTAAAAAATTATAAAAGAATTGAAGATCAGCTTGGAGAGCTGAGTGAGTCCATCATGAAGTAAAATAAGTAGATTGATTGATAGGAATATTATGTAAACGTGAATGCGCAAAGATAGCACGCGAAATTAAAATTTTCTTACGTATTTTGCAATTCGCTGGAAGAAGAAAACGTGTTGCGCCGACCCCAAGTAATATGGGATAAGGGCAGGAAGATGATGAGGTCAGTGTCAGGTGCATCTTGATCAAAATATGATTCGCGACTACAGTAAATATGTATTTACATACCTAATTAGAATCATCAATACATCTCTCTAAGTTAGATTTTTTCTCTCCGAGTTTGATTTCGGAAATCATGACATTTTGGAACAAATCTAACTTAGAGCGATGTATTGATGATTTTTATGGTTATAATTATGTTCATAAATATTTGTTATAGTCGCGAATCATTGTTTGATCAACATACAACCTGAAACTGACCTGCTACTCGTAATTGAGAAAAACGGGCTTCCTTTGTGCATAAAATACGCCTTTCATTGATATTCCCGATAATGTAAGCGCTGCGCTGGTGGCACTTACTGGACACACACAATAGGTCCGTCCTCCATGTTGCTAGTCAAAAGTAACCAGTGACAAACTCAAATCATCAACCAGAATATCGCAGTACTAATACGTTTTTCAATGGCGGTTCGTACCTACACGATGCAACCAATCATAAACTAATTAACTGCTTAGTTTGTTGCGTTATGTAAAATCGTAACAAAAAGTTGCAGAATTCTAGACCTGCAGTATCATTAGCCTACCCGTATTCTATTAAAATAAATTCACAAAGGAACATAAATAATGCACAATGAATAATAGAGTTAACAGCTAATTTGTGTGAACAATTACCGCCATTGTGCCCTGAACATTGGACGGGCATCTATTAATATTGATACCTCAATACATGTCGAAATCAATTAGCTTTGTAATAGATACTGGGACTTTGAGTGAGCTGCATATTACAAGTTAGAAGACGATTTATTTAGCGAGATTTATGAAACTTTACAGGGATTTCAAGGGGTTTCATGACCTCTTGTATAAATGAATAATATTTCATCGAGTTTCTTCTACTGGATGTCATTATAATAATAAATAATAAAAAGCCTTTTATTCCGAAACTATAAGACAGCATTTACAATAATATATTTTACAAAAAAATAAACACAAAATGTCTTTAATTTCGGTGTGCCTCATGGCATAGCCCTCCTCTAACAATTTCCAATGTCGTCTGTCGTGGGATCTGCTGTTAGCTTTATTTCTTCCTCCCATCGGGTAAGCTGTCTTCCCCGATTTCTTTAGCTATCCCTTGGCTACCACTCTGGATGCCATTAAATAATATTAATAGTTTTATTAATATTTTCTGGTTTTAATAAATATGTATGATAGTTTGTAAGGTATTTATGTTATGGGTCATTGTTACCCGAAATAAATGATATATTATTATTATTATTTTATTTGTGTTTGGCTTATCTCGGGACCCTGGGGTCCCGGACCTTTGGAAGGCGTACGAGGGGCCGAAGCCAACTCGCAGAGGCCCCCCTTAGACAATTTTAAATGACGAGGAGGCACCAGCCGACGATTATCCCTGTATGCACTATGCAAGTGCACCCAAGGACAACCCCCGGTTGGTGCAGGACTATTGCAGAACATGGAAACAAAACACATTGGGCCCATAGGCCCAATGTGTTTTGTTTCCACGTTGCAACCCACAGGTTTGGGTGGCTACATGGATTGGGTACCTTGAACTATGGAAGAACTATGTCCCCTGCCTGACCAATGTTATATAATATACACAGATAAATTGGCAGGGGGTGACTTGCACACTCAATAATGGGCCCCCGGAAACGGTCGCTAGCACATAGTGACGTAGCAACAGGGGGCAACATGTCCTGAGGTGCTTGAGGAGTGGAGAGGTATTCCACGGCTCTCAGAACAATCCCAGAGGCCGGAAGATGGTCAAGATCCCTACAAGCACTTACTAGAATACTTCCTTCCTCCGAGCACGTTTGCTCTTGCGAATCTCCACTCAAGCCGGCCAATAAAGGCAAGAATGAGGTGGGAGCTCTGTTCCCGTCAGTCCACCACCCACTCCAGCCGGTCAATAAAGGCAAGCAAGAGGTGAAGAACAAGACTTCTCCCGGGAAATAGGGTCCGTGGGGTCGCTACTGCCCAACAGCTCGCCACATGCTGCCCTGCGGGTTCACGTATCTCTCTTGGTCTGGCTCCTCACCCTAGACCTGTTTCGGCAAGGTAGAGTTCGGAGTGTGCAAGCCCCACCACGACGTCAACGTAGAGATACGGCGGTGGGGTTATTATTATTATTATTAAAGGACTATGTCAGGGGCAGAAGCTACAAAAAGCAACTTTATCGATCACTATCGAGTTTGCAAAATGAGGTTATTATTATGCAATGGCTCTTAGCATCATCATTCTCCTGCCCCCAATTTATTTGGGGTCGGCGCAACATGTCTTTTTCTTCCACACATCTCTATTAGTCGTCATCTCGGTAGTCACCCCCTTTCTAGCCATATCACCTTTCACAAGTTCCAATTTTCACAAGTCCGTCCATCGTTTCTTTGGTCTTCCAATACTTATACAAAATCAAAAAGCCTGCGTATCGATAACTTCAGGATAATTTAATTAAAAATTAACCGTTTTCACAAGTAACACCTTTTATTTCATCGGTTAATTTCTCAAACGCTTTGCTTTGAAAATAATATCGATTTTAGTTTTCATAGTTACACATATTTTATCATTAGGGTTCCGTACCAAAATGGTAAAAAGGAACCCTTATGGAGCGACTTTGTCTGTCTTGCACATTCTCAAACATTTTTTTTCTATTTTTTAGGCCGAATAGTTTTCGAGTTTTGATGCGCGAGTCAGACTCGCTCTTGACCGGTTTTTTTTTGTATTTAATATTTTACAAAGTTCCGTATTTTTACTGTGATTTTACCTTCATAACAAAATTAATAAACAAACAATACAATGCATTCTGACCTCTACCTTCGCAGCCTTATTCCCAAAAGTTATACAACGCAACATCGGAAGTGGAGGTAGTCCGGATATTATAGCAGCTCCATTATTTTAGTTTAGACAAATCAGCTCATTTCATTGTTCAGCTGTGGCATTGACTCCGACATGGTTCAATCTTAGTGCTGGCCGTCCTTCTGATAAGAACAAGAAATATTATTGTGTAATTTGATTTGTATTCATGCAAATGTGTTATTTGTAGTTCTATAATACGGTATTTCATAAATACGGTCTTCTTGCAAACAAATAAATTGGAACACCTTGCGTCACTATTTAACTAAAGTATTGCATAGGTACCTAAATCTAATTGTGCCCCGTCGATCTACCAGTACCTACGTAATCTTATTTAATTCCGAAATGATAAGTTTAATATAAATTCTTCGTTAGACATCAAGCGATCAAAAGATTTCATCTTTCTTAAGGCCCATGATCTCGCTCGAGCCGCGTACTGAGCTGAAGTAGGCTCGCGAGTGGGTGCCTCGCGCATTTGGTAGGTATTTAAGAATAGTAATTATTTTAATCATTTTATCACGACAAACTCAGCGAATTGCGCTAAACAAAGAAAAAGACGTCTGTTTTGTAGCTATGAGATTGTTTAAACATTACGAAAAGGGGTAACTTTGGGATTTTTTTCTATCCAGCAAAGTACGAGTAAATCTAATCGCGTTATTAAAAGCGATTGGCTATCCGCCAGATCCTTATAAAATATCTTTTTTTCAGAACTTTATAACACTGTTTTTGATGTTTCCCATGGATTCAAAAAACTAGTAAGCGCGGTCTCTGTCGGGTCATAGTAAGCTACCTCTGCCGAATTTCATCAACCTATTTGGTGTTGCCGCGCCGTGCTAACGTGCAAATAGATATATCCAATATGCTTTCGCTTTTTAGTGAATCGATCCACTCTACAAATCAATACGATGATTAAACTCAAACTAAAACTCAAAGCATTTATTTCAAATTAACTTTTGCCCGCGGCTTCGTCCGCGTGGATCTCGGAAAATATCCCACGGGAACGTACAACCGGGAAATCCTTCCTTATTTATTGTCTACATTATAATGGGGACCTCTGTGCAAAACTTCAGCTTTCTAGGTCCAAGGGTTTGCGCTGGGCGTTGATGAGTCAGTCAGTGAGGACTTCTCTTTTTAGCCGACTTCAAAAAAGGAGGAGGTTCTCAATTCGGTTGTATTTTTTTTTTTATGTTTGTTACCTCCGAACTCCGTCATTTATGAACCGATTTGAAAAATTCTTTTTTTTTATTTGAAAGGACTTACTTCCAGATTGGTCCCATTTTTATCAAAATCCAGTTCTGATGATGGGATCCATGAGGAATTGAGGGAACTCCTCAAAAATTATAGGCATACAGCGATTTTGGTATTTTCATCAATAAATCAAGCATTTGCATTCAGAAAGTAGCATCCGGTGAAGTGGAACTGATGAAGAAGACCACAGATGGCCATGGGAACTTCTCAACAATAATAAGTATTTCACGGGTGGCGATAAGATATCTCGATTATGATAGTCAAGCGACTATGACGAAGCTTTTTATTTATATAGTTCAACCAATTACAGGCACTTTTCAACCGTCAAGGGATCGATCAGTCAGAAAGATGAAGCTAGTTGGCCATTCCAAAGCGTAGCAGGTAAACTAATATGTCCTTAAAACATCACCTATATCGCCTACTCTGTAACATACTTACTGGCTAATGTATCCAACATGCAGTATCTCACAACGACCGATAATAAAGACATTAAAACAAACATACATAATTAATGAACACCGTGGGAAATGCAAAACCAGAAACAGAGTAACAAGACACAATGGTATAAGTAAATAATCACCAGATTATGTACTAATTACATTCGATCGGAGGCTTTAGTGTTGCGCAAGCGATCATCCGTCGATAATTGCTGTACTGTGACGTATGCATACCGAGGCGGGCGGTAACCTGCGGGTTTTGTGGTCTATGTGAATGAAGATAGCGATTTTTAAACACAATGGTATAAGCAATGACATTTAAAGCGTTTTATTCTCGGATTATAAATCGTGACTTCGTAAACTCTGTTGAGAAAAAAATAACTCCATTACAATAAAATGAAGCTTAGGTACCTAGTTGTTGGGGTTACTATGATTGCTAGTAGGCACCTACTAGCAATCCTTAATAGTCAAAAACTTACCTTAGGTATGACTTATTGTCTTGACTGTGCTTGTTGTCTGCTGTGAAAGGTATGTTTGAATTGCTGATAGTTGAGCATTGATATAACACAACTGCAGGATGCCACGGTCCGTCCCAGGATTGTTAATCTGGGTATCGGAGTTTGGAGCATTCATATGGCCAAACAGAGGATGTAGAATTTAAAAGATATTTATTTTTAAAATTCTAATATGCTCTGTTACATTAAAATAATCTCTAATCCCCTTATGTGTGGTACACGTGTAGTCGAAATTTTGTTGAAATTGCTTTACTTACACTCGAATAAAACCGTTTTTCTCATAAAAATGCTAATTTTGAGGAAACTTTGCGTACTTATTTTATTAAACTAATACCAAGCACCCAGCTTGGTAGGACTGACACTGTGTAGTGCTAAATTTTATCAATGCAGTCTCTTTGAATTGTAATTAAAAATGGTTTTGTTTATAATCGCTAACCGCTTATGACTTGCACCACCCATTCACTTTCACCGCTCTAGCCGGGATGCGCAGGAGTAGCCGACCGAGTAATCGATTCAGAAATCTTTTAATTGCTTTACTCTCGTGCTGTAATGCCAACATCATCGGTGTGGATCGTAACCGATTTAATATGTCTTTGTTTAGCAGATATCGATGTTTTAAGTTATTGTTCTTTTGTTTTTGGTCTGTATTTAACTGTCAACTGCAGTTTTTATATTCTCAAGCAGAAGTAGACAAGCATAATCAGCCTATAACGTTCGCACTGATGGGACACAGACCTCCTCTCTGTGACAGGGAGTAGGCCATAATCCACCACGCGGGCCCAGTGCGGGTTGATAAACGTCACATAATGTCTTCGAATTTTTTTTATTCAGTCAGGCATAAGTGATTGTATCTTAATTTAAAAAAAAAAAACACGCGTTGACTGGAGAGCCTCCTCTTTTCTTTTCGTCAGTTAAAAAAGGTAATTTACGGTAATTATAATGTTATTTTGCAATTACCTTTTTTTGCTTAAAATATACCAAAACTTTAACCCATATGCTTTATTTATATATTATATGATTTATAACAGCAAATTGCTTTATTTTCGGTTTTAATTTCAATAATTATATATCACGAAACATTTTACAATGAATTTTTTTTTCACAATGACAAATTCAGGTTAGAGAAATAGAGAGAGAGATAGAGATAATTTATTTGTTAAAAAAACATGCACACAGGTTGTTACAAAACCGATTCACCCTGACCTCTACTAGTTATGAACTGTATTACAGTGAAAAAACCAAAACATGAAACATCGTGAACCATGTCATCAAAACACTATTTTATGTAACCAATATAGTTACAAACGGTCCCCACAGTGACACAGACCACAATCACATCGGAAAATAAGTGAAATATCGTGCGAACTCGTGGCGAGCGAAATATGACCCTATAAAGCAAATCCCAGTAAAAGCTGTTCCCTGAACTTAGGGTCACACTTTCAACTTGTGACCAAGCGGCACCTAACGAGTACAGTCGACAAAATAGTTAGGTATACACGCAAAGATGTACAGCTTTTTGATGGAAAGCTTGTCCTGGAAGGTACTGTTCTAATGTGTTCCGTTTTGAAAGCAATGACTGAAATAAAATGAAATGAAATTGAATTAGTTATTTTCATGTCATTTCAGTCATACCTTTCAGGCCCTTAGCACACCTCTGCGAGACCATAGTGCAGCAGCGAAACAGCAGTAGTTTATTTCAACTGACTCGCATGATTTCCGCTACTCGAGTAGCGAAACATCAGCGGAACATCAGCGAATCATCATGCGGTTTCGCTGTTTAGCAGCGGAGGTGTGCTAGGGCCCTCAAATTGGAAAACTGAGACTGTCGGGACAAGCACATGAGATATTCAAGCTTTGTCTCCAGAGTGGCAAGTTGGCAACGCATTCACGATGTCTCTGATACTGCCGATGTCTACAGGCCGCTGCGGCCATCAATCTGCCTAGCCTTTTCCCAACTATGTTTGGGTTCCAGTCTAACCGGATGCAGCTGAATATCAGAATTTTACACGGAGCGACTGCCTATCTGACCTCTTCAACCCAGTTACTGGGTAATACGGTACCCCTTGGTAAGACTGGTTGTCAGACTTTCGGGCTTCTGACGACCCGTAACGACTGCCAAAGATCCACGAATGACAGCTGTGACCAACGGCTTAACGTGCTTTCCGAGGCACGTAGTAATCTCGGTATGTAAAGATGGACACCCATCCGCGGACCAACCCCGGCAAGCGTAGCTTAACCTGATGGATTGACCCATGCGGCTGTTATTACTTATAATAGCCACGAGCTCTGAGCACGGCTGTGAACAAAGCAAGGGTAAAAAAAACCTTATTTATCCTTTACAGGAAAATTATCCTGATACAAACTTTTTAAGCACACGACATCTACTGATTAGGGCTATCAAAGACTTGGTTTCTTGGCAACATGGGTTAGCAAAAGGATTTGTAGTGATCTGCCTGCATACCTATGTGTTTTGTTAACTGTACCTAACGTGAGGTGCACCCAGCTTTCTGACGGCATTCTGTTTGATAGCTGGTTCTTTGTATTGTGTACATTCTGTTTGGTTGGCCAGAGGTCTTTCTGACGTCTTGTGTCTGTACATTATTAACGTTTCACTGAAAGCATGGGACGTTTCTCTTGTCAGTAACTTTGCATGTATTGTTTGCGACATATTGGCGTGACTGCGTCTACATGTACATACATGTGTGTACATGTACATGTATATACGTGTTGTACTTAGTGCTAATTCTAAAAACGGTCTTATTTTATTATTACTTACTAGCTGCCCCCACGAGGTGTTCTGTCCAAATTTCAAAAATTCATACAAAATTCCCATAGAATATGCACTGTTAGTTTTTCCGAATTTTGCAGTTTTCCTGGAAACTTTTCCAATTTTTCTCTTTATAAGAACCTTACTCGAACTACAACGAATATTTGAAAAAAAATAGACGAATTGGTCCAGCCTTTCTCCATTTAGCTATTAATTTTTATTTATGTAGATGTACACACTATAAAATAGTAGAGATACGACCTAAAACATTTGTGTATACAGGTACTGCTTTTTTCTTAAGTTTTTTGTTTGTATAACATGTAGGTAAGAAGTGTTTTCTTTCAAAATATTGTAAAAGTTAATGCTATTACAGAAACCAAAAATAAATTTCTTCAACACAACACGCGACACGCTACAGTCGACTAAGTTAAGTTCAGATATCAGCTGTGGACTGATTTTTGTCAAGTGGATCTAGTCCTGGTCTCCCAGAATACAATTACATGTTCCATGATAAGTTAACAAGATAATTTATTTATTGAATCCGTTATTTATTACCGAATAACAAGACAGTGAAGGAAGTTACATCTAAGTTCTGCATACTGAAGAATTCCTTTTTAGGAGAAACCTGAAAGTCTCTTCGACAAATGTCAAGCACTGGTACGAGTATGCGATACCTGTTGAAGTGTTGATTGATTTATAGATGGTTCTGTTAGCGCAGTAGCTATGGCTAGCAATTGGCTTGCTGCACCTGAGAGCGTAGGTTCAATTCCCGTACAAAACAAAAAATACGGTTAGTAGTAAGTTGTAGTTGTTGTTTGTTGTAGTTCTGTGTGTTGTTGTTGTGTTGTGTGTTGGTTGTAGTTGTTGTTGTGTGTGTCTGTAAACACACCAATGCGAAGTAAGTATGGCGTAGGATTTTTAAAATTAACATAAATACCTATTGGAGTATTAACTAAGAGCTCAGCCTACCCCGGAAGCTGACTAGCGTGATTCTCCACAACAATGTATGTAGTGGTACAATAAAGGTATGTTCCCATAACTCAGGCCACGTAACAGCTGATCGTATCGGCAAACTGAACGTTCCCTACATTTACACGTCGCCGATGATTAATTGTGTGTTTCGCGTAATGACGATAGAGGGCGGTACTCGGAGATTTTGGATAACTTTAAGACTAGTTTTAATTTAGATTGCTACACGTATTTGATCGTAATTTGTGTCGGAGCCACAGTTAGTCGCGCGACTGTTGCCCGCTTGCTGTACAGGTTGACGATTTAACCACCAGTCTTCTTCTTGACATTGGCAAAATTACCAACAATAAGTATACAGCACGTGTGTGACGGTAAGCCGACGTTCGCACTGACGTAACAATATCGCGGCGATTTTTACTGTATTTTCAACACTGTGCTTAGCGCCTAGAGTTAAAAATCCAACAGTGTGTGTTTTCGACGCGCTGAGATGCACTCCGTTGTTGTTAGGTGGAATTCTCAATGCTCGGTTCAACACTGAGAGTTGAAATTCCAGTGCGCGATAAAATCCCATCGCGATATTTTTGCGTCCGTGCGATCGTCGGCTGACACATTGCACGTGTGTGAATGTGAAATCGTAGGCCACGTCCTAACCAAAGCGATTGTCGCGCAAACATGCGACCGTCGCGTCGTGTTCATTTTCTTCGGCAAACCCGAACGCGTGGTCGTGCCGACAGATTCATATTTTCGAGGAAAACTGTGTCCTAACCAAAAGCGATGTCGCGCGAATGCGCGATTTGCGATCGCTTATATATATGAATTATGACGTATTTACCTACTTGACAAACGCGACTTGATTGATAGAGGGAGTGCGTCATCTATGTACGTCTATAATAAATTGAAGTCGCTTTTCGTCTCAGTCTATGTAACCGCATTGTTCTTCTAAACTACGCAACTCATTTTGATGCAGTTTTTACCATCATTTAGAGAATTGATTCCGGAAAATTTATGTCTGTCTATAAAAATACTATGAAACTTACACATAACAATGAAGTATACTTAGATTTTTTGTGCGAAGCTGGGACAGGACGCTAGTATTCATGTAAACGAGCGCGAAGATCGCTTATCCGCGTGACAATCGCTTTCAGTTAGGACACGGCCATAAGAACGCGACGGTCGCGTATTCGCGCGAACGATCACTTTGGTTAGGACTTAGGACGCGAGGTACCTATACATGGATAAAATGTCAACGAGACGATCTACAAAATGTTGCCCGTGTGAGTTTAACCTCCCAATTTAACACAAAATTGCGTCACTTTTTGTGGCTGTTGTATCGACTTATAGCAACCCGTCTACTACCCAGTAGTTTTTACACAATTTATAGTAGGAACCGTCACTTGTAATTGAAACCCAGTAGAACAAGAAAATCAGCTCATACACTGTACAAAAAGTCAATGTATTTGCACTGAGTAGGTGTCGTGAACACGGGAAGTGACGTCAATGTTAATAAATAGGTGTGTTGCTGTTTAAGTAAGGGTTCATATTAAACTTGTTAAGTATTAGTTGTTAGTATAAATCTCTGGTTTGGATGTTATTTATTTATTTTATTTATTTAAGATATACGTATACAACATAACAGATTTAAATAAATCTAAGGCATTGTACAGCAATTTTTTTTTTTTACAAAACTCAATAAAAAATAAAACAATATAACAAATAGAACACGAGAAATTAATAGGAAACAATGTAGAGGTATAAATGCAATCAACAGAAAAGAAATAGAAAATTACTACTTATTACTTATTTATCCTTCATTCATTAACTCACAGAATCTTAAACATTCACGACACACATCTATCCATCTCCCGGCAAATAAGTCACACTCCGGTGTTGATGCCAAAAGAGGATTAAGCATCGTAAGCGCCCGAACGAGGGGCGAGTTAGTTCGTGACACTGTGCGTGCTGTAGGTAGGGCCAATAACGGGTGTCTTCGCGGCCTCAGTTGGTGTTTGAGCACAACAGGAATAAACAACCTCATCAATTGAGCCACAAGTTCTGGACAATCGGACTCACCGCGCATAATACGGCAAGCTGAGACAAGCAAGAAGTAGTTACGCCTCACATTAAGAGAATTAAAGTTTAGTATGCCAAGTAAAACTTTAGTAGGGTATAGAAAAGGGTAGTATCCTAAGAGTTTTTTGTAGAGAAATCTAAGAAAGGCCTTTTGGACTTTCTCAAGAAGTAAGGCGTAAGTGATCTCATGGGGATTCATTACATTAAATTTTATTGTCAAAATAGCTTTAAATGATTTCTGTCTATCTTTTTTATTATTAAGTTACTCTGTATGGTTGTCTCATTTATGCAATAAAGATTATGTTTATGTTATTTTGTATCTCAATGTGTTGAAAAAGATTCTTATTTATTTATTTATTGATTTATTAGGAAACTCAATAGCTTATAGCTAATTACTTGAGTTATGAATGTTCACCACACTATCAATGAACAGCTCAAAGCAGTTGCGTCAAAGTTACAGCATCCTACAGTCTGTATACACTGTTCAATGATAGCGAGATGATGACAATTATCACATAGCCAATAATGGAGTTTCACGGCATTGATAAAGCTAGGTAACTAGAAAGTAGCGAGAGAAAACAAATGAAAAAACTTAAACAAGTATTACGTATCAATAATACGTAAAATGCGATTGTTGACACATTACTCACATGAAATTAAGGTTAAAAATATGTACCATGACTATATTAATTGACAAAAGGGAAAAGAGCAGAGAGAAAAAAAAAGAAAAGAAAAAAAAAGAAAAGAAAAAAGAAGAAAAAAAGAAGAAGAAAAGGAAAAGAGGGGGAAAAGAGGGAGAGTTAGGGTGCATCGAGTTGCTGATGCAATAACTTTTTTTGTTTCACGTATTTTGATCGTTCTATCTAACTTTTTATATAATCAGGTAATATGTATGGGTATAGAAACACTAAACCATTTTTGGTGTTGTTTTTCAAATATGTTAGGTGCTTATAGTAACAGTAATCAGTACCTAGGCGTATAAGGCATATAACTCTGCTCAACCTTACGGCAGGAAAGGATGACCAGAAGGGATTGAATTTGATGTATGAATCTATAAATCTATCAATCTGCTTAACTATGTTACCTGTTACTGGAACTTGTGGGAAGCTGTTGTTTCGAGGGTTGAGGATGACTATCCGCTCGTGATACAGTTTTATACTATTACGAATCAGTCCAAAGACAACCAAGCCGTATACCACTTCACATTCTCCAACTGTTAACCTGCTTAAATTTTATTGTCAAAATAGCTTTAAATGATTTCTGTCTATCTTTTTTATTATTAAGTATGGTTGTCTCATTTATGCAATAAAAATTATCTTTATGTTTATAAGACAATTTGCTC
The DNA here is from genome assembly GCA_946251885.1 of Cosmia pyralina. NCBI lineage: Eukaryota > Metazoa > Arthropoda > Insecta > Lepidoptera > Noctuidae > Cosmia > Cosmia pyralina. The sequence goes on from OX276363.1 coordinate 1,254,924, forward strand.
GTAATTTGGCTTGAAAGAAAAATATAAAATCTGCAAACATTCACCCAGTCATCACATTAAAAAACATCATGTAATCTTATCTAATCTAGACGACTCTGGAAGGATCATTAAAAACAGTGTTATTTTTTACAAAATCTGAAGCACATCGTGAGTTAAGTCACGGTGTGAGTCAAGTTAAATAAAAACCGGCCAAGTGCGAGTCGGACTCGCACACGGAGGGTCCCACCACCGTACAATATTTAACTCTACATATTTAAAAGAAAAATACTTCAGTTTATAAAAACACGTTTCTTGTATGGGGGCCCTTCTTAAATGTTGTAAGTAGATTCTTTACATAATACAGCCCAATTCCGGGTAACATAATGATTACAAGCATTTTTATTATGTACAAGTATATATTAAAAAATAAAAAGGTGAAGAGCTCATAGGGCATCAAAAAATTCGTCCATATCGCTGTCAATGGGAAAAGTGCCAAAAAGGCTGGCAGCATTGCCACGTTGGATGGCAATGCTAATTCTTTGAGCTAAAAATAGGCCAGCCCTCTGGTCCCGTGTAGAGTCGACTAACCGCTTGGCGATGTCCCGAAAAACTCGATGAGCACTCGGACCCCAAGGCCCTAGTGTTTCAACCCCAAACGGCTCAAACATATAGTTCCCAAAAAGGTTGTTATATTTGCGCCGTTTGAGGTGTTCTGCTCCTGCAGCAGCCGCCCCAGCACAGCCCGCCGTACTAGGAAGATGGGATGGCGCGAGGGTGTCGACACAGGTTGCATCCCACACCAAAGGCCTACCCAACTTCCAAGGCATTATGGTCATTCCGTCTGGTCTCTTCCTATCGTCGCGTGCCAAGCCGTTGGGTTCTAAAACAGCTGGCCCGACGAAGAGCCCGACGGATGATGTCGTTAATGTTGGCGTGTCGTGCCATCCGACCAGCACTTTTGCTACAGGATAGGCCATGGTGTCCCAGCCAGTCGACTCCTTCACCGCATTGACAGCGATGTGGAGCCCCGCAAGGAGGACCTCGACGCAAACATGTAGCGGGCCCTTCTTTAATTTTTAACTTTATTTTTATTATTTGTTGTTCTAACGGCAATAGAAATACACAATCTGTGAAGATTTCATGAGATACAGCCCGCTGATAGATAGATGGATGTACAGACGGACGGACGGACGGAGCGGAGGCTTAGTAATAGAGTTCCGTTTGGCAAACTTTGGGTACGGAACCCTAAAAAGTCGTTTGCGCCAGTTTACCAGCGTGAGAGTAACTTAAAGTGTAGTCTAAGTTGGCAACTTGTTTGTGGTCCCTTGCAGTAAGAATAAGTTAGACCGAAGAGGACATTATTTCAATCAGGTACCTAAATGAGAAGAAGGTAGAATTCAGCACGCTTGTGTTCCCAGTAACTGCAGTCAACCGCAAGTCAGTATCAACAATGAAAACCGTCCTCCTTACACTACGGCATACTTAAATAAAAGTGCTATCAATGTCAAGTTGTTATCATGGACGTGGAGTTGACTGTACCTAACCGTAATTCAAGCCACAAATTAGTTGGTGATTATCGCTATTCTGTCGTTATAAACTATTTGATGGGATTTTTATTACGATGCTCCATTTAAGGAGCAAGTTCTATAATCTTGGTAGCTGCGTTTACAAACACAAATCTCAAATACAACAGACCGACAGACAGACGGACAACGAAGCGATCCTATAAGGGTTCCATTTTTTTGAGGTACGGAACCCTAAAAATTGTCAATATACACAATTTCAAAGATACGGGTCAACTTTTTAACCGACTTCAAAAAGGTTATCAATTCGTCGGAACTTTTTTTTTTTTAAATTTTTTTTTTATGTATGTTCCCCGATTACCCGAAGATGGCTGGACCGATTTGGATTGGTTTTGTTTTATTCGAGAGGGTATACATCACAGTTGGTCCCATAAAATTGATTAACTTTGCTTTGGTAGTTTTTGAGTTAGCTTCAATAATACGTATTTTTTTCCCACTTTTATATGGATGATGTTCTAGGTTGTTTTGCAGGTAGTGGTATTAGAATTTGTGTGGGGTAGGTTCCACAACTAAAAAGTGAAAAATAAAAACTTTTTTACAAAAAAATACAACCGACTTCCAAAAACAACTACAAAGTGAAAAATAACTTTAATTTCGGAAGTCGGTGGCAAAAAACGAAAATACATTTAACTAGACCCCGACTTCCGAAATTAAAGTTATTTTTCACTTTGTAGTTGTTTTTGGAAGTCAGTTGTATTTTTTTGTAAAAAAGTTTTTTGAAATCCTTAGAAGCGCTCCCTCACCGGGAGGCATAAAAGCAAAGTCCACCAACTGAGTTTTGATTGTGGCTTCTGATTGATGATCGATTTGGCAATATCTATCATCATCATCCATCAATCGAGCGCGCTGATTGGTTGTTTCAAAAGGCTACTATGGAAGTTTAACGACCAATCAGAAGCCACATTCAAGACTCAGTTGGTGGACTTTGCTTATATGTCACCGGGAGCATTCGCCTGAAATGTAATCTTCACCCGCGACCTGGCCGTGTTACTTCTAGCTAGTTAATTATACGTATTATCCTATCCTGCTGGTTTTAATGATCTCTCCACGCTAGCTAGCAGTTGACGGCACGCGCAGTCTATCTGCAAAGACAGTGGAATCTTGGATTGTTACAATACAGGCGAATGCTTCCGTTGAGGGAGCGCCTTACTAAATTTTTCTGAGTCCATCACTCAGCCACTGCGCTAACTTTGCCATCCGTGACTTTGCCCTCCGTTAATTGGACGCTTTATAAAGATAATCATCAAGTACTTAATTCTTCTGCACTAATCAGCATTATAAATAATTCAAATTGGTTGAGTTAGCCTTTGTTTTTTTAGTTATCAAAGCAAACAAGGCGCTTTAGTGTTATCTCCGTTACTTATCACTAAATCAGCACGTTTATTTATACGATGCTTAGTTTAGCTCCACTTTTTATTATTCTAATTTTACTTGATTTATTCTAACATAAGTATGTTAGAATAAATCAAGTAAAATTAGACAAGTATAGTGTAGTATGCAAGTGCATACGTTCACGGTTTTCATTCACGAGATAAATGGAAACGGAACTATTTCCATCTATTTATAATATAAAACATTTTTAGCGACTTTGTATTTTAATTACTAAGTACCTAGTTTTAATATTTTGTTCAGTTTTCTTTTGTTATGTAACACTCTATCAATTTAGGTTAGCCTGTAAAGATAGGATGTGATGTTAAATAAATAAATACATAAATAATTATTTGATTCTTTTGAATTTATTTGATTTCATTATTTCTGTAACGTACCATCCTCTGAAACTATGTAACACTACAACATACTTTCGTCGGATTTAAATTTCATTTGGTATCAAACTTTTATGAGGGCTGTCGCATTTTGTCACCTCTCTCGCTCACAATGGGCCATATTTTTAAGAATGTTAAATGAAAATATGCTTTTTTGAAAAATGTAATCATTTAGCGAACTAGTACATAATATTTAGTCATTTAATAGGCATTTATTTAACTCATTTCAAAAACAGATAATACATTTTGAGCTGAGTTTATTAGACAACACAATAGAAATGTGTTTTTAATAATTAGGTACTTACCTATAAAATTAATATTATTTAATAGTTCGCTACAGTAAGTGCGGGTTACTTTGACTCTAGGGCATAACTTTGGCCCAAATCGAGACAGATGTTTACTGTCATTAAATCCACACAAGGTTCCGCAAGTACGCGTCTATATCACCATCTAATCGTTACCGAAGGACATACGACGTTCGGTTGTGTGGTCGTGACACTTCGGGCAGTTTATACAGTTGTCTCTCCAAAGTTATGCCCACAGAACAGATAGAGAGAGAAGAAGACCTCTTTATCTTTTCTGTGGTTATTTATGCCCTAGAGTCAAAGTAACCCGCCCTTACGGTAATTGATTACATTTTTCAAAAAAGCATCTTCTCATTTAACAATCATAAAAACTGTCCCGTGCGAGCGAGAGGTGACAAAATGCGAATGCCCTCTTACGACTTCCATTCTCTACTTTTCTTTAACTGACCATGAAAAAAAATACTTACAACTAACATCGGTTTACTCTATTTTCATATATACAATCCAGACCAATAACATCTGCTAATTTAAAAAAAATTAATAGCACTTTAATTGGTAAGTTAAATGACCAAGAACTAACAATGAACAATGTTAATATTTTGTATGAAGAATTCTTTTCGGTAGTCCAAACAGAGTTCGATAAATCTTTTAAGAAGATCACAAAAACTATAAGCCCTAAGTTTTTATTTAGTGACTGGGCAACTAGAGGACTCAGGAAAAGTAGGGAAAGACTTTTCGAGCTGTATGGCCTTAAGCCTTATATTAACACGGAATCTTTTAATAAGTATGTTTCTACTTACTCTAGAATTTTTAAGAATACTTGTAAGGCAGCTAAAGCTTTATACATTAGCAACAAGGTTAAATCAGCAGAGAATAAAATTAAGAGAGTTTGGAAAATTATCAATAATGAAACTAACAGGATCAAAAAGCATAATTTTGATTACACACTGGAGACGTCATGTGGTCTCATTTGCGATAGCAAAGAAGTTGCTCAAGAATTTGTAAATTTCTTTACCAGTATCCCACTTAAAACTACTGAAATATTAAACTCCTCGCCCTCACTTTCTTTTGATTTAGTAAAGGCGAACGTTTTGGCCTGCCCGATTGAATTTAACTTTAAGCACATTAACATAACAGTAATAAAAGCTTTTAAGCAAATTAAGATCAAACCGACCGAAGATCTTTGGGGAATGTCTATTAAAGTCTGTACCTCCATAATTGAGACTATAGCGCCTTACTTAGCCTTAATATTTAATTTGTGTGTGGATCAGGGAGTTTTCCCGGATTTAATGAAATACAGTAAGGTAATACCACTTTTTAAATCCGGGGACAGTAAGGACACAAATAATTATAGACCCGTATCCGTGTTGCCAGTTTTCAGCAAGGTTTTTGAAAAAGTAATGCTTAATCAAATGCTCAATCATTTTAACACGAATAAAATACTTCACGATCAACAGTTTGGTTTCACCAAAGGACGTTGTACGACCGACGCCGGTGTAACCTTATTAAAACACATTTTTAACGCGTGGGAAGAGGCCCAAGACGCCATAGGAATTTTTTGTGACCTCTCCAAGGCATTTGATTGCGTCGATCACGAAACCTTACTCTTGAAACTTGAGCATTACGGACTTGGAAAACTTGCGCTCAGTTTAGTAAAATCTTATTTAAATGATAGACAACAGCAAGTTCAAATAAATGGTATCACTTCACTTGGTTTAAATGTAAAAATGGGTGTTCCACAAGGCTCAATATTGGGTCCTTTCCTCTTTTTAGTGTATATTAATGATTTACTCCATTTATTAAAAAATCAACCACAAATGGTGTTATTTGCTGACGATACTTCCTTGATTTTTAAGGTAGGTAGACGTGATACAAATTTTGACGAAGTTAATAACGCCCTACTGCAGGTCCAAAATTGGTTCACTGCTAATAATTTAGTATTAAATGGGAAAAAAACTAAGTGCATTAGATTTTCTTTACCAAATGTAAAAAGTAGTGATTGTGAGATAGTATTGAATCAAGAGAAACTAGAATTCGTCGATAAAACCGTTTTCTTGGGGATCACGCTCGACTCTAGGCTACAATGGGGTCCTCATTTAACATCACTTGCAGGACGGCTAAGTTCAGCAGCATATGCTGTCAGAAAAATCCGTCAATTTACTGATGTAGATACTGCGCGGCTAGTCTATTTTAGTTACTTTCATAGTATCATGTCTTACGGTATTTTACTTTGGGGACGGGCTGCAGACATCGAGTCAATTTTTATTCTGCAGAAAAGAGCCATTAGAGCCATATATAATCTCCGCAAGCGCGATTCTCTAAGGGAACTGTTTAAGGAAATTAACATCATGACGGTACCTTGTCAATATATCTACGAAAATATCATGTACGTAAGGAAAAATTTACATCTTTTTAGTAAAAGAGGTGAAAGGCATAATTATAGTACTAGAAAAAGGGACCTATTAGCTCAACCAGGTTTCAGACTAGCTAAAGTAGACACGTCGTTCATGGGATACTGTTTAAAATGTTACAATAAAATACCTCCACACATACTTCAACTCAATGAGACTAAATTCAAAACTTGTATAAAACGCACACTATGCAGGCAGGCATATTATAAGTTTGGGGATTACATAACCGATAAAAATGCTTGGCTCAATGCTGGTCCTGCTCCACAACCACAACTAATTAATTAACATTTGAAGATACTGTTGGAGATGCTGAAGATTGTAAGACTATCATTGCATTGTATAGACTCAATCTCCTTTGTATTATATAATTGCATAGCACATGTGTGAGTACTATGTACATACTCTAAAGCTACCATTTACTGGGTACGTCTTTGTTTGACTTGAATGTGCCCTGGCGACTGAGAGTATGTGACGCTCACACTAATGTCTCGCTGATGGTGGCGCGTGTTGGATCATTTAGCCAATCCATGCGTCAGGTTCGTGAATAAGCGCTGTCAGTGAAGGCTGGGCATACCTTAGCGGCCAGGGCTTATTTTAATTTAATTTAAATATTTGAATTGTTTTTTTTTTAAGGACGCTTTTAACGTTCTGCATCGTTCTCACATATGAAATTTCAACATGAATGATGTAACCATTATTTTGTAACCATATCTTGATTTAAAAGAGTGTCCGTGGGGTTTCTTGCCCGTTCTTCTCCATAGGTACCTACTATGCTTTGGAATGGGCGCCTAGCTTCATCTTTCTGACTGACCGACCCCTTGACAATTCAAAAGTGCCTGTAATTGGTTTATTGAAATAAATGCTTTGAGTTTGAGTTTGAGTTTGAGTATAAAATTAGGTATCATTCAAACCCATTTGGAAATTATAGAGAAATAAGGTAACATACACAAAAGAAATACTTAACAGCTGATTTACCTCAAAAAGAAAAACGGAACCCTTATAGGGACACTTTGTTGTCCGTCTGTCAAGACCCTTTTTCTCAGGAACTAATATCAAATACGTAGGTCTACGCTCCCTTATAGCTCTAAAAAATTAAGCTTTTATATCAACGCAATAAAGAAATACGGCCATTTCACTCGCAAAAAAATTAAAACCTATAGGGTACTTCCCGTTGACCTAGAATCATGAAATTTGGCAAGAAGCAAGGTCTCACAGCTCAACTAAAGGAAAAAGTCCGAAAATCGTTAATTTGTAGTTTTAGCACATAGATTTTTTTTTTTGTGATTACAAACTCACATTTGCAGTTGGAGAATTGACAGTGACGTATATCGATGTATGGGAGAACATGTTTTTCCATTACAATATTAAGTTTGTTTTTGGGATAAATTCATCTCAACTACGGATCCATTCATTGTGCGTGTTGTTTTTTTAAATAGGACTTGACATGAGATTTACGCTAATTGCTCAGGGTATGAATATAGACAAACTTCATGTTCATAGCAGGTAGGTCAAGTACTTTTTGTAGTTCTGTACATTGACTCAAAACTTCTTTTTCTAAACCCACTGTTATCACAGGATCTCAAACACAATCGTGTAACGTGTCATATAATCTGAAACATAACTAGCTTGTGTTTTGTCGCAGTCGGTTAGAAGCGTGAGTGATACTTGGCAGATTATAATCTTCCCACGTTTCACATATTCTGTCATGCGATCTATTTTAGTAGGTACGAGTACCTACCTTCGCTCGTCTTGTATGGCGCAGTGGTGAATGGAGTACCTTTACCATAGTCGGTTCGATGCGCGTTTCTTTATTCTCTGTTGTAGCGTTTAATATCGATGTTTGTGAGCTATCTACGTTATTATAAATATCCGCCAAACTAACTATAGTGTGTGCGCAAGAGCTAGTCACCGCCTGAGGTATGTGAGCGGTGAGATGAGTGAGGGCGTGATTTAGACTGTCCCCCCGTCTCACCACTCACATAGAGACCTCAGGCAGTGACTAGCACTTGCGCGCACATTATAATAAAGCCTTTTATAGCCGGAACAGGCGAACCTGTTTCAGTTTTGCCTGATATTTGCTATCTGAGCAATTAAGCATTAAAAAAAGATTGAGACGTAGCAATCCACGAATCGTTTGTGGGAATTATCTGACACATAGAATAGGTATGTAGCTGTAAGTAACACTACATTTTATATTATATTCCCACGATATTATATCTTCGCTCACGACCTTTCTATGTTACTTTCTTGAAGCATTCACTTCTAAAGCCTGTTCTGTACCTAGCCAAAACATCGGCACTAAGATTTCTCCTGTATCGTCTTTAGAACAGTTAAACGTGAACGTCACAGTTGAATTTAAAGTCAAAGTCTAAGTAAATAATTTTTCAGAAACATGTACCGATGTTCGGGAACAATAGTTAACAAATAAATCGTTTTTGGAAAACGTAAGTATAAAACCAAGAACGGGTCTTCTCGCGATAAGCTGATTTCAGACTACGCTATAATAGCATATAGTATATAGCTCATAGCACAATATCGCGCTCCATACATTGTTATGGACACGTGCACATTGTACTGTACTATATATTATTGGCTTGCTATACGCTATAAATTGGTGCGATGCGCAGAGTTCATGCTATGCTATATCGCGCGCCGCCATCTTGTCATCTTGTCATCATCGCTTGATGAGCTTTCAAGACTATCCAGTATTAAATCCATTGTGTCGATCGTGATGTGTGCTGTGCACACTCTTCAAAGATCGCGGTCGACTGAGCTTGCGATAATATCGCGTATGTGAACGTCGTGCTATATAGTATAGCATTAGGTCCTTCTTTGCTATACTTTATAGCACAATAGTATAGCGTAGTCTGAAATCAGCTATATTCCTTTTTACGAGGTAAACAGGTACCTATTTGTTTCCCGACGTTTCGACCGCCTTGCACCGATCGTGGTCACGGGAGGACTGATGACATGTTTTGTTTATAATGTGTGCAAATCGCGAAAGTTTAAAAAGTTTAACGTAAGTATAGTTTCAATCTGCTAAACAACACATTTGCCTGACTATGTATAAATCGACTATGGCAACTTTGCCAAACATTTGACCTATCATTAAGCTTACAATAAACGTTTTTGTAAACATTATTATTTTTCTTTCTTTTTAGAGCAACTTCCCTGTTCCGTGTTCGTAAGAAATAATACCTACCTGTAAATCACATCTTTGCGAGAAAAACGTGCTATCTCGAAAAATGCAATTTTACAGGAAGCGCTATATAACTTAAAAAAAAAAAAAATACTGTGTTTTTACGTTAAATGAGATATCTAATAAACTTTTAAAAATACACTGAAAGATTCTACAGTCAAATTAATTAAATTATCGAATATTAACAAAAAACACCTTTTTCAAAATGTCACGTTTTTCTCGCAAAGAGGCGTAGTGTGCATATTGTACCTACCATGCGTATACGCATACCAACAGTTTGTTTTTATTTTTATGACATACCTACTTGATCGTATAGGTATAGTGATAGCTTTCCACAGCGAGTACAAGGTGCCATGTAGACAATACCAGTTTATAAAACACGCTACAGTCAAAATATCCACATTCTAACTTAATCCTGCATAATATTATAAATGCAAAAGTGAGTTTGTTTGTTAGTTGCGCTTTCACGCTAAAACGGCTGAACGGATTTGGATGAAATTTGGCACCCTGGATTAGGACATAGTATTATACTTTTTATCCCGGTAACACGTTTTTGTGGGATATTTTCCGACACGCACGCGGGCGAAACCGCTGGCAAACGCTAGTAAAAGTTAATTGTGAGTACGTAGTCACTGTTACAATTTGAAAATCATAGATATAATGTATTCACCTAGAATTAGTTTACTGGAAACGTACTTATTATTATGATTTTGTGTAATTTTATTCTATACTTACATACCTACCTATAGGTACTACGTAGAGGTACGATAGAGCAATGGTGGCCCCGTGGATGTCCCGACTTGAGAGTTGTAGGTCGTGGGTTCCAAACCAGACAGACCCTTTACTTTGTGTAAATAATTTCATTACCACTCTCAAAACGAGGAGCTCGTGGCTAAGTAATAACAGCCGCATGGGTCGATCCATCAGGTTAACCTACGCTTGCCGGAGTTGGTCCGTGGATGGGTGACCATCTTTACATACCAAGACTCCTCCGTGCCTCGGAAAGCACGTTAAACCGTTGGTCCGCCGGGACCAACGGTTTAACGTGCTTTCCGAGGTAACGATTATCAAAGATCCACGAATGACAGCCGTGTCATTCGTGGATCTTTGATAATCGTTACGGGTCGTCAGAAGCCCGAAAGTCTGACAACCAGTCTTACCAAGGGGTATCTTATTACTCAGTTACTGGGTTGTGGAGGTCAGATAGGCAGTCGTTCCATGTAAAAGACTGGTATTCAGCTGCATCCGGTTAGACTGTGAAGCCGACCCCAACCTAGTTGGGAAAAGGCTAGGCAGATATTGATCTCAAAACGGGGAAGGAAAACATCTTGAAGAAACTGACATATCATAGAATCAAAAAAATCCAAGACTGACATCTACCGACCTGCGCTGGGCCCGCGTGGATAGATTACATCCCACTCCCTCTCCAAGAGAGGAGGCCTGTGTCCCAGCAGTGGGAACATTACCGGCTGATTATGTATGTCATGTATTGGTACTACATACCTACATGGCGTCTCAATTCGTACCCATTCTTTCTCAGCCGTATGTTGTAATAAGCAGTAACAAAGCCTACGTCGCACGCAGCACAATTATTTACACTTTCAACCTATTATATTAGATATTATGCTAAACTGGTTTTCGACGAAGAATGGGCCTGCATTGTGCCTGTGTCTACCACGTGAGGGTTAAATAGACGTATATCCTTGGCGTTACCACAGATAATAATATAATACTACGTAGTGTTACGGTCAACTAAAGACTAAAGACCTCCCACTCAGCACAGCACACGGACATACGTGTGCTGTGCTGAGTGGGAGGTCTTTAGTCTATTTATTTATTGGTCTATCAAGGTACAGACGCCATAGCAGGTCAAGCCACCCGAAGCTGTCAAATTTTCCCAATTTTTTTTTTTTTTCAATTCGAATCTTTTTATTGTGGGCATAGGTTATACAGACAGATGTTAGGTAAATTACAGTTCCATTATGTCCTGCCTAGTAGGCATACAAACACACAGTTACAAATTACAACTACGAGGTTTTTACACCTAGCCGACGACGTTCGCTTACAAAAATATTACAAAAATATTTTTAATTACAGAGATTCGTTATTAAGAAACTCGTCCAGACTTTACTAACATCTTTCAAGCAGTAACCCGTAAATCAACCCGATCAATCTTGAAATGAAAATCTATTAAAGAAATTTGACAGATTGTAGTAGCTTGATGTGCTAGCGTTTGTACAATAGGAATGATGACATTTTTTTTATCCCTCATGTAGATTATTAAAAAATATTGGACGTATTTTTTCTTTTTGATTACGGCGATGCATTGACGTAAAATATAACATGACGTCACGCCTAGCTAGATTTTAGGTACACGTAGAAGTGTCGTAGCGAAGCCCCACTAGTTTAATGCGTGATATCTATACTTATCTTTTTTTACGACTGACTGACGGACTAAATAGAATTTCTTTTATTTTATCCAGGCATCATCCCTATTGTTATACAGTTTAACCAATTAACAGAAGCCAACATACAAGCCAAGTGCACAATATTAAGCTGGACACATCATGCAAATTATACAAGGTTAATTCGAAAATCTATTATAATTTATACCTATTATCATCATAATATAGAGGAGCTCGTGGCTAAGTAATAACAGCCGCACGGGTCAATCCATCAGGTTAAGCTACGCTTGCCGGGGTTGTCCGTGGATGGGTGACCATCTTTACATACCGAGACTCCTCCGTGCCTCGGAAAGCACGTTAAGCCGTTGGTCCCGGCTGTCATTCGTGGATCTTTGACAGTCGTTACGGGTCGTCAGAAGCATGAAAGTCTGACAACCAGTCTTACCAAGGGGTATCGTATTACCCAGTTAATGGGTTGTGGACGTCAGATAAGCAGTCGCTCCATGTAAAATACTGGTATTCAGCTGCATCCGGTTAGACTGGAAGCCGACTCCAACATAGTTGGGAAAAGGCTAGGCAGATGATGATGATGATGACCTATTATCATCATAATATAGAGGAGCTCGTGGCTAAGTAATAACAGCCGCACGGGTCAATCCATCAGGTTAAGCTACGCTTGCCGGGGTTGTCCGTGGATGGGTGACCATCTTTACATACCGAGACTCCTCCGTGCCTCGGAAAGCACGTTAAGCCGTTGGTCCCGGCTGACATTCGTGGATCTTTGACAGTCGTTACGGGTCGTCAGAAACATGAAAGTCTGACAACCAGTCTTACCAAGGGGTATCGTATTACCCAGTTAATGGGGTGTGGACGTCAGATAAGTAGTCGGTCCATGTAAAATACTGGTATTCAGCTGCATCCGGTTAGACTAGAAGCCGACCCCAACGTAGTTGGGAAAAGGCTAGGCAGATTGATTTTATCATCATAATATACGATGAGAATGTCTTGGCCCCATGAATGACATTCCCCCTTATTCATAAAAAATTAAAACGCTCTACAAACCTAGTTTAGTTAAAATAGTGTTTTGTCAATTTCATTCGAATTATGTTTTGAGTTTGAAAGAAGAAACAAAACACAATTTCAACTAAAAAAGGTTTGTAGAGCGTTTTAGTTTTTTACAATTATTATAATTATCATGTTTTAACATTAGAGATTTTGCAATTATTTTTAATATCATAGGTATCTTAATTGGTAACATCTTCACTCTATAATTATAAAGTGCCCTTTTGACAGGACGTGTACACGCCAGCATTATGATGATGAAAGTGTACACGATCGACCATTCAAACAAACAAAATTAACTATATCACATTATCACATTACACTACAGTGGGCGGAAGACCCAGCATTAGCGTACACTGCATTGCAAATAATTGTATCCACACAATGAAAGGCCGATGTTTTCTATCTTGTTTCACGCTCGTTTAAAAGATAGCATCGACTACATCCTCCTAGCGATATTGTTTACAACTCAACTAAATAGACTGTGACGTTTTATTTGCACTGCACTGTATTTGGTAATTAAAAAAACAAAGGCCTTCGGGTTGATGTGTTTGTTTTCAATTGTTTATTGGCTTAAATTAGAGTTTCGTTTTCGGTTTTCGCCCGAAAATATATAATCTATTTTCGGTCAGACTCTAGCTTAATTGTAGGTATATTAGAGTTGTTCACGAATTTTAACTTGGAAATTAGTTTTTCGTGAAAGAAAAACCTTTGATTGTATATTCGCTCGTGCTTTTAAGAAAATCAATCAATCTGCCTAGCCTTTTCCCAACTATGTTGGGGTCGGCTCCCAGTCTAACCGGATGCAGCTGAATACCAGTATTTTACAATTAGCGACTGCCTATCTGACCTCCACAACCCAGTAACTGGGTAATACGATACCCCTTGGTAAGACTGGTTGTCAGACTTTCGGGCCTCTGACGACCCGTAACGACTGTCAATGATCAACGAATGACAGCCGGGACTGAATTTAACAAATAGTTTATAATCATTGGTTTTGTATGGTGGAGATTTGAACAACTATTGCCCATTGTCTTTTTAAAGAGTTTCATGTGGTATGACAACTTGACAACATAGAAGTTTATTGCCTGAAACCATTTATTTTCTTTATCGCATTATATCAGAACAATAACAAAATTAATAATAAAACATAAGATAATACAAAGACTTTTAATTTTCTGTGTGTCCTTTGGAAAAGGCCTCCGATTTTCCTTTTACCTTGCTGGTCTAGTCCAGATTTTCCCAGCCCATTTCACGTTTGCCTGCACCCATAGCCACCCATAGCCACCCATAGCCACCCATAGCCACTCATAGCCACTCATAGCACACTCAAATAGAATCAATAGAGTCCAGCCTTGCTTTCGATCGAGTCTGTTTCGTCTCGCTAACCTTACCATTGCGAAATGTAATGTATCTGCGATTCTGCGCTGATCGACGATTAAGATGGGAAGGTCGCCAGTTCGGTTCCCAGGCGGAAACATTATGTTTCTGTTGTTTTGCTATGATCTGCTGATTACTTGTTTGTTTTGTGTTATGAGAAATTAATTCGTATTTTAATAAACATGAGAAATAAATTCAAATTCATATTTTTTTCTAGATAATAAATTAAGAATAGCTCAAAGCTAACACAGTTTTGAGGTATTCTTAATTTACTAAGTTTTATTAAGTACTGCTGGACCTAAGAAAGAAAAAAAAGAATGAAAAAGGAAAGAAAGAAAAAAAGAAAAAAGAAAGAGAAAGAAAGTAGAGAAAGAGAAAGTCATGTTCAGCAACCACACTTAAAATAGACTTCACAACGTGTGGCATGGGATGTGATCGTACGACTCAGAGGTCAATCGTTTATCTTCGGAAAAACCGAAATGTAGCGAATGAAATGTGACTACCGACCAATATAAATTGATTTATATTCCCACCTAAATTATTATACATTAACGCATTAATTCCGTCACTCCCTTATTGGACCAGTCACATTAAATTCGGCTAAGTTCGGTTTTTCCGAACATAAACGATAGAATCTCTGAGACACATTTAAGGACATACACATTCAAGGTCTTCAGAGGTTAATCAACACTTTCCGCAGACAAGTGTAGTGTAGTGTTTTCAGAGGATAATGTTATCCACTCCACATGGGGGTAAAAATCATCGAAAGCGAAACTAGAAAAAAATGGACGTTGGCGTTGTAGGTACTATGGACAAAACTTAAGCATGCTCACTTAAGAAAATATTCCTGTGAGAGCGCAGCTAGTGACAAACGAACATTGTGCGATCGAGTCGTGAGCCGTGCATGCGATTATCGCCTTTGAGGTGATCATGCGGAACTTTGGCCCATAGTACATCAGTGGTAACAATTTGACATTGACAAGACCCCATACGCCGCAGCTGTAAGGGCCACTTTCATAGTGCTAGTGTTACCATTGATGTGCGGTTGCTTGTACGTTGATATCATCACACAATACACCTGCTAGAAGACCTACCTGAAGACTGGCAAGATGTTCAAGGGTTACAAACCTGTCTCTAAAACTTCGTCTTGTTAAAAACAAAAGTTGTAAACACACAAAAAAACTGACCAGCTCAATAAACAAATAGTTCAAAAGACGTCTGATCAGTATCATTGTATTAATTGTAAGTGAAATGACTTCTAATATAGAATGCTGATTGGCGGGTAGAAGAAAGTACGCGGTAAATGATGAATTTTGAGCAAGGTAGATAATGATAAATCGATATGTTTCGAGAATCGGTTTTTAAAGCAACCGATTTTCCCATCACTACACAAAGTATTTTGATAGCTGTCAAAACGGACTTCTTAAATTGCGTTGACTGTAGGTACGATTGGGAGTGAAAATAACTGATAAGTACTAAGTGATAGTGTCTACAGTACGTACTACTTAAGTTAAACTCCGTTAAACTAAATAAGAATTGGTATTTGAAGGAGAAGGAAGTTAGTTACACACAGTTACGGGCAGGTTTTTGAATTAGCATGTAGAATTGAAAAGGTGGTCTTAAGAGGGCTGGTGCGTTTTGTCACCTCTCTCGCTCACACGGAACAAAATTTTTAAGAATGTTATGAAAAGTTGCTTGTTTGAAAAATGTAATCAATTAAAGGACTAGTACATAATGATAATTTAATAGCTACTTAATTATTAACACATATTTTTATTCTGTTATCTATTAAACTCAGTAATAATTACCTTTTAAATTGATATTATAAATTTACTAGTTCACTAATTGAATACATTTTTTAAAAAAAACCATCTGTCGAGAATATCACGCCACGCCGGGCGACTGCGGGCGGAGGCTGCGGTCGCGCAGGGGCCCTCGAGCAGCGGGCGCGCACCGCCGGCTCGCCACTGCGTCATCGTCCGTGCTACTGAGCGACCACGTACATACTTACGTTAATCTCTCGCCATTGTCAATCTATTTACCGTTTGTTCCTGAATTCGATGTAGAATATAGTAATACAGTCCACCATTGTTAAAAGTTATACGAGTTGTTTTAGTCCTCATATCACCAGGAGGATATTCCCACTCTTCTCCACCATCTTTTCATTTAACATTCTTAAAAATTTGGTGTGAGGAAAATGTCGTGAGGAAAGTTTTGAGTATGAATGTCGATGGCTATAAGAGTAGGGGAAGACCAAAGAAACGATGGATGGATTGTGTGAAAGATGACATGGCTAGAAAGGGGGTGACTACCGAGATGACGAATAATAGAGAAAAGTATGGAAAAAAAGGACATGTTGCGCCGACCCCAAATAGATTGGGATAAGGGCAGGAGAATGATGATTCTTAAAAATTTGGTCCCCTGTGAGCGGGAGAGGTGACAGAACGCGGCAGTCCTCTTAACTTCGAAATTGAATATTCAAGAAATGCGAGATTTCAAGAATGTAAATTAAAAGACTTGCGAGAGTTGCAATGGGTGCGTTTAATAATAGTACCGAAGTTAATTTACAAAATTTTAATGAATCAAATAATTCCACGATAGCGCTTTCCCCGCTGATTGCTTTCATCTTGTATCTTAGTGCATCAGCTAAGTCGGTGATATAAAGTCCTTTCTATTGAAAGCTTCTTCGTTATCTTTACATAACTACATAACAACACTCACATACATACACAAGTACACAAGTTATGTAGTTAAATAAATATGTCAGTCTATATTGTGTTTTTTGTCGATGGAGACGTGATAAATGTAGTAATGTCTTATAATAAGCGGGTATTATGAATTTATGATATAATGTATGAAAGTGACGTTTTTATTAGATACTTAAATATTTTATGTTAGTTGTGAATTGTAACTCTTTTATGTACTGTCTGCTAGTGTAGATTTATTAATTGATTCAGACGAAATAGTTAATATGCACTCTAATAAAATAGACGTTGTAGAAAACATATCAATAACAACTAATATGTAGGTTTAAAGTTATCGTTAAGTTGTGTTAGCTTAACCAAAATTTACATGACATTAAGAGCGTTGATCGCGCGCGGGCTGGCAACGTCGCATTTCTAGAGGTTTTTCGTGATTATTTCATTAAATTTAAATCAAAGGATAATTTCCTCTGACAAATTCATAGATCGTTGGATTTTTTTTTTTTATAGTTATTTTGGAATTTACTCTTTATTGATCTGTCAAAATGAAACCGATACCTATTGATGGTGTGTACGCAATTAGGGCGCTGAACTCGGGACTCAGACAATATTTTATAGAAGACACGTTCTAGTTATAGTTTTTTATTTAACGTAGATAAAAAATCAAGGATCGAAACCGTGCATATCATCATAACAATAACGAAAGATAGTCGAAATGGCAACAGTGTGGCAATAGCCTTGAAGCCCTCGCTGATCAGCCCAGCGATACCATGATGTCTTATTCTGCATCAAATTATAGTCATTACTGTAAGCCGGGCGAAAATAGGGAAGTGACGAAATGCTCTGCGGCAGACAGTTTGGAGAGGAGTTCAGTGCATGTAATTGTAAAGTATTTTAAGTGATAGTTACTGTACTGCCCTTGTTAAATGAGATAGTAGCTAGTAGATCAGTTTTTAAGTTCTTACCGGCCATGAATATTGACACTTCGAGTTTTAATACAAGTTCAGCTTTGTAGAGTACTGTCTCTTTAACAAACGTGCGTCTCAGTTTTTTTCTAATACTCGATGTGTTATGTTTACACCCTGGTACTGTACGTCAGTGCAAAATAAATTATAATAAAAAAATGCAATATTATTTCATTATTTAATTGAATATTTACAAAATTTAAAATCTAACCATCTTAAAAACAAAAAATATGTACAAGTATATAAAAAAGGAGGGGAAATCATAGGGCATCAAAAAATTCGTCCGCATCGCTGTCGACAGGAAAAGTGCCCAAAAGGCTGGCAGCATTGCCACGTTGTATGGCAATGCTAATTCTTTGGCCAAAAAATAGGCCAGCCCTTTGGTCACGTGTAGAGTCGACCAACCGCTTGGCGATGTCCCGAAAAACTAAAAGGGCACTCGGACCCCATGGCCCTAGTGTTTCAACCCCAAATGGCTCAAACATATAAGTCCCAATAAGATTAGAGTATTTGCGCCGTTTGAGGTATTAGTTATTAGTTATTTAATTTCATTAATTCATGAGTTCGTGACATTAGCTGTCAAAATTGACAAGTATAACATCAATTCTAAAATCTCCTGATTCATGAGTTCCATGACCCCTCGTGATGCATCCAACCTTTAAACTAAAGCCTACATAAAAAGGATGTAACGATTTAACTTAATGTCGAAGTTTAGTCGATTGTTTATTAGAGTACGACCGAATTTCGTTTTCGGTTTTCGGCCGAAATGTCCATTTTCGTCAATTTTTGATTTCGGCCGTAAAAATAGATTAATTTCAGATTAAGTGCCGACAGATAGATGTGTACTTTCAATTAAGTTATTTAGAGAAAATCGTTAATTACAACAACTAAAGCACAATAACTGTGAAAATGAACAAAAAGTAGCTTTTTCTCCCAATATAACATCAGATTGTTTGATAATTAATAGGCAGTTGTCTTTGAGAAAAATATTAAGTTTCGTGTGATTAACTTTAAACGCTTAAACATGATGTACAAAATTTCATTACTGCATTTGTTTTACACTTACCAAAGAAAAACCTATCGACAAACAAAAAAACATTTTTTATCGTTTTGGGTTTTCGGCCGAAAACGCAAACCAGGCCGAATTTCGTTTTCGGCCGAAAACTGAAAACCATTTTCGGTCGGACTCTATTGTCTATCGATTCCGAATAATTCCGATGCCAAGGATGCTCAACTTAATGGCTCTAACAAGTTAATGGATTATAGAATGTATGTTTATATGTTTTTATTTCGTGTTGCTTCGTGATTTGTTGATTAGGTAAAAATGTGTAACGATGTGCACTTGTTTATTTTTATTCTTGCTGTTTATTAGATGTGTTAAGATGACTGTCCTATATTGTGAAGGTCAAAAATAAATCAAACTCAAAGCATATAATCCAATTACAAGCACTTTTGAATTATCAAAGAGTCGGTCAGTTAGTCAGAAAGTTGAAGCTAGTTGCCGATTCCAAAACGTAGATCTCTATGGAGAAGAACGGGCAAGAAACACCACGGATACTCTTTAAAATCAAGATAAGTAATACAACATCCTGGGTATATTATTCTTGCTGCTTCTACCATGTGAGAACAATTAAAAAAAATATTTAATAACAATTCTAAATGTATGATTAAAAATAAGTCCTGGCAGCTAAGAGATGACCAGTCTCAACGGACGGCGTCCGTTCACGACCATGACGCGTGGACCAGCACTATCCAGCTCAGCCGTTTTGTAGCGAACCGAATGATCTAACACAGAATACATACCTACTTGCTTTCTCGGTTTGTTTAAATTCTAACTGGCGAGCGAGAGATCGTGGATTCAAAGCTGACGTGAACCTACTCCCAGCTCTATGCTAAACATATTGCAACATACATATTGCATATTGCAACATACCTAGCTTGAAATTGACCTACTCAATTTTTTTTAAAGTAGCATAATATTTACCCGTCAAAATAAAAGCTATTGTTTGCCAATAAGCAAATTGTTGATGACAACCTAAGTGTGAACCTAACCCTGTGCATCGTGCAATCCCTAGCATAATGCAATCCCTAGCATAATGTAATCCCTAGCATAATGCAATCCCTAGCATAATGCAATCCCTAGCATAATGTAATCCCTAGCATAATGTATCTAGATTCACGTCTGTTGCAGTATGGTCCCACCATCACCATGTGACTGAAACACGTAATCACCCTCAAAACGTACTTGACCGCATAATAAGTTGAGTTAAAATAGCTTTCGTATCATAAACACTAATTACCTGACTCTATTGTACCTGTACTCTCAGAGGTCAGAGTGTGGGACTCGTTGCTAATTGCAATCAGTTTGAAAACTATGACTTATATGTCAAGGACTCGTCCAATGGAAATTGAGAAGAATTTTCTAGTGTGATTGTTTTTTTTTTTTTTGTGTAATACGGTTTTCTTAGTTTTATTTTGTAATTTTTGTTATTGGGAAAAGAATAGTTCCCTTTATCATTTTTGTTATGATGAGAAGGTGTAATAGTATATCTTATTAAGGCGCGGTAAGACGCAAATCTTCAAGGTTGGGTAGTAAATCGTAAAGGTATAAAAATACGGTTGAAAATGGCGATGCGTTTGATCTAAGGTGAATCTTGTGTCCGCCAATAGGAAAGTTATTTCGCAGTTTTAATTCAATAACAAAAAAACTGCTAACTGTGCGATAAAAAGTGGACGTTTTACGATGTCCCGGTTATGGCAGTGAAAAGTAAAAACTCTAGGAGTGACATTCAAATAACTTGAAGATCGCGAAATCTCGCGAAAATCGCTTTTGTTCAGGACGCGGCCTGAGGGGTTCCGTATTCTAGCAGATTTATTTCTGGCTACTATTTTTTTGCTTTTTAGTCCGATAAACGTTGTTAGCTTAGAGAGGTAGAGGCTTAATCAGTGACAGGTAAAAAGAAAATGGTTTTATTTCCATAAATACCAATCTGTAAATTTTTTTAGGACCAAAACGTTAAAAAAATTCCCTAACTATTATGCATTTTGAAAACTGGAAAAACTTAGGTGAGTACTTTCAATATACAGAAACTTTTAATTTGTGGAATAAATAAAAGAAATAGACATAATATACTCGTAGCATGTCGTGTGAGCTGTAAAAGTAAAATTAATGAAAATTAATTATTACTTACAGCTAATGAGTCAACAGCCGCTGCAGTGGTCATTATTCAGTCGACACTGCATAATGTATGTTTAAACACAATGCAGTATTATTGAAAAGTATGATAGTTGTTAGTTATTGCACAGAGTAATAAAGCTACAATAGTTTATCTGAGCAGTGACCTTGAATTAATTACCTACGACCGTTTCGTAGATACATACGTGTCTGTCCGTGCGGAACTGCCGCGCGCTCGAACTGTTGCATACTGGTACAGACTGAGATTTCGAAGTGCGTCATTTCGGTAATTTTCTAATATTTTGAAGATAAACTACTGTATCGTTATTATACTGTGGTTATTGCCGGCCATATTTTATTAGCACGCATATTTTTTTATTGTACGGTAATTTCAGTGACTAAGTTTTTCAGAAAAGCACTAGGTACATTAAAGGTTCTCATAATCATTGTCCTGGTAGCAGGTCAGCGCAGCATTCCTCATTATTTATTGAGGACTTAAAAACTTCTTTCAAATATTTCTTTAAACTTAAGACTCTCTGATGAACCTAAACTTTAAAATATAAAACGGAAAAATAAACTCTAATTGTCCGTTACATTATACTCATCTATCTATCTACATAAATAAAAAGAGAAGTCCTGACTGACTGACTGACTGACTCATCAACGCCCAGCCCTAACTCTTGGACCTAGAAAACTGAAAATTTGCACAGAGGTTCCATTTATAATGTAGACAAGGAATAAGGAAGGATTTCTCGGTAGGATTTTCTGGTGGGATATTTCCCGACATCCACGCGGGCGAGCTAGTCTTTCATATAATATGTATCTATCTATTAGCCTTGGCTTGTCCGTACACTTGTATTCCCCATATTTCTGTACGCAGCTGAGACGTGGACATTACGAGAGCAGAAAAAGAAAAAAGTAGATGCTCTACAAATGTGGTGCTGGAGAATAATGCTTGGGGTATCATAGACTGAATTCCGTCTCCATACTCCAAGAACTCGGCATCAAACAACGTCTATCAGCACTAGTACAGTCTCGAATACTTAAGTTCTTTGGGCATGTCTCCAGGCGGAACAATGACTCCATACAGCGTCTTGTGGTGCAGGGCAGAGTGAAAGGTAATACGCTACGCGGACGGTCACCGATGAGGTGGACCGATCAAGTAAAATCCGCGGTTGGAAGCCCTGTCAATGAATGCTCAATGAATGAATGAATGTCTGTCTTCTAACAGAACCAGATGGAGAGAGACCGTGAAGCGGACAGCGGCTACACCTGCGATTGGACACAGTTCATCGTAACCACGACCGCTCTATTAAGAGCAAAGCGAAGAGGAAGAAGATCTCAAACTCAAACTCAAAGCATTTATTTCAAATAAACCAATTACAGGCACTTTTGAATTGTACATGGGTCGGTCAGTCAGAAAGATGAAGCTAGTTGCCCATTCCAAAGCGTAGTAGATCCCTATGGAGAAGAACGGGCAAGAAACTCCACGGACACTCTTTTAAATCATAATATTTTTACAAAATATTGGTTACATCGTTCATGTTGAAAATATACATGTGAGAACAATGTAGAAAGACGTGCACGTTAAAAAGCGTCCATAATAAAAACATAAAAACTAAAACAACTAAATTAAATATTAAAAATAAGCCATGGCAGCTAAGAGACGACCAGTCCCAACTGACGGCGCCCGTTCACGAACATGACGCATGGATCAGCACCAATTAGATCTATGAGTCAAAGCACTACAGTGACCTACTGTGCTCACCAATTCCTTTGCTAAGCGTGGTGATTATGAACACAGACGTAAATCAGCAGCGGTATTTAGTGAAACGTTTATAAATGATTAGCTGACCCGCCAGACGTTGTCCCGTCAAAATGTTTTTTTTTTCTTTAAAACCACCCCTTAATTTAATATAACCCCTCTTTATTTTTTATTTAATTAAAACCCCTTGTGTCCACTGTTAGTTTACTAAGTCTTAGGATGTAACATGAATAAAAAATGTGTCTATGTATCTTGGATCAATAAACGTTTTATTATTATTATTTTCTTTTTATTACCCCAATAAAGAGGAGAATAAAACAAAAAAAAAAAACATCCAAATCGGTCAAGCCGTTCTCAACTTATGGCGTGACCAAGGGAAATAGGGCTTAATTTTTATATAAGTAGGTTTATAGATAAGAAAACTAAACCACTGAAAGCCGATTCATAAAGGCTCTCCTACAAAGAGGCGCGACACGCGATATAATCGCGCGCGACACAAAGGCAGCGCTCGTCGCACGACACGCGGTGCCTTAGTGTGGCGCGCGATTATATCGCGTGTCTGAAAACTCAAGACCATAATAATCTCTCATGTCATTTAAAAATTATTGGTGCTCATTATTTATTTCTATAAATCACATTAACTGCTTAGGTACAAGATTGTTTGCAGATTTCCACTAATCGCAGTGTTGATCTTGCTTTCTGAAACCGCTTGATAGCGAATTCCAAAATGTGCCATGTCATGTAACTCCACACCTCCATTACATAAGTCTCAAACATTATTGATCTCACCTTTTGACATTACACTGCCAAAATAATGGTTCAATACCACAATACCATCAGATTATGACGATTTCAATACATTCATTCAGTTTGT
Source organism: Cosmia pyralina (assembly GCA_946251885.1). Lineage (NCBI taxonomy): Eukaryota > Metazoa > Arthropoda > Insecta > Lepidoptera > Noctuidae > Cosmia > Cosmia pyralina. Next base: position 1,278,492 of record OX276363.1, read on the forward strand.
GTAATGAAAAAATGTCGGATCAATATTTATTGATCGTTTCCAACGAGCCTTATTAGGCGTGAAAGTAAAAACGTAGGTATTGTTAGTGTTATTGCTTGTGTTGGTAGCTTAGATGTCATCCATGATAGTTATATAAATGTAGGATGTGCAGTAGGATGTCGTGCTTTTAAAGATTTGGATCTAATAAATTGTTATTGTAATAAAAAGTGAGTGTCATACTCGAGCATTCAGAGTTCCGTATATTCTGATTTTTAATGTAATTAGACTCAAATTAACATGACTTAAATGTCAACATGACAAAAAAGGGTGACCGCAGCTGTGATTTTGGTCTAGCAAATTAAAAATTGGAGTTTAGATACAGTCAGCGTCAATAATATCGGGACGAACAGACTGTTTAAAATGATCTAAACGACTATGAAAATTAAATATTAACAAAGAAAAGCCTAGGCAGGTTGATTAAGACTATTAAAAGCAACAGTTTGGAAGCGTAGCTTAGTCGAAAAGTCTGAAATTCTTTAATAATTCATTGGTTTTAGGATTGAAGAAAACGGTTTATCCTTTTTTGCGAAAATCGTAATTAATTTGGGATAAGGACGCTGTGGTCTAACAAAGGACAGTGGGCATAAATGTGTTAGAGTTGGTCGCGGGCTTCTCTAAAGATTTCCAAATAACACGCTCAATATGCGCTACACATACTTAATATTACAATTCCAAGTAATTTCCCAAATTCAGCACTTACAAAACAAAACACCCAATTTTGAAACGTACCAAATCACAAATTAGATTACATTTCTCACGTTCCAAAATAGCTCTTATCGTGGATCGTATAAGAACTGTTTTAGATTGTGTGCGCACGCGCAGGCATCACGCGATCAGTTATATAAGTGTTACAATTAAGCTTTTGCCGTGAGAACGAGGTATTGTGATGATTAAATTATTGACACACAAAGTGTGGTTATATTTCTAATAAGGTAATAAGATTACACTCTCGTGTGGTGATTAGGAATGTGAAGTGCTCATTAGACTGGTTTCCTGAATAATTAGTAACTTAACCCGCCTGTATTCTGGGAGTGGGTAGGAAGAAGTGTATGGCACACCCACATTTCACTACTTAAGGGGGATGCGCCAAGGTAGCCCGCGAAATTCAAACTTTCTCACGTTTTTTGCAATTTGCAGGTAAGTATCAAGTTGTATGTTGATTAAAATATGAGACGCGGCCGTAGCTAATATGGCTTTACAGAATTATAATCATTAGAATCTGTAATACAACTCCTTAAGTTAGAATTGACCTCAAATATAGCGATTTCATGAAATCATGAGGTTTGAGGTGATGATGATAGGTAATATAAAATATTCACATATTATGTTATTAAAATAATGCTCTAATTTAACATATTTTTTTTCCGAGTCATTATCACTACTCATATAGACGTGGTCTTCAGTTTAAAATCATTAGAAGTCGGTTATTGATGCCGATTCTGTTGTGCACAAACTAAACTTAATTTAGGCTATTGCTAACTTTTTCTCTCTATTATGACAAGAAAGGGACGGAAGTAAATTAGAGCTGTCAAATTAGTTAGAACTAATTTTTCCATAGACATTTAGACGACACGTAAAAACATGTCGACTAAAAACACGGTGAAGCGCAAGGCGTGAACTAGTTTGACATCTCCAACTTAGTTCATAGCTATAGCCGTCCTTTTCTCGCGCTGCCTGTTAGTAAAAGATAGCGATTCTCTAATTTTAGTTTAATGCGTTCACAAGAGAATCGGCACCAATGTCACCTTAAGGGGAATGCGCTAAGGTAGCCCGTGAAATTCAAATTTTTATTTTGACAAGTAAGAAAAGCATTTGTCCAGCCTATAAGCAGGATAAGTTTTGATTTGCGCACTGCTTATAAACTTATCCTGTGCAAGGAAAACTATAACCTACGTCAACCATTTACAAATACCGGTCTCCCAACGTGTGCTTTGGCTACCAAAATAAAAAGAGTGACAACAAGACATTACTTGAGTAACAATTACCGACCAGTAGCTGGTAATACCGGTAGGTATTACGGTTGATTACGGTCGATAATACCGGAACACTTGTAGGAATTTCTTCTTATATGATCAAGGGCACTGACTCGTTGTGAGTACATAATTAGCTTGAAGGACTTTAATAAAAGGGTAGATGTTTAATTGATTGTATGCATGAAATATATTGAATTGAAATGTTAAATGGGATACCTATGTGAAAGTACCAAGACATAGTTTCACTAATATTTTTCTATTATTTTTAAAGAGTTAATAATGTTTTGCTCTAATTAAGGGCTAATTTCACCAATGAAACTTAACGCGATCGGCAAATCTAAACCGTGTTCAAGAGCTGTACAGTATCAATATTCATCAACAATGATGACACTGACAGCTCTTCAACGCGGCTCAGGTGTGTTGATCGCGTTCAGTATCATGCTACAGATGCCAATAATTATTTCGGTAGACGAACTTATTGGGGTCGTCTCATCAATGTCTATGTTACAAATAAAAGTCAATGCGAAGATCACCCATAGTATTCCACATTGCACACAGGTGATCCTCACAGAATTCCTCGTACCTACACCTACTCTGCCATGAAATGATAACAACTATGAAATAGAATTGATAAATTGCCTATTGAGTTACCTATATCAATCTTTTCTTTGCTAATACACACAGGCATCTACTACATATTTAGATCATCATCTGTCTAGCCTTTTCCCAACTATGTTGGGGTCGGCTTCCAATCTAACCGGATGCAGCAGAATAACAATACATGGCGACTGCGTATTTGACCTCCACAACCAGTTACTGGGTAATACCCCTTGGTAAGACTGGTTGTCAGACTTTCGGGCTTCTGACGACCCGTAACGACTGTCAAAGATCCACGAATGACAGCCGGTACCAACGGCTTAACGTGCTTTCCGACGCACAGAGGGGTCTTGGTATGTAAAGTTGGTCACCCATCCACGGACCGACCGCGGCAAGCGTAGCTTAACCCGATCGATCGAGCCGTGCGGCTGTTATTACTTAGCCACGAGCCCCTCAGTAGATACCTACTATTTAGATACGCATCTAAATATTCATGATCCCAAAACATTTAACGATCATGTCATGCTTGAACCCAAACCACCTACAGCGCAAGTAGCCTTCCTCACATCACTTTCATTGACTCGAGCGCGAGTACGAGTATTAGCACGAGTACAGTCAACCACATGACAGTGGTAAAACCGCCCTGCGAAAACCGCCCTTACTGCCACTACATAAAGGCGCTGTCAATGTCAATTTGTTACCACGTAGGTAAGTGCGTTGGTTGAGTGTACGAGTGATCGAGTCGATGGGAAGATGGCCTTTACGCTCAGTCGTTAGAGCATGCGTACGGACGAACGGTACTTGGTGTAGCGTCGGCAGATTAAGTGTAACATTCAATAATTATTTTTGGGGAATAAAATATATTGCTTTGCTAAACTAAAAGCAAAAAGGTCAAAGTAACTAGTCGTAGATAAGCAATTGATTGGCATTTTTTCTCTTTCTCCTGTTTGTCTATTTGTAGTTTCAAGTATTTCATAAAATCCATAAATTTAGCTCAAAGCTCTTTGCTCTTTGTAAGATGCTAAATTTCAAAATGCTTTTTAATACAAAGAAAGAATTGACAGCCCTTGAACAACTCAAAAATAATTCAACACTGACAACGACCATTTATTTTAATTACACCTTTCACAGTTGTAATTAAACAAAAGATTACAATAACATTTTGATCGACAAGTATTTAGATAGGTATTATTAACAAGCCGAGGTGGGATTTCCCTCATTCATCCCCTATTCGTTAGGGGGTTAATTTTAAGGAACTCTAGTGCAAAATTTAAGCTGCGCGTTGTCTGTCATTGAATTTAAGATTTTTATTAAGTAAATGTCGATTGTTCTGCTGTCTGTACCCGCCGTACGAAACTATTAGCCGTCCTTGAACTTTCGCGTGAAGCAACGTCACTCGTGTGTAGTGAGCCTAAACACACACATGCATAGCTAGGGCTGGCATTGCTGGCATGTGGCGATTTTGATCATTTACATTTTGGACCACTTAAAAGTTTTTTCTAGATGTACCTAGTTTAATTAATTTTACTTAGTTAATTTTAGAATGTGGATCAGGTTTACATATTCTTTTTCCAAGAACATAATTATATATATAATAACTAGCTGTTGCCCGCGACTTCATCTGCGATCCAGGATGAAAAGTAGCCTATGTCCTTCTCCAGGTCATGGTCTACCCATGTGCCAAATTTCATTCAAATCTGTTCAGCCGTTTTAGAGCGTGAAAGCATAACAAACAAACAAACTCACTTTCGGATTTATAATATTAGTTCGGATTACTTAGGATTGTACCTAGGTCAAGTCTATTCCAATTCGGTAGAGAACTTATATGACTATAGTAATCATGAGCAGCTGTTGATTATGATAATATGGGTTTGGGTTTTTAATTCAAACCATATCAAGAGATTCCTCATTTTCATTGCCAATGCTCTGTTAAATAAATCCGTATAAGAATTAACAATCCAATAATATTCAAGACAATATAAAAATCGCTGTAAGTACTTATAGCAGCTTCCTATCGGATCATTCTTGAAAATAGCATGTTTATGACCATTCACACACACACACACACCCACACACACAAATTCACGTCAATTTCACATCACTTTAGAATTGCCATAACGCATGTGATTATGTTTATTTCTAGATGCTATCGAGGCTTGCCGATTTATAGCTTTGCATCAAGTACAGAGTAACAACTGTAATCATGGATAGACATATTGTGTGATGTATCGGTAAGTGTTTCTTGAAACATGACTGTAGGAGTTAGCCTTGACTCATTTGCATAGCCTTTTTATTGGAGAAAGTGACTGAGAGGACTGATGGCCCATCTTAAAAGGTCATCATCTTAATTTCAGCTGAAAGACGTCCACTGCTGGACATAGGCTTCCCCCAAGTACCGCCACTTCGACCGGTTCTGTGCTTCCCGCATCCAGCGGACTCCTGCGGCCTTCACCAGGTCATCGGTCCACCTTGTGGGAGGCCTCCAACTCTACGCCTTACGTGTCAATCTCATTACCAATTAAACCAAGAGAAATGATTGATATCGCAAGTGCCTTTAATTTCACAATAGCAAAGTACCCCGCTTCACTATTCTGTAAAACGTCAGCTGAAATAATAGTTTCACAAAGAACTCTACTGTTATTATAATGGATATTTGAAATAAGTATCACAATATAAAGTTTAGAGTATAGGACAAATGGTTTTTTTTTTGGAAATATTTGCAAGCAACCGCCATAATCAACGAAGATAGAGTTATTGTCAATAAATAAAACTTGATAAAAAAATAAGCTATTCAAATAATAAAGTACTAATAAGTACTTACATAGGATGAATACTAACTACCTGACATTTTAGCAATCGATTAATCAAAATCAGTTACAGATCAATACACTTCGTGTGATCTTGTCGTGAGGTGCTGACATTTTTTATTTATTTTATATTGAACCACTTTAGAGAGTAATGTCAATGTCTCAATTATAATGTATTTGTACGAGTACTTACCAGTATTTAATGTAATGTCTAGACATTTGGTATTCCCAGTACATAAATCAGAAGCTTTTGGTAAATGTTAAGTTGTGCAGGTTTTGTAATCTTTATTAGTAGTTAAACTATGAGTAATAATAACATTAAAAAGTTGTTTTCTCACGAGTTTTATGATTTGTTTTTATGAATGAGTAGTCGTAAAAGTATTTTATAATACCTTAATTACCTACCGACAATTGACTTGACCTGAATCACATTTATAATGATAATAATATAATTTATTTCTGAGTTTATGGTACATCCGTTAAGATCTTAATAATATCAGGTTCACGCGCGGTAAACGAGACACAATAGAAGTTTTATTATTATGACGGTTATAGCCGTATAGTGTCCTTGAAAGTGTTATTAAACAGCTTCACATAATTATACTACTATCAATCCTAACTGCAAAAGCGAAAGTGAGTTTGTTTGTTACGCTTTCACGCTAAAACGGCTAAACGGATTTGGATGAAATTAAGCACATGGGTAGACCATTACCTGGATTAGGACATAGGATACTTTTTATGCCGGTTGTACGTTCCCGTAGGATCATTTTCGGGGCGAAGCCGCGGGCAAGACCTGTTTAATAATAAGTATACTAATATAAACATTGAATCAGGTCATGTTTATCTTTACTATACAAAAGGAGGCTCCAAACACTAAACTAAACTCTGTTTGTAAACTGAAGCATGTTAGAACTGAACTTTATTTTATTTTTATATCATAAATTAAAGCCGCTAGTTAAAAAATATTAAAAAAAAGAGTGATAAATGTGTAAAAAAATAGTTGAGCATGAGGTCCTATTTTTTTGTGGACGGAAAATCATATGACTTCCTCCCGCTCTGGGCGGAGCGGGAGGGCGTGTCAGAATTTTACTGACTAAAACCACCCGTGTACCTTCAGTTGCCTGTGCCAGGGCCACGATATCTCTTTCGAACAACCCGCGACTCCGGGGTTCGATTCCCGGGTTAAAAATTAAAAAAAAAAAAAAAAAAAAAAAATTTATTGGGTTTTCCCATCTGGAATTTTTCATCAGCAGCCTGGAATCTAGAATTATTGCCCGATGGTGACAACAGGCTCGTCGCCTGTTATATTTACAGGGGACTTAAACATAATTGACAAAATGTGGGTGTAATACCTACAGGTCAAACTCAATATTATTTCATTAAAAAAATGGTGTGAAAAAAATCTTCAAAATCATATAGTCCTGAAATGACCCTTTTATTCCCAACAGAAAAAGTACTTTACCTCGAGACTAATACTAGAATGTCACGATGCACTCGAACGAGTAGCGGTAACTAACCGCAACACAGTGACACTGCAATGGATTAAAGGACATAGCGGATCACTTGGTAATGACGCAGCGGATGAACTTGCTAGGAGAGCATCCAGCATGTCTGTCTGTGGATCTGAGCCGATCGTACCCATTCCCTTCAAACAGTTACGCAGGTGGCTACAGGAGTTCACCCATACACAAGCGGAGAGTTGGTGGTCCTCGACAGCAGGTTGCAGGCAGTCCAGGGAGGCCATCCCGTCCCTGGATGGCACGCTTACCAGGCGATTATTACGTCTGGACAGGAACGGGCTGCGCCTGGTGACGGGGACCATCACTGGACACTGCTCACTAAACAAACACTTCCACACAATAGGAATAACGGACAGTCCTCTGTGCAGGGCCTGCATGGAGGCTGAGGAAACCGTTGCGCATGTGCTTTTTGAATGCACAGGCGTCACCCAGATTAGAACAGAAACTCTCGGAATATCCCGATCTTTCACAGATGTTCTTAACAAACCCGGAGATTTGATTAAATTCTGGAGGGAGGTGGGCTGGTTGGAATAAACCCCCGACGGCCGCCATGGCCCACGCACAATGGTCCACATGAAGGACTAAGTGCGGAAACCAAATCCTATAACATAGAACATAGATAGATAGACCCTTTTATTTGGATAATTTTACTTTTTAACCGACTTCAAAAAGGAGGAGGTTCTCAATTCGTCGGAACCTTTTTTTTTTTTTAATTTTTTTTTTATGTATGTTCCCCGATTACTCGAAGATGGCTGGACCGATTTGGATTTTTTTTTTGTTTTATCGAGAGGGTATACATCACAGTTGGTCCCATATAAAATTGATTAACTTTGCTTCGGTAGTTTTTGAGTTAGCTTCAATAATACGTATTTTTTCCCCACTTTTATATGGATGATGTTCTAGTTTGTTTTGCAGGTAGTGGTATTAAAATTTGTGTGGCGTAGGTACACAACTAAAAAGTGAAAAATAAAAACTTTTTTACAAAAAAATACAACCGACTTCCAAAAACAACACTACAAAGTGAAAAATAACTTTAATTTCGGAAGTCGGTGTCTAGTTAAATGTATTTTCGTTTTTTGCCACCGACTTTTATTCTAATATTTACTGCTTTTATTCTAATATTTAAATAACAATCAATTAACAGTAATCGAACAAAATCACAATACCAACGAATTTAGTTAATTGTAGCAACACCTAAGCCATCGAGGCTCTTTCGTGAATCCGAATTAACTTACATGTAACGTTATACAAGCAGCCTAACAGGGGCATCATTAATCGTCATTATTTACATAAGCCTCTCACACAATAGTATGGGAACGCGAAACGAGAAAAACGTAGGATTTACTATAACATTTTAATTGGTTGTTGCGCTCATACAAAGTCACCGCGCGCGGGTTTCATAAATATATGAATTCCAACCGGTGCAATTACTAGGAAAGAATTTGTTACTAAATACGCTAAATGATGCGGTTACTAAATTATTTAGTAATTATATTGCTGGGTAATTATGTTGTAGAAACATTAATTTTAATAATTATTGGTTTGATGAAGGGAGACGCGGAGAGAGTGCACTGTAAGTTGGCTATTATTGTATTTGGCAACACAAAATGGTTCTTAATAGTACGAGTATAAGTATTGCGAAATAAAATAGATATTTGTATAAGGAAGGACCATAAGTGTTTTAACTTATAAATTGATATAACCATTCTGACAATAGGTACATTAGGTAAATCTATTATTTATTTAGGATCTTCAACAAAGGATGTACAGTGGGCTGCATCAATTGGGTACCCTAGTTGTATTAATTTTTTTTTAGAACTGGGGTACCCAATTGATGCAGCCCACTGTACACAAACACAAGAAAAATGTATTAACGACAAAAGTAGGTGTAGGTGTACTCCTTCACTTACAGGAGAGCCCAGCATGCATAATAGAATTTATAACTAAGCTAACAAAGTTGTAGGAGCATATAAGGTAATAAAATTGGAAAAATACAATTTAAAAAATTATATTTTTCGAATTTTATTACTTAATGTTTGTCGAAGGACCGATGGCCGGTGGAGCAGACGAGTCCTGGAGTGGAGACCGCGTATCGGTAAGCTTAGTGTGGGACGCCCCCTAACTAGATGGACCGACGACCTGAAGAAAGTGGCTGGGACAGACTGGATGTGGAGGGCGGAGGACAGGGTGTTGTGGCGCAACCTTGGAGAGGCTTATGTCCAGCAGTGGACTGCGATTGGCTGAGTTGATTACCTAATGTGTTTCGATTTTTCCTGCTTTATTAAAGTTTTCTCTTTTAACTTTTCACCAGTTTTTCACTTTCTGCAGTTTTGTTTTGTTTAGCGGAATAAATTACGTTTTCCTTTTTATAATATCTCACAATTATTTTACGAGTATGTAGTTATCGTATAGAGAGAAAATAAAGGTTGATTATTTATGAATATATGAACAATACCTACCTACCAGGTAGGTATTTTGTATGTAGCTTTAATAAAACACAGGTACTTACAAGGTTTCATCACTTGCAAACAATGATTATTTCCATCCGTGACGAAATAAGCATGTCAAACACAAGAAGAAGGCTAACATAAGCTTAATTATCACTATTAACTTATAATTACGACTTGCAATTAAAATATCCTGTAAATTACAGGACAATTTGACCCTTAATTATAGCTATGTGAGTAGTTTATAAGGTTACAGTAAATTAATTGCATTTGCGAATATGACGTTGAACTTAATAAATGTAAGTAGGTAAATAAAGTAATTAAAACTCACCAGTTTATCTGGATATTTACTTTGGTTGATCTGGATCAGATCCTGAAAATTAAACAAACCGTTGTTAGTTTTGGATGGCATGTGTGACCTAACGTGATAGTCCCTTAAAATAATATAAAGACAACGACAGGCATTATAATGGGCAGAATGGAGGTGAAGGGGGAATCACATTTTGTTTTTAAATAATTAAGGGGATACATCGATAATTTTGTGTTTTTAAAATTCCTATAAAACCAAATGTATATGGATTTTCCATAAATGTATTATTTGACTATAACTACTGTTGTACTAAAACCGAAACCGTGATCACTTGAAATTTTTTCTATATAAAAAAATTCCAAAGTGGCGCCGTTTTTTCTGTTTTATACGATTATACATAAACAGTTCCTTATTGTGCAATAAAATTTGCTTTAAATTTAAGGTTTTTATATATGTTAAGAACTTACTAAGTTAAAAATTGTAATAAGTATAGCATTTTGTCATAAATCTACATTTAAACGAAGCGCGTTTAAATTCCAGTGCGTGTGAGAGTCTTCTATCTCGCGCGTCAAGCTAGACAGCGATAACGCCATTTCACTTACACACCGAGCTAAACCACGCTTCGATATTATAACCTCTTAAGTGAAAATACTCTTCTAAAGTAGGTACAGTCAATACAATAATAAATACAATTTTCAACTTTATTTTACTAACGGCTTATGTTAATGTGAAAAGTGGTCATCCGCTAACTTTGTCGAGTGTACATACAATATATTGAAAACCCTATCTATTGTCTATGTAATAATCATTCTCCTACCTCTATACCAATTTATTTGGGGACGGCGCAACATTTCTAAAATGTAATGTATTCAGAAAACGGGACTACCTGGCCCATATTTAACCCTGTTTTTTTTTTTTTGACATCTTATAAATCAAATGTCAATGGATGTTAAAAGACTACATTCTAAAAGGATCGTCTTCGTGATCATTAAACACAATTGCACCACATTTTTTTGGATCTTTAAAAGTCAAAATGTGAATGATGTACATACGTAGGTATCTAAAGTACAACCTAGACTTGATAATAGGAGGCAGTTGTAACATCTATCGGCATTTAGATAAGGATCGCGACACAATAGAGGACAAATCGCAGCGATTTAACCGTGTCGAACTGCTTAGTGATAAGGACGACGACTTGAATTGATCCATTGGATAGGTTCTATAGTAAAAGGCTGTTTTTTTTGTAGCACGTTACGTATAGGATTTTTGAAAGTCGCAAAGAGGCATCAAGTAGGCTTGCAGATAGTGTTTAGAATGGCATCATTTAATTTTAGGTTACGAAAAACTGAACCTCAGAGACTGTAGAAATTACATTTAATTTACTTAGAGGAGAGAAGGAGAGATGGATTAGTGTTAAGGAGTAACATATAACCTAAGACCATTTAGCAGCTTTTTTTAAAAGTTTTTGTTGAAACAAGCAACTAAAATTATAAGCAAAATAATTCGTTAATAAGCGAACCCTGCAAAATGAAAGTTTAATTATTCTCACTTTCTCTGAACCTTAAGGAATTCTTATGCTTTTAGATCCACCCGTTTAGGCTGTGCGTAGTAAAGGCAACAGGCAAACAAACAGACACGACACGCGATAAAAACGCACCGCGTGTCGCGCGACGAGCGGTGCCTTTGAGTCGCGCACGATTCGCGTCGCTTGTCGCGTCGTTTGAAAGAGCGTTACCTGTAATATGTGCGGTTACAAATAACCGTGTTATTTTCGCAAATTAATGAGTGCCAGTAAATAAAGTATGTAAAATTGTCCCGTGTGTGCCGTCTTAAGACTCCGACACGCTCGAGCGCAGTAGAAACCGAGATGTCTCCAGCTCGACGTAAGATGAAGTAATTTGATATCATCGTGTACTGTGACAGGCGGTTACGTTCGTAAGTGAAGACATTATCGAATGGTTTGTTGTAGATTATTTGCTATGTCACGGTGGAGGAATGTCACGTTGGTGGAAGGAATTAAAAATGTTGATAAGTATTTTTTTGTCCTAATACTTGTTCATAAAAATGATTTTTCAGATTGGGTACTGTAGAGGTTTGATGCTTTGATCAAGGCTCGACTATATTATACTGGCTGACATTCAATCATTCAAATATGGAATGTCTTCTATCAAGAAAACGATTCTCGTTTTCTTTATAGGATGACAGTTAGATTCTGGTAGGACTCCGCTTAGTACCAATTTAGTTAAGGAGTGCGATTTATTATTTCTCTGAAGCTTAAAATACAAAAGGCATCAGCCCCATTTAACTGGAGTCCCTCTTGTTTAATTATTACTTTAGTAAATCTCCTACTGTGAGGTTCGAGCCCTTGCAGTACCAATTGACTAGGGCTGATTTTATCAAAGTCAGGTGACTTTTATTCGTGAAATAAAATTGACGACTGACAGTTTTTTAATGAAAAACTGAAGGAAATTCATTTTTTTTTATTTGCAGGTTAAGACCTATTCCTAGGATCCTAGGATCCTCTATTAAAAAGAATAGATTCAAGTTATACCAATACTTGTATAAGTACCTAATATTTTCAGCGTTTACCCAATTCCGCATTTGATCAGACTTCAGAGTCAATGAAATGGTGGCAATTTTTTATTTGTTGGACATTTTCAGATCATCATTATATAAATTAGAATACAAATAATAAATAAACTCTAGTAATCCATCATTTAATTATAGGTTTCAGCTCAGTTCTCTTCCACACCATTCAATGGTTTTCAACCTCACACAATTTAAAATGTTATACGCATCTCATTTCCTAACAGGTCACGAGCCCGCGATACATTCTCTCAAACATTTCCAGTCAAACAATAGTTTGTTTAAGCAAATCGATTTGGTTTGCGTTCTACGTCGATAAACTTATGTTATTAGCCTCTATTGTGGCTCCCATGGCACACTGTTATAGCTGTTACTGCAATAAATTGTTGTTTGTTTTATTGTGCTGTTGTGTTGTGGACGTCTACATACCTGTAACGTATGTTATTTTAGTGGAGTTTAACTGTATGTCATAGAGTCTGTGCGTCCACTTTGAAATTTATAACCTACTAGCTGACCCGACAGACGTTGTCCTATCTTGGCTATGAATATTCTAATGTAAACGCGTGAAGTTAAAATGTTTTTTCTGAAATTTTCCAATTTTCTCCGAAATTTTCTTAATTTTTTTTTTCTGAACCTTCTCCTGACAATCATAAACATAACAAAAAAAGAATTAGCGAAATTGTTCAATCCGTTCACGCGTGGTGCGATGACCAAGGGAAATAGGGATTAATTTTTATATATATAGAATAGATATATTTATTATATGGGAAGATATATTTAAGGAAAGATGTGGACCAGACTGGAGGAGATAAGCCAGAGATAGGGAGAAATGGAGAAAGTTGGGGGAGGCCTACGCCGCTGAGGCGACTTCCATAAATAAATAATTTCACGTGCATGCCAACATTAATAATAATAAAATTATGAATTTAACTCAAATAATAAACAATAATAATTAGAATCACACTTAATGAAATGTGTAAATAATGAAAAATGCTTAAATTGTTATATGTATGTAGGAGGGTGGTGTGTGGCAGTGTGAATGACCGAAATAAAAATCTTCACTTCTTGAAACTCCTTTTTTAATTTTTAAAAACTTCTTTTACATAAACTACGTCTTGCTTGACTCATCTCCTAGCTCGCTCGCCCTTTTCCTTCCGTCCTCCCTCCACACATACTCTCCCATTCACTCATCGCTGCATTCATACTTCAACTTATTTTTTAAATTATGATGCGTTCAGAATTAACATCCTGCATGTATTTATTATTATTTATTTATTATATGTATTTATATTTATTACTAACATATCACTATATGCAATGATATTATAAAGAAAGGATACGCTACGTTCATACTGAGCGGCGCGCCGCCGCCGCTCAGTATGAACGTAGCGTATCCTTTCAGCGTATCCTTTCAGCGTATCCTTTCAGCGTATCCTTTCAGCGTATCCTTTCAGCGTATCCTTTCAGCGTATCCTTTCAACGTATCCTTTCAGCGTTCAGGTATCGTTGCGTTGTTATTTACAAATGTACTTACATATATGTATATAGTAGTTTTCAACTACGACTGCGATGGATAATACGGAACCTATGATACAGAAAAAGACAGCTTGGCATTTTAGATATATTATTGTCACGCCACGGACACGCTTTGTTTCGCTCGCTGCTATTAGCCGACTAAATGAAATTATAACAATTGTCTGAATTTGTCTGCAAGAATTTGCGCGTGCTAGTGCCATATCTGCCTCTTTATTTATACAGGGTGTTTGGTGCATCGTTTGCCAAATTGAATTGGCCGAAAGAAGAGGTCATTTGCTATCGCTTCAGGCTCAAGTACTCATTTTTGGCCACACCGGTTTTTTTATTACAACTTTCTAATTTTTATTTTGAAAAAATCCAAAACTCAGCATTAAAGCTTAAATTAAAAAAAAGTTTTAAGTGTAGTCGTCAAATTTCATTTTTATTTACATATGTACTGTTGTATGGCTCTATCAAATTTAAAATTACTTGCCAGTTACATCTAGTTTTTTTTTAATAAATCACAAAGTTTTTGGAAAAATAAAAAATGAACTTAAAACTCAACTTTAAATAGCTATAAAAAAAAAACTAAAAGCGATCGGGATCTTCGAATTATTTTAAAAAGTTCTCTAGTCTATCCCCTTTCCAACGGTATGCAATGTGTTAAAAAACTCTTTTAATATCTTTAATAATTAGCTAAATGTGTAGTCGAGACACATCAGGCTGATATTGGATATTACGTTTAAAACACTAGTTTTCGCATAAATTACATGCTATTAGTAGATAGATACTGTTATCTCACGTCTTACGTAGTCTCTTATCTCGTTCTTACATAGGGAACTTTCCTCGAAATTGAAAAAAAAATACATTATTACAAAAATAATCATTTATTAATAAGTAATTTAATTACATACTAATCTTACAAGTCTTGTTCAAACTGTCTACCACTATTGCGTATGCACGCGCGACATCTTCGTCTTATCTCAACTGTAGTGGTGCGTAAACGCATTTCTGCTTTGATCGTCATGAAAGCCGCCTCAATGCGTTGGACTAAATCATCTCTTGTCTCAACTTCCGTGGCGTAGACGAGTTCTTTGGCCCGTCCCCAGACGTAAAAATCCAACGGAGTTAAGTCTGGAGAACGTGGAGGCCAAGGAATAGGGCCATCCCTCCCAATCCATGAGTCCGGGAATGCATCATTCAAGTACTCCCTGACGGTTATTCTCCAATGAGCGGGACAACCGTCATGTTGGAAAACAAAAGACCTGTCTTCACTGAAAATTGGCAAATCAGCTAATAATAAGGGCAACTCTGTTTGCAGAAATTCTAATTCTTGTAAGATTAGTATGTAATTAAATTACTTATTAATAAATGATTATTTTTGTAATAATGTATTTTTTTTTCAATTTCGAGGAAAGTTCCCTATGTAAGAACGAGATAAGAGACTACGTAAGACGTGAGATAACAGTATCTATCTACTAATAGCATGTAATTTATGCGAAAACTAGTGTTTTAAACGTAATATCCAATATCAGCCTGATGTGTCTCGACTACACATTTAGCTAATTATTAAAGATATTAAAAGAGTTTTTTAACACATTGCATACCGTTGGAAAGGGGATAGACTAGAGAACTTTTTAAAATAATTCGAAGATCCCGATCGCTTTTAGTTTTTTTTTTTATAGCTATTTAAAGTTGAGTTTTAAGTTCATTTTTTATTTTTCCAAAAACTTTGTGATTTATTAAAAAAAAACTAGATGTAACTGGCAAGTAATTTTAAATTTGATAGAGCCATACAACAGTACATATGTAAATAAAAATGAAATTTGACGACTACACTTAAAACTTTTTTTTAATTTAAGCTTTAATGCTGAGTTTTGGATTTTTTCAAAATAAAAATTAGAAAGTTGTAATAAAAAAACCGGTGTGGCCAAAAATGAGTACTTGAGCCTGAAGCGATAGCAAATGACCTCTTCTTTCGGCCAATTCAATTTGGCAAACGATGCACCAAACACCCTGTATAATATCATTGACTATAGGTATCTGCGATTGATTGACTGACCAATTGACATCTTTGTCTAAAGTTCTTACTTTTGAAAGATATTACAATGTGTTTAGGAAGGATTCAATTCGGCAGTATTTGTTGAACAACAAAGCCGAGCCGAAGCAATTACTACACATATTCCCTATATTCTCAGTGGTTCGGTTGGTCGGGACCGGTATTTCGTAGAAAAAAATACTGGAAAGTAAATAGGTATTAATGCCATTTGTTAAAGTTTAACAAGTGGCATAGGTAAGTGTTTACTTTCCAGTATTTTTTTTTTGACTTGATAAAGCTAAGATTAAATGAAAAACATTGTTGCAACTAAAAATATGTATTGCAACAATGTTTTTCATTTAATCTTAAATCTACACGGTAATAAATATTATCTTCCATAGAAGGCGTTGTCCATTGAAATGTAAACTCGTATCTTTTAGCTAAGTGTATACACGCAACTTTAACCTGTCACCGTTTTTGTTAAAACCTGTGTCTGACACCATAAAACTGAATTGCATAGCAATCTAAACAGACATTATTATGTTTGCCACGTTGGTCTAGTGGACGTAAGCGCTACTGCTGAGCATGAGGTTCTGGGTTCGATTCCCAGCTCGGGCAAAGTGTTATTGGATTTTTACATGAGGAATTTCTCAGTAGCAGCCCGGAGTCTGGATTTGTGACTATATAAGGTGCTATAAAAATATCTGCTACGGCTACAATAGGAGACAGTATTGTGTATGTAGATTACAATAGTGAAGGAAGGAGTTTCTGGATGACAAATTTTGATCAATTTTTATAATTTATATTTTAAATTGTTTAAATTTTTTATTTGTGTTTTGCAATCTTTTGACATTATGTATTTTTATTATTTTTTATTTTATTTTCATGACATTTTCCCTATTTTATTATGGCAATTTTATAATTTGACATTGCATGCATCTTTGACATTGTAATTTCTTTTATTTTCTATTGCAAAGTTTTATTAAGCTGATTTTATTTTAATATGTTGACTAGGTAATTATCCTTTTTTTTATAATAACTACGGGAAAGAGTGTACACCTTTAAGGTAGATTTTTGAGGAACGAATTATTTATTATTAAGATCTCATGTAAAATGTACCAAAAATCACACCAATAAATTAATTTGAATTTGAAGATAAATTACTGATCTTATGTCATATTTTTTTTCGTACAAAAAATGTGCGTATGATTTATTTGTATGAAACCGTCCCGTAGTAATTAGTGTTCATTCACAGAACAGTTAGAAAGAGGTAGGAACCGTTTTCATCGACGAAGCGACACATCGCGCGCAGATTATGAACCACTTTATGCAGATTATAGTACGAGTAAGTATTTATACAATTACTTTATTTTCTCAAATTGATTTAACTATTCCGGGGTACGAAATTTCTTCACTATTGTAATCTATATACTCAATACTATCTCCCATTGAAGCCGTGGCAGATATTTTTATAGCACCTTATTTAAGGGACTTAAACATACGAGTAACTGGCGAAATGCGGGTGTAACAGGAGCTACTCCTCTGCCTAACCCCTGGGGGATTACAGGCGTGATGGTATGTTTTGTATTGACTGTAATGAAAATAACAAGAGGGTAAATTGTAATGAGCATCTTGATGAAAGGATTTCTTGAGCTTCACAATGTATGATTAGGATTCAATCTGCCTAGCCTTTTCCCAACTATGTTGGGGTCGGCTTCCAGTCTAACCGGATGCAGCTGAATACCATTATCTTACATGGAGCGACTGCCTATCTGACCTCCACAACCCATTAACTGGGTAATATGATACTCCTTGGTAAGACTGATTATCAGACTTTCGGGCTTCTGACGACCCGTAACGACTGTCAAAGATCCACGAATGACAGCCAGGACCAACGGCTTAACGTGCTTTCCGAGGCACGGAGGAGTCTCGGTATGTAAAGATGGTCACCTATCCACGGACCAACCCCGGCAAGCGTAGCTTAACCTGATGGATCGACCCGTGCGGCTGTTATTACTTAGCCACGAGCTCCTCTGTGTGTATTTGTACAATGTATGATTAGGATTCTGGTCTGATATTGGAGATGATAGAAATAAAGTGTTTATAATGTTTTTTTTTTGTGTGTGGCTATATTGGGGCTGCCTCGCTACTGCAGCGCCTCAGGTATGTTCGCTGAGGCACGTACCGATTGCTTTCACGCGACCATGCGCAAGCGGGGCGCGTCCCTGGTGCGTAGGGTGTGGGGCAGCACCAATGCAGTCCTGGCAATGATCGCGGACCGGATGGACTGCTTGTACATACGGCACTGCTGTGATAGGCATGTTGCCGTCAGCAGGGCCGGTTAATTATTAATTCTTTTAGTTTGTTTTTATTTTATTTGTATTCCTTTTTATTGTTTTCACATATGAGTTAACATTGCTCGAATTACTTAAATGTATTGTTTTTAATATTTTTTTTTTATTATGATACAATCACAAACCGGATAGTGAATAGTACAGTCAGCGTCAATAATATCGGGACGAACAGACTGTTCTAAGTGATCTAAACAACTCAATATCAATCTCAATCTGCCTAGCCTTTTCCTAACTATGGTGTCGGCTTCCAGTCTTACCGGATGCAGCTGAATACCAGTATTTTTAACCGACTTCAAAAAGGAGGAGGTTCTCAATTCGTCGGAACCTTTTTTTTTTATGTATGTTCCTCGATTACTCGAAGATGGCTAGACCAATTTGGATTTTTTTTTCTTTTGTTCGAGAGGGTATACATCACAGTTGGTCCTATATAAAATTAATTAACTTTGCTTTGATAGTTTTTGAGTTAGCTTCAATAATACGTATTTTTTCCCCACTTTTATATGGATGATGTTCTAGTGTATTTTGCAGGTAGTGGTATTAGAATTTGTGTGGGGTAGGTACCACAACTAAAAAGTGAAAAATAAAAACTTTTTTATAAAAAAATACAACCGACTTCCAGAAACAACACTACAAAGTGAAAAATAACTGTAATTTCGGAAGTCGGTGGCAAAAAACGAAAATACATTTAACTAGACACCGTCTTCCGAAATTAAAGTTATTTTTCACTTTGTAGTGTTGTTTTTGGAAGTCGGTTTTATTTTTTTGTAAAAAAGTTTTTTACATAGAGCGACTGCCTATCTGTCCTCCACAACCCAGTTACTGGGTAATACGATACCCCTTGGTAAGAATGCTTGTCAGACTTTCCCGACCCGTAACGACTGTTCTAAACAACTATGAAAATAAAATATTAACTCAATGACACAAGGAATGTTTCAGAATGAAGACGGTACACGACAACTGTCATTCTGACAAGAACTTTATCCAATTGAGATAAAGTTTAATTTTCTTAGTTGTTGAGATCATTTTGAACAGCCTGTTCGTCCCGATATTTCTGATGTCTGACCGTAGGTACACTACCTACTTATAAATTGAAATCTTTATATGAGGTATTATTGTACTTATTAATATTTTCATGCCCATTGTCAACACATGAAAATGTGATGATCTATCTGTATTTGTTACCCGACTGACCCAGAAGGAGGGTAATTTTTTTCGCGCGTATGAGTATGTCCGTTCCGTTGTGACCTACTCCTTATAGCCTAAACGGCTTGACCGATTTTGAAGAGTGATATGTCGTTAGATTTTTCTTTATTGCGCGAGTGTCACTGGATACATTAAAATTATAAAAAATCAAAGTGGCGGATTTTTTGAGAAAAAATTTAATTCATAAAAAAAAATCTCCCAAACCTATCGACTAAAAAAAAAAAATCAAAATGAAGGGTTTTAAAGGTGATTAAAAATATATGTACAAATTATATTTTAAATGTAGATAATTTGGAATGAGAAATGATAAAAAAACAATCCCGAACTTTTGGAGTGAGTGAGTAAGAGGCTGCCCGAGGAGGCCCGATTATAAGTGGGTATTGTACGCTAAAAACTGTAAAATAAAAAATGGAAATTTAAAAAATCAAAAAAAAACCCATTGCGTAAAAAGTGAACTTTAAAAAAATATGGAAACAAGATGACCTATTTTGTCTCCAAACAATATCATAGCCGGTGACAATAGGTCGTTATTGTTAAATTAAGATATCTCCGACTGTATGGGATTGTTTGGAGACAAAATAGGTCATCTTGTTTCCATATTTTTTTAAAGTTCACTTTTTACGCAGTCGTGTTTTGTAAATTTTTAAATTTACTTTTTTTTTTAGTTGTAACATCTCTTGCGTGCTGACAATTTGTGTTGTATACGTATACACATATTTCAGCAAATAAATGATTATCATATCTTATGTAATGTAGTCGATAATCGATTTTTATTACCTAATAAAAGCCAAAGTAGGTAACTGATGAAGAAAATGTTTTATTTCTAAATCAAAGTAGCCTCCATCAGTCATAATTCCACGATCAGTCAAAAATTAATCCTAAACCCACAAATTAAAAAACCAACCTGAAATTAAATCCATTAAAACTAAAAATAATTCATTAATTTAACACAAAATTGCAACAATAAAACGTCACAATTCGTTCATAATGAATTATTACTAGTGTAATCCGTACTTTCATCTGCGCGAGCACATACCGACTCGGGGACTCACATGCGATGCTTTCCCCGCATAACAACTTGATAGCCAGCTATTAAATAAGTATTGTGCAAATTTATGTACGAAAATATTCAGGTGATCACTGAAGGATGGGTTGAATGGTCGGTTTGGAGAGTTATGACCCGTGACACTTATGTAAGGAGCTGACAGTCAGTTGTTTATTGCTTGAGAATGATGTTAACACGTTACCGAGTTTGTAGAAGGCGTAACGTCTTAGAACAATCGAGAAAATTGGTTTAAAAATGCAAGCATAAAGAGAATGTCTTCTAAGATCTATATCCTGAGTTTGTTATACTTTTTCTCTAAGATCACCAGACCAGGGGAGTAGAATTTATTTTACTGTCCCGACATGTTAGGTTGCAGTTTTGAACCTGGCAACTGGTCGAAAAATCTGGACTTAAATGATCTGAAATCTTTAACACGCAGCAAACAAACACGATGATCAATACACTTTGTTTGTCTTTACTTACGCTTTAAGAGCGGGGTATTCCTCAAAGCGCAACTGTTTTTAAGCGCAACCATCTAAGCGCAACTAAATTGTTCCTCTAAACGCAACAATCTAAGCGCAACTAAATTGTTCCTCAAAGCGCAACCATCTAAGCGCAACTAAATTGTTCCTCAAAGCGCAACCATGATGAAATAAAGAGAGGGGCATGATGGATTCATTAATGATATCAACTGTCCTAATTTTAAGCTTTTGCAAAACAGATGGACTATGTAAATAGTCTGTTATTAACATAACGTTATGGCATTAAAGCCTATCTCGAGATTCCAGAAAATTAAATAGATATTATTATAGTTTTTGTTCCTAACTACTTAATTGGCGTTAAGAAAATCTTCGTCGCAGATGTCTCTCATATTTCATAATAACGCCATACAGTAAGTCTTAGGCAATGCAATCTTCATAACAACATGCTTTTTAGGTACCTCTTGAGTTCTTCAACACAAGACCTAAACAAACTAACATAACTTAAGAGCATAGCGAGTTGCCTAACAGGGCTTGTTTTAACTACAACATTACTTTAAGGCCCTACCCCGACCAAACAACCTTGAGCGTTCACTCCTACACAATTTTTTTTTTGAATTATTTTAATAAAAAAGAATAGCGATCTTTTGAAATAAAATTAATGAAGTATTTAGATTTTTAAATTGTCTATCCGTTACTGTAATCCTTAAATGGTTAGAACGTCAACTTTAACAAAAGATGCATGCAACCAATAATTTTAGTCAATTTAACAAAGAGATTTTAAATAAGCAAACGCGCAATGTGATGATAGGATATCGAACATTAATAATGTTCTTTTAGATGTAGTTACTACTCTTAATTAATAAGTTAATAGCCTCTGAATAACGCACTATCACAAGGTTTTGCACGGGGTAGCGCCTTAATACATCACACCTGTGTCCTCGAAGGGTGGGCAAATGTATTTAGTACACCCACATTTCGACAGATATTTAATTCTATGTTTAATTTCTTCCCAGCTAAAACACAATAGGATTAATGTTAAATGGTGAGCGTTTTGCTCCCAAAATGCTCACCTATAACCTCGCTACATAATTTTTGTGACATAGTTAATTGAATGTGATTTATTTTTAATTCCATTTACTGCACAATATTATAGTCTCTGGGTTGCTGAGAATTCCTGATAGAAAGACCCAGTAACACTTCACTCGACCTGGGAATCGAAGTGCAACGTCGTCGGCGTCGCGCTTACGACCGCTAAACAAAGTAGTAATTACCTTAATACCTACGATGTGACCAACATGTTAGACTACCAACACCTGAGTAATTATTATTGGGCAATGTGTTGGTAATGGGGCTTAATACACCGTGGGCATTTAGTTAACAACGCATGTGGTTTTAAAATGATGAGCTTTGAGGATTTAACCAGCTGTTAACGCTGTTTTTGCTGCGCGGTTCGGTAATTGTTTGTCGTAGGCATAATTTTATGGAAGGTATTCTAGCCACACTTGGTATTATTGTGCAATCCATGAAAAATACCGTCCATATACTGAATCTAGTCTATAATCTGCCTAGCCTTTTCCCAACTATGTTGGGGTCGGCTCCAGTCTAACGGGATGCAGCTGAATATCAGTATTTTACATGGAGCTACTACCTGTCTGACCTCCACAACCCAGTTACTGGGTAATACGAAAATCTCTTGGTAAGACTGGTTGTCAGACTTTCGGGCTTTGACGACCCGTGACGACTGTCAAAGATCGACGAATGACAGCCGGGACCAACGACTTAACGTGCTTTCCGAGGCACGGAGGGGTCTTAGTATGTAAAGATGGTCACCCATCTACGGACCAACCCCGGCAAGAGTAGCTTAACCTGATGGATCGACCCGTGCGGCTGTTATTACATAGCCACGAGCTCCACCCGAGTAATCCTCCTTTGAGTAATCCATGACAGTAAAATGCGGCTGTTATTACTTACATAGTGAAAGTTGTTCAATATTCATGGATGTTTGTTGTTCACCCTGTGAACATTTAGCTAGTGATTTAAAAATAGCCCTGTATATCTAGTGAACCAACTAGTATTTTTTAGGAAGTCAATTTGGTAATTATTTGGGGATCGATTAAATAAGACATCTGTGAGACATACCAATGATAATTCAGTTGATCTTTGAACGGAATTTGATTTTAGTACTAGTTTATTATTCTGATTCGGCTACTGCTAATTTGATGGAATTAATTTAAAATAAACATATAGTACCTATATATAAATGACAGTTTAACTTATTAGTTACCTACTAAGTTTTGCCCGCGGTTTCGCACGCGTCGAGGTCGGAAATTATCCCACGGGAACGTACTACCGAGATAAAAAGTATTTTATGTCCTAATCCAGCTCATGGTCTACCCATGTGCCAAATTTCATTCAAATCCGTTCAGCCGTTTTAGCGTGAAAGCGTAACAAACAAACAAACTCACTTTTGCATTTAGTTAGGATAATATTACACATCAATGTTGGCAAGGGTATCGATAGAGAATCCAAAGTATAGTATTTCGTTCAAACAATTATGGAACGAATCAAACCTAGGATAAATAAACATTATGCTCGATTTCGTCATTTACTTTAGCACCGAATGTTTGTATCCAATCGATCCCCTTTCCACGTGTTATTGACTGTGCGCTGACCATGACTTTTACTGATCGGCGCCCGCGCAGTCGAGCGTGATCGCGTTATGTAGTGTAAGTACGTGTGTGCTATAATCATGTGCAATGGGTATTAATAACTATACTTGTGATCTTGTGGCAGTGAGATTAAATGCCGATGAATCTTATTAGATTCGATAAAAAGGAACTTGCTCGATTTGTTTTACACTCGATTTCTGAAAGGCTATTTAAAAAATGGTTGGACTTTTAAACTCATTTCAAATGATTTGGTTGACTGTGGTTATTTCAATCAGCCATTCTCAGCAGTTAACACACGAGTTTGACAGTCTGTAATGCGGTGCAGATTGGTTAAACGACACACGTTGAAACTTTGCCTAGTTTTTGTGTTACATTTCATGTTGCATTGCATCAATTAGGACGGCTATTTTGTGTTACATTTCACCAATCTGTGATATGATACGTCTCTGAGATTCTTTTCTTTAGGTAATTATTTGAGAAAGCTCTTTGTGGGATCCCTAGACGGTCAAAATTGCTTGACAAGCATTTACGTACTTGACAAGCACGCTTGACGAGGCTTGACGCAACCTCAAGCATGCTCCCGTATTTCAGTCATCATCGCCATGGCGTCATTTTAGTCGCCATAGAGTGACCTGGTCTTGAACTAGCGCTAAAACAGAAAAAATATTTTTGCAAAAATTTAGAATGTCTCTAAATAAATGAATGAATAATGAATGTCTGTATTTTTAGTGTGTATTTGTGTTTTTATTGTGTATTTGTGTTTTATTGTTGTACTCATGTGTGTTTAAGTGTTACTACTAACATAGTTTTTTAAGTCTGTACTGATTACTAACACGCTATGGGCCGTCGACGCCTGAAAATAAACGATATTTTTTTTTTAAATGCAGATATGGCGTTTCTTGCTCTCACAATTGCTTTGTGCAGAAAAACAAAAAAGAAACTACTATCTCCGCTGAATGTGTTGCTTGACAAGCATACATCTAAACGGCCAAGCAGGCTTGAGTGAGAAGCATGGCAAAAGTATAATTTTTCATCAAGCATTATCAACCACGTAATTTGCTTGTCAAGCACAAAAAATTCATGTGCTTGTCATGCAATTTTGACCGTCTAGGGACATTAGTTTTTAGTAGGTAACATTAAAAGATGTCTGTGAGAACGTTGGAGTAATAATCTTCGCAGGGTGGCTGATAGCAGCTTGATAAGAGAGATGAGGATCGAGTTAGATGGCATGCGATTGAAGGCATCTTTTATCATTTACAATAAAATTAGACATTTAAACAAATTTTTTTTTCAGTCCGTTCAACCGATTTTGACTTCTATTGCGTTGGTGGCATGACAAATGGCAGCTGCAGTAAACAGTTGGTGTTGTAACCACTTTTTTCCTTTAATGCCATCCTTAAGCCTACGTAATAGAAGTCAAAATCGGTTGAACGAACTGTAATAAAGGTTTGTTTATATGTCTGATCTTATTGTAAATGGAGTATAGGCATGTCCCTGTTTAGCGATGGAATACTATAGGCTAGCAATGATGACTCTGACTGTACTTTGTTACCATGATTAATGATTGGTCTACTAAACCATTACATTTCATTTTAAGAGCAGTTTAATAGATTTTTAGTCGGGGACTCTTCAGATTGTTTGAATAAAAACATTAGAGAAGAGTTAGGCAGGGGTAGGCGTATAGTACACCCACATTTCGCCAGTTATGTTTAAGTCCGATGTAGTAGGGGCGAGCCTATTGCCACCATCACGCACACATTCCATACTCCGGTTGCTACTGGTAAATTCCAAATTGAAAAGCCCAGTAACACTTTGTTCGCACAGCACTATTTAATAGATAAACTTCGGCTTTGAATACCTCAAACTGGGCCTGACCACATCACTGCAAAATAAATTATATGAATTTGAGTATTAAATGTTATATCGAGCTCGTGGCTAAGTCATAATAACCGCATGGGTTGATCTATCAGGCTATGTTACGCTTGCCGGGGTTGGTCCGTGGATAGGTAACCATCTTTACATACCGAGGCTCTTCGTCCATACCTCGGAAAGCACGTTACACGTGGATCTTTGACAGTCGTTACGGGACGTCAGAAACCCGAAAGTCTGACAACCAGTCTTACCAAGGGGTATCGTATTATTCAGTTACTGGGTTGTGGATGTCAGATAGACCGACCCCAACTTAGATGGGAAAAGGCTAGGCAAATTGATTTATTAAGTGTCCTATTACAAACATCCCTAATTACCTTCAACATAACTAGTACATTATAAAATCTTCTTAAATATAAGTTCATCGGCGTAATGTTTCCGCGAGTGACACGGCCGCTCTCGATTCTCCATCTACCGTCCGTTACGTAACCGTACGTTCTAGAGTCACCTTGTGAACTAGAGAGGTAGTTAAGACGGCCCTATCACCCGCGCATGCGCGCCAAACAGACACATGGTGACGAAAAGATGAATATGAAAATGGTAATACCGTTACTCTATGTCATTTTGCCGTGTTATAGTCATTTCATACAATTACTGACAAAGAAAGACAGTTGTGATTTGAATACTGAACTTACCTACCTATAGGAGCATGGTGGCCTAGTGGTAACGGCCGCGAGTTACGAGTTGTAGGTCGTAGGTTCGAACCCAGACAGGCGCTTTACTTAGTATACATTATTTCATCACCACTGCTCTCAAAACAGTGAAGAAAACATCGCGAGGAAACCGGCATGTCCTAGAACAAAAATTCGAAGACATGTGACATCTACTAACCAGCACTGGGCCCGCGTGGTGGGTTACAGCCCACTCCTTCTCACAGAGAAGAGGCCTGTGTCCCAGCAGTGGGAACATTATAGGCTGATTATGCTACCTATAGGTTGGGATTTTCCATAAGTATTTCTCAGAAACGGGCGATCTATCAAACATAGGCGTTTGGATTTGTGTCCGGTTTAAAGCAATATTGGCTCGCCCCCATTTAAACTTTTGGTGCACCTCTGCTGAACCTTTTGGAGAATACGTATTTCTGTGATGTTATGTTATGTGAGTGTTTCATCTGACCATGATTATGTCTGGACTTTAAAAAAGACTGACGCCTGAGTTCGTTTCGGCAATTTTTATCAGGGGTCGTCAGTTAAGAATGTCGACTCAATCTAGCTTATTTTTTTTTTAAATATGGCTAGTAAAAGTAATTCCGATATCCTATTTAAATAATAAACAATTTCATTTCATTTAATTCCTAGTGAAAAAAAAAAATACAAAAAGTTTTATTGACAAAAGAAAAGGTGATGACAGTATACACAAACACAAATTTAACTTTGTACATCACCACAATGCAAGGTTTGACCGTTGACCCACAAACTAAGCAGGGCTTGTATCTTGTGGGTCGGAGTGCGATTGAGCATAAAGAAATATGTCGGTTTACAAATATAAGGTTAGTTTAGTAAGGCGAGTATTCTGTTGTGTGTGTGTGTGTGGGTGGGTGTGTGAGTGTTAAAAAAAAATAATAAAAATAGAAATAGAATTAATGTGTCTGTTTCCAGTTTATCCAATTATTAACCTCAGAAGGAAACAGAGGGGTGTTATAAGTTTAACGTGTGTATTTGCCTGTGGCATCGTAGCTCCCAAACGAACCGATTTAGATTTTTTTGTTTTATTTTAGCTATGATTCAAAATCTATTCACCCGTTTGAAGATTATCAGCTCTTTTCTTGTTAACGAATGGATATGAGCATCTTCCACGGGTTTGATCGAGTCGAAATTTGGTATTCTGTTACTTCAATGACATTTGAATAACATAGTAGATAACTTTGAACTGATGCTGCAGCATTTGCAGGATACCCAACTTCCTCACCAACTTACAGCAGAGGTGTCGTGTTTGTGCTCATTGAAATGGTCTATATAATGTATAATGGTTACAGATCAATGATATTATATGTAAAAAGACGTAGATAGGTTACCGACCCAACATTCGGTGTTCAAAAACGGCACAATTTCGTACGATTAGATGACATGTGGAAGTAGGACGGCATGTCTTAATTATCGGGAGCGAAAAAGAGACAAGACGACGAAAATGTGGCTAATTAGCCAGATTTTGAGGTGCCACTTGCGGTGCGTGTGTAACCTATCTACCTCTTCCTACATATAATATCATTGTTACAGATAGATGGCAATAAGGGTCTGATGACGTAGAAGAAAAATAAGAGTGTAAAGTGTCAGTTATCTTTTTAAACTTAACTTTTATATTAGGATTTATGTTGTTTTGTAATAACATCATCGCTTTTATTCTATTAGCTATCAAGACAGTCACACACAGTTACGTACCTACAGTTGTTAATATTTGTGTATAAGGTTTTACTATAAGGCCCTCATCATCTTCCTGCCCTTATCCCAATTTACTTGGGGTCGGCGCAACACGTTTTCTTCTTCCATTCTCCCCTGTCAACCGTCACGCTATCATTCACTCCCTTCTCTTTCATATCATTCCTCACACAATCCATCCATCTTTTCTTTGGCCTTCCTCTGCCTCTCCATCCATCAACATGTATATTCATCACTCTTTTAGTCACATGCGTTTCGTCTCTCCTCATTACATGCCCATACCAAGACAAACGATTTCCTTTCAACTTTTCTGTCACTGGCGCCACTTTCAAACTTCCTCTTATATACTCATTTCTCACTTTATCCATTCTTGTCACTCCACACATCCATCTCAACATTCTCATCTCCGCTGCATGCAATTTTTTTTCATCAGTCTTCTTCACTGTCCAGCATTCCGATCCATAAAGTACGACAGGCCTTATCACGGACTTGTAAATTTTCCCCTTCAACTTGAGGGGCATCCGTGGGTCGCAAGTTGTTCCTGTAACCTGTCGCCATTTCATCCATCCTGCGTTGATCCGGTGCGTTATGTCTCGGTCTACTTCGCCATCCCCTTGGACAAGCGACCCGAGGTACCGAAAGTCGGAGCAGATCGGTAAGGGCGTTCCGGCAAGAGATATGGGCACAGGACCGGAGAGACCGCCAAAATCACAAAACAAATACTCTGTTTTGGTCCGACTTACTCTCAGGCCAACGGTCTCCAGTCTTTTCCACCACACCTCCAATCTGCTCTGGACCTCTAAGCTTAAGCTTTTACTATAAGGCCCTATAATGTAATAACAATATGATCTGATCGAGCATCTTTAGACAGCCTCGCTACCAAACTTACTAACTGGCTAATTCTATAACGGCATGAGATATTCTTGTACAGGTCGTGCCGACGGACGTGAGACAGCACCAAGCCCCGCACTACGTGTACAAAGATAATTTATGCATATACAATAAGTGGCTTTATTTACAACACTTCGAATTTAAGTGAATCGTTCTGCGCACGCGGTGCACATTCTAGCAACCTTGTGTCCGTGACGGTTGAGATCTGCAGTACTTATGTACCCGTTTCCCTGACCTTAGTCAACATGAAAGCTAGTGTACTTTGTGCAAAACAATTATTTTTGGGGTTCCGTACCTCAGAAGGAAAAAATGGAACCCTTATAGGATCACTTCGTTGTCCGTCCGTCTGTCTGTCTGTCAGTATGTCAAGACTTTTTCTCAGGAACGCGTGGAGGTATCAAGTTGAAATTAATGTCAAATACGTAGGTCCTTTAGAGTACTAAAAAAATCAAGCTTCTAAATCAACGCAATAATACGGCCATTTATGCGACATATTTTGATTCTCGCTAGTAAATCAAAACCTCTCGGTACTTCCCGTTCACCTAGAATCATGAAATTTACCAAGAAGCAAGGTCTCACAGCACAAATAAAGGAAAAAGGAAAAACAAAACCGACAAAAACTGTTAATTTGTCATTTTATCACATAAAATATTGTTTTGGGATTACAATGATAGGTTTCTTTTTGGGATAAATTCTTTTCAGCTACGGAACCCTTCATTGCGCATTGGCCGGTTTTTTTTTTTGTATTTTGTCAGTTCTACGTAATATAGAAAGACAGATATAGCGTTATATATAACGATCAGCCAGTCCACCAATATGGTTTGCCCAGGGTATGCTGGACAGCTAAAAAGCTGGCTGGCTGGCTGGCTGCTGGAAAGTATCGTCAGCAGTGGAAGCTCTTTGAATTTACTCCAAGATTTTAATTGATTCGACGTCGTTTTAATTGTTTCGTGTAGCTTTTAGAGGTACCTCAATAGTTTTATTCCTTTTTCCACAGTTTCCTAATGGAATATGAATTACTGTTACTTCCGTTAATACGATTTGCTGATTTCTTTATAAGTTTTATCTAAGAATATGTAAAACTGCCATTTTTATTCTACAGATAAAAGTTAAGCGTGATGTTGTGTGTTATGTATAGATAAAAGATATCTGGAGATTGAAAAATCAGCCCTTATGTAGTTATTAGGTTGGCAGTCGGAAACAAGATGGAACTGCAATGTGGATGGGAAATCATCAAATGACTTCTCCCGCTCCGGGGAGAGCGGGAGGGCGTGTCAGACTTTTACTTACTAAAACCCACCCGTGTTCCTTCAGTTGCCCGTGCCAGGGCCACGGTATCTCTTTCGAACTACCCACGACCCCGGCGGCGCCTATATATGCCTCCATTCTTATTAATTCAGAGTACGATTGATCTCACCATAATCTTGCTACACACACATTCCTTCATCAAAATTAATTTGGCATTATTTCTAAAAACTCTCATATACATGTAGCAAGCATCATACAATTACAGGCATATTACAAAATGCCTGAGTTATTTATAATGGCGCTGACAAAGGTAATTTATGAAAAGAAACAAATTCACAAGACTATGTTGCCAGTTGGTAAAGGTCATGGTCATTATGGTAGAAAAAATAAGGCTAACTGAACTTTAAAACGAATAGGTAAGGTTGGTTTTTGTGTAATGAGAATTTGGCGTTATTTTATTCAAGTAATTAGATTATTAGAGTAATTGCCAGGTATATCGATTACGTTGTCGTTGAGGATTAAATGATGATGATGGTGGGTTGGTAGGATGAGTGCAGGCTCTTATATGTTTAATTAATTATGTGCCTAAAAACCGTAGCAGGCAGGCACCGTATTAAACAAATTACGCTCACAAAATGTAATATTTACTTGGACTTATTCGCACACATGATTTTATTTCGAAATGGAATAGAACTTTCTTTGCATTTAACTGAATGTTCGCATTTTGTACAAATAACACTTCTCGGTGCAAATTGTGAAGAGTTATATGTGGACCGATAAGTTGCTATGCCGCAGTAAATACTGCATTAATATTGAATGTGCACGTTTAAAGGTGAATTCTCGTTTTGGCCAACTAACATTAAGTAAAAAGTCGTCAACACTGACCCTTATTCGTTATAAATACTAATACATACGACATTCTATTTACTTGGCTATATTATTTCATTTACATTCGTTAATTAAAGATTACACTCGAACCCGTTTACTCATAATAATAAAACATTACCAATCTCCATAATTTGGTGTATCATTCATTGAGAATGTTAGAACGTTGCATTAATTTAAGCTTGACCTTGAAATGATGGTTTATGTATTAATTTGTTGCTATGTTTACTTACTCCGAAATTGACACAACGGCTACGTCATAAAAAAATTATGAATTCGTCGACGTCATAAAAAAAAAATTGAGAGAACGTCAACTACAGAGACTTTCAATAATACATATTCTGTATTATTGGCAGTTGTAGGTAATAGGTACTCCTTATAAAAACTACCTTAAGTTGCATGTCTGTTCCATTTACCTATGTAAACAAAACCAGGGTTATTCTTTCACTGATCAACTAACTAATTTTTTAAGTAACTTACATAAATCAGTGCTGAGCAATCCGAATGACAAGTACTTAATCATTGGTGATTTTAATTTGAGTGGGATCTTGTGGCAACTTGATAGTAACATGTTAGTTCCTACGAACCTAAATGGTGGTGATGAGTTAATGCTTACGGATGATTTGCGAGTATTAGGGCTTAATCAATACAACGCAATATTAAATGAGTATGGCAAGACTTTGGATTTGGTTCTGTGTAATGATTTTGTTTCAGTGTGTGAATGTCTAACGCCGCTATCTCCTGTTGATAAATATCACCCAGCACTTTGCGTTAACGTAAATTTTGTGGAATATCAGTACTTCAAGCCCGCTCCTTATACCCGGTACTTGTTTAATAAAGCAGACTTTGTAGCCATCAACAGAGAAATATCAGCAGTTGATTGGCAGAATATTTTTGTTGACAAATCCCTTAATGACGCTATAAAATATTTTTATGACACTATTGCTGATATTCGAGGTAGGTTAGTCCCTACAATATCAGTCTCTCATAGCTCTTATCCAACCTGGTATACCCCTTCACTTAAGCGTTTGTTGAAAGAGAAGGCTAAATATCTACGTAAATTTAAATTGTATGGTAGACTCTCTGACGAAGTGACTTTCAAACATTTGCGTGAAAGGGTAAAAAATCTTGAACAGGTATGTTACTCCAATTACATCGCAGCTACCGAAACTTCAATTGAAAAAAACCCGAAATCTTTTTGGAGATTTGTTAAGCAGCGATCAAAGTCTAATGTCTTGCCAAGCTATTTTAAATATAATGACGTGACAGTGTCTTCCCCCGAGTCCATTTGCAATGCTTTTTCTTCTCACTTTTATTCTACGTTTCTCAGCCCTGGCAGCTACTCTGACCCATCCCATGGTAATTGTTCTTCCCAAACTACTTCTAATCCTAATATACTCTCCGATATTCATTCCATTGAAATTAACATTGATGACGTAGGTAAGCTACTTAGTAAACTAGATCCCTCAAAATCAGCAGGCCCGGACCATTTATCACCTGTGTTCCTGATTGGTTGTGCTAAAACTATTGCCTTACCGATATCGTTATTATTTAAAAAATCCATATCAACTTGTACGGTGCCTCATATTTGGAAGTCTGCCTTTATAACACCAGTCCATAAAAAAGGCCACAAAAACGAAATAGTTAATTATAGACCGATTTCCAAACTGTGTATACTGGCTAAAGTTTTTGAACGATTAGTCTATGATCAGGTTTACCCAGCACTTAGTTCATCTTTTAGTCCTTCACAGCACGGGTTTTTAAAGGGTCGTTCAACAGTCTCCAACCTAGCTTTGCTAAATGACTTTTTAACACTTAGTATGGACAAAGGGGCGCAGGTTGATGTCGTTTATACGGACTATAGTAAAGCGTTTGAAAGAATTGATCATGACTTACTTAAAGCAAAACTATTTAACATCGGTATTAGAGGTGACCTACTTCGCTGGTTTTCGTCTTACTTGGATAACAGGTCTCAAGCTGTAGTTGTCAGCAACTACATTTCGAGCTGGGTTTCGGTTCCTAGTGGTGTTCCCCAAGGTTCCCTGATGGGCCCGTTACTCTTCATTATTTACGTAAACGATATTGACACGTGTTTCCATAACTCTAACCTTCTTTGTTTTGCTGATGATATGAAAATATATTCTTCTATATCATCATTTAGTGATATGGATGCTCTCCAATCTGACCTATCAAGACTTGATGAATACTGTCGCGTCAATAAATTAGACCTAAACCCTACTAAATGTTCAGTAATTTCGTTTAGCAGAAAACGCTTTCCACTTCATACCGCCTATAAGCTGAAAGGTCAGCTACTGCAGAGATGTGGCGGTGTTCGTGACCTGGGCGTATATCATGACTCTAAACTTCAGTTTAATGTTCACGTTGAGCAAATAGTGGCTAAAGCATCCAAAGCATTAGGTTTTGTTATGAGACTAGCTGCGTGTTTTAAGAAAGTAAAAACTATTAAGATTTTGTATTGCTCATTTGTGAGAAGTCATTTAGAATATGCTTCTCAAATTTGGAACCCGCGTTATGGCGTGCACATTGATCGCATAGAGGGTGTACAAAAAAGATTTGTTCGGTTTCTGTGCTATCGTTTGCGCATACCATACCACAGTTGTGAATATTTGGATCTCTGCAGGAAATTTCACCTACAACCACTTACTGACCGTCGTCGATTGGCAGATTGTACATTTTTGCTCAAAATTGTATCAAATGAGGTGGACTGTCCGCAGCTTCTACGTAAGCTGTACTTTAATGTTCCCCAGCGAACTCTCAGATTTAATCCTCCTATAGCTATTCCGTTGTCTTCTTCCAACTACAGGCAAAACTCATATTTAGTGCGAGTGAGTAAAGACTTTAATGACCTATGCAAGCAGTTCTCTTTTGACTTGTTTTCAACCAAAGGCTCAAGCGTACGCAATAGGCTGAACCTGGAATTTTTCAAAATTAATTCTTAGTGTTAATAATAGTTCTGTTTCTTATTTTATTTATTTTTTTTGTAATCTATTCCTTATGTTTGGCGGTGCCGATTTGACGATTGGTGCTCATCTTTTCTTGATATCTTGTCGTGTGTAAGATCTCTTATTATAATTACTGTATTGCTAGCCGTGAAAACCTGTAATTGGCTTCATGTTTCTTATTTCAGTATATTTATTGTTTATAAGTTAAGCTGTTGGTTTTCCACATGTTAAATAAATAAATAAATAAATAAATAATAAGTGTATTTTTTTTATAACAAGCTTTTATTATTCTGGATATCATCTAGGACCAGAGGAGTCCTTGTCAAGACGAATCAAACGAGCCCAAATTAGATAAGGTTGCGTCGTTTTAGGAACTCAGTAATTCCTGTGGCCACCTTCCGGCTCCATCATCAGATCAGCTCGATGGTACCAAAATATTGCTTTCTTGCAATATTTTACATACAGCTCAAACGAACACCGGGAAGTGGATCAAATTTAACTTGCTTTATAAATGGACAACTTACATAATAAAAAGGTACGAAATGGCTATGTATATTGTATACCTATTTCAGTTCTAGTTCGTTAGGTAAGTATTTCGTTGAAATAGAAACCCTATTAGAAACTTCAAGGTGCCATAGACGACCGTGATTTTAAGGCAACGCATCGGAAAATTTCTTTGAATCTTGGGTGTGCCTACAGGCAGATGCTAACACTTACCTATAAGGCTTTGTTAACAATCTATTCTAAATCTATCTAATGTCTCGCTGATGGTGGCGCGTGTTGGATCATTTAGCTAATCCATGCGTCTGGTTCGTGAACAAGCGCTGTCAGTGAAGGCTGGTCATACCTTAGCGGCTTATTTTAATTTAATTTAAATATATGGGTTTTTTTTTTTTTTTGTAAGGACGCTTTTAACGTTCTGCATCGTTCTCACATGTAAAATTTCAACATGAATGATGTAACCATTATTTTGTAACCATATCTTGATTTAAAAGAGTGTCCGTGGAGTTTCTTGCCCGTTCTTCTCCATAGATACCTACTATGCTTTGGAATGGGCGCCTAGCTTCATCTTTTTGACTGACCGACCCCTTGACAATTCAGAAGTGCCTGTAATTGGTTTAATTGAAATAAATGCTTTGAGTTGAGTTTGAGTTTGATTTCTTAAAAAATACCTAGGAGTAGCCATCTACTTTAGTTGAACTTATAAATAAGACAGGTCGATAAATGCACGAGAGAGGCAAGAATCACTTCATTACAGAATGCTTTCACATTCTCGTGAGCGTCTCACTGTTTATCCGAATTATACAGAAGATGCATTACATTATATAACAGTGCTATTACAGCTATATATCACTTGAATGCATTACATATTAAATTATTTCGCTAATCTGTGTGAAATTACATGTTTTTGCTTGTATTACAATTGTTGAAAGTAAGATATGTTAATTATGTAAATGTTGTTATGCATTTTAGAGATGCAGTTTTAGTTACCTACTATTTGAGTTTTGTTTGAAACATTGGTAAGTACACTTAATACGTTTGTATTCGTTATTTTCTAGAATTATTGTCACTGTTATTTGCCTACGTTTTTATGCATGCTGCCCATATGTATTTCTCTCTTCGGGAAATATAAGTATGGCAAAATGTTAATGGCCTCACCATAACCCGATTCATTTGTGGTCAATTAAGCTTGTCCTCTTCATCTATACCCATCATCTCAGTATTCCCCCTTTTTGGACACATCATCTATCACTCCATCCATTCATCGTTTCCTTGGTCCGCCTTTCTTTTATCCACATTCAGATACAAAGATATCCTACAAAAGCTTCCATTCCACAAGTTGC
The DNA here is from genome assembly GCA_946251885.1 of Cosmia pyralina. Taxonomy (NCBI): domain Eukaryota; kingdom Metazoa; phylum Arthropoda; class Insecta; order Lepidoptera; family Noctuidae; genus Cosmia; species Cosmia pyralina. The sequence continues at coordinate 1,314,212 of OX276363.1, forward strand.
TCCCGACATCGTCAAATATAATCATTAAATCAAATCTAATTTAGTGCTAATCGATTTTAAATAACGTCTAACAACCAGTGGCGCCACAGTTGCGCAACATCACTGCAACAGTGAACTATGACCCGCTGCGCATGCGTGCTAATAATTATGTACGTTACGATTTAGGTTCTTTTGTAACTTTTCCTATTTTTTTGTTATGTAACATGTTAAGGCTAGTGTGTCTTGGGGTGGGCCGAGCTGCAACGCAACGCTTTGTTGTGGGCCGAGCTGCAACGCAACGCATTAGGGTGGGCCGAGCTGCAACGCAACGCAATGGGATGGGCCGAGCTGCAACGCAACGCATTGCAAAAATCCTGCTTCGTTGCTTTCGTACATTTTCTATGAACCAACGCTACACCACACTACAGACGTGCCGCACCGAAATCTTTTGGATGAACATGCGTTGCGCTGTGGCCCGTTGCGGCCCGTTGCGACTGTAATGTGCTTTAAAGTTTGGGCAGCAGCTGTTTTTACTTATATGAAGAAGCTTTCGATTTGGCACCAGAGATCTACCTGTTTACGTTGACGTTGTACTTAAATATTTCCAAAAATCTGAGCTCTGTAGAAAAGTTTGTTTCTTTTATTTGGAAATAAAATTCACTTAGACACTCTCAATTACTCTTTCGTAAGAAAGAAAGAAAAGAAAGAAAAATTGACAATTCTACACGAACAAATCGCATATTACAAAAAAAAAAAATACACACTTCAATACAAAGTAGACAAAAGTCTCATGATGTTCCACAAATAAAAGTTTGAAGTTTGACAAAGTTGTCCATTTTATTTTGTTTTATTTTATTTATTTAATGATTTAGAATCTCCAACAAAAGATGTACACAAAACATGAAACATAAATAACGGTCATCATCAGATACTAAGTAGGTGTACTGCTTCACTTATAGGAGACCACAGCATCAAATAATAGTACTAACGACAGCATGCACAATAATGTTAACAACTAAGCTACCAAAATTAAAATATTAATAATAGGTAAAATTTGGAAAAGTAAATATTTTTTTAAAGTACAAACAGCAGACAAACAGGATATTTTTAAGCATAAGAAAAGTTACCTAAGAAGTATATTAATAGGCCTATAAGATCTTGGGTTTTATTCTTTCACATCAAATAATCTTTTCAGTTTTAATATTTCAAAAGTCAAGAAACTGCTACGTTTATAGAAAAAAATCGGCCAAGTGCGTGTTGGACCACGCACAATGAAGGGTTCCGTAGTTGGGATGAATTTATGTTAAGAACAAACTTAACATTGTAGTTGAAAAACATGTTCTCCCATACATTCCAACTGTAAATGGAAGTTTGTACTCACAATATTCATAGATTTACCATGTTATTTTAAGACCAAAGACTTCTTATAGGTTTTCCTGTAATATACAGGTAAAGATCTATTTTCTGTATTTTTTTCAAAATTTTAGGCTCAGTAGTTTCGGAGATAAGGGGGTGGGGGGTATGGTCAATTTTCGTCTATTTTCTTAAATAATTTTAAAACAATTTAATTTAAAATTATAAAAAAAAATATTTTTGAGACGCTCAAAAATATTTGACATGCCACATGGTGTAGTTTGCAAAACTTTTTTTAAAATTTTCTTATTTGCCCCCAAAAGTGACCTCTATATTCAAAATTCATTTATTTACTTTACCCGTCCGTGTTTGGGTCACAGAAATTCATATGTGTACCAAATTTCAACTTAATCGGTCCATTAGATTCGGAGCAAATTGGCTGTGACAGACGGACAGACAGACAGACAGACAGACACACGAGTGATCCTATAAGGGTTCCGTTTTTTCCTTTTGAGGTACGGAATCCTAAAAACCGGCCAAGTGCGTGCCGGACCATGCACAATGAAGATTACCGTAGTTGGGATGAATTTATCCAAAAAATAAACATAAAAATGTAGTTGAAAAACATGTTCTCCCATACATCGATATACGTCACTGTCAATTCTCCAACAATTTTTATAAAAACTGAATTAACTATATTCGGACTTTTTTACTTGTGCTGTGAGACCTTCCTGCTTGCCAAATTTCATGATTCTAGGTCAACGGGAAGTACCCTAATAGGTCTCGATTTGTTTGCGAGTATCAAAATTGCCGTATTTTTTAATTGCGTTGACTTAGAAGCTTGTTTTTTTTGTGACCTACAAGAGAATGTAGACTTACATATTTTATATTAATTTCAACTTGATATCTCCACGCGTTTCTGAGAAAAAGAGTCTGTAGTTACTTAAATCTTATATGAAAGAGAGAAGAATGTGCTATATACATATAACTATAGTCTGAACATTAAATGTAGTGAATGAACACATAATGTACTCTTATTACATCATAAACACATGTTTGTGCATGTAATGAATAAAAAACACATCAACTTATGTTCCGGTATTCTTAAGTAGTTGTATAGTCTAATTTGTTATAAATTTGTATTACTTTGTGCCTGTGCACTGTTAGGGGCATTTTTTAGGACTCCATACCACAAAAGGAAAAAATGGAACCCTTATAGGATCACTTCGTTGTCTGTCTGTCTCTCTATCTGTCTGTCAGTCTATAGACGTTTTTCTCAGGAACGCGTGGATGTATCAAGTTGAAATTAATATCAAATACGTAGGCTATGGTCCCTTGAAGCTCTAAAAAATTTAAGCTTCTAAGTCAACGCAAAAAGTAAGTTTAAAAACTAAAACTCGACTACTGAAAAATCACGCTCTAAAAAGTATGCAACAAGAAAATATTCTCATCTGAAATTAGAACAATACATACAAATTAAAAATCCGGAGGCGCACGTAATCTGTGTGACGTGTGATTTCGGATTTGTGATTCTGGAAGCCGACCGCCGACATAGTCGGGAAAAGGCTAGGCGGATTGATTTATTGATTTATTTAGTTCGGTTCAGTAACAAGTTTTTTATAGATTAGGAACAGATATTAGCGAATATCTGTTCTTAATCCCCTGTTTAACCTCTAAGCGACACGGGGGTAATGTGTCGAATGTAATGTGCTGTGGGAACTGAGATGCGTTGCGTTATGTTTTGTTGATGCATATTATTATAAAGATTGAGGTAAAGGCTGAAGCGGGAGCGACTGTGTGGTGTCAACAAACACAAAACTTATTTAAGATTCCGTATACGAAATTTGCCGATTTCGCTAATTTACGTTATTTTACAGTTAAAATACTGTATTTCTATAAGTTTTAACGCAGAACATGAAAGATAGTTTCAATTATGATCTAATGGATGAGCTACTTTTTTATTTTTATTATTTGATTAATCGACCTAAACAGGGTTTTGTGAATTTTTGCTGAACGAGGTTTAGAAAGACTTTATTCTTGTGAAAGTTGTCTATATAATATAAGAATCACTTTTTACCACTTTTATTTACAATTTTTGAACAAAAAAATATTTAACTTACTCAAATTTTAGAGAAAATTGGCAAAGAATTACTTTTGATTTCGGCTACTTAGAACTCTCGTACATAAAATTAAAATAACAAAAATAAATTTCAGTTCAAAATCTTATCAGAAAATGGATTGGCCATTTTCTGATAAAAACAAAACATTTGGCATAAAAAATCTTTTAAAACAACCTAAGTAATTCTCGCATTATAAACTCGACGCAAAATAAAAAAGTAGCTCAATCATTAGATCATAATTAAGAATAAGAATATATAATTGAAATGATTATCAAGCAGCATAATTAAGTAGCTTAAAACCAAACTAAAATATAATTTTCTCATAAAACAGTTTCACATGTCACTAATGTGATATGTGAAACTGTTTTATGAGAAAATTATATTTTTGACTTTTGTTTCATAGGCTATCAGATAATACAACGCACTCAGGTTGTTCTCATAGTAGAGACTTAGTTTGGTTTTAAGCTACTTAATAATGCCTAACACTAATTACATAACATAACGTCATCTCGCCTGTATTCAGCGAAGGGTTGGGCAGAGGTGTAGTACACCCACATTTCATCAGTTATGTTCAAGTTCCATGTAATGTGGGGCGAGCCTATTGCCATCAACCGGGCACAAATCCAGGCTCCGGGCTGCTGCTGAGAAATTCCAGATAAAAAAACCCGATAACAGTTTGCCCGACCTGGGAATCGAACTCAGGACCTCATGCTACGCGCTTGCGAGCACGAGACCAACGAGGCTGTCTCTCACACATAAATTATCAACATCAGCCTAGCCTTTTCCCAACTATTTTGGGGTCGGCTTCCACAACCCAGTTACTGGGTAATACGATACCCCTTGGTAAGACTGGTTGTCAGACTTTCGGGCTTCTGACGACTGTCATACATCCACGAATGACAGCCGGGACCAACGGCTTAACGTGCTTTCCGAGGCACGGAAGGGTCTTGGTATGTAAAGATGGTCACCGATCAATGGACCAACCGCGCCAAGATTATTTAAAAAACAGTTTATTTTTTGTAACAACAAAAATCAACAATGGTTGCCATATTATCTGCTTCTACATAGAGAAAGCCGCAACAGTTTTTCTACTGAAAATTACTAAATTACAATAAAAATAAATAAAAAAAAATAAATTTCATATTATTATTTTTTGTTTATTACTAAATTTATTGACCTCCCTTCCCTCCTTCCACTTATCCCTATATATTGCCGAATGTGGCCAATCTTTAAGAAATTCATCCCACCATCTCCTATTAGTAACTTTAACTATTTCATTCCTAGTATTTTTTTAACAGCAAATACAACAGATTAGTCACTAAGTGCGGATTTCACCAATAAAACTGAACGAGTTCAGCATAATTACCTAAATCGCGTTCAAGAGCTGTCAGTGTCAATCTTCCATAACAATTTTGACACTGACAGCTCTTGAATGTGTGTTAGATACATGCTGAACGCGTTCAGTTTCAGGTGAAAATCGCCCTAAATCGCTTGTTTCTTCTAACTTAACTCCCACAAATCTCATGATGTTTTGCAATAATTATGTTTATTTAGCGCTCACAGTAGCGACCTTTAGGGAAATTGCCAGTCGCCATATTGTAGCCATACAAGCTTTGTATGAGTTGAATGGCAGCCATCATTACGAGCAGCCATTGTGTGACTTGTATGAATGTTATTGATGATCATGTCAATGGTGTATGGAAGCGAGGAGATTGGTATAGTGAGGATGAAGGTGGTAAGCCTTTATTGGTTGTTTGTTTGACTTAATAGAAGTTGTAAGTGGTGTAAATCTTAGAATAGGGATGTCTCCTGGGTAAAAAAAAAGAAATTCTATTTAATCCGTCAGTCAGATAATAAAAAAATATTAGACACGTATTTTTTGCTTTATCATATTAATAAAAAAATACTTAGATAACACGCGTTAAAGTTGGGGAGTGGGGGCTCGCTACGTCACTTCTACGTATAAAATCTAGTTAGGCATGACGTCATGCCATATTTTAACTCAATGTATCGTCGTAATCTTTTGAATACGTAAAAAAAGAAAAAATACGTGTTCAATATTTTTTAATAATCTACATGATGGATGAAAAATACATTTTTAATCATCATCCCTATTGGTGTAATGATTAATTAAAGCCACAAAAAAAGAAAAAAAGAATAATGAGTCTTCTGCCGAGTTAAAGTTCGCTCGACATTTATGTGTAGTTTAGTTGATTATTACTACCTACTATTAGATAACAGTATGTCAAGTTATTACATCAAAATATTTGTAACTGTAACACTGTTTAGGACGTAGGAGTATTGACCACTTTCAGATTTCAAAGAACACATTTTCTCTGCTTTGTTATATATACCGGATGATTTTTTTTACCGTCTTGAACAAAACAGGCTATAATAGGCGAACGGAGTAGAACTATGGCATATTTAGATTTTATTTTTCAAAAAAAAAAAAAAAAAAAAATTAAATATCGAACGCAGAAATATACGCAGTGTGCGTATGATTTTAATTTCGATATTTTTAAACGATTTATTATTTTTTGTCAAAATTTCTGTTTTTATTGTTCTAGTATGAAACGTTAAATTCGAATTTGTAGTATTTATTGATACATCAATTACTGTCTAAGCTATTAAAACAAAATAAAAAATAGGTTTATTATAACCTATTTTTTCGAGACGGTAAAAAAAGTCATTCGATATATCTACATGTAAAACTTGTCAATACTTGTTTAGTATACTATACATCTGATTGCGTCATATAGATCCTAATAAATAAATAATAAATAAAACCATTTTATTTCAGATAACTAAAGATCCATAATCCTAACTATAATATTATAAATGCGAAAGTGAGTTTGTTTGTTAGTTACGCTTTCACACTAAAACGGCTGAACGGATTTGGATGGAATTTGTCACATGGGTAGACCATGACCTGGATTAAAGCCCAGTTGCCGCGGCCAAAAGCTAGCAATAACTATATATATTACTTTGGCATTTAACTAAAATCAAACAATGTTTCATACACAAAACATGTGTAATAAAAACATTTGTTCCATTGAAGGCGTGAAAACTAATTATGTCCCTTCACATGTAACCATATGTACATTATTTGACACTTGTGTCTAATTGGGGGTTATTACCCACGCACACACCCTATGTGGACATGCGAGTGAGAGGTCGCAGGTTTGAACTTTTGTTGAACCTTCGAGTTAGACGTGTCGACATAAACGCGAAGACAATAAAACGAAGTATTAAATTCAACTTTTGTTTCAAGTTCCTTTATTTAGAACTTACTTTTGCCCGCGACTTCGTCAGCGTGAAATTTCCGCCGCGTCGCATCACATCACCCGCCCGCGTTATTACTTCGTTTTCGCTTAGCGTTCGTTCTGACTTGTTTCCTTTTTGCTCGACTCCTATGGGTCCTAGCGTGATGTTAAATAGCCTAAAACCTATCTCAGACATTAGGCTATCAAATGCAAATGGAATTTTACAAATCCGACGGGTAGTTTCAGAGATTAGCGTGTTCAAACATACAAACAAACTCTTCAGCTGTATTATTAGTATAGATTAACTCAAACCGGCCGATTGGTCGGACTTGGGCAATTCCGTGGTTCTATACCACCGAAACCACAACAGTCCATATTGTATTTATTGAATTGCAACTGGCTAGCAACGGTTCTAAAGATACAGCCTTGTGACATACAGACAGACTTGTCACCTCTCTCTCTCTCATACGGGACCAAATTTTTAGGAGTGTTAAATGAAAACATGCTTTTTTGATCAAATAAAAGACTCGTTAATAATTTTAATTTAGGTAACTATTAAAATCACATTTTTATTGTGCAATTTATTTAACTCATCTCAAAAATAGATAATACTTTTTGAAATGTGTTTATTAGGTAACACAATAGAAATGTGTTTTAATAATTAGGTACCTATTAAATTAACATTATTTACTCCTTTAATTGATTACGTTTTTTAAAAAGCATCTCTTCATTTAACAATCTTAAAGATTTGATGCCCTGTGAGCGAGAGATGTTAAAAAAGTGCGACATCCCTCTTAATAGGGTCCCGTTGGTGGCCTTTTGGTTTGAAACCCTAAACTTAACTTTGTTCCTCTTAATCAACAGCTGAGATAAAAGCAATACCAAAATACCTAGTCGTTCTGCAAAGTTCATACTGAATCATAATTTACGATCAATAGAACTAATGAACTAATTAATGCCGTTAATTCGTTTAAAGTGTATTGAATATGCCTAGTTACAAATATTTATTAGTGCCTGCAATAAACAGGTTTGGTATTTATGTAATCTGTTTTTTATTAGTACATAAAATATTATGTAGTACTTAGTTTATAATCGAAACAAAGTTTAAATAATTGTAAATGGTGAATCAAGCTCCTGTCATACAGGGTGTCCCGTAAATAATGGATCAAACGTAACGGGTAGGTAGCTTACCTAATTTCCAACAACTAATTTGAATATTAAAAAAAAAACCGTTACAGTAACCAGGATATTAATTTTTTTTCGAATTTTACGATTTTGTCTTCCAGAATTAAGCTTTTTTAATGCTGTCGCTGCAAATGATGACATTTTTAGGTATGATTTTTATTTAACATTTCTGAATAGCTTACTAATGTTATAAGATACCATTTTTTTGAATACCGTTTTATTTGCCTTAGAAAAAAAATCTTGAGTTGAAAAGTTTTTTCTTTACGATGTTAGGACCAAAATTGAAAAAATTCTCCTGTAAAAAAAATGTATGACACCGAAAACCACCATTATTTTAAAAACTTGTACATTTAATAAGGTTTGCAAATTGGTGTAAAACTTACGTCTAGTCTTTATCGTTACAAAGATATTGCTATGAATGTGATGAAGACAGAAAATAAATTAAATTGGTACTATTCCATTTTTTCATTTTCGTAATGGCTTATGCTTGAATGCTTGTAATCGAAGCAGGTAGTTAAGCGGCTAGCATATTCCGACCCGATGACGTCATCTGTCCGGAATTTGGGACCGCTACCTGTGGCGGAGTTGCACCTCAGTCAGCGTGAAGGGGATAGATAGCGCCGCTTTTGTATTTTTGGTAAATTGGTATGAAGTTGTACATTCTAGTCCTTGTCGTTACAAAGATAATTGCTATGAATCTGAGAGGTGCTCCAAATCAACGTTAATAAAAAAAATAAAAAAGTGTGTACATTTAAACTTTTTCTTTAAAATGTGTAACTGTAGTATTTCAGAGGCAATGTTCATTGAATTATTGAGGCGTATGAAAAGAATTAGGAGGCCGTACTAAAAAAAACAGTTAGTTCAAATAAATCGTTTTATTTGGTTTTCACAATAAATGTTCGAATTGCCTTCCCTCTACAAGAATGCAAAGTCTGCATCTCCTTATAAAGGAAGCTCTTATCCGACGGACAAAACGGCTTTGGTTTATTTCTGATACAGCAGATTGGATGCGCTGTCGTAATTCTTCTTCCGACGTTATTGGATTCTTGTAGACCCTGTCTTTTAAACATCCCCAGTAAAAAAAATCTAGGGGATTTAAATCCGGAGATCGCGGAGGCCACAAAATTGGTCCTAATCGGCCGATCCATCTGTCCGGATAACTTTCATCAAGGTGCGCCCTTACTGCCGTCGCATAGTGAGCGGGGCACCCATCATTTTGCAACCACATTGCTTGCCGTACGTCTTCTGGAACGTTTTCTAATAACCTTGGCAACTCATTCCTTAAAAAATGGAGATAATATTCGGCGTTTAGAGTAGCTGGTAGTTCAAAGGGCCCTATTATTTGCCCATTGATTATTCCCGCCCATAAATTTATTTTAAATTGATGTTGGCTCCTGTCCTCTCGCATCAAATATGGGTTTATCAGCTGCCAACTGTGCAAATTATGCAAATTTAAATATCCATCTCGGCGGCATGAAGACTCGTCACTCCATAAAATCTTGTTAAAAAACTGCGGGTCCGTCCGAATCATTCTAAGCATCCTTTGGCAAAATTCTATTCTTGGCTGGTAATCACGCGACGTCAGCGTTTGAACACGTTGCACGTGATATGGGTGCAATCGGCACCGTTGTAGCACTCGATGCACCGTCGATCTAGAAATTCCTACGCGTCGCGCTATGACGCGAACGGAGACTGACGGATCTTCCTCGATTTCTCGAAGAATGACTTCGTCATTAACTTGTCGCGGTCGTCCTTCACGGGTACCACCAACTCCGGTGCCAAGAATTCTTCCCTCAAGAAGCGCGTTATGCACTCTAATAAAGACGCGATAATCGGGATAACGAACCAGGTTCGGGTATCTTTCACGGTACAATCTTGCAGCCGCCCTGGCATTACCTCTTGCTTCTCCGTAGATAAAATGCATTTCGGCGTACTGCCGTGGCGTGTACTCATAACGAGGCATTGGGCTGAATAAGGTTTCAGCGCTACTGCACACACGTACAAGCACACACAAACGAATGTTTTCGGAGTCCGTAGGATCGCCAAGTCGTTTGTCCAATACGCAAAGAGTTCCAAATCGATAGGCAAAGCAAAGTCCAAAAACACAGCACAAGTCAAATTTTACAGAAGAAAACACCGAGCCACTGACCGGGAGCGAAAGTTGTCTGACGTAGCAACTCGAAGAGAGACTAGTTACAACTAAACTAATAAAATCAAGCAACAATGAAGCCTGTACGAGTGAAGGGCGCAGGAAAGAACAAAAGAACCTGCGCAACTTCATACCGATTTAACAGATTTACCAAAAAGCGGCGCTATCTATCCCTTTCACACTGACTGAGGTGCAACTCCGCCACAGGTAGCGGTCCCAAATTCCGGACAGATGACGTCATCGGGTCGGAATTATGCTATCCGCTTAACTACCTGCTTCGATTACAAGCATTCAAGCATAAGCCATTACGAAAATGAAAAAATGGAATAGTACCAATTTAATTTATTTTCTGTCTTCTTCATCACATTCATAGCAATATCTTTGTAACGATAAGGACTAGACGTAAGTTTTATACCAATTTGCAAACCTTATTAAATGTACAAGTTTTTAAAATAATGGTGGTCTTCGGTGTCATAAATTTTTTTTACAGGAGAATTTTTTCAATTTTGGTCCTAACATCGTAAAGAAAAAACTTTTCAACTCAAGATTTTTTTTCTAAGGCAAATAAAACGGTATTCAAAAAAAATGGTATCTTATAACATTAGTAAGCTATTCAGAAATGTTAAATAAAAATCATACCTAAAAATGTCATCATTTGCAGCGACAGCATTAAAAAAGCTTAATTCTGGAAGACAAAATCGTAAAATTCGAAAAAAAATTAATATCCTGGTTACTGTAACGGTTTTTTTTTTAATATTCAAATTAGTTGTTGGAAATTAGGTAGGCTACCTACCCGTTACGTTTGATCCATTATTTACGGGACACCCTGTATAAAAGACTTCAACGTGCTCGCGCACCTTTTTACGGTTATTGCGTCTTTCAACATAATCTTTTCCGTTAAACTTTCCTTTACTTAAACGTGAAATAACTTGATAGTCAATCTGCCTAGCTATGTTGGGGTCGGCTTCCAGTCTAACTGGATGCAGCTGAATACCAGTATTTTACATGGAGCGACTGCCTATCTGACCTCCACAACCCAGTAACTGGGTAATACGATACCCCTTGGTAAGACTGGTTGTCAGACTTTCGGGCTTCTGACGACCCGTAACGACTGTCAATGATCCACGAATGACAGCTGGGACTAACGCCTTAACGTCTTTCGGAGACACGGAGGAGTCTCGGTATGAAAAGATGGTCACCCATCCACGGACCGACCCCGGTAAGCGTAGCTTAACCTGATGGATCGACTCGTGCGGTTGTTATTACTTAGTTAGAAAATATCATCTGTCAAGAAGGCTGTCGCATTTTGTTATCTCTCTCACTCTAAATTTTTATAAATGTTAAAAGATGCTTTTTTGAAAAATTTTATCAATTGGAGAACTAATAAATCCTATTAATTTAATACGTAATTAATAACACATTTATATAATATTGTTTTTGAGATGAGTTGAATAAATGCCACTGTAAAAATGTGTTTTTAAAAATTAACTATTAACTTAATATTATTTATTCGTTTGCCAATTGATTACATTAAAAAAAAAAACATGTTTTCATTTAACATTCTTAAAAATTTGGTCCCGTGTGAGCGAGAGAGGTGACAAAATGCGACAGCCCTTGGGAAACTTGTGACCTATTTCTTCCTTAGTTTTGGATTTTTATTTATTTTGGATTTTTAATGAAATGGCGTTTAACAATTCACCTATTAAAATTGCGTTATCACACTTCTCTACCCCAAACGGTCTCACAGAGGTAAACCTCTGTTGTAAGTAATAAGTTGCTAAAGCAACGGATATCTCTTCTGATTACTTACAACTTAAATCTTGAAATACTCAAATTGAAAATATGGATTCGCGAGTGCAAGAATAACATTGCAATTTATATATCTACGACCCAATACTCCATTTTACGAGTTGTAACCATAACAACAGGAAACAGTCTGCTTTAATCCTAAAGTCTACTCTCGCTACAAAGGACATGCGCAGTGAGCGTCTCGTTCGAATGCGCACGCGCACACAGAGCGTCGTCGTCAAGGATAAGCGATGTAATGTCACTAGGAACTGCTCTTGATAGTAATTATAAAGATATTTTCGATGTGAATATTGTAAACAATCTATTTTGGTTCGTTACTTATATTTAGACATTTGACTTGTACTGAATGGATAGTTAAATTACTAGTTAGAATTATTTGTAGAAAAAGAGAGCCGGTGTCCTGTAGATTTGTATTTTTATGTCATTTTGGTTTCGTGTTTTTATCATTTGATTTTGTATTGCATTATTTTGACTGCTTTTAAATCTATTTTTGTTTTTAAATTTGATTCTGTTGTTAATTTTGATTTTGTATTTAATTTGATTTTGTATTTTATTTTGATTTTGTATTTAATTTAGATTTTTAATTTGTTACTGATTTAAATTTTGATTTAAACCTTCATATAACTGGTAACATCTATTACTTTATGGGGCATGCGGTGCTAACCTATAAGAGATTGTTAACTAACCCTTGATATAAGAATGTTTATTTTAACATGTAACAGTATAAGCAATTGTTGGTTGGCCAGAAACAAATAAATAAAAAAAATAAAAAAAAACTGTAATATTCTGATAATACCTATATTTTCATTATTATTTAATATACCCAAATGCATCGTTATTTAATAATAAGAGAAATGTATTATTTGAGTGCAATGATGAATTAAATAGGTTCTAAAATATAGGTAGAGAAATTTCTCTACCTAATACCTATTTCTCTTCTCTCTGGGAATATTTAGTTTATACATAATTATGCATAAACTAAATATTCCCGTATTGTATTTTTAAAATCATCCTGCAATGATACTCGTAGTTAAATCCTATCAGAAGAAACTGAGGACAGGTGAAATTTTTAACAACAATCGATTAACAAAACTTAGTGACGTGTATGAGAGAATTTTTATTCGTAAATTATGAAATATTATGCTAACATATTGAGATAATCTTTCATAATGTACAAATAAAATTCTTTCATTCAAGTCACTAATTTTAATTCCATGAATTATGTGTCAAAATTAATCGTTATGTTATGAATGCAACTCCAAATCAGTTTCTAAAATATTTATCACGGCAAGTGCATTATTAAAAAAAAAAATGCAAGCTCTTATTAATCTGGATATTATCTAGGACTTGAGTCCTTGACAAGACGAATCAAACGAGCCCAAACACGATAGGGCTACGTCGTTTTATTATAGAGATCCTGTGGCCACCTTTCGGCTTATCATCATCTCAATGGTACAAAAATATGGTATTGTCACCGATTTTACATACGTCTGCCAAATTTCAACTCAATCATACACCGGAAAGTGGGTCAAATTTAACTTGTAAATTTTGAAAAGGACAACATACATACCGTGAACATTGCAAGTTAAATAACAGCTTGTAAGATTATTCTTAGGTTTTTTAGTGAACTTGATAGTGCTTAGTCACATTCGTATGTGACGAAGCACTATCAAGTTCAATAAAAACCTAACTTACACATAACATGAAAGTGGAACTAATCAAGTATATGTAAGTGATTAATATAAAAGTAATCAATAATAATCTTGGCTGATCTAGTGTTACACGTTGCGACAAGCTGGGGAGTGTCACCTACCGGCCTAGATTAATTGGCGCTGCGCCTGCGCCTGCGTATGCGCGCGTACATAATTATGTTACTATGTTATTACGGTATTTGAGCGATAGTGAAAACTACATGATGAAAAGTGGTAAAAGAAAATATTTTCTAAAGAAAACTTCATATCAACTGATGCGTTGGGTCTAGTCTAAATATATCATGACTTTGATTCCCGGATCAGAGAATATGCTCTTCAGTTTTTCCATAAAAAATTCTCAGCAGCAATAGACTTAAATTAGAACATTCACCGGTGTTGGCTACGGTACTCGTAAACCTCTGCCTACCCCCTAATATCAGAAGAGGTAGAAGAGCATTCCAAACATTCTAAGAAAAAAACTTAGCACTAGTAAATTCTTCAAAAACTCAGCATAGACGCTTAAGCACATAATACACATTCATAAACGCATCTTGGAATAAATGCCAACTCAATTTATATACTGTATAAAGTTTTGGTGATTTTTCAACAAAAAATAAGCTTATAGATACATAATATTGTACGCAAAAACATATGTGGGACGATGACACCCCAGATGCAATAAATAAAATAATAAATTAACTTGCACAATAGTTAAAATTGTCGTGGGAAATAACAACGAAATCAATTGACAACTTCCTTTCTTGGTTAGAAGTAAGCTAATTAGTTATAATTAACGTAAATTAAACAAACACTCACCCAAATCGAAATGTTCACACGTTACGAATAATGTCACTGAAATAGTTGTGTCACTATCACTTGAGAATCACTTGGACTTTCAAACTGCTTCTAACTTGTGGAAAAACTAAATACAAAAGAAAAAGCTATAATTAGTATTCACAAAAGAAATACGCACGAATACGCAAAGTTGAACCAACTCGATACGCCAAGTTGAAATACGCCAAAAAAGTGCTCTCAAATTAAATCGAGAGCGCGAATAGTTGTTTCTTGTGACGATATGTTAATTACCAACACCTAATAGATATTATAGCACAGTTCCTAGATTGTATAACGGACTCATAACGTGTATGTACAGCAAGAACTCCAGTACAGCTAGCACAATGCCTTCCCACGCCGGCTAAAAGTCCTGCGCTTACGCAAACACATAATTAGGTTCGTTTTTTACATCAAAACATTTGGACATTGTCTAACATATTCGACAAAGCAATGTTACTAAGTCTTTGTGAAAAAAATTAAACATTGAACTATTGTCAAAGCAAGTCGGGTGAGAAGATTAGATTAAAGGTTATGTAAAAAGTCGGTCATATGAATATAAACAAGATCTTTGAAAATGATATTCTGTGTACAATGCAATGCCGTGCAGCGGTATTTCTTATGATTTTTCATTTAAACTTTAACCTCGCTAAATTATGTGAATTTAAAGTTTTTGCATCACGTATTTAGAAGAAAGTTACGTCAAAATTACTAACTGTCGGAGTTTATTGATAAAATTACTGTAAATTGTAATCTAACTGGCAATTAGTATAATTTTATTGTTTTGAAAAGTTTTAACTTTCGCTCTCAATCTGTTCTATGATTCTATGAGATGTTATCACGAATCTGAATGTAACATAAAACTTGTAGTCTGAGCAAAAAAAAAAAACTATTTTTCTTAACACTTTTAAACTCTTAACAACCCTTAAATATTACTTAAACAAAAAATCCCAAAAATAAACAAAACAACTAGTCCCTAAAATAGAAACAAACGCAACAAATTAAAAGCAGTTCAAAAGATACGCCAACAGAAAAAAACAGAAACGAAAAATTTAAATAAAATAAAAATAAAATAAAAAATACCGAATAAATGTGTGCTTTAGCGACGCGTAAGGATGCGCTCGCGACGGTCGGCCGTCGACGAAGACTGCGGGCTCTGCGCGGGCGCCGGTGGCTCGGAGGGGCGGCAGAACATCCGCGATTGTTCTCTTTATTACTCAAACTTTATACACAGATGTACTAACGTTGTAGGCTGGTGATATTGCAAAATGTTTGGGTGTTTAGCTAGTGATAGCATGCGGGTTTGCTTAGAAGCTTGGATTGTAAAGTTGGCCTTTCAATGTGTCATTTTTCGAATTTGAAAAGTAATTAAATGTAGGGAAACATACATAAAGTTCTGTAGAGGAATTAAGAGACTTTTGTACCTATACTAGCCCAATGCAGAAATTAATGTACATATTACTTCATTAATTTCTCTATGTAGCACTCTAGAATATTTATTTATGCTATATTTAAAAGAGAAGGTTAGATTATTTTACTGTTCTGATCTAACTTTCTAACTGTTCAGAATCCATAATTAATCAACAAATTGTGATGTTAATTATGGACTGCAAAATCCAAAAACCAGCTTTCTCAAAAATGATCTAAAAAAAACATTTCAACGGAAAATCGAATCGGAATCATCTGCTTTCGCTGTTCAAGGTTTTGCCTAAACACGCACGATCCATTACTGCTCTATATCCGTGACTTTACATTGTAACCACATAGAGTAATGGTTGAAACTTCAACGATTGATCTATGAGTGATGGAGAGAGTAGGGTCCTGGTTTGCATCCCTGGATCTGGTCTGTAGCAGGCTGCTCCTATAACATAGTTGGGGACTCTGTCTAATTTTTTTGAGAAAAACATTCGTGATGTAATAACAGTTTAGCATAACATCTCGCATCATTATAATTATAGGAATATAAAAAAAGCTATTACGAGTATGATAAAAAAACAAACATTGGTTTTGCCTCATGAAGACCTAAGAATTTCGTTGCCTTTAAAATGCACTACACTAAACATTTCTACATCTAAAATAGTTAGAAGTAACAATGGTCCAGCGGTCAAAGGGTCGACTGGCGAGTGAGGTCGTGGGTTCAAATCCTGACTCACTGAACAATGATGAACCAACTACTTAGTTGAATGAAGTCACTCAAAGACAAAAGGGTACCAACTGAAGAAGGGCTAAAGTCCTGAAACAATGCTACAATTTCTTTGCATTTCCAAGCTGTAGGTATAAATCACTACTATTACTCGTGACTTTGCCCCTGTTCCTTTTTTGTTTCTAGTAGCCTAAATATTGACATTTTACTGAAATCACTAATATTAAATCATATAATTCATGATTCAGGAGGAGCTCGTGGCTAAGTAATAACAGCCGAACGGATCGCTCCATCAGGTTAAGCTACGCTTGCCGGGGTCGGTCCGTGGATGGGTGACCATATTTACATACCGAGACTCCTCCGTGCCTCGGAAAGCACGTTAAGCCGTTGGTCCCGGCTGTCATTCGTGGATCTCTGACAGTCATTACGAGTCGTCAAAAGCCCGAAAGTCTGACAACCAGTCTTACCAAGGGGTATCGTATTACCCAGTTAATGGGTTGTGGAGGTCAGATAGGTAGTCGCTCCATGTTAAATACTGGTATTCAGCTGCATCCGGTTAGACTGGAAGCCGACCTCAACATAGTTGGGAAAAGGCTAGGCGGATTGATTGATAGTTCAGGATTCACACAATCCAAAAATATTGGTCTTTACCTATGAAATTGCCGTTCTGCAGTACTGGCCATTTCAAATCAAAATAATTTTTGTTTGGCTAAGAATTCTAATTTCAAATTAATTTTATTTTAAAAACATGGATTTTTTTTTCCAAAAGTAGTCATTTGTTTATTGATTAGTGTTACATTTTCATCGCATTTCAATATTTTTCGTCATCATGGATACGTTCAAAATTCGAGTAATTATGGAATATGAGTACCGTCGTGGCAGCAACGCGGCACAAGCGGCACGCAACATCAACGACGTTTACGGAGCTAACACTACAAACCAACGCACCACTTGTTATTGGTTTGCTCGCTTCCGTTCTGGAAATTTCGACCTGAAAAATGAACCTCGCGGTCGTCCGAAGACTTTGGTCGACAATGACGAATTAACCCGTCGCGCGCCAATTAGCAGACACAATTGAAATTCTATTGTTATCTGTACACATGGTGTACAATCGACATTTTAAGAGTTAAAGGCGATTGTGGAAGCTGATGATACCTACACAATCTACGGCTGAATTAGCAGCAGCTTTCGACGTTAGCGTCAAAACAATATTGGTCCATTTGCGTCAAATTGGCAAGGCAAAAAAGTTTGACAAATGGGTGCCCCACGAACTCAATGATCGCCAGCGCGAAGTACGCGTCGAGACGTGCCTTGCACTGCTCAACAGACACACAAATGAAGGAATTTTGAACCGCATTGTTACCTGCAATGAAAAATGGATTCTGTTTGATAACCGCAAGTGCTCAGCAAGTTGGTTGGATCCTGGTTCAGCACCTAAATAATGCCCTAAACGAAAACTTACCCCTAGAAAAGTGATGGTCACTGTTTGGTGGTCTAGCGCCGGTGTGATTCATCACAGCTTCTTACCAAACGGGGTGAGCATTACTTCAGATGTGTACTGTGAAGAACTGAACACAATGATGGAGAAGCTGGCACACATCCAACCAGCATTGGTCAATCGCTCGTCTCCGCTGCTCCTGCACGACAACGCGCGACCTCATACTACACAGCAGACGGTCTCCAAGTTGCAAGAACTGGGGTTGGAAGCTCTCCATCATCCGCCCTACTCACCAGACCTTGCGCCTACAGACTACTACTTTTTCCAGAATTTAGATAACTTCTTGGCGGGAAAAAAATTCAATACCCGAGAGGCAGTACAAAATGCCTTTGAAGAATTTGTTGCCTCCCGTGCAGCTGATTTCTTTAAGAAGGGCATCAATAAACTGCCACTGCGTTGGCAAAGATGCATTGATTGCACGGGTGATTACTTCGATTAATACAAATAAAAAATGCATGAAAAAAATTCGTTTAAATTTTTTCATACAAAACGGCAATTTCATACGTAAAGACCTATTATCTGACACGACCTTTTAGTGAACGATCGAGGTCCGTACTCATGTCCTCTCACTCGCCGATCCGTTGCTTTAACCGTTGATCTATCGTCACTTCAATAGCGAGAAAATCAGATAACTGTGAGAAATATGCCAAAGCGTTGAAAATAGACCAAACTTCCAGGTCATAGTAAATAACGTACCGTACTTGTTTCCTGCTCTGATATCGGCGCGAGCTATTAGTAAATGATCACACCACGATGAAAAGATTGGCCAGTCAGTGAGGAAAGCTTTGGATTCCTAGGTACACTCCTACCAACTTATCTGTGAAATGGCGAAAATTGGAATTACAGCCGTCGTGTTATTTTATTATTTTTATATAGGTATCATTGTTTTTAATTTATAAAAACTATAATTCTTATTAAACGATTATGTCTAATGTGAAATTTCCTTCTTGAAAACTTACTCAATTTTGGGCACCTTATATTAATTAGCAACACTGAATCGACGGTGCCGTCCTCTTTCAGTTCACAGATAAGTTGGTAGGACTGTAAGCGGTACCGTCATATTATAACGGCCGTCATGAAAATCTGTCATTTTGACCACTATTTGACATTAAAGTCAAACCCCGCTGCCCAAAGATTTAAATCGCTAGATTTGCCCTCACCGAACTTAGTCACAAGAAAAAGTGTCCATCCATACTGAGAAGAGTGAGCTCACGCATTATTAAACCATGACAGTCAAGTGAAGTCACTGCATCATTGTGTGTCAGAGGTGTTAAAACGGAACAGAACGCACGATCTTTATATGCGGTAGGGCGAATCTAACGATTTAAATCTTTGCCACTGCCAAAATTTTCATGACAGCCGTCACTGCGGCCGTCATGTGGCGGCCACTGCCGCTGTTCTAGGAAACCGATGCTTTGGGCAGCAGGACGTCAAACGCAGCATCTATCTTTACATAGGTTATGAAGATGGTATTCCACTGCTACGTGGGATGGAGAGTTACCACGTTAGCTCCGTGGTTCATTTGTTTGCCGCAGCCACGTATAGCCATAGACAGCTATGGAACAGCGCCTTTAAGGATTTCATTTCATATAACTATTAATAATTGTGATATGTATCAATCCTTTCAAACTCGGTTTTCTTTAACAATGAGTGTCAATCGTCAGGGTATCGTCGACAGATGACGGAAGCTTCAGTCCTTAAGCTCAGCATTAAGTTGATACTGTATAGTTCAATCGTGAGCCTTTTAAGAGAATGACGATATATTGTTATGGAGTATAAGTTGAGAAGGGCTAGCATATTTACTACAATAGATTTTATAAACAGATTTACTAACAAATATATTTCACTTGGCTTGATTCTTTTATCAAACGCTTTACAGTTTTCTGAAAGTATGAAATTAAGATAAATTTTATTTGATCATAAATATAGCGATATTTATATACATACTAGCTTTTGTCAGCGGCTTCGCCCGCGTGTATGTCGGAAATTATCCCACGGGAACCTTCAACCGAGATGAAAAGTATCCTATGTCTTAATCCAGGTTATAAACTATCTGTATACCAAATTTCATCCAAAACCGTTCAGCCGTTTTTGCGTGATTGAGTAACAAATATCCAAACATACAAACTTTCACATTTATAATATAATATTAGTAGGATTTTGTATACAAAAGCTGTCAAACCGCAGTTTTGATTTCGTAGATAAAAGTTACCTAGAGATTGAAAAATCGGCCCTAAATAATTCAACGCAACTTATCCGGGGCCTTATTTACTAGATATAGGCCCTTAATGTGATTAATAGGTTGACAGCCTAATTGATGGAAAGTGACACCACCACCACTTATGGATCATCCTAAAAGAACCATTACAAATGTAACTAAAATGGGATACACCAATAGCTTATTTGGCGGCTGAGATTACAGTTTTACCAGTCGAAGAGCGTTGGTGGATCAGTGATAACGGCCGCGACTTACGAGTTGTAGGTCGTAGGTTCAAACTCAGGCAGGCGCTTTACTTTGTGTAAATAATTTCATCACCACTGCTCTCAAAACGGTGAAGGAAAACATCGTGAGGAAACCAGATTATCCTAGAACCAACAATTCATCTACCAACCCACACTGGGCCGCCGTCGTAGATTACAGCCCACTCCCTCTCGAAGAGAGGAGGCCTGTAAGAACAGCAGCAGCAGGGGAACACTGTAGGCTGGTTACTCGAATTATTTTAAGTACTAACTAAATTACAATTGTAGCAATAAGTATTTCTTAAGTATTTTGCTTCCTTCAACAGAGAAACGCACTTCTTTAGATAAAAACGCCAAACTTCAAAACCAAACTCATAAAATCAATAACCCAAACCTACACTCAACCGTTAGATAACTCTAACCCAACGATTATCACGCCTTCACAAACCGCGCCTGATTTATGGGGTCCTTCTTCAGTTCCCGGGTCGTGCACACTCTTCACGTAACGAGAACCATAGATTCTGCGGTGTGTGTACTAAGCACAACATAAAGTAAACCATTGTTTGTGTTTCGCTATAAAGAGTGGCTGTCCCCGTTTGTCTGTCTGTCTGTGGTGCACTACGTAACTGGTGTCATGGGCTCTGTGTGTGTTATCAGTAAGTTGATATCGGATATGGTTTTCCTATTTGGTAGAAAAAATATTAGGTATTTACGTGATTTTACAGTTAAAATACTGTATTTCTATAAACTTTAATGCACAACATGAAAGATTATTTCAATTATGATCTTTTTGACCTAACTATAAAGTGTATGAAAAAAAATACAATGTATTCTTGTGAAAGTCGCCTATACAATTTATGAATATTTTTTTACCACTTTCACATAAAATATTTGAGTAAAAAAATATTAAACTTAGTAAAATTTTAGAGAAAAAGGGGCAAAGAATTTCTTTTGATTTCGGCTACTTATTAGAACTCTCGTTCATAAAATTAAAACAACAGAAATAAACTTCGGTTCAAAATCTTTCAATATCCTGAAAAAAAATTACAAAAAATTAAAAAAAATGGGCAGTAAACAATCTTTTAAAACAACCTTAATTTCGCAATATAAACTCAACGCAAAACAAAAAAGTAGCTCATTCATATAGATCATAACTGAAATGATCTTTCATGTTGTGCATTAAAACTTATAGAAATACAGTATTTTATCTGTAAAATCACGTAATCAGCGAAATCAGCAAAATTTCGTATACGGAATCTTAAATGTCATTATTAAAGATCTGTGTAGTTGCCTATTATAATAGAATTGACATAATATATCCATTTATTTAACTCTTTGTCCGCGTAAAATTTCAGCCCCCAACACACCGCGTCGCGTCGCATCGCCCGTCTGCGCTATTAATTCGTTTTCGTTTCTTTTTTCTCAGCTCCTAAGGGTCCTAGCGTCCTAGGGTCCTAGGGACCCAGGCGCTTTACTTTGTGTAAATAATTCAATTTCAATTTCATTTATTTGCATACCATAATGTAAATACAGGTGTTACAAATAGGCTTAAAGCTAAGTTACAATTATGGACCCTGTAAGGGCACAGCAACATTACAAAAAGGATAAATAATTAAATTAAAATTAAACATTAAAATTAAATAATAGCATTTAGGACATGGATAATTCTTATTTATATTAAATATATTTAGATTTTATAATAAATACAACATTTAAAAAAATTATTGCAAGTCCAGTCACAGTTTATCATTCATGTATTCATTTATATTATAGTAGCTTTTGTTTATTAGAAATAGCTTTAATTTATTACTGAACATATTATATTTATTTATATTCTTAAGATATTCCGGTAGTTTATTATAAATTTTTATTGACATTACATATGTACTTTACTAATTTCATCACCACTGCTCTCAAAACGGTGAAGGAAAACATCGTGAAGATACCGGCATATCCCAGAACCAAACATTCGAAGACATGTGACATCTACCAACCCGCACTGGACCCGCGTGGTGGATTACAGCCCACTCCCTCTCACCGAGAGGAGGCCTGTGTCCCAGCAGTGCGAACGTTATAGGCTGATTATGTGTGACTGAATATATGACCTCCACAACCCAGTTGCTGGGCCACGGAAAGACAAACCTCTTATATCTATTCCATGGGTGCAACCATGCAAGCGCATAGCCGATGCACCAATCAACTCTTCAAATCTATTGAGAAACCCTTATTTCTTAAAGTTTAATGAGCCTGTCTCAATAGTTCAGGGTTACCAGCTAATAATGCTGACACATGTCCGTCTGTCTGTCTGATTGGACACGCCGTCACGTGGGTGCTGTTAAGAAATTGGCTCGGCTAATCACTGGACAGCTATAATGTGATAATGGTGGTGGGTTCAATTAGGTGTGAATACTGCCAAGGTTGGCAGTGTAGGTTTTGATTAATTGCTGTGGCATTTCTTTTTAGGGGTTATCAATGAGGTGCAATCTGCTTTGAGCTGTTTTATATCTACAATTTACGCGTAAGGGCGAATTCGACCAAACTTTTATACCTAGTTTATGCTTTTTTTCAGCGAATAAATGTTTAATTATTGACAATTTTCCTTTACAAAAACTGTCAGAAGTCAATTTTATTCAGCGAATAAAAGATATCTGACTAAGGAGCTCGTGGCTAAGTAAAAACAGCCGCACGGGTCGATCCATCTGGTTAAGCTACGCTTACCGGGGTTGGTCAGTGGATGGGTGACCATCTTTACAAACCGAGACCATCTTTACCTCCGTGCCTCGGAAAGCACGTTAAGCCGCTGGTCCCGGCTGTCATTCGTGGATCTTTGACAGTCGTTACGGGTCGTCAGAAGCCCGAAAGTCTGACAATCAGTCTTACCAAGGGGTATCGTATTACCCAGTTACTGGGTTGTGGAGGTCAGATAGGCAGTCGCTCCATGTAAAATAATGGTATTCAGCTGCATCCGATTAGACTGGAAGCCGACACCATCATGGTTGGGAAAAGGCTAGGCAGATTGAATAAAAGATATCTGACTTTGGTAAATCAGCTCTTAGTCAATGAATGAATGAAGAAAGAGTGATGGCACGTAGTGTTCAGCTGAAAAAATATGTTTTAACACAATATAACACATAATATGCTTGTGTTATAAAACTTATAATTAACACAAGTCATTTTAATTGCAGTGGTGGAGCAAAGGTGCCCCAGTGGTAACGGTCGCGACTTACGAGTTGTAGGTCGTAGGTTCGAACCCAGGCAGGCGTTTTACTTTGTGTAAATTATTTCATCACCACTGCTCACAAAACGATGAAGGAAAACATCGTGAGGAAACCGGCATGTCCTAGAATCAAAAATTCGAAGACTTGTGACATCTGCCAACCCGCTGGGCCCGCGTGGTGGATTACAGCCCGCTCCCTCTCACAGAAAGGAGGCCTGTGTCCCAGCAGTGGGAACGTTATAGGCTGATTATGTATTTTAATTGCATTATTAAGCGGACGTTTAATTGTTTGGTATTTATATACGTTAATATTAATGATTTATGTTGATTTTTTTGTAACGAAGAAAAATGTTTTTGCACAAATAGAATAGAATAAAATTTATTATTTATGTTTGCTTACAGGTTTATAGAAATAAAGTTGGTCAGAATTAAGAAAAGTGTCTCTGCAACATACTCGTAACCTACACCTTGGGTGTACAATTACAGAAAATAACAAGAAAAATCGAACCTGGATAAAATATAAAGCTACAGCTACTACATAATTATGTGCAAGAACTAAGTAGGTAATATAAAATGAAAGATACAAATATAATATGAAAAATTATATCATTAGACACACACGCACCCCCACCCCCACACACACACTCCCACATACACTCGTCAAAATTGATTGTATTTTTTCCTTTCTTTGTTTCTTTATATGTATACCTATTTGTACTCGTACGTTTCTAATATAAGAGCGGAGCCATCAACTACAGGATTTTAATATGTCTAAATGGAGACTCCTCGACATGCAATGTAAACCAAATAAGATATACGAAATAAATTTATTTTATTTTTATTTTTTTACAATATAAAAAAAAAAACTATAATTTATTTGACATTACAAATATTATACTTACACGATAATACTAAAGACAAAGGTGCGAAAAAATCGAATTAAAAAAAAAACTAAAAAGATTAAAATTAAAAAGTTAATTAAAAGTTATAAAATTATAGTCTACTGATTGAGTATATTATGTTAGTAAATGTAAAAAGAAACCTAACTAAATAAATAGGTTATTACTTATTTTTACAGTTCGGAAAAATATCACATTAATATTATAGAGGCGGTGAGTGTGTGTGTGTTTGTATGTTTGTTACTTCTTCACGCTCAAACGGCGAGACTGATTTGGATGAAATTTGATATGTGATAGCTTATACCCTGGACTAACACATAGAAAGAAAAAAGAAAAGAAAGAAAAAGTATTTATTGTGACTCGCACAGGGAGATCACCAACTAAACTAAAAACAATAATAAAAGTTTGAAATAAGAAAATAAAAATAAATTTAAAAAAAATTAAAAAAAAAACACACGTATACACACCCCTACACAGCTTACTTTTTGTCCCGGTGTACGCGGGTAAAGCCTCGGAGCGCAGCTAGTTATTAATAAATAGTTACAGCTAACCTACTTAGATCGCTTCTACTGTTCTTTGTTTCTGTGTTCAACAACCAGCCTCAGTGGCTCCGCCGCCCGATCCTGCACAAAAATAACTAAATTAACATTCCAAGAAAAATTAATCTAAACGTTTTTAACGCAACGAAAACTTGATTAAATCCTTTTAATTTGCGGTATACGAGTACTACCAACCCTTCAATGTCAACGGTTTAGACACTGCGAAACATCATAAATAACTGTTATCACAAGAATTGTGTTAAAATTGTCGTTATTCGTCTGTCCTTGGGACGAAGCGTGACTGCTGTATATTTTGTTGTTTAACGGAGCACCGAGCTTTTTATACACACAAACACGTTTTTATAACCATTGTCTGAAGTAGTAAACAATTAAATTAAAATCTAGGGAAATATATTGGTATTATTGGGGATATATACTAGACAGTATTACACGATGGAAACATGATTTGATAAAGTTGGCTCGATAGAATAAATTCGGAAAGTTGAGGTAACTTTGATACCGCTTGGTAAGACTGGTAATCGGACTTTCGGGCTTCTGACGGCCCGTAACGACTGCCAAAGATCCACGGATGACAGCCGGGACCAACGACTTAACGTGCTTTCCGAGGCACGGAGGAGTCTCGGTATGTAAAGATGGTCACCCATGCACGGACCGACCCCGGCAAGCATAGCTTAACCTGATGGATCAACCAGTACGGCTGTTATTACTTAGCCACGAGCTCCTCTTTTAATCACTAACCAAAACCTATTAATTTTGATCTTCAAAATTTAAAAATGACAAAATGCGTTTATTTAAATGAATTGTCGTTGACAAATCGCAGCGATTACGCAGCGGTGTCGCAAATTAGTGGAAAGATGAAAATAAATGTTGTGCGCAAGCTGCGGTCGAGTGTTAGAAAAACTGTGGAAACTTAATAATAGTATAACGTTGTGGCTTTAATTTGAAAAGGAAATAGTTACCTTGAAATAGCGTTGCTATGGTGATACGGGGAAAAAAACATCTTGGTTGATTTTCTTGCTTGTTTAGCCTAATCAGCCTATAATGTCCCCACTGCTGGGACACACGCCTCCTCTCAGTGAGAGGAAGCGGGCTGTAATCCACCATGCGGGCCCAGTTTGGGTTGGTAGATGTCACATGACTTCGAAAGTTTGGGTCTAGGGTATTCTATATAGGTTTCCTCACAATGTTTTCCTTCACCGTTTTGAGAGCAGTGGTGATGAAATAATTTTTTTCACTACACTTCCTCGAAAACTGGTTCATATCGCACTACGATTAGGTTCACAATGCAATGTATTTCACACGCGTGCAATTTTTCATTTTCCACTACGTGTGCGGGAATAAAAATTTTCACAGATAACTATGTAGGTACCTATACTTAGTCCAAATTGGTTCAATGCCTCTATTCACAGGTGAATGTTTTTTTTTTAATCTCGGCAAAGAGATAATATGCGTCTTTACGGCATTAATATTTTTTGAATATTTAAATAATGTTTATCTATAAATAGAATATCATCAAAAACCATGATTATTACAATAAAAAAAAGAATAGATTTGAAGAGTTGATTGGTGCATCGGCTATGCGCGTTGTATTCGCCTCGCCGCCAGAGAGAACTCTCAGAGTGCTTGGGAGCAATTACTAACCTTCCCGTTTAGGATTCTACATGTGCAAAAGAATTTGGCAAATAAAAAAACTTTAACATCACAAATCAAGGATAATTGCAACATTTCGGCTCAAAGTTTCGACCCTAAATTAACAGCACACCTTCCCCAAAGAGGTTTATTGCACTATGTGGAGTCTAAACTAGGCGAGGGTGATATCAGAGGTGCAGCTAGGATCATCTTTAGTAGCGATGTGGTTGCGCCGTACTCTCCAGAGACACTTACAGCTCTGGAGAGCAAACACCCTACCCCGGCAGATGATCTCTCCTTTCCTGACCCACCCGATCTGGAATCCAACTCACTTGTAATTACAGCACAACAAGTGTATGCGGCCGTGTGCTCCTTGAAGTGGCTCCGCCGGCGGCCTCGACGGCCTGACACCTCAACACCTGAAGGACTTAATGTGTTCAGGCGCCGGTGAGGCTGGTGAGTCCCTTTTGGAGGAGCTAACGGCCCTCATTAATCTCATGCTCTCCGGCAATGTGAACGAAGCCGTCATTGATATCTTGTATGGGGCAAATCTATGTGCCCTGCGCAAGAAGGATGGCGGCATTCGTCCCATTGCCGTAGGGCTCACTTATCGTCGTATCGCAGCCAAAATTTGCTGTGCTTTCTACAGCGAAACACTGGCCAGCAAATTCCAGCCCCTACAGCTGGGCTTCGGGTCTAAAGGGGGCTGTGAGGCTGCGGTACATGCATTATCCACTTACATCAATAGCGGTAAAGGTGAGGTCATCCTTAAGGTTGACATTAAGAACGCTTTCAATTCCGTAAACAGGGACACCTTGTTGACAGAAGTTCAAAAAGAAATACCCAAAATTAACAGTTTTCTTTATCAATGTTATAGGCACCCCTCTAAATTACTTTATAAAGACAACCTTTTGAAATCAGCCGTTGGATGTCAACAGGGTGACCCTCTTGGGCCAGTCATTTTTAGTTTGGCAATAAATCCAATTATTCGTCAATTAAATTCTAAATTCAACGTTTGGTATTTGGATGACGGAACCCTAGGAGGTGATGTAGACACAGTCTTAAAAGATTTAGTTTTTTTAAAAGAAAAATTCAGTTCCATTGGCCTAGACCTTAACCTCTCAAAATGTGAAATTTATCTTCCCCAAACCACTGACAGACAGACTACCATATCAAAATTTAATACAATAGCACCAAATATCAAAATTATGGAAAGAAACTCTCTTCACCTCCTGGGATCCCCAATTTTTGACGAATCCTTTCCAACGTTTATTGAGGAGAAAATACAAAATTTTCATGATGTCTCGGAACGACTTTACAAAATTAATATTCATTCGGCCTTCACACTCATTCGATACTGTTGCTTTGGACCAAAATTCACATATAGCCTTCGCTCCTCCCATCTTTGGAAGCATCCACAACTTTTAGAAAAAGTAGACCAAATTATTAGAAACACACTAACTTCTATCCTAAATGTGGCCCTGGACGACCGAGCGTGGCAGCAAGCTACTCTTCCCATCCGCCTGGGTGGTCTCGGCGTCCGCAAAATTTCAAGTATTAGTTTACCGGCGTTCCTCTCCTCGGTCCACAGTACCGATAAATTAACCAGGAAAATTTTATCTTCCTCACTGGTCGATTTTGAGGTACCGTTTTTGACCGATGCGTTGAACGCTTGGAAAATGGCTTGTCCCAATACGGATTTGCCTGACAACCCGTCCTCCCAGAAACTGTGGGACGTGCCGCTCTGCAGTACTATACGGAATACCCTATTAAACACGTCTTTTAATACTGTTGAGCGTGCCCGTCTGCTGGCTGTGGGAGAATGGGAGTCAGGCTTGTGGCTTCAGGCGCTCCCGTCATCCACCATAGGTACTATGATGGATGACTCATCGTTTCGGCTCGCTACGTGTCTCCGCTTGGGCGCACCTTGTGTTGCTCCGCATCGGTGTCACTGCGGTGACGCTGTCGACAGTCTCGGGCACCATGGCTTGTCCTGCTACAGGAGCGCAGGTCGCATAGCACGGCACGCCAGCATCAACGACATTATTCGTCGAGCTCTTGTTACCGCCGGCGTACCAGCGGTATTAGAACCAAACGGCTTGGTACGTGACGATGGGAAGAGACCAGATGGCATGACGTTGTTGCCTTGGAAGATGGGTAGGCCTCTGGCGTGGGACGCAACTTGTGTCGACACCCTTGCGCCATCTCATGTTCCAAGCACGACGTGCTGTGCTGGCGCCGCTGCTGCGGCTGCTGAGACCCTCAAGCGGCGCAAATACTGTAACCTTATAGGTAACTACAGTTTTGAGCCGTTTGGGGTCGAAACGCTCGGGTCATGGGGCCCGAGTGCGCGTCTACTTTTTAAGGAAATTTCTCGCCGACTGGTCGAGGCTTCACGTGACCAGAGGGCTGGCTCGTTCTTTGGCCAAAGAATTAGCATTGCCATTCAACGTGGCAATGCTGCCAGTCTTCTGGGCACGTTTCCGGATGACATCGATGCGGACGAGTACTTCGACGCCTAAGTGTCCTTTTGTTTTGTATTTATTTGTATAGTTAGTTAGTTAGTCATTTACGTTAAAAAATATTTCTATTGTTTGATAAGTTTGTTGAATAAATTCACCTCCATAAAAAAAAACGTTTATGAACAAATTAACATTTATTTGTGTTCTAAACTCAAAAATATTTGAATTTTCTATTTTTCATATCAGGCTGATTAACGGCTTTATACCTTTTGCTTCTCCTTCAACCTGGCGAAAGCAAAGCGCGGAAAAAAAAAGAAAATTTAAATCATAGTTTCCTAATAATTCATGACAAAAATATTTTTCGTTATTTTATTTTATTTCTTCAAAAGTGTATTGAAAAACGTCGTTTGATACACGTGGACATTTGTTATTGCAGTTCTCGGCTCAAAACAACCTCGCCTATGGCTCGGGTGTTAATTCCAATTCAATAACAAAAATTCCCCACTTGTATCAAAATACTACCACTGCTCTCAGCGTGAAGTTGTTTACAAAACATAAACAGAATTTGAGAATCAAAGGTTTTAGTAATTTATGTTCTTGTTGAAATGAAACTGTAGTAAGTATATTTTTTATGAATTGCATACATTGGCAGACCAAACCAAACATTTAGGAAAATGCTATACGAGTAGGGGAAGACCAAAGAAACGATGGATGGACTGTGTGAAAGATGATATGGCTAGGAAGGGGGTGACTACCGAGATGACGACTAATAGAGAAGTATAGAAGAAAAAGACATGTTGCGCCGACCCCAAGTAAATTTAGGATAAGTAGTATACGAAGGGTATTATTAAGATGCAGCTTAGGAAACGTCAAAAAGTGGACTGCGATATTTATGCTGAGATGTAAAGCTTCCTTTTCCGTAGGCACACACACTATGGTCAAGTTTTAGGAGATCTGACATCATTGTTCCCTTTAACTTTACACCATAACTTGAGTTACGTAGTCTTCACCTTAAGAGCTTTTTAAATCCTTTAAAAAAGAAAATGTTGTATTACCTACTTAACTTTTAAAATTATAATTTCATCATCATCTAGATTTCTCTTGCCATAAAATCAGAGTAGTCATCATTAATTTAGCCGCGACTCGGGTCCTGTCGGTATCTCGTCCCCAGATCACCCGGTAGGCGACGTTGCGCAAGCGATGCTACGTGAGATTCTAATACAATATCACTGTGTAATATCGCATCCGTTACGTACGACGCCATTTTGGAAAATTGTCCCGATAAGGTGAACATTTGGGATGGTAGAAAGTTTGTTTTCCTAAAGTGATTTTAGGTAATAGTGATGTCATTTTTTCGCAGCTCGATACTCTTCCTGTCTGACAGAAATTGATACTATTTTTAAGGGGCAGCCAGGTAAAATGGTATATAATATTTATAGATAATCGGGAAAAAGCTGTTCGGATTAGTTCGAAGTGTGCAGAGCCGACGCGAACAAGATTCAGCTAGAATAGACGCCGAACGGAGTTTGCCGAATGAAAGCTGAATATGTATAGTAATTGCTTCGGGTCGGCTTTTTTGTTCAATCGAAGGTGCGCAGCGGAACAAGTGTGTATACATAGCACCTCTAAAACGAACTTCAGGAACATTTATTAGTTTTTTGTCTACCTAGCAGCGCATTTTTTTTTTTGTGGTGATTTTTTTATATAATCCTTTTTATAACGGGTTTATCCGTTGACAGATGACCAATGTTATACCTAATCGTGTTGCATTGCAAGTGATAGTTATGCATTTCTCCGAAGGTTTTACTAAACAATGTTTGTGTTTTACTCCAAATCTCTAGAACTGCTTGCCATTATCGATGTGGAGTATCCTCAGAAACAAATCGACATAGCAACTCAGCCAGTCGTAGTCCACTGCTGGACGTAGGCCTCTCCCAGGCTGCGCCACAACACCCTGTCCTTTCGCCTTCCGCGTCCAGTCGTCAGTCCATTTAGCTAAGGGACGTCTAGTATCGTCTAAATCTACATAGAGTTACATAAATTAATGATCTTTAACAACTTGACAGATTGATTCTGACAGACTTTTAATAATGATGCTTATAAAAGTGGGCCGGTAATGTAATGTAATGTCAAAACAAAAGATCATTATGTAAGTATCGGAGATTGATAATGATAACAAAAGGTGCGATTGGACTTCAAGTATGTGGCGAGGGATAATGAATGTCAGAACAATTTAGACAGGCATTAAGAGAAGACACAAGTAGTGTCTAGTCTAAGTGAGCAAAACGACTCTACACTGTCGATTTCTTATGCAAATTAAATCCAACAATGTTGCTTGGAATTATGTAATCAATAACGTCTGCACAATTTTTCTGATTTTTGAACGTTACTTTAAGCAATGTTTCTAAATAAACACTTTTATTTATTGATTTGTTCGATATGGGATTCGAACTCAAGACTAAACAGTCACTCTATAATCATAATCAGACTATAATGTTCCCATTGCTGGGACACAGGCCTCCTCTCTTTGAGAGGGTGTGCATAGGCTGTAATCTCCACGCGGGCCCAGTACGGATTGGTAGATATCACATGTCTTCAAATTTTAAATTAGGACATGCCGGTTTCCTCACGATGTTTTCCTTCACCGTTTTGCGAGCCGTCATGGTGATATTTACACAATTAAAGGCTCGAATCTTTCAAACAAGTGCGACACGCGATATAATCGCGCGCGACACAAAGGCACCGCGTGTTAGCCTTAAATCACCTGCTTAGGTTCGACCCCACGACCTAAGAAGTCAAAAAAGAAGTTGCAAGAAGTAGAAGTCGTAAGTCGGAGCCGTCACCATTGTTCACCACTGCTCTTCCACTGGGCCATCACGCTCTCCAGTCACTCTAGCTAACTCGTATTAACGAGTAGATCAATAAAACAAAAACAAACACGAAAACTGATCGAAGAATACACGAGAAGAAGTTGCTAAAAGCAAAAAATTACTAGCCTTTTCCGAACTATGTTAGGGACGCCTTCCAGTCTTGCCAGATGCAGCTGAATACCAGTATTTTACATGGAGCGACTGCCTGTCTGACCTCCACAACCCAGTTACTGGGTAATACGATACCCTTACGTAAGACTGGTTGTCAGACTTTCGGGCTTCTGACTATCACTAACGACTCTCAAAGATCCACAAATGACAGCCGGGACCGACGGGGACGGAGGGGTCTTGTTACGTAAAGATGGTCACCCATCCAGGGACCAACCGCGGCAAGCGTAGCTTAACCTGATCGAACGACCCGTGCAGCTGTTATTACTTAGCCATTAGCCTCTCCATGCCACTGTAAATTAAAAGCACGTAATGTTTTTCGAATGAAAATGAAAACAAATGGATAAGATAACATACCTTGGACGCCAATTTGTAGTACTTACCACTTACAAAATTTAGTTCTTTGAATTGATTGAATAGTTAAAGGCAAAATTCTAATTTAAAATCACACTAGGCAATTTAGTGCGAATTTCACCAATGAAACTGACCGTGATCAGCACATCTAAACTGCGTTCAAGAGCTGCCATTGTCAATATTCCACCGACAGTAATGACACTGACACCACTTAAACGTGGTTTATGTCCTGATGATCGCGTTCAGTTTCATTGGTGAATTCCGCACTTCGATGATGTTTCAATTACAATTTTGACTAAACAACACACATGACATTATTTGTCATTAAAACAAATACAGATGAATGTGTTACTAATTTTTAATTTCCTTTAATGAGTGACTGCGTAAGAATTAACCATGGACAGGGTTTGTTATGAGTGATGGCTCAGTGGTAACGACCGCGACTTACTTACGATTTGTAGGTCGTAGGGTCGAACCAAGGCAGGCGCTTTACTTTGTGTTTCATCACCACTACTCTCAAAATGGCGAAAACATTGTAAAGAAACCGGCATGTCCTAGAACCAAAAAATGGAAGTCATGTGACATCTGACCCGTACTGGTAGATAACGCCCACTCCCTCTCGAAAAGAGGAGGCCTGTGTCCCAGCATGGGAACACTATAGGCTGATTATGCTAGTGTTTGTTTTACACTTTCATCAGATTGGTACTTTTGGAACCACCATTGTTGGTTATCTGGTTTTTTCGTGCACTCATAGTGATACAGACTACTACAATATCGGCTCCACTGTCCACCCGCACTGTGCGCCCGCACAATTTTGGAAAAAAAAAAATTCTAAAGTTTCAGAAAATCTAACTTAGTTACACATTAAAATTGAACACACCCGCGTCTGAAACTTCACAATTTTATAGCGTGTTGATGTCTTCGAGCAAAACACTTTCGCAAAATATTACACTGCGCAAGCTGTTTTTGAGAAAAAAAAAATCTAAAGTTTGTATCAACCTATCACACTAAATACTTAAGATGCAAGAGCAAGCGAAGCGAGCTCGGTACTTGGGGCAGCCCGACTTGGACAGGTTAGGTTCTTTGTGGTTATTTTTTTTAAACTACTCAGAAATAGGAGCCCCGCTAAGCGGGGCTCCGTCGACCACGCCGTACTTCAAAAATTTAGTATCTATGTGACCTTGACCTTTGAGACGTTTTAAAATGACCTTAAAAAAATGTTTTTTCTCGACAATTTTTTTTTTGTGCACTTTGTGGTTTTCAAAAATACATTAAAAAGGGTCTATTCTACCCAAAAAAATAGCTACTATAAAAAAGCGACGGGTGCTAAAGTACAGTGGTTCCACAATATCTTGCCAACATAATTTTTCACTTAACCATCAATCACTTCACCATACCTTCCTCCTGCCCGCTGCCGAACCGCCGCCGCCGCGCCCTCTGACCTGGCTCTAACTGGCATGCTTGTTGATATTCAATCACGTTGCAACGTCAGCGAGAAAGTAGCTGTACCTAATCATTTATCTTCATTGAGTATTCACAGGAAGACTTACGTGGAAGTGTTTATTGGTGCTTCTTAACATTTCCTTGAAGAACTGGAAAGGCACTACAACGAGTACAAAAAGACGCTTAACGAAGCCGAGAGTGGTTCCCGCGTCTTTTGTAGTACTATAAAGGGCTTCACGCCCTTATATTATACCTACTGGAATCCTAATCCTAACTAATATTATATTATAAATGCGAAAGTGAGTTTGTTTGTTTGTTACGCTTTGACGCTAAAACGGCTGAACGGATTTAGATGAAATTTAGCACATGGGTAAACCATGACCAGGAGAAGGACATAGGCTACTTTTCATCCGCAGACGAAGTCGTGCGTAACAGCTAGTCATCAATAAAAGGCGTATTTTATAATAGACAACTCTTAAATAATCCTATAGTGTAATCCACATATTTTACATTGAACTCTGTGCTCTTATAGCTGATCCTCCATTCTTTTTTAATCTTCTAAAAATATGAAATACACTCGACAGCAATGAATTAAGGTCACTTAAAGATTCCCACCTGAAAGTCTCGGAAACTAAACTTAATGAAATAAATTGTGTTTATTAAACAATTAAATGTTCTCAAGATACGAACTATGACTACAATTCCAATCCCATAAATCTAGAAAGGGGTAGGTACCTACACAAACATTTTAAAATAGTATTTTAAAATTTTCTTTTTGTTTACGATTTTTCAAAAACGCTGAACCGCATATTTCTTTGTTGCCTACCAAAAGCATAAATTTGAATTTTCATGTCCCTAACTTAAGAAATGCTGGGTTTCCCATACAAACTTTCATCCCCTATATCACCCGCTGTAGAATTATTTTTGAGAAAAAAAGTAGCCTATGTCCTTCCCCAGGATGCCATATAGACACAATTTATTCCATTAAGCTAGCATTCTTAGTTACCGACACTTTCAGGTATCTTTATGTGACCCTAATTCACTGCTCTCGAGTGTAGTACCCATGGAGAAAAGAATGAAGCGGAGATGCCGCAAGGCCTAATCTCTTTAGAAACAAGCGTCGCCTGAATGCGGGTGAGAGGGGTACGAGGTACGGCGATGGCTACGCCCCACGATGGAAATCCCGCCCATTTTTTGTAACGCCATCTACCGGTGAAAGGAATAATTGCAGTGAAACTGAACTAGATATTTTTATTTTAATTCGTCTACTGGCCACTATGGCGTAACACATCATGACACATTGTTCCAGAAGATTCTAAGGGTATTAATATGGCGGGACCACATTATTTATTACCCAACTGCGGGTGAAGCCCAAAAGGTCTCATCTCCGCTTCATTCTCTACTCCGTGGTAGTACCCTATTTATCACATCAAATATGCCAATCAACTTGTAATATATTAGGGAAGGTTGCACGGTAAAGCCTCTACAGTACTTCCCGTCATTGTGATTATTTTTTGTACAAGGTATGGTCTCTGGAAATCTTCTGGTTACGGAGTTATTGAAGATCAAAGTTCCAACTTTTTTCACGAAAACCAGTTCTAAATGTCTTACTGTATTGTCTTTACTTATCTTTAAATACTCCCATAACTCCTGCATCGTTGCATGCACCCAAAAACACATTTATTTGCGTGCGTAACATTGCGCGCTGCGGCAATCAAAGATTCTTCTCACCAAAAATAAAAGACGTTTCCCAGGAATCATATTTGCGCAATGTTACTTACGAGTAGTTTGATGTGCAGAATGCGGAGATAACGGTTATGTGATGGGTCTTTGTATAACCCTGTATTCTTAATGTAACTTGTACATTATTAGGAGACATTATACGCCTTGTTGATTCTCGAGGAGCTCGTGGCTAAGTAATAACAGCCGCACGGGTCGATCCATCAGGTTAAGCTACGCTTGCCGGGGTTGTTCCGTGGATGGGTGACCATCTTTACATACCGAGACTCCTCCGTGCCTCGGAAAGCACGTTAAGCCGTTGGTCCCGGCTGTTATTCGTGGATTTTTGACAGTCGTTACGGGTCGTCAGAAGCCCGAAAGTCTGACAATTAGTCTTACCAAGGGGTATCGTATTACCCAGTTAATGGGTAGTGGAGGTCAGATAGGCAGTCGCTCCGTGTAAAATAATGGTATTCAGCTGCATCCGGTTAGACTGGAAGCCGACCCCAACATAGTTGGGAAAAGGCTAGGCAGATTGATCTATACGCCTTGTTGATTCTATAATTTAACAAGGGTCATATGATTCATCTTTCATTACCTAATAGGGTTCAAGTTTCTTTGATCATGCGTCTTTGTCCGTTGATTTCTTATCAAGATATATGTCCGAATAGCCACTACTTACCGAATAAATTCAAAAATGGAATAAATTTTGTATGAAATTATCTGCCAAGTAAGTTAATAGGAACTTAGTCGTAGGTGATGATACAGGCTTTAAGTGAAATTTATACGATTACAACAGTGAGCATGCTTCGCACAGGTGCAATTTATACTGATGTGGTGACATGTCAAAGCATCGACAATTCTGTGCTTTATCTAAGCCTAAATATTAATGTATTATAGGTTGGTAAACCAAAACCACCAAAACTAATAAACCTAATAAGCCTTCCGGAATAAATTCTCTAAATGATGGTGAAAACCGCATCATCCATTGTGTAGTTAAGACGAATTAGCGGTCACACAGACAGACACGATAGGCGTGTTCCATCTGTATTTATGTATCTGTCGGCGCCAGGCCAGGGCGCAAATCACCGTAGCCTAAACAACGCCTGCAGTACATAATTCACCAATATTAGAATTAGAGGAAACATGTCATCATAAATCTCATAATATTATCTTGGTTAAGATTTGTCAATTAGTTAAACTGGGGAAACGATAATTTGTTCGTTTCCCACAGCACTTTATAAACTAG
This sequence comes from Cosmia pyralina, assembly GCA_946251885.1. NCBI lineage: Eukaryota > Metazoa > Arthropoda > Insecta > Lepidoptera > Noctuidae > Cosmia > Cosmia pyralina. The sequence goes on from OX276363.1 coordinate 1,351,263, forward strand.
CCATAAATCTAACATCTTTATTACCTCTTATGTTGCTTTTTAACCGACTTCAAAAAGGAGGAGGTTCTCAATTCGTCGGAACCTTTTTTTTTTTTTTTTCATTTTTTTTATGTATGTTCCCCGATTACTCGAAGATGGCTGGACCGATTTGGATTTTTTTTTTTTTTTGTTTGAGAGGGTATACTTCCCAGGTGGTCCCATGATCATCAAGTAGTAGTAGTTTTTGAGTTAGCTTCAATAATACGTATTTTTTCCCCACTTTTATATGGATGATGTTCTAGTTTGTTTTGCAGATAGTGGTATTAGAATTTGTGTGGGGTAGGTACACAACTAAAAAGTGAAAAATAAAAACTTTTTTACAAAAAAATACAACCGACTTCCAAAAACAACACTACAAAGTGAAAAATAACTTTAATTTCGGAAGTCGGTGGCAAAAAACGAAAATACATTTAACTAGACACCGACTTCCGAAATTAAAGTTATTTTTCACTTTGTAGTGTTGTTTTTGGAAATCGGTTGTATTTTTTTTAAAAAGTTTTGTAAACTTAAGTTTTTAGAAGTACCTACTTAGGCTAACGTGATAAGACGGGCACACATTTTTGTGCCGAACGTGGTCACGGGGCGAGGGACGGTAGGTAAGGCCCTAGGCCTAATAGTTTGAAGGGCTGGGGATTGGGACATTCCACTTTTGGCGAGTAAACGATATGGTCGCGACGAGTCGCGAGTTGAACTATTAGCTCACACGTATGTGTTTCCCGATGTTCCGAGCCCAGTGAACTCGTGAACGTTTTATCATATTTAGACAAGTACCTAACTAAAACTTAGTATGTGAATTCATGTAAAACTTTAAGAATGTAAATTACAATTTTCCATCTTACTGGTGCGTGTTACTTTCGCCTACACAAGTGTTTTCCCTGACAACCTGATCCCTGAAAATGAAAACTCGTAGTAAACCGCTCAAGCCATCTGCCACTACGACATATCTAAATAAATTAATTAATTAATTATTTCACCGCTTACGATTAAGTACTTGGCAGATAATCTCATACAAAATATATGTTCCATTTTTGAATTTATTCGGTAAGTAGTGGCGTGAAATAATAAAATCTAAATTTTTCTGACACCAATTTTTCTTGACCTTTCTGACACAGCTCTTGACCTTTCTGACACAGCTCTTGACCTTTCTGACACAGCTCTTGACCTTTCTGACACAGCTCTTGAGCTTTCTGACACAGCTCTTGAGCTTTTAAGTAGTCCTCCTAATCCTAACTAACATTATGAATGCGAAAGTGAGTTTGTTTGTTAGTTACGCTTTCACGCTACTATAACAAACAGTGAATCTTGAACTACTGACCTCTTTATCTAAATTTAGTACCTAACTAAGCAATTGTCACTTTATGAATACGAGGCACGAAAATCTTCTCACGTAAACACTTTCTAGT